>JAAALK010000081.1:2491300-3776604 GCA_019279435.1 Zizania palustris | reverse complement strand
AAACCTGACTAACCTCGAGGAAGTTTCGGTCGTCTAACTTTTCCTTAATCGCAAAATGCAAACCGTTGGAAGCTAAGTCGGCTAGATCCCTCTCGGAGATGTTTAAACTAAAACATTAGTTCCTAGTGTCTCGGAAGCACCTAATATAGTCGGAGACACTCTCATTGGTCTTCTATTTAACCGATTTCAAATTTGAGAGCCTAAGTTCGGTTTCCCCAGTGTAAAAATAATCATGGAATTTTTGTTCTAACTGGGCCAAAGTTTGGATGGAGTTCGGCGGTAGCACCGAAAACCAAGTGAAAGCAGTGCCAGACAGCGATAAGGAAAATAATCTGAGCTTAAGTGCATCTGACCCGCTTGCTTCACCACACTGTGCTAGAAATTGGCCTATATGCTCTAGGGTGGTCTTGCTACTCTCGCCATCAAACTTGGTGAACTCAGAAACCCTAAAGCCGCGAGTATATGGGATGGCATCGAAATGGTCTAGGTACGACTTATGATAAACCCTAATCCAATCCCAAAGCGTGTAACCAGTGTATTCACTAACAAGCGTGCGAATTCGCTCGTCAATATCCTCTATGCTTTCGGCCTGTGCGCGTCTCTTGTTCGGGGGCAGGACACGTGGTGATATGCTGGGGTGTCGGCCATGCGGCTCCTCCTCTCGTGCTAGCTCATGATAAATAGGATGCTTAAGCCTACGCGGGTATGCATGAGCAGGAGGTGCGGGCTGCGTGGGCACAAGCGGTGTGTAGTAAAGTAGGGCTGCGTGACCGGCCATAGGGCCAGTTTGGCCGTAGGCATACTAGCCAGTCAGACCGGCCTGGTAGCTGGTCTAACCATAGTTATATGGGTCAATCGGACCGGCCTGGTAACTGGTCAGACTAACTATCATCAGTGACAGAGCGTGGTATGTGCTGGTTTGGTTGGCCATAGGGCCAACCTAATCAATAGTGGTGCGCACAGCCTCAGCCCTAGAAATTGGAGGTGTATATGTAACAGTTTTTTTAGTGCTCCTGTCAGTTCTATTGTATACGTGGTGCACGGGGGGTAGGCTAGCAATCGGGTTGTGAGAAACAGCCTCGGAAGAGTCGAATCTCCTAAACATCGCTTCCATTTCAGGCCCTAGTCAATTTGAAAATGTAGCACTAACGGCCTGATCCACTATAGCAGCTATCTCTTGTCTAATCTCTAAGGGGGATAAAGACGAGAGGGATGGTGGTGGTACCTTGTTTCCAAAGGGGTCCGAGATGTTGATGTCACGCTTGACGAAGCCTGTGCGAGTTTTCATGTAGCGCCTGAGCATGAGGGCATGGAATTCCTTCGTCTTGGCTTCATCTTGACCCAATCCTCTTCGGGGATGTCCACAAGAGTGGGGAGGATGATGTTGCGGATGTCAATTTTTGTGTTCATGCCACCCGGGTCCATCGGCGATAGGGTTACTATTGCCATAGTCGTAGTAGTCATGGCTAATGTACCCACAGCCGATGTATACGTGCTCATCATGATGATGTCTTCCCCAGCGGAGTCGCTAAAAAGTGTGTTGACACGAAAATGCGCCCACACACTTGGGTCAGTTCGACGATCCAAAAGCACGCAGATACTTAGGGATAGGCCTAAGCGTGACGTGGCACCGACATCATGTTCCGAAGGATCCTTAACAGTTGTAAGGGTAATGGAGTCGCCATGTAATCAAACAAATATTATGAAATAAAGTTCGATTAGCCGATGTGTGAGAAAATAACTAAAAATAATAAAACCTAATCAAACCGACCAGAACATGGCCGATTCTGATCTGTAATAAAATGGTGGTTACACCAGAGGTATACTCCCGGTCGGACCGACGATATGAAGTATCGCCGAAGGGGGGCCTCAGCGTTCTGTTTCGAAGGGGTCACCGAAGGTAGCTTCGGCGTTCTGGTGCGAAGCAGTCTCCGGGCGGTCGGACCGACGGAGCGTACCCGGTTAGACCGACGGTGAAGCCCCAGTCATACTAGGGGCTTCAGCGTCGTGGGGTCTGGTGCAGAGTAGTTTACTGTGGAGGGTTCTCGCCGAAGAGGGCTTCAGCGCGACGACGAAGGGTGCTCCAGCGCGGAGTGGTTCACTGTGAAGAGGTTCTCGCCGAAGGGGCTTCGGCGCTATGGCGAAGAATGCTCCGGCGACTTTGTAGATGAATAGCAATCACCCCCAAACTTCTTAGCGATGATTTTGAAGATGTTTCCCCTGCAAAACAGTAAAAGATCAAGTGCAATCTAGCCTATAGGCCGAACTTCCAAGAGTAGTAGGAGGAAACTGATAAACGATAAAAATCTGTTTCGTGGATTAAATGGGAGATTCACAAGCGAATCAACAAGGGTTACCGTGATTTCAACGCAGTGGACGGAGGGCTTACAGCACAAACCCCCGAAGATGGATGTTACTTAGCTAATCCTAGGGCAAGGAAGTAGATTGAAAGGTAAAAGACTGATTCAAAGCGAGGGCTTTGTGTTGATATGAAAGTTGGGGCTCCTCTTGAATCAACCTCACCCCTATATTCATAGGGGCTGGTCTCACCTAATCTGTGTAGGATTCGGCCAGGTGGTTAAGATTTGGATAAGTGATCTCACCTAATCTGAGTAGGATTCAGCCAAGTGGTTAAGATTTGGATAAGAGATCAAAAACAGTCGAACCATACTAATCTGAATAGAACTCTGCCGGCTGTCGCGCCCCGATTTAATAAATCAGGACTTTATTGAAATTCAATTGAAAATCAATAAAACAAGACGTTCATCACACGACCACGCATAATACGAGCAATCATTCACGGTTCGTAGACCGCATTATTACAAAAGTGAATAAAGATGAAGAGAAACTAATAAAACAAGGGTCCTAGATGAACGCCTCCTTCCAGTCTCGCCTTGACTGGGTCGCTACTCCAGACCTTCATCCTCCTCGTAGTAGACTGGCTCTGATGTTGTAAGTCAACGGGGTGAGTACTGATGTACTCAGCAAGCCACCGAATGCAAATATAATGCAAGGTAATAACAAGGGAGATAGTGGCTAATTTAGCGGAAACAGCATATTTGTAAAGCTTTAAATGAGAGCAATTTTATTAGTACGGAAAAGTAAACATGTGCATGTGTATCATCCTCTTCTAACTCGAGGGGTACAGTCAGCCCCACCTCGCTCAACAGTCCTTACGTGCCATGAATAACTTGAACATCCAAACAATGGTAAACTAACTGCGAGTAGTCACTCAACCCGCCCTTGACCGTGGGCTCGGCTTTTCGAAAAGATTGAATTTACTCTGATCAGAGATGTACCACTGTACCCACAAGGCACGCACTCATCACCTACACCGAAGTGTAACGAGATGACCCATCACACGGGAACTCGTGCCAAAACCTTCCATATAGTCCTCCCCGACTCAATAGCACCCTCTTATGGGTTTCATATGGTGTCCCGACGCATCGGAGCCCCACCATACCCCCCCTTGAGCCTCGTCGGTACAAGTCGCCCGCAGGCTAGCCCCTTGCCCCCTCCTCTATGGTGCATCAAGCCGGAGTATTCCATACTTCCAGTTAGGACTTACCCATTAGACTTGTGGTTGGTACGGAAGTGCTTCGCAACAGATCCCGCAGACCGGTCCTTATAGTGCCCCGGGTGCGACATACCAGTGCCCGAGCTTGCACCCGGAACCCACCATACTTATAACCTAGCCAACTCCAACAGAGTCCAGAGACGAGAATAACAGGGAAATTCATATACAGAAATCCAGCTATCTACGACTCGTTCTTTTTAACCTATAGCAGTTGTGCCGGTACATTGGGCACTAGCTAATATTTTTATAGTAGAGTGACAAGGAGTTAAGGCTCAATAAGCATGGCTTGGGTTTGCACACAAGGACAGGGATCTAATAAATATAAGTGTAAGGCTTGAATATTTGTCTAATGCAATATTAACCTATGGGTTATAGCGATAAGTTATTAAAACATGGGCTCAATAATGATCAACTGTTTCCACAGGGGTGGTCGATGACTTGCCTTGCTCAGCAAAGGGTGAAGGTGGAACCTCGGGATAGAACTCCTGCTCCTCGACGAACTCGTAGTCTTCTCGATACGGAAAAGTAAACAATATATTCATATTCAATAAAACAGATAAAATTCACCAAATAAAGAACATACATGGTTGTGGGTGAAGTAATATTTATCATTCTGAGTCTTTTCATAAAATAGTGAATTTTAACCTTTTTAGGATTTTTCATAATTTATTTTGTTGGAATAATAATTTATCCTAAAGGGGTTCTTATTCATTTATTGATTAATAATATTTTGGGCAACAGAAACATACTGTTTTTATTGCATTAATGTGTAGAGAATAATGTTCTGGTTCTAACAAAATTTGAATGGTGAAATTTAGAGTTAAAATGAGCAAGATATGAATTTTTGAAGTTTAAACTATTTTTCTGAATTTTTATTTAAACCAAAAACAGTCCCTGGTCCACGGTGAACCAGGTTCACCATGAACCCGTGACTATTCGCGTGGGCCGGATCAACCAGGGCCGTTGGATTCAGATCCGGCGATCGGGAGCGAGGCGGGAGGCGTAAGTGAAATTGGACGGCCACGATTAGATCTCGCGAACCGGTATGACGTGGACGCTCGAGATCAGCCCTGGGGTTTAAGTGGTGATCGACGGCCGAGAGGCCTCGATACCCCTTTGACCAGATCCGAGGGCCAAGATTAAATCCCGGAGGGATTTAATCGTAGCCCTCCGATCACGATCGGACGGCTGCGACGCGATCCGGCACGGCACGGCGTAAGGGGCGCGTACCCCCTTCGTCTCCGGCGACGGCGGGCTCGGGTGCAGCTATGGCGGCGGCGGTGAGGGCCTAGGGACTTAGCTACCGGCAAAAATGGAACGCGGAGGTGTTGGGGGTCACGTTGGTACCTTCGGCGGCGAAGATGGGGGCTTGGAGATGACCGGCGGCGAGCGTAGACGACGGAGGGCGTACGGGTGCTCGACGGCGACGACGGTCCGGCGGTGTTCACGGCCAACGGAGGGGTGGACGAGGTGGGGTGGTCGACGACGGACCCGATGGTGGCGGCGGCTAGGGCAGCGGGGGTCCAAGACGGTGGCGATTGTTCGCCGGAGTTGAAGGAGGGGAGGAGCTCGCGAAAAATGGCAGAGGCGCTCTGGAGGGCTAATGCTTGGGCTACGGCGGTGTGGGCGAAGGGCGGCGACCACGGGGGTTCTTATAGGGGGTCGCCGGCGTCAGAATGGCAGGGAACCGAGGGGATCCCGAGAGCTCCGGCGAGGGTTACCAAAAGCTTCGGGAAGCTTTCCAAAAAGGTGAAAACGCGTCGGCTATGGAAGGAAAGGGGGCGGTGGTGACCAGGGAAGGCGATCGGAGGGGATCCAAGGCGATCCGGCGGCCGGCGGCGAGAAAACCGAAGGAGATCGCCGGGGAAGGAAGGGGAGCGATCCCCTTCCATCGGAGACGAAGGTCCTGACAGGTGGGCTCCACCTGTCAGTGAGCGAACGCGAAAGGAAAGGGCAGACAGGTGGGGCCGGGCGGACAGTGGGCGCAAGGGGGCTGACGAGTGGGGCCAGACGGGGCGCGGGCGGGAGGAGAGAGGGGAGGGCGGCGCCGACAGGCGGGCCCCTCCTGTCAGTGGGTGGGGGGCAACGGGCTGGGCCAAAAAAGGCCGTCGGGGAAGGTTTCGGGGTTGAGGCCCATTAAGCTTTTCAATTCTTTTCTGATTTAAAATAATTCCAGTAATTCATTTATTTGATTAAGGGTTGAATCACTGTTGATAAAAATTTGTAAAAATTCCTAAAATTATATCTTGGCCTCTAGTTCATCTCATAAAATTTTCAAGTCCAGATTTTGAGTATTTCTCCCTGTTTGGCTTTATTTGGGTTCTTTTGGTGATTTTTCTTTAATAATAAATTCAGAAATGATTTAAATAATATTTTCTTTTTATTTTATTCCTTTTAATTTTTGGGGTGTTACAATCCTATCCCCCTTACAGAGAATCTCGTCCTCGAGATTCGGGTCAATCCTCGAATAGCTCAGGATGCTGTGCCTTGAGTCCATCTTCTTTTTCCCAAGTAGCTTCTTCTACCGGATGATTGCTCCACTGCACTTTGCAGAAGCGGATGACTCGACTCCTGGTGGTCCTTTCTTTGACTTCCAATATCTTGACCGGCTTTTCCACATAAGTCAGATCCTCTTGGACATCCAACTGATGAAGATCAACTTGCTCCGTGGGGACGCGGAGACACTTCTTGAGTTGAGAAACATGAAACACGTCATGCACTCCAGCCAACGAGGGCGGTAATTCCAACTGATAAGCCACTTCGCCTTGGCGTCGAACAACGGGAAATGGTCCAACATATCGAGGGGCCAACTTTCCTCTCATGTTAAACCGTTGAGTCCCACGAAGAGGTGTAACTCGAAGATAGACATGTTCTCCTTCTTCAAAGGCTAGGTCTCGACGGCGATTGTCGGCGTAGCTCTTCTGTCGCGATTGGGCTGTCTTGAGTCGGTCTCTGATGATCCGTACCTTCTCTTCAGCTTCACGAAGAATGTCGGTTCTGAATACTTGGGATTCACCCGTTTGGTCCCAAAGTAGAGGCGTTCTGCACTTACGTCCATATAGGGCCTCAAAAGGAGACATCTGAAGACTGGCTTGATAACTATTGTTGTATGAAAACTCTGCATATGGCAAGCTCTTGTCCCAAGTGGCTCCAAAGTCCAAAACACATGCCCGAAGCATATCCTCTAGTATCTGATTTACCCTTTCTGTTTGCCCATCTGTCTGAGGATGGTAGGCGGTACTGAAATTCAATCTCGTGCCCATCTCCTCTTGGAGGTTCTTCCAAAAGCGAGAGGTGAACTGACTCCCTCGGTCAGACACTATCTTCTTGGGCACTCCATGAAGACATACTATCCGGGCCATATATAGCTCTGCTAGCTTAGGGCCACTGAAGGTCGTCTTGACGGCTATGAAATGAGCCACTTTCGTAAGCCGATCGATGATCACCCAAATAGAATCATATCCAAGTTGGGTCTTTGGTAATCTGGTGATAAAATCCATACCGATCTCTTCCCACTTCCATTCCGACACTTTAAGTGGCTGCAACAATCCTGCAGGTCTCTGATGTTCAGCTTTTACTCTTCTGCAGGTGTCACATTCGGCGACGAACTGGGCAATCTCTCTTTTCATGCTAACCCACCAATAGCGTTCCTTCAGATCCTGGTACATCTTGGTACTGCCGGGGTGAATGGAGTACAATGTCTCATGGGCTTCCCTTAGGATAAGAGTCTTTATTTCAGGTTTATCCGGTACACATATCCGAGTTCCAAACCATATGGTGCCATTCTCGTCCTCTGCAAATCCGGGGGCTTTTCCTTGCCTCATGTTCTTCTTAATGGCAGCTATATCCGGGTCCTCTGACTGAGCTTCACGAATCTGCTCAAACAAGACAGGTTGGGTCTCCAAGGTGGCTAGACATGCTCCGGTGGTCAACCCAAGATTCAACTTTTCCATCTCCCTACATAACAAGGGTGCGTGTTCTTGAATCATCATGGCCGTGCAATATCCCTTGCGACTTAAGGCATCAGCTACCACATTTGCTTTTCCTGGGTGGTAGTGAATACCTAAGTCATAGTCCTTGATTAGTTCCAACCATCGTCTTTGCCTCAAGTTCAGATCTGGCTGTGTGAAGATATACTTCAAACTCTTATGATCTGTAAAGATCTCACAGCGATTCCCAACCAAATAGTGCCTCCAAATCTTGAGGGCGTGCACTACGGCGGCTAATTCCAGGTCATGGGTTGGATAATTCAACTCATGGGGTCTCAATTGTCTGGAGGCATAAGAGATGACTTTTCCATCTTGCATAAGAACACATCCCAATCCTTGGCGAGATGCGTCGCAATAGACATGGAAGTCTTTGCGGATATCCGGTAGGGTCAGTATAGGTGCAGACACCAAACGAGTCTTGAGGGTGCGGAAACTTTCCTCGCATTCAGGAGTCCATTCAAACTTCTCTCCTTTCTGCAACAACTTGGTCATTGGCTTGGCTATCTTAGAAAAATTCTCGATGAATCTTCGGTAATATCCGGCCAATCCCAGAAAACTTCGTATCTCAGATACGTTCGTGGGTGGCAACCAATCCGTAACTGCTTCTACGGTGGCAGGGTCTACTGCGATTCCTTGTGCAGAGATGATGTGTCCAAGGAACTTTACTTCTGCCGTCCAAAACTTGCATTTGCTGTACTTGGCATACAATTGGTGTTCCCTTAACTTTCCTAAGGTTAACCGGAGGTGAGTCTCGTGCTCCTTCTGGTCCTTGGAATAGATAAGGATGTCGTTTATGAAGACCACGATGAACTTGTCCAAATATTCCATGAATACCTTATTCATCATATTCATGAAGAATGCAGGGGCGTTGGTCAATCCAAAAGACATAACCGTACACTCATACAATCCATAGCGGGTCGTGAAAGCAGTCTTGGGTATGTCCTCCTCTCGGATTCTTAGCTGGTGGTAACCAGACCGCAGGTCGATCTTCGAGAATACCGTAGCTCCTTTGAGCTGGTCGAAGAGATCATCGATCCGAGGTAACAGATACTTATTCTTGATTGTCACCTCATTCAGGGCGCGGTAATCTACACACATACGCTTTGCCTTATCTTCTTTCTTCTCGACGAAGATGACGGGAGCACCCCACGGTGATGTGCTGGGTCTGATATAACCTTTCTTCTCAAGATCCTCCAACTGTTGCTTCATCTCGGCTAATTCATTGGCGGCCATCCGGTATGGTCGCTTATAAATAGGAGTGGTTCCGGGCACCAAGTCAATCCTGAACTCGATGTCCCTCTTGGGTGGCATCCCTGGTAGATCCTCTGGGAATACATCCGGGTATTCACTGACTACTGGTATCTCCTCCAAGGTAATCTGATGCAGTCTTGTCCTTCCAGCCTTCATGCTGGGCATCTGGAATGTGACTATAATCCCTTCTTCATTAGTCACCGTTACTTTTCTCTGGGCACATTCTATCACACCTTGGTGTTTATTTAGCCAATCCATCCCTAGAATGAGGTCCAAACCTTGACATTCTATTAGAATGGGGTCGGCCCAAAATATCGTGCCTTGGATATCTACCCATACCCTTGGACTAAAGGAATAAGCGAGGGTTTGCTTTCCCGGGGTAGCTATTAGTACTGGCCTGGGTAGTTCGCTTATGTCCAGTGCATTATTTTCCACAAAAGCAGTTGATATAAAGGAGTGGGTAGCTCCGGTGTCAAATAATACCACTGCATGCGATGAATGAACCATAAACTTACCCATGACAATCTCTGGTGCAGCCTGGGCTTCCTCGGCGGAGACGTGGTTCACTTTGGCGCGGACGGCGGGGTTGGAGGTGACTCCTTGAGCTCTCTTGGGATGGGGGCACTGGTGGGAGTAGTGTCCCTCTTGGCGGCAGTTGAAGCATACCACAGGCTTGCCATGCCTGTCTCTCAAGACCTCCGGCTTCTTGGCCGGGGCAACTGGGGCGGTCGGTGCGACTGGAGCGGCACGAGATTGGCTGGCTCCGGCGTTGGCAGCTGGTGGCGCCGGGCGATACACTGGCCGGGGGTGATATTGTGGCGCTGGTGGAGGTGGAGCAAAACGGGGTCTTTGGGCCATGCCCTGATTCTGCCTGAAGGCAATCATGCGCTTCTTCTTCAAATCGACCTTATTTTGCTGGGTCTCTTGCATGATAGCCTTGTTCACCAACTTCTGGAAGTTGGCGAAATCTCCGGAGATAAGCTGTAGAGACAGCTCATCCTTCAGTCCCCGGAGGAACTTAGCCTGCCTGGCCGTATCCGTACGAACCTCTTCAGGTGCGTACCTGGCCAATCTGTTGAACTCATGCAGATATTCTGTTACGGACCTGCTCCCCTGCTGCAGGTCCCTAAACTCCTGTTGCTTCTGAGCAACGATGCCGTCGGGGATGTGAGCGGCACGGAAGGCAGCTGAGAACTCTGCCCAAGTGTGGGCGTGGCCCTCGGGCAGAGTCTCGCGGTGGTTGTCCCACCACTCAGCGGCGGGACCATGTAGCTGGTGGGTGGCGAAGGCCACCCTCTCCTGCTCAGTGCAGGTCAGGAGATCGAGTTTCTTCTCGATCGCCCGCAACCAATCCCCAGCCTCCATGGGGTTGGTGGTGCTTGAGAAGGTCGGTGGGCGGACTCGGAGGAACTCCGAGAGCTGAGTTGCGGGAGCGGGAGCTGGTGTGGCGGGGCGGGGCAGCTCAGGCTATTGGTGGAGGCGGAAGAAGTGAGCCTGCTGCTCTTGCATTTGCTGCTGCTGCTGCTGCATCTGGTGCAGGAGGGCTGAGACCAACTGGTTTTGAGTGGCCATCATTTCAGCCACGGTGGGGTGGTTGGCGACCGGGGCCTGCCTCTGCCCGGTGGCTCCCCATTGTGGCAGGTTGCCACTGTCCCCTCCGTTCTGAGGAGCGTCTGATCCTTGAGTGTTGGTCATCCTGGAATTTTCAATGTATACATATTTATTTTGGTGAACTTCTTTATATTTATTTCAAAAGAATACCGTTCTTGCGGTTACATTTATTAATTTTCTCATTCATGCCTTATATTGTGACATGAATGCTAATACAATCAAGTAAATAGAAATAACAATCAATCGTTATACTACGTCTATGGCAGCTCAGGGGACGGCTCGATCTCGGGCTCGTGGGAGACGGGCGGGGTCGAGGAACTGGACGGTCCGGCGGGTGGTGCGCTGCGGGAGATTCTCTTGGGCCTCACTGTGGGAGTCTGAATGGGTTTCTTCCGGCGAGGCGGAAGAGGTGCGATCTCCTCAATGTCCTTCTTCAACTCTCTGAGCTGCTGACGAAGCTGGGTATGAACCATGGCGCCCTGGCGCAGAAGCTCGTTCTGACGTCTCAACTCCTCTACCTCAAGGGTCAACAGAGGGTTCTGCTCAAGCTGTCGACGGAGCTCGGCATTCTCCCTAGTCAGGTTCTCCGAAGTGTGGCGGTAGAAGTCGATGGTGTCGTGCTGGCTGTCTGCGTCGAGGACGGCCTCCGTGTGGAGGTTGTCCATGGCCTCCAAGAGTCTCATCGTACGGGTGATGGCGGAGTTGCTCTGGGTGAGGGGACTGATGTAGATGCTGCGGTGGCTCCCGGGTGTGCGCATGGGCATGAAGCGGTAGACGGTGTCGCGGAGGTGGCAGTCGTAGACCAGTCGAAGCTCGGCGAGGGACTGGAGAGCGGCTCGCTGGCTGGCCACCACGAATGAAGGTCCTCCAACTCCATGGGTGTAGAAGGGTGGCTGCGTGGAAGAGGGGCGGATCACAACCGTGACCTCGCAGTAGCTCTCGTTCGCATCGGGAAAAATCCCGTGGAACGCAGGCTCATGGGGAAACCCCAAAAAGTCGACGAGCACGCGAAGCTCGCGGATGAATCCGGCCTCGTCACGAAGAGTCCCGCTCATGGTGTGAACCGGCATCTACAAAAGAGAGAAAATTTTTTGTGAAAATCGCAGAAGATGAGAGGATAAGTAATCTTTTTGTAAAGTATAGTGAATATATATATATAAGTCCTAAGGTTAGGTCTGTTTGGCTTCCTACAGTCAAGTCGGCTCTGATACCATCTTGTCGCGCCCCGATTTAATAAATCAGGACTTTATTGAAATTCAATTGAAAATCAATAAAACAAGACGTTCATCACACGACCACGCATAATACGAGCAATCATTCACGGTTCGTAGACCGCATTATTACAAAAGTGAATAAAGATGAAGAGAAACTAATAAAACAAGGGTCCTAGATGAACGCCTCCTTCCAGTCTCGCCTTGACTGGGTCGCTACTCCAGACCTTCATCCTCCTCGTAGTAGACTGGCTCTGATGTTGTAAGTCAACGGGGTGAGTACTGATGTACTCAGCAAGCCACCGAATGCAAATATAATGCAAGGTAATAACAAGGGAGATAGTGGCTAATTTAGCGGAAACAGCATATTTGTAAAGCTTTAAATGAGAGCAATTTTATTAGTACGGAAAAGTAAACATGTGCATGTGTATCATCCTCTTCTAACTCGAGGGGTACAGTCAGCCCCACCTCGCTCAACAGTCCTTACGTGCCATGAATAACTTGAACATCCAAACAATGGTAAACTAACTGCGAGTAGTCACTCAACCCGCCCTTGACCGTGGGCTCGGCTTTTCGAAAAGATTGAATTTACTCTGATCAGAGATGTACCACTGTACCCACAAGGCACGCACTCATCACCTACACCGAAGTGTAACGAGATGACCCATCACACGGGAACTCGTGCCAAAACCTTCCATATAGTCCTCCCCGACTCAATAGCACCCTCTTATGGGTTTCATATGGTGTCCCGACGCATCGGAGCCCCACCATACCCCCCCTTGAGCCTCGTCGGTACAAGTCGCCCGCAGGCTAGCCCCTTGCCCCCTCCTCTATGGTGCATCAAGCCGGAGTATTCCATACTTCCAGTTAGGACTTACCCATTAGACTTGTGGTTGGTACGGAAGTGCTTCGCAACAGATCCCGCAGACCGGTCCTTATAGTGCCCCGGGTGCGACAAACCAGTGCCCGAGCTTGCACCCGGAACCCACCATACTTATAACCTAGCCAACTCCAACAGAGTCCAGAGACGAGAATAACAGGGAAATTCATATACAGAAATCCAGCTATCTACGACTCGTTCTTTTTAACCTATAGCAGTTGTGCCGGTACATTGGGCACTAGCTAATATTTTTATAGTAGAGTGACAAGGAGTTAAGGCTCAATAAGCATGGCTTGGGTTTGCACACAAGGACAGGGATCTAATAAATATAAGTGTAAGGCTTGAATATTTGTCTAATGCAATATTAACCTATGGGTTATAGCGATAAGTTATTAAAACATGGGCTCAATAATGATCAACTGTTTCCACAGGGGTGGTCGATGACTTGCCTTGCTCAGCAAAGGGTGAAGGTGGAACCTCGGGATAGAACTCCTGCTCCTCGACGAACTCGTAGTCTTCTCGATACGGAAAAGTAAACAATATATTCACATTCAATAAAACAGATAAAATTCACCAAATAAAGAACATACATGGTTGTGGGTGAAGTAATATTTATCATTCTGAGTCTTTTCATAAAATAGTGAATTTTAACATTTTTAGGATTTTTCATAATTTATTTTGTTGGAATAATAATTTATCCTAAAGGGGTTCTTATTCATTTATTGATTAATAATATTTTGGGCAACAGAAACATACTGTTTTTATTGCATTAATGTGTAGAGAATAATGTTCTGGTTCTAACAAAATTTGAATGGTGAAATTTAGAGTTAAAATGAGCAAGATATGAATTTTTGAAGTTTAAACTATTTTTCTGAATTTTTATTTAAACCAAAAACAGTCCCTGGTCCACGGTGAACCAGGTTCACCGTGAACCCGTGACTATTCGCGTGGGCCGGATCAACCAGGGCCGTTGGATTCAGATCCGGCGATCGGGAGCGAGGCGGGAGGCGTAAGTGAAATTGGACGGCCACGATTAGATCTCGCGAACCGGTATGACGTGGACGCTCGAGATCAGCCCTGGGGTTTAAGTGGTGATCGACGGCCGAGAGGCCTCGATACCCCTTTGACCAGATCCGAGGGCCAAGATTAAATCCCGGAGGGATTTAATCGTAGCCCTCCGATCACGATCGGACGGCTGCGACGCGATCCGGCACGGCACGGCGTAAGGGGCGCGTACCCCCTTCGTCTCCGGCGACGGCGGGCTCGGGTGCAGCTATGGCGGCGGCGGTGAGGGCCTAGGGACTTAGCTACCGGCAAAAATGGAACGCGGAGGTGTTGGGGGTCACGTTGGTACCTTCGGCGGCGAAGATGGGGGCTTGGAGATGACCGGCGGCGAGCGTAGACGACGGAGGGCGTACGGGTGCTCGACGGCGACGACGGTCCGGCGGTGTTCACGGCCAACGGAGGGGTGGACGAGGTGGGGTGGTCGACGACGGACCCGATGGTGGCGGCGGCTAGGGCAGCGGGGGTCCAAGACGGTGGCGATTGTTCGCCGGAGTTGAAGGAGGGGAGGAGCTCGCGAAAAATGGCAGAGGCGCTCTGGAGGGCTAATGCTTGGGCTACGGCGGTGTGGGCGAAGGGCGGCGACCACGGGGGTTCTTATAGGGGGTCGCCGGCGTCAGAATGGCAGGGAACCGAGGGGATCCCGAGAGCTCCGGCGAGGGTTACCAAAAGCTTCGGGAAGCTTTCCAAAAAGGTGAAAACGCGTAGGCTATGGAAGGAAAGGGGGCGGTGGTGACCAGGGAAGGCGATCGGAGGGGATCCAAGGCGATCCGGCGGCCGGCGGCGAGAAAACCGAAGGAGATCGCCGGGGAAGGAAGGGGAGCGATCCCCTTCCATCGGAGACGAAGGTCCTGACAGGTGGGCTCCACCTGTCAGTGAGCGAACGCGAAAGGAAAGGGCAGACAGGTGGGGCCGGGCGGACAGTGGGCGCAAGGGGGCTGACGAGTGGGGCCAGACGGGGCGCGGGCGGGAGGAGAGAGGGGAGGGCGGCGCCGACAAGCGGGCCCCTCCTGTCAGTGGGTGGGGGGCAACGGGCTGGGCCAAAAAAGGCCGTCGGGGAAGGTTTCGGGGTTGAGGCCCATTAAGCTTTTCAATTCTTTTCTGATTTAAAATAATTCCAGTAATTCATTTATTTGATTAAGGGTTGAATCACTGTTGATAAAAATTTGTAAAAATTCCTAAAATTATATCTTGGCCTCTAGTTCATCTCATAAAATTTTCAAGTCCAGATTTTGAGTATTTCTCCCTGTTTGGCTTTATTTGGGTTCTTTTGGTGATTTTTCTTTAATAATAAATTCAGAAATGATTTAAATAATATTTTCTTTTTATTTTATTCCTTTTAATTTTTGGGGTGTTACACCGGCCGGAGTGGACCTCCACGGGCCTCGCCGAATCCAGCCTACTAGGCCGAAGCCTATAGGCTGCCGAAAGGCTCACTAGGCCGAAGCCTGCCTGCGAAGCAGGCCTCCGAAGGTGCTGCCAAAGCCCAATGCAGGACGGACCTTCGGCACTTCAGGGCTTCGGCCTGTGCCGAAGATGGCATATTTTCGGCCCTAATTACCAAAATTGATATTTCGACAATTTCGACCATTAATGCCAAATTCGAGTGTCAACGTGAGGTTAAGGAAGCCTCAATATCAATACAATCTGAAGAAACGAAGTCAAAAGCATTCGTCTCCGAAGATCCTAAAAGCAACCAGGCTTCGCTATATTCGGAGCTCTCGACAGCGAAGACCTCATTCAAGGCACTAGCATGATGAAGCCCTCCGGAGCCTTTATACCCAAAGGGGTATTTCCAGCGAGGACAAAAGAATTATCTTCTCACTAATTAGATTAACCTTTTACTCTTTTAACCCTACGAAGAATATTAAACAGTATCTTCTAAGTCGGTTGTAATTAGAGGGTAAAGGAGTCTTTTCTCAATGTATTATGTCTATAAATACCCTTCTTCGCTTTTTAAAGGGTATCAAATACTCAGATATTCAACACACATCGAACTATCTCAAGCTATTATCCTATTCGGAGACTTGGAATAGTCTTCATAAACAGACACTCTGTTTGTTAATCTTTCTAGTTCTTTAAACCTATTAGCATAATCTTTTATGCCAACAGACTATGTGGAGGACTACAATGACCACCAGAAGAAGAATTAGAGGTTACAGAAGAGGAAGAGGAATGTTATTGTAGACCAGCACGGATATAAGACGGAGAGGAAAGTTCCAGCCTTATTAATGTGGTACCTACCGGTGATTGATCGCTTGAAACTTATGTTCTCTAATTCGAGAGATGTTGAACTATTAATCTGGAATTTCGCTGGGCGAAAGAAGGATGGAAAACTTCGGCACCCTGTGGATGCTAGGCAGTGGAAATCATTTGACCTGGCCCATCCAAACTTCTCGGAGGATCCCAGAAATATCAGGATGGGACTTATCACGGATGTAATGAATCCCTTCAGTGAGATGAGGAACCCACACAGTACGTGTTCGGTCATTCTGTGCTTGTTCAACATTCCATCATGGTTGTGCCACAAAAGAAAGTACCTTGTGCTCACTACTCTAATTTCCGGTCCAAAACAACCTAGCAATGACATTGATGTCTTTCTAGAACCTTTGATGGAGGATATGAAACGTCTATGGGAACATGGTGTCTGTGTGTGGGATGAGCACAAGAAAGAGCACTTCAATCTAAAATCCATGATCATTTGCACCATAGCTAACAACCCGGGCCGTATGTCCCTAACAGGAGAGGTTAAAGGAAGGACAATATGTGTAGTGTGTGTTGACCAGACAGAATATATGCATCTTTTATCATTTGTTAAGATGATATATATGTGACACCACATATTTTTACCAAGAAACTACAAATATCGAAGAAATAGGAACCACTTTGACAGTACAATCGAGCTTGGGCAGCCACCACGACATCGAGATGGCAAATTTTTATTCGAAATGGTGAAAAATATGAAAGTTGTTTGTGGAAAGAAGAGGAAATCTGAACAAATTTCAAAGGAAGCTCCATTTAAAAAGCAGTCAATCTTCTTTAGGTACTTAGCCTATTGGAAGGAGTTAGAGATTGGTCATGCTATCGATACCATGCACGTTGAGAAAAATGTCTTCGAAAGCACCATCGGTATTTTGTTAGACATATCGGGCAAGTCAAAAGATGGACTCAAAGTACGAAGGGACCTTCAAACTCTCGGAATTAGATCCGAGTTTCACCCATAGGAAAGGGCCAATGGAAATTATTTCCTTCTGGCTGCTAGTTATAACCTCACAATTGATGAGAAAAAAATCAATCTATAGGTGTCTACATGGAATCAGAGTTCCAACAGGATTCTCAACAAACATAAAGAATATTGTCTTCATAGCAGATCTGAGGATGAGCGGCTACAACACTCATGATTGTCATGTTATGCTTGGGCTATTCCTCACCATCGCAGTAAGAGGAATCAAACATTCATTTCTGAAGATGGTGATCACACGCATGTGTTACTTCTTCAACGTCATATCAAAGAAGGTGATCGACCCTGAAGAGTTAAATGAATTACGTAAACAAATGAGGGAGACTATGTGTTAGCTTGAAATGTGCTTTCCTCCTTCATACTTTGATATTATGGAGCACTATATGATATATATAGTAGACTAGATCTTTGTTCTCAGTCCAATGTACCTACACAATATGTATGCGTACGAGCATCTCATGGTTATATTCAAGGGTTACGTACGAAATCGTCCTTATCCAAAGGGTTCCATGATAGAGGACTACATGACTGAGGAAGTAATAGAGTGCTATGCAGATTACATAAGAGATGGAAAACCAATAGGTGTTCCCATGTCACGGCACCATTGAAGACTCACCGGTAAAGGAACTAAAGGCGGGAAAATCATACGAGACAATAGTGAGCAAACAGTAAGAGAATCACATTACAATGTCATGCATCAGTTGGCGATTATGAGACCATATGTTGAACAACACCTGCAAGAGCTTTGTGAAAAGAATCAAGATCGCGATGAAGAATGTATTTTGAAAGAGCACAAAATTCATTTCACATCATGGATAAGAGATCTAAACCTTTCGATTGGAGAAACCGATGAAGAGATGATGATAAATAAATTATCTTATGGTCCATTGAACATGGTTAAAACATGGCAAGTGTATGACATCAATGGTTTCACATTCTATACCAAAGCAATGGATCAAAAGAGTCAGCACCAAAATAGTGGTGTCAGAGCATATGCAGAAGACAGCACTAGACAAAAGAATGCTTAATATAGATACATCGAAGAAATATGGGAACATAACTGTGGGAACTCTATAGAAATCCCCGTGTTTAAGTGCTAGTGGGTGAGACATCTAGATGGTTAGGAGGTGGATGATTATGGGTTTACGATAGTTGACCTTAATAAGGTGGGATATAAAGATGACCCTTGGATACTCTCTCAATCTGTGTCACAAGTATTTTACATACTTAATCCTAAAGACAAGAAGAAATACATCGTTGCTCTAGGAAAACAAAGAATTGTTGGAGTTGATGGAGTCGAGGACGAAGAAGAATTCAATAAGTTTGATGAGGTGCCGTTCTTCGTTGACATAGCAAGGATCAATGTGGTTAAAGCAAAACTATCATTTGGTAGTGTGATTCCTTATCTACGTACCTATGGCGATGGAAAATTTGTGCAAGGCTAGATCATTTATATTTAGTTTAAGAGATTGTCCGTATTTGTTAAATCATTTATGTCATTTGGCAATATCATTTATGTTTAAGATATTGGTAATATATGTTTTTATTTATGTCATTAATGTGTATAGTACTATCAAGTCATGAATGTCATTTTGTTTAAGATATTGGTAATATATGTTATTATTTAATTATTGGTAATATATGTCTAATCTAATAAAAAAATCCTTAAGAAAAAATAATAATCAAGTAGAAAATATATATTGAAACCTTTTATTTAATTTTTGGTAATATATGATTTTACTAAATAAAAATACACCTTAGAGTTAGTAGTGGCGGGCACGTGCGTAATCAGTGGCGGGCAAGCTGACGTCACCTGCCCGCAACTGCTATTGATCTTATCAGTGGCGGTCGGGTGACGTCAGCGGCCCGCCACTACTAAATCGGATGTCAGCGGTGGGCGTCTTAGCAGTGGCGGGCTGGTGACGTCACCGCCCGCCACTACTAAGAGAAATAGCAGTGGCGGGCAAGATGATGTCATCTTGCCAGCCACTCCTAATACACCTATATATAGTTTTTTCGCTCCCGCTCCGAAACCTAAGTTCATTTGGAAATTAAACTCCCGCGCCGTCAAACTCTGCCTGTCGCCGCCATCCCCGGAGCACGTCGCCACCGTCCTCGGAGCCCGTCCCCGCCGTCCCCGGAGCCCGTCGCCGCCCCCGAGCTCGTCGCAGTCCCAGAGCACGTCGCCACCGTCCCCGGAGCCCGTCGCTGCCCCCGAGCTCGTCACAGTCCCAGAGCACGTCTTCGCAGCCCCCGGAGCACGTCGCCCCCATCCTAGAGCCCGTCACTGCCCCTGGAAGGCCAGCCCATCACCACCGCCCCAGAGCATCGATGCACCAATCCCATACTTCTGAAGGTACGTGACCACCCAACTCTAAAACTTCCTAGGAATCAGAATCATATCTTGGTGGATGGTGCTGCCAACACAAGCGTGCCCTAGAGTAGATTGCCTTCACCTCGCTCTTTCTTCAGTCGCTCATGTAGAAGGATTCTACTCTAGAACCAAGTGGTTTGATCCACCAGTAGGTTTGGATTCCAGTGGTGATGCTAGAGATGTCAGTGTCATACATGGCAGGCTTGTGTGAGCTGTGATTTGTCCCTAATACCTGGAAAATCTTGTAAATTCTATATACGGGAGGACATTAGCCCGTACCAAATTAATGTAGTAGATGTAAGTGTTAGTGGAAATTGTACCAAAGTGACCTGCATGCCCTGATATATACATGTTGCATTTATCGATTCAACTTTCATTTAACTTTTTGTGCAGCCCTTGTGTGGATTTCTCTCTTGTTACAAGACTATACCTTTTGGTTATGTTCTTGATTAGTTATTTGCTCATAATATAATGTTTTGTGATGTGAACTGTAACACCCCAAGAAATAAAAACAAATAAAATAAAAGAAAAATATTATTTAAATCATTTCTGGATTTATTTATTAAAGGAAAATCATAAAAGAACCCAAATAAAGCCAAACAGGGAGAAATACTCAAAATATGGACTTGAAAATTTTATGAGATGAACTAGAGGCCAAGACATAATTTTAGGAATTTTTACAAATTTTTACCAACAGTGATTCAACCCTCAATCAAATAAATGAATTACTGGATTTATTTTAAATCAGAAAAGAATTAAAAATGCTTAATGGGCCTTAACCTCCAAAGCACCCAAGCCCAGCCCAGTCCAAACCATGAGCCACTGACCCGTGGGTCCTGCCTGTCGGCGCCGCTCCCCTCTTCTCTCACCCGCCCGCGCCCGCCTCGGCCCCACCAGTCAGCCTCAGCCCCGCCCCTTTCGCCCTCTGACATGCGTGGCCCGCCTGTCGGCGCCATTTGCCTCGCGCTCGCCCACTGACAGGTGGAGCCCACCTGTCAGGATCGTCTTCCTCCCGGGGAGGGGATCCCCCTTTCCTTTCTCCGGCGATCCCCTTCGGATTTCCTGCCGCCGGCCGCCCGATCCCACCCGATCGACCCCGGATCACTTTCCCTGGTCGCCACCGCTCCCCTTCCATCTATGGCCGACGCATTTTCACGCTTATGGAAAGCTTCCCGAAGCTTTTGGTAACCCTCGCCGGAGCTCACGGGAACCCTTCGGTTCCTTGCCATAGGGATGCCGACGACCCCCCTATTTAAACCACCAGCGACCACCGCCCTCAGCCACACCGTAGCAGCCCGAGCCGAGCGAGAACAGAGCGCCCATTTCCCGTTTTTCGGGCTCCCTCTCTGCCTCGACTGCGGCGAGCCATCGCCGTCGACCCCGCCCTCCTCCGCCCTAGCCACCGCCACCAGAGTGACCATCGACGACCCCCCGTCCCCGGCCACCCCTCCGTTGGCCTTGGAACCCGCCGGATCATCGTCGCCGTCGAGCTCCCGAACCCCCTTCGCCGTCTACCCTCATCGCCAGTCGCTGTTCTTCGCCGCCGTCGCCACTAGAGGTACCGTCATGACCTCCTTCCCCTCCGCGTTCCATTTTTGGCCATAGCTAAGCTCCTAGGCGCTCACCGCCACCGTCGCCACCGCACCTGAACCCCCGCCGTCGCCGGAGACGAAGGGTACGCGCCCCTTACGTCGTGCCGTGCCGGATCGAGCCACAGCCGTTCGATCGTGATCGAAGGGCTACGATTAAATCCCTTCGGGATTTAATCAGGGCCCTCGGATCCGATCGAAGCGGTATCACGTGCTCTCGGCCGTCGATCGCCACTTAAAGCGCTGGAGCGATCTGGTGCGTCCACGTCGTACCGATTCACAGGATCTAATCACAGCCGTCCGTTTTCACTTGAAGGAACCCGCCTCACGCCTGGCCGCCGGATCTGGATCCAACGGATCTGGTTGATCCGGTTCACGCGCACAGTGGCGCGGTACACCGTGGGCCTGGCTCACCGTGGACCAGAGGCTGATTTCTCGTTTTAAATAAAATTCAGAAAATAGTTTAAACTTCAAAAATTCATATCTTGCTCAATTTAACTCCAAATTTCACCATTCAAATTTTGTTAAATTCAGTAAATTATTCTCTACACTTCAATGCCATAAAAACAGTATGTTATCTTAACACAAAATAAACTTATGGATTAAATAAATAAAAACCCCTTAGGGTTAAAATTAGAAATACAGAAAATAAATTAGGAAAAATCCTAAAAAGTTAAGTTTTACTGTTTTATACCAAACTTTAGAATATCAAAATATTACTTCACATAAAAACACCCACAAATATGTATGTTTATTATTTGGTGGATTTTTATCTGTTTATTGAATGTATTATTTATTTTTCTGTATCGAGAAGACTACGAGTTCATCGAGTAGCAGGAGTTCTACCCCGAGGTTCCTCCATCCCCCTTTGCTGATCAAGGCAAGTCATCGACCCTTCTGTGGAAACAGTTGATCATAATTGAGCCCATGTTTTAATAAGTTATCGCTATAACCCATAGGTTAATATTGCATTAGTCTAATAATCAAGCCTTACACTTATATTTATTAGATCCCCGTCCTTGTGTGCAAACCTAAGCCATGCTTATTGAGCCTTAACTCCTTGTCACTCTACTATAAAAATATTAGGTAGTGCCCAATGTACCGGCACAACTGCTATAGGGTAAAAAGAATGAGTCGTAGATAGCTGGATTCTGTATATGAATTTCCGCGTTATTCTCGTCTCTGGACTCTGTTGGAGTTGGCTAGGTTATAAGTATGGTGGGTTCCGGGTGCAAGCTCGGGCACTGGTTTGTCGCACCCGGGGCACTATAAGGACCGGTCTGCGGGATCTGTTGCAAAGCACTTCCGTACCAACCACAAGTCTAATGGGTAAGTCCTAACCGGAAGTATGGAAGACTCCGGCTCGATGTACCATAGAGGAGGGGGCAAGGGGCTAGCCTGCGGGCGACTTGTACTGACGAGGCTCAAGGGGGGGTATGGTGGGGCTCCGATGCGTCGGGACACCATATGAAACCCATAAGAGGGTGCTGTTGGGTCGGGGAGGACTATATGGAAGGTTTTGGCACGAGTTCCCGTGAAATGGGTCATCTCGTTACACTTTGGTGTAGGTGATGAGTGCGTGCCTTGTGGGTACAGTGGTACATCTCTGATCAGAGTTATTAAATCTTTTCGAAAAGCCGAGCCCACGGTCAAGGGCGGGTTGTGTGACTACTCGCAGTTAGTTTACAATTGTTTGAATGGTCGAGTTATTCATGGCACGTAAGGACTGTTGAGCGAGGTGGGGCTGACTGTACCCCTCGAGTTAGAAGATGATGATGCACACACACATGTTTACTTTTCCGTACTAATAAACTGCTCACATTTAAAGCTTTACAATTATGCTGCTTCCGCAAAACTAGCCACTATCTCCCTTGTTATTACCTTGCATTATATTTGCATTCGGTGGCTTGCTGAGTACATCTGTACTCACCCCGTTGCCTTACAACATCAGAGCCCGTCTACTACGAGGAGGATGCAGGTCTGGAGTAGCGACCCAGTCAAGGCGAGACTGGAAGGAGGCGTTCATCTAGGACCCTTATTTTATTAGTTTCTCTTCACTTTTATTCACTTTTGTATTAATGCGGTCTACGAACCGTGAATGATTGTCCGTATTGTACGTGGTCGCATGATGAACGTCTTGTTTTATTGATTTTCTATGGAATTTCAATAAAGTCCTGATTTATTAAATCGGGGCACGACATGAACTTTCTCTCACACACTATGACATATGCATTTGCATTTGTGAATGTAACATAATTAACATTTTGCACAAAATGGCATGGTGTGTTGTCTTATTACTTGTAAGTGAAATATTTTCCATGGTTCCTGCTTAGTTGCATATTGTGTGTTTAACTATTTGTACCATTAACTGCTAGAAGACTATCCCTGTTCATACCTAAAAATTGCCCACTTCCCTCTTGTTCGCCCTGGTACATTCCATTGTTGCAAAAAATTGCAACTATTCTTCTCCATCTTCATGAATTTCATATTTATGTACTAGTTAATAACATGGTGTTGAGTATTCACGATACATATGCTGAAATTATGTGCCATCTATGGTTTAATTTTAGTGCTATCAGCATGTATGTGTAAGATTAATGTTTCTTAGGTATGTCTAAAACTATGGTTGACTAGGTGGATCCGTGGATGCTTGCTATATCAGTGTAAATATTTCAATGTGGAGATGGATGAATGAACGATCTGGATGCTTTATAATAGTAGAGAAATAAGTCCACGTTCCATTTACTATAAACAAACATACATACGCCAAAGGAGTCAATCAATTAGCTATATATGGAAATCTTATAAATGATTGCTATATATGGAAATCATCAACATATGTTAAATTTATTAATTATATAAAGAAATTATATATAGAAATCATGAATATATGGGAATCTGATTAATTATATATAAAAATCATCAATATATAGAAAGCTTTGCATATGGAGATTACCAATACATGGAAAGCCTATTTATAGCATGAGCAGATCTGGCTCTCTGCATTCTCTTCCTTCTCATATTCTCTCTCAAAGCCAGGACAACCCTAGGCACACATTCCCATCGGTGGCGTGTGGTCCAGTTGCGGTGACGGTGCGGATCCAAGGGCTAGGTCACGGATCCGGTGGCCAGGTCGTGATTCCAGCGACGGAGGCATGGATCCGGATAGATAAGGCGTACGCCACACTTCCATATGGCGAGTCGTAGCCAACTATTGTGTGGTAGCATACATTCATAGGACTCATTTAATCTAACATCTCAATCCTAACTTAATTGGAATCTTAACCTAATTAGACTCTTAACCTAATCTAATATCTAATTACTAGTCGGGCCCTATAGACTGACCAGGGCGAGGTTCGACTAGCATCTTAGCAACGATTAGTCAAGATACATTAGCTCTTTATTCGATTCCTTGACTGCCTTATTTACGAGTCAATTGATTCATTTGTTCATTAATAGTTCATCTATGGCGGAAGAAGGATGTCCCGTCGAGGAAATCATCTATGAGTCTCCTACAAAATCAAATAAAGAGGGTGTGTCTGAAGGATCCTGTGATAGCGAATCTTCGTACCACTCTCCAGAGGATCCACATCCAATGGAGCCTAGGAAGAAGCAAATGAGAGAATACGATGATGAGGATTACATTATTGAAGCTCAAGCAAAGGTAATTATTGTGTTAGCAACAAGTCAGAGCAGCTTCTAACCGAGGATTACGTTCCTAAAGTTAACATTGTCTATCGTCGTAGGATCGTCCAAAGCGAGGAAGGAAGCGTCGATTATTCCATGACGGGGAAAGAACAACTATTGTGCCAGCTATTGAGTCCTCTAAGCCAACGACTATTGAGCCCGCTGCCACTACATCCTGTGCAAATAAGAAGAGGAGAGGAAAATAGGAGGAGAACAAGCTGCATACAACCATCTACGAGGTAGAAGATGTGTATGTTGATGGGGCTCCAAAGAAGCCGAAAGAAATCACAGCTAAGTGGTGCAATGACTATGGATGTCTCGCTAGGGAGCGATGTAAGATAGTTTGGAAAAACTAGAAGAGTGTCCCTGAAGCTACGAAGAACGAATTGTGGGAGCATATAAAAGCGCATTATAAATTCCTAGAAGATCGCTTAGAATACGCTAAAGCTGCCACATTGAAAACTATCGGGAAGTCTCTTCATACGTTCAGGACTAAACTGAACACACAATACATTCAGAAAGGAGAGTGACCGCTCAACGACTATGGGTTTATCATGCCAAATGAATGGAACGAATTCAAATTGCATCATTACTCGGAAGAAGACAAACAAGCGAGCATCATGTTCAAAGAACTTAATAGGAAAAATAAGTTCCCACATAAACTTGGCCCAGATGGATATAAGGCCATGAAGGATGAGTGGAGTAAAAAGGAAGAAGAGGATTGTGCGGCTGGGTTACCTGAATAGTTTTCAGGTGCTTATCAGCACACTAAGAGATGGCTCCTGGGCCAGGCTAAAAAAATACTTGAGGGCCAATATATCCTCTCCGACTCACTGACCAATGGAGTATTTCAGAAAGCGAAGGAAAATACTGAGTTGGAGAAGGCTAGGAAGTTCAAGCCCGAGGGATGTAATGACTATGTAACATCTACTCTCAGGAACGAGGAACATCGAGGGCGCACCCAAGGTGTCTCTTCTATAGCACCCTAGAAGAACACGTTCAAGAAGCAGGATGGTGCCACATACAAGAAGCGTCAAGCATGCACAGACGATGCCACAGAGAGACGTGCAAAGTGTGAGAGACATTTCTTCGAATTTATTAGAGAGAATCCAAACATCATGCAGGCTGCAGCGGGCAGATATTTGTGCCAGAGGTACGACTTAACATACCAAGTAGTGTTGGATCGGTACAAGAGAAGTTTCCCGTAAATTATATCAAAGAGGACACACCATGCAGTCTTCATGTACCGATTGGATGCAAAGGGCATTCCCAAGAGGTTGCACGAGGCATTGCTATGCTTGGGGATGTATTTCACAATCTCCTTATTCCCCCGGAGTATACCAAGGTTCAGGTCAATGAGATCACCAACGACAATTTTAGCAATGACCCCCTAGACATTGCAATGCCCAATGAGGGGAATGAGAAAATTGGAGATGCACTAAATAACTTTGTCTTATGGGCGAGCCAAGATATCAAATTACTCTAGAGGCAGTCTCCGACAAGTTCTTAGAGTAAATCGCCTAGTTTCTCATCGCAATCCCCCACATAACCTTCATCTCATGATATGAAAAATATAGGATCTTTATCACCTATTGATGAGCATGAGATGAAGGAAGATACAGAGAAGGAGCCAGTGCCTGAGAAAGTGGAATATCCTCAAATGGCTCAACAACTCGAGGAAAATGTGCCCGAAAAAGTGGTAGATCCTCAAATCGCTCAACAACACGTGCCCGAGGAAGTGACAGATCCTAAAGTGGACGAGTCTCAAGTGACAGATCCTAAAGTGGACGAGTCTCAAGTGACAGAGCCAGTGACCGAGCATGATCAAGTGAAAGAGTCAGTTCTAGCGGTCGAGCCTCAAGTGATAGAGCTAGTGCTACTGCGAGCCTGAGAAAAAGAGACATGTTCAGAGCCTCTGCTAGTGCTACTGCCTGAGATCAAGAAACAAGAGGCACGTCCAAAGCCCAAAATCCACAATTCAATTGTTCAAGTTGGGCAGTGTTCGGAGCCAAAGTTTGAAATGCTTAAATTCTTTACTACTGTGGGGCAAACATGTTTTATGCAGGTAGAGGCTCCCGTAAAGGATCCAGTATAGAAGCATGGGTCACTTTCTGAGGAACAATGGACCTACAGAGATGATGATTATATTGAGTACAAACCAGACAAACCATTCTTACCCCAATGAGTACTTAAGAGTATGAAATGGGAGATGAAAACATTTCATGACTGGTACCTTAAAGCGTATTTGTTAGGAGTTATGGAAATAGAAGTTAAGATTCCAAAAGAAGTATTCAATAGCCCAGAGTTTAATCTTGCTCTATTTTTCGATGACGTCCACCGGATGTTCCGTCTGAAGAGAATCGACATCACAAGCATGATCCTCTAGTGCTTGTAAGTAGTTTTTACTTTGTCAATACAAAGAAAAAATCAATCATGTCTTATATTGACTAGTGTTTCAGAACATATGTAGTTTGAATTACTCAAGTGATGAGTCTAAACGATATGGGTACTTGAACCCATCATTGATAAGTCAAAGTACACTTAACCTAGTACTAAACCAGAACGATGCTAAGTATTGGAGTGCGGGTCGTAAAAAGTTTCAAAGGAAGATGTTCAATAAAGACCAAGACAGACTTAAGAAAAACAAAATACATTGTGTTGCATTGTATATTGTGTGGTGCATGTGTTGGGGGAAAATATTTCATCTTCTAGAAGTCAAGGACACTTCCATGTCAATACAAGCTGAAGAAATGAAGTCAGAAACTTTGATCTCCGAAGATCATAAAAGCATTAAGGTTCTGCTATATTCGGAGTCGTGTACAGTGGAGACATCCATCAAGGCTTCGTCGTGACAAAGCCTCCCAAAGCCTATTCACCCGAAGGGGTGTTGCCAGCGAGGATAGAAGATTTATCTTCTATCTGATTAGATTAGTCTTTTACTCTTTTACCCATACGAAGAATATTAAACAGTATCTTCTTAGTCAGTTGTAATTAGAGGGTAAAGTCTTTTCCCTTTGTATTCGGTCTATAAATACCCCTCTTCACTCTGTAAATGGTATCAAATACTCAGATATTCAATATACACTTCGAATTATCTCAGACTATTATCCATCTTCGAAGGCTTGGAATAGTTCACTCAAACAAGCCTTTATTTGTTACACACTTAATTTCTTAAACCTGTTAGCGTAATCTTTTGTGACAAAAGTTCGTGCCATCCGTGGGGAACCTAGTACAAATACTTTGTTCTCTACCAATCTCTTTCTAGAGCCATGCCTCCTAAATGGAGCCTAGGCACTAGTCCCCTCTGGAGGTCCTCTCGAAACTCTGGGTTGAGATCCTCGAATACCGTCGAGGTCGGAGGACCTTATGTAGTCCCCCTACCTCAGACTCCCGAAACAAATACTCTTCCTCGAACATACGAAGCCCCTCTAGGGACTTCGTCTATGCTTTGAACCAACGGAGCCTCCCTTGTGGCTCCGGCTATGCTCTGAACTGACTTGTTCAGTTCTCAAGACCCAGAAGTCCCCTCCAGAAGAAATGAAGATTGTCTTGACAATGTGGTGACCCAGATGCACATCTCCATGCCGAAGTGATGAGGTGGAGGAAGGAAGCTACAGACAGGCTTCGTCCCCAAGCTACCCCTGTCATTCTAGAGGTGCCTCAAGATGATGACCTCGCCTTTTATCCCGAAGCCACTGAGATTCTAAGAAGCACTGAGAATGCTTCTTTTGATAATGAATCTACGCTACACTTGACTTGCAAAAGGTGCGCTTCGACCCAAAGTTTAGAACTTCGATGCTCTGTAAGCCCAACATTAGGGAAGATTTTACATAAACCCTAGGTATTAATACTTTGTAGCTGTCATAGATTAGTGTTGGATTTTGCTTAGTTTTGAGCTGCCTTGCAGATTGAACTCTGATGTTCGTCAGATTGTGGAACCCCGCTCGAGAAATCGATCTTTCATCTATTTGTGAGATTGTGTTTTTGTGTTCTTGCTTGTGTTCTCGATTTGCATGTAGGGATAAGACTTCTTGGTGAGGTCAATCACATTCGTGCGTGGTTGATAAACCAATGGAGTCATGGTGTAGCGATTGCGGGGTTCGGATCAGTGCTGATCGGAAGCCGGATCGTCAATGTCGAGTCCACCAATCGAGTTTATCCCTTCTGACAGAAGATCGGGCACCCATGCGTATCAAGTGGTATCAGAGCCCAAGTTGCCTGTCAGGTATCACTATATCCCTTAGATTGTTCTTCGCCTTCTCCTAGAACTCCAGAAAAAGCCACAAAAAAGAGTCGTAGACATCTAGGGCAAATTATCTGTATCGTCCTACTGTTTTGAGCCTTTGCAATTTCATCACGGTGTTATATTGCTGAGTTTTGATCCATGGTCAATGTCAGGTTGCTGGTTTAGAGTTGTGTTCTTGATCGCGAGTCAAAGCCATAACCTTGTTTAGTCCCAGGATATCCGAATCCAACCCTAATCCCTAGTCGGAGTCGGTTTGGGGTCAGTTCGACCTTTCCTCGGTAAAATGGCCATAACTTTTGCATACGGACTCCGTTTGAGCTCTACCACCCGTCAAAAGAATTGGGACTAAAAAACGCATCCAGATTTGAGCGGAAAAGCTGCTTCCGATTGGGTAAGGGGTCAAAATTCGGCCGGGAAGACAGAGTTCTAGAGGGGTTTTTGTTTGCAGCCAGCATAACTTCTTCTTTTTCGGGTACCTCGTTGAGTACTTATTGTTTGAGCAATCCGTAAAAAAGGAGAAAAAAAAAGAAAGAGAGGCCAAAAAGAAAAAAAAGAGGCAAAAAGAGAAAAAAATAAAAGAAAAAAATCTAGGAGGCATAAGAGGAGGAAGTTATTCTAGTTTAAGTTCAGCATCGTTACCTATATTTCTAAGTGTTGTTTTTAGTGTTCTTGTTATTAGATTTGGCTTCTCTTCTCGTTTCTAGGAGTACAAGTTAGACCAGCAACCAAGACAAGTATTGTGGATTATTATTGAGCTTTACTAACTGTTGTCGATTTGTGCTAATCCTTGCTACCAAAGATCAGCCTTTCGAGTCCACCTTCCTTCTGATAAGTACGGTGACCATCTGGCAGTCGCTATACTCACGACTTCAACAGTATCATCCCTAAGCCAACCGTTTGTGCCACCTACTACGATTGGTAAGAACCTTGCAAGAACTTAGTGAAACACTTGAGTGTGAGCGACTCCACATCCTAGTAGTTCATAGGAAACTAACGCACTTGTGAGCTTGTTTGTGTTTTGTTTTTCCACTAACCATGGCAGGATCACACCAAGGCGATGGAGATGAATGTGTGTCCAAGTTCGAACTTGGAAGGTTGCAGCAAGAACTCAATGCAAACATCGTTAAGAGTAACCAGGACGATGAGAACAGATTGGAGAGGATAGAGAGGACCATTGCCACCCTGTCACCAGGATGGAGAACATAGAGACACATCAAGCGCCACCTAACGATATAGCTGAGGATATCGAGGCAGATGACATAAATCAAGAAGAGTATATCCACCCCCTTGCTCGAGACACCCGTCCCTGTCAACGAACTCCACGTCGTCATGGTATGGGAGGTAATAATGAAAACAACCCTGGTGCTGATAATTCGTTCGCTAAGGTTAAGTTAAGAATGCCACATTTTTCTGTCTCTTATGATGCTAAGACATATCTGAATTGGGAGATGACAATAGAACAAAAAATTAACTCTCATCTTGTTCTAGAAATTCATAGAGTTAGACAAGCCACTAGTGAGTTTATCGATTTTGCTATTATTTGGTGGAATGAGCTATCAAATGTAGGTTTAGCACCTGACACATGGGATGGGCTAAAGAGAGCTATGCATGGTAGATTTGTCTCCACTACTTATAAACGTGATTTGCGTCAAAAATTACAGTGTTTAAACTAGGGAAATAAATCTATAGATTAGTACTACCAAGAACTGCAAATAGGAATGTTGCGTTGTGAGGTAGTTGAGGATGAGAATGGTAAAATGGCTAGATTTTTTGGTGGCTTAAGAAGAGAAATACAGGACATAGTTGATTATAAGGAATATAATTCTCTCAATAGATTGTTTCACCTTTCTACGAAGGCAGAAAGAGAATTGCAGGGACGACAGCCGAAGTCAAAGAGCAACTTCACTGACATAAGAGCGGCGCCTACAACAGGAAAATCAACACTACCTTCTCCTGCACAGTCTACTGTGCCCTTCATACCCAGGGCGCGTTCAACAGCACCGTCGTCTTCACTACCACCAGAGGATAAGAGTAAAACAGCCCTACCAGCAAATAGTTCCTCATCGGTTGCTTCTACAGGTCGAACCGGTGGAGTCATTTTCCACAATTGCAAAGGGAAGGGCCATTTCATGAGAGATTGCCCAAGCTAGAGATGAACATTCATTGCTACTGAGGATGGTGGATATGTTAGTGCTAGTGATATTGATGATGGTGGTACTAACAATGCAGGTGATGATGAGGAGACTGAAAGTGATGGCGAGGAGATTTTAGGTACTGCCGCCACCGAGAAGTATCATGCATTGATTGTACAACGTGTTTTAAACACTCAAGTGGAGCAAACGGACACACTGCAGCGACATAACTTATTTCAAATGTTCCTCATTGCCAATGATCGTCGTGTTTGTGTCATAATTGATGGAGGGAGCAACAACAATTTGGTGAGCTTAGATCTAGTTAATAAGTTTGGATTGACCACACGTCCACATCCCCATCCATACTACATTCAGTGGTTCAACAATAGTTGTAAGGTCAAGGTAACACACTCTGCGAGAGTACACTTTTTCATTGGTACGTACCATGACTTTGCTGATTTTGATGTTGTACCGATGAAAGCATGTTCACTTTTATTGGGTAGGCCGTGGAAATTTGATACGGATGCTACACATCATTGTAGGAGTAACAAATATACACTTATGCACAAGGAAAAGAAAATTACTTTGCTTCCTATGACTCCCACTAAAATTATGCAATGTGAGAAAGAGAGTATTGAGAATAGCAAGAAGGAGATTGCATCACAATCTGAAAATCAGCAAGTAGCTAGCTAACACTATTTTCCCACCTAAGAAAGATAAGAAAGATAATAGCTCTAAGTTGGACAGAATTAAATTGAACGGGGGTGTTATGCTTGCTACTAAATCTGATTTGGTTGATGTTAATGAGTTTGATTCTCCCTGTTATGCATTGATATGCAAAGAAGTTTTGTTTTCATTTGAGGATTCTTCTACCTCGTTGCCTCCTGCTGTCACTAACCTTTTGCAGGAGTATAATGTTGTGTTTTTAGCAGAGATGCCTCTAGGTCTGCCACCTATTCGAGGTATTGAGAATCAAATTGACTTGATCCCATGAGCGACATTGCCAAATCGTGCTCCATATAGAACAAATCCAGAGGAGACTAAAAAAATTCAGCGACAAGTCCAAGAACTTCTGGACCGTGGGTACGTACGAGAGAGCCTTAGCCCATGTGTTGTGCATGTTCTTTTAGTCCCTAAGAAAGATGGTAGTTGGCGTATGTGTGTTGATTGTAGAGCCATCAATAATATTACAATAAGGTATCGCCATCCTATTCCTAGGTTAGATGATATGCTTGATGAATTGAGTGGGTCTATCATTTTCTCAAAGATTGACTTGCGTAGTGGATACCAACAAATTAGAATGAAATTAGAAGATGAATGGAAAACAACTTTCAGAACTATGTTTGGTTTATATGAGTGGTTAGTCATGTCTTTTGGGTTAACTAATGCACCTAGCACTTTCATGCGCTTAATGAATGAAGTATCTTGATATATAGTAGGTCTATTAATGAACATTTGAATCATTTGCGTGTTGTTTTTAATGCTTTGAGAGATGCACCCTTATTCGGTAATATTGAAAAGTGTACTTTTTGCACGGATCGAGTCTCTTTTCTTGGCTATGTTGTTACTCCACATGGTATTGAGATAGATGAAGCAAAAAATTGAAGCCATCAAGAGTTGGCCAACACCTCAAACCATCACGCAAGTGAGAAGATTTCATGGACAGTTTGTGGAGAATTTCAGCACCATTGCTGCTCAACTCAATGAGTTGACAAATAAGGGAGCTTCATTCACATGGGGCCCAGCACAAGAACAAGCTTTTAACATGCTTAAGGAGAAACTTACACGTGCCCCTCTACTCCAACTTCCTAACTTTGGTAAGACATTTGAGCTTGAATGTGATGCTAGTGGGATTGGGATAGGAGGAGTTCTCATACAAGAAGGTAAACATGTTGCTTACTTTAGTGAAAAATTGCATGGACATAATCTGAATTATTCTACTTGTGATAAGGAGTTGTATGCTTTAGTTCGGGTGTTAGAAACTTGGCAACATTACCTTTGGCCTAAGGAGTTTGTCATTCATTCTGATCATGAATCCTTGAAACATATTAGAAGCCAGGAAAAACTAAATAAGCGACATGCAAAATGGGTTGAGTTCATAGAGTCGTTTCCATACATCATTAAATATAAACGTGGTAAAGACAATATCATTGCAGATGCTTTATTCAGGCGTTTTACTATGTTATCTCATCTTGATCATAAGATATTTGGTCTAGAAATAATAAAAGAGTTATATGCTACTGATCTAGACTTCAAGGATGCTTTTGAAAATTGTAGAGAATGTCGAACTTAAAATAAATATGTATTGAATGATGGTTTATTATATCGTGCTAACAAGCTATGTGTCCCAGCTAGCTCCATTCGGCTTTTGTTTTTACAGGAAGCTCATGGGGGAGGATTGATGGAACATTTTGGAGTGAATAAAACTGAGGACGTGTTGTCCACACACTTCTTTTGGCCAAGGATGCGGTGGGATGTCGTGCGCTACATCTCATGCTGCACTACATGTAACAAAGCTAAGTCACACTTGAATCCCTTTGGACTTTATATGCCTCTTCCTGTTCCTAGCATCCCTTGGGAGCATATAGCATTGGACTTTGTCTTAGGTTTACCTAGAACAAAGAGGGGCAGGGATAGTATATTTGTGGTGGTCGATCGATTCTCAAAAATGACACATTTTATACCTTGTCATAAGAGTGATGATGCTACAAACATTGTTGATTTGTTTTTCAGGGATATCATTCGCCTATATGGAGTACCCACCACTATTGTCTCTGATCGCGATGCGAAGTTTTTGAGCCACTTTTGGAGAAGTTTATGGTGCAAGTTGGGAACCAAGATGCTATTCTCCACCACATGCCACCCTCAAACCGGTGGGAAAACAAAGGTAGTTAATCGTATGTTATCCACCATGTTGCGGGCTATTTTGAAGAAGAATTTGAAGATGTGGGAAGAATATTTACCTCATGTGGAGTTTGCATATAATCGAGTGATACATTCTACCACCAAGGTGAGTCCTTTCTAGGTTGTGTATTGTTGGGGGAAAATATCTCATCTTCGGGGTTATTGCCGAAACAGCATAAGGGCAGATAGCGGATTCGAAGGTTATCAGACGTTCATCTTCGAAGATACCCTGAGTCAAGCTCGAAGCACGAAGATAGGCATTGGTTCGGAGTACATCTTCGAACTAAGGCTTTTCGAGATCTTTACTGCCAGGTAAGATGGAAGATTTATCTTTTATATCATTAGATTAGTCTTTTACCATTTTAGCCCTATCAAGGGTACCGAATAGTTTCCACTATGTCGGTTGTAATAGAGGGGTAAATAGGTCTTTTCCTTAATATATGGGCCTATAAATACCCCCTATTTCACCCTGTAATAGGGACCGAATACAAGTTATTCAATACACACATTCGAACTATTCTAAGTTGTTATCCTTTTGGAGGCTTAGAACAGTTCTTTTCGCAAACACTTCGTTTGTTAGTTTCTATTCTACAGAAACCTGTTAGCGTAATCTTTTACGCCAACAGTTGGCGCCGTCCGTGGGGAACCTAGTCCGAAAAACTTCGTTCTCTACCAACTTCTTACATCATGCCTCCTAAGCGGAGCGCACCTCGTAACCCTGTTCGGAGGTCTTCTCAGATCTCCGGAGAGACCCCGTCCGACACGGTCGAAGTCGGAGGGCCTTCGACTTTCCCTCCACCTCAAACTCCGGAAGGAGTTTCCATCCCTCGAACATATGGAGCTTCTCCGCCAAATCCTTCCATACTTCGACCACCTGGAATCCCTCTTCCACCTTCCATTCCACTTCGAACTGATCCTACTAGTTCTCAAGACCCGGAAGATCCTTCCGGAGGAGATGAAGACAATCTTGGAGATATGGCCACTCAAATGGCCAACCTTCAAGCTGAGGTAGCAAGGTGGCGACAGGAAGCTGCGAACAGGCTTCGCTCTCAAGCCATCCCAACTATCCCAAAAGTGCCCGAAGACGATGAACCCGATTATCCCGAAGCCCTGGAGAATGCCTCCTTCGACAATGAATCTCCGTTGCATCCTGAGCTGCAGAAAGTTCGCTTTGATCCAAAGTTTAAGACTTCGAAGCTCTGTTAGTATGCTGGAGATGAAGATCCCGGAGAGTTTGTTCGTTCTTATGCCCTAGCAATTGAAGCTAGCAGAGGAGTTCGAGACACCATGGCAAAGTGCTTCCCTTTAGCTCTTCAAGGAGTGGCATTAAGGTGGTTCTGGTCCTTGAAGCCAGGATCAATTAATTCATGGGGGCAGCTGAAGAAGAAGTTTATAAGCAATTTTCAGGGCACCTTCGTGCCTCCGATGTCAACAGGATGCCTTTTCCAGGTGAAACAACTCCCCGGAGAGACATTGAGGCAATATTTCAAGCGCTTCGCTCATACGAAGTCGCAAATCCGGGGGTTGTCTGCATCTTCGGTAGTTGATGCAGCTCGGGAAGGTGTCACTCATCAAGGCCTCTTGGATAAGCTTCATCGGAAAAGCATCTCCTCGGTCTCTCAGCTGATGTCTTACTTCGAGGAGTATGCAAGGTCAGAAGAGGGTTGGCTCCGAAGAACTACAGCTACTTCGTCCATATTGCAAGAAGTTAAAGTAGAAGTAAAAACTTCGGCACAGCCGCAAGAACCAGTTTTCGAAGTTCAACATGATCGGAGAAGAGGGCAAAAGCACCCTCGTTCTGAAGTCATGAATATTGCACCCCCACAGAAGTTTACACAGAGAGCTCCACAGTCTTCGGGGAACAAGGTCAGCGGTTGGAGGCCGCCAGGGAAAACGGCTGGCAAGGGCCAGACCCTTTTCTGCTGCATCCATGGTGAAAATCGAAGCCATGCAACTGATACTTGCAAGGCTATATTTACTCTAAGAGGAGAGTATCTAGAAAGAACTTCGGGTCGAGGTACTACCGACCGAGTTCCAGTTGCAATGCGCCCAGAGCCGGTCCAAGCTGTGGCGCGGATAGAAAACTTTGATGCTGCAAGACACTCTCCAGTGGCCAATGTTATGCCACCTCCGAAGCAAGAGGAAGGCCAAGACCGAGGGAAAAGAGTAGTCCTCCCCATCTCCGGAGGTACCCTCGGAAGCATGTCGAAGAGACAGCGAAGAGACTACGTCAGAGAAGTAGGCCATATTGGGACTTCGTCGTCTGCAGCCGCAATGCCGGAGTGGTCTCATGTGCCGATATCCTTTTCTACGGAGGATGCAGCTGGCATTAAGTTCCCGCATGCAGACCCACTTGTTATCACTGATGATATTGCGGGCACTGAAGTTCGAAGGGTGTTGATTGACGGAGGTAGTTCGGCAGATATCATTTTTGTTCAAGCCTTCGATCAATTGTGCATTTCCAGAAAGCATCTCCTTCCAGCAGCTCGTCCTTTGCAAGGCTTCGTAGGACCTCCGCTTGATGCACTTGGCAAAATAGGCCTAGAAGTTACCTTCGGAGAAGGTTTGTTGGCCCGAACTGAGGAAGTAATCTTTGATGTTGTAGATGCCCCGTATGCTTACAACATCATCTTCGGAAGAGGCATGCTAAACCAGTTCGGAGCTGTGGCGCATCACAATTATTTGTGCATGAAGATGCCCACACAAGCAGGAGTCCTTACAGTCTTCGGAGATCAAGCTATTGCTCGGAGAGCGGAATATGGTCATGGTCCCCCTCTTGATCCAAGACAAGTAAACAATGTACAAGACAATGAAGAAATTTTTTTTGCCCCTTCCGAAGCTTCAAAGAAATCCTTTCCGAGACCAAGTCCTGAAGTACAGATTGCAGCGAAGGTCATTGTTAAAGATGGTAAAGAGTATACATTTCAATTTGGTAAAGATTTACCTCCGGAAGTTGCAACCTCCTTGGAAAAGGTGGTGAAAGAGAATTTGGATGTCTTCGCTTCGTCTGTCGAAGATATCACCGGAGTCAATCGGGATATCATTGAACATAGTTTACTTGTAAACCCGAAGGCCCGCCCTGTTCATCAAGGACTCCGGAAAATGTTTGCAGAAAGAGCTGCTCTAGCGAAAGACGAAGTTGAGAAATTGTTGAAGGCTGGGATTATCAGAGAAGTGGCTCACACAGAATGGTTAGCCAACCTAGTCTTCGTCAGAAAGAAGTCTTCCGGGAAGTGGCGCATGTGCATTGATTTCACATCCTTGAATAAAGCATGCCCTCGTGACCCCTACCCCATGCCCCGAATTGATCAATTGGTCGAGTCCACCGCAGGTTCGGAGTTATTAAGCTTCCTTGACGCGTATTCTGGTTATCATCAAATATGGTTGAAGCGCGAAGATGAGATCAAGACAAGCTTCGTAACTCCTTCGGGAGTCTTCTGTTATGTAAGAATGCCCTTCGGTTTAAGAAATGTCGGGGCTACTTTTTCGAGGTTAGTTGCTAAGGCTTTAGGTCTTCAATTAGGTCGCAATGTGGAGGCCTATATGGATGATATTGTAATAAAGAGTGCTTTAAAGCACCAACATAGCCTAGACTTAGCAGAAACATTCAATAGCCTTCGGGCATGTGGAATCCGTCTTAACCCCGAAAAATGTATCTTCGGAGCTAAGGCTGGAAAATTGTTAGGGTATTTAGTTTCAAGCAGGGGGATTGAAGCTAGCCCTACTCAAATAACTGCGCTGCAGAAGATGGCTCCTCCGGAAAATTTAAAGCAAGTGCAAAAGCTGATTGGGCGTCTGGCAGCACTTAGCAGGTTTTTATCAAGGTCTGCGGAGAGAAGCTTACCTATATTTAAAGCATTGAAAGGGTCCGAAGATTTTGCATGGACACCGGAGTGTCAGAAAAGCTTCGAAGATATTAAAGAGTATCTCAGCAATCTTGCTACACTCACGGTGCCTAATGCGGATGAAACCCTACTCCTTTACCTTGCATCCACAGGTTCTACTGTCAGTGCAGTCCTTGTCAGAGAAGTGGATTTCAATTGGAAGTTGGTCCAAAATCCTGTTTATTTTGTATCCGAAGCATTATCAGGAGCGAAGACAAGATACTCCGAACTTGAGAAGTTCGTTTATGCTCTGATAATGGCTTCGAGGAAATTAAGACATTATTTTTTGGCACACAATGTAATTGTACCAACTTCGTATCCTTTAGGAGATATGCTTCGAAGTAAGGATTCCACTGGAAGGATTGGGAAGTGGGCAGTTGAGCTGGCACCCTTCGGCATATCTTTCCTCGCAAGGACAGCAATCAAATCGCAAGTCTTAGCAAATTTTGTAGCAGAATGGACTCCGCCTGCAAATTTGGTTCCGGAGAAGTCAAGTGACGGAGTTTGGACTGTTTATTCCGATGGGGCTTTCCAAGCATCCGGAGCAGGCATTGGAGCAGTGTTAATTTCACCTTCAGGGCAAAGAGCAATGTACTCCGCAAGACTCAACTTTAAGTCTACCAATAATATAGCGGAGTATGAAGGAATTTTATTGGGACTCCGAAAAGCACGTGCTCTAGGGGCTACAAGAATTATTATAAAGACAGATTCTCAGATAGTAGCTGGGCACGTAGATAAAAGTTTCCAGGTTCGGCATCCACAGCTTGCAAAGTACTTAGAAGAAATCCGTAAAATCGAATCACACTTCAAGGGTATTTCCATTCGGAGTATACCAAGAGCAGAAAATGTGCAAGCGGAAATCTTAGCAAAAGCTGCAGCCGGAGCTGTGGATGTACCAGAAGAAGCTTTCTATGAGGAGCTCAGTATACCTTCGGTGCCACAAATTCCTTCTGCAGAGATTCTTTGCATTCCTAGTGCAGATTGGAAAAATTCAATCATGGAACTTTTACAAGGAGGAACAAATTTGCCCGAAGAGCCACAGCTGTCAAGATTAAAGCTTAGAGCTAGAAATTATCAAATAATCAACGGTATTTTATACAAGGCCGGAGTATGTTCCCCTCTACTACGATGTATATCTCAAGCCGAAGGTCAAGAAATTCTTCGAGAAATTCATGAAGGCCTTTGTGGTAGCCATTTAGCCCCGCGAGCCTTGGCAGGAAAAACACTTCGCCAGGGGCTTTACTGGCCTACAATAACAGCTGATGCGGAGAGCTTAGTCGCACTTGTCAAGGATGCCAGTGGATGGGTCGATGAAATCATCGCCCACCAACAGCTCTTCAAGTCATTGCTCCGGTATGGCCTATGGACAGATGGGGTATGGATTTAATTGGACCCTTTCCAGTAGCCAAGGGAAATCTGAAGTTCGCGGTGGTAGCTATTGAATATTTTTCTAAATGGGTGGAAGCAGAGCCCTTAACAGCTATCACTTCGAACAATGTACAGAAATTGTTTTGGAAGAACATCATCTGCCGGTTCGGAGTGCCTAGACAACTCACAGTTGATAATGGAACACAGTTCTATGCAGAACCTTTTAGGAAGTTTTGCGAAGATCTAGGCATTCAGTTATGTTTTGCTACAGTAAGACATCCTCAGTCTAACGGAGCTGTAGAAAGAGCCAATGGAAATATTTTGTTAGGGCTAAATCGAAGGGTAGTAGGATTAGCCAAAGGACTATGGACCGAAGAGCTTCCGAAGATTTTGTGGTCCATTCGGACTACGCAAACAAGGTCCACAGGTTTTACTCCATTCAGACTACTATTCGGAGATGAAGCTATGACCCCAACGGAGCTCAAAGGAGGATCGTTTCACAACACCGAACCGGAAATTGAAGAAGAAAGACAAACTTTGTTAGATTTATCAGAAGAAACAAGACTTCGAGCTGTGGCAAATTTATCAAAGTATCATCAGCAAACGAAGGCTTGGTTTGACCCGAAGGTTAAGCTCAATGAACTAAGACCGGGTCATCTTGTTCTACGAAGCATTATAGCGCCAGGGAAGTTAGGAAATAAATGGGAAGGTCCATACCTAATTGTTCGTTCAGGACGCCCTGGATCTTTTAAGTTAGCTAATTTAGAAGGTGAAGAGTTAGCACATACTTGGCATGCGGAGCACCTAAAGCGATACTTCGCATAAGGGCTCCTTGTAATTCGCTTGTAATCATCTTCTAAATTAATAAAGCATATGATCCTGATAATGCCTTCCCCTCATAGACTTCCAGCTTCCGAGTGGACGCACTGGAACCGCGGGGTCGACCGAGAGGGAAGTGTCATGAAGCTGGATCGTATTTTCGGACTTCGAACCATTGGTTCGAAGCTTCCGACGTGGGGGCTGACATAATCCGGAGTCCAAGCCACCGGCTTGTAGGCATCCGTAAAAGAGCCCAAAACCACATCATACGGAGTCCAAGCCATTGGCTGGTAGACTTCCGTAAAAAGAGCCGAAGGTGGCCAAAACCTACGGAGTCCAAGCCATTGGCTGGTAGACTTCCGTAAAAAGAGCCGAAGGTGGCAAAAACCTGCGAAGTCCAAGCCATTGGCTAGTAGACTTCCGCAAAAAGAGCCGAAGGTGGCCAAAATATACGGAGTCCAAGCCATTGGCTGGTAGACATCCGTAAAAAGAGTCCAAAGAGACCATTGCAAACTCCGAACCATTGGTTCGACAGAGATCGCAAAAATGAGCCGAAGGTGGCTAAAGCAAAACAGAATTTGAGCCATGAGCTTCGAATATCTGTTAACATAGTCCAAAGTGACAAATTATCTAAGATATTAAGGTATCTTGAAAGTTATCTCAAGCGATTTCTTTCAAAAAACAAAGGTATTAAGTTGCCGTTTTTTCGACTACGAATAGTCGAAGACATTTTATAAGATTTTAAAAGATCTTTAAATTGCAGAGGGGCTCTGAACCCACAAAAAATTGTACTCCGAAGTTTTTTTCTTTGCGCATAACCATCTTTGAATACAGTTCGAAGTTGCTTATACCCAAAGAGGGGCTAGTAAATATGGAGACAATTTTATATCGGTATTCATTATTCAAACGAATGTGTTTACAGATTACATCATGAAAAATTGGTATCTATACCAAGAAGGAATCGAAGACCTCTTCGGTCTCTAGAGCTAGGGTTGGAACGACTAGTTCCAGCGCCGGGAGTTCTAACAACTTTGCGTTTAACTCTCTTGCCCCCCTTCGAAGCTCTAAAATCCTTCTGTTCTTGTTGAAGATCGGCCCAAGTTCGAAGCCGTTCAGGGCTTCTTTCCCAGCTTCCAAGTTCTTCAGGTTTTTTACTTCGGACTTCATCTTCGTCTTCAGACCATATAACGTCTTCAGAAGACGAAGTGTTTAAGTTAACCTCTTTTTCTTCCTCTTTAATATAAGACAGTATATCTTTGATTACTTCGGGCGCAATTACACCGGAGCTATCTCGAGGAATTAGAAATCGAGGACATTTATAAGCTTTTAGAAGATCGAAGGTGGTCCATAATGAGCGAACTTCGTCGTTAAGATCTAACACTTCGATATCTTCCATATGAGGCAAAGCCTAAAAATATGACAAACAAATTTTCATTGATAAATGTTTATAAGCATAAAGCTTTACATGGCCAAAAATCCTAAGGTATTTCTAAACCTGCGGGTTCGGAGGAGGCTGACTGCTTGAAGCTTGGGTTCGAACTTGCTTCTGGCGTTGGCCTTCGTCGATCCAAGCCTTGATCGCGGAACGACCTTCGGCTCTCCATGAAGTTTGAAAGGCTCGCCAGGCAGCAGCCACACCTTCGGAAGGAGTCAGAAGTCGCTCGTCGTCGAAGGTAATTGGGCCCCCTCCTGCGTCCGGAGTTATCGATCGGCCCAGATCTTCGTAGTAGCGAAGTAGGCCGACAACAGCCACTTGTCCAGAGAGTTCTCCGTATCTAATGCCCGCTGTCTTCATTTGCATCGCCACTCCTTGGATCCTTTTCAACCGGCGCAGAAGAGTGATGTTATCGTCAGAAGGAAGTATCCCAGTAGTACCGAAGTACTCCAGGACACCTAACAACTGATTCATAACTTCCACAGCCACCTTCTCAGACTTTAGCTTGTCTTCGTTCAACGCGTCCTTCGTCGAAGTGACTTCGCCCAAAACCCCAGAAAGTCTAGCATTTTCAGTGGTCAAAATATTCTTTTGGTTCAACAACTGGCTAGCTTCCTCTTGGAGTCTGACAAGCTCGAACCCCGCAGTAGCATGCTCCGCCCGCAATTTTTCAACTTCCGCTCGAAGCACAATTCTTTCTGCTTCAAGCTCTTTATTCGCAGCCTCCAAACCTTGTCTAGCCCTTCGCTCTGTTGACACTATATTGTCCATTTGAGCCACCCGACTTTCGGAGATGTTAAGATTCCTTTGAAGGACGTTATTCTCCTCCCGAAGACGAGCGATCTCTTCGTCATTGCATATATTCGCAGCTCGGGCCAAGACAGTTTGCTGCAAAAATAAAAAACTAAGGTAAATATTTATTTGTAGATGAATTCTATGTTATTTCGCAGGTGCTTCGTACCTGGTAGGCTGCACGTTCTATAGCGGCATTAAGCTCCGTCCTGTCCGCCTTGCTCAGAATAGCCACTAAGTTGGTCTCCCCTATGTCACGGCTAGCTCGATCCAAAGGTTCGAGCAAAGTCCGAAGACCAGTTGTTTGCCCTAAGAAAGGAGCCAGCAAGGGGAGCATGCTTATTGCCTCTTGGTCATCTTCGTCCAGCGAAGGACCGGAGCGTTGGCTTGTGTTCTTCGGAGCCGCTGGAGACTGGCCCTCCCCGGAAGATTGGCTCTCGTCTGTTGAATCAGACGGAGTTGATCCGGAACTCGCAGCAGGGAGGGGCTCTATATGTCTTTTGCCTCTTCCAGGTCCCATTTGAGTAACTCTCTGGGCTGGCTCCGAAGTCGTCGAAGGTCTAGGAATTATTTCTTCTTGGCGGACCTCTTCCATAGGAGTGGACTCTGTAAAAAAAATATACAAAGTATTATACATTGTATAAATACACAAAATAAACATGAAAGAGTTATTCGAAGTCTACCTTCGACATTTTGCAAAGGAGTCATCATTGGACTGTTCGGCGGATCGAAGGCTAGATCTTCATCCGAATCAGCCGTTAAGTCTTCGACTGCAGGAGCATCATCCTGAGCAGTCCTTGTTGCCTCTTCAGGAATCGAAGCCATAGTAGCTTCGACCCCACTTTCATTCACAGGAACTTCGTCCTGAGGTATATCTCCTTGAACTGTCGAAGTCCTTGGTTGCTCAAGGTTATCTTGAGACTCCGGCATGTTCGCAGGTACTTCGGCTTGTGTGGTCTTTTGAGCTTCATCTTCGTCTATTAGACGCACAAGCAATCTCCCTTCATCCTCTTGGGAGTCAGAGACTGAAGCCCTTGAGCTCGAAGGCGCGGGATTCAAAGGTGTAAGATTTTTTGGCTTCCGAGCCACCTTCTTCACCGGGGTCTTGGCTGAGCTCGAAGTCCCAGCTTCGGCTTTTCTCTTTTGGGTCCTTTCTCCGAAGGCACCCAATCCATCAAAGGGGGCGAAGTGATTTCCAGCATTCCCCATACTCTGTTAAATATCTCCCAACTCCCGACCAACTTGATTCTCCATTCTTTTTCGGTCGGAGTTGGAGCGCCCAAAATCTTCTCCGAAGCCCTTACAATTTGTTCCGAAGTAACAGGGGCTGAAGAAGCTAAAACATGAATCAAGTTAGTTTTTCTTCGAATGAATATGCATAATACATGTTGTCTTCGAAGTTACCTGTAGGGCTCGAAGTCAAGGTAATTTTTCGGAGACCGCCTTCTGAATCCTCTTCGAAGATGATAGGCCAGTTGGCCATCAGTGGAGAGATTTGTAACCCGAGGAATTCTTCGGCTAAGTCTCGCATGCTCAACCTTCGGCTGATCCTCTGAAGTAAGTTGAGGCAAGCTTCGAGCTGACCTTGGCCTGGATGCACTAAGGCTTCTTTCCGGAATTGGATCTCTTTCAAAGGTCCGGCCAGAGGATTGCTCGCCCCAACTTCGGCATAGAACCATCTCATGACCCAATCTGTGTACCATCTTGCATTGATGGCCTTAGCAGGGAATTGAAGAGCATATTCGTCCCGAAGCCTAAAATTGATGCTTCCGAAGGCTACCACTACTTTTTCACCTCCGGGACCTACGAAGGTTTTTGGCTGGCATGAGGCTCTATGTAGCGCAGCGAAGATTTCTGCCCTCCCCTCACAGCCTTCGGCTCTCAGTGCTCATTCGAAGATAGCCAGTCGAGCTACTGCGTTCGGAGATAATTGAGGGAGGGTGACATGAAATAAATCGAGTACCTCCGCTAGGAAGTCAACTGCTGGGAGGCCCAAACCGGCTTCGAAGAAGGCTTCGAAGACAACCACCTCTCCGGGCCTTGGCGACGGGATGAGTTCTTTTCCTGGTTTACGAATCATAACTCCGGTGTTAATCTTTCCTTCTACTGCGATAGCCAGTGATTCCCTCTTGCAGGTAGAAGATCCCAGTTGGAAAGACTGGTCCAGGTACTTCGTTGATGGTGGGCAGAGACTTTGATCATCGATATTTTGGGGATTTCTCCCTCCTGTCGCTGTGGATGTCGTTGCCGATGCTGGAGGTGCCGACGCCAACGCCGCAGCCACTGCTGCTGCAGCCACCTGCTGCCGAGCCAAGGTCGACGGGGCTCCAGAACACTTGGTCTTCACCATTGCAATCGCTGGGTTGTTTTGGGGGAAATGGAGGCTAGGGCTCAAAGAACTCAAAGGGCTCAGAAGGTGTTTGTTTGCGAGAGGGCAGTGAAAAGGTAACCGGGTAAGTTCTAGGCCATCTATTTATAGCCTAGACTTTACATTTTTACCGTTAGTCCATGCCGTTTCGCATTCCTGCCCGTTACTTTTCTCCGAAATTAACGCATTCTACGGTTTCTGTTAGGAACAGAAAGCTAACGGCTATTTTCTCTAAATTTGAGAGACTTTCGAACTTCCTGAGTCGGTTCTAAGATAGTTCGAAAGTAATTATCTTAAGACTGATTCGGAGTTTATATCTTCATACATTTCGGAGATGAATTGAAATCTAATAACCCCTATGTCTGGTTATTTTTTCCTTTCGTATACTGCTCTCCTAACATTACAGGTTAAACGGAGAAGCGTATTCGAGGGGCTACTGTTGGGGGAAAATATCTCATCTTCGGGGTTATTGCCGAAACAGCATAAGGGCAGATAGTGGATTCGAAGGTTATCAGACGTTCATCTTCGAAGATACCCTGAGTCAAGCTCGAAGCACGAAGATAGGCATTGGTTTGGAGTACATCTTCGAACTAAGGCTTTTTGAGATCTTTACTGCCAGCTAAGATGGAAGATTTATCTTTTATATCATTAGATTAGTCTTTTACCATTTTAGCCCTATCAAGGGTACCGAATAGTTTCCACTATGTCGGTTGTAATAGAGGGGTAAATAGGTCTTTTCCTTAATATATGGGCCTATAAATACCCCCTATTTCACCCTGTAATAGGGACCGAATACAAGTTATTCAATACACACATTCGAACTATTCTAAGTTGTTATCCTTTCGGAGGCTTAGAACAGTTCTTTTCGCAAACACTTCGTTTGTTAGTTTCTATTCTACAGAAACCTGTTAGCGTAATCTTTTACGCCAACATGTATGGCTTTAACCCCCGTGCTGCCGTTGATCTTTTTCCATTGCCTACTTATGAACATGTGCATTTAGATGCTAAGACATGTGCTGATTTTATTCTGAAATTGCATACCACAACTAAAGAACACATTGAGAAGATGATCGAAAAGTATAAAATTGCTGGTAGTAAGGGTAGGAGACATTTAACCTTTGAAATAGGTGATATTGTTTGGTTACACTTGCGTAAAGATAGATTTCTAGATTTGAGAAAGTCTAAATTGATGCCTCGAGCTGATGGTCCTTTCAAGATAGTTAAGAAAATTAATGACAATGCATACCAGCTTGAATTGCCTACAGATTTTGGGGTTAGCCCCGCATTTAGCATTTCAGATTTGAAGCCATATTTGGGAGAAGAAGATGAGTTTGAGTCGAGGACCACTCTAATTCAAGAAGGGGAGGATGATGAGGACATCGACAACAATGATAATACATCCAACACTCTATCATTCCTGGACCAATCACTCGCTCTCGTGCCCGCAAGCTTAATTATGAGGTGCGTTCGTTTCTTACTTTATATAATGATATGGATATGGATTCTAAGGAACTTGGGAGAAGCACTTCTAGATCAAACACAAGAGGGAGAGGCGCGCAACAATCCAATACGGATTACACTTCAAACTCCAATTTTGGTTCGGTTTCAGCAGAACACCCTTCATTAAAACGGGCATAACTTTCTCGTACAGAGTTAGATTGAGGCGTTCTTTAAGGAGTTGGAAAGATAACGAAAATATCTTTCCAATGAATCTGGTGCAAAGTCCTGGTTCATTACGAAACATTATGTGTCATCCAAACAAGTCATAAGGTGTTGCGTCACCATTTTGGGCCACTTTAGTCCTTGTATCCGTTTGGGGCCTTAAGCCCAACATTAGGAAAGACTTTACACAAACCCTAGGTATTAACACTCCATAGAAGTCATGAATTAGGGTTGGGTTTTTCTTAGTTGTGAACTGCCTTGCAGATTGAACTCTCATGTTCGTTAGATTGTGGAACCCCGCTCGAGAAAGCTATCTTTCATATGTTTGTGAGATTGTGTTTCCATGTTCTTGCTTATGTTCTCGATTCGCATGCAGGGATAAGCCTTCTTGGCGAGGTCAATTGTGTTTGTGCGTGGTTGATAACCAACGGAGCCATTGTGTAGCGATTGTGGGGTTCAGATCAGTGTTGATCGAAAGTTGGATCGTCAACGTCGAGTCCTCCACCAATCGAGTTTATCCCCTTTAACGGAAGATTGGGCACCCGTGCGCATCACTCTTGTTCTTTACCTTGTAATTTTTTTTTGAAAAATCTGTTAGAGTAGCGTAACTGATTACGTCGTCTCCTGTTTCGGAGTGTTGAATTAAAAATATGACCGGACAACTGGTCATATTTATAGGAAGACGCTCTCGAATTGTACACGCTTGGATAGTATGGGGATGTGCGGCCCGCGTAACTGGACCACGTGGTCCCGTATGGTTCTAGAGAGTTTCGGTGGTGTCTTCCTATTGTTCTTCGGATACACAACCCTCTCGACCTTGAGTCGAGACGTTTATTTGGAGAATAGCAGGGAGATGCTGCCGAAATTCTCTTTGGAACCGTGCGAGACCACGTGGTCCAGCTACGCGGGATGCACATCCCCGGATGGTATTTAGGATCTATCCTTGCCTATTAGTGCCCAGTAGGTAGTCTCGTACATTTGTTTAATTTTTTAATTAAACAATAAGGTCTTTGTTCTCTTAATATTTAGAATTCTACCCATTTCTCTACCGGGTCTTCTAGCTCCGCCGATGAGGTCGAGTTAGCAATCAAGAAGCCCAAGACGCACGTGGTCCCGTATGGTTCTAGAGAGTTTCGGTGGTGTCTTCCTATTGTTCTTCGGATACACAACCCTCTCGACCTTGAGTCGAGACGTTTATTTGGAGAATAGCAGGGAGATGCTGCCGAAATTCTCTTTGGAACCGTGCGAGACCACGTGGTCCAGCTACGCGGGATGCACATCCCCGGATGGTATTTAGGATCTATCCTTGCCTATTAGTGCCCAGTAGGTAGTCTCGTACATTTGTTTAATTTTTTAATTAAACAATAAGGTCTTTGTTCTCTTAATATTTAGAATTCTACCCATTTCTCTACCGGGTCTTCTAGCTCCGCCGATGAGGTCGAGTTAGCAATCAAGAAGCCCAAGACGCAAGAAAAGTGGCCTACATATAAGATAATCATCAAGGATATTGACAATAGTGGCCTGCCAAAAGATATGGACAACTACCTTGAGTTTCCCGAGACCTCAAAGGCGGCAGCAGTAAATACTACCCTGAAGATGATATCCAAGCTATGGAGGACTTACAAAAGCAACCTTGTGAGGGAATTTGTGGTCAAAAATGTCGAGCCCTTTAGAAAGTACCCATTCTTGAAAAGGGAGAATTGGGACCAATTTGTCAGAACGAAGAGTTCAGATGATTTCATGGCAAAAAGCTCTGCAAAGAAAGAGCTCCGAGCTAGGAATAAGCTACCCCACAACCTTGGTTCAACTGGTTACGTGGGGATGAAAGATAGGTGGTTGGCCGAAGATGTCAGGATGGCTAGTGAGGGCAAAGAAAATCCATGGCAACAGTTTCCCGATAGAGCACAACCATTTCTAAGGGCACGGGGGAGATTGACAGATTGTGGAGAAGTGGTGTGGACCTCGAGCGAGGAAACGATAGTGGCTGAGAAGGTCAAAGATCCGGTAGCATAGTCATCATAAGGATCATTCAATGTCGTGAGGGGGGCATGATGAGCTAACAACCGCTCTTGGCAACCCAGAGCACCCTGGTCACGTGCGGGGTGTCTCTAGCTCGCAAGGCTAGAAGCATGGTTTCTCGGACAATGTTGGCATGTACAAGAAGCGAAGAAGGTCCGCATGAATCGATGTGGAGGTGCTCTATGCGAAGAAAAAGGGGGATCTATATGCAGATATCGCGAGTAGCTTAGCTCGATAGGGTATTATCCTTCCAAACCAAGCTACAGTTGATAGCCCTCGTGCCAGAAAGAGCAGTTGTGTATCAAGAGAGGTTGAGCAGCGATTGATGTGTCGTGGTTTGGATGACACCATCGACCGGCTAACTGAACCAACCACGCGCAAGCTTATCATAAAGCCCGCGGGGGTTCAGATTGAGGTGGCAAGGGGTGTTGTCTATCCATATCAACAGGAGATACACAATTTGCCAATAAATGAGGGATTTGCAGTGGTGTCTATTGATTTTGTGCACCCCAACACGAAAGACATCCCATTGCCTATTCCTCCGAATGACGAAATCAACACCCTTCGTACTGCCCATCTCACAAGGGTACAGTTGAAACCGGTGGATATTTTGGTCGATGCCGAGAACCTCCAGCTGCTAATCAATGATGCTTCAGGACACAAGGTACTGAGTTTTCTTGACGGCAATGTTGGTTATAATCAAATCTTTATGGCCTAAGAGGACATCTACAAGACTGCCTTTCGATGCCCTGGTTTTGTTAGTTTATTCGAGTGGGTCATCATGACTTTTGGTTTGAAGAATGATGCGCCACGTATCAGCGCGCGATGAACTTGATCTTTCATGACTTGCTAGGGGTTATGTTAGAAGTTTACATCGATGATGTGGTAATCAAATCGGATGCTATGGGAAACCATTTAGCCGATTTGAAGGTTGCTTTTGATAGAATGTGACAGTATGGTTTGAAAATGAACCCAATCAAGTGTGCTTTTGGTGTGTCGGTGGGTAAGTTCTTAGGTTTCATGATTCACAAGAGAGGCATATAAATTGATCCTAAGAGGCTTGAGAAGATTAGAAACATTACAGCGCCGACGTGCAAAAGGGATGTATAGAAGTTGCTAGGCAAGATGAACTATTTGTGTCGCTTTATATCCAACTTGTCTGGCAAGATTGATACCTTTGTCCCCATACTCCGGCTAAAGAACGAAGCCAAGTTCACTTGGGGGGCAAGCCAGCAGAGTGCCTTTGAAAAAATCAAGGAGTGCTTGTCATCATCGCTTGTGGTGAGAGCACCCAAAGTCGGGATCCCGTTTCGGCTATACATCGCTGCTGAAGATAGCGTGATTGGGGCCATGCTAACCCAGGAGGTAGAAGGAAAAGAGTACATCATCACGTTCTTGAGCCACCGCCTGCTGGACGCCGAAACCAGGTACGCGTTTGTGGAACGTTTGTGTTTATCACTTTACTACGCGTGCACCAAATTGCGCCATTATCTTCTTCCCACTACATGTGTTGTTGTTTGCCAAACCGATGTTATAAAACACATGTTACAGAAGCCGATTCTAAGTGGAAGAATTGGAAAATGGGCTTACGCGTTGAACAAATATGATTTGGTCAATGAACCCCTAAGAGCTATGAAAGGCCAAATCGTGGCCAACTTTATAGTTGATCACCACATAGTTGTCAGCTCGAGCAATAATGTTGCTCTAGTTGAGGTAGTGCCATGGAAACTCTATTTTGATGGTTCGGCTTGCAAGAGTGGCCAAGGTATTGGAGTGGTTCTCATATCACCTAATGGGATGCACTTTGAAACTTCGACCCGTCTAGAATTTCCTTCCACTAATAACCAAGCTGAATACGAAGCTTTATTGCTAGGTCTTGAATTACTAAAATCTGTAGGCGCTAGACATGTTCATGCATACGGTGATTCTTTGTTAGTAGTGCAACAAGTGGCTAAAGATGCTCAATGCTTTAACGACTTGCTGAATAGTTACTTGGATAAGTGTCTAGACATAGTTGCTGTTTTTGATGACTTCAAAATTTCGCACGTGTCAAGGGAGGCCAATTCAATTGCAAATGATTTGGCTCAGCAAGCATCTGGTTACCAAGTCAGGAGAGGAAAATTTTCTGTATTGGAGAAGCCGATGCTTGGTCTCACTACCGAAGCTAGCGATAGTGGGCAAGCGCACCCTTCGGGTCGGACCCCTCCGGCCGCCGAAGGTCACTGCGTACCGAGGTCCCTGGACCAGAGTACTTTGCCAACCAAGGGACCTTGCACGCTGGAGGGTGTGGGCCGAAGCCTCCCACACGGTGAGGGTTCTCAGGAGTCCGAACCCTCCGGAGGGCTTTGGACCAGCATACTCCGAATGACTAGCCCGACTAGGCTTCGGCAGGAGTAGGAATGGCTCGGGGGGCATCCCGAAGTCAGCAGTTTAGAAATTTTTTAGAAGGTGAGCTAGCGAGACCCTCTGCAGTCCATAAGGGCGATTGGAGAGTTCCAATCGTCCAGTATCTGAGAGACCCTAGCCAAAGGGTTGATCGGAAGGTTCGGCGACAAGCGTTCAAACTCGTGTTACTAGACGACACATTGTACCGCCGAACCATCGATGGAATAATATTAAAGTGTTTGGACCATGAACAGTCCCAGGTGTCTACGGCAGAAGTCCATGAAGGACTTTGTGGCACTCACGAGTCAGCCCAGAAAATGAGTTGTATGCCCAAAAGAGCGGGTTTTTATTGGTCGACTATGACTGAAGATTGTTTTAAGTACTATAGAGGGTGTGAAGCATGTCAGAAGTTTGGCAATATTCAGTTAGCCCCTGCCTCATTACTCAACCCTATTGTCAAGCCATGGCCGTTTTGAGGTTGGGGTTTAGATTTCATCGGCCAGATCCACCCTCCTTCCTCAAAAGGGCATCGGTTTGTGTTGATGGTGACGGATTACTTCACTAAGTGGACCGAGGCCGTACCTCTCAAGAACATGAATCACAATGAGGTATGTGATTTTATCTTGAAGCACATCATACATAGATTTGGCATTCCTCAAACTCTGACTACAGATCAAGGTAGTTCATTTGTTTCTGGAGAAGTTAGGGACTTCGCCGAATATTATGGTATTAAGTTGATAAACTCTTCACCTTACTACGCTCAGGCCAATGGTCAAGCCGAGTCTAGTAATAAAACCGTGAGTAAGCTTATTAAGAAGAAAATTGAAGAGTTTCCTAAAAGGTGGCATGAAGTGCTTTCCGAGGCGCTATGGGCTTGTAGAATTGCAAAGCACGGTGCTACCAAAGTCAGTCCATATGAGTTGGTATATGGACAAGAAGTCGTTCTGCCTGTAGAGGTAGATCTTGGCTCCTTAAGAGTATTAAAGCAAGATGGCTTATCGGTCGATGAGTATGAAACTCTTCTAAAGGATAATCTAGAGGAAGCAACCGATAAGAGACTTAGGGCTTTAGAAGCCATAGAAGTAGACAAGAAGAGAGTAGCTAGAGCCTACAACAAAAAGGTTAAACCAAAATCGTGCGTTCCATCACCTTAACTACCTCCTTTAGGGTCAGTTCGATTTGTTTATCTATGTTTAGGGGAAGTAAAGTAATGAGATAATGAATGAGGCATCAGATATAAAAGAAAGGCAATTTCCAATGGCATACCGATAAATTCTGAAGCCATTTGCTTCGGCTCACCAGGGGCAGAGTCTATAAAAGACACTTCAACCATCTACTCCCCAATGGGCTGAGTTGGAGGGTGACGAACTCGTCCACATTTCCCTCATGCTCATCCTTTGGGCTACTTTATGTAGGAATCGGAGTCGCGACTAGATAATAGCCATGTTCATCATCACTTGAGCTTGGCAGTGATAGGAGATGAAGGTGTTATTGCTTTGAAGGGGGAGTTCACTCCCACGATGATATAGAAGGTGTTGTTGATCGCACTTTGAGTGCCATTAGTCATTTAAAGCCATCATCGGGAAGATATCTCTGAACTTCTAGAGAGCTAGAAATTGACGCTCTTGAAGGCCAACTCCCTGATGACTCCATCGTTGCAAGTATGTCTTTTCGACTGGCATCTTGTGTAATGTAGAGTTGCGAATACGTCTGCATGACCTTCACACCCCTTGGCCCTTATGGCCCACATGTAGATGGTTAGGCGAGCCACCACGTTCACCAACAGTTGGGGAGTTGGAGGTTGTATAATTATAGCACCTCACCCAGTAGCCTCACCGCATGAATTCCAAGTACTACTTCGAAGTAGGCCTCGAATACCATTGCCTCATCACTATTCGGAGCAAGGACCACTTCGTGCTTAGGGACTCGAATATTCATGGTGTTTGAGACCATCCCTGCATAGGCATTGTTGTCATACTCCTTTGTGGACTTCGATTTCTTCAACTCAAGTGTTTGCTTGAACTTATTTGTCATAGGCTGAAGATCATGTGGTCCGTAGTGCTTCGAGGCCACCTCCAAGGTCTTCGTTGTTGTGGCCGCTGCTTGGGCCTACATAGAGGCAGACCCTCTAGTAGCTAGAAGGCTCTTGGAAGATAAAGGATTCTTTAGCATCTTGGTAGAGCTAATGGGTTGCTTTGTTACTTTGCGAAGGGCTCTTTGAGAACTAAGGGCTTCAGAGGCTAGGGGCTGAGAGCTCTATGTGTGAAGAAAGCTAAAGGCAACAACAGAAATTGCTTGAAGGTGAAATGAGCCTAGGGTGGTGGAGGTTTATATAGGTAGTAAGAAACGCTCGACGCACATCCTGAAGCCACTTTATACAACTCGATGAATGACACCCGAAGTCTATGATTAGTGGGCCCAGAGTAAAATAGGACTATGTGATTTAACCAGGTGACAATCTGTTTCAATCTTTTTGTCTACACTTGGTGCCGTTTGAAATTTCAAAGACATCTGGTCGAGTTCTTTGGCTCATTTAATGTATGATGTATGAATGGTCTCAAACTGAGCTCTGAAGACCAAGGCTTCGTAGGGATTTGCTTTGGGTTATTGTTTGCTAACAAACGCATTTTATCCCTTTGCCCGAAGAGATACATGCGAGGGGCTGCTATTGGGGGAATATCTTTACCCTAACAAAGTCTAAGAAACAACTTTTGGTGAGGCCCTTTATGAAGCCAAAGGCCTATACTTCTTTTTGAGCTTATGCGGAGTATGGAGTAAGATGAAGGCATGAAGCCTTCTGAGCTGAAGGACCTCCGGAATGAGGAGTCTTCGATATTATAAAACCTCCCGGAGGAAATGTCTAAATCATGGGCTCTACAAATAACCTTCGGCGTAGTATAGCTTTAGCTCTGTTCACATGAGAGCTTACTAAACTACCCCTACGAAGATCACTATATAAAATGAAATAGCCAGTTTAATGTAGAGGGTAACTTCGTCTTACCCTGTTGTAATCTTACCTATAAATACCCTCCCTTTACAATGTAAAGAGACATCGAACAATCGAAATACTGATCAATACAACTTCTATTTGAAGGTTATTATCCCATTCAGAGGCCTCGAATATTGTTCAAACATTAGTACAATACTTCGAATCATTCAAGGTTCTTAACACTTGAATCTATTGTGTAGTTCTTTATTGCACCAACAATTATTGATTCAATCAGCTCTCTATTAATTGATTGAGCAAAAAGATGTTTTCAGTGGTTGAATCTATTTGATAAAAAGATTAAAAAAATGGGATGGATTAAATGTATTTATTTGAACAATCTAATTTTTAGTTTATACTAAAAATAAAAACTCTAACTTTACTAGATATGTGCTCCATTGTTTTTACGGGGTAAATTGATCATTTGACATCGAAAACTAAGGACTTCGATCATTTGTCGTCCTAAAGTTTGGCTTTTACTAAATACCATCCTAAAGATTAATATGTTGGGGAATGGGGAAGCTACGCTAGCCGGCAATTTCAAAAATTCACCTCAAAGCCAAAGAACCATGCGCGTGAGGGATCATGAATCGGTACCTTAGCTTCTAGCACAAGATGCGCTAGGTGCATCGGAAGAAAATGTCAGGGAAGCACATCTTCGCTTATCTTCGCCTCACTCTAAACGTTCCTAGGTGATCCAATCAATGAAGACGATGATGGTGTTCACGAGAAGAAGCCCACGAGCACTGCTATTGGAGCAGCCCATCCATCGTATCCACACATACAGGGATGAGATCCTTCCCTTGCCAGCATGCTAGCACCGCTCGTGAGAAATAGGAGAATCATCAATCTCAACTCTTGAGATCAAGAAAGGGAGAGGAGGAGTTCTTGGTGGCAAGGGTTTAGATCTGATCTAAACTATGAAAAATCTAATATCAAAGACCTCCTCCTCCTCCTTTCTTTATATAGAGGTGAGAGCCCTAGTCTCAAACAATTTAAGACCCAATAGATCTAATCTATTACACCCACCTCGGAACTTCCAATCCATAGATTGGAACTTTCAATCAGGGCTCTTGGACTATAATTCCAGGTATCATTGGAACTTCCAATACCTCCTATCGAAACTTCCGATCAATGCAATTTTTCCCGATACGCATCGGAACTTTCAGTTTCAACTCTCTGTCTCTAAATTAGAAATTATCAGAACTTCCGATACCATATCGAAACTTCTAATTTGAGTTCTTTGTTTCGTAAACAATAAATTATCGGAACTTCCGACTCACTGATCAATAGCGGTACCTAGTAGCACATATCGCCCTCTAGGCGTACAAAAATCAATTTTCATTGAACCTTGATATACGAACACACCAATCCCTTTACCACACGACATCAGTCAAGCTCAAGGTGAGAATCGTTCCACCCTTGTTGGATAGCTCGACATTTCACTCGATCAAGTAATGGATTCAAATCAAGACTAACTCTTTAGTCATAGTGTGGGATCGGAATGGCGACTAGAGGAGGGTGAATAGGTGCCTCGACTAAATTCTCATGAATCAGATGGCCTTTTCAAATCACCCAATGCTCCTCCAAAAGTTCAGCTTCAAATTTAAACCAACCAATACAAATCAGAGCAACAATATCTTTACCAATTCACAAAACTAGATTAACACCTAAACTTGATACTAGATCTGAAACTAGACACCAGAAATCAATTAATATAATCAAACCTTTCTTCAGATCACAAGATTCTGTCAATCAGACACTTTACAATGATATTCAGTTTAAACCATACATTGCTTCTGAAAATAACTTGATGTTGAACAAACTCCACTAATTTCAAATAAATAAAACATATTGGAACTTCATAATAGATCTTAGTTCTCAATTCAATTGATAAAATAGTCAATAACTAATGTAATTCAGTTGAAACAGAACACTTCTGAAAACACCTTGATGATGAACACTGTCAATATTTATCAAAAACAGATCACAGATTGATTCCTTCCTATATACTTCAATTCAGACTTCTTCAAATAAATTTTAGTATCAGAACAGTGCATGAAAACAGAGCTAAAATTGAAACCGCATTTGAATCAGACAATGAACAATACTTTTAGAATACTAATGTTCACAACAAAATGTCTATGAAAAGTAGCAGTGATATTCAGTTTTCACAGACTAGACAGCCATCTCATCCAGAACATAACTCAAATGAAAACTGAACTGAATTTTGAAATTTAACTCGGGATGAATGTTTAACAGCAAGACTGAATAGTTCATCAACTCAAATTGACCGAATTGCAATTTTCAGAGATGACTATATTAACCAGAGATGATAAAAGGATTAAAACTCAGTTCTAGAGATCAGAAACAAATTTGAACCAATTTACATAAGTTAATCTCTAAATTGAGTTCTAATAGGAAAGTTCAGTTTGATACTTTTAGCTCTAAGACATAAAACTGACATATCACATAGCAATCAGATCAGACCTATGAAATTAAGGTCCCCAAACATGCTCAGAAAAGATAATGTGAAATGATTGAACTAGAAAAACTCAGTCAAGTTTTAGGTTGCAAAAACTTGACACAAAACTAAAAATAAGACTGTTTCAGACAAAATATCTAAAAATCTAGACACACAGAACCACTTAGTACTGAACAAGAACTAACTCAAAGTCAGAAATATAGAACTATTTAGTGTATCAAAAGTATAAACTATACTGTAATAATCAATCAATTCAAATTCAAACATAGTATGGGACAGTGTAAAGTTTTGGTACCAATTACAATACTTCTGAAAATTCCCCTAAAGAAACTTTCAACACACAATCAGTTTAAACAAAACTTATCAGATCTGAATAATCCATAGTAGAATTGAATTTCTAAACCAGATCAATTTCATTCAGAAACATTTACTCAATTAGAATCATGATTCATTTAAATTTCAGTATATACACAAGAGTGAACCAGCTATCTTCTCAAACAACTCAAAGATGGACACAGCACTGCTCAAAAAGTATCAACTCTATTTAAAAGAAAACAAACTCACCTGATGAAGTTTTAACACCTCTTTCTTGATCTCTGAAGGTCAGAATCTTCTCTTCCATGGATGAATTCTTGCCTGAAAACTTGATGTTGACTCATACACAAATCAGTACACAATTCCAAGAGAAATCAGATCAGAATACTACAAATCAATTTTTCAAAGACATGAACTCCTAAAGATATAGCTCCAAGTTTCAGCAACAGTTTAGATGATGAACACCTTTGTCAAATCAACACAGTCCATCACATAAACAAAAACCAAGCACAACCTATCAGAAAAGTTTGGCGGCGCAAGAACAAGGCATCCTGAAACAAAAACCTAATGGGACACAGTGTTTTCGGATGATCAACAGTATGTGCAGGTGAGTAATCAAAAGAAGAACACCAAAATCACAGATTAATTGAACTAAAGAACAAATTTCAGAAGGGAAATATCACAGAATAATCAAAACTCACAACAGATAATTTTTCTGGTTTTTTCTCTCAAAAAGGGCAGCCAACTCTTTAGGTATAAGGCCCATTATATAGCCAAACCCTAAGAGCCAACTTTACACATGAGTCCACCTACTTTTCAGATTTATACATGAGGACAAGACACAATTTCAGAAAAGAAACCTGAAAATAACTCTCCTACTTGACTCAAAAAGAAATACAACTTGACACAACCTTTTAATATATTTCTAGAACTTGATAATTCCAAAAATATACCAAAAGTTTACACTACTAAACTGAAATACTCAAATTAAACTAAAATTCTATTTATTGTATTTGAAACATTTAGTGATTCGACGGTTTTCAGCAAAAACCGACAAAGCCTCCTTGATCGTCGGTGACCGTCGTCAGTCTACAAACTCGACTGTCAGCAAGTCTCTCCCGCTCTCGATCCCTCGAACCACCTTGTCACTTGAACTGGCTTCCCTTTCGCTGACTCGATCGACACTTCATCTTGATCAAACTTCAACTCATGTCCTGCTCGATCTCCATGCATACATTTGAGTCCACTCTCGACTTCGACTTACACCCTCGACCATCTGGCATTAGACTCCTCATCTAACCCTGATCCCTTGCCACCGACAGTTGACGAGTAACTCAAGCCTGCACACACGAGACAAACACAGACACACAACACCTATCCAAACATCCAGACACAGACTCATGACAAATACCCTGTCAATCCCTCATCATAAACATGAACCATAATGACAAACCTCACTATGTTCCTCAATCTCCCCCTTGATGAGTACATTAACAACTCAAGATCAAAAGAAGGTTAAAGCAAAAATTCAGCACACAAGTGACCATGAAAGCTCTAAAGAGAGCAAAACTAAAAAACATGTCACTTGACAAGAATGGATGATAGAGCAAAAACTACCTTCAAAAGCCTTCAAAAGCTTGCAAGATCAACAAAGCTTACAAGATCAACAAAAGTCCATGAACTCTCCCCCTTTGGCAATGCAGACATCAATATAGCCACATGAGTTGAGAGAGTAAAATGTACATGCAATGCTTCCAGAATATGATTAAGTCCAATTATAGTACAAACACTTCTTATGCCTCACAAATTGTCCTAGCTAACTGTATGACAAGCTTGAATGTACACAATCTAAATATCAGTATGAGCAAGCATTTTGAAGTTTAAGCAAATAAAAGCATCACTACCTAGACTAGCATACTAGACATGGCAAGGTAAGAGATAGAAAAGCTAGTCAGGAACTAACTCGAAAAGCACATCCCACTACAAGGAGCTCCAACAAACTTGATATGCAAGAAAAATTAAACTTTTTATTTTATTATTTTTTTAATGCCAGGGGTTATTTGCAAGTCAACCTTATGCTAACTGATCAAGCCAAGCCTAGGATAAACCATCGTGAGCTTAAGGCATTGATCATTCTATACACTTCAATGTCTCAATTTAAACCAAAGTGTAATGGTAAGCAGTCTAGAACAAAGTAGTGCGACTATGCAAACCCACCTGGATCTTTTCAATTTTATCACAACTTCAGTATTTTTTGTTCATTTTCATCATTGTTATTTCCATTTTTCAATTTTTCCATTTTTTATATTTTTTAGCATAACAAGATCAAGTTGTGTATGAGCATCCAAGAGAAAAGGACACAGCTATCAAGTAAGTAATGAATAGAAAAGGCACCCTAGCCTATTCATGCTAGTTTCCAGACTTAGTAGTGATCATTTTCAAATTTTCAAAAAGAAAAACCATGCTCAAGACATATAGATAGATGAGTTCATTCTAAGCATAATCAAAAGGAATATAAGACAAAATTGTAAAGTGCACACAAAAACATGTACATGTGAAAGCAATTAATCATATTTCAGAAGCATATGCAAAAGTACACAACTCCCACTCACATGATGCCATAAGGATGACAAATGCCAAGCTCTCCCTCAAAAATACAAAACGAGAAGCATCGAGAGGCTTGGTTAAAATATCTGCAAGCTGATTTTGAGTATCGACAAAACGCAATTCAATATCTCATTTTTCATTGTGATCTCTTAAACAGTGATAACGCGCATCAATGTGTTTGGTCCTAGAATGCTGTATTAGGTTGTTTGCTAAACTGATTGCACTTGTGTTATCGCAAAACAATGGAACACTTGAAAAATCCAACCCAAAATCCCGCAAAGTAGAAACCATCCACAAAACCTGTGTGCAACAGCTAGCGGAAGCTACATATTCAGCATCGGCTATAGACTGTGCAATGCTAGATTGTTTGCATGAAGACCAACACACAAGAGATGAACCTAGAAAATGACATGTCCCAGAAGTACTCTTGCGATCAATACGACATCTAGCAAAGTCAGCGTCAGAAAAACCTCTCAAGCATAATGAAGATGATGCAGAATACCAAATACCAAATTCAAGAGTGTGCTTGAGGTACCTTAGAATGCGCTTGACAGATTGATGATGTAAAGCCCTGGGAGAAGCCTGATAATGAGTGCACAGACATACAACAAATTTTATATCCAGCCTCGTAGTCGTCAAGTAAATAAGAGAGTTGATCATGCTGTGATACTCCTTCTGGTCCACTTCTCCGTATTCATCTAGATCAAGTGCAACAGAAGTACCCATCGGGGTAGCAAGAGGTTTTGCATCAGACATGTCAAAGCGTTTAAGCAGGTCTTTAGTGTATTTTGTTTGATGGACAAATGTTCCTTGTTTCCTTTGCTTGATTTGCAAACCCAGGAAGAAAGTCAGTTCGCCCATCATCGACATCTCGAATTCCCTGCTCATGGATTCAACAAACTTGGCGACAAGAGTATGAGATGAACCACCAAATATTATATCATCAACATATATCTGGACGAGTAAGAAATCTTTACCATGCATGAGATTGAACAAAGTCTTATCAACAGAACCCATTTTGTACACGTGCTCAATCAAGAACGTCGTAAGGCGGTCATACCAGGCCCTCGGAGCTTGCTTGAGCCCATATAGAGCTTTGTGAAGTTTAAAGACTCTATGGGGGTACTTGGGATTTTCAAAACCAGGAGGCTACTTAACATACATGTCCTCTCCTATGAAACCATTTAGGAAAGCGCTTTTTACATCCATTTGAAAAAATTTAAAGCCACGCGATGATGCAAAAGCAAGCAAGATCCTAATGGCCTCAAGTCGAGCTACCGGTGGAAAAGTTTCTCCAAAATCAACCCCCTCGACTTGAGAATACCCTTGAGCCACAAGTCTAGCCTCTTTTCTCACTATAGCCTCATACTCCTCCTGTTTGTTTTTGAAAATCCATTTTGTTCCAATGATGTGAATGTTAGGGGGTGGATCAACGAGAATCCAAACTTGATTTCTATCAAAATTTTCAAGTTCCTCATGCATGGCGTTAATCCAACTTGCATCAGACAAAACATGACTAACATCCAATGGTTCAAAATTTGCAATAAAAGCAGAATAACCGAAATGAGCATGAGATTGGGTTACTCATTCATTTAGCTTGCCGATGATCTGTTTCGGAGGATGCATTCTTTGAATACGAAGTGGTGCTTCTCTCTGCGACAGAATCTCCCCCTCGACTCTTGCCGAAGTTTGCTCCAAACTCTCATAAGTAGAATCTTCATGTCCTCTTGTCGAAGTAGACGAAGCTTCTAGAGTTGTCGTAGAGGGAGGTAGTGGTACAGCATCGAGATCTTCACCATCTGATGATTCTTCTTCCTCAAAAAGTATTTCACTCATATCATGCTCACTTGCAAGTTCAAAATTAATACTAACACATGGAGAAGTTTCATCAAAAGATACATCACAAGATTCAACTATAGTGTTAATTTCAAGATTGAAAACACGATAAGAGTGACCAAGCAAAGAATAGCCCAAAAAGATCCCATCAGATGCGCGTGATTCGAATTTGTCCAAATTACCTCGCTTTAGGATGAAGCAACGACATCCAAACACTTTGAAGTGAGTGACCTTAGCGAAGTTCATAAGAAGTCACATTCAACAAAGAGCGCAAACAGATCTTGTTGGAGATGTAGCATGTTGTACTCATGGCTTCATCCCAAAATTTTCTAGGAGTCCTATGCTCGTTGAGCATCGTCCTAGCCATATCCACAAGTGTGCGATTTTTACTCTCAACCACACCATTTTGTTGAGGGACTCTAGGAGCAGAAAACTGATGTTCAATTCCATGTTCAAGGCAAAATTCTGCAAAACAGCTATTCTTGAACTCGGTGCCATTATCGCTTCGAATAGCTTTTATTGCACCAAGGAGTTCATTGAATAGCCTCAGTGCTAAGCTCCGAAAGTGTATGAACACTTCATCCTTGCTCACAAGAAAGAAAACCCAAGAGTAACGAGAGTAGTCGTCAACAACAACAAGAACATACCATTTACCGCCTAATGAGCTTACCTGGGATGGACCAACTGTATCCATGTGAAGAAGCTCACTGGTCGCTCAGTCATTACCATGCTTATGGGGGAATGCGAGGCGACAACCATTTTTCCAAGAAGACATGGAGTAGAAATTAGGTTCTTCTCAAATTTTAGCTTGGGCAATCCTCGGATGAGTCCTAGGGAACTCAATCTCGCAAGAAGATCAAAACTCATGTGTCCTAGTCTCATATGCCACATCCAAAGTTCAGAAGAAGGTTCAGCTAAAAGGAAATGAGAAGATCCAAATGACTCATAGAAATCAGCTCCAAAAACTCTCCCTACTCTCAAGATTTTGCAAATGAAAGCACTAGGAGAATCAAGCACATAACAGGTATCACGACCAAAATGAACCTCAAAGCCCTTATCAAGCAATTGTAGAACAGAAAGTAAATTGTACCCTAAGTCCTCAACCAAAGCAACATTAGTGAGAGTAAAATTTTCATTAATTTTGATCATACCTTGGCCTTCACTCTGCTTTTACGATTGTTTCCAAACGTGATGCTTTCTCGATGCTTGGTTGAGGACCATGAAGATTTTCCGGTCATGTGGCGCGAACACCCGAAATCAATGATCCACTTGTCCTCCAGCCTTCCATGCCTCCCTAAGTAGAGATGGGAGATCTCGAGTACTCAGTGTTGGGTTTAGAAATAAGATGCCTAGGTATCCATCACTGAACTACTCGAGAGGTAGGTAAAGCAAGAGACTGAGTAGGATCAGAGTCATACTGAACATGAGGTCTTCTTGCAAAGTGTTGACGTCTCCTAACATGATTTGGACCAAAACGCCTACGTGGTCTATCATCATACGAAGCATGATATAAACCATAATGGGCATAGCCACTCATATAACTATGTGGAACCTCATAATTATAATAAGTATGATAACCATAATCATGCACATCAAATGAAGAATAATCATGAAAGTTTAAAACATGAGCACGACGTTCATCTTTCATACATCTATAGCAAAAACCAATCAAATGACCTACACGATGACAATAAGAGCAATGAAAAACTTTCTTGTGTATAGGATTATAGGTTTCTGGTGCAAACCTCACAGTCTTTCTAGGTTTTTGCTTGGAGTCTGTCTTGAGTGGTGGAATGATTATCTTTTTAGGTTGGGTGGGATTTTTGGCTTTATGTGGTGTGTCTAACTGGGCTCTCTCTTTCTCAAGGGTAGTAGGTAGAGTGAACACAGTTTGGCTTGGAGTATTTGATGAAGTCCTCTCATAACCTAACCCAAGAGCTAACCCTGCCCTGTCAGCACACATTTTTGTTTTATCCAAAATCAAATCCATTTTGCCCTTCCCTTCAGGGCATTTGTCTACCATGGAAAGAAGATAATCATTCTCACACTTAAGTTTTTCTACTTGCTCTCTAGCGAAAGTTAGTTGGTCCTTCAGGATAATGTAGGTGGAACATAATGGTTGCACATCCTTAGAACACTCAGCACTCTCCAATCTAGCCTTAAGCTCATCAATATGCTTATCTCTCAGATTAATGCTTTCAACAAGTAAAGGACAATTTAAGCATTCATTGATGAAACAAGGACTAGAATCTACCTTCAAGAGTTTCTTCTGAACATTTCCAAGTTTTTCAAGGTTTTGTGCATGAATCAGACGCAACTTAGCAAGTTCATCCATAACAACAAGACATGACTCACATTTAGCAATTTCAGACTTAGACTTCAACAAAGCAAGTTCAGTAGAAAGAGATTCAATTTTAAGTTTTAGTTCCTTTCGTTCTTTAGCAGCAAGTTTGAGCAGTCTATTTTGTGAGATAATTGCATCATGTAATTCATCGTTTTGAACAAGTAACTAGTCAAGTGATAGACTAACCTCAGATGAGTCAAGCTCATCGCTGTTGTGCTTGTCATTGGCCATGAAGCAGAGGTCATTGAAGTCCTTTGTCTTTTCCTTCTTTTCTTCACTCTTGCTTGGTTCTTCTTCATCAGAGCTTGATTCTTCACTCGAGGTGTTGTCGATGTCACTAAGTGCCGCCACGAAAGCTCTAGCCATCCTTTTTGCCACTTTTCCTCTTTTGCCATTGAAGAATGGTTTTTTGTCTCTATTCTGGTATTTGTGTTCATGTTCATTCTTGGCTTTCAGTTTTGGGCAATTTGCTTTAATATGATTAAGATCACCGCACTCAAAACACCCTCAAGAGCCTCCTCTTCTTTGATCTGTTCTATCATTGTAAAACCTAGTGAACTTTTTGACTATAAGAGCAAGCTCTTCATTGTCCAATGTATCCACTTGTTCTTTTGTGATAGAGACCAAAGAAGACAAGGCAAAACCCCCAGACAAAGCACAAACTCCAGACACACTACCTCCAGATGAGGTGCCACTGCTAGAACTAGAAACAAGTGCCATGGATTGTGGCAAAGAGTTCCCAATTCCAGAACGAGATGCCTTGACGATCTCGGTGGACTTAAGCTTTCTAAAAAGTCTGTTGCATGTCAAAGTATCAAAGCTCAGAGACTCTTCAATGCTTGAGATCTTTACTTCCCATATGCTACGATCAAGAGCATAGAGAAGTTTGATCGCCCTGTCATGATCAGAGTAAGCTAGCGTCCTAGTGGAGCGCAACTTACTAACAATTTCATCAAAACGTGCAAACATGGCATCTACAGATTTGTTGGGGCCTTGCACAAACATTTGGTATTCTTGGTTATAAGTGCTCTGCCTCCTAGCATTAATCTGAGAAGTGCCCTCATGAAATGTTCTCAAAGTCGTCCAGATCTCACGTGCAGTTCTAAGGTGCTAGACCATATCAAATTCATTGCGACTCAGACTGATGAACAGTATGTTTCTAGCCTTGCTATTACAGTCGTACTGTGACTTCTCAGTCTCTGATGTACGAGTTTCAGGGATCACATATTGGGAATCAATAAGGAAAAATTACTCACATGCCATTATAATTTTTAAGAATTGCCTACGTGCCACTATCAGTAACTGTGGTGGCCCCCATTTGTCATTGACATACCAATGGCATATTAGCAAACCGTAAAAATTGTAATGGCATAGAAGAAATTAACCCAATCAACAATGTCCCAAATTGTACTTCCTTGGCTCAGTAAATAAGCCTCCATGCACACCTTCCAATAAGCGTAGTCTCGACCATCGAACATCAGAATCTTAGAGTTTTTGTCCTTGTCGCCACAAGGATCACAAACCGGTTAAGGTCAACTAATGATCTAACCAGCTCTGATACCAATTGTGGGATCAGAATGGCGACTAGAGGGGGGTGAATAGGCGCCTCGACTAAATTCTCGTGAATCAGATGGTCTTTTCAATTCACCTAACGCTCCTCCAAAAGTTCACATTCAAATTTAAACCAACCAATACAAATCAGAGCAACAATATCTTTACCAATTCAAAAAACTTGATTAACACCTGAACTTGATACTAGATCTGAAACTAGACAACAAAAATCAATCAATATAATCAAACCTTTCTTCAGATCACAAGATTTTGTCAATCACACACTTTACAATGATACTCAGTTTAAACCATACACTGCTTCTGAAAATAACTTGATGTTGAACAAACTCCACTAATTTCAAATAGAGAAAATAGATTGGAACTTCATAATAGATCTCAGTTCTAAATTCAGTTGATAAAACAGTCAATAACTAATGTAATTCAGTTGAAACAGAACACTTCTAAAAACAGCTTGATGATGAACGGTGTCGATATTTATCAAAAAAAGATCACAGATTGATTCCTGTTGGCATAAAAGATTACGCTAACAGGTTTTCAGAGATTGGAAACTAACAAACGAAGTGTTTGTGAAGTGAACTATTTCAAGCCTCCGAGTTGGATAATAGCTTGAAGTAATTCGAAGTTGTGTATTGAATAACTGAGAATTCGATCCTCATTACAGGGTAGAATGGGGGGTATTTATAGGTAAAATCTTAAGGAAAAGACATTTTTACCTCTCAATTACAACCGACACAGCGGAAACTATTTGGTACCCCTAATAGGGTTAAAATAGTAAAAGACTAATCTAATGAGAAAGAAGATAAGTCTTCCATCCTTGCTGGTAGATAAGCTCTTTGAAGATTCGACGTTCAAAGTTATACTCCGAACGGAAGTCAGCACTGATGCTTCGAACATGATCACGTACTGAACCAGAGTTAATACTAAAACTTCGGTTTAGTAGATTGCCTTTGTCTTGTTACTGTAGAGACCCTGAGGATGAAGTATTTTCCCCCAACAGTAGCCTCTCGAATACGCTTCTCCATATGATCTGTAAGGTTAGGAGAGCAGTATACGCAAGAAAAATAATCATGCGTAAGGGTTAATAAAATTTATCAACCTTTGGAATATGCAAAGTTCAAAACTTTGAATCGATTTCTAAAAGAGTTCTATTCGAACAACTCTGAAATAAATTCCTATGAAGTCGAAAAGACCTCTAAACTTAGAAAAAATAGTTGTTAACCTTTTCCTTTCAGAAGAAGCTATAACGCTGCGTTGATTGCGTAAGTGATAACGATCAAGAAGACGGAACGCCAAGTCTGAACGGTAAAAAATCAGGAGTCCATGCTTTAAATAGAGAACCTAGAAACATCCAAGATACCTTTCTCACCGTCCTCGCGTAATCCGCCATTTAGCCTCCAACCTTTAGCTCCAATCACTCTGTTCTGCTTGATGGCGAAGACAAGATTCAAGGCTCCTAGGGCGACCTCGGTCTTAGCCTAGCAACAAGCCATGGCGGCGATAGTAGCGGTGGCACCTGCGGGGAATCCCCAACAAGTAAGCCCCCATGATCTTCTCACAGCTTCCTCGAAGTACTCCGACCAGTCCTATAAACTAGGGCTATCCACCTACAAGAGGAAGACAATCACATCAGTAGTTCAAGGAAAAATTAGCCCAGGGGTTAATGTCCACAAGCCCGGGAAGGAAGCCATCCCTTCACCACGGCCCAGAGAAGTCGTCGTTTTCAAAGCCTTCTTCAAAGCAGGGTTAGGACTTCCAGCGGTGGACTTCCTGTCGGAGGTACTGGATCTTTTCCACGTTACCCTTCCTCAGTTATCCCCGAACGCAATAGCACGCCTCGCTATCTTCGAGTGGGCACTGCGGGACGAAGGCTGCGAAGGGAGAGCAGAAATATCTGCAGCGCTGCACAAAGCCTCCTGCCAGCCGAAGACTTACCAGGGCTCTGGAGGGGAAAAGATCATAGTAGCCTTCGGCAGCATCAACTTCAGACTCCGAGACGAATTCCAACTGTGATTCCTAGCGAAGGCCATCAATGCTAGATGGTACACAGATTGGATTCTTCGGTGGTTTTATGCCGAAGTTGGAGCATACAGCCGTTTGGTCGGGCCTCTACAAGACATATATTTCCGAAGAGAAGCCGAAGTCCATCCAGACCTCGGCCAGCTCAAAGCCCGTCTTAATCTGCTTCAAAGGATTAGTCGCCGCATGAGCATGCGGGACTTGGCAGAGGAGTTCATCGGGCTCTAGATTCCACCTTTGATGGCCAACTGGCCCGTTAATTTCGAAGAGGAACTGGAGGGTGGACTCCGAAAGATTTCTTCGAGTTCAAAAACTACAACATGCTTCATGTATGATTGTTTCATAAAAGATGACATAAAAATTTATCTTTCAGCTCCACAAGCCCCTTTGACTTCGGAGCAAGTTGTTCGAACTTCAGAGAAGATTCTCGGAGCTCCTACCCTGGCTGAAAAAGAATGGAGGATGAAACTGGTAGGCAGTTGGGAACGACTCAACCAGGTATGGGGCGTACTCGAAGTCGGTAGCCCCTTCTCTCCCTAACTGGGTTGCTTCCGAGACTGGCCCAAAGAAAAGGAAAGCAGATGCTGGGACTTCGGCACCAGCGAAGACTCCCGTCAAGAAGTTAGCACGTAAACCTAAGAACGTGGCTCTTTCCATGTCCGCTGCTTCGTCTTCAAGTTCATCTGAGGATGAAGGAGAAAAAGAAATGCAAAGGGTCTTTTTAAACCTTGTTACCGGGGACGAGGAGGTGCGAGCAGATGTCGAGGTCGCGACCACTGGTGATGCAGCTGTTGTGCCGACTGCGCTAGATAACTCCGAGCAGGCCGGAACTTCGAATGTCCTGCCAAACCTGCCAAGTCAAGAAGCTCCTACTGATGAAGGCGGAGTCGAAGTAGCAGCTGATCAAGCTTCGATTCCGGACGAAGTGGTAACTGTTGCTCCAAGAGAGGTTCCAGCAGCTAACCCTTCGGTTCATGATCCCGAATCTGACAAAGATTTCGAGGGGGCCTTCGACCCTCCAAGTAGCCCCATACTCATTCGTCGACAAGATTTCGGAGGTAAACTTCATTAAAGCACCTTTTCTTCACACCATGCAAAATTATGCAATATATAGTACCTTTGATTTTGCAGGGTCTGCTCCCATGGAGACGACACCTCCTGCGAAGACTGCTCCTGGAACTTCGACATCTCTGAGGTCGGTTCCAGAGGAAGTTATAAAGATGGGGCCCAGAAAAGGTAAAGGGAAAATGGATCCTTTTCCTGCTCCTAACTCGGGATTAACTCCGTCGGAATCGACAGACGGAGGACAATCCGCGGAGGGGGGCCAGTTCACCGAAGCTTCCGGGGATGCGGCGCAGCGCTTCAGCCCTTCACCCAACGAAGACGACCAAAGAGCCTTGTCAATGCTCCCCCTCCTAGCTCGTTTTCTGGAGCGAAGGACCAGACTTCGGACTCTGCTAGAGCCTTTGGCTCGAGCTAATCGCGAAGTTGGAAAGACTGACTTGGTAGCCATACTTGGGGAGGCTGAGGGGTCGGAGCTGGATGCAGCTTTGGAACGGACAGCATACCAGGTATGAAGTATCTGCAAAAACAGGATTAGTTTCAACTTATGAATAGTTTCTCACCTCGCTTTTTCCTTCGCAGCAAATAGTCTTGGCTCGAGCTGCAGCTGTTTCGAACGAGCAGGAAAGCATTCGTCTTAAGGAGAAGATTACTGCCCTCCAAGGGAGTCTTGAGAGCTCCGAAATTTGAATTTCCAGCTTGGACGAGATGGTAACAGCGGAGAGGAGAGCTAGACTTGGTCTAGAGGCTGCAAATCAGAAGCTCGAATCCGAACAAATCGTGCTTCGGGCTGAAATAGAAAGAATGCGAACGGAGCAAGCAACCGCGGGGGCTGAGCTGGTCAAGCTCCGAGAAGAACAAACGAAGTCGATAGAGGAGGCCAACAACTTGCTTAGCCAGAAGAACTCCTTGGTCACGGAGGCAGCCAAGCTATCTTCTTTGGTAGACGAGCTGTCTTCGTCAAGGGATAATTTGGTCGAAGACAAGGTAGTGAAGTCTGAGAAGGTAGCTGCGGAGGCCATGGACAACCTTCTAGGTGTCTTAGAATACTTCGGTACTTCTTGGACATTACCTTCGACTAGTGATGTCCCCTTGCTGCAACGATTGAAAATGATGCAAGGAGCAGCGAAGATGATGAAGACAGCGGGTATTCGGTATGGGGAAATCTCTAGCCAATTATCCGCTCTCGGAATACTTCGAAGTTAGGAGAGAAGCCCCGAGCGACTTCGAACTTGGGCTGAACTCCAACGGGAACAAAAAGATTTTCGAGCATCGAAAGGAGGGAGAAGAGTTAAACGTAAAGTTATTAGGACTCCCGGCTCCGGAACTAGTCGTTCTAGCTTTAGTGGTATCTCTAGGGATCGAAGGGGTCTTCGTTTCCTTCTTGGTATAGATACAGAATTTTCATAATGTAATGTAATTTGTTCGAATGATAAAGATTAAAGTTTTAAAATTGTCTCCCTACTTCCCAGCCCCTCTTTGGGTGTAAGCAACTTCGAAGCTTGTTCGAAGATGGTTACGCGCAACGAAAATAACTTTAATTAGGAGTACAATTTTGGAGGCTCATAGCCCCATAGCTTAGAGATTGATTAGAATCTTAAGGAATGTCTTCGACTACTTGGAGTCTAAAATTTGGTAACTTGGTACTTTTTGTTTGAATGTAGTCACTTCGGACTAGTTTTTCGGATACCTTAGCATCTAAAGCAATTGGTCACTTTGGACTCTTTTTACAAAATTTCGAAGCTATCAGCTCAAAATCTGTTTTGTTTGGGCTCCTTCGACTCTTTTTGCGAATGATATCAAACCAGTGGTTCGGAATTCGCATGGTGGTCTCCTTGGACTCTTTTTACGGATGCTTTCAAGCCGGAGCTTGGAATCCGCATCATTTGGTCTCCTTGGACTTTTTTTACGGATGCTTTCAAGCTGGTGGCTTGGAATCCATTTTTCTGTGACTTTCCCACCTCGTCGGAAGCTTCGAACCAGTGGTTCGAAGTCCACAAAATTGGTTCAAATGAATGACACCTCCCTCACAACCAACTTTGTTCTTCCAGTGCATCCACTAGAAGTAGGAAGTGTTTGAGAGGTAGGCATTATCTGAACCGTGAACTTTATTAATTCAGAAGGTGTTTACAAATGATTACAAGGAGCCCCTATGCGAAATATCGCTTTAAGTGCTCCGCATGGCAGGCATGCTTCAACTCTTCGCCTTCTAAATTAGCTAGCTTAAAAGAACAGGGTGTCCTGAACAGAGAATAATATATGGACCTTCCCACTTATTTTCTAATTTCCCTGGTGCTATAATGCTTCGCAAAACTAGATGACCTGGCTTAAGTTCGTTAAGCTTAACCTTTGGGTCAAACCAAGTCTTCGTTTGTTGCTGATATTTCGACAGATTGGCGACAGGTCGAAGTCTTGTTTCTTCTGTTAAATCAAGCGAAGCTTGCCTTTCTCCTTCTATTTCAGGTTCGGTGCTGCGAAGAGATCCTCCTTTAAGCTCCATTGGCGTCATAGCTTCATCTCCGAATAATAGTCTGAAAGGAGTAAAACTTGTGGACCTTGTTTGAGTGGTCCGAATGGACCATAAAATCTTTGGGAGCTCTTCGGTCCACAACCATTTTGCCAACCCCACTATTCTTCGATTCAGCCCTGACAAGATACTACCATTGGACCTCTCAACAGCTTTGTTAGATTGAGGATGGCGTACAGCAGCAAAGCATATTTGTATGCCAAGATCTTCACAAAACTTCCTGAAGGGTTCTGCATCAAACTGTGTCCCATTGTCAACTGTTAGCTGCCGAGGCACTCCGAACCTGCATATAATATTTTTCCAAAAACATTTTTGTACATTATTCGAAGTGATAGCTGTGAGGGGTTCTGCTTTGACCCACTTAGAAAAATACTCAATTGCTACCACTGCGAATTTCAGATTTCCTTTTGCTACTGGGAAGGGGCCAATAAGGTCCATGCCCCATCTGGCCATGGGCCAAACTGGAGCAATGACTTGAAGAGTTGTTGGCAGACGATGACTTCTTCTTCCCATCCATTGACAACCTTGGCATGTGCGAACTAAGCTCTCCGCATCAGCTACTATTGTAGGCCAATAAAGCCCCTGACGAAGTGTTTTTCCTGCCAAAGCCCGAGGGGCCAGATGGCTACCACAAAGGCCTTCATGAATTTCTCAGAGCATCTCTTGACCTTCGGCTTGATATATACATCGGAGCAGAGGGGAACATACTCCGGCCTTGTAGAGAATACTGTTGATTATATGATAATTTCGAACTCTTAGCTTCAACCTCGAAAGTTGTGGCCCTTCAGGCAAATTTGCTTCACCTTGCAATAATTTCATAATTGAGCTCCGCCAATTAGTGCTTGGAATGCAAAGAACTTACGCAGAAGGGATCTCTTGCACCGAAGGTGAAGTAAGCTCTTCGTAAAAAGCTCCTTCCGGAATGTCCATAGCTCCGGCTGCAGCTTTCGCTAAGGTATCGGCTTGCATATTTTCAACTCTCGGTATACTTCAGATGGAAATCCCTTTAAATGCTGCTTCGATCTTACGAATCTCTTCCAAGTATTTTGCAAGCTGCGGGTGACGAACTTGAAAACTTTTATCAACGTTCCCTGCTACAATTTGAGAATCTGTTTTAATAACAACTCTTGTAGCACCCAAAGCACGCGCCTTTCGAAGTCCTAACAAAATCCCTTCGTAACCCGCTGTATTATTGGTGGACTTAAAGTTGAGCCCTGCGGAGTACATTGCTCTTTGCCCTGAAGGAGAAATTATTACTGCTCCGATGCCTGCTCCAGACGCTTGGAAAGCTCCATCGGAGTATATAGTCCAAATTCCTTCATTTGACTTCTCCAGAGCCCATACTGCGGATGGAGTCCACTCTGCCACAAAATCTGCCACCACATGTAACTTAATCGTTGTCTTTGCCACGAAGGAGATGTCGAAGGGTGCTAGTTCAACAACCCATTTTCCAATTCTTCCTGTAGAATCTTTTCTTCGGATCATATCTCGCAAAGAATACGAAGTTGGGACAATCATGCTTATTAAGGCGTCGCTAAAGCGTCGCTAAAGCGTCGCTGAAGCGATAGAGCGGTGCGGAGGGGCAAGGCGTCCCGACGCCTTACTCCCAGATCTGCAAACCCAGTGGCCCACGCGTCAGAGAGACATATTTACTGCTAGGTTTTTATGCCCCTGTCCAGAACCGGTCGAGAGAGAGACCAAGCGCCGGCGCAGTGTGGAGACGTGGTGGAGCGCAGATCCGGCGAGGCACGGTGCAGATCCGGCGAGGCTCGGCCACGCGGCGCAGATCCGGCGAGGCGCGGCGCAGCCCCGGCGAGTGCGCGGCGCGTCCCCATTTGGTAGGCTTCTTAGTTCTTACCCCTGGCCCTTTCTTTCTCTGTTCTGGAGCTAGCAGTATGACTTACAGCCGAATGACTTAGCCCAGTTTCTTTTTCTGTAGCTAGCAGTCTAGCACCCGTCAACTAAGATTACAGCAATGTCTAGTAGTGATGCAAATGCTTCCTCACCTGCTGTTCAGTATGATCCTATGGCTGATCCAAAACGGAAAGCAAAGTCCAATGATCCAGGATGGAAATATGGGTATTGGACAGAAATTGGCAACCGAGATAAGGTGACATGTAACCTTTGTAAGACTGTTACAATGGGAGGAATTAAACGGTTGAAAGAACACCTTGCTGGTGGCTATGGTGATACTGCCATGTGTTCAAAGACTAGTACTGAGATTAGAAAAGAAATGAAAGAGTACTTGGAAAGTAACAAGAGGAATCGGGCAATTTTTATTGATGTTGATGATGAAAGGGCAAGTCAAGGACAAGAACAGTCACAACAACCAAGTTCAGGTACAGCCGCCAAAAGAAAGGCTAGCTTTCAATGGAAGACACAAGTACCATTACCAAGCAAGTTTAAGGGAAAAGAGAGCTCTTCAAGTTCAATTGCAACTAAACTTCGGAGAACGCCTGAAGAGATTGTTAATGAAAGACGTAGTGGCTCATATCAAAGCACCATGGAAACTTGTACAAAGACTAAGGCTCAACGAGAATATGTGAACAAGCAATGGGCTATGTGGTTCTATGAGTGTGGTGTACCATTTAATGCTATAAGCTCAAGACAATTTCAGATTGCTTGTGAGGCCACTGCACAATATGGTTCGGGTTATGTGCCTCCTAGTTTTCATGAATTGAGGGAACCATTGCTTCAAGAGTGTGTGAAGGAGACAAGTTTATTGAGGAAGGATCATGAGCAAGCATGGAAGCAATATGGATGCACACTAATGTCAGATGGATGGACTGATAGGAGGGGTCATCACTTGATCAACTTCCTTGTGAATAGTCCAGAAGGGACTTTCTTCTTAGAGTCTATTGATGCATCAAGTGAGCCCATTGCTCAAGCTAAGCGTGTCACCACATTCATTTATAGGCATGGAAGGCTTCTTAGTGCAATGAGGGAGAAAACAGGTGGGCTAGATCTTGTGAGACCTGCGGCTACTAGGTTTGCCACATGCTTCCTTACTTTAAAGAGCTTATACAAGCATAAAGATGCTTTGAGGGCTCTTTTTACGAGTGATGTATGGATTGATCTCAAATTGGCAAGGACAGAGGCTGGAGATAGAGTGTGCAACATTGTTCTATCTAAAGAGTTTTAGTCTTTAGTTGAAGATTGTCTTAAAGCTTCAGCCCCACTTATCATTGTGCTTAGGGTGGTTGATGGAGATGAGCAACCAGCCATGCCAGAGGTAGCGGCATTAATGGACCATGCAAAAGAAAGGATCAAACTCAGCTTCCCCACACAAAACAAGCAACGCTTGCTCAAAAAAGTTATGGACATTATTGAGCGACGATGGGTGAGACAAATGGATCATCCTTTATATGGTGCTGCATTGTATTTGAACCCTGGAAAATACTTTGCCATCAAAGAGAAGGGAGACCTAAGGCGGGCTGCAGACCTTAGGTGTTGCTTTCTTGATGTGCTTGCAAAGATGGAAAATAATGCCAACCTGCGAAGTAAAATTGATGCACAAGCCTTGCAATACGAGGCCAAAGCAGGAGTTATCTTTTCAAACATATTGGCAAATGAAAACTTAGCATCAAAGAGCCCTCGTAAGTCTAGTTAATTTTAACTTGTTAATTTTAACTTCTTCATTTCTCTAACTCCTATCATGTGCATTTGTTATTCTAGTTGATTGGTGGCGTTCTTATGGTGGTCGAGCATTTGAGCTACAAAGATTTGCATTACGAGTGGTTAGTCTTTGTGCTTCATCATCTGGTTGTGAGCGGAATTGGAGTACCTTCGAATTTGTGAGTCACTTTGCATCTTATATGTAATTGGCTACAATTTAGATCTTACTACTCTTCTAAGCATTTAGTATTGTCATCTATGGTATTGTAGATGCATACAAAGAAGAGGAATCGGTTGCTACACAAGAGATTAAATGATTTGGTCTTTGTTTCATACAACCGAAAGATGAAGGATAGATTTCAAAATAGGTCTGAGAAAGCGGGGAAAAGCATTGACCCACTTGTCATTGAGGACTTTGATTGGGACAATGAGTGGATTGACTCATCGGTTGTACACACTCAAGGTGGGCGTGGGTGTGAGAATGACCTCACATGGGATATGGTTGATGAAGCCATTGGGGCATCAAGCTCACTACGAGGTCGAAACCTTCCAAGACAAGCTAATAGAAGGAGTCATGGAGTTGGACAAACTATGACCTATCAGAGACGTGGAAAAATGGTGGTTCAAGATGAGGAAGATGAATACCGACATGATGAATCATTGAATGATGAATCTGAGGAAGAGGATCCATATGATGATGTGGATATGAGTGAGAATGATGAAGTTGCTAATGCTCAAGATGATGGAGAAAGAGATGACACAACTAGCAATCCCCCCTTTGAGTTTGATGATGATCACTTTTATAATAATTGAGAGATGGGATTGATTGGAACTTAGGGTGTTGAACTTATTTGCTAGTTGCTACTTTCATTATGCTATTGTATTGCACTTGGTATTGTATTGCACTTGGTATTGTATTGCTGTTTTAGACTTCCTATATTGCTATTTATGTGTGGAACTTAATACTTATGTATGGATATTTTTCCCAAAATCACATATTCTGATGTGGCATAAGGCGTCGCCTCGCCTTACGCCTTACCGCTTAGGCGGTAAGGCGGTAGGCCACCGCCTCGCCTCGCCTTACCGCCTTAATAACTATGGGGACAATTACATTATATGTGCTAGAAAGTAATGTCTCAATTTCCTCGAAGCCATTATCAGAGCATAGGTGAACTTTTCAAGCTCAGAATATCTTATTTTTGCTCCAGACAATGCTTCGGATACAAAATAGACTGGATTCTGTACCAACTTTCCATTGAAATCAACTTCTCTAACAAAGACGGCACTGACAGTGGAGCCAGTAGCTGCAAGGTAGAGGAGTAGAGTTTCGTCCGCAACGGGCACTGTGAGTGTAGCGAGGTTACTGAGATAATTTTTAATATCATCAAAACTCTTTTGACACTCCGGTGTCCATGCAAAATCCTCGGACCCTTTCAATGCTTTGAAAATGGGCAAGCTTCTCTCTGCGGACCTTTCTAGAAACCTGCTAAGTGCTGGTAGGCGGCCAGTTAGCTTTTGCACCTGCTTCAAATTTTTCAGAGAAGCCATCCTTTGTAATGCAGTTATTTGAGTAGGGCTAGCTTCGATCCCTCTACTCGAAACTAGATACCCTAACAATTTTCCAGCCTGAGCCCCGAAGATACATTTTTCGGGGTTGAGACGGACTCCATGCCCGAAGGCTATCGAACGTTTCTGCTAAGTCTAGGATATGTTGGTGCTTTAAAGCACTCTTTAATACAATATCATCCATATAGGCTTCTACATTGCGGCCTATTTGATGACCTAGAGCTTTAGCAATTAACCTCGAAAAAGTTGCCCCAACATTTCTTAAACCGAAAGGCATTCTTACATAGCAGAAGACTCCTGATGGAGTTACAAAGCTTGTTTTGATTTCATCTTCGCGCTTTAACCAGATTTGATGATAGCCAGAATACACGTTGAGGAAGCTTAATAACTCCGAACCAGCAGTGGAGTCAACTAATTGATCAATTTGGGACATGGGATAGGGATCACAGGGGCATGCTTTATTCAAGGATGTAAAATCAATACACATGTGCCACTTCCCGGAGGATTTCTTTCTGACGAAGACTGGGTTGGCTAACCACTCCGTATAAGCTAGTTCTCTGATAATCCCAGCCTTCAGCAACTTCTCCACTTTTGCTTTAGCAAGGATGACCCTCTCCAAGGATACTTTCTGAAGTCCTTGTTAGACCCTCTCCACTTCTGCATGCTCAATGATATCTCGACTGATTCCGGGAATATCTTCATTAGACCATGCAAAGACATCCAAATTTTCTTTGACTACTTTTTCTAACAAAGTAGCGATTTCTGGAGGCAAATCTTTACCGAACTGAAATGAATATTCTTTGTCGTCTTTGACAATAACCTTCATTACAATTCCTCCGTCGGGGCTGGGTCTTGGGAAGGACTTCTTCGAAAGTTCACCTGAAGCAGAGATATCCTCCGGATTTCCTTGTACATTGTTCACTTGTCTCGGGTCGAGAGGGGGTCATGACCATATTCTGCTCTTCGCGCAGTGGCTTGATCTTTGAAGATTGAGATTTTCTTCTCATGTGTAGGCGCCAGACTGAGGCTTGGAGGGCATGTGGATCATGGACTCCGGTTGTTCGCGCCACATGACCGGAGATGCAGAATGGTTCTCCAGCCTCACCACAACCAAGCAAAAGGAACATATCACCTTCGGCAACAATCGAAGGAGAAGAGTGAAAGGTAAAGGTGTGGTAAGAATTAACTCGAATTTCACTCTCAAAGATGTTGCTTTGATTGAAAATTTGGGATACAATTTTCTTTCTGTATCTCAATTGCTTGATGAGGGCTTCGAAGTGTGATTCCATCGCGATACTTCGCAAGTACTCAATTCTGATGGCATTGTTGTTTGTAAGATCTTTAGAGTTGGGAGAGTTTTTGGAGCTGATTTTTCTGAGTCATCTGGTTCTTCTCATTGTCTGATCCGAGGATTGCCCAAGCTCAAGTTTGAGAAGAATTTAGTTTGCGCTCCTTGTCGACATGAAAAAATGATTGCCGCTTCACATTCGCCAGTCTTCATAGTGATGACTGAACAACCCAGAGAACTTCTCCATATGGACATTGTAGGTCCTTCTCGGGTTAATTCTTTAGGCGGTAAGTGGTATGTGTTAGTCATTGTCGATGATTTCTCTCGCTACTCTTGGGTCTTCTTTCTTGCCAGGAAGGATGAAGTGTTTTCACACTTTCGGAGCTTGGCTTTAATACTTTTCACTGAACTCCCTGGTGCATTGAAATTCATTCGAAGTGATAATGTCACTGAGTTCAAGAACAGTCTCTTTGTTGACTCTTGCATGGAGCATGGCATAGAACATCAATTCTCTGCTCCGCGGGTTCCTCAATAGAACGGTGTTGTTGAGAGAAAGAACCACACTTTGGTTGAGATGGCTAGTACGATGCTCGATAAGCACAGGACTCCTAGAAAATTCTGGGTTGATGCCATGAACACTGCTTGTTACATCTCAAACTGAATCTTCTTGCGCTCAATTTTGAACTTGACATCTTATGAGCTGCATTTTGGGAGACAACCCAAAGTTACTCATCTTCGAGTCTTTGGTTGTTGTTGCTTTATCCTAAAACGTGGAAATTTGGATAAATTTGAGTCGCGCTCTTCTGACGGGATCTTTTTGGGTTACACTACACATGGTCATTCTTATCGTGTTTATAATTTGGAAACTAACACTGTCATCGAGTCATGTGATGTGACTTCTGATGAATCAACCCCCTCTATAGTTCTACCTTTGAACAAGCAAATGAACACGACATGGAGCAGACCATCTTCGAAGAAGAAGATCCCAGAGATTTCGAGGATGAACCCCTACTACCCTCTACATCGACCTCCGAAGCCGACCCCGCTTCGACTACTTCGGCACAAGGTCCCGAAGCAACTACCTCGACATCGGTCATCTTGGACCACTCCAACACACAAGTTGAGGGGGAGACTGCATCCCGCCGTGAGGCTCCACATCATGTACAAAGGATGCATCCTCCCGAGCAGATCATTGGTGAGCTTGATCAAAGGGTAACGCGTTCTCATGCTCATTTCATTGATTCCGCTTTTGTTGCATCTTTTGAGCCCTTAGATGTTAGTCATGCACTTTCTGATTCTAGTTGGATCAATGTCATGCATGAAGAACTTGAAAATTTTGAGAGAAACCAAGTATGGACTTTAGTTGATCCTCCACCAAATGTTCATTTCATTGGAACAAAATGGATTTTCAAAAACAAACAAGGGAAGGATGGGACTGTAGTTAGAAACAAGGCTAGACTTGTAGCTCAGGGTTATTCTCAATTAGAAGGGATTGATTTTACTGAGACTTTTGCACCTGTTGCGCATCTAGAGGCCATTAGGATTTTGCTTGCCTTTGCGACATCCCGGGGATTTAAACTCTATCAAATGGATGTCAAAAGTGCATTTCTTAATGGCTTCATAGGCGAAGATGTGTATGTAAAACAACCCCGTGGCTTTGAAAATCCCAAATACTCACATAAAGTCCTTAAACTTTATAAGACTCTTTATGGACTCAAGCAGGCCCCTTGGGCATGGTATGATAGGCTTAAGTCTTTTCTGCTTGAGCGGCGGTATTTGATGAGATTTGTTGATAAACCTTTTTCACTCTCAAGCATGGCAAAGATTTCCTGCTAGTCCAGATTTATGTGGATGATATCATCTTTGGTGGCTCTTCTCATACTTTGGTTGCCGAGTTTGTAGATGCCATGAGAAGGAAGTTCGAGATGTCCATGATGGGCGAACTCACTTTTTTCCTTGGTTTGCAAATCAAGCAAAGCAAACAAGGAACTTTCGTCCACCAGACGAAGCACACCAAGGACCTGCTCAAGAAATTCGAAATGGCTGATGCAAAGTCACTCGCCACTCCAATGGCTACATCTGTAGCATTGGATCCTGACGAAGATGGAGAAGCCGTAGATCAGAAGGAGTTCCGAAGCATGATCGGCTCCCTCCTCTACTTGACTGCTACGAGGCCGGACATACACTTCGCAGTGTGTCTGTGCGCTCGTTTTCAGGCTTCACCACGAGCTTCGCACCACCAAGCAGTAAAGCGCATTCTCGGGTATCTCAAACATGCCCTCGAATTTGGCATTTGGTATTCTGCGTCTTCCTCTTTGTGTCTTCGAGGTTATTCCGATGCGGACTTTGCTGGGTGTAGGATTGATAGGAAAAGTACCTCTGGTACTTGTCATTTTCTGGGTACTTCACTAGTTTGCTGGTCTTCCCGCAAATAGTCTAGTGTTGCACAATCGATGGTTGAGGCTGAATATGTTGTTGCAGCTAGCTGTTGCTCTTAGATTTTGTGGATGGTTTCCACTTTGCGGGATTTTGGGTTAGATTATAAGAGTGTTCCACTTTTCTGTGATAACACTAGTGCTATTTGTATTGCAAATAACCCGGTTCAGCATTCTAGAACCAAACATATTGATGTGCGATATCATTTTCTCAGAGATCATAATGAGAAGGGTGATATTAAGCTTCAGTATGTTGATACCCAACACCAGCTAGTCGATATTTTCACAAAACCTCTCGATGCTTCTCGTTTTGCCTACTTGCGTGGGGAACTTGGTGTTTGTCACCCTTACGGCATTTTGTGAGGGGGAGCAGATGTTGATTGTCTTGCATATGCTCATTATGTGTGAAATATCATTTACATCTTCTGCACTTATATGCCTGATGTTCATTCATGAAATCATGTCAGCTCAACTCTATTTAATATGTCTAAAACATTTTGTGCATGATTTTTCTTTCCAAAATCAAATCTTGCTCACTACTTAGTCTTGTATCTAGCATGTTTAGACAGAACTGCTTTAGCTATCTTTTATCTGCTTGATAGCAAGATTCCTTTTCTCTGGATGCTATAAATTGCAACTTGAAAAATTGTATTACTTACTCTTGGATATTCATCTAGTGCTAAACAATTTGTTCACCTGATTAAAAATCCAACAATCCATGTTTTGTTACGAGCGAAAAGATCTAAGAGGGTTTGTTTGTCGCACTACTTTATTCTAGACTGCTTACCATTGCACATTGGTCTGAACTAGGATAATTTAGTGTATGCCAAAATCACTGCCTTAAGCTTCTGATGGATTTGTGCCTAGGATTGGCTTGATTGGAAAGTATAAGGTAGACAAACAAATAACCCCTGACATTATGAAAAGAACAACAAAAATTCATTGTTCATCAAGTTTGCTTTCAATGCTCCACTTGAACTGGACTTGTCTGTCTAGAGTAGAAATTGTCTAGCTTTGTGCAGTCCCTGTTTTTCCGTGTCTAGTTACCTTGATTGAGTGGTGATGCTTTTATTTCAAAATGATAAAATCACATGCTGAAGAGAATGTTACATTGAGCTGAGCACATGATAATTAGTATTAATGTTGGCATATTTTTGCTTTATATGTCTTTGCAATTCTGTCCATTTCGAAGCTTTGCATCTTTTGAATGCTCCTTGATGCTTGCATTGCCAAAGGGGGAGAAATTTTTGAGTTCTCTGTAGAAAGGGGTAAAATAACTCAGGGGGAGTTTTATCTTGCAAAGGGAAAGATTTGCCGAAGGGGCTTTTACTCTTTTGAAAAGGGGAAGGAAAATTCTTTTGTCAAGTGACATGGTTGGCTCGTTTCTGAGTTTTATGGTCACTTGTGTGCTGAAATTTTTCAAATTTTCTTAAACTTGAATTTGGTTGTCAATGCACTCATCAAGGGGGATATTGAGAAACAAAGGATTGGTTTCGGAGTCTGTGATGAGTGATTGACAGATTTTATCCTCTGATTCGAAGGGGTCCCTCCGAAGGGATTCAGAGGTTGCTTCACCGAAGGGTTCGGTGGGTCTATTTTGCTGCAGCTGATTGCAGCGGAGTGTGCCTGTCAGAGGGGTCCAACAGTACATGATGACTGGGTTGTACCGAAGGGTTCGGTATTTTGGGCGGTACACCAGAGTGTGTGCCGAAGGTTGTTACCCGGAGAGGTCTCCGGGGTACTGGATACACTTGTCTGTCTGTTGTGCGCAGGTGACTTCGGAGGCGACGAACGGTTCGCAGCAAGTGAACTTGGGTCAAGTGGGAGGCTTGATGCCAGGCGAGCGGGGAGCTAAGTCACGAAAGTTGCGAAGGGGTCGAGGTGCGCCAGGAGAAGGCAGTAAGTGCGGAGTGTGGCTCCGGCTAAAGGTACTCCGAGACGAAGTTCTCGGAGGCGAGGCACTTCGAAGGGTACTCCGAATGGAGTGACTTCGAAGTATGGTGAACAAAGTCCTTAGCAATGAGGCAAGGCGTTCGAAGTGTGCTCCGGAGGGAGGCACTCGAAGGTATACCCAACGAAGGTCTCAGAAGTCGAGGTGCATCGAAGGCATGGTCTGGGTGAGGTTCGTCGACGAGTGTGCTCGGGGAGAGACACTGCGGCGAAGTGCTCATGGAATGCTTCATGCGGAGGCCTTGGATGAGGGAGGGACTTCGAAGGGTGGTACTCCAAAGGTGGGGCTTCGGAGTGTGGCTGACTTGAGGTACTTCGGCCAGGAATGGCTTCGGTACACGGACTGACGGAGTTCGAGCTGGGAGAAGCTGTGAAGCCGTGGTGGTCCACTCCGGAGGTGTTGGTGCGAAGGCCCAAGGGCTTTGACGGCTTCGGCTCAAAACCGTCACTGTATCGAATGCTGACTTCGGTGAAGCGAATGCCGTCAGGCTCAAGGCTTCTCACCGAAGCTACCGCACCCCTCGCGTGCGAAGGGGGGCTTCAGAAGGCTCCAAAACTGCAAAGGCTGACCGTGTCTGCTCTGCAAAAGCTGATGTTGTCTCCTCTGCAAAGCTGACAAAAGAAGCCTCCAAATAAAGTATACTACTAGTTGTACCCCCTATTTTGATGAGACAAAATCAGTGTAAACCCTAGGGGTAAAGTAGTCTATTCACAGGGTTGAATAGTGCCTATAAATAGTGGAGGCTAGCTAGGTCACAGTAACACTTTGAGCAGCCATTTTTGAGCTCCTGTGCTAGCCGCCACACACTTTGTATTCAGATCTGTGAGTTCATTATTTTGTGTTCCCTGTTCAAGCAATGAAACTTTGATTATGTTTTTCATTTGTGCTTGAACCTGTATTCTGTGTTGCACTGCATGTTTTGTTTTCCTCTGTACACCATCTTCTTCCTGAGTGAGTTTGTGTTTTGAATCTCTTCTGGAGAGGTGTGCAAGAAGTCAGTCCTAGTGAAGTGTGTTTTTCAATGTCTGTTCGCTCTATGTAAACTGGAGGCTAGACCTCTCTAATTACTAGCGAAGCACTGTCTGGCTTGAATCGAAGCCCGTTTTCTTTCCTTGTCGAAGTCCTTGGCGAAGTGTGTTCTGTGTGCTTTTAGACCTTCGAAGTACGAAGCCTAGTACCAGTTGCTAGCGCTGAGTGTTTGGCCGAAGTTCTCAAAGGGAAGTCTGCTCTTGCGAAGGGTGAAGTGCGAAGTCTGCTCAAGGCACCCAGTGTGCGGAGCGTGCACTGACTTAGCAGAGTTGTTTCTTCGGGGTTGTGGGTGGAGCGAAGTCTTCTTGGCTTCGAACTTTTGCTCCTTGCGAAGCCTGATTTCGGAGCTATAAAATACCTCCGAACCAGAACTTCGAAGGGTGTGTTCAAAGCCTGTTCCGCAGAAGACAGAATTAAAACAGAAGACTATTTTTAGTCTGAAATTTTAAAAGCTCCCATTCACCCCCCTCTGGTCGCCGTTTTCGGTCCAACAGCTTGAAGTAATTCGAAGTTGTGTATTGAATAACTGAGTATTCAATCCTCATTACACGGTAGAATGGGGGTATTTATAGGTAAAAATCTTAAGGAAAAGACCTTTTTACCCCTCAATTACAACCGACATAGTGGAAACTATTCGGTACCCCTAATAGGGTTAAAATAGTAAAAGACTAATCTAATGAGAAAGAAGATAAGTCTTCCATCCTTGCTGGAAGATAAGCTCTTTGAAGATTCGACGTTCGAAGTTATACTTCGAACGGAAGTTAGCACTGATGCTTCGAACTTGATCACGTACTGAACCGGAGTTAATACTGAAACTGCAGTTTAGTAGATTGCCTTTGTCTTGTTACTAGAGACCCTAAGGATGAAGTATTTTCCCCCAACAATTCCTTCCTATATATTTCAATTCAGATTTCTTCAAACAAATTTCACTATCAGAACAGTGAATGAAAACAGAGCTAAAATTGAAACAGCATTTCAATCAGACAATGAACAGTACTTTTAGAATACTAATATTCAGAACAAAATGTCTGTGACAAGTAGCAGTGATATTCAGTTTTCAGAGACTAGACAGCCATCTCATCTAGAACATAACTAAAATGAAAATTGAACTGAATTTCGGGATGAATGTTTAATAGCAAGACTGAATAGTTCATCAACTCAAATTGACAGAATTGCAATTTTCAGAGATGACTATATTAACCAGAGATGATAAAAGGATTAAAACTCAGTTCTATAGATCAGAAACAAATTTGAACCAATTTACAGAAGCTAATCTCTAAATTGAGTTCTGATAGGAAAGTTCAGTTTGATACTTTTAGCTCTAAGACATAAAATTGACATACCAGACAGCAATCAGATCAGACCTATGAAATTAAGGTCCCCAAACATGCTCAGAAAAGATAATGTGAAATGATTGAGCTAGAAAAACTCAGTCAGGTTTTAGGTTGCAAAAACTTGACACAAAACTGAAAATAAGAAGACTGTTTCAGACAAAATATCTAAAAATCTAGACACTCAGAACCACTTAGTACTGAACAAGAACTAACTCAAAGTCAGAAATATAGAACTATTTAGTGTATCAAAAATATAAACTATACTGTAATCATCAATCAATTCAAATTCAAACATAGTATGGGATAGTGTAAAGTTTTGGTACCAATTACAATACTTCTGTAAATTCCCCTAAAGAAACTTTCAACACACAATCAGTTTAAACAAAACTTATCAGATCTGAATAATCCACAGCAGAATTGATTTTCTAAACCAGATCAATTTCATTCAGAAACCTTTACTCAATTAGAATCATGATTCATTTAAATTTCAGTACATACATAAGAGTGAACCAGCTATCTTCTCAAACAACTCAAATATGGACACGGCACTGCTCAAAAAGTATCAACTCTGTTTAAAAGAAAACAAACTCACCTGATGAAGTTTTAACACCTCTTTCTTGATCTCTGAAGGTCAGAATCTTCTCTTACATGGATGAATTCTTACCTAAAAACTTGATGTTGACTCATACACAAATCAGTACACAATTCCAAGAGAAATCAAATCAGAATACTGCAAATCAATTTTTCAGAGACATGAACTCCTAAAGATACAACTCCAAGTTTCAGCAACAGTTTATATGATGAACACCTTTGTCAAATCAACACAGTCCATCACACAAACAAAAACCAAGCAGAAGATGTACTTCTAACTTACCAGAATTGTTGTGCAGAGAGCAAAACCTATCAGAACAGCTTGTCGATGCAACAACAAGGCATCCTGAAACAAAAACCTGACGGGACATAGTGTTTTCGGATGATCAATAATATGTGCAGATGAGTAATCAAAAGAAGAACACCAAAATCACAGATTAATTGAACTAAAGAACAAATTTCAGAAGGGAAATATCATAGAATAATCAAAACTCACAACAGATAATTTTCTGGTTTTTTATCTCAAAAAGGGCAGCCAACTCTTTAGGTATAAGGCCCATTATATAGCTAAACCCTAAGATCCAACTTTACACATGAGTCCACGTACTTTTCAGATTTATACATGAGGACAAGACACAATTTCAGAAAAGAAAACCTGAAAATAACTCTCCTACTAGACTCAAAAAGAAATATAACTTGACACAACCTTTTAATATATTTTCAGAACTTGATAATTCCAAAAATATACCAAAAGTTTACACTACTAAACTGAAATACTCAAATTAAACTAAAATTCTATTTATTGTATTTGAAACATTTAGTGATTCGATGGTTTTCAGCAAAAACCGACAAAGCCTCCTCGATCGTCGACGACCGTCGTCAGTCTACAACTCGACTACCAGCAAGTCTCTCCCGCTCTCGATCCCTCGAGCCACCTTGTCACTTGAACTGGCTTCCCTTTCACTGACTAGATCGACACTTCGTCTTGATCAAACTTCAACTCATGTCCTGCTCGATCTCCATGCGTACATCTGAGTCCACTCTTGACTTTGACTGACACCCTCGACCATCTGGCATTAGACTCCCCGTCTAACCCTGATCCCTTGCCATTGACAGTTGACGAGTAATTCAAGCCTACACACACGAGACAAACACAGACACACAACATATATCCAAACATCCAGACACGGACTCATGACAAATACCCTGTCAATCACTCATCATAACCATGAACCATAGTGACAAACCTCACTATGTTCCTCACATAGTAGCATGGCCATGCACTTTTCAATCCGATTACCTCGAGGGGCCTAGAGACATCTCCCCCGTTATTAGGAGGGGTAAATTCTATCTTGACTGCTCACATCCCAAGACATGTTTCACAACACACTTGAAAACAACCCTTATTACTACCCTATTACGGAATAGCATTATGAAGCATCTAAGTGTGTCACTATGCATTCTGGAATCAAATGACGATCTTAGGTTTAAGGACTCTGCAGGTACACCATTTGTGATGACAATTGATGGCACATTACAATAACAATCCCAGTAGTATCTCAAGTGGGTCTATCCAACACCATGTTCACGAACATGTGTCCACATCACTAATTTGACATCTCTATGTCTATGATCTGTGAAACTTGGTCATCAATCAGTCATATGTGCAAATCTATGTATCACCATTATCCCACATGATGACAAAATTAGGGATCATTTTGAACAATATCGTTATAAAACAAATAGATTCACATAACAAGTCATCAACTCATTAATTAAATGTAAACGACATTTATTCAAGGAACAAGATAACAATTATCCTCTTACATTAGCATAGACACTACTAATACCCATGGAGCTCAGGTGCGCCTCATGTTTAGGTTATGGAAGAGGTTTTGTCAACGGATCTACTATGTTCTAATCCGTGTGCACCTTGTAAATATTCACATGACCTCTCTCAATGATCTCATGGATCAGGTGATATCGCCGAAGTATATGTTTGGACTTCTGGTGTGACCTTGGCTCCTTGGATTGCGCAATGGCACCACTATTATCACAATAGAGGTCTACTAGACTGGACACAATAGGGACAACACTCAGCTAAGAAACAAACTTTGTAATCCAAACGGCCTCCTTCACAGCTTCTAAAGCTGCGATATACTAAACTTCTATTGTAGAATCGGCCACCGTCTCTTGCTTGGAAATCTTCCAACTCACTACACCTCCATTGAGGTAGAACACAAAACCAGATTGCAATCGAGAATCATCTTTATCAGTCTGAAACCTAGCATCGTTGTAACCACTTACAACGAGCTCCTCATCACCACCATAAACTAGGAACATTTCCTTAGTCCTTCTTAAGTACTTGAGGAAACTTTTTACTACAGCCCAGTAACCTTCACCCGGGTTTGATTGGTACCTTCTCATCACACTTAGAGCATATGAAACATATGGGCATGTACACAAATGGCATACATGATGGACCCGATCACGGAGGCATACGGGATCACACTCATTTTCTCTAACTCATTAGGTGTCGCAGCACACTAAGTCTTACTAAGAGAAATACCATGTTACATTTGCAGAAATTCCTTCTTGGAATTCTTCATTTTGAACCGTTTCAAAACCTTGTCAATGTACATACTCTGACTTAATCCAATTAGTCATTTTGATCTATCTTTATATATCTTTATGCCTAAAATGTATGCTGCCTCTCCAAGATCTTTCATCGAAAAATTATTTTTCAATAAAGTCTTGATAGCATTCAACAAAAGAATGTCATTTCCGATCAATAATATACCATCTCATATAAGACAAGAAATACAAGCGAGCTCCCACTAGCCTTCTTGTAAACACAAGGCTCTTCTTCATTCTTGATGAAGCCAAACCCTTTGACTACTTCATCAAAACGAACATTCCAACTCCGAGAAGCTTGCTTCAGTCCATAAATGGACTTCTGCAACTTACAAACTTTCCCAGCATTCTTCGAATCATCATGACCTTCAATCTATGTCATGTTCACATCCTCACTTAGGTTTCCATTCAGGAAAGTCGTCTTTACATCCATGTGTCGTATCTCAAAATCATAAAATGCGGTAATTGCTAGCATGATCTAAATAGACTTAAGCATAGCGATGGACGAAAATGTTTCATCATAATCAACACCTTGAATCTAGCTAAAACCTTTAGCCACTAATTGTGCCTTATAGATGTGAACATTTCCATCAACGTTTATCTTTTTGTTGAAAATCAATTTACACTCAATAATTTTTACACCATCGAGTCAATTGACCAAGTTCCAAATATGGTTTTCTCGCATGGACTCCAACTCGGATCCAATGGCTCCAAGCAATTTCTCAGAGTCTGGTCCCATTACTTTTTCCACATAAGTCTTGGGCTCGTCGTTGTCCAACAACAACATGTCACACTATCCAGTGGTCAAAAACATGAACTACTCTAGCGTGTGACTCACCCTCCTAGACCTTCATGGGGTTGGCGTCTCTATAATGGACTGTGCAACACCTTACATGTCCTGTTGTGGTTCAGTGGAATCTGAAACACCTTCCAGTGGCTCTTGATCTTCTTCGAGATGCACCGTTCTCCCACTAACTCCTTTTGAGAGAAACTATTTCTTAAGGAATAAACCATTCCGAGTGATAAACACTTTACCATCTTCTCTATTATAGAAATAGTATCATTTGGTTTCCCTAGGATACCCCACAAAGAAGCACTTGTCAGATTTAAGAGTGAGCTTGGTAGACGTTAAATGTTTGACATACGCCTCACGTCCCCAAATCTTTAGAAAATACAAACCGGAACACCTCCCAGACCATATCTCATATGACATTTTCTTTGTTGACTTAGATGAAACTCTATTTTTGAAACCAAGTGAGGTCGCACTGTGGTTTTTGTCTATATGATGAGTGATTGACAAGGTTGAGTATCGATCTAGTGAGATGAGTGGTGGTGTGCATGCATCGATGGGATCGATGTATGGATATGTATTGTGCTGAGGGGATCGATGTGCATCATATTTCGTGTTTTGGCTTGTCTCATGTGTGCAAGGAGGAGATGCTAACCAACTGTTAACGGCAGGTGATCAAGGGTCAAGCGAGGAGCTCGATGCCAGAGGATTAAGGATGTTGGGTGAAGATGGCGATGATCTCAGGAGTGCACGAGAAGATAGAGCAAGACATGGATGGACGAATGGACGAGACAGCTTGACGGTCAAGTCAGCGAAAGGGAGGTCAGTGCAAGTGACCAGGCGTCTCGAGGGGATCGAGAGCAGGAGAGACTTGCTGGCGGTCGAGTTCACGGATTGGCATCACATGTCGGCGATCGAGGAGCCTTTGTCGGTTTTTGCTGAAAACCGTCGCAACAGAAAATGTTTTTAATTCTAGTAATTAGGAGTCTATTTTTCTGTTTTATCGTCTAGATTAAGTGTAATCTTTTAGTATTTTTCAGAATTCTTAATTCTAAAAAATATTAAAATAATAGGGTCTATGATGTAATAAATTAGGAGTTTGCATGAATGGATTTTTCAGAATTTGTAATTCTAAAAATTCATTATGACAATTAGGTAAATACCTAGAATTTTTACCCTAATGGTATTTTGGTGATTTCTTTAATGGGCTTGCCTATATAAAGTACCCAAAGGTCTACGGTTTAGGTGACTCTTTCAGCTGAATATTTTGGGGCTACCAGCCACAATTTCTATTTTGTTCTAACCTTTTTTCTATTCTTAATTCTTGCTTACTATTCATCATTTTGTGTTGGATCAAGCAGCTTCTAGTGCAGCTACAAGAGCTTCCAGCGCATGTATTGTTCATCCTTGTGTGATTCAATTTTGGAGTTGAGTTTTGAACAGTTTTGATGTTGTTTTTGGACCTAAGTTCTTCACGACTTTTGTTGTACAAGTTTCTAGGGTTCCATTTTTGAAGTTTGCAAAAGTTTTGACCAATGTTGCATATATTTTTATGTCCAACAAAGTGCCTAAAAAGTTCTAGAAACTTCTGATTTCTGCTGTGTTGAGTTCTGTTTTCAGTCTGGATTCAATCTTTGAAGCGATTTTTGATCTATTCTGGTACTATTTTTGGACCTGAGCTCTACATAACTTTTGTTATCCAAGTTTCAAGGGTTCCATGTTTAAAATTTGCAAAAGGTTTTGACCACTGATGCATATATTTTTCTGTCCAACAAAGTGCCTGAAAGGTTCTGAAAACTTCTGATTTCTGCCAAGTTGTGTTCTGTTTTCAGCTTGGATTCAATCTTTAATGCGATTTTTGATCTATTTTGGTTCTGTTTTTGGACCTGAGTTATATATAACTCTTGTTGTCCAAGTTACAAGGGTTCCACATTTGAACTTTGCAAAGGGTTTTGAACATATATACATATAGTTTTTGGCTCATCTATATGCTATAAAAATTCTAGAAGGTGGTCATTTGCTGAAAATCTTGAAGGCTGAAAGTTGAATCTAGAAACATTTTTCTCCCTTCTTTTTCTTTCCCAGCTTGCCGATCATGTGTTGTCGTATGCAGTGATGTTTTTCGCCATTAACAACTGCATGTACTGTCGAGCACATGTTCCACCAAGCCCATTCTAAAATTGTTTTTTATGTGATTTCTTTTGTATCTGAATTATTCCTCTTTGTGTACTATGCTGAGAACAGGGTTCGCAAATGCGTGGAAAAGCGCCCGCTGCAGCGCGATTAGGCGCCATGCGGTGCACTTCCGCTGCGCTTAGCCCCTAAGCGCTATGTTTAGCGGTAGCGCGCATAGGCGGACCGCTATAGCGCGCTGTGGCGCTGAAGCGGCGCGGAAGCGGTGCGGAAGCGCGCGGGAGCGGTGCGGAAGCGCGCGGGAAACTTTGGCGCGCGCGCGCGCCAGCGCGTGAGAAAAGGTGTTGCCCGCGGGAAACTTTTGGCGTCTTGCGATGCATGTGCGAAATATATGCAACGTGGAGTCGTGGACAGAGAAGAACAGAACAGAGTACCTAGCCGCCAGCCCTCACTGCAGTCGTCCTCCTCGCCGGCCCCCGTTGCGGCCGCCTCCCTCGCCGGCCCCCGCTGCGGCCGTCGCCCAAGCCGGCCCCCGCTGCGGCCGCCTCCCTCGTCGGCCCCCGCTGCAGCCGTCGCCCAAGCCAGCCGCCGCTGCTGCCATCCCCCTCATCGGCCCCTGACAGATCTCACTGCTGATTGCTCCCAGGTATTCCTCCTCTTCCCAGGTTAATTAGTTATTGTTGTCTGCTGCTACTAGCCTACTAGTTGTCTATCATATTGTGTATTATTGATTGGTACCTCATATCCCATAAATCAGAATATCAGATTGGTACCTTTCCATGGTTTGGAGCAGAGGAATGAAGCTAGAGATTCTTCTGCAATGTAGTGTGAACTACCTTTAGTTTAAGGCACCCTAGTTACTGTCATGATCTAACTGCTCAACAAAATTTATTCTGATAACATTCTGTGATTGAAGCTATCTGTGTTTATGTATGTTTGCTTAGATGGTAGAGGAAAGAGGGCATATGTTCATTGTTCAATCTGATTGTTCTAAATTTTTAATACAGGATGACTACACCCACAATAGTTGCTAATGTTGAGATGGCAGAGGAGAGGGCTGAGGTTCAGTCAAATTCAAATCCACTAAAGAGGAACTCTGATGACATGGGATGGGAATGGGGGGTCACACCAAATCCTGCTGACAAGATGAGAGTAAAGTGTCTTATTTGTGGCCATGAGAGCACTGGAGGGATCAATCGATTGAAGCAACATCTTGGCCATGTTGGCTCTTCTGTGGCAAAGTGTAAGAGAGTCAGCAATGATGTTAAGGCAAAGTGCAAGGCAAATCTAGAGGAAACAAGTAAGAAGAAGAAGGAGAAGTTATTGAAAGACAAAGATCTTAGGGATTCTGTATTGATTTCAACAGGGATGTCAGAGATAAGGACAGAGGGAGAAGAGGTGCATTCTAAGAATGGCAGCTCTGCAGATCCTTGCATTCTAGGCCCAATGGATAGGTTCACTCGTCCCATTGATCCAAAAGCAACTAGGACTGAAGCTTTGAGGCAAAAGAATATAAATGAAGCACTTTGGAAAGAGAGAACACATCAAACAGCAAGATATGTTTCAAAATGGATGTACACACATGGTACTAACCTTCATTTTTAGAATTTTAAATAGCAAGACATGTTGTGCTAACTTGTTAGTAATTTTGTGTTGTATAATATTATTTTGCAGCTATTCCATTCAATGCTATTGATAATGATGATCAAAATGTCCTAGAAAAATTCATGATTTGTGCTGAAACATTTTACCATGATGATGATGATAAGCAAGATATAGTTGTCAATGTGGATTTGGAAAAATTTCAGAGGAGACATGATTCTTTTTCAAAGAAGATGGCAAGAAGCTATGAGAAATTTGAATTCAATCCAGGTAGTAAATTTGAATTCTGTTTTTACTTCAGCATTTTCTATTGTTTTGCATTCCTATTCTAGCAGTTTACCTAGACTACTTTTTATTCTTAGCATCTTGGTGGAGACTGTATGGAGGTGGAGTACCAGATTTGCAGAGGATGGCAGTTAGAATCCTTTCACTAACATCAAGTTCTAGTGGTTGTGAAAGAAACTGGAGCACATTTGAATCGGTTAGTACTGAGTTACACATACTATCGAGTAGCTTCTAATATTTTGTTGACTAACACAAGGCAATCTGATTTGTAGATACATACTAAGAGAAGGAATAGGCTAACAACAGATAAATTGAACATGTTAGTCTACATTCAGTTCAACAATAGAATGTTGTCAAAGAAGGAAAAAATTAGCAAAAAGAAGACATATGAGGTCCTCCTAGCTTCTGATGCCTCTGAGGCTCAAGGATTCTTCTTTGAGGGAGGAGATGACCATGCATTAGTGGTATTTCCAGATCCAGATGAAGGTGTAGTTCCTGGTACAGATATACCATGGAGTGTGCTTGGAGAAGCTGTTGGAGCTAATGAACAGCTTCAGCCTCGTAGAAGTGGAAGGGTGGTTAGAGAGATACATGAAGAAGAGTGGGAATCTGAACATGAAGATTGTGAGATGGATGACATATCTTTTGAAGATGAAGATGGTGATGAAATAAGGACAGTGACTGGTTTTCAATGAAGATGGCATGGTGTCATCATGCACCAATAATAATTTATTGTGTTTGAGACTTTGAGGAGACTTATTATTGTGTTTGAGAGATTTATTTCATATTCATGCATTATGTGGTATTGTGGTGTGATTGTAACTCTATGAACCTAAGAACATCTCTGAATTTGTGTTCATGTTATGCATTATATGGTTGTTTGGTGCTGTTATGTACTTATGTTACTTGTGTTAGTTGTGTACATTACTGCTTGTGTTGTGTAGGTGCAGACTTATGCATTATATGGTTGTTTGGTGCTGAATTTGCAGAATTGTTGAATGCTGATCCTACTGTTTGAGAGAGATAAGTTAATAATTTCAGTTTTCTATAATTAGTTATATCTACTATTATCTTGATTCTTGAACTAACCATCTCTTAGTTGATGTTGTGCAGGTGTTCAAGAAGACATGAACAGGAAGACAACAAAGGGACAATTTGATTTTAAAGAAATAAAGAACTCATCTCAATGTAAGCTACCTGAAACTCAAAAATTCTACCTATTTTTGGTCTTTTCGTTGACTAAGTCAATAACGCTTAAGCGCCGCTTAATGACGCATAAAACGCCTAAGCGCTATGCAGTAGGCCACCGCACGCATAGCGCATAACGCTTTTTCTAACCTTGGCTGAGAAATAATTAATTTATTCCGGTTTTTGAATTCATGCCTCCAAAGTTTTTTTATCTGAACACTTTTGGGGGTTGCATATTTGAGAGAAGAAACTTGAGTTCTTGAAATTAATTCAGTGTTTCATTATCCGAATAGAAACAGAAAAAGTTTCAAAGCTATTTTTAAAAGTGTAGTCTTTGTGTGTGCAAATTCAGTGCTGGTGATCCCTCAATTTATCATTTGACATAATATCAGATAGGAGGATGATAACATCTGTTTTATCGGAGTCTTTACTACATCTGCTTCTGCTTGTTCATTTAGAGGTGTGTTGGGTAATTTGAAAAGGTCATCATATTCACAAGAATTTGTCGAGGCATCTATTCACCCCCCTCTAGTCGTCATTCCGATCCCACACTATTTATCATGAAAGCGGCAGTTTCTAGAATGAGTCCACAAAAAGATAATCGAAGATCAGCATGATTCATCATAAACTGAACCATGTCCAACAAGGGGTGATTCCTCCAAGCTTGTTCTTTATTACGAATTCAAAATCATCTTCCTCTAAACATGGAGAAGAGATAATGTTTCTGCTTAAGGCGGGAAAGAAATAACAATTATTCAACTCCAAAACTAGTCCTGAAGGTAGTGACAGAGAATAAATGTCGTCGGTCAATGCTGCAACTTTTGCACCATTCCCGATGCAGACATCCAACTCGTCGCTAGCACACTTTCTTGTCCTACTTAGCCTCTACAATGATTTGCAAGTATGAATCATCGAACCAGTATCAAATACCCATGAATCATTTGGACGAGTAGCAAGATTAATTTCAATAACATTAATACCTGAAGCAGAAGTGATACTTGTTCTTCTGTTCTTCCAGATACACCTTATAGTTGCGCTTCCAATGCCCTAACTTGTGGAAATGGTGGCACACATCAAAGCTGGCAGGACCTGACTTAGACTTTCTAGTCAGTTTAGGCTTCGCACTAGAGATCAAATCTGTAGTTTCGGCCTTGCCCTTGCTCTTTCTCTTTTTGCTCTCCTTTTGAACCATTATCACATCACATTGATATTTCCTGATACTCTCCTCAGCAATTTTGAGCATCCTATGCAACTCAGCTAGTGTCTTCTCCAGTCCAACCATGTTGTAATTCATGATGAATGGCTCAAAGCTCAGTGGGAGCGACTGAAGAATCACATCAATAGCTAAGTACGTATCTAGTGGAGAACCTAGTTTCTCTAAAGTCTCAATGTAACCAATCATTCTGATCACATGAGGGCTCATTGGGCTCCATTCAGTCAGTCTACTCCCAAACAAGGCTTTAGACACATTGTATCTCTCAGCCCTTGCCTGCTTCTAAAACATGCCCTCGAGGCCTACGATCATATCGTAAGCATCCCATTCCTTGTATTGTTTCTGAAACTCGAAGTACATATAGGCAAGCATCAGATAGTTGACATCCATAGAATCACTAGTATGCTTCTCATAAGAACGCTTGTCTACAACAGAACCATCCTCTCCTAGCTCATCGAGGTGAGGTTCCTCTAAAACATAATCCTTTTTCCTTTTATTAAGAACAATTCTCAAGTTTCTATACTAATCCATAAAAATCATTCCATACAATTTCTCTCATTCAAGAATAGATCGCAAATTAAAAACTAGAGTTCTCTTAACAGTAGTAGTAGGTGTCATGATCTACAAAAGATTAAATGTAAGGTCCAGTACTATGCAATGTTTATCTTCTATCCAATAAAAGATGTTGCACTGTTAAAAACAATCACTTTCCCTCTAATAACTAATAGTGACGCAAGATCCATATTCATTCTAACTCTTAGTGAGCTTTGGCAGCACTACTAGAAGCTAGGTGACATATGTAAGTAACACTTTGCTAATCACATCATATGTGACTCTTGTCGTTGGAGAAGCATATAATGCTCTACGCCAACTCTATGCCCTAAGGCTCAAAACCGTTTTGATAGCCTTGTTAAGCAAACCAATACTATGCATGCGGAAGTCTGACTTCCACCCCAACTGGTCAAATAAAAGATAGTACCCTACTTTGGCCGACCCACGATCGATGACCAAGATCCTTGGTGGGTGCATCTATTGGAAAGAGCATCAATACTTATTTTTCTAAGGAAAACTATTATAGCAAGGTAATGTCGCTAGCACGCACGAAACATGCAAGAATAGTATAATAGGAACATAAGAAAGTATCGCGTACAATCATATTAACTTTGACATAGCATGACCCTCTTCACATGGCGATCTCCATCTCCATGGCTCCCGCCATTGAGTTTGTACTTCCGACCTCCAAGAACTGTAGTAGTCTATCACTATAGCACCTATACTAATTACACGAGCTGAAGCATCAATTCTCAACGCGCATGTCACAAATGTATACAAGCATTGGCTATAAATATTAATGACACAAAGGCCATATCTAATTTACATTCATTGCATGCATCTCATACAACACATTTATCATGGCCATACCAGTCACAATATTCTCCGCAAAACAAAGTTAGGCGAAGAATCTAAAAGTGGCTGAACTGGATTGGAACTTCCAACTGCAATATTGCTCTCTGTATCGATTAAAACCTGACATCGGAAATTCCGATCCAATATCGAAAATTTTGATCCATCGTGATGCGCACGGGTGCCCGATCTTCCGTCAGATGGGGTAAACTCGATTGGTGGAGGACTCGACATTGACGATCCGGCTTCCGATCAGCACTGATCTAAACCCCGCAATCGCTACACCACGGCTCCGTTGTTATCAACCACGCACGAACGTGATTGACCTCGCCAAGAAGGCTTATCCCTGCATGCGAATCGAGAATATAAGCAAGAACATGGAAACACAATCTCACAAACAGATGAAAAATCGATTTCTCAAGCGGGGTTCCACAATCTAACGAACGTCAGAGTTCAATCTGCAAGGCAAACGAAACTAAGAAAAACCCCAATCCTAATTCATGACGGCTACAGAGTATTAATACATAGGATTTGTGTAAAGTCTTCCCTAATGTTGGGCTTAAGGCCCCAAACGGATAAAAGGCCCAAAGTGACCTAAAATGGTGACGTAGCACCTTATGACTTGTTCGGATGACACAAAACATTTTGTAACGAACCAGGACTTGGCACCAGATTCATTGGAAATATATTTTCGTTATTTTTCCAACGCCTTAAAGAACGCCTTAATCCGCCTCCGTACGAGAAAGTTTTGCCCGTTTTAATGAAGGGTGTTCTGCTAAAACCGAACTGAAATCGGAGTTTGAAGTGGAATCCGAACTGGATTGTTGCGCCGCCTCTCCCTCTTGTGTTTGATCTAGAAGTGCTTCTCCCAAGTTCCTTAGAGTCAAAATATCACCCATAAGTAGCATCTCATCCATATCCATATAATTATGTAAAGTAAGAAACAAACGCACCTCATAATTAAGCTTGCGGGCACGAGAGCGAGTGATTAATCCAGGAATGATAGAGTGTTGGATTTCTTTATCATTGTTATCGATGTACTCATCACACCGGAACTTCCGATCTATATCGGAACTCCTGATAGAAAAATTGCTCTCTGTGTTGAATCGTATTCAATATCGAAACTTCCGATCTAGCATTGGAACTTCCGATCCTACAAATATCGGAACTTCTGATCTAGCATCAGAACTTCTGATTTTCTAGAGACAGAAAATAGATCTAATCTATTTTTCCACCATGTATCACCATATATGAGGGATCCAGATCGTGCACTATGCACGTAGGCTCTGATACCACTATTAGGAATAGGGAAGCTATGCTAGCTGGCAATTTCAAAAATTCACCCTAAAACCTAAGAACCATGTGTGTGAGGATCATGAATCGGTACCTTCTAGCACAAGACGTGCTAGGTGCAGCGGAAGAAGATGTCGGGGAAGTGCGTCCTCGCTTATCCTCGTCTCGCTCCGGCTGTTCCCCGACGATCCAATCGATGAAGACAATGACAGTGTTCATGTGAAGAAGCCCACAAGCACCTCTATTGAACCAGTGCCTCCACAGTATCCACACGTACAGGGATGAGATCCTTTCCTTGCTGGCATGCTAGCACTGCTCGTTAGAAACGGGGGAATACTCAATCTCAACTCTTGAGATCAAGAAAGGGAGTGGATGAGTTCTTGGTGGCTATGGTTTAGATCTAATATATACTATGAATAATCTGATATCCAACACCTCCTCCTCTCTTTATAGAGAGGTGAGATCGAGTCCTGGTCTCAAACAATTCAAGACCTAACAGATCTAATCTATTAAGCCCATCTCAGAACTTCTGATCCATAGATCGAAACTTCCGATAAGGGCTTTCAAACTACAATTCTAAGTATCATTGGAACTCTCGATACCTTCTATCGGAACTTTCAATCAGTGCAATTTTTCCCGATACGCATTGGAACTTCCGGTTTGAACTCTCTATCTCTAATAGAAATTATCGGAATTCTGATACCATATCAGAACTTCTAATTTGAGCTCTATGTTTCTTAAACAATAAATTATCATAACCTCTGATACCATATCGAAACTTTCGATTTGAGCTCTCTATGTCGAATTCAAAAAATAATCGAAACTCCCGATTCTAAATCGGAACTTCCGATCTAACCAGAATTTTCATAGGCCTCTATTATATGCCATTTTAGGTTTTTAATTAATTTTAATATATAAATGAATGTTTTTCCCTTACTCCATTCTAATTCCTTTTCTCTCCGCAGCACGTATTGTCTAGCCTGCTACATTTTCTCTCCAGCCCTTCAATCTCAACTCCGCTGTCACCCTGCCCAACGACGCTGCTGCGCTGACCAACGCCGCTACCCCAATGGGGCCTGGCTGCACGTCTGCCCTACCCGATGCATCCGCCACGCACAATGTCGCCACCTCACCGAGCCCCGATTGCACGGTGACCCTACCCGACACCACTGCTCCATTGAGAATTTCTGCTACCCGGCTATCAACATTCACTTTTGTCATCAGATTGAATTGGATGTTTATGTGGTTGTTTTTATTGTGTGTATACTGGACAAATCATTTTGTAGTGAGCTTGATTGTTGCTACTTGCACTTTTGTCAGCTTATTGATTGTAACAACAATTTTTCATCTTGCGTCGATGTGATGTATTGATTGACCGGAAATAAAGCAATAAATGGTGTATCTTCAAAAGTTGTGTCGATGCGGCTGGAAAGACAATGTGTGCTCAATGGAGAAAAGGAATTGGAATGGAATAAGGGCAAAGCAGTTATTTCATTAGCTGATATGTATTAAAATTGATTAAAAACTTGAAAATGACAAATAACAGACCAAGTCAAAATATTTAGTAAAAGCTAAACTTTAGGATCACAGATAATCAAAGCCAGCAATTTTCGGTGTCAAATGATCGATTTACCGTTTTCACGGCAAAAATCAGATTTAGTCGCCTCGTGAGTCACTGACTGATGGGCCGCAGCTGTCAGCTTTCCCTTCCCTTCCCTTGCGCTTCCTGGTCTCCTCCTCATCCGTCGTCATCTTCCCTCTGCAATCTCCATTCCAAATCTCGTCCCTTCAGTAGGGTCGTCCTCCCATTGGCGGTCGCCTACATCCGTCGCTCGCCGCGGCTGGTTCGTCCCTCCTACCTTTCCGCCCTAGCTTGGCTTTTCATTCACACAATCTGAGCTCCATTCTGTCGAAACCTAATGGCACGAGGCATGGCATATCTCAAACTCGCTCTTGATTTGAAGTGTTTCTCTCTTCTTTTTTTCTATTTTCGTTATGACGCGTTGATTTCTTGCCGCCTCTTCACTTCTGTGCGATGCGGGATTTCATCCTAATTGACCGCCTCTTCACCTTTCTTTCGCAGGTCTCCAACTCATCCAGTTCTGCTACCAAGTTGATTTCCCAGCTGCTCCTTTGCGATGGCGCACTGCTGATAAAATTCAGTGTTTCCCGATTACTTCTTCAAGATATCCAATTATCCATGTCTGACAATCAAGGACACGCCAGCAACCACTTTCCAGTGGCCAGCCGACCAGATGTTCCGTGCCTAATTTGCACAAGGCCATTTACTTTGTATTCTGAGGTTACTGGTAGCTTTGAAGCTTTAGCCATATGCAGGGAGTGCAAGACGATACTATTTAATGACGATGAAAGAGATGAAATTACCAACACTTATCGGCAGCCAAGACGAAGAAGGCGGATATCCAGGACTACAAGCCTTGAATCTCTAGAGGAAACATTCTCACAGCAGTTTTCCCACTTGATCAACTTAGCAAGACAAGGTCATGAAGCGGGTATTGATTCTTCAATTGTTGTGTGGCACCAAGCGTCTCATAATTCGACACCAAACCAATCTCTAAGATGGCATGCTTCAGATGATGAGAGTGATGGCCTCAATTATGTTGATTCTGTGTTTGGTGAAATTGAGTCAAACATCAGTTTTGGTGACTATGGTGGGGACTCAGATACCTCCTTATACCAACGTAGTGCAGCAGGAAGGGAGATCGCCATTCAACTTGACAATGAAAGCTACATGAACACTGATAGTGATACAGATATTGATCCCATGAATACTGGAATGGATCAGTGGGATTCAGATGATAACCAAGAAGATGTGCTATTGGAAGAGTCTGGTTTTGATGATGTAGCTAACACCATGCCTCAGCACCAGCAGCAATCACATGATATTAATCTGAGTGGATTGAGCGAGGATGAATCTGGTAATGCTCTATGGAGTTGGAGTATGCAAAATATGACTAACTTGAGGGAAGACTTGGAAGGCCAAGAAATCAGGACAATTTTTGTTCGGAACCCAGGTGATTATGTTGATGCAAGGCAGTTTGATATGCTCCTTGAGCAATTTGCTGATGACAGCATTTCCAGAAAAGGAGCTCCACCAGCTGCGTCATCTTTTATTGAAAACCTTACCACCGTGATTATCTCCACAAGCCATCAGATAAACGGTGATGTGATCTGTCTAGTCTGCAAAGACCCTATTCCTGTCAGATCTAGAGCAAGACAGCTACCATGCATGCATCTATATCATTCATTGTGCATCCTCCCATGGCTTAGTTCCAGGAATACATGCCCTGTCTGTCGATATGAGCTTCCTAAAGATGACACAGAATATGAGTGGTCCAAGCGAGCCACCACCAATCAAAGAGATATTCAGGTTGTGCAGCACACCTATCTTCAGGAAAGTGTCGAGGAAATTTCTGATGAACCAGAGGTTGAAGTAACTCGCTATACAACTGAACATGATGTTTATGTTGCAGAGCAACCAAACAGAACACGCAGGCGCAGTGAATGGCTGTTTATTACAGCTGCTCCAGTTGTAAGCCTTGTTGGTTTAGCTCTAGTGTTATGCTTTACAAACCCTGCTAGGAATAGAAGGCAACTATATTGTAGATCCCCAAGTGCCACTGCAACACATGTAAACACAACAAAAAGTTGGTGGCCTTTGTTCTAGAATATCTAGCGCCGCTGATACCTAATTTATTGTGTGGTGACACATGATTATTTACAGTGGTGTTGTCATGTGGGGCCGCACCTACAGCAGGCGTCGGCGGGCCCGCGACGTGCGCAGGGCAGCCGAACAGGCAGGAGGCATGCAGGAGATTTGAATAATTAGTTGAGATTTGAATAATTAGTTGAGATTTGAATAATTAGTTGAGATTAGTTAATTGGTTGCTAGAGATAAGATTGATTAGCTGTTAAGAGATAAGATTAGTTAATTGGTTGCTATAAAATAGGGGATTAGCCCGCATGGGAGTCTTTTGGGTGGCTATATAAGCCATAGTCAGGGTCAGATGTAATCAAGCAAATTCAATATCAATCTATTTCCCTTTCCCTACTCTTCCAAGAAAACCTACGGCCTACGAAGCTCGGATACTTCTCAGAACCTGCGTATCAGTATCTGATACGTATCTGGATACGGATACGTATCGGATACGTCCGGATACGTATCCGGTACGTATCCAGGGATTTTCTATTTTCCAAATAATTAAATTAAATCGGATACGCACCCGATACTGCGGGATACGCAGGTGAAACGCTTTTTCTTCTTCTTGACGCCAAGCCAAGCCACAGCAATCACTCCAGAAAGTCCAGATCCAATCTTGACGCGCCGCCGCCTCCCATCTCGTCGCCGCCTGCCGCCGACCGCCGCCGCACCGCCGCGCAGCCGACTCCCGCCGCTGCGCTGCCGACTCCCGCCGGCCTCCGCCGCGCTGCCAACCCCCGCCGCTCTGTCTCCCGCGCTCGTGCAGCTGCGTGGATCTCGTCGGTAGTCGCCTCGTCTCCTCGTCATGCCGTTGCTGCGGCTTGGGGCAGCCGCCGGTCGCCGCATCGTCCAGTGGTTTCATCCGGTGAGCAGATCCACCGCTTCTCTTTCTCCCTGGTTTTCTCGCTGTTTTTTCTCTGGTTTTCTCATTTCGTGGCTTTCTCTGCTATCCGCTGGCTTAGTGTCTCATACTCTTGTTTTTGCTGGTTCAGTTAAATATCAATGTCTAGTTGCCGTGATAATTGTAGATTAATATTTGCATATTAATGTTGTTCACTTGTTTTGCTGATGGTAAAATTTATTCATTTACTTATTACATTTTTGTTGTTAATTTTATATGCATTATATATATATATATATGTGTGTATATATTATATATATATGTGTGTGTATATTATATATATATATATGTGTGTGTGTGTATATATATATATATGCGTATCGCCGTATCCGTGTTTTTTGAAAAAAGACGTATCGAAGTATCGCCGTATCGCGTATCCGTATCCGTATCCACGTATCTAGGTAACATAGCCTACGGCTGAGGGGGAAAACCTCGCCGGAGACAACGGACCGCGGCTACAAACTACGTAGCCTAGGTCCGGCTACCCAGGGGCCTGAGGCCCTTGACAACCTGGTATCACGATTCCGGCGATCATCATCCGCGCGATCTGCTTCTCCACCACAGCCAGCCACCAACACCATGGGTGACGACCTCAGGAACACCTTGGAGATGCTCGCGGCCAACATGCGGTCCCTGCAGACCGCCGTCGAGGCCAATGCAGCGGCGATCCAGGCCCTGGCTACCGACCACACGTCCTCCGCTTCCAACGGGCCTCGCCCGGGAACGGGCGAACACCACAGCGATCGGCCGCCACGGTTTCAAAAGATGGATTTTCCCTGTTACGACGGCAAGTCCGATCCCCTCATCTTCATCAATCGCTGCGAATCATACTTTCATCAGCAGCGCATCATGGAGGAGGAAAAGGTGTGGATGGCATCATACAACCTTGAAGATGGGGCGCAACTGTGGTACATGCAAGTTCAGAGGGACGAAGGGACCCCGCCGTGGCACCGGTTCAAAGAACTGCTCAACCTGCGCTACGGTCCGCCCCTGCGTGCCGCTCCCCTATACGAGCTCGCGGAATGCCGCCGCACTTCCACCGTCACGGAGTACCAGGACCGTTTTCAAGCACTCCTGGCTCGCGCCGGACCTCTCAACGAGGAGCAACGAGTGCAGCTGTTCACAGGAGGTCTTCAGCCACCACTCAGCTTCGACGTGCGGATCCTCAATCCGCAGTCCCTCGCGGCGGCCATGAGCCTGGCACGGCAACTAGAGCTTCGGGAACAGTACACCACGGCGCAACCCCGTCCAGCCGGCCGTGGTCTCCTGCCTGCTCCTACCTCACGTCCGGCGCCACCGGCACCGCCAGTACCCAAGGCCGACACATCAACGGTCACCGTGGAGGGCCGTCCGGTCAAGCGACTGACCCTGGCAGAACAAGAGGAGCGTCGCCGCCTCGGACTATGCTACAACTGCGATGAGAAATTTGGCCGGGGGCACAACCGCGTATGTAAGCGGCTGTTCCTCCTGGACTGCGCCATGGAAGACGACGACGAAGAGGCAATAGGGGATGAACTGGCCGAGGAGTCGCCTACCTTCTCCCTGCATGCCATCGCTGGAGTCCGGTTCACCGACACCATGCAGATCGACGTAAAACTCGCCGGCAACCCCTTCATCGCGCTCCTGGACTCCGGGTCTACTCACAATTTCATCTCCGAGTCCGCGGCGCAGCGATCCGGCCTGCCCATCCAACACCGGCCCCGCCTCACAGCTACGGTGGCAAATGGCGAGCGGGTGGCGTGCGTGGGGGTCATACGTCAAGCGGCGGTCACTATTCACGGCGACAGTTTCCACGACGATCTGTTTGTTATGCCTCTTGCAGGTTATGACATAGTTTTGGGCACCTAGTGGCTGGCGAAGCTGGGCCCTATCCTTTGGGATTTCGGCGGACGAAGCATGACTTTCAAGTGGCATGGCAAGTCCATCTGTTGGCAGGGAGTGCCTAGTACCACGACGTCCTCCGTCCACACCATCTCGGCCACGCCAACTCTACTGGATGAACTGCTCGCCTCTTTCGCCAACATCTTCGCCGAACCTCACGGCCTACCGCCGCACCGATCTCGGGATCATGGCATCACGCTACTCCCGGGCGTGCCACCGGTCGCGGTACGTCCCTATCGCTACCCGGCACGACACAAGGACGAGCTGGAGAGCCAGTGCGCCGCAATGCTGGAACAAGGGCTCATCCGGCCAAGTTCTTCGGCGTTCTCCTCGCCGGTCCTCCTCGTCAAGAAACCTGACGGATCATGGCGGTTCTGCGTCGACTATCGCGCCCTCAACGCCATCACCGTCAAAGACGCTTTTCCTATCCCGGTCGTCGACGAGTTGCTGGATGAGCTCCACGGCGCCAAATTCTTCACCAAGCTCGATCTTCGCTCAGGCTATCATCAGGTCCGCATGCGCGCCGACGACATCGCCAAGACGGCGTTCCAAACACATGACGGCCTGTACGAGTTCCTGGTCATGCCATTCGGCTTGTGCAACGCCCCGGCAACATTCCAAGCGCTGATGAACGACATACTACGACCTTTTCTGCGTCGTTTCGTCTTGGTATTCTTTGACGACATTCTGATTTACAGTTCATCGTGGGCTGATCACCTACGCCATCTTCGGGCCATCTTCACGATACTACAACAGCACCGGCTCTTCGTCAAACGCTCCAAATGCGCTTTTGGTGAACGTTCCATTGCCTACCTAGGACATGTCATCTCCGACGTGGGCGTCGCCATGGACTCCGCTAAGGTACAAGCGGTCTGCGACTGGCCACAACCCCGTTCGGCTCGCGCAGTGCGGGGATTCCTAGGCCTTGCGGGCTACTACCGCAAATTTGTCCAGGACTACGGCTCCATTGCGGCTCCACTAACGGCGCTGCTCAAGAAGGACGGGTTCTCCTGGAACGACGAGGCGGCTACAGCTTTTCAGGCCCTCAAAGCCGCGGTTACATCGGCGCCGGTCTTGGCGCTACCGGATTTCGCACGGCCATTCATCGTCGAGTGCGACGCGTCGACATACGGTTTCGGAGCAGTGCTGATCCAAGACAAGCATCCCATCGCCTACTTCAGCCGGCCGGTGGCACCACGTCATCGCTCCCTCGCGGCGTACGAGCGAGAACTCATCGGCCTTGTGCACGCCATTCGACATTGGCGGCCGTATCTTTGGGGACGGCGTTTCACGGTGCGGACAGACCACTACAGCCTTAAATTTCTGCTTGATCAGCGCCTCGCCACAATTCCACAGCATCATTGGGTCGGCAAGCTCCTAGGCTTCGATTTCGCCGTCGAATACAAGCCCGGGGCCCTCAACACAGTGGCGGATGCCCTCTCCCGCCGCGACACAGAAGAGGAAGCCACAAGCAGCACGGTTATGGCCGTCTCGGGACCGCGCTTCGACTTCATCACACGTCTTCGAGACATTCAGGCCACCGAACCAGCGCTGGTCGCCCTCCATGAGGAGTTGGCAAGGGGGTCACGGGCTACACCGTGGGCTCTCATCGACGGCTTGGTGACCTATGACGGGAGGCTGTACGTACCACCGGCATCTCCACTCTTGCAAGAGCTGTTGGCAGCGGTCCATGAGGACGGCCATGAAGGGGTGCAACGCACCTTACACCGTCTCCGACGAGACTTTCACTTCCCCGACATGCGCCGCATCGTTCAAGATTTTGTGCGCGCCTGCGCCACATGCCAAAGGTACAAATCAGAGCACCTACACCCGGCGGGACTTCTCCTTCCGCTCCCCGTTCCGACAGCTGTCTGGGCGGACATTAGCCTTGATTTCGTGGAGGCGCTACCACGAGTCCGCGGCAAATCAGTCATCCTCACGGTGGTGGACCGCTTCAGCAAATATTGCCACTTCATCCCACTCGCCCATCCGTATTCCGCGGAATCCGTGGCACAGGCGTTCTTCACCGACATTGTACGTCTCCATGGGGTGCCGCAGTCCATGGTCTCCGATCGGGACCCCGTATTCACTTCAACGTTCTGGAAGGAACTGATGCGCCTTCTGGGCACCAAGATGAACATGACATCGGCTTTTCATCCGCAGTCCGACGGCCAGACGGAAGCTGCTAACCGTGTTATCACCATGTACCTCCGCTGTTTTACAGGTGATCGTCCCCGCCAATGGCTCCGTTGGTTACCGTGGGCGGAGTACACATACAACACTGCCTACCAGTCGTCCCTCCGTGAGACACCCTTCTGAGTGGTCTATGGGCGGGATCCTCCGTCCATCCGGTCCTATGAACCAGGCGACACTCGCGTGGCAGTAGTGGCCAAGACGATGGAAGAACGAGAAGAATTCTTGGCTGATGTACGGTTCAGACTGGAGCAAGCACAAGCTGTCCAGAAGCACCACTACGACATAAATCACCGCCAAGTCTCCTACATAGTGGGCGACTGGGTACTGCTCCGCCTTCGACACCACCCAGTTGCCTCTCTATCGCCGGCGGTCAAGGGCAAGCTTCAACCGCGGTTCTTCGGACCCTACCGCGTCAAAGAACTCATCAACGAAGTTGCTGTTCGTCTTGAGCTCCCTCCTCGCGCCAAGCTCCATGACGTCTTTCATGTTGGCCTGTTGAAGAAATGGGTGGGCGAACCGCCAGCAGCTCCGCCACCTCTGCCCAACATCCATCATGGTGCGGTGGACCCGGCACCAGAACAGGTGGTGCGCGCCCGCATGGCTAGAGGCGTCCGTCAAGTGCTTGTCCACTGGAAGGGCCAGACCGCGGCATCGGCGACATGGGAAGATTTGGACTCCTTCCGCGACAAGTACCCCGACTTTCAGCTCGAGGACGAGCTGGATCTCGAGGGGGGGAGAGATGTCATGTGGGGCCGCACCTACAGCAGGCGTCGGCGGGCCCGCGACGTGCGCAGGGCAGCCGAACAGGCAGGAGGCATGCAGGAGATTTGAATAATTAGTTGAGATTTGAATAATTAGTTGAGATTAGTTAATTGGTTGCTAGAGATAAGATTGATTAGCTGTTAAGAGATAAGATTAGTTAATTGGTTGCTATAAAATAGGGGATTAGCCCGCATGGGAGTCTTTTGGGTGGCTATATAAGCCATAGTCAGGGTCAGATGTAATCAAGCAAATTCAATATCAATCTATTTCCCTTTCCCTACTCTTCCAAGAAAACCTACGGCTGAGGGGGAAAACCTCGCCGGAGACAACGGACCGCGGCTACGAACTACGTAGCCTAGGTCCGGCTACCCAGGGGCCTGAGGCCCTTGACAGGTGTGTTTGTAAAAGGTTTGGTTTTAAAAATCGAACATTTTAGTTGCTGCAGTGAGACCCATCGAGGTGTCCTTGTAACTGAATTCAAATGTTTTTTTCGTCATTTTGCTTAGTTAGTGTGTACTGAACTACTGATGCTTGCTGTTGTTCAACTGCTATGTGTGATGGGATGTCCTATGCTTCCTTCTGGTGTTGACATAGTTAAGTTAAATTGACTTGGAAGAGAAGATTCAATTTGCATTCAGTGCCTTTTGCTAAAAGTCTATCCAGTGTCAAGGGGAGAGAAATTTCTTCTCCTATTATTTGAAGTTGTTGACACCGAGATTTGGTAAAACCCAAGGTCCACCAAGAAAGACATGCAGTCAACAATAGGTCAAAGAGGATCCGTTTAAGGAAAGTCAAAGGATCCGTCCGCAACAATTGCATGATCGGATAGTGGATCCGATAGAGATAAGAGCAAAAGATGGTTATAGATTCATCTGGAATCGGCTAGATAAGTTACTTGGACGGTAAGTCTATGGACTATAAATATGTACCCTTTAGATTAGATTAGGTAACTCTCGTTCAATCAATCAATTGGTGCATCGCCATCCTTGAGCCCCGAGGTTATCTGGCGGGCCTTAGGCGCTCGGAGCTAGACTGCATCATTTTGATCTCCGGCGAAGAGGTGAGTCCCGCCACCCCGACATCTGTACCAACTAGGTTAGTATCCTCACGACTGCATCGGTTTATTTCGATCTCTTGAGGAGAACGGTGAAACAGTACGATCGTGGGTTGCTCTCAGTGTATTTGGCTAGGTCTAAGGCTGCATCAATTAGGTTTTATCTCTTAGTTTGATGTGATCTGGTTCTGATAGTCTGGTTCTTAAGACCCGGAGAGACCCTCCGGAGGAAGTGAAAGTCGTCTAGATGACATGGCTGCCTAGATGGCTCGACTTCAGGCGGAGGTAGAAAGGTGGAGACAAGAAGCTGCTGATAGGCTTCGCCATCAACCTAGCCCTATCATCCTGGAGATGCCTCAAGACGATGACCCTGTCTACTATTTCGAAGCTTCCGAGGTCCAGAGAGGCGCCGAGAACGCTTGCTTCGACGATGAATCTCCATTGCACCCTAACCTGTAGAAGGTGCGCTTCGATCCCAAGTTTCGAGCTTCGAAGTTGTGCAAGTACTCCACAGAGGCTGACCTCAAAGAGTTCTCCCACTCCTATGCTCTTGCAATCGAAGCTAGCGGAGGGGTTTGAGACACGATGGCCAAGTGTTTCCACCTTGCGCTCGAAGGGGTGGCTTTCCGTTGGTTCTGGTACCTAAAACTAGGATCGATCAAATCTTGGGAGCAGCTGAAGAGAAGGTTCGTGAGCAATTTTCAAGGGACCTTTGTGGCCCCAATGTCTACAAGAAGTCTTTTTCAGGTGAAGTAGCAGCCCGGAGAAAGCTTGCGACAATTCTTCAAGTGCTTCGCCCATGCAAAGTCTCAAATAAAGGGGCTATATGCATCATTCGTCATCAACGCAACGCACGAAGGTGTCTCGAACTCTGGCCTCCTTGACAAGCTTCACCGGAAACATATTTCCTCGGTGGCACAATTAATGGCTTACTTCGAGAAATATGCCAAGTCAAAAGAAGGATGGCTTCGGAGGACTGCTTCATCTTCATCAACCTTCCTCCAAGAAGTCAAAACTGAACCGAAGGCCTCAAGTCCACCACAAGTGTCTATCTTCGAAAATCATCAGCACGATGGATTAAGAGGATGAAATTGCCTCTTCTATTTCGAAATTGCCTCCTAAATATTAACAGGCTTAGGAAAACAAGGCCAATGGCTCAAGGCCGCTAGGGAAGCTGGCTGGTCGAGGCTAGGCCTTCTTCTACTGCGTGCATGGTGAAAATCAAAGCCACACCACTGATGCGTGCAAGTCCATATTTGCTCTGCGGCATGTTCAGAGCCAATCCAGGCTATCGGGCGTGCGGACAGTTTCGAAGCCCTAAGGCAGCCTCCGGTGGCCAATGTTATGCCACCACCGAAGTAAGAAGACACCCAAGATCACGGGAAACAGGTGGTCCTGCCCATCTTCGAAGGGGGGACCCTGAGCGACATGTCGAAGCGTCAGCGGAGGGAATACGTACGCGAAGTGGGGCACATTGGGACCTCGTCATCAGTGGCATAAATGCCCGAGTGGTCTCATGTGCCCATATCCTTCTCCGTAGTTGATGTGACTAGAATTAAGTGAGAAACCATGTTGAAGAATATGGTTTTGATATTCCAGATGTGATGAGTGATTGTCAACGGAAGTCAAAGAGGAAGAGAAAGGAAGACCTGCCGAGTCTGAGGCGCATGTGACTCAGGTACACGGGCAGTGAGCGACGGCCGGGCAGAGGAGCTGCGGAGTCGGGCTGGCCCAATCCGGGTACATGGCTAGGAGCGGCAGATGATCCACTGGTCTGTTGACTGGGTTTGACTCAGGTACACGGGCGGCGAGCGATTACCGGGCTGAGGGAGCTGCGGGGTCGGGTCGGCCCAATCCGGGTACCCGGTGCGAAGACGGTGGACGATTTGTCAGTTTCGGCGTAAAACTGACAATCTATTATTAATTCGTTTTTAGGATATTAATAATTAGTTTTTAAGTTTAGAATATTTTTATTCGAGTCAGTTAATTTTTTTTAAGAATATTTTAGTAATTTTCGGAATTTATTTTAGAGTCAGTTTATTTTACCCGAGAGTAAAGTAGTCTTTTCATGTATTAGGATTTGCCTATAAATAAGCCCCTATCCCCTTGGGGATAGTTGACTGTCTCGTTTTTCAGATCAATCTACCATCTATAGTCCACGTACCGCTTTTCAATCTACAAAATTTTGTATTCTTCCAAGAAAGTTTTCGTCGTCTTCTTCCAAGAAAGTTTTCGCCGGCGTCGTAGCTTTCTTCCCATTTCTTTTTCCTTTCACAAGGACTGCTGTGCTGTTTTCCCACGACGGGACCCACAGACGGTGAACAGAGAAGAACCCCGGCGGGTGTGTTCCTGCAGCCGGCAGAAATTGGGGCGGCCCCACGGCTAGGACTGCAGCTCCCTTCTTTTTGCTTGACTCAACATAGTGCAGCAGTGTGCATGCCGGCTAGCTTTTTGCTTGGCTCAACGCAAGTGCAGCAGTGTGCATGCCGGCTAGCTTGTGCATGGCAGTAGTACAGGTGCATTGATTTGGCCGTAGAAAAGAAAGCTTGGCAAAGTTTTTTTTGGATATTGTTTTGTGCAGCTGCGGCGACCGGATCAGCACGACGCTTCCCTGGATCTTTTGCGCGACGCACTTCGACGGAGAAGATGGAAGTTAGTTGTTTCCTATCTCCTATTTTTTAGCTGTTTAATTAATTAAATATTTATCTATTTTTAAATTAGCTGCTAATCTATTTAGTAATTTTATAGTTAATTTTTATCTGCTAGAATATTATTAGTACTCGAATAATCTTTATTTAAGTTTTTTTGTTAGTATAAAAAAAAATATAGTTATTTTAGATTTACATGAAATATTTTAAGTTTATTTCTGAATTAATTTCTGGATGATCCATGTTTTATTTAGTTGATTAGTATTTTATTTTTAGACCACAATCCGAATTATTACTGTTTTATTTAGGTATTTTGCTTACTTCCTAGTACTCAATTTTATTCGCTGAAGTTATTTTAATTAATCTAGTTTATTTTTAAATATTATTTGAATTAGGACACATGTTATTTTTATGCTAGACAACTTTTAATTCCAGTAATTTGCTTTGCTAATATTATTTGTCTGGTTAAGTTTAGTTGAGTGTTGGGTTTACGATATAGTTTAACAAGAAATAATAGGCGCCCATTCACCCCCCCCTCTGGTCGCTACTTTCGGTCCTACAAGTGGTATCAGAGCAAGGTTTGGTTTTTCTAGATATCTTAACCGATTTAAAACCTAGGTAGTGACCATGACGTCTTCAGGTAAAATCCCATCCCTTGAAGCTTTTGGCTACACTTATTGGAAGACTCACATGCGAGCATACCTTATGAGTCAGAGCTCGGACATATGGGAGATTTGTGTTCATCCTAGTTTCACCATTACGACTATTGGTGCGGATACTGCTGCTAATATAATTACCCAGCATCAAAATAATAGTAAGGCGGTTAACATTTTATTTTTTGGTCTAGGTCCTAGTGAGTTCGAGCGTGTTAGCCATCTCACCACTGCTAGAGAGATTTGGGCTACCCTCCAGGAACATCATGAAGGGATAGCTCAGGTCAAGGCTAGACTATATCAGACCTACCGGCGTGAGTATGAAAATTTCTCACAGAAGCCGGGTGAGACTGTTGATTCTTTGTTTGGTCGTTTTCAATCGATCATTAACAAGCTTCGCGTCAACAAGGCCGAGCGTGATCAGCTAGTCTCGGATCATGAACAGGCGCTTAAGGTACTCCATACCTAGGACCCTAAGATCTGGGAGATCAAGGTCTCTTCTATTGTTGAGAGTGTGTCTTATGATATCTTGACCGTCGCAGAGCTTTTTAGTAAGCTCAAGGCCTCAGAGGTCGATATTCAGTTGAGATCAAATCTCACTGATTCTGGCTCAAAGACTTTGGCGCTTGTGACACCGTCGGCTGATCCTAATGCCATGAGTTGTACTGCTTTTTCCTTGATGTCTATCTCTGAGGAACAACTTGATACTCTAGGAGATGATGATCTTTGCTTGTTTAACAACCGGGTGCGACATGTCTATGATAAGAGAATGTTTAAGAGACTCGGCACAAAATCCGGATGATTTGAGTGTGGTGACCCAGGTCATTTCATCGCCGACTGCCCCAAGCAGAAGAATTACAAGAAGGGCACCGGCGACAACTCCTACAACTCCGACAAGTACGACAACTCAACAAAGAGCAAGCCCAAGACAAGATTCTTTCGTAAAGCTTTGAAGGACTACAGGCGTGAGAACAAGAAACGAGACAAGGCCTTCTTCGCCGAGATGGAGAAAAGATACTCCAAGAGATCCTCGTCTCCCTCCTCGTCTTCAAGTTCAAGTGATGAAGAGGTCATGATCAGGAAAGGGAAGGACAGAGACAATCCGGCAGGCCTCTGTTTCATGGGCTTCAAGGACAAGCCGAAGAGTTGCTCACGTCATAGCCGAAGACCCCACAAGAGCTTCTGCTCAATGGCTCTTGGGGAGAAGAAAGAGAAGGACTCCTCCGACGACTCCGACGACGACGACGACGAGAAGGCATATTCCTATGAACAAAAAGTTGTTAATTTACTAGAACAGAACAGTCAGGAGTTGAAGTATAGGGAGAAACTGCTTAGAGGGGCTAAGAAGAGGATAGATGAGCTTGAGAGTGAGCTTGCCACAGCAAATGGCAAGATTGAGAGTCTGTCTTCTTCCCCTCGCTTGGGTGATAGTGGCGAGTGTCCTAACTGTGAGGTGCTGTTGTGTGACCTGACGACTCTTAAGTCCAGGTACACAGAGAGAGTAGATGAGAGAGACACATTGGCCACTGAGCTTGAGAGCGCTCAGCAGGAGCTAAAAGATGCTCATGCCACTGTCGTCGCACCTTGTGTAGACTGCCCATCTCATTTAGCTAGTATAGATGAGCTGAGAGCTAAGAGTGATGAGCAGTTGAGCAAGTTAGCTGGAGTGAGAGGTGAGTTGGACCAGACTAAGCTAGAGCTTGAGACCTTGTCAGTTCCATCCACTGTTTGTGAGAACTGCCTGTCCATTAGAATGGAGTTGATCAAGCTAAAAACTAAGAAGTCTGTCGAAGCTGATAAAGAGTGTGAGATCTGCTTGTCTCAGGTGGAGGTGTTAGCTTCTTTGAGAGAGGAGCTAGCTGATGTTCAGAACGAGAACTTTTACCTCCGTCAGATCCTGAGTTGGATTAGTGCTAGAGAGCCACAGCTCGGCATGATGATCCAGCAGTTCAAGAGACATGATGGTTTTGGAGTAGGTTACACATATACCAAGGCTGATTTTGAGAGCACCATTAACCGTGCAATGGAGTGGAGTAAGATGACTCCCGAACAGAGATATCCCAAGACTCACTCCACTGAGTCTTTCCAGGCTAGTCAGCCCAAGGATGGTGTGTTCCAAGAACAGCCCAAGGCTCCACCTAAGAAGCAGATCTGGGTCCCAAAGCCTAAAACTCTCCACACTTCTCTTGATTCTTTACCTGGACTCTCTCACACCGAAGATGATACACCAAACACCACCAAGCCTAAGAATCCCAAGCCTCAACCACATACCAAGAAGCCTACCTATCACTGTGAGTTTTGTCAGAGAGACGGGCATCTTGAGGAGTTTTGCTTTAGGAGGAAATGGGTTGAGCGAGCAGAGAGAGCTCGGGGTAGGCAGGAGCAGTTCTACCAGCAGGGTGGTAGACAGAGAGTTCCTCGACATAGAGAGAGGCTAGAGGTCGGGCCACGTCGTGTAGGTGGTGGTAGAGGAGACGATTTTTATCGTGCTCCGGAGGGTGGTTTCCGTTCCGGCAGAGTTCCAGATCATTATGGATACGGTGCTGGACCTCATGACCGTGATTTTAGGAATAACAGAGGACCGCGCTCTGAGCCGCGTTTTGGTCCAGTCTCATACGATTCCTTCTGCTTTCCTACATTTGAGCAGATGACTCGACACTGGTTTAACACCTTTGCCAAACCTAGTGTTGGACTATTTGTTCCCACTCATGATTATTGATCTTGATTTAGGAGTTGTGTATCCGTTTTGGGGGTATTTTGAGTAAGCTTTTCGTTGGTATCAGTTTTTTATTTTTATATTTTTTATTGAGTCTTTTTGTGTGCGTTCATATCATGCATAATCATCTATCACATTTTGAGCTTGCTTCTATTATATGATTAATATGCTTTACTTTCTCTAGCTAGTATATGCTTTTGATTACTTGTTGATGATCATGTTTTGTTTCAGTTCACATGATATATCTGATATTTGTCATATGCATGACTTTTATGTTTTAAAATTGAAAAATGATCACCATTGCTTCTGGTAACTAGCATGTGTAGGCTGAATGCTTTTGCTATCTTTTACATGCCTTGTAGCTAGATCCTTACTTAGATGCAGATATGCAACTTGGACATTTATATGCTTTAAATATGAAAATGTGCTATAAAAGTGATAAAATTCAGAAAAATAAAAAAAATATGCATTTTTATGTTTATCAGAAAAGATCCACGTGTGTTTGCTTTGTCGCATTGCATTGTTCTGGACTGCTTACCATAGCACTTTGGTATGAACTAGGACGGTGTAATGTATGCCAAGACCAATGTCTTAAGCTTCTGATGGTCTAGTTCTGGCCTAGGCTTGACTTGGTCGGTTAGCATAAGGTTTGACACGCAAATAACCCCTGGCAGAAATAAAAAAAAGGAAAAAGAATCAGTCTGAAAAAATTAAAAAATTGTTTGACAAGTTTGCCGAAGCACTTTGATTTGGACAATGCTTATCTTGGTAGATATCAGTTAGCTTTTGCATCTCATGCTTTACTTTGCTTGTCAACTAGAAAATGTGGTGATGTTTTTGTTTGCAAAAATTAAAAAATGCGTGCTAATGACTTTCTTTAGATATCATCTGTTACACTGATCATGTCATGTATCTTAGACAGTATATCTTTTGCTATACCTGTTAGACGTTGTAATAGCAGTCAATCATATCTAAGAAGCATGCTTTTCACACTCCACCTGCACTCCATCTGCATTCATAGCATATTTTGAGGGGGAGCTGCATTTCAGGTGGAGTTCGTGTCTATGTCTCTTTAAAGTGCATTTAGTCTCACTTGATGAGTCCAATTGTCAACAAGGGGGAGAAATTTTGGATATATTTTTGGCTTTCTCTAGGATTTATTTCAGGGGGAGTTTATTCTTGTTGGTAATTCTGAGTTTTGATTTGCACGTGTTTTTTGAGGCTTTATTCTTGGTTAACCATGATGACTGTTTTCGTGCTTTTATTTGGCTTTTGGTCATTAGGGTTAAACTTTTATTTTCTTTCTTCTATTTTCTTTTGTCTTTGTTTTTCTGTTTCCACATGTTTTGCAGGTTCTGGAGATGAGCTGAAAAGGGTGTTGACAATGCACTCATCAAGGGGGAGATTGAGAAACCATGTTGAAGAATATGGTTTTGATATTCCAGATGTGATAAGTGATTGTCAACGGAAGTCAAAGAGGAAGAGAAAGGAAGACCTCCCGAGTCTGAGGCGCATGTGACTCAGGTACACGGGCAGTGAGCGACGGCTGGGCAGAGGAGCTGCGGAGTCGGGCTGGCCCAATCCGGGTACATGGCTAGGAGCGGCAAATGATCCACTGGTCTGTTGACTGGGTTTGACTCAGGTACACGGGCGGCGAGCGATTGCCGGGCTGAGGGAGCTGCGGGGTCGGGTCGGCCCAATCCGGGTACCCGGTGCGAAGACGGTGGACGATTTGTCAGTTTCGACGTAAAACTGACAATCTATTATTAATTCGTTTTTAGGATATTAATAATTAGTTTTTAAGTTTAGAATATTTTTATTCGAGTCAGTTAATTTTTTTTAAGAATATTTTAGTAATTTTCGGAATTTATTTTAGAGTCAGTTTATTTTACCCGAGAGTAAAGTAGTCTTTTCATGTATTAGGATTTGCCTATAAATAAGCCCCTATCCCCTTGGGGATAGTTGACTGTCTCGTTTTTCAGATCAATCTACAATTTACAGTCCACGTACGTACGACTTTTCAATCTACAAAATTTTGTATTCTTCCAAGAAAGTTTTCGCCGTCTTCTTCCAAGAAAGTTTTCGCCGGCGTCGTAGCTTTCTTCCCATTTCTTTTTCCTTTCACAAGGACTGCTGTGCTGTTTTCCCACGACGGGACCCACAGACGGTGAACAGAGAAGAACCCCGGCGGGTGTGTTCCTGCAGCCGGCAGAAATTGGGGCGGGCCCCACGGCTAGGACTGCAGCTCCCTTCTTTTTGCTTGACTCAACACAGTGCAGCAGTGTGCATGCCGGCTAGCTTTTTGCTTGGCTCAACGCAAGTGCAGCAGTGTGCATGCCGGCTAGCTTGTGCATGGCAGTAGTACAGGTGCATTGATTTGGCCGTAGAAAAGAAAGCTTGGCAAAGTTTTTTTTGGATATTGTTTTGTGCAGCTGCGGCGACCGGATCAGCACGACGCTTCCCTGGATCTTTTGCGCGACGCACTTCGACGGAGAAGATGGAAGTTAGTTGTTTCCTATCTCCTATTTTTTAGCTGTTTAATTAATTAAATATTTATCTATTTTTAAATTAGCTGCTAATCTATTTAGTAATTTTATAGTTAATTTTTATCTGCTAGAATATTATTAGTACTCGAATAATCTTTATTTAAGTTTTTTTGTTAGTATAAAAAAAATATATAGTTATTTTAGATTTACATGAAATATTTTAAGTTTATTTCTGAATTAATTTCTGGATGATCCATGTTTTATTTAGTTGATTAGTATTTTATTTTTAGACCACAATCCGAATTATTACTGTTTTATTTAGGTATTTTGCTTACGTCCTAGTACTCAATTTTATTCGCTGAAGTTATTTTAATTAATCTAGTTTATTTTTAAATATTATTTGAATTAGGACACATGTTATTTTTAGGCTAGACAACTTTTAATTCCAGTAATTTGCTTTGTTAATATTATTTGCCTGGTTAAGTTTAGTTGGGTGTTGGGTTTACGATATAGTTTAACAAGAAATAATAGGCGCCCATTCACCCCCCTCTGGTCGCTACTTTCGGTCCTACATTAAGTTCCCCCATGCATACCCTCTTGTTATTACAGCTGACATCTCAGGAATCGAGGTCCGGCGAGTGTTGGTCGATGGTGGAAGCTCCACGGACATCATATTCATCCAAGCCTTCGATCAATTATGCATCCTGCGAAAGCATTTACTCTCAGCGGCCCGTTCTCTACAAGGTTTCGCAGGCCCTCCTCTCGATGCCCTCGACCAAATAGGCCTCGAGGTCGCTTTTGGAAAGGGGCACCTGGCCAGATCAGAGGAAGTTATCTTCAACGTCGTCGACGCCTCTTATGCTTACAATGTTATCTTCGGAAGGGGAATGCTGAATCAGTTCAGGGTTGTAGCACATCATAATTTGTGGGATCGAAATGGCGACTAGAGGGGGGTAAATAGGCACCTCGACAAATTTTCGTGAATCTGATGGCCTGTTCAGATCACCCAATGTACCTCTAAAAATTGGAGAATCAAATTAAGGATCTCAGTACAACCTCAGAACACGCATCAACTCAATTCGAAACTTTCTTTCTGAGTCGGCATTTGAAGCACCGAAATACTCAAATCGGAGTTTGAGTTGCCGACTAGCTTTTGGTTCAGTCGGCGTTTGAAGCACCGAATTGCTCAGTCGGTCAATGAGACACCGACAAAATTCAGAAACACGGCCAAATAGAGACAAGACATAACATGGTGATGAGTTCTCAATGGACAACAGTAAAAACACAAGGATCAATGAAATAGATGTAATTCAGAGATCACAAACTTGTGTCTACACTTTGACCTTTGAATCACATTTACTGCTTTGGTGTTGAGACTAGCAGATTCAATCAAAAATCATGCCATTCAACTCAGAATTGTGAAGTTGCAATTTCAGATTAGTAATCTAAATAGTAATCACCCAAGAGAGTTGATGTATTAACCAGGGCAATCAGCACATGAACTAATTAAACAAAACTAGTTCATAACCTTCCTCAAATATCAATACAGTTTAGTTGATGCTTAACAGTGTTCAATATTTCTGGAATTTTCTCAAAGCAACACCTATCCAGAAATGTAAGGTTGAAGAGGGAGATTCCAGAGTCAAAGAAAATTTGCAGGAACAATCAGGAGACAACATTTTTTGCACGGCACATAAGTATTGCAGTGACTCTGACTGCTGTAGAAAATTTGACACAATTGCACTGTTTCTAGTCACGACAAAACCTAATGAAAACAAGCATTAAAACTGGCAACAAAATATTCAAGGCAGAATAGCAGAGGAACTAGAGTAAACTGGTATAGAATAGAATTCAGAGTAATGTGTATAAAGGAGTTCTTGCTGGTGGCTAGTGCTTAGTAGCAAAGGTATTAAGGCAGAGCTAATCCATCCAAGAAAAGCACGCCAGCAGAGAGAAAAAAATAAAACCAACAAGATAAAAACTCACAACATTGTCAATGGAATGCAGCCATGGAAACTCTTTATCAGTTAATCACATTCACACATTAGAAAAATTCCAGCAGAAAAATCAGAGAAGTAATCAAACCAAATTGATTTGCTGCAGGAAAATCAAAACGACTAAAAAGCTTCTTGGGTGAAATCCTGTAGCTGATCCGACACTAAGTTGATGAACATCAACACCAGCACAAAACCTAGAACAAAAACTAAACAGAAGAATCAGTGCGCATCAAATTTTCAGAATTCAACTGAAACAATTCAAAAGCTTCACTGCAGTGAACAATTTCTGGCGCCTAACTCCTATAGTCAGTTCGGCAAGAAATTTCTGAAGTAGGCTGGCGGCTGGCAAAGAAAACATGCTTGTCCTTGCTGCTGTCCATTTTTGTTGGACCGGAAATGGCGACCAGAGGGGGGTGAATGGGAGCTTTTAAAATTTCAGACCAAAAATAGCCTTCTGTTTTAATTCTGTCTTCTACGGAACAGGCTTCGAACACACCCTTCGAAGGTCTGGTTCGGAGCTATTTTACAGCTTCGAAAACAGGCTTCGCAAGGAGCAAAAGTTCGAAGCCAAGAAGACTTCGCTCCACCCACAACCTCGAAAATTCAGCTCTGCTAAGTCAGTGCAGGCTCCGCACACAGGGTGCCTTCGAGCAGGCTTCGCACTTCACCCTTCGCTAGAGCAGACTTCCCTCTACAGACTTCGACCAAATACTAAGCAACAACAACTAGTGCTGGGCTTCGTACTTCGAAGGTCTAAACGCACACGGAACAGACTTCGCCGAGGACTTCAACACGGGAAGAAAACGAGCTTCGACTCAAGTCAAACAGTGCTTCACTAGTAATCAGAGAGGTCTAGCCTCCAGTTTACACAGAGCGAGCAGACACTGAAAAACACACACTTCGCTCGAACAGGCTTCTCACACACTTCTCCAGAAAAGATTCAGTGCACAAACTCAACTCAAAAGAAGTGAGACAAGAGAGATCGAAGCATGCAGAGAAGTACGCGTACAAGCTCAAGTAGTAAATGAACAAAGGATCAAAGCTTCAATGCTTGAATAGGGAACACAAAATGAACTCATAGGATGAACACAAGAGTATGTGGCGGCTAGTACATGAGCTCAAAAATGACTACTCAAAGTGTTGATGTGACCTAGCCAGCCTCCACTATTTATAGGCACTATTCAACCCTGTGAATAGACTAATTTACCCCTAGGGTTTACACTGGTTTTGTCTCATCAAAACAGGGGGGTACAACTGGTAGTCTACTTTATTTGGAAGCTTCTTTTGTCAGTTTTGCAGAGGGGACAACACCATCTTTTGTAGAGCAGACGCTGTCAGCCTTTGCAGTTTTGGACCCTTTTGAAGCCCCCTTTCGCACACGAGGGGTGCGGTAGCTTCGGTGAGAAGCCTTGAGCCTGACGGCCTTCGCTTCACCGAAGTCAGCCTTCGATACTGTGACAGTTTTGAGCCGAAGCCGTCAAAAGCCCTTGGGCCTTCGCACCAACACCTTCGGAGTGGACCACCACGACTTCGAAGCTTCTCCCAGCTCGAACTCCGTTAGTCCATGTATCGAAGCCATGCATGGCCAAAGTACCACAAGTCAGCCTCACTCCAGAGCTAGCCTCACTCCGGAGCCTGCCTCACTCCGGAGCCTGCCTCACTCCGAAGTTAGCCTCACTCCGGAGCTAGCCTCACTCCGAAGCCCCACCTTCGGAGTACCACCCTTCGAAGTACCTCCTTCGTCGAAGGCCTCCGCATGAAACATTCCATGAGCACTTCGTCGCAGCGTCTCTCCCCGAGCACACTTCTCGACGATCCTCACCCGGACCATGCCTTCGATGCACCTCGACTTCTGAGACCTTCGTCGGGTATACCTTCGAGTGCCTCCCTCTAGAGCACACTTCAAATGCCTTGCCTCATTGCTGAGGACTTAGTCCACCATACTTCGAAGTCACTCCATTCGGAGTACCCTTCGAAGTTCCTCACCTCCGAGGACTTTGTCTCAGAGTACCTTCACCCGGAGCCACACTCCGCACTTACTGCCTTCTCCTGGCGCACCTCGACCCGAGGTCCGACCTCGACCCCTTCGCAGCCTTCATGACAGAGCTCCCTGCTCCCCTAGCATCAAGCCTCCCGCTTGACCCAGGTTCACCTGCTGCGTACCGTCTGTCGCCTCTGAAGTCACCTGCGCACCACAGACAAACAGACAAGTGTATCTAGTACCCTGGAGACCTCTCCGGGTAAACAACCTCCGATACACACTCCGGTGTACCACCCAAAGTACCGAACCCTTCGGTACAGCTTAGTCATCCTGTACTGTCGGACCCCTCCGTCAGGCACACTCCGTTGCAACAGCTGCAACAACCAGAGCCACAGAACCCTTCGGTGAAACCACCTTCAAACCCCTTCGGAGGGACCCCTTCGAATCAGAGGGTAAAATCTATCAATCACTCATCACAGACTCCAAAACCAACCCTTGGTTTCTCAATCTCCCCCTTGATGAGTGCATTGACAACCAAATTCAAGTTCAAGAAAATTTGAAAAATTTCAGCACACAAGTGACCATAAAAACTCAGAAACGAGCCAAATCATGTCACTTGACAAAAGAATTTTCCTCCCCCTTTTCAAAAGAGTAAAAGCCCCTTCGAGAAATCTCCCCTTTGCAAGATAAAAACCCCCCTGAGTTATTTTACCCTTTTGCTGCAGAGAACTCAAAAATTTCTCCCCCTTTGGCAATGCAAGCATCAAGGAGCATGTAAAAGATGCATAGCTTCGAAATTGACAAAATTGCAAAGACATATAAAGCAAAAATATGCCACCATTAATACCAATTATCATGTGCTTAGCTCAGTTTAACATTCTCTAAAAACATGATGACAGCATGTGATTTTATTATTTTTGAAATAAAAGCATCACCACTCAATCAAGGTAACTAGACAAGTAAAAGTAGGAACTGCGCAAAGCTAGTCAATTTCTACTCTAGACAGACAAGTCCAGTTCAAATGGAGCATTGAAAGCAAACTTGATGATCAATGAATTTTGTTGTTCTTTTCATAATGCCAGGGGTTATTTGCTTGTCTTCCTTATACTTTCCAATCAGGCCAAGCCTAGGCACAAAAGCCATGAGAAGCTTAAGGCGGTGATTTTGACATACGCTACACTATCCCAGTTCAGACCAATGTGCCATGGTAAGCAGTCTAGAATAGAGTAGTACAACAAACAAACTCACCTAGATCTTTTTTGCTTGTATCATGCAAAACATGGATTTTTGAATGTTTAATTAAGTGAACAAATTGGTTAGCACTTGATGAATATCCATGAATACAATTTTTCAAGTTGCAATGTTTAGCATCCAAGGAAAAGGTGTCTTGCTATCAAGCAGATAAAAGATAGCTAAAGCAGTCCTGCCTAAACATGCTAGTTTCAAGACTAAGCAGTGATCATGATTTGATTTTGGAAAGAAAAATCATGCACAAAATGTTTCAGACATTTTAAATATAGCTGAGCTGTCATGATTACATGAATTAAAGCAGGCATATAAGTGCAAGAGATGTAAATGCAATTTCACATATGATGAGCATATGCAAGACAATAAAAATGCTCTCCTCACAAAATGCCATAAGGGTGACAAACACCAAGTTCCCCACGCAAGTAGGCAAAACGAGAAGCATCGAGGGGTTTTGTGAAAATATCGGCTAGCTGGTGTTGGGTATCAACATATTGAAGTTCAATATCACCCTTCTCATTATGATCTCTGAGAAAATGATATCGCACATCAATGTGTTTGGTTCTGAAATGCTGAACCGGGTTGTTTGCAATACAAATAGCACTAGTGTTATCAGATAAAAGTGGAACACTCTTATAATCTAACCCAAAATCCCACAAAGTGGAAACCATCCATAAAATCTGAGAGCAACAGCTAGCTGCAGCAACATATTCGGTCTCAGCCGTAGATTGTGCAACACTAGACTGTTTGCGGGAAGACCAGCAAACCAGTGATGTACCTAGAAAATGACAAGTACCAGAGGTACTCTTCCTATCAATCCTACACCCAGCAAAATCCGCATCGGAATAATCTCGAAGACACAAAGAGGAAGACGCATAATACCAAATGCCGAATTCTAAGGTATGTTTGAGATACCTGAGAATGCGCTTTACCGCTTGGCGGTGCGAAGCTCGTGGTGAAGCCTGAAAACGAGCGCACAGACACACTGCGAAGTGTATGTCCGGCCTCGTAGCAGTCAGGTAGAGGAGGGAGTCGATCATGCTTCGGAACTCATTCTGATCTACGGCTTCTCCATCTTCGTCAGGATCCAATGCTACAGATGTAGCCATTGGAGTGGCGAGTGTCTTTGCATCAGTCATGTCGAACTTCTTGAGCAGGTCCTTGGTGTACTTCGTCTGGTGGACGAAAGTACCTTGTTTGCTTTGCTTGATTTGCAAACCAAGGAAAAACGTGAGTTCGCCCATCATGGACATCTCGAACTCCCTGCTCATGGCATCTGCAAACTCGGCAACCAAAGTATGAGAAGAGTCACCAAAGATGATATCATCCACATAAATCTGAACTAGGAGGAAATCTTTGCCATGCTTGAGAGTGAACAGGGTTTTATCAACAGATCCCATCAAATATCCTCGCTCAAGCAGAAAAGACTTAAGTCTATCATACCAAGCCCGAGGGGCCTGCTTGAGTCCATAAAGAGCCTTATGAAGTTTAAGGACTTTATGTGGGTATTTGTGGTTTTCAAAACGATGGGTTTGTTTTACATAAACATCTTCGCCTATGAAGCCATTAAGAAAAGCACTTTTGACATTCATTTGATAGAGTTTGAAACCACGGGATGCCGCAAATGCAAGTAAAATCCTAATGGCCTCAAGACGAGCAACAGGTGCAAAAGTTTCAGTAAAATCAATCCCTTCTAATTGAGAATAACCCTGAGCTACAAGTCTAGCCTTGTTTCTAACTACAGTCCTATCCCCCTTGTTTGTTTTTGAAAATCCATTTTGTTCCAATGAAATGAACATTTGGTGGAGGATCAACTAAAGTCCAGACTTGGTTTCTCTCAAAATTTTCAAGTTCTTCATGCATGGCATTGATCCAACTAGAATCAGAAAGTGCATGACTAACATCTAAGGGCTCGAAAGAAGCAACAAAAGCTGAATCAATGAAATGAGCATGAGAACGTGTTACCCTTTGATCAAGCTCACCAATGATCTGCTTTGAAGGATGCATCCTTTGAACATGGTGTGGAGCCTCGCGGCGAGATGCAGTCTCCCCCTCAACTTTTGCGTTCGAGTGGTCCAAGATGACCGATGTCGAGATAGTTGCTTCGGGACCTTGTGCCGAAGTGGTCGAAGCGGGGTCGGCTTCGGGGTTGATGTCGAGGGTAGTAGGGGTTCATCCTCGAGATCTCCGGGATCTTCTTCTTCGAAGATGGTCTGTTCCATGTCGTGTTCATTTGCCTGTTCAAGAGTAGAACTAACAGAGGGGGTTGATTCATCAAAAGTCACATCACATGACTCGATGACAGTGTTAGTTTCCAAATTATAAACACGATAATAATGACCATGTGTGGTGTAACCCAAAAAGATCCCGTCAGAAGAACGCGACTCAAATTTGTCTAAGTTTCCACATTTTAGGATAAAGCAACGACAGCCAAAAACTCGAAGATGAGTAACCTTGGGCTGTCTCCCAAAACGTAGCTCATAAGATGCCAAGTTCTAAATTGAGCGCAAGAATATTCGGTTTGAGATGTAACATGTAGTGTTCATGGCCTCAGCCCAGAATTTTCTAGGAGTCCTATGCTCATCAAGCATCGTCCTAGCCATCTCAACCAAAGTGCGGTTCTTTCTCTCAACAACACCATTCTGTTGAGGAACCCGCGGAGCAGAGAATTGATGTTCTATGCCATGCTCCATGCAAAAGTCAACAAAGAGACTGTTCTTGAACTCAGTGCCATTATCACTTCGAATGAATTTCAATGCACCAGGGAGTTCAGTGAAAAATCTCAAAGCCAAGATCCGAAAGTGTGAAAACACTTCATCCTTGCTGGCAAGAAAGAAGACCCAAGAGTAGCGAGAGAAATCGTCGACAATGACTAATACATACCACTTTCCGCCTAAAGAACTAACCCGAGAAGGACCTACAGTGTCCATGTGGAGAAGTTCTCCGGGTTGTTCAGTCATCACTGTGGTGACTGACGAGTACGAAGCGGCAATCATTTTTCCATGTCGACATGGAGCGCAAACTAAATTCTTCTCAAACTTGAGCTTGGGAAATCCTCGGATCAGACCTAGGGCACTCAGACGAGCAAGCAACTCAAAGCTCATATGCCCTAGTCTCCTATGCCACTTCCAAAGCTCAGAAGTCGAATGTGCAACAAGACAATGAGAAGAACCAGATGATTCAGAAAAATCAGCTCCAAAAACTCTCCCAACTCTAAAGATCTTACAGACCATAACGCCATCAGAATTGAGTACTTGCGAAGTATCGCGATGGAATCGCACTTCGAAGCCCTCATCAAGCAATTGAGATACAGAAAGCAAATTGTATCCCAAGTTTTCAACCAATGCAACATCTTTGAGAGTGAAATTCGAGTTGATTCTTACCACACCTTTACCTTTCACTCTACTCCTTCGATTGTTGCCAAAGGTGATATGTTCCTTTTGCTTGGTTGTTGTGAGGCTGGAGAACCATGCTGCATCTCCGGTCATATGGCACGAACAACCGGAGTCCATGATCCACGTGCCCTCCGAGCCTCAGTCTGGCGCCTACACATGATAAGAAAATTTCGATCGCTCAATGCTGGGGTGAGTGAATACATGACGAGGCATCCGACACTGAGTGATACGAGTAGTACGCACAGTAAAAGTAGACTGTCTACGCACAGGATAATCAGAATGATGCAAAGTGCGAGGTCTACCTACATGCTGAGATCTAAAAGCATGACGAGGTCTCCTACTCTGACGAGGTACAAAGCTACTCACCCGGGGTCTACCACCATATGGAATATGATGAACACCTCGAGGAGCAAAACCTCTCCGAGAAGCACGAGGAGCCTCGAAAGCAGGACGTAAGTAAAACTCATACTCATGCATACCTAAAGATGGGTAATACATGTTCTGGAACCTCATCGCCTGAGAGCGTCGATCATCCTTGATGCGACGAAAACAGAACCCAACTAGATGACCCGCCCGCTAACAATAGGAACAATGAAAAACTCTTCTAGGGGCGTTCTCATGGGTCATAGGAGCAATCCTCACAGGTTCCTTGGGCTTCTGCTGAGTGGTTTCTTGGGAGGGATATTCTTGGCAGGAGGAGTGGTTTTCTTTGGATTTTGGGTAGGCTTTTTGGCTGAAGGAGTGTCTAACAGGGTTCTTTCTTTCTCTAAGTTAGTGGGAGAGGTAAAAACAGTTTTGTTCTCACTGTCTGAGGAAATTCTCTCAAAACCCAAACCCAGAGCTAACCCTTCCCTGTCAGCACACATCATGGTCTTGGCCAAAAGCAAGTCCATCCTACCCTTTCCCTCAGTGCATTTGTTAACCACAGAAAGAAGGTATTCATTTTCAGTCATTAGGTTCTCAGCTCGCTCTCTAACAGTGCCTAGCTGGTCCTTAAGGATTATGCAAGTGTCACACACAGGTTGCACATCCTTAGAACTACCGGCCCTCTCCAATCTAGTCTCTAAATTCTGAACATGCTTATCACGTAAATCAATGCTCTCACGTAATAAGGGGCAGTTCATGCATTCAATTATATCATGAGGACTAGAATCCACCATCAAAAGCTGCTTCTGTGTAGTCTCAAGCTCAGAAAGAGTTTGAGCATGCACATAATGCAACTGAGCAAGCTCACCCATGACAACAGTACAAGATTCACATTCAGCATCATTAACCCTAGACTTAAGCATGGCATAATCAGTAGACACAGATTCTAGCCTAAGTCTAAGGTCTTTTCTTTCTCTAGCGGCTTGCACAAGTAATCTATCCTGACCAAGAACTACTTCATTCAGCTCATCTAGTTTAATTGAAAGCTGGTTATAGGATAGAGGTACCTCAGATGAGTCAAGCTCATCGCCGCTGTGATCGCTGTTGGCCATGAAGCAAAGGCCGGTGAAGTCTCGTCCCTTCTTGTCCTTCTTGTCCTCTTTCCTTGGAGACTCCTCCTCCTCAGAGCTCGACTCCTCAGTTGAGGAAGTGTTGATGTCGCTTAGAGCAGCAACAAATGCTCTAGAAGCGGCTTTGGCTACCCTCTTAGCCACCTTGCCGCGCTTTCCCTTCACAAAGGGTTTCCTCTCCTTCTTGTGGTATTTGGGGCACTCACTCTCATCTCTCTTCTTGAGTTTAGGACAATTGGCCTTGATGTGAGAAGTGTCGCCACACTCAAAACAACCACTAAAACCACTTCTCCTCTGATCTCGTCTCTCATGTTGAAAACAGGTGAACCTTCTGGCAATGAGAGCAAGCTCATCATCATCCAGAGTGTCCACCTGCTCCTTAGTAATGGAGACTAGGGAGGACAAAGCAAAACCATCTGCAAAAACACAAGTGCCTGGTGTGCTTGGTTCTGCAGTGGTGCCACGGCTATTGCTAGAAACCAATACCAATGGTTGTGGCAAGGAGTTCCTATGCACTGCAAGAGATGCCTTGGCAATCTCTATGGACTTCAGCTTGCTGAAGAGCTCATCACAGGTCAATGTGTCATAACCTGCGGACTCCTCAATGCTAGATATCTTCACTTCCCATATGCTACGATCAAGAGCATAAAGAATCTTGATAGCCCTATCATGATCATTGTAAGCAAGCGTCCCATTGGACCGCAAGTTACTCACTATTGCATCAAAGCGAGAAAACATGGCATCTATAGATTCACTAGGTGCCTGCACAAACAGCTGATACTGTTGATTGTATGTGCTTTGGCGCCTGACCTTAATCTGTGTAGAGCCCTCATGAAAAATAGTGAGAGTAGTCCAAATCTCCCTATCTGTCCTAAGGTGCTGCACCCTATCAAACTCACTTCTACTCAAACCAATGAACAATATATTTCTTGCCTTGGAGTTGGCATTATACCGATCCTTCTCTGTTTGAGAGGTGCAAGTTTCAGGGATGGAGTATTGTGAGTCCACAATCTCCCAAATTGCATTTCCTTGGCTTAGCAAGTAAGCCTCCATGCGCACCTTCCAGTATGCAAAGTCTGTCCCATCGAACAGAGGTATTTTACTAACTCTGTCCATGTCGCCAACAGATCACAAAACCGGTTAAGGTCAACTGGTGATCTTAACCTGCTCTGATACCAATTGTTGGACTGGAAATGGCGACCAGAGGGGGGTGAATGGGAGCTTATTAAATTTCAGAGAAAAAATAGCCTTTTGTTTTAATTCTGTCTTCTGCGAAACAGGCTTTGAACACACCCTTCGAAGGTCTGGTTCGGAGGTATTTTACAGCTCCGAAAACAGGCTTCGGAAGGAGAAAAAGTTCGAAGCCAAGAAGACTTCGCTCCACCCACAACCCTGAAAATTCAGCTCTGCTAAGTCAGTGCAGGCTCTGCACTCAGGGTGCCTTCGAGCAGGCTTCGCACTTCACCCTTCGCAAGAGCGGACTTCCCTCTGAGGACTTCGATCAGCTCTGCTAAGTCAGTGCAGGCTCCGCACACAGGGTGCCTTCGAGCAGGCTTCGCACTTCACCCTTCGCTAGAGCAGACTTCCCTCTGCAGACTTCGACCAAATACTCAGCAACAACAACTAGTGCTGGGCTTCGTACTTCGAAGGTCTAAACGCACACTGAACATACTTCGCCGAGGACTTCAACACGGGAAGAAAACGGGCTTCGACTCAAGTCAAACAGTGCTTCGCTAGTAATTAGAGAGGTCTAGCCTCCAGTTTACACAGAGCGAGCAGACACTGAAAAACACACACTTCGCTCGAACACACTTCGCTCGAACAGGCTTCTCACACACTTCTCCAGAAAAGATCCAGTACACAAACTCAACTCAAAAGAAGTGAGACAAGAGAGATCGAAGCATGCAGAGAAGTACGCATACAAGCTCAAGTAGTAAATGAACACAGGATCAAAGCTTCTATGCTTGAATAGGGAACACAAAATGAACTCACAGGATGAACACAAGAGTATGTGGCGGCTAGTACAGGAGCTCAAAAATGACTGCTCAAAGTGTTGATGTGACCTAGCCAGCCTCCACTATTTATATGCACTATTCAGCCCTGTGAATAGACTACTTTACCCCTAGGGTTTACACTGGTTTTGTCTCATCAGAACAGGGGGTACAACTGGTAGTCTACTTTATTTGGAGGCTTCTTTTGTCAACTTCGCAAGGGGACAACACCAGCTTTTGCAGAGCAGACGCTGTCAGCCTTTGCAGTTTTGGACCCTTCTGAAGCCCCCTTTCGCACGCGAGGGGTGCGGTAGCTTTGGTGAGAAGCCTTGAGCCTGACGGCCTTCGCTTCACCGAATTCAGCCTTCGATACTGTGACAGTTTTGAGCCAAAGCCGTCAAATCCCTTTGGCCTTCGCACCAACACCTACGGAGTGGACCACCACGGCTTCGCAGCTTCTCCCATCTCGAACTCCGTTAGTCCGTGTACCGAAGCCATGCATGGCCGAAGTACCACAAGTCAGCCTCACTCCGGAGCCAGCCTCACTCCAGAGCCAGCCTCACTCCGAAGCCCCACCTTCGAAGTACCACCCTTCGAAGTCCCTGCTTCGTCCAAGGCCTCCGCATGAAGCATTCCATGAGCACTTCGTCGCAGCGTCTCTCCCCGAGCACACTCCTCGACGATCCTCACCCGGACCATGCCTTCGATGCACCTCGACTTCTGAGACCTTCGTCGGGTATACCTTCGAGTGCCTCCCTCCGGAGCACACTTCGAACATCTTGCCTCATTGCTGAGGACTTAGTCCACCATACTTCGAAGTCACTCCATTCAGAGTACCCTTCGATGTGCCTCACCTCCGAGGATTTTGTATCGGAGTACCTTCACCCGGAGCCACACTCCACACTTACTGCCTTCTCCTGGCGCACCTCGACTCGAGGTCCGACCTCGACCCCTTCGCAGCCTTCGTGACGGAGCTCCCTGCTCCCATGGCATCAAGCCTCCCGCTTGACCCAGGTTCACCTGCTGCGTACCGTCTGTCGCCTCCGAAGTCACCTGCGCACAACAGACAAACAGACAAGTGTATCCAGTACCCCGGAGACCTCTCCGGGTAAACAACCTCCGATACACACTCCGGTGTACCGCCCAAAGTACCGAACCCTTCGGTACAACTTAGTCATCGTGTACTATCGGACCCCTCCATCAGGCACACTCCGCTGCAACAGCTGCAGCAACCAAAGCCACCGAACCCTTCGGTGAAACCACCTCCAAACCCCTTCGGAGGGACCCCTTCGAATCAGAGGGTAAAATCTGTCAATCACTCATCACAGACTTCGAAACCAACCCTTGGTTTCTCAATTTTCGTGATCAATCTTGCAATCGATCAACACAAGAACAATACCACGAAAGGATCCAGAGATCAAACTGAAAACAATTCAGAACATACACCGACAGCTCTAACCTAGTGGTTCATCTTGCATCTGACACTTGATGATGTACAAAAATACTAGATAAAAACTGGAATAGTAAAATCAGATGAGGAACAATGCTCGGCAACACCGAATTGCATAAGGAAGAAGAAAACAACACCTTAGTTCTCTTGAGAAAAATTAAACACTATGCACGGATGTATATTTTCTTCTTAGGATGAACAAGCCAACGACAACATTTTGTGCTCCGGCGGCTCTTGTGGAGGTTTCCATAAGATGACGGCAGTCCTAGTGAAGCACAACGATGGAGAAGAATCAGATTGAACCAAGGCAACCAGAGAAAAAAACAACCAAATGAAGTTCCTCAAATAAATGGGAACTGTGCGCACCTGTTTCTACTATAGCAGTCCTGGTTGCTGTAGACAATCTGAACAAGCCAACGACAGCATCGGGTGCTCCGGCAGCTCTTGTGGAGGTTGCCATAAGATGACGACAGTCCTAGTGAAGCACAACGATGGAGAAGAATCAGATTGAACCAAGGCAACCAGAGAAAAAAACAACCAAATGAAGTTCCTCAAATAAATGGGAACTGTGCACACCTGTTTCTACTATAGCAGTCCTGGTTGCTGTAGACAATCTGGGACAGTGGCTCCTGTTGCGTGCAAGGCAATGAACAAAGCTACCGAAGAAAAAATGGCCAGCGGCAGGAAAGATAGACAATATAATGTTCTGAAATCTTTGGATTAAATGCACAAATGTTAGCCACCAAGAGTTCTAAAGTGGGCAGCCAAAAGAGAGGGGAAGGTAACCCTAGGCCTTGGACCACCTTTTATAGACCACCCTAGGAGGACCTTTTACACAAAGACCCTTGAGTAATTTCAGATTAACTAAAAGACTAAGAGATATTTTCAGAATTACATATTCTGAAAATATCCCTATTTAACTCTAATTATTACAATTTTGACCCTATACTTTTAATATAATTTCAGAATTTTGACAATTCCGAAAAATACTAAAAGTTTGCACTTACTCTAAAATCCTAAATGAAAATAAACTCCTAATTATTGGAATTTAAAAACATTTATATATGACATGGTTTTCAGCAAAAACCGACAAAGCCTCCTCGATCGTCGACAAGGGACGTCAATCCGCGAACTCGACCGCTAGCAAGTCTCTCCCGCTCTCGATCCCCTCGAGCCGTCTGATCACTTGCACTGGCCTCCCTTTCGCTAACTTGACCGTCACCCTATCTCGACCATCCGTCCGTCCATGTCTTGCTCTATCTCCTCGTGCACTCCTGAGATCATCTCCAACTTCTCCCAACATCCTTGATCCTCTGGCATCGAGCTCCCCGCTCGACCCTTGATCACCCACCGCTGACAGTTGGTTAGCATCTCCACCCTGCACACATGAGACAAGCCAAAACATGGAACACGATGCACACCGATCCCCTCGGCATCCACTCTCCATAACCACACATCGATCGCATCAATGCAATCAAGCCATCACTCACTGATCTCATCAGATCGCTCAACCTTGTCAATCACTCATCATAAAGACAGAAACCACAGTGCGACCTCACTTGGTTTCACATAATTATTTATGCCTAAAAATTCCTACGCAAGGAGGAGTACTTGTGGTCCTCGGTGACCAAGCTGCAGTGTAGAGGACGGAGTACGACCATGACCCACCACTCAATTCTAGGGAAGTAAATAATGTGCAGGAGCATTCGGAGGATGCTTCTTTGTCAAGAGACCCTTCGAAGGTCCCCTCCCTCAAGCCGAGCCCATAAGGAGAAGTTGTAGCAAAGATCATCATCAAGGAGGGCAAGGACTATTTATCACGCCCCGATTTAATAAATCGGAACATTATTGAATTTCCAAAGAAAAACAATAATACAAGAGGTTCATCATGCGACAACGTACATATGGCAAACATTCGTGGTACGCAGACCACATTATTACAAAAGAGTAAAGATAAAATAAACGATAAAAAGCATGACAAATGCCCTCTTCAGGATCTTCTTCTTGACTGGGTCACTACTCCAGACCATCTTCCTCATAGTAGGCATATTATGAATGGTGTGTCCAACGGGTATGACTATAAAAAGTACTCAACAAGCCACTGCAAATGCAATAGTAATGCAAGGTAATAACAAAGGAAGGGTAATGGATAAAATTGTGGAAAAGTACATTTTTCAGTTATTGCATTTAGTGTAGTCAAATTTTATCATGCGGAATAATAAACATGAACATCATAATACCATCTAACTTGAGGAGTACGTTTTCCCTCCTCGCACAACAGTCCTTACATGTCAAATCATCATGCACATTCATTATAAGTAAACTAACTATGGGATGTCACGCAACTCGCCCTTGACCGTGGGCTTGGCTTTTTGAAAAGATTTATGACTCTGATCAGAGGTGTACTACTGTACCCACAAGGCACGCACTAATCCCATACACCAAAGTGTAATGAGATGACCCATACCATGGGAACTCGTGCCAAAACATCAGCATGAAATGCTCCAAGCGATAACCACCCGCTCTAGGTTTCACCGGCGCGCCGGGCTGCATCCCGGCTAACGTCGCACCCCCTTTTGCGCCACGTCGGTACAAGCCACCCACAGGTGCTGCTTGACCCATCTCCAAGTGGTGGCCTCGGTTTGGAACAATCCATACCTTAGTTAGGACTTACCCACTAGACTTGTGGTTAGTACAGAAGTGTATTGCAACGGATCCCGCAGACCGGTCCTTATAGTGACCTGGGTGCTACCGACCAATGCCCTAGCTTGCACCTAGAACCCACCATGCATACACTCTCAACCATAACTCTATCACCAATAGCATTCCAGAGATAAGAATAATCAGGGATCATATAGTGGATTCCATCTGCTACGACTCATTTTTAATCCTATAGCAATCATGTCAATACATTGAACACTAGCTAATAGTACTAATAATATGGTGACAAGGAGTTTAGGCTAGATAGCATGGCTTGGGTTGCACATCAAGGTCGGGGGATCTAAATAAATGTATTGTAAGGCTTTCATTTGACTAATGCATGTATATCCTATGTGATCAGCTGGTCTCAGATCATGAACATGCGCTTAAGGTACTCCATACCTTGGACCCTAAGATCTGGGAGATCAAGGTTTCTTCTATTGTTGAGAGCGCGTCTTATGATACCTTGACCGTCATAGAGCTTTTTATTAAGCTCAAGGCCTCAGAGGTCGATATCTAGTTGAGATCAAATCTCACTGGTTCTGGCTCAAAAACTCTGGCGCTTGCGACACCGTCTGCTGATCCTAATGCCATGAGTTGTACTGCATTTTCCTTGATGTCTATCTCCGAGGAACAACTTGATACTCTAGGAGATGACGATCGGTGCCTATTTAATAACCGGGTGCGACATGTCTGTGATAAGAGAATGTTTAAGAGACAAGACACAAAATCCGGATGCTTTGAGTGTGGTGATACAGGTCATTTCATTGCCGACTGCCCTAAGCGGAAGAATTACAAGAAAGGAACCGGTGGCAACTCCTACGACTCCGACAAGTACGACAACTCTACAAAGGGCAAGCCCAAGACGAGATTCTTTCGAAAGGCTTTGAAGGACTACAGGCGTGAGAACAAGAAACGAGGCAAGGCTTTCTTCGCCGAGATGGAGAAAAACTACTCCAAGAGATCCTCGTCTTCCTCCTCATCTTCGAGCTCAAGTGATGAAGAGATCATGATCAGGAAGGGGAAGGACAGGGATGATCCGGTGGGCCTCTATTTCATGGCCTTCGGGGACAAGCCGAAGAGACGCTCACGTGATAGCCGAAGACCCCACAAGAGCTTCTGCTCAATGGCTCTTGGGGAGAAGAAAGAAAAGGACTCCTCCGACGACTCCGACGATGATGACGATGAGAAGGTATCATCCTATGAACAAGAAGTTGTTAATTTACTAGAACAGAATAGTCAGGAGTTGAAGTATCGGGAGAAACTACTTAGAGGGGCTAAGAAGAGGATAGATGAGCTTGAGAGTGAGCTTTCCACGGCGAATGACAAGATTGAGAGTTTGTCTTCTTCCCCTTGCTTGGGTGATAGTGGTGAGTTCCCTAACTGTGAGGTGTTGTTATGTGACCTGACGACTCTTAAGTCCAGGTACATAGAGAGAATAGATAAGAGAGACGCATTGGCCACTGAGCTTGAGAGCGCTCAGCAGGAGCTGAAAGATGCTCATGCCACTATCATCGTACCTTGTTTAGATTGCCCATCTCATTTAGCTAGTATAGCTGAGCTGAGAGCTAAGAGTAATGAGCAGTTGAGCGAGGTAGCTGGAGTGAGAGCTGAGTTGGAGCAGGCTAAGCTAGAGCTTGAGACCTTGTCAGTTCCACCCACTGTTTGTGAGAACTGCATGTCCATTAGAATGGAGTTGATCAAGCTAAAAGCTGAGAAGTCTATCGATGTTTATAAAGAGTGTGAGATCTGCTTATCTCAGGTGGAGGTGTTAGCTTCTTTGAGAGAGGAGCTAGCTGATGTTCAGAACGAGAACTTTTACCTCCGTCAGATCCTAAGTTGGATTAGTGCCAGAGAGCCACAACTCGGCATGATGATCCAGTAGTTCAAGAGACAGGATGGGTTTGGGGTAGGTTACACCTATACCAAGGCTGATTTTGAGAGTGCCATTAGCCATGCAGTGGAGTGGAGTAAGATGACTCCCGAACAGAGATATCCCAAGACTCACTCCATTGAGTCCTTTAAGGATAGTCAGCCCAAGGATAGAGTGATCCAAGAACAACCTAAAGCTCCACCTAAGAAGCAGATCTGGGTTCCAAAGCCTAAAACTCTCCACACTTCTCTTGACTCTTTACCTGGACCCTCTCACAGCAAAGATGCTACACCCAACACCACCAAGCCTAAGAACCCTAAGCAAAACAACGTCCCAAGAAGCCTACCTATCACTATGAGTTTTGTCAGAGAGACGAGCATCTTGAGGAGTTTTGCTTCAGGAGGAAGCGGGTTGAGCGAGTAGAGAGAGCTCGAAGTGGGCAGGAGAAGTTCTACCAGCAGGATGGTAGACAGAGAGTCCCTCGATGTAGAGAGAGGCTAGAGGCCAGGCCACGTCGTGTAGGTGGTGGTAGAGGAGACGGTTTTTATGATCGTGCTCCGGAGGGTGGTTTCCGTTCCGACCGAGTTCCAGATCGTTAAAGATACGGTTTTGGACCTCGTGGTCGCGATTTTAGGCAGATTAGAGGACCGCGCTTTGAGCCGCGTTTTGGTCCAAACTCATATGATTCCTTCTGCTTTCCTACATATGAGCAGATGGCTCGACACTGGTTTAGTACTTTTGCTAGACCTAGTGGTCGACCATTTGCTCCCACTCATGACCATTGATCTTGCAGGATCGAGGACTGGAGGACGTATGGATCATGGATTCAGGATGTTCTCGCCATATGACGGGACACCACAGATGGTTCTCCAGCCTCACTCCCCCGAGCTCTAAGGAATACATCACTTTCGGGAACAGTGGTCAAGGGAAGGTACAAGGTATTGGGTCGATTCGTATTTCTGATTAATTCTCTTTGAAGAATGTTGCTTTTGTTGGAAATCTGAACTTTAATTTAATTTCTGTTTTGCAACTGCTTGAGGATGGTTTAGAAGTGCGTTTTAAGAAGGGCACGTCTTCTGTTGTTGATTCTAGAGGATCTTTAGTTTGTTGGATCTTACCTTTTGGTAAGGTTTTTCGTATTGATTTCTCTAGTTCTTCTGGCCCTTCTCGCTGTCTGATGGCCGGATCCTCCTTTGAGCTATGGAAGTGGCATAGAAGGTTAGACCATTTGAGCTTCGATCTACTTGTTAGATTGAGTTCTATGGATCTTATCCGAGGATTGCCTAAGCTTAAGATGGAGAAGGATCTAGTGTGTCATCCCTGTCGTCATGGGAAAATGGTTGCCGCTTCTCACGCACCTGTGACTCAGGTGATGACTTCGTACTCGGGAGAGCTGTTGCACATGGACATAGTAGGTCCAGCTCGAAGATAGTTGCGATAGTTGACGATTTTTCTCGGTTTTCACGGGTTTACTTTCGAGAGTCTAAGGATGAGACTTTTCAGTATGTTCATGACCTGATTTTGAAGCTGAAGAACGAGAATAATGGTATGATGCAAGCAATTCATTCGGACAACGACTCTAAGTTTAAGAACTCTCAGTTCATCAGTTCTGTAGTGATCAGGGTCTTGATCATCAGTTCTCTGCTCCTTACACTCCCCCACAGAACGTCGTTGTGGAACAAAAGAACCGCACGCTTGTCGAGATGGCCAGGATGATGCTTGATGAGCATAGGACTCCTAGGCATTTTTGGGCTGAAGCAATGAACACAGCTTGCTATCTTGCCAATCGCATTTTTCTTAGAGCTTACTTAGGTAAGACGTCATATGAGTTGCGTTTTGGTAGACATCCCAAGGTGAGTCACTTGCGAGCTTTTGGATGCAAGTGCTTTGTGCTGAAGAAGGGAGGGCATCTGGACAAGTTTGAGTCTCGTTGCTGGGATGGAGTCTTTCTTGGTTATGCTTTGCATTCACGAGGCTTTCGTGTTTGGAATATAGACTCTCAGATGCTTGTCGAGACTTGTGAGGTGTCTTTTGATGAGTCTTTGCCCTCGCCGACTCCTTCTTTTGAGCTTTCTGGAGATGACGAGCTTGGAGAGTCCATCTTCGAGGAAGATGATGACCCTCCTACTAATGATGAGGGTGGGCCCTCTGCACCGCCTGCAGACCCCACACCTTCTGAGACTTCGATTGAGGATGAGGACGGACCTCTAATTACTCCTTCTACTTCGATCGAGCCTCCTCAACCGAGTCCAGAGGTGCCAGGTGCTGACTCTGGTGAGATGACTTCTCAGCCGAGTCCGGAGGAGCTAGTTGCTGACTCTGGTGAGGTGACTTCAGATCACCTACGATCCCAAGCAGTTCAGCGTGATCACCCTTCAGAGCTCATCATAGGTGACCTTACTGAGAGATCCTTACGTTCCTCAGCTGGTTCACTTGCTATGTTTGCTGAGTCTACTTTTGTTGCTAGTTTTGAGCCCCGAGACGTTTCTCATGCTCTTTCCGATTCAAATTGGATAAACACCATGCAAGAAGACCTTGAAAACTTTGTTCGCAATCGGGTTTGGACACTAGTTGAGCCACCACCTGGATGCAACACCATAGGCACCAAGTGGGTGTTTAAGAACAAACAAGGAGAAGATGGTTTTGTGGTGCGCAACAAAGCTCGATTAGTGGCACATGGTTTTTGTCAAAAAGAAGGCATTGATTTTGAAGAGACCTTCGCCCCTGTTGCTCGCCTTGAGTCCATTCGTATTCTTTTGGCCTTTGCTGCTTCTAAAGGTTTTAAGATTCATCAAATGGATGTCAAGAGTGCTTTTCTAAACGGGTATATAGAGGAGGAGGTCTATGTTAAGCAACCCCCCAGTTTCGAGAACCCTAAATTTCCACGACATGTTTACAAGTTGTAGAAGGCTTTATATGGTCTGAAGCAGGCCCCTAGGGCTTGGTATGATCGCTTGAAGCAATTCTTGTGCAGAAAGGTTTTGTGATGGGTTCTGTGGACAAGACTCTTTTCTTGCTTAGAGATGGCGCAGACTTATTGGTCGCTCAGATTTATGTTGACGATATTATTTTTGGTGGTTCTACTAATGAGCTTGTATCCAAGTTTTCTGAGCAGATGCATAGTGAGTTTGAGATGAGTCTTATGGGAGAACTCAAGTACTTTTTAGGGCTCTAGATCAAGCAGACCAAGTACGGCATTTTCATCCACCAGGGTAAGTACACACGGGACATGTTAAAGAAATTTGACTTTGGTGGAGAGCTAAAGCCACAGATGACCCCAATGGGTACATCTGGAGGTCTGGACAAGGACGAGGACGGTGTCAAGGTAAATGAGAGAGAGTATCGAGGGATGATCGGATCGCTGCTATACTTGACTGCGACGAGACCGGACATTTAGTTTGCCGTGGGTGTGTGCGCGTGTTTTCAGTCTTCGCCACGCGCATCTCACCAGCAGGCTGTGAAGCGTATTTTTAGGTATCTTACTTATGCTTCTGATTTAGGTCTTTATTATTCTTCATCATCATCTCTTGATTTAGCTGGTTTTTCGGACACTGATTTTGGTGGGTGCTGGCTGGATCGCAAGTCGACTTCTGGTACTTGCTAGCTTCTTGGTTCTTCACTTGTTTCTTGGTCTTCTCGAAAACAATCTGGAGTTGCGCTTTCTACTACTGAGGCTGAGTATGTAGCTGCTGTTCTCAGTTGGTTTGGATGATTTCTACTTTGCGGGATTTTGGGTTGTTCTTTCCTTCAAGAGTTCCTTTGTTTTGTGATAGCACTAGTACAATTAGTGTAGGGAAAAACCCATGTCTTCATTCAAAAAACAAACATATTGATGTGCGCTTTCACTTTCTGAGGGATCAATATGAGAAAGGGGTCATTGATCTTATTCATGTTGATACCTGTTGGGGGAAATTACTCCATTTCCAGGACTTAAAGATTAATCCTTCGAAAGCTGATGGGGACTCCGAAGCTGGTGAACTATTGTTCGAAGCATGCGTCGCCACGCCGAAGGGTGCAACGGTGCGAAGTTCTGGAGAACCCTCCGAATGGAAGATGGAGGCCCCGAAGCCTAAGGACATGATTGATTGGATGTCCAGCTTATCCATCTACCTTGCAGTACATTACCGTATATAACCTTGTTTATGGTACCGAATAGTTTCCACTATGTCGGTTGTAGTCTAGGGGTAAATAGGTCTTTTCCTTATTTTTTCCCCTATAAATACCCTCCATTGTACCTTGTAAGGGGGGATCCAGAACAAGTTATTCATCCACACTCATTCGGACCACTTGAGTTATTATCCCTTTCGGAGGCTCAAGGTAGTCCTAACAAACAAACTCTATGTTTGCTCGTTCTTGATCTCAAAGAACCTGTTGGCGTAACATTTGCGCCAACAATACCCATCAGCAGTTCGCTGATATTTTTACCAAACCCCTAGATCAGTCTACTTTTGAGCGTTTACGAGGGGATTTGGGAGTTGCATATCCTTTTTAGGATACTTTGAGTCGGTTTTTATTTTCTTCTTTTTATTGAGTCTTTTTGTGTGCGTTCATATCATGCATAATCATCAATCACATTTTGAGCTTGCTTCTGTTATATGATTAATCTGCTTTACTTTCTCTAGCTAGTATATGCTTTTGATTACTTGTCGATGGTCATGTTTGGTTTTAGTTCACATGATATATCCAATATTTGTCATATGCATGGCTTTTATGTTTTAAAATTGAAAAAAATGATCACCATTGCTTCCGGTAACTAGCATGTGTAGGCTGAATGCTTTCGCTATCTTTTACATGCCTTGTAGCTAGATCCTTACTTAGATGCAGATATGCAACTTGGACATCCATATGCTTTAAATATGAAAAATGTGCTATAAAATGATAAAAATTCAGAAAAATAAAAAAATTATTTGTTTATGCATTTTTATGATTATTAGAAAAGATCCAGGTGGGTTTTCTTAGTCGCATTGCATTGTTCTGGACTACTTACCATAGCACTTTTGTATGAACTAGGGCGGTGTAATGTATGCCAAGACCAATGCCTTAAGCTTCTGATGGTTCAGTTCTGGCCTAGGCTTGATTTGGTCGGTTAGCATAAGGTTTGACATGCAAATAATCCCTGGCATAAATGAAAAAAAAAATAAAAAGGAAAAATAAAAAGTCTGAGAAATTTAAAAAGATGACAAGTTTGCTGAAGCGCTTTGATTTGGACAATGCTTATCTTGGTAGACATCAGTTAGCTTGTCAACTAGAAAATGTGGTGATGCTTTTGTTTTGCAAAAATCAAAAAAATGCGTGCTAATGACTTTCTTAAGATATCATCTATTGCACTGATCATGTAATGTATCTTAGACAGTATATCTTTCGCTATACCTGTTAGATGTTGTTATTGCAGTTAATCATATCTAAGAAGCATGCTTTTCACACTCCACCTGCACTCCATCTGCATTCATGACATATTTTTAGGGGGAGCTGCATTTCAGGAGGAGTTTGTGTTTATGACTCTTTAAAGTGCATTTAGTCTCACTTGATGAGTCCAATTGTCAAAAGGGGGAGAAAGTTTGGATATATTTTCGGCTTTCTCTGAGATTTATTTCGGGGGGAGTTTCTTGTTGGTAATTCTGAGATTTGCACTTATTTTTGAGGCTTTATTTTTGGTTAACCATAATGACCATTTTTCGTGCTTCTGTTTGGCTTTTGGTCATTAGGGTTAAACTTTTATTTTCTTTCTTCTATTTTCTTTTGTTTTTGTTTTCCTGTTTCCACATGTTTTGCAGGTTCTGGAGATGAGCTGAAAAGGGTGTTGACAATGCACTCATCAAGGGGGAGATTGAGAAACCATGTTGAAGAATATGGTTTTGATATTCCAGATGCGATGAGTGATTGTCAACGAAAGTCAAAGGAAGGGAGAGATGAAGACCTGCCGAGTCTGAGGCGCATGTGACTTAGGTACACGGGTAGTGAGCGACGGTCGGGCAGAGGAGTTGCGGAGTCAGGCTGGCCCAATCCGGGTACATGGCTAGGAGTGGCAGATGATCCACTAGTCTGTTGATTGGGTTTGACTCAGGTACACGGGCGGCGAGCGATTGCCGGGCTGAGGAAGCTGCAGGGTCAGGTTGGCCCAATCCGGGTACCCGGTGCGAAGACGGTGGACGCTTTATCAGTTTCGACGTAAAACTGACAATCTATGTTTAATTCGTTTTTAGAATATTAATATTTAGTTTTTAAGTTTAGAATATTTTTATTTGAGTTAGGTAATTTTTCTAAGAATATTTTAGTAATTTTCGGAATTTATTTTAGAGTCAGTTTATTTTACCCGAGGGTAAATTAGTCTTTTCATGTATTAGAATTTGCCTATAAATAGGCCCCTATCCCCTTGGGGATAGTTGACTGGTTTTATTTTTCCGAGATCAATCCACAGTCCACCGCTAGTTTCCATCTACTATTTTTCCGACTTCGATCTGCGCATCACCGTGAGTTTTCTGTTCACTATTTTTCAATCACACACCGGCGACGTCAGCGCATGGAGCCCACGGCCGGGCAGCCCGCTGCTTTCAACATCGTGTGGGGGCCACTGCTGGAAAGGCATCACGGGCGTACAGCTCCTTTGGTGCAAAGCAGCAGTACTCGGTGGGCTCCACCCACGAGCTTTGATAGGCGTGGCTGAAAAGCAGCCTTGCAGCAGCCTGCGGGAAAGCTACAGCCGGCAGCAATTTTGTTTTTCTCCACGGCCAGCAGGCTTCAGCACGGTGGTTGAGAAGAACTTTTGGCTGTGGGCCCCACGCACGGCTGCAATTTTTGGCATTTCATTTCCGCCGGCGAACACTTTTGTTTTTGCTAGCTGACGGCGTGCAAAGTCTTCGGCCGATTCGTGACTCCACACGGCGACGAACAATTGCGAGGCGACGTCTACGTACGCATGCAGCGAACACATGTAATCTGTTATTATCTCCTATTTTTAGTAGATTAGTTTTTTTTAAAGATAATTATCCACTAATTAATTAGTGAAAAAAATTAGTTTAGAAATTTCGTAGTAATTTAAATTGCCTAAGTATTTTTAGTACTCGTATATTTTAATATTCTTTAATCTGCTCAAATGAAAAGAAAAAATTATTAATAGTCGCATTAATACTTTTATTTTTACATTTACATAAAAAATTTTAGGTTTATTTCTGAATTAATTTCTGGATGATATATGTTATTATTTAGCTGATTAGTATTTTATTTTTATTTTGCAATCTGAATATTTTATTAATATATTTGGGTATTCTGCGTACGTTATAAATATTTCGAGTATCAATTTTATTTACAGCAGTAGTTGTTTTTAGTTAGTTTATCTTTAACATCATTTAGATTAAGACACTAATCATTTTAAGCTAGACAAGTTTTATTCCAGTAATTTACTTTGTCAATATTATTTGTTTGTTTAAGTTTATTTGGTGTTGGGATTAAAATATCGTTTAGCAAGAAATTTTTTAGGCGCCCATTCACCCCCCTCTGGTCGCTACTTTCGGTCCTACAACCCGCGCCTCAACTCTCCGAGTTTTTGCTCGTGTACCCCCTATTTTCTCCGGCACGACAAACCCTATGGAGGCCGGAGATTGGCTTCGGACCATCGGGAAGAAGTTGGATCTCCTCCCCTGCACCGACCGGGAGAGAGTGGCGTTCGCCACTCACCAACTCCAGGGTCCCACCACAGAATGGTGGGACAACTACCGTGAGTCCCAACCGGAGGACCACGTGGTGACTTGGGCAGAGTTCACCATCGCCTTCCGTGCCGCCCACGTCCCCGCCGGAGTCATCGCGGTTAAGCAGCAGGAGTTCTGCGACCTGCAACAAGGAAGCCAGACCGCCATGGAGTACCTCCATGAATTCAACCGTCTGGCCCGTTATGCACTGGAAGAGGTGCGAACAAACGCCCTCCGCCAGGCCAAGTTCCTCCGGGGACTTAAGGATGAGCTGTCCATTCAGCTCGTCGCCGCTGACTACGCCAACTTTCAACGGTTGGTGAATAAAGCACTCATCCAAGAGACTGAGCAGAATAAGTTGGACCTCAAGAAGAGGAAGATGATTGCGTTTAAGCATCATCAGGTGAACCCTCAGAGGCCCCGCCTCATCCCTCCGCCACCGGCGCCCACCTACCATCCTCGGCCCGCCTACAGGCCACCACACGCTGCCAGTGGATCCAACGTCGGGCATCCCCACCCCGCTCCACCAGCTCTGGCCACTCAGCCGCCGCCCGCCGCCAAGGCCCCGATCATGAGGGACCGCCAGGGAAAGCCGGTTGTCTGCTTCAACTACCGAAAGGAAGGGCACTACTCGCACCAGTGTCCTCACCCCAAGCAGCCTCAAGGCGCAGCACCCAACCAGGCGTTCCTCACCCGCGTCAACCACATCAGCGCGGAGGAAGCTTAGGAAGCTCCTGAAGTCATACTCGGTATGTTCACCGTAAATTCCATACCTGCTATAGTACTGTTTGACTCTGGGGCAACACACTCCATCTCAGAGGACTTTGTGAAAACCGACGACTTGGAAGTACTCCCTCTACCCGCCCCTATGATGATTGCCACCCCTGACAAGAAGACCTTAGCCTACCTATTCAGCCCTAATGTAAGGATAGAAATTCAAGGAGTGTTATTCTGGGCCGAGCCAGTCCTCATCGAGTGCACCGGACTCGACCTCATCCTAGGGATGGATTGGTTAATGAAGCACAAGGGAGTGATCGACTGCGCCAGCAAGTCCGTATCTGTGACCAACTCCGAAGGCGAAGCCGTCACTTTTCGGATGACCAGCCGCGAACCTCGCAGAATGTCCCTTCACTCACTAGCCCTAGAGGAAGTGCCCGTAGTCAAGGAATACATGGACGTCTTCCTAGATGACCTACCAAGAATGCCTCCCAAGCGGGACATCGAATTCAGAATCAAACTTGTCCCCGGGACCACTCCAATCTCCAAGCGCCCATACCAGATGGGCGCCAATGAACTAGCCGAAGTCAAGAGCAATATCGAAGACCTAGAACAAAAAGAATACATCCGACCGAGTACCTCACCTTGGGGTGCACCGGTTATCTTCGCCATGAAGAAGGACAAGACTAAAAGGATGTGCGTGGACTATAAAGCCCTAAACGACGTGACCATCAAGAACAAGTACCCATTGCCTCGGATCGACGATCTGTTCAATCAGTTGAAAGGATCCTCAGTGTTCTCCAAGATTGACCTCAGGTCAGGTTATCACCAATTGTGGATTAGAGAAGAAGACATCCCCAAGACTGCGTTCACCTCCCGCTACAGACTCTACGAGTATACTGTGATGTCGTTCGGACTCACGAATGCCCCAACCTTCTTCATGAACATGACGAACAATGTATTCATGGAGTTCTTGGATAAGTTCATCGTGGTATTCATCGACGATATCCTCATCTACACCAAGACCAAGGAAGAGCATGAAACCCACCTCCGTCTGACCCTCGGAAAGCTAAGGGAACATCAATTGTACGCCAAATACAGCAAGTGTGAGTTTTGGTCGTCTGAGGTGAAGTTCCTTGGTCATGTCATATCTGCCGGAGGAATAGCAGTAGACCCAACCACCGTGGATGTGGTGACCAATTGGCTACAACCCACGAACGTAATCGAGATCCGGAGTTTTCTCGGATTAGCCGGATACTACCGTCGGTTCATTGAGAACTTCTCGAAGATAGCCAAGCCCATGACCAGACTGTTGTAAAAGGAAGTAAAGTTTGAATGGACTCCAGATTGTGAAGAATGCTTCTAGACCCTTAAGAAGAAGCTCATGTCAGCCTCAATTCTGACCCTGCCAGACATCCGGAAGGACTTCCACGTCTACTGTGATGCCTCTCGCCAAGGGTTAGGATGTGTCTTGATGCAAGACGGGAAGGTGATATCTTACGCCTCTCGCCAGCTGAGGCCACATGAGCTAAATTACCCGACCCATGATCTGGAATTGGCAGGCGTGGTTCATGCCTTGAAGATATGGAGACATTACCTTGTGAGGAATCGGTGTGATGTCTTCACCGACCACAAGAGCCTCAAGTACATATTCACCCAACCGGACCTGAACCTTAGGTAGAGAAGGTGGTTGGAGCTGATCAAAGATTATGACTTGGGCATCCATTATCATCCAGGCAAGGCAAATGTGGTGGCAGACGCCCTAAGTCGAAAAGGGTACTGCAATGCCATCATGGTGAAAGACCAGGCCCCATTGTTGTACAAGGAGATGGAAAGACTGAATCTAGGCATCACCACCAGAGCGTATCTCGCCGCCCTAGAGACTAGACCTGTCTTAATGGACCAGATCCGGGAGACACAGAAGGAAGACCCGGACATCTTGGAGATCCAACAGAACATGAGGAAAGGTAAAGCCCTAGGATTCTCCGAGGACGAGCATGGTACCGTCTAGTTCAGAAACCGGATATGCGTGCCCGACAAGCCAGAGTTGAAGGCCCTCATCCTTCAAGAGGCCCATGAAACTCTATACTCCATACATCCCGGGAGTACAAAGATGTACCAAGACCTAAAGGAAAAATATTGGTGGGTTAGTATGAAGAGGAAAATAGCTGAGTATGTGGCCAAGTCCGACACATGCCGGCGAGTCAAGGCAGAGCACCAGAGACTTGCCGGACTGTTACATTCCCTCAAAGTCCTCAAATGGAAGTGGGAAGAGATAGGAATGGACTTCATCACGGGACTGCCCAGGACCCAAGCCGGTCATGATTCTATCTGGTAGATCGTCGACCGACTCACTAAAGTGGCTCACTTCATCCCTGTCAAGACAAATTACACCGTCGCAAAGTTGGCCGAGTTGTATATGACCCAGATTGTGTGCCTGCATGGAGTTCCAAAGAAGATTGTATCCGACTAAGGGAGTCAGTTTACCTCCAAATTTGGGAAGAATCTTCAGGAAGAGCTCGACACCCGGCTAAACTTTAGCACCGCCTATCATCCACAGACCGATGGTCAAACCAAAAGGGTCAACCAGGTATTCGAGGATATGCTTAGAGCTTGCGCTCTAGACTTTGGCGGAATGTGGGATAAGAACTTGCCTTATGCGGTGTTCTACTACAATAACAGCTACCAAGTTAGCCTGCAGATGTCCCCATTTGAAGCACTTTATGGGCGTAAGTGCAGAACGCCGTTACTCTGGGATCAGATCGGAGAGTCGCGGCTATTCAGGACAGATATATTGCGAGAAGCCGAATAGAAAGTCAAGATCATCAAGGACAGATTGAAGATAGCCCAGTCCCGATAAAAGAGTTACGCCGATAATCGACGGAGAGACCTAGCCTTTGAGGAAGGCGACCATGTTTATCTCCGAGTCACTCCCCTCCGTGGCACCCAAAGGTTCAACATGAGAGGCAAGTTAGCACTGTAGGACCGAAAGTAGTGACCAGAGGGGGGGTGAATGGGCGCCTAAAAAGTTTTTGCTAAACTGTGAGCTAAACCCAATACCCAATGTACCCCGACAAAACAAACAACAGTAGCAAAGCAATTTACAGGAACTAAAATTGTTTAGCCTAAAAATGATCAGAGTCCTAAATAGAATGATATATATAAAAATAAACTAGACTAAATAAAATAACTGGAGTGAATAAAAATGGATACTAGAAATATTTAATGACGAAAGAAAAATCCCTAAATAAATCTATGATAATTCGAAATGCAGTCTAAAAATACAATACTAATCAAATGAATAAAATATGGATCATCCAAAAATTTACTGAGAGGTAAACTAAAAATATTGCACAAAAATCTAGGATAAAAATTATTAATGCAATTAATTAATTTTTTCTTTTTGTATTAGCAGATAAAAAATACTTAAACAAATAATAAGAGATTACTAATAAAAATTTAACAGATTAAAAATTGACTACAAAAACTACTAACTAGATTTGATCTAACTAAAAAATAGGAGATTAAAAGATTACCTGCATGACTTCGCCGTGCGCACCGTGATGCAGTTCCGCAGATCGCCGCCGCAACAAAAAACAACACCGTAAAAATATTTACGCCCGCCGCTTGCCTGCGCCGGCAGCTCCACCTGCGTCTTGATCGTCGTGCGCGCAAAGCCACAAAAAAACTACTGCGTCGCTTTTCCCTTGCCGCCAGCTAGCTATGGCTAGACCCAATAGCCTGCAGCTCGCTTGCTGTCTGCTGGCTGCGCCGTTGGGGCCCGCCCGCGTCAGAGGTTTCTTGCACAAGCGGCTCGTGGAAGAACACACCGGCTATTGCTGCGGAAATGCCTCGAGAAGGCTGAAAAAAAGAAACTGCTGCGGCGCTTGACTCCGTGGCAGGAAGCTCTGATGCAATGATAACGGAAGCCCGGCGAAAATATTTTGGGAGGAAGACGAAACGAAAAGTTGGACTGTAGATTGATCTAAGGGAAAACAGTCATCTATCCGCAGGGGGATAGGGGCCTATTTATAGGCGACTCCTAATACATGAAAAGACTAATTTACCCCTAGGGTAAATTAACACTGACTCTAAAATAAATTCCGAAAATTACTAAAATATTCTTAAAAAAATCACTAGACTCAAATAAAATATTCTAAACTTAAAAACTAAATATTAATATTATAAAAACAAAATAATCATAGGTTGTCAGTTTTACGCCGAAACTGACAAAGCATCCACCGTCTTCGCATCGGGTACCCAGATTGGGCCAACCCGATCCCGCAGCTTCCTCAGCCCGGCAATCGCTCGCCGCCCATGTACCTGAGTCAAACCCAGTCAACAGACCGACTGATCATTTGCCACTGCTAGCCATGTACCCGGATTGGGCCAGCCTGACTCCGCAACTCCTCTGCCCGGCCGTCGCTCACTACCCGTGTACCTAAGTCACATGCGCCTCAGACTCGGCAGGTCTTCATCTCTCCCTTCCTTTGACTTTCGTTGACAATCACTCATCGCATCTGGAATATCAAAACCATATTCTTCAACATGGTTTCTCAATCTCCCCCTTGATGAGTGCATTGTCAACACCCTTTTCAGCTCATCTCCAGAACCTGCAAAACATGTGGAAACAGGAAAACAAAAACAAAAGAAAATAGAAGAAAGAAAATAAAAGTTTAACCCTAATGACCAAAAGCCAAACAGAAGCACGAAAAATGGTCATTATGGTTAACCAAAAATAAAGCCTCAAAAATAAGTGCAAATCTCAGAATTACCAACAAGAAACTCCCCCTGAAATAAATCTCAGAGAAAGCCGAAAATATATCCAAACTTTCTCCCCCTTTTGACAATTGGACTCATCAAGTGAGACTAAATGCACTTTAAAGAGTCATAAACACAAACTCCTCCTGAAATGCAGCTCCCCCTAAAAATATGCCATGAATGCAGATGGAGTGCAGGTGGAGTGTGAAAAGCATGCTTCTTAGATATGATTAACTGCAATAACAACATCTAACAGGTATAGCGAAAGATATACTGTCTAAGATACATGACATGATCAGTGCAATAGATGATATCTTAAGAAAGTCATTAGCACGTATTTTTTTGATTTTTGCAAAATAAAAGCATCACCACATTTTCTAGTTGACAAGCAAAGTAAAGCATGAGATGCAAAAGCTAACTGATGTCTACCAAGATAAGCATTGTCCAAATCAAACTGCTTCAGCAAACTTGTCATCTTTTTAAATTTCTCAGACTTTTTCTTTTTCCTTTTTATTTTTTTTTTCATTTATGCCAGGGATTATTTGCATGTCAAACCTTATGCTAACCGACCAAGTCAAGCCTAGGCCAGAACTGAACCATCAGAAGCTTAAGGCATTGGTCTTGGCATACATTACACCGCCCTAGTTCATACAAAAGTGCTATGGTAAGCAGTCCAGAACAATGCAATGCGACAAAGCAAACCCACCTGGATCTTTTCTAATAATCATAAAAATGCATAAATAAATAATTTCTTTTATTTTTCTGAATTTTTATCATTTTATAGCACATTTTTCATATTTAAAGCATATGGATGTCCAAGTTGCATATATGCATCTAAGTAAGGATCTAGCTACAAGGCATGTAAAAGATAGCGAAAGCATTCAGCCTACACATGCTAGTTACCAAAAGCAATGGTGATCATTTTTTTCAATTTTAAAACATAAAAGCCATGCATATGACAAATATCGGATATATCATGTGAACTGAAACAAAACATGATCATCGACAAGTAATCAAAAGCATATACTGGCTAGAGAAAGTAAAGCGGATTAATCATATAACAGAAGCAAGCTCAAAATGTGATTGATGATTATGCATGATATGAACGCACACAAAAAGACTCAATAAAAAGAAGAAAATAAAAACTGACTCAAAGTATCCTAAAAAGGAAACACAACTCCCAAATCCTCTCGTAAATGCTCAAAAGTAGACTGATCTAGGGGTTTGGTAAAAATATCAGCCAACTGCTGATGGGTATCAATATGAATAAGATCAATGACCCCTTTCTCATATTGATCCCTCAGAAAGTGAAAGCGCACATCAATATGTTTGTTTTTTGAATGAAGACATGGGTTTTTCCCTACACTAATTGTACTGGTGCTATCACAAAACAAAGGAACTCTCGAAGGAAAGAACAACCCCAAATCCCGCAAAGTACAAATCATCCAAACCAACTGAGAACAGCAGCTACATACTCAGCCTCAGTAGTAGAAAGCGCAACTCCAGATTGTTTTCGAGAAGACCAAGAAACAAGTGAAGAACTAAGAAGCTAGCAAGTACCAGAAGTCGACTTGCGATCCAGCCAGCACCCACCAAAATCAGTGTCCGAAAAACCAGCTAAATCAAGAGACGATGATGCAGAATAATAAAGACCTAAATCAGAAGCATAAGTAAGATACATAAAAATACGCTTCACAGCCTACTGGTGAGATGCGCGTGGCGAAGACTGAAAACACGCGCACACACCCACGACAAACTGAATGTCCGGTCTCGTCGTAGTCAAGTATAGTAGCGATCCGATCATCCCTCGATACTCTCTCTCATTTACCTTGACACCGTCCTCGTCCTTGTCCAGACCTCTAAATGTACCCATTGGGGTCATCTGTGGCTTTAGCTCTCCACCAAAGTCAAATTTCTTTAACATGTCCCGTGTGTACTTACCCTGGTGGATGAAAATGTCGTCCTTGGTCTGCTTGATCTGGAGCCCTAAAAAGTACTTGAGTTCTCCCATAAGACTCATCTCAAACTTACTATGCATCTGCTCAGAAAACTTGGATACAAGCTCATTAGTAGAACCACCAAAAATAATATCGTCAACATAAATCTGAGCGACCAATAAGTCTGCGCCATCTCTAAGCAAGAAAAGAGTCTTGTCCACAGAACCCATCAAAAAACCTTTCTACAACAAGAATTGCTTCAAGCGATCATACCAAGCCCTGGGGGCCTGCTTCATACCATATAAAGCCTTCTGCAACTTGTAAACATGTCGTGGAAATTTAGGGTTCTCGAAACCGGGGGGTTTCTTAACATAGACCTCCTCCTCTATATACCCGTTTAGAAAAGCACTCTTGACATCCATTTGATGAAGCTTAAAACCTTTAGAAGCAGCAAAGGCCAAAAGAATACGAATGGACTCAAGGCGAGCAACAGGGGCGAAGGTCTCTTCAAAATCAATGCCTTCTTTTTGACAAAAACCCTGTGCCACTAATCGAGCTTTGTTGCGCACCACAACACCATCTTCTCCTTGTTTGTTCTTAAACACCCACTTGGTGCCTATGGTGTTGCATCCAGGTGGCGGCTCAACTAGTGTCCAAACCCGATTGCGAACAAAGTTTTCAAGGTCTTCTTGCCTGGTGTTTATCCAATTTGAATCGGAAAGAGCATGAGAAACGTCTTGGGGTTCAAAACTAGCAACAAAAGTAGACTCAGCAAACATAGCAAGTGAACCAGCTGAGGAACGTAAGGATCTCTCAGTAAGGTCACCTATGATGAGCTCTGAAGGGTGATCATGCTAAACTGCTCGGGATCGTAGGTGATCTGAAGTCACCTCACCAGAGTCAGCAACTGGCTCCTCCGGACTCGGCTGAGAAGTCATCTCACCGGAGTCAGCACCTGGCACCTCTGGACTCGGCTGAGGAGGCTCGATCAAAGTAGAAGGAGTAATTAGAGGTCCGTCCTCATCCTCAGTCGAAGTCTCAGAAGGTTTGGGGTCTGCAGGTGGTGCAGAGGGCCCACCCTCATCATTAGTAGGAGGGTCATCATCTTCCTCGAAGATGGACCCTCCAAGCTCGTCATCTCCAGAAAGCTCAAAAGAAGGAGTCGGCGAGGGCAAAGACTCATAAAAAGACACCTCACAAGTCTCGACAATCATCTGAGAGTCTATATTCCAAACACGAAAGCCTCGTGAATGCAAAGCATAACCAAGAAAGACTACATCCCAGCAACGAGACTCAAACTTGTCCAGATGTCCTCCCTTCTTGAGCACAAAGCACTTGCATCCAAAAGCTCGCAAGTGACTCACCTTGGGCTGTCTACCAAAGCGCAACTCTTATGATGTCTTACCTAAGTAAGCTCTAAGGAAAATGCGGTTGGCAAGATAGCAAGCTGTGTTCATTGCTGCAGCCCAAAAATGCCTAGGAGTCCTATGCTCATCAAGCATCGTCCTGGCCATCTCGACAAGCGTGCGGTTCTTTTGCTCCACAACGCTGTTCTGTGTGGGAGTGTAAGGAGCAGAAAACTGATGATCAAGACCCTGATCACTACAAAAACTGACGAACTGAGAGTTCTTAAACTCAGATCCGTTGTCTGAACGAATTGCTCGCATCAGACCATTATTCACGTTCTTCAGCATCAAAATCAGGTCATGAACATACTGAAAAGTCTCATCCTTAGACTCTAGAAAGTAAACCCACGAAAATCGAGAAAAATCGTCAACTATCACAAGAGCGTACCACTTCCCACCGACTGAGCGTACTCGAGCTGGACCTACTGTGTCCATGTGGAACAGCTCTCCCGGGTACGAAGTCATCACCTGAGTCACAGGTGCATGAGAAGCGGCAACCATTTTCCCATGACGACAAGGATGACACACTAGATCCTTCTCCATATTAAGCTTAGGAAATCCTCGGATAAGATCCATAGAACTCAATCTAACAAGTAAATCAAAGTTCAAATGGCCTAACCTTCTACACCACTTCCATAACTCAGAGGAGGATCTGGCCATCAGGCAGCGAGAAGGGCCAGAGGAACTAGAGAAATCAATACGAAAAACCTTACCAAAAGGTAGGACCCGACAAACTAAAGATCCTCTAGAGTCGACAACAGAAGACATGCCCTTCTTAAAGCGCACTTCTAAACCATCATCAAGCAGTTGCAAAACAGAAATTAGATTAAAGTTCAGATTTCCAACTAAAGCAACATTCTTTAAAGAGAATTGATCAGAAATACGAATCGACCGAATACCTTGTACCTTCCCTTGACCACTGTTCCCAAAAGTGATGTATTCCTTGGAGCTCGGGGGAGTGAGGCTGGAGAACCATCTGCGGTGTCCCATCATGTGGCGAGAACAACATGAATCCATGATCCATACGTCCTCCAGTCCTCGATCCTGCAAGATCAATGGTCATGAGTGGGAGCAAATGGTCGACCACCAGGTCTAGCAAAAGTACTAAACCAGTGTCAGGCCATATGCTCATATGTAGGAAAGCAGAAGGAATCATATGAGTCGGGACCTAAACGCGGCTCAAAGAGCGGTCCTCTGTTCTGCCTAAAATCACGGTCACGAGGTCCTAAATCGTATCCATAACGATCTGGAACTCTGCCGGAATGGAAACCACCCTCCAGAGCACGGTCGTGAAAACCGTCTCCTCTACCACCACCTACACGACGTGGCCTAGCCTCTAGCCTCTCTCTACGTCGAGGGACTCTCTGTCTACCACCAGGCTGGTAGAACTGCTCCTGCCCACCTCGAGCTCTCTCTGCTCGCTCAACCCGCTTCCTCCTAAAGCAAAACTCCTCAAGATGCTCGTCTCTCTAACAAAACTCACAGTGATAGGTAGGCTTCTTGGGATGTTGTTGTGGCTTAGGGTTCTTAGGCTTGGTGGTGTTGGGTGAAGCATCTTTGGTGTGAGAGGGTCCAGGTAAAGAATCAAGAGAAGTGTGAAGAGTTTTAGGCTTAGGAATCCAGATCTGCTTCTTAGGTGGAGCTTTAGGTTGTTCTTGGATCACTCCATCCTTGGGCTGACTATCCTTAAAGGACTCAGTGGAGTGAGTCTTGGGATATCTCTGTTCGGGAGTCATTTTACTCCACTCCACTGCACGGCTAATGGCGCTCTCAAAATCAGCCTTGGTATATGTGTACCCTACCCCAAAACCATCATGTCTCTTGAACTGCTGGATCATCATGCCGAGCTGTGGCTCTCTAGCACTAATCCAACTCAGGATTGAACGGAGGTAAAAGTTCTCGTTCTGAACATCAGCTAGCTCTTCTCTCAAAGAAGCTAACACCTCCACCTGAGACAAGCAGATCTCACACTCTTTATCAGCTTCGACAGACTTCTCAGCTTTTAGCTTGATCAACTCCATTCTAATGGACATGCAGTTCTCACAAACAGTGGATGGAACTGACAAGGTCTCAAGCTCTAGCTTAGTCTGCTCCAACTCACCTCTCACTCCAGCTAACTCGCTCAACTGCTCATCACTCTTGGCTCTCAGCTCAGCTATACTAGCTAAATGAGATGGGCAGTCAACACAAGGAGCGATGACAGTGGCATGAGCACCTTTTAGCTCCTGCTGAGCACTCTCAAGCTCAGTGGCCAATGCGTCTCACTCATCTACTCTCTCTGTGTACCTGGACTTAAGAGTCGTCAGGTCACACAACAAGACGTCATAGTTAGGGCACTCACCACTATCACCCAAGCAAGGGGAAGAAGACAAACTCTCAATCTTGCCATTTGCTGTGGCAAGCTCACTCTCAAGCTCATCTATCCTCTTCTTAGCCTCTCTAAGCAGTTTCTCCCTATACTTCAACTCCTAACAGTTCTGTTCTAATAAATTAACAACTTCTTGTTCATAGGATGATACCTTCTCATCGTCGTCGTCGTCGGAGTCGTCGGAGGAGTCCTTTTCTTTCTTCTCCCCAAGAGCCATTGAGTAGCTCTCAGGGGGTCTTCGACTGTCACGTGATCTTCTCTTCGGCTTGTCCCCGAAGGCCATGAAACAGAGGCCCACTGGATCATCCCTGTCCTTCCCCTTCCTGATCACGATCTCTTCATCACTTGAACTCGACGAAGAGGAGGAAGACGAGGATCTCTTGGAGTAGCTTTTCTCCATCTTGGCGAAGAAAGCCTTGTCTCGTTTCTTGTTCTCACGCCTGTAGTCCTTCAAAGCTTTACGAAAGAATCTTGTCTTTGGCTTGCTCTTTGTAGAGTTGTCGTACTTGTCGGAGTCGTAGGAGTTTCCGCCGACTCCCTTCTTGTAATTCTTCCGCTTGGGGCAGTCGACAATGAAATGACCTGTATCACCACACTCAAAGCATCCGGATTTTGTGCAGTGTCTCTTAATCATTCGCTTATCATAGACACGCCGCACCCAGTTGTTAAACAAGCACAGATCATCATCTCCTAGAGTATCAAATTGTTCCTCAGAGAAATAGACATCAAGGAAAACGCAGTACAACTCATGGCATTAGGATTAGCAGATGGTGTCGCAAGCGCCAGAGTCTTTGATCCAGAACCAGTGAGATTTGATCTCAACTGGATATCGACCTCTGAGGCCTTGAGCTTACTAAAAAGCTCTGCGATGGTCAAGGTATCATATGATGAGCTCTCAACAATAGAAGAGACCTTGATCTCCCAGATCTTAGGGTCCAAGGTATGGAGTACCTAAAGCGCCTGTTCATGATCCGAGACCAGCTGATCACCCTCGGCCTTGTTAACACGAAGCTTGTTAATGATCGATGGAAAATGACCAAACAAAGCCTCAACAGTCTCACCCGACTTCTGTGAGAAATTTTCATACTCACGCCGGTAGGTCTAATATAGTCTAGCCTTGACTTGAGCTGTCCCCTCATGGTGTGCCTAGAGGGTAGCCCAGATCTCACGAGCAGTGGTGAGATGGCTAACACGCTCAAATTCACTAGGACCTAGACCAGAAAATAAAATATTCACTGCCTTACTATTATTTTGATGCTGGGTAATTACATTAGCAGCAGTATCCGCAGCAATATTCATTATGGTGAAACTAGGATGAACACAAATCTCCCATATGTCCGAGCTCTGGCTCATAAGGTATGCTCGCATGCGAATCTTCCAATAAGTGTAGCCAAAAGCTTCTAGGGATGGGATTTTACCAGAAGACGTCATGGTCACTACCTAGGTTTTAGAATTGGTTAAGATATTAGAAAAACCTAACCTCGCTCTGATACCACTTATAGGACCGAAAGTAGCGACCAGAGGGCGGGTGAATGGGCGCCTAAAAAATTTCTTGCTAAACGATATTTTAGTCCCAACACCAAATAAACTTAACCAAACAAATAATATTGACAAAGTAAATTACTGGAATAAAACTTGTCTAGCTTAAAATGATCAGTGTCTTAATCTAAATGATGTTAAAGATAAACTAACTAAAAACAACTACTACTGTAAATAAAATTGATACTCGAAATATTTATAACGTACGCAAAATTCCGAAAATTACTAAAATATTCTTAGAAAAATTACCTGACTCAAATAAAAATATTCTAAACTTAAAAACTAAATATTAATATTCTAAAAACGAATTAAACATAGATTGTCAGTTTTACGCCGAAACTGATAAAGTGTCCACCGTCTTCGCACCGGGTACCCGGATTGGGCCGACCCGACCCCGCAGCTTCCTCAGCCCGGCAATCGCTCGCCGCCCGTGTACCTGAGTCAAACCCAGTCAACAGACCAGTGGATCATCTGCCGCTCCTAGCCATGTACCCGGATTGGGCCAGCCTGACTCCGCAGCTCCTCTGCCCAGCCGTCGCTCACTGCCCATGTACTTGAGTCACATGCGCCTCAGACTCGGCAGGTCTTCATCTCTCCCTTCCTTTGACTTTCGTTGACAATCACTCATCACATCTGGAATATCAAAACCATATTCTTCAACATGGTTTCTCACGGGTGCGGGGGCTGGTGCACGTGGGACGGGCTCCACGTTCTGTTGTTGCCACCGATCCAACCGCGCCTGTTGGTGCTGCATCTCAGTGAGGAGGGTAGTTATTAGCTGGTTCTGATTTGCCATTATCTCCGCCAAGGTGGGATGGTTGGCGGATGGTGGCCCAGTCTGACGTTGGCCCGTTGCACCCCAGTTAGGTACAACACTCCCGGGCAGACCATTGCTTGCCCCTTCTCCATTGTTGGACCCGGTGTTCTGATTATCGGCCATCTTCTGTACATACAAGATTCTTAGTCATAATAGAAAGGTTTTGAAACGAATATTTAGCCAACACAACCCAGAGGGGCTCATATATATAAGTGGTACAAATGTTCATTACATCGATGTTTTTATTTTAATCCACCTACAACACAAGTCGTTGTAGGTGGTACCACAATCACACAATTATTAAAATCATTGAAACTACTGCCTACTAGTCATCCGGGGCGGTCTCCGTGCTCTCGGAACCACGAGGGTCCTGAGGGACGGTGGGCTCGAGAAAATTCTCGATGATAGGGTCGGAGACGATGGCGGGGCGCGAGGCAGGACCGCTGGAGCTGGATGGTCCGACGGCCGTGGGGTGTGGCGGGATCCTCTTGGGGCGAGGGGCGGGCTCACGGATGGGCTTCTTCCTCCTCAGGATGAGGGGAACCATCTCTGCTATGTCCTTCTGTAGTTGTATTATCTTACACTGCAGCTCGCCATTTTGCTAGATCAGGTTCTTCGTCTCCTGATGAAGGAACTCGACCGCCTCATGGTGCTCTTCGGCGTCAAGCACGACCTCGGTATGGAGATCGTCCATGGCTTGAAGAAGACTCGTCTACCAGGCCATGACCAGATCGCGATCGGAGTGGACTCCGATGTAGATGCTACGGTGGGCACCGGGAGTGCGCTTCGGCATGAGCCGGAAAGACGTATTCTAAAGACGATCATCGTAGATCATCCTCAGCTCCATGAGGGCTTGGAGGGCGATGCGTTGGCACACGACGTCGAAGGTTGGGCCCCCAAGTGCTGCCGTGAAGAACGGCAGGTGCTCGCCGGATCCATGGATGGTGAGGGAGACGTCGCAGGTTCCTGCGAACTCTTCCATGTACACGCCATGGAACTCGAGCTCGAAGAGGAACCCAAGGAAAGTGACCATCATCCGGAGCTCCCTGACGAAGCCCTCGAAGTGGTGGCAAAAGCTGTGGACTTGGTAGACCGACATCTACAAAAACAACCAGTTGAAGAAAAGTGAGGGAAGAAGCAAAGTTATAAAGTAGGTTTTCATGAAATAGGTTTTATCCAACTAAGTGCTAGGCTGGTCCGTTTGGCTTCCTACAGTCAAGTCGGCTCTGATACCATCTTGTCATGCCCCAATTTAATAAATCGAAACATTATTGAATTTCCAAGAAAAACAATAATACAAGAGGTTCATCATGCGACAACGTACATACGGGAAACATTCGTGGTACGCAGACCACATTATTACAAAGAGTAAAGATAAAATAAACGATAAAAAGCATGACGAACGCCCTCTTCAGGATCTTCTTCTTGACTGGGTCGCTACTTCAGACCATCTTCCTCATAGTAGGCATCCTCTGAATGGTGTGTCCAACGGGTATGAGTACAAAAAGTACTCAACAAGCCACCGCAAATGCAATAGTAATGCAATGTAATAACAAAGGAAGGGTAATGGCTAAAAGTGCAGAAAAGTACATTTTTTAGTTATTGCATTTAGTGTAGTCAAATTTTATCATGCATAATAATAAACATGAACATCATAATACCATCTAACTCGAGGAGTACGTTTTCCCTCCTCGCACAACAGTCCTTACATGTCAAATCATCATGCACATTCATTATAAGTAAACTAACTGTGGGATGTCACGCAACCCGCCCTTGACCGTGGGCTCGGCTTTTCGAAAAGATTTATGACTCTGATCAGAGGTGTACTACTGTACCCACAAGGCACGCACTCATCCCATACACCAAAGTGTAATGAGATGACCCATACCACGGGAACTAGTGCCAAAACCTCAGCATGAAATGCTCCAATCGATAACCACCCGCTCTAGGTTTCACCGGCGCGCCTGGCCGCATCCCGGCTAACATCGCACCCCCTTTTGCGCCACGTCGGTACAAGCCACCCACAGGTGCTGCTTGACCCATCTCCAAGTGGTGGCCTTGGTTTGGAACACTCCATACCTTAGTTAGGACTTACCCACTAGACTTGTGGTTAGTACAGAAGTGTATTGCAACGGATCCCGCAGACCAGTCCTTATAGTGACCCGGGTGCTACCGACCAATAACCTAGCTTGCACCTAGAACCCACCATGCATACACTCTCAACCATAACTCTATCACCAACAGCATTCCAGAGATAAGAATAAACAGGGATCATATAGTGGATTCCATCTGCTACGACTCATTTTTAATCCTATAGCAATCGTGTCGATACATTGAACACTAGCTAATAGTACTAATAATATGGTGACAAGGAGTTTAGGCTAGATAGCACGGCTTGGGTTGCACATCAAGGTCGGGGGATCTAAATAAATGTATTGTAAGGCTTTCATTTGACTAATGCATGTATATCCTATGTGTTTTAGCGATATTTTAGTAAAACTGGGTTCAATATGCTCAAAAGATTGGTTTGGTGACTTGCCTTGTTCAGCGAAAAGCGACGGGGGAACTTCCGGGTAATACTCTGGCTCCTCGGCGGCGTCGTAGTCTATTCGATATGAATAATAACCATAACATTCAATAAACAATCCAAAATCCACACAATAGGCATATAGGTTTTGATTGGTTTGAAGCAAGGAAAATAAAGTCATTAACTTTCTGAAATTTATCTTAAGAACATTTTAAAATGAACTTTAATGAAATAATGGCCTTTCTAAAAAGGAATAATAATGTAAACTAATGTATTTTAAGTTTCTAACTACTTAAAATAGAAAATTTAGAATGAACCTAGTGTTTCATTTATACTAGAATGAAAAGAATAAAAGATAAACTTTCCTAAAGTTGAAATGGACAAATTTGTAGTTTATCCTAAAGTGCATTTGAATATTTTATTAAATAAACATAAAATACTCAAAATAAACCTACTGTTTTTATTGTACCAACATGTAGAGAATAAAATTATGAATTTTCTGGAATTTAAATGGTAAATTTTAGAGTTAAAATGAACAAGATAAGAATTTTTGAAGTTTAAAACTATTTCTGAATTTAAATTAAATCCAAAAACAGGCATCGGTCCACGGTGAACCGGATTCACCATGAACCCGCGCACTATGCGCGTGCGCCGGATCCAGATCCACCGTTGGATCATGATCGGGTGGCCACAGGCGAGGCGGGGGCGTTAAGTGGACGCAGACGGCCACGATTAAAACGCCAAACCAGTACGCATTGTGTGGCTCAGATTAAACGCAGGTTTTAAATATAAACGGACGGCTCAAATTAGATCATACCACTTCGTTGAGATACAAGAGATATGATTAAACCGAGCGAATGTTTTAATCACCATCGTTGGATCAAAATCGCACAGTCGCGATTGAATCCGACACGGCACTGTTACTCAGCCCGTGCCGGTCATCTTCTCCGGTGACGACGAGGGCCTAGCGGCTACGGCGAGTGATGGCGACTGGATCTAAGGGCTAAAACAGAATCAGTAAAGCGTAGCGATTGAGATGGTACCGTTGGCGAGGTCTGAGGTCATCGGGTTGCTGCCGGCGACGAGAAGGGGCGGCGAAGGCATTCGGGTCCCTTGTCCGCGATGGTGTTCCGGTGGGGTTCGTCGGAAATGGAGTGGTGGCCGGGGTCGGGGTGGTCACTACGGTCACGGCGGTGCGGTCGCCGAGGGTGGAGGAGTACTCCGGCGACGGCGAGCGGTGGCTGGAGCGAAGGTGGCGGGGTGGTGTTAAAAACCGAAGTGTGGGCGTTCTGTTCATTCTCAGTGCGAATTGGCGTGGGGGCTGGACGCGGTGGTGGCGTAGGGTTTAAATAGAGGCGTCGGTGGGGACAGGGGGCGCAATCGGGGGAGGCTGAGAGTAACGCCGACGAGGGCCTTCCATGCATGCGAGCGACAGTGGGCGATTACGCGTGGATTAATGGGGGGGGGGGAAACGGTCGACGCGTCGCGGGGGTTTTAATGCCGGCGACGAATTAAGGTGAGGGGGCCGGCGGGGGCGGATCCGAGGTGGGATCGGTGGCCGGAGGAGTTAGGGGGGTGGCGCAAGGTGGATGACGGGTCCGACAGGATGGCCAAGGCGGTCAGCGGGCACGAGCGTACGGGAGTGGCGGCTGACGGGTGGGGCCGAGGCGTCGGGCGTATGGGGATGTTAGCACCGACAGGTGGGGCCAAGACGTCGGGCGTGCGTGCGCGGGGGAGAGGGTCACTGGCCAGTGGGGTCCGCCTGTCAGTCTGGGGCGCGGGGAGGGAGTGGGCTGGGCCGGCCGGTTGGGGGAGATTGGGGGAAAGGGCCCCGTTACTGTTTGAATTCTTTTCTGGATAAAAATAATTGCTGAAATTAGTTTAAAATATTTGGGCTACTTCCAAGGGTGATAAAAATCTGTAAAAATTCTCAAAAATATTTATTGGCCTTGGGATCATATACAAAATTTTCTAGCTTCTGGTTTGGACATCTCCTCTAGGTTTTAGTGCATTTAATCCTAGAAGGGTATTAAAGGTATTTCAAAATAAATCATTTCCAGAAAAATATAATAATTGGTATTTTTATTTCTCTAAAAATTTGGGGTGTTACACTATCCCATCCAATTTGGCAAGAAGTTGCCCCTAGAAATTGCCACCTCACTAGAAGAAGTGGTTCGAAGTATTCTGGATGTCTTCGCTTGGTCAGACGAAGATATCCCCGGAGTCGACTAGAGCATCATCGAGCACAGCCTGCTCATCAACCCCAAGGTTCGACCTGTTCACCAGGGGATCCATAAGTTGTCAGCAGAAAGAGCAGACCTCGCCAAGACGAAAGTAGAAAAATTACTAAGAGCCGGAATCATCCGGGAAGTGGCCCATGCGGAGTGGTTAGCCAACCCCGTCTTTGTCAAGAAAAAGACCTCCAGCAAGTGGCACATGTGCATTGACTTCACATCTCTAAAAAAAGCATACCCACGTGACCCCTATCCCATGCCCCACATTGATCAGCTTGTTGATTCTACAGCTAGCTTCGAACTCTTAAGTTTCCTCGATGTGTACTCCAGATACCATCAAATATGGTTAAAACATGGAGACGAAGCCAAGACAAGCTTCATAACTCCTTAGGGAGTCTTTTGTTACGTCAGAATGCCCTTCGGATTAAGTAATGCTGGGGTATCTTTTTTAAGATTAATTGCTAAGGTTCTAGGTCACCAGATAGGCCACAATGTCAAGGCCTATATGGATGACATTGTAACAAAGAGTGCTTTGAAGCACCAGCATAGTCTAGATTTAGCAGAAACTTTTGGGAGCCTCCGAGCATGTGGAGTTTGTGTTGGACCAAAAGAGGCGACCAGAGGGGATGAATGCGAGTTTTAAAAATTCTCTTCTGCTGAACAGACTTCGAACACACCCTTCGAAGTGCTTGGGTTGGAGGTATTGAACACACTCCGAACATAGGCTTCACATGGGGTAAATGTTCGAAGTTTAAAAGACTTCACTCGCACTTAGAAACCCAAAAACACACTAAACTCTGCTAAGATTGTGCAGGCTCCGCACACCAAGGTGCCTCTGAGCAGGCTTCGCACAACTGTACTTCGCACAAGTACGTTTCCCTCAAAGTGCTCCGAACAGATACTCCACACTTGTAAAAGGTACTAGGCTTCACACTACGGAGTGCTCTAAATAGGAGAAAGCAAACTGACTGCAAAGAGGACTTCGGCTACGAGAAGAGAACAGGCCTTGAATGCACACTTAACAAAGTGCTTCGCTAGTAATCAGTGAGGACTAACCTCCAATTTACACAGAGCGAACATACACCAAAATCACTCACAGAGTTGACATGCATGTGAGACAAAACACTTCATTGAGAAGAACACAGAGTAAGAACTCTAGTTTGCACAGTGCGAGAAGAAATGCAGAAAACTTAACTCAGACAATGTGTAAAACACAGATACAAGTTCATGCAATTAATGGAAAACATAATAGAAATTTCATTTCAAGAATAGGGAACACAAAACTCACAGATTCAGAGAACACTTCACGACGGCTGGCTAAATCTTCAGTCGGCCTCTCCTTTTATAGGCACTACTCTGACCTGCGAATTGACTACAATACCCCTAGAGTTTACAACCTTTTTTCTCTAGTAGACACGGGGGTACAGTTGGTAGTCTACTTTATTGGAAGCTCCTTTTGTCAGCTTCACAGAGCAGAGAGTATTAGCTCTTGCAGAGAAGACATAATCAACTTTTGCAAAGCAAAATCTTTCAGAGCCCCCTTTGCACACGAAGTGTGCAGAGGCTTCGGTGGCATGCTTCGAACCCGAAGGCCTTCACTCCAACGAAATTAGTCTTTGATACATTGACGGTTTTGAGCGGAAGCCGTCAAAGCTCTTGAGCCTTCGCACAATTACCTCTGGATTGGACCACCACGGCTTCGAAGCTACTCCAAGCTCGAACTCCGCCTATCCGTGTGTCGAAGCCATGCATGGCCGAAGTACCTTAACTCATCCACACTCTGAAGCCCCACCTTCGAAGTACCTTCACCACCTTCCAAAGTCCCTCCTTCGTCCAAGGCCTCCACATGAAGAACTTCCATAAGCACTCCTTCGTAGTGTCTCCGCCTAGAGCACATTCCATGTAGATCCTTATCTGCACCATGCCTTCAACGCACCTCAACTTCTAAAACCTTCATCAGGTGACCCTTCGAGTGCCTCCGTTCGGAGCACACTTCGAAAGCCTTGGCTCATTGCAGAGGACTTTGTATCGGGGTACCTTCAGCCGGAGTCACCGTCTGCACTTTCTGCCTTTGCCTGGTGCAACTCGACCTGAGGACTGACCTCGACTCCACGCAACCTCTGTGACCGAGCTCCCTGCTTGTCTGGCATCAAGCTCCCTGCTTGACCCAGGTTCACCTGCTACGAACCATCCTGTCGCATCCGAAGTCACCTGCACACCACCAACAATCAAATAAGTGTATCTGATACCCAGAGACCTCTTCGGGCTAACACCCTCCGGTACACACTCCGATGTACCGTCCAAAATACCGAATCCTTCGGTACATTCTCTAAAATGTATTCTGCCGGACCCCTCTAACAAACATACTCCACTACATACTTGTACAACCATCAAGCACCGAACCCTTCAGTGAAACACCTCTGAACCCCTTCGGAGGGATCCCTTCATCAAAAAGGAAACTTGTCAATCACTCATCACAGACTTGAAACCAAGGCACATCTCAACTTGGTTTCTTAGTTCACCTCAACCCCGCGCAATGTATCTTCGGGGCTCAAGTAGGAAAATTTTTAGGGTATTTAGTTCCGAGCAGAGGAATCTAAGCTAGCCCAACACAGATAAGTGAATTGCAAAGGATGGCTCCAAAAAATTTAAAGCAAGTCCAGAATCTTACCGGATGCCTCACAACCCTTAGCAAATTTCTGGCAAGGTCCGCAAAGTAGAGCCTCTCGATATTCAAAGCTTTGAAGTGGTCCAAAAGCTTTGCCTGGACATCAAAGTTCTAGAAGAGATTTGATGAAATTAAGGACTACCTCAGCAATATTGCAACACTTACTGTGCCCCTTGCAGACGAAACTCTCCATCTTTATCTTGCAGCAACTGGCTCCGCTGTCAATGTAGTACTTGTTCGAGAAGTGGACTTCAACAAAAATGTGGTGCCGAATCCAATATACTTCGTATTGGAAGCTTTGTCTGGAGCCAAAACACGGTACTCTGAGCTCGAGAAATTCACTTACACCTTGGTAATGTCCTCGCGAAAGCCGCGGCATTACTTTTTGGCGCACAATGTAATTTTTCCAACCTCATACCCCTTGGAGATATGATCCGAAGAAAAGATTCCACGGGAAGAATTGGAAAATGAGCTGTCGAGCTAGCCTCTTTTGGCATTTCTTTCACAACAACAACAACCATTAAATCACAGGTGGTGACTGACTTCGTAGCGGAGTGGACCCCATCCGCTGTATGGGCTCTAGAAGAATCAAATGAAGGTGTGTGGACCGTATACTCTGACGGGGCTTTCCAAGCATCCGGAGCAGGCTCTAGAGCAGTCATAATCTTGCCTTCAGGGCAAAAAGTGATGTACACCGCAAGGCTCAACTTTAAGTCCACCAACAATATTGCGGAGTACGAAGGGATCCTGCTCGGCCTCCGCAAAGCGCGCACGCTTGGAGCCACGAGCATTGTCATAAAAACAAATTCTTAGGTTGTTGCAGGACATGTTGATAAAAGTTTTCAGGCTTGGCATCCACATCTCGCCAAATATTTGGAAGAAATTCACAAGACTGAAGCAACATTTAAATGGATTTCTGTCCGGAGCATTCGACGAGCTAACAACCAGCAAGCGGACGTCTTGGCCAAAGATGCAGCCAGAGCCCTAGATATCCCATAAGCGGACGTCGAGGGTGCGAAATTATCATATTACCAATGGTATATTACATAAAGTCAGAGTCTGCTCTCCCCTGCTCCGATGTATCTCTCAACCCGAAGGACAAGACATACTTCGGGAAATTCACGAAGGCTTGTGTGGTAGTCATCTAGCCCCTCGAGCTCTAGCAGGCAAAACACTTCTCCAGGGGCTTTGTTGGACTACTATAGTAGCTAACGCTGAGTCATTATTCTGCACTTGTGAGAGATGTCAGTGGATGGGAAGATGGAGCCATCGTCCCCCGACACCTCTTTAGGTTATCACTCCAGTATGACCAATGGCTCGATGGAGAATGGATCTCATTGACCCCTTCCCGTTGGCAAAAGGTAGTTTGAAATTTTTAGTGGTAGAAATTGAATATTTTTCTAAATGGATCGAAGTCGAGCCCCTCCAACTATCACTTCTAAAAATGTACAAAAATTTTTCTAGCAAAATATTATTTGCAGATTCAGAGTACCTAGGCATCTTACAATTGACAATGGCATCCAGTTCGATGTCGAGCCTTTCAGAGAATTCTGCGGAGGCCTTGGTATACAAATGTGCTTTGCAGCTGTCTGTCATCCTCAATCTAACAGAGCTGTCGAGCGAGCCAATGGTAATATTTTGTCCGGCTTAAATCGAAGGATAGTAGGGTTGATAAAGGGGTCGTGGACCGAGGAACTCTCGAAGATTTTGTGGTCCATCCGGACCACTCAAGCCAGGTCTACAGGTTTCACTCCATTTTGGTTATTGTTGAGAGACGAAGCCATGACGCCAACGAAGCTAAAAGGAGGTTCTCTTCACACCACGGAACCAGATGTTGACAATGAAATGCAGACTTTGCTTGACTTGACCGAAGAAACAAGGCTTCGAGCTGTTGCCAATCTGACAAAGTACCAACACCAAACGAAGGCATGGTACGACCCAAAGGTAAAGCTTAATGAACTTAAGCTGGGTCTTTTGGTACTGCGAAGCATAATTGCTCTGGGAAAATTGGGAAACAAATGGGAAGGACCGTACATCATTTTGCATTCAGGATGCCCCAGATCTTTTAAATTAGCCAATTTAGAAGGAGAAGAATTAAAACATGCATGGCATGCAGAGCACCTTAAACATTATTTCATTTAGGGGATCCTTGTAACATATTGTAAACACCTTTCTAAATAAATAAAGCTTATGGTTCGAATTATGCATACCTCTCTAAATGATTCCTGCCCTTGGTGGACGCACTAGGGGAACAAAGCTAATTGCGGAGGTAAGCATCATTCATACGAACCCAATCAACGAACTTCGAGCCACCAGCTCGAGGCATCCATCACCGTCAAAGGTGACCATGAAAAATCTTGTTGGGGGAAAATATTTCATCCTCCAGAAGTCAAGAACACTTCCATGTCAATACAAGCAGAAGAAATGAAGTCAGAAGATTTGGTCTCCGAAGATCCTAAAAGCATCAAGGCTCCGTTGTATTCGGAGCCCTATACAGCGGAGACCTCCGTCAAGGCTTCGGCGTGACGGAGCCTCCCGAAGCCTCTTCACCCGAAGGGGGGTTGCCAGCAAGGAAAGAAGATTTATCTTCTCACTAATTAGACTAGTATTTTACTTTTCTACCCCTATGAAGAATATTAAATAGTATCTTCATAGTCGGTTGTAATTAGAGGGTAAATAAGTCTTTCCCCCATGTATTTGGTCTATAAATACCCTTCTTCACTCTATAAAGGGCATCGAATACTCAGATATTCAATACACACTTCGAACTATCTCAAGCTATTATCCATCTCGGAGGCTTGGAATAGTTTACTTAAACAAATACTTTGTTTGTTAAACACTTAGTTCTTTAAACTTGTTAGCGTAATATTTTACGCCAACAGTTGGCGCCGTCCGTGGGGAACCTAGTACAAATACTTCGTTCTCTACCAATCCTTTCCTAGAGCCATGCCTCCTAAGCGTAGCCTAGGCACTAGTCCCCTCCGGAGGTCTTCTCGGACCTCTAGGTTGAGATCTTCGAACACCACTGAGGTCGGAGGACCCTCTGTGGTCTCCCCACCTCAATCTCCCGAAACAAATACTCTTCCTCGAACATACGGAGCCCCTCTTGAGACTTCGTCCCTGCTCCGAACCAACAGAGCCTGTCTTGTAGCCCCGTCTGTGCTCCGAACTTACTTCTTCAGTTCTCAAGACCCGGATGTCCCCTCCGGAGGAGATAAAGATTGTCCTGATGACGTGGCAACCCAGATGGCCCGTCTTCAGGCCGAAGTGGCAAGGTGGAGGAAGGAAGCTACCGATAGGCTTCGCCCTTAGGTTAGCCCTGTCATCGCGGAGGTGCCTCAAGATGACGGTCCTACCTTCTATCTCCAAGCCTTTGAGATTCAGAGAAGCACTGAAAATGCTTCTTTCGATGATGAATCTGCATTACACCTAGACTTGTAGAAGGTGCGCTTTGACCTCAAATTCGGGACTTCGACGCTTTGTAAGTACTCCATAGAGGAAGATCCCGAAGAATTATCCCATTCTTATGCTTTAGCAATCGAAGCCAGCCAAGGAGTTTGAGACACAATGGCGAAGTGTTTCCCTCTTGCGCTCGAAGGGGTCGCCCTATGTTGGTTCTGGTTTTTAAAACCAGGATCAAAAGGATCTTGGGAGCAATTGAGAAAGAAGTTCGTGAGTAACTTCCAACGGACCTTTGTGCCCCCTATGTCTACCAAAAGTCTTTTTCAGGTGAAGCAGCAACCTGGAGAAACTTTGTGGCAATTTTTAAGAGCTTTGCTCATACGAAGTCGCAGATAAGAGGGCTATCCGCAACATCTGCGGTTGATGCGGCTCGGGAAGGAGTAACAAATGCAGGCCTCCTCGACTAGCTTCACCGAAAGAATATCTCCTCAGTAGCGTAGCTAATGGCATAATTTGAGGAGTATGCTAGGTCAGAAGAAGGATGGCTCCGAAGGTGGCTTTGTCTTCGCCAACCATCCAAGAAGTCAAACTTGAAGTGAAGACTTCAACTCCTTCACAAGGGTACCACTTTGACAACTAGGATGACAGACGAAGAGGGCAAAAGCATCCTCGCTCCGAATTCTTGAATATTGCCCCCTCTTCGTCGAAATTGCCCCCTAAGAATCCGCAAGCTCCGGAAAGCAAGGTTAGTGGCTGGAGGCCGCCAGCAAAGCCGGCTGGTAGAGGCCAAGCCTTCTTCTATTGTGTGCATGGTAAGAATCGAAGCCATGCTACTGATGCATGCAAGTCTATACTAGCTCTGTGGAACGAGTACCTCGAGAGGAGCTCTGGTCGGGGCACTACTGATCAAGCCCCTCCTGAGGCACGTCTAGAGCCAGTGCAGACCATTAGACATGTAGACAACTTCGAAGCCCCAAGACAGCCTTCAGTGGCTAGTGTTATGCCACCTCTGAAGCAAGAAGATACACAAGACCGTGGCAAACGAGTGGTTCTCCCCATCTCCAGAGGGGGAACCTTGGGTGGCATGTCAAAAAGGCAAAGGAGGGAGTATGTTCATGATGTAGGGCTTATTGGGACATCCTCGTCTGCTGTTGAAATGCCCGAGTGGTCTCATGTGCCTATATATTTCTTCGTAGCTGATGCAGCGGGTATTAAATTCCCTCATGCCCCTTGTTATCATTGCTGATATTGTAGGAACTGAGGTCTAGAGAGTGCTGGTTGATGGCAGAAGCTCTGCATATATTATCTTCATCTAGGCCTTCGACCAGCTATGCATCCCGCGGAAACATCTACTCCCAGCAGCTCGTCCGCTTCAAGGCTTCACAGGCCCTCCTCTCGATGCCCTCAGCCAAATAGGCCTTGAGGTCACTTTCAGAGAGGGGCTCCTGGCTAGAACGGAGGAGGTGATATTCGACGTCATTGATGCCCCTTATGCCTATAATGTCATCTTCTAAAGGGGCATGCTAAATCAATTCGGAGCCATGGTGCATCATAATTATCTATGCCTGAAGATGCCCACACAAGGAGGAGTTCTTACGGTCTTCGGCGACCAAGCTGCGGCGCGAAGGGCAGAATATGGCCATGGTCCACCCCTTGATCCTAGACAGATAAATAATGTGCAAGACCATTCGGAGGATACCCCTACGTCAAGTGAATTCTCGAAGATACCATCCCCTAGGCCAGGCCCCGAAGGTGAAATTATAACGAAGATCATTGTTAAGGACGGCAAAGACTATCCCATCCAGTTTGGCAAGGAATTGCCTCTGGAAATTGCTACTTCACTGGAAGAAGTAGTTAAAGAAAATTTGGATGTCTTTGCCTCGTCCGACGAAGATATTCCCGGAGTCGACCGAAGTATCATTGAGCATAGCCTACTCGTCAACCCAAGGGTTCGACCTGTTCTCCAAGAGCTCCGCAAATTGTCGATGGAGAGGGCAGACCTTGCTAAAGCAAAAGTGAAAAAATTGTTGAAGGCCGGGATCATTAGAGAGGTGGCCCATACAGAGTCATTAGCCAACCCCGTCTTCGTCAAGAAAAAGGCCTCCGGCAAGTGGCATATGTGCATTGACTTCACATCCCTAAATAAAGCATGCCCACGTGACTCATACCCCATGCCCCACATTGATCAATTAGTCGACTCCACTACCGGCTCCGAGCTTTTGAGCTTCCTCGACGCGTACTCCGAATATCATCAAATATGGCTAAAACGCGAAGACGAAGCCAAGACAAGCTTTGTAACTCCTTCGGGAGTCTTTTGTTATGTAAGAATGCCCTTCGGCTTAAGAAATGCCGGGGCAACATTTTTGAATATTAATTGCTAAGGCTCTAGGTCACCAGATATGTCGCAATGTCGAAGCCTATATGGATGATATTCTAATAAAGAGTGCTTTAAAGCACCAACATAGTCTAGACTTAGCAAAAACTTTTGAGAGCCCCCGAGCATGTGGAGTTCGCCTCAACCCTGAAAAATGTATCTTCAGGGCTCAAGCTGGAAAATTGTTAGGGTATTTTGTTTTGAGCAGGGGGATCGAAGCTAGCCCGACACAGATAAGTGCATTGCAGAGAATGGCTCCGTCGAAAATTTGAAGCAAGTTCAGACGCTTGCTAGACGCCTAGCGACCTTTAGTATATTTTTGGCAAGGTCTACAGACTGGAGCCTCTCAATATTAAAAGCCTTAAAAGGGTCCGAAGATTTTGCATGGACACCGGAGTGCCAGAAGAGTTTCGATAATATTAAAGACTATCTTGGCAACCTTGCAATACTCACTGTGCCCATCGTAAATGAAACTCTTCTCCTCTATCTTGCAGCTACGGGCTCCATTGTTAGTGTAGTCCTTGTTCGAGAAATGGATTTCAATGGGAAGCTGGTAAAAAAATCCAGTATATTTTGTATCAGAAGCCTTATCCGGAGCAAAAACCCGGTACTCCGAGTTGGAAAAAATCACTTATGCTCTGGTAATGGCTTCGAGGAAATTACGACATTATTTTCTGGCACATAATGTAATTGTACCAACATCTTATCCTATGGGAGATATGCTCCAAAGGAAGGACTCTATAGGGAGAATTTGAAAGTGGGCCGTTGAGCTAGCCCCCTTTGGCATCTCCTTTGTAGCAAGAACATCAATCAAGTCATGGTTGGTGGCTGATTTTGTAGCAGAATGAACTCCGTCTACAGTATGGGCTCCAGAAGAATCAAATGAAGGCATATGGACCATATACTCCGATGAAGCTTTTCAAGCATCCGGAGCAAGTGCCAGAGCGGTCATAATTTCGCCTTCAGGGCAGAAAGCAATGTAATCCACAAGGCTTAACTTTAAGTCCACCAATAATATTGCGGAGTACAAAGGAATTTTGCTAGGCCTCCGCAAGGCATGTGCCCTTGGTGCTACAAGAGTTTTTATAAAAACAGATTCCGAAATTGTAGCAGGGTACATTGATAAAAGTTTCTAGGTTCGGCATCCACAACTTGCTAGATATCTAGAAGAGATCGGCAACATTGAAACAACATTTAAAGGGATCTCTGTCCGAAGCATCCCACGAACCGATAATTTACAAGTAGATATCGTGGCAAAAGTTACAGCCGGAGCCCTAGATATTCCGGAAGGGACTTTTTATGAAGAGCTTGCCTCCCCTTCGGTGCCCCAACTCCCTCCTGTGGAGGTTCTTTGCATACCAATCATTGATTGGCGAAGTTCAATTATGGAGTTATTGCAAGGCGAAGTTAATTTGCCCGAAGGCCCGAAGCTGTCAAGACTACAGTTAAGAATCCAAAATTATCATATTATCAACAATATTTTATACAAGGCCAGAGTATGTTCACCCCTGCTCTGATGTATTTCCCAAGCCGAAGGCTAAGATATACCCTGAGAAATTCATGAAGGCCTTTGTGGTAGCCATCTTGCCCCTCGGGCTTTAGCAGGCAAAACACTTCGCCAAGGGCTCTATTGGCCTATAATAGTAGCTGATGCGGAGGCTTTAGTCCGCACTTACCAAGGTTGTCAATGGATGGGAAGACGGAGTGATCGTCTACCAACACCTCTTCAAGTTATATCTCTGGTAAGGCCAATGGCCTAGTGGGGTATGGATCTCATTGGCCCCTTCCCAATGGCAAAAGGCAGTTTGAAATTTGAAGTGGTAGCAATTGAATATTTTTCTAAGTGGGTCGAAGCAGAACCCCTCACAGCTACCACTTTGAAGAATGTACAAAAATTTTTCTGGCAAAATATTATTTGTAGGTTCAGAGTGCCTCGACAGCTAACAATCGATAATGACACTCAATTTGATGCCGAACCCTTTAGAGAGTTCTACCAAGGTCTTGGTATTGAAATGTGCTTTGCAGTTGTCCGTCATCTCCAATCCAATGGAGTTGTCGAGCGAGCTAATGGTAATATTTTGTTAGGCCTGAATCAAAGAATAGTAGGATTAGCGAAGGGGCTATGGACTAAAGAACTTCCGAAGATTTTGTGGTCCATTCAGACCACTCAAGCAAGGTCCACAGATTTCACCCCTTTCAGATTACTATTCGGAGATGAAGCCATGACGCCGACGGAGCGCAAAGGAGGATCCCTTCGCATCATCGAACCTAAAATGGAAAATGAAAGACATACTTCGCTGGACCTAACTAAAGAAACAAGGCTTCGAGCTGTTGCTAACCTAACGAAGTATCAACATCAGATGAAGATTTGGTATGACCCGAAGATAAAGCTTAATGAACTTAAAACGGGTCATTTAGTACTGCAAAGCATTATTGCTCTAGGGAAATTAGGAAATGAATGGGAAGGACCATATATCATCCTTCGTTTAGGATGCCCCAGATCTTTTAAATTAGCTAATTTAGAAGGTGAAGAATTGAAGCATGCATGGCACGCGGAGCACCTTAAGAAATACTTTGCTTAGGGGCTCCTTGTAATCATTTGTAAACACCTTTTAAATAAATAAAGTGTATGGTTCGAATAATGCATGCTTCTCAAGATGATTCCTACTCCTAGTGGGCGCACTAGGGGGACAGAGCTAATTGCAGATGTAAGTATTATTCATTCGAACCTAATTTACAGACTTCGAGCCACCAGCTCGAAGCATCCGTCAGGGTGGGAAAGTACCATAAAAAATGGATTCCAAGCCACCGGCTTGAAAGCATCCGTAAAAAGAGTCCAAAGAGACCAAATGATATGGACTTTGAGCAATCAGCTTGAAAGCATCCGTAAAAAGAGTCCAATGCAACCATTATAATCAGATCCTAATACATCCAAAAAAGAGTCCGAAGTGACAACATTTGAAAAAGAGTACTAAGCTACCATTTTCGGACTCCGAACCAATGGGTTCGAAGAAATCTACGAGGTCCCTAGCGACCATTTATTCGAATTTCGGACTATGAGTCCTTGATTTGTTTTCAATATAATTAGGGGCTCTATGTAACACCCCAAATTTTCAAAAAAAAAAAATAAAAATATTATTAAATTCAATTTCTTGGAATTATTATTTCAGAAAATACTTTTAATTCCCTTTTATACCCTTTTGAACTACAACATGGAGTGGATGACCAAATTAGGAGGTGAAACTTTTTGTATATGATCCTAAGACCAAAATATAATTTTGGGAATGTTTATAAATTTTTATCAACCTTGGAAGTAGCCCTAGCATTTTAATCTAATTTCTGGGATTATTTTTATTCAGAAATGTATTAGAACAGTAATGGGCTCCCCTCCCTCCCTTCTCTCTCTCCCGGCCAGCCCAGCCCGTTACCGCGCTCGCCTCTGGCTGACAACCCGGTCCCACCTGTCGGCGCCGAGTCCCTCCCCTCGCGCGCGAACCCGACGCCTCGGCCCCACCCGTCAGGCGCCACCCTCGCCCGCTCGCGCTCACTGGCTTGTGGCCCCTGCTCGTCAGAATCGTCTTCAACCCCGCGCCGGCCCCCCCTAATCCCGCCGGCGAAGACTTCGCCTCGGATCCCCTCGCCGGTTCCCCCTTCCGTTAAACCGAGCCCGACATTAACTTCCCCGAGCCCCGCCGGTCATTTAAGCACGTTAATGCGCGCGTTTAAGCCCCTGGATCGCCCTCACGCGCACGGTCGCGCCTTCGCCGGCGAGTTAAAGCCCTCCTCGGCTTTCCTTGCATGCGGTGCCCGTTAATCCTCGCCGATGCCTCTATTTAAGCACCTGGCCTCCACCGCGTTCTACCCCCACGACAATTCACGGCGAGAACGAACAGAGCGCTCCCCTCTTCGGTTTTTAACACCTCACCGCCGCTCCTACTCCAGTCGCCCCTCGTCGTCGCTAGCGACCTCCTCCGCCCTAGCCAACCCCACCGTCATCACCGCAAGGACGTCACCGACCCCGACCACCCCTCCGCCATCCTCGAGCCTCGCCGGAACACCGTCGTCGACAAGGACCCGAGACCACCTCACCGTCTACCTCGTCGCCGGCCACGCCCCGTCGTCCCCGAACCACCGCCGAGGTACCTTCGTGACCCCCTCGTTGCCCTCTTTTCATTTTAGGACCTAGCATCGACCGCCATCGATCGCCGTGGCCGCTGGCCCGCTCGCCGTCGTCGGAGAAGACGACCGGCACGGGTCGAGTACCCGTGCCGTGTCGGATTCGATCCACGCCGTGCGATCCAGATCTAACGGCCCGGATTTAATCCCTCGTGCGATTTAATCGGCGCCGTCGGATCTGAGTGAAGCGGTACGGTGCGATCTCGTGCGTCCGTTAGTTTTAAAACCCCGCGTTTAATCTCGTGCGTCCACGTGGTACCCCTTCGAACGTTTTAATCCTGGCCGTCCGTAGTCACTTACGCGTCCCGTCTCGCCCTCGAGCGTCGGATCTGGATCCGACGGTCCAGATCGACCCGGCGCACGCGCACAGTGCGCGGGTTCACCGTGGGCCTGGTTCACCGTGGACCCGAGGGGTTTAAAATTTGAAAATAAATTCCAGAAATGCTTTTAAACTTGTAAAATTCATATCTAATGCATTTGAACTCTAAAAATTACCATTCCAATTTCAGAAAATTCATAAAATTATTCTCTACATATTTATGCAATAAAAACAGTAGGTTTACTTTGACATTTTCATGTTTATTTAAATAAGTATTCAAATGCCCTTAGGATTAAAATGCAAATTTAAATATTTAAACTCCAGAAAATTTATATATTTGTTCCTTTCTGTTTAAACACTAGAACCACAGAGTTTTCTCTGAATCATTCATATTAAACTAATTAGAAAACTTAATGTGGTATTATTCACACTTAAAAACCCTTTTATGAAAAACAATAATTCATTTTGATTCATTTTAAATTAATTGTGAAATAAATTTCAGAACCTTAACAACTGATTTTCTTTAAAATCAAACCAACTAAAACCCACATGCTTGTTGTGTGATTTTACGTTGTTTATATCGAATGTTGTATTTATTCTACTTTATTATTATTGAAAAGACTACGACGCCGTCGAGGAGCCGGAATACTTCCCGGAAGTCCCTCCCTCGCCTTTCGCTGACAAGGCAAGTCACCAACCCATTCTTTTGAACATATTGAACCCATGTTTGAATTGACTATCGCTAAAACACATAGGTTATATATGCATTAGTCAAATGAACCCTTACATTATATTTATTTAGGATCCCCCGACCTTGATGTGCAACCCAAGCCATGCTATCTCGCCTAACCTCCTTGTCACCATATGATCAATGATATTAGTTAGTGTTCAAAGTAATGACACGGCCGCTATAGGATAAAAATGAGTCGTAGTAAAATGGTTCTATTATATGATCCCCGTTACTTCTTATCCTTGGAAATTCTGTTGGTGATGAGTCATGGTTGTGAGTGTATGCATGGTGGGTTCCGGGTGCAAGCTAGGGCATTGGTCGGTAGCACCCGGGGCACTATAAGGACCGGTCTGAGGGATCCGTTGCAATACACTTACGTACTAACCACAAGTCTAGTGGGTAAGTCCTAACTAAGGTATGGGTTGTTCCAAACCGAGGCCACCATTTGGAGATGGGTCAAGTTGCACCTGCGGGTGACTTGTACCAATGTGGCGCAAAAGGGGGTGCGACGTTAGCCGGGATGCGGCCCGGCGCGCCGGCGAAACCTAGAGCGGGTGGTTATCGCTTGGAACATCTCATATTGAGGTTTTGGCACGAGTTCCCGTGAAATGGGTCATCTCGTTGAGATGAGTGCGTGCCTTGTGGGTACAGTAGTACATCTCTGATCAGAGTCTTAAATCTTTTCGAAAAGCCGAGCCCACGGTCAAGGGCGGGTTGCGTGACATCCCCCAGTTAGTTTACTTGGAATATGAATGTGCATGATGGATTGACATGTAAGGACTGTTGTGCGAGGAGGTAAAACGTACTCCTCGAGTTAGTTGATGTTGATGATGTTCATGTTTACTTTCCGCATGGTTAAAATATGATTACACTAAATGCCATAACTGCAACTGCTTTACTCCGCATTGTTAGCCCTTATCCTTCCTTGTTTATTATCCTGCATTATTATTTGCATTTGCGGTGGCTTGTTGAGTACTTTTTGTACTCATACCCGTTGGACCCCACAGAGGATGCTTACTTTGAAGACGGTCTGGAGTAGCGACCCAGTCGAGAAGAAAGATCCTGAAGGAGACGTTCGTCATGCCGCTGTTTAAATTATTTTATTACTGTTTTTACTAAAACAATGTTGTAATAAATATGGTCTGCGTACCATGGATATTGTCGTATGTACGTTGTCGCATGATGAACCTCTTGTATTATTGTTTTTCTATGGAAATTCAATAATGTCCCGATTTTGTTAAATCGGGGCGCTACAAGATGGTATCAGAGCCGACTCGACTGTAGGAAGCCAAACAGACCCGCCCAGCCATTAGCCATAGGAAATTATTTCTCGAAAATCTACTTCATAAACTTTGTTCCTCTCCTCACTTTTATTCAACTTGCTGTTTTGTAGATGCCTGTCTACCAAGTCCACAGCTACTGCCGCCACTATGAGGGCTTCGTCCGGGAGCTCCGCATGATGCTCACCTTCCTCGGGTTCCTCTTCGAACCCGAATTCAAGGAGTGTACCCCGACGAGTTCGCCGGGCCTTGCTGACGTCTCCCTCACCGTCCATGGCTCCGGGGAACACCTGCCGCCCTACACCACCGCACTTGGAGGCCCGACTTTCGACGTCGCGTGCCAACGAGTCGCCCTCAGGCCCTCATGGAGCTGAGGATGATCTACGACGATCGTCTTCAGAACTCGTCCTTCCGGCTCGTGCCGAAGCGTACTCCCGGAGCCCACCGTAGCATCTACCTCGGAGTTCACTCCGTGCGTGATCCGGTCATGGCCCGACAGTCGCGTCTTCTGCAGGCCATGGATGATCTCCACACCGAGGCGGTGCTCGACGCCGACGAGCACCATGAGGCGGTTGAGTTTCTTCGTGAAGAAACGAAGAACCTGATCCAGCAGAACGGCGAGCTGCAGCGCAAGATCATGCAGCTGCAGAAGGACATCGCTGAGATGGTTCCTCTTCTTCCAAGGAAGAAGAAGCCCATCCGTGAGCCCCTCCCTCGCCCCAAGAGGATCCCGCCACGACCCTCCCCCGCCAGGCCTTCTACCAGCGCCCCTCCTCCACGCCCCGGCCTCGTCTCCGACTCCATCATCGAGAATTTTCTCGAGCCCACCATCTCTCTGGAGCCGCGCACTCGTGGTTCCGAGAGCACGGAGACCGCCTCCGGTGGCGAGTAGGCGTTAGGAGACGCGAATTTAAATAAAAAAAGCATTATTTTGTATGTGGTGCTACCCACGACGAGTGTGTTGTGGGTAGAATAAGAACTTGATTGTAATAAACATTTTTACCACTTAATTTATATGCTTGAAATATTCTTGTTAATTGTGTTGTCAACTTTTTGCCTTATAACCTTATGAATTCAGAAGATGGTCGACCACCAGAACACCGGCTCCAACAACGGAGCAGGAGGAAGCCGAGATGCGCCTGAGGGTGTTGTGCCCAACTGGGGTGCAACGGGCCCGCGGCAATCCGGGTCGCCTTCCGCCAACCACCCCACCTTGGCGGAGATGATGGCGAATCAGAACCATCTGATCACCGCCCTCCTCACCCAAATGCAGCACCAACAGGCTCAGTTGGACCGTCTGCAGAACGGGGAGCCCGCCCCTCGCGCACCAGCACCCGCGGCCGCTCCGCAACTCTCCGAGTTTTTGCGCGTGCGCCCGCCCATCTTCTCAAGCACCACCAACCCGATGGAGGCCGGAGATTGGCTTCGTACCATCGAGAAGAAGCTCGATCTCCTCCCCTGCACAGACCGGGAGCGGGTGGCCTTCGCCACTCACCAGCTCCAGGGTCCCGCCGCCGAATGGTGGGACAACTACCGTGCGTCCCAGCCAGAGGGCCACATGGTGACTTGGGCGGAGTTCACCATCGCCTTTCGTGCCGCCCACGTCCCCGCCGGCGTCATCGCGGTGAAACAGCAGGAGTTCCGCGACCTGCAACAAGGCAACAGGACTGTCATGGAGTACCTCCATGAGTTCAACCGCCTCGCCCGCTACGCACCGGAGGAAGTGCGCACCGACGCCCTCCGCCAAGCCAAGTTCCTCAGGGGACTTAAGGATGAGCTGTCCATCCAGCTCGTCGCCGCCGACTTCGCCGACTTCCAGCGGCTGGTCAACAAAGCGCTCATTCAAGAGACTGAGCAGAACAAGCTGGACCTCAAGAAGAGGAAGATGATCGCCTTCAAGCATCAGCAGGCGAACCCCCAGAGGCCCCGCTTCGTCCCTCCGCCACCAGCGCCCGCCTACCATCCTCGGCCCGCCTACAGGCCACCTCACGCAGCCGGTGGATCCAACGCCGGGCATCCTCGCCCCGCTCCACCAGCTCCGGCCGCTCATCCGACACCGGCCGCCAAGGCCCCAATCTTGAAGGATCGCCAAGGAAGGCCGGTCATCTGCTTCAACTGCCGCAAGGAAGGACACTATTCACACCAGTGTCCTCACCCCAAGCAGAACCAAGGCGCAGCACCCAACCAGGCGGTTCGCGCCCGCGTCAACCACATCAGCGCGGAGGAAGCTCAGGAGGCTCCTGAAGTCGTGCTCGGTACGTTTACTGTGAATTCCGTACCGGCCATCATATTATTCGACTCTGGAGCAACCCACTCCTTCATCTCGGAAAATTTTGTGAAAACAAACCATCTGGACGTGCTCCCTCTACCCATTCCCATGGTGATTGCCACCCCCGGCAACAGGACCTCAGCCCGCTTCTACAGCCCTAAGGTTCAACTTGACATCCAAGGAGTGCTGTTTCGGGCCGAGCCTGTCCTCATCCAATGCACCGGACTCGACCTTATACTAGGTATGGATTGGTTGATGAAGCACAAGGGAGTGATCGACTGTGCCAGCAAGTCCGTCATGGTGACCAATCCTGAAGGCGTAACCGTCACCTTCGGATGACCAGTCGCAAACCACTCGGAGCATCCCTCCGCTCAATAGCTCTTGAAGAGGTGCCAATAGTCAAGGAGTTTGCAGATGTTTTCCCCGAAGATCTGCCCGGAATGCCTCCCAAGCGGGACATCGAATTCAGAATCGAACTTGTCCCCGGGACCACTCCAATCTCCAAGCGCCCGTACCGAATGGCCGCCAATGAGCTAGCCGAAGTCAAGAGCAACATCGAAGACCTAGAACAGAAAGGTTATATCCGACCGAGTACCTCACCCTGGGGTGCACCGGTTATATTTGCCATGAAGAAGGACAAGACCAAGAGGATGTGCGTGGACTATAGAGCCCTGAACGACGTGACCATCAAGAACAAATACCCATTGCCTCGAATCGACGACCTGTTCGATCAGCTGAAAGGATCCTCGGTGTTTTCCAAGATTGACCTCAGGTCAGGTTATCACCAGTTGAGGATCAGGGAGGAAGATATACCCAAGACTGCTTTCACCTCCCGCTATGGACTCTACGAGTACACCGTGATGTCGTTCGGACTCACGAATGCCCCGACCTTTTTCATGAACATGATGAACAATGTATTCATGGAGTTCTTGGACAAGTTCATCGTGGTATTCATCGACGATATCCTCGTTTACTCCAAGACCAAGGAAGAACACGAGACTCACCTCCGTCTGACCCTCGGAAAGCTAAGGGAGCAGCAACTGTACGCCAAATACAGCAAATGCGAATTTTGGTCGTCTGAGGTGAAGTTCCTCGGTCATGTTATATCTGCCGGAGGAATAGCAGTGGACCCAACCACCGTTGAAGCGGTAACCAACTGGCTACAGCCAACGACCGTGACCGAGATCCGGAGTTTTCATCGGATTGGCCGGATACTACCGCCGGTTCATCGAGAATTTTTCCAAGATCGCCAAGCCTATGACCAGACTTCTGCAGAAGGAAGTGAAGTTTGAATGGACCCCCGACTGCGAAGAAAGCTTCCAGACCCTCAAGAAGAAGCTAGTATCAGCCCCCATTCTGACTCTGCCAGACATCCGGAAAGACTTCCACGTCTACTGTGATGCCTCTCGTCAAGGATTGGGATGCGTCTTAATGCAAGAAGGGAAAGTGATATCTTACGCCTCCCGGCAACTGAGACCGCATGAGCTGAACTACCCAACCCACGACCTGGAACTAGCAGCCGTGGTTCATGCCTTGAAGATATGGAGACATTACCTTGTGGGAAATCGGTGTGAGGTCTTCACCGACCACAAGAGCCTCAAGTACATATTCACCCAACCAGATCTGAATCTCAGGCAAAGGAGATGGTTGGAACTGATCAAGGATTACGACTTGGGCATCCATTATCATCCGGGCAAAGCGAACGTGGTGGCAGACGCCCTTAGTCGAAAAGGGTACTGCAATGCCATCATGATTCAAGACCAAGCTCCTTTACTTTATAAGGAGATGGAGAGGCTAAACTTGGGGATCACCACTCGAGAGTACCTCGCTGCCTTGGAGTCTCGGCCTGTCTTAATAGACCAGATCCGAGAGAAGCAGAAGGAAGACCCGGACATCCTGGAGATCCAGCAAAACATGAGGAAGGGTAAAGCCCCCGGATTCTCCGAGGACGAACATGGTACCATCTGGTTCGGAAACCGAGTATGCGTACCCAACCTACCTGAGTTGAAGACTCTCATCCTTCAAGAAGCCCACGATACTCTATACTCCATTCATCCCGGGAGTACAAAGATGTACCAAGACCTGAAGGAAAAATATTGGTGGGTCAGCATGAAGAGAGAAATAGCTGAGTATGTGGCCAAGTGCGACACATGCCGGCGAGTCAAGGCAGAGCATCAGAGACCTGCCGGACTGCTTCAACCCCTCAAAGTCCCTGAATGGAAGTGGGAAGAGATAGGAATGGACTTCATCACGGGACTGCCCAGGACCCAAGTTGGTCATGATTCCATCTGGGTGATCGTCGATCGACTCACCAAGGTAGCTCACTTCGTCCCGGTCAAGACAACTTACTCCGTCGCCAAGTTGGCTGAGTTGTACATGACCCGGATCGTGTGCCTCCACGGAGTTCCTAAGAAGATTGTATCTGACCGCGGGAGTCAGTTTACCTCCAAGTTTTGGAAGAACCTTCAAGAGGAACTCGGCACCCGGCTGAACTTTAGCACCGCCTATCATCCACAGACCGACGGTCAGACCGAAAGGGTCAACCAGATATTGGAGGATATGCTTAGAGCTTGTGCTCTAGACTTTGGCGGAATGTGGGACAAGAACTTACCTTATGCAGAGTTCTCCTACAACAACAGCTATCAAGCCAGCCTGCAAATGTCCCCGTTCGAAGCACTCTATGGGCGTAAGTGCAGAACGCCGTTGCTCTGGGATCAAACCGGAGAATCACAACTGTTTGGGACTGACTTATTGAGAGAAGCTGAAGAGAAAGTTAAGATCATAAGAGACCGATTGAAGGCAGCCCAATCCAGGCAAAAGAGCTATGCCGACAACCGTCGAAGAGACCTAGCCTTTGAGGAGGGCGATTATGTCTACCTCCGAGTCACTCCCCTCCGTGGCACTCAAAGGTTCAACATGAAAGGCAAACTAGCACCCCGCTACGTCGGACCTTTCCAGATCCTCCGTCGACAAGGAGAAGTGGCATATCAACTGGATCTACCTCCATCCTTGGCAGGAGTTCATGATGTGTTCCATGTCTCTCAGCTGAAAAAGTGCCTCCGTGTACCCACCGAGCAAGCCGACCTTCAGCAGCTCAATGTCCAAGAAGATTTGACCTACATAGAAAGACCCGTCAAGATCTTGGAAACCAAGGAGAGAGTAACCAGAAGTCGCGTCGTCCGCTTCTGCAAAGTCCAATGGAACAACCATCCCGCAGAAGAAGCCACTTGGGAAAAAGAAGACGAGCTAAAAGCCCAATACCCCGAGCTATTCGAGTAACGTTCCAATCTCGAGGACGAGATTCTTGTAAGGGGGATAGGTTTGTAACACCCCAAATTTTCAAAACAATAAAAATATTATTAAATTCAATTTCTTGGAATTATTATTTCAGAAAATACTTTTAATTCCCTTTTATACCCTTTTGAACTACAACATGGAGTAGATGACCAAATTAGGAGGTGAAACTTTTTGTATATGATCCTAAGACCAAAATATAATTTTGGGAATTTTTATAAATTTTTATCAACCTTGGAAGTAGCCCTAACATTTTAATCTAATTTCTGGGATTATTTTTATTCAGAAATGTATTAGAACAGTAATGGGCTCCCCTCCCTCCCTTCTCTCTCTCCCGGCCGGCCCAGCCCGTTACCGCGCTCGCCTCTGGCTGACAACCCGGTCCCACCTGTCGGCGCCGAGTCCCTCCCCTCGCGCGCGAACCCGACGCCTCGGCCCCACCCGTCAGGCGCCACCCTCGCCCGCTCGCGCTCACTGGCTTGTGGCCCCCGCTCGTCAGAATCGTCTTCAACCCCGCGCCGGCCCCCCCCTAATCCCGCCGGCGAAGACTTCGCCTCGGATCCCCTCGCCGGTTCCCCCTTCCGTTAAACCGAGCCCGACATTAACTTCCCCGAGCCCCGCCGGTCATTTAAGCACGTTAATGCGCGCGTTTAAGCCCCTGGATCGCCCTCACGCGCACGGTCGTGCCTTCGCCGGCGAGTTAAAGCCCTCCTCGGCTTTCCTTGCATGCGGTGCCCGTTAACCCTCGCCGATGCCTCTATTTAAGCACCTGGCCTCCACCGCGTTCTACCCCCACGACAATTCACGGCGAGAACGAACAGAGCGCTCCCCTCTTCGGTTTTTAACACCTCACCGCCGCTCCTACTCCAGTCGCCCCTCGCCGTCGCTAGCGACCTCCTCCGCCCTAGCCAACCCCACCGTCATCACCGCAAGGACGTCACCGACCCCGACCACCCCTCCGCCATCCTCGAGCCTCGCCGGAACACCGTCGTCGACAAGGACCCGAGACCACCTCACCGTCTACCTCGTCGCCGGCCACGCCCCGTCGTCCCCGAACCACCGCCGAGGTACCTTCGTGACCCCCTCGTTGCCCTCTTTCATTTTAGGACCTAGCATCGACCGCCATCGATCGCCGTGGCCGCTGGCCCGCTCGCCGTCGTCGGAGAAGACGACCGGCACGGGTCGAGTACCCGTGCCGTGTCGGATTCGATCCACGCCGTGCGATCCAGATCTAACGGCCCGGATTTAATCCCTCGTGCGATTTAATCGGCGCCGTCGGATCTGAGTGAAGCGGTACGGTGCGATCTCGTGCGTCCGTTAGTTTTAAAACCCCGCGTTTAATCTCGTGCGTCCACTGTGGTACCCCTTCGAACGTTTTAATCCTGGCCGTCCGTAGTCACTTACGCGTCCCGCCTCGCCCTCGCGCGTCGGATCTGGATCCGACGGTCCTAGATCGACCCGGCGCACGCGCACAGTGCGCGGGTTCACCGTGGGCCTGGCTCACCGTGGACCCGAGGGGTTTAAAATTTGAAAATAAATTCCATAAATGCTTTTAAACTTGTAAAATTCATATCTAATGCATTTGAACTCTAAAAATTACCATTCCAATTTCAGAAAATTCATAAAATTATTCTCTACATATTTATGCAATAAAAACAGTAGGTTTACTTTGACATTTTCATGTTTATTTAAATAAGTATTCAAATGCCCTTAGGATTAAAATGCAAATTTAAATATTTAAACTCCAGAAAATTTATATATTTGTTCCTTTGTGTTTAAACACTAGAACCACAGAGTTTTCTCTGAATCATTCATATTAAACTAATTAGAAAACTTAATGTGGTATTATTCACACTTAAAAGCCCTTTTATGAAAAACAATAATTCATTTTGATTCATTTTAAATTAATTGTGAAATAAATTTCAGAACCTTAACAACTGATTTTCTTTAAAATCAAACCAACTAAAACCCACATGCTTGTTGTGTGATTTTACGTTGTTTATATCGAATGTTGTATTTATTCTACTTTATTATTATTGAAAAGACTACGACGCCGTCGAGGAGCCGGAATACTTCCCGGAAGTCCCTCCCTCGCCTTTCGCTGAACAAGGCAAGTCACCAACCCATTCTTTTGAACATATTGAACCCATGTTTGAATTGACTATCGCTAAAACACATAGGTTATATATGCATTAGTCAAATGAACCCTTACATTATATTTATTTAGGATCCCCCGACCTTGATGTGCAACCCAAGCCATGCTATCTCGCCTAACCTCCTTGTCACCATATGATCAATGATATTAGTTAGTGTCCAAAGTAATGACACGGCCGCTATATAGGATAAAAATGAGTCGTAGTAAAATGGTTCTATTATATGATCCCCGTTACTTCTTATCCTTGGAAATTCTGTTGATGATGAGTCATGGTTGTGAGTGTATGCATGGTGGGTTCCGGGTGCAAGCTAGGGCATTGGTCGGTAGCACCCGGGGCACTATAAGGACCGGTCTGAGGGATCCGTTGCAATACACTTACGTACTAACCACAAGTCTAGTGGGTAAGTCCTAACTAAGGTATGGGTTGTTCCAAACCGAGGCCACCATTTGGAGATGGGTCAAGTTGCACCTGCGGGTGACTTGTACCAATGTGGCGCAAAAGGGGGTGCGACGTTAGCCGGGATGCGGCCCGGCGCGCCGGCGAAACCTAGAGCGGGTGGTTATCGCTTGGAACATCTCATATTGAGGTTTTGGCACGAGTTCCCGTGAAATGGGTCATCTCGTTGAGATGAGTGCGTGCCTTGTGGGTACAGTAGTACATCTCTGATCAGAGTCTTAAATCTTTTCGAAAAGCCGAGCCCACGGTCAAGGGCGGGTTGCGTGACATCCCCCAGTTAGTTTACTTGGAATATGAATATGCATGATGGATTGACATGTAAGGACTGTTGTGCGAGGAGGTAAAACGTACTCCTCGAGTTAGTTGATGTTGATGATGTTCATGTTTACTTTCCGCATGGTTAAAATATGATTACACTAAATGCCATAACTGCAACTGCTTTACTCCGCATTGTTAGCCCTTATCCTTCCTTGTTTATTATCCTGCATTATTATTTGCATTTGCGGTGGCTTGTTGAGTACTTTTTGTACTCATACCCGTTGGACCCCACAGAGGATGCTTACTTTGAAGACGGTCTGGAGTAGCAACCCAGTCGAGAAGAAAGATCCTGAAGGAGACGTTCGTCATGCCGCTGTTTAAATTATTTTATTACTGTTTTTACTAAAACAATGTTGTAATAAATATGGTCTGCGTACCATGGATATTGTCGTATGTACGTTGTCGCATGATGAACCTCTTGTATTATTGTTTTTCTATGGAAATTCAATAATGTCCCGATTTTGTTAAATCGGGGCGCTACACTCTAGCCTCCGAAAATAGAAATTATTGAAATTGTACTCTTAGCTGGCATTATAATCGTTGTGCGTAACCATCTTCGCTCGAAATTCGAAGGTGCTTACCCCCAAAGAGGGGCCAGGAGATAATGAGACAATTTCGAAGTATTCAAGTTTATATTACTCAATAAATTATATTACATTAAGAAAAATCAGTGTCTAAGCCAAGGAGGAAGCGAAGACCCCTTCGATCCCCATAGCTAGATTCGAAGTTAGCTCGGCTTCGAAGGTGACTCATTCCGGAGCCCAAAGTCTTCAGAACTTTACGTTCAACTTGTTTCCCCTTCTTCGAAGCTCGGAAATCTCTTTGTTCTTGCTGAAGCTCGGCCCAGGTCCGAAGTCGTTCGGGGCTACTCTTTGCTTGCTCCTCGCTAGACCACTCTTCTTCGGACCAATCAATGTCTTCCAAAGATGAAGATGCTATATTAACAACTTATTCCCCCTTCTCCTCCTTAATGTAGGCTAATACTTCTTTACAGATTTCGGGTATAGCCTCTCCATGGATCCCCCGAGGAATTGAAAATCTAGGACGCCTATGAGGCCTTAAGGCTTCGAAGGTAGCCCACTATTGACGGAGCTCTTTGTTAACCTCTAATACTTCAAGCTCATCCAAAAATGGTCAGAAAGCCTAAAAACATTTCCAAATAAGTATTTTTCATTCAAAATAAGACAAAAACATAAGTTTTTACTTAAGCGGAGCCCTAAGAAGAACTAAACCATCGGGTCTGAAGGAGGCTTGCTGCTCGAAGGCTGCGTCCACACTTGCTTTTGACAGAGGCCTTCATCGATCCACGCCTTCATGGTTGACCGACCTTCAACTCTCTAGGATGGCTGAAAAGCTTCCCAAGCTGTGACCACGTCAGGTGAAGGGGTCAACAGACAGTCACCATCAAAGCTAGTGGGGGATGCTACGAGCTTCGGTGAAATAGATAATCCGATGTCTTCATAGTAGCGAAGCACTCTAAGAGTGGCTACTTGGTTAGAGATCTCTCCGTACTGAGTACCCGTAGTCTTCATTGTCTTAGCTCCTGCTTGGATCATCTTCATCTTCCACATCAAGGAGTCATTAGCACACAACGGGGAAGGGAAGGATGTCCCGAAATATTCCAGAACACCCTAGAGGACGTCCATGGTTTCGGAGGCTGCACTCTCACACTTTATCTTCTCTACGGACAATGCCTTGTTCAATTTAGTCATTTCACAGATTAAAGAGGAGAGCTTGGCCATTTCTGTCATAAGGACAATTTTTTGTCCGAGCAACTTCCTCACCTCTTCAGCTAAGCCTTGCTGCTTTTCTCGGAGCTTGACAAGTTCAGCCCCCGAAGCTTCCTGCTCCTCTCAAAGCCTTTCAACTTCAGCCCAGAGCACTACACGTTCAGCCTCGAGCTCCTCCTTTAGAGCTTCTAGCCTGGCTTTAGCGCTCCACTCTGTCGAAGACATCTATTCAAAGCTCAAAGCTTGGTTCTCAGAGTCGGTAAGACTCCCTTGAAGAGCCGTCACATTCTCCTTAAGCCGGTTGCATTCTCACTCGTTCAACACAGCAGCTGCTTGAACAAGAATGACATGCTACAAAGGAAAAGAGGAGCAATGCAAGTAAATTATATATACATGTTTAGATTAAACTAATTTTTGCAAGTGCTTCGTACCTGGTAAGCCACCCGTTCGAGAGCAGCATCAAGCTCTGACCCTACGACCTCTCTAAGGATGGAGACCAAGTTAGTCTTCTGTCGCGCCCCGATCTAATGAATCAGGACTTTATTGAAATTCCATAGAAAATCAATAAAACAAGACGTTCATCACACGACCACGTACAAGACGAGCAATCATTCATGGTTCGTAGACCGCATTAATACAAAAGTGAATGAAAGTGAAGAGAAACTAATAAAATCAAGGGTCCTAGATGAACGCCTTCTTCCAGTCTCGCCTTGACTGGGTCGCTACTCCAGACCTTCATCCTCCTCGTAGTAGACGGGCTCTGATGGTGTAAGTCAACGGGGTGAGTACAGATGTACTCAGCAAGCCACCGAATGCAAATATAATGCAAGATAATAACAAGGGAGATAGTGGCTAGTTTTGCGGAAGCAGCATATTTGTAAAGCATTATATGTGAGCAATTTATTAGTACGGAAAAGTAAACATGTGAATGCATCATCATCTTCTAACTCGAGGAGTACGTTTTACCTCCTCGCACAACAGTCCTTACATGCCATGAATAACTCAATCTTTCAACCAATGGTAAACTAACTGCGAGTAGTCACACAACCCGCCCTTGACCGTGGGCTCGGCTTTTCAAAAAGATTTAATTTACTCTGATCAGAGATGTACCACTGTACCCACAAGGCACGCACTCATCACTTACACCAAAGTGTAACGAGATGACCCATTTCACGGGAACTCGTGCCAAAACCTTCCATATGGTCTCCCCCGACTCAACAGCACCCTCTTATAGGTTTCGTACCGTGTCTCGCCATGTCGAGTTTCCACAATACCCCCCCTTGAGCCATCGTCGGTACAAGGCGCCCTGAGGGCTAGCTCCTTGCCCCCTCCACTATGGTGCCGTGAGACGGAGTGTTCCATACTTCCGGTTAGGACTTACCCATTAGACTTGTGGTTGGTACGGAAGTGCTTTGCAACAGATCCCGCAGACCGGTCCTTATAGTGCCCCGGGTGCGACCAACCAGTTTCCGAGCTTGCACCCGGAACCCACCATACTTATGACATGCCTAACTCCAACAGAGTCCAGAGACAAGAATAACAGGGTATTTCATATACCAGAATCCATCTAATCTACGACTCATTCTTTATATCCTATAGCATTTGTGCCGGTACATTGGGCACTAGCTAATATAATATTTGTAGAGTGACAAGGAGTTAAGGCTCAATAAGCATGGCTTGGGTTTGCACACAAGGACGGGGATCTAATAAATATAAGTGTAGGGCTTGATTTTTGACTAATGCAATATTAACCTATGTGTTATAGCGATAATTTATTAAAACATGGGCTCAATATGATCAACTGTTTCCACAGAGGTGGTCGATGACTTGCCTTGATCAGCAAAGGGTGAAGGTGGAACCTCGGGATAGAACTCCTGCTCTTCGACGATGTCGTAGTCTTCTCGATACGGAAAAGTAAACACAACATTCAATAAACAATCCAAAATCAAGCATACAAGCATACAAGTCATTGTTGGGTTTAAGTAAGGGAGATAGAGTCTTAAATTCTTAGAGAATTGTTACTTGAATATTTAAGATTGATTCCTAATGAGATTTCTGAATTTATGACTTGATGTAATTTACTTTTCCTAGGGGTTTTTATTTCCCCTTTTTAGAGGTGAACATAAAAAGGTATTAACCTTGATGTTTTTATAGTATCAAAGATAGTGACTTTAAAATATTAAGTCTTTGAAGTTTGTTATAAAGTATGGATCTTTACTATTAAGAAGGGCTTTGTGTAATATGAATTAATGGAACAAAGTGGGTAAAAATGAATATTCTATTTTTATTGTATTAAAAATAATAAACTCAAGTTGTTAGGTTTTCTAAAGTTATTATATGAGTTGTCATGATATTTTTTTATGATATTTTTATAAAGTGTTTAACTTCTATTATATGAATTACTCAATTATCCTACAAGGGCTTTTGCAATATTAATTAATAGATTAAAGTGGGCAAAGTGAACATGTTGTTTCTGTTGCATTGAAACAGTGGAATAAATTCATTAAGTCCTCTGAATTTATTGAATAAGTATTCATGATATTTTTGTAAAGGGTTGCATTTTTATCATATGAGTTAATCATTTATTTTAAAGGGCCTTGAAAAGGTTATTTAATAAAATGAAATGGGCAAAATGAATCATTATATTTTTATTGGCTTATAAACAGTGTAAGGGAGTCATTGTATCCCCAGAAATTAATATATATATTTTTAAGGATTTTTCTGGATTATTCAAATGTAATATGATTTAAATCCTAAAGGGGACTTAGAAATATAATTTAATAAAATGTCATGGACAAAATGGTTATTACATTTTTATTGTATTAACAACAGTGAAATAGAGCCATTATATCTTCTGATATTATTTTATAAATTTTTAAGGGTTTACCTGAATTATTTTATTGAAATATTAATTAATTCCTAAAGGGGATTTTTCTTTATTATTTAATAAGATTATTAGGTGCCAAATAAACATATTGTTTTTATTGTATAAAAGTGTAGAGAATAAAAAGACAAAATTTCCAGAATTGAAATGGTGAAATTTGGGGTTAATTTGAGCAAGATATGAATTTTGGAAGTTTAAACCATTTTTCTGAATTTTATTTTAAACAGAAATCAGTCTTTGGTCCACGGTGAACTGGGTTCACCGTGAACCAACGACTTCGCGCGTGAGCCGGGCACGTGGCAGCGGTTGGATCAAGATCCAAAGGCCACAGTGCGCGCGGGGATTTAAGTGAAATCCGACGGCTAGGATTCACGGATACCCCTTCGTCAGATTTGGACGTCCCAGATTAATCCGTCGAAATGAATTAATGCCAAGCGTCCAGATCTGATCGGACGGCTGTCGTCCCATCCGGCATGGCACGCACAGAAGGGGGCTGGATACCCTTCTTCTCCAGCTCCGGCGAAGCAACGGCGAGCAATTACCGGCGACGGCGAGGCCTAAGGCCCTAGGCGATGGCGAAAATGGACAGAGGGGCATGAGGGGGTTCTCGGCATACCGGCGGCGATGACCAAGGAGCAGTGGCGGTGGCCGGTGACGAGAAGGTGGCGACGGGCTCCTCGGGTTGGCAGTGGCGATGGCGTTCCGGCGGTGGTCTGGCCTAGCGGAGGTGATGCCGAGGTAGAGGAGGCGGAGGGGATCCCGTCACTGGAGACGGCGAGGGCGGCGGTGGCCCGGAGCGCCGGCGAGGGGCTGCCGGAGGGGAAACAGGGGAAATTCCCAAAAAATCGTGGTGGCGCTCGGGTAGGCGAAGGCTTGTGCTCTTCTCGGGTTGCCTGAGTGCGGTGGTGGCGAGGGCTCTTATAGGCTCGTCGATGGCGAAAATTGGAAAGCTTTTCCAGGGAAACCGAGAGGAATTCCTTATGTCGCCGGCGAGCCTTCCATGTGCTCGGGTGGGCTTCCATTTGGGCGAAAACGCGTCGCCCTTGGGCGGAAGGAGATCGCGGGCACTACGGGAAGGCGATCCGGGGCTCGATTCGGCGAAAGGGCAACGGCCGACGGCTAACGGCGGAAAGAGGGCCGTCGGGATGGAAGGGGGAGATCCCCTTCCATCGAAGAAGAAAGGTCTGACAGGTGGGGGCCACTTGTCAGCCGGCGGGTGCGAGAGAGGAGGGACCGACAAGCGTGCCCGGCGTGGCAGTGGGCGAGAGAGGGCGTGGTAGAGGCTGGCGGGTGGGCCGGCTAGGCGCGAGTGGCGGGAGAGAGAGGGAGGGCGCGCGCCGACAGGTGGTTCCCGCCTGTCGGTGGGCGCGGCCGGAACGGGCTGGGCCGAAAGGCCTTCGGAGGGAGATTTAGGGTTTCGGCCCAACAAGATTTAAAATTCATTTTTCAATTAAAATAATTCCAGAAATTCAAATATTTGCTTAAGGCTTGAAGCACTGTTGCTAAAATTTTGTAAAAATTCTCAAAAATATTTCTTGGCCTCTAGTTTATCCCATAAAATTTTCAAGTCCAAATTTTGAATATTTACCTCTGTTTGGCTTTAATAGGGCTCTTTTAGGATTTTCTTTAATAACAAATTTCAGAAATTCATTTAATATTATTTTTTCTTTATTTTATTCCCTTTTAATTTTGGGGCTGTTACATCTTCCCAATTTCATGACTAGCTCGAGCCAGAGGCTCTAGAAAAGTGCGAAGCCCTATCCTCTGTTCAAGGAAGGGGGCTAGGAGAGGGAGCCTTGACAAGGCACTGTGATCATCATCGCTAGGAGAAGGACCAGAGTGCAATGAAGCCTCCTCAGAGGCCTCTGTTGATTGGCCTCCGTCTGTATACTCTGACGGAGTCCACCCTGGAACGGGAGCAGGCATGGGACAACTTTTGCCTTTACCCTTTTTAGGACCTATCACCTCCTTTAGAGCTACCTCCAAAACTGGATCCACCTCCTGTGCTGCAGCTGATGACGACACTGAAGCTGCTGTAGGCTCCAGAGCCACTTCCGCAGTAGAAGCCACCTCCACCGGAGCCGATCCTATAAAACCAAAGAGGTATTTGACATTATTTAAATGATTCAGGTAAAAAAGGGGAGGATGTATTCAGTTGAGGCTTACCTCCGGCATATTGTTGGCGGATGAGCACCAGACTACTCAGAGGCTCAAACATCTCACCGAAGTACTCTTCGCACTCCAGACTTCGAACCGAAGGAATGGCTGCAGAGATTTCTTCAACTACTGCAACTATCACTTCATCCAGAGCCATGACTTGGGCTTCTGCAGTCTCGACTCCGCCTTCCTCCATAGCAGGAGCACCTTCCTGACTAGAAGGGATGTTTACAGTACCTGCATTCTCAGGGTTATCTTCAACCATAGGCACCGCCATCGCGCCGTCTCGAACGGAGACATCGGCTCCCATTTGAGACCCTTCGTCCTCAACAAGAAGGGCTTCAAACTCCTCTGCCATTGCCATGTCTATGTCTTCTTCATCTTCGGATTGCTCTGACGACGAGATAGGAGACTTCAAAGAAGTAAGGGCCTTTGGCTTCTGGACCACCTTCTTCGCATGAGTCTTCACCAGACCCAAAGACCTGGCCTCAACCTTCCTCTTCTTCGGAGCTTGGTCCAGGGCGGACCAGTCTGGAAGGGTTGGAGTTTCAACTCTGAGCACACTCCATACTCGGTTGAACCGCTCCCAAGTTCCAACCAACTTCACCCTCCGCTCCTTTTCAACAGGCGTAGGGGCTCCGAGAACCTTCTCTGCAGCCCAAACGATTTGTTCCGGAGTCAAAGTTAAACGCGGAGCTAAAAGATAAGATATCATTTGATTTAAGTCATTTTTGCAAAATCGATATTGTGTGCGAAACACTTTGATGCAACATATATGGAAAGCTTACCTATAGAGCTTGAAGGGATCTCCCGAAGTCCCCCCTCTGGGTTTTCTTTGAAACTGATCGGCTAAGCGGCCATCAGAGGAGGGATTCGAAGTCCTATGAAATCCTCCGCCAAGTCGTGCATCCTCATGCGATGACTCACGGATTGCAACAATCCGAGGCGGACCTGAAGCTGGCTCAGGTCTGGTTGGACATCCGCCTCCCTCCGGTAGAAGATATCTTCCAAAGGCCCTACCAAGGCGCAGTCTGTCCCTACCTCAGCATAGAACCAGCGAAGAATCCAGTCGGAGTACCATCTGTCGTTGATTGCCTTCGCTGGGAACCGGTCCTAGAACTCATCATAGAGTTGGAAGTTGATGCTCCCGAAGGCAACCACCGTCTTCTCCCCTCCGAGTCTAGTGAAGGTCTTCGACTAGCATGATGCTTTATGGAGGGCTGTGAAAATCTCTGCTCTCCCAGTGCATCCTTCGGCCCGCATCGCCCATTCAAAGATGGCCAGGCGAGCAATCGCATTGGGGGAAAGTTGGTGAAAAGTGACATGGAACAACCTTAGTACCTCGGAGAGGAAATCCATTGTAGGATGTCCCAATCCAGCTTCGAAGAAGGCCTCAAACACCACCACCTCTCTGGCGTGAGGTGCCGAGATCATCTTCTTCCCAGCCTAGTGAACTTTGACTCTGGGCCCCATATTCCCAGCGATTGCTGCAGCAATCGACTTCTTGGAGCATGACGACGCCCCCAAGCTATACGATTGATCTATATACTTAGAAGACACCGTACGAAGGTCATAAGCACCGACTGGGCGAGGGTTATCTAAAGGCCTCGCCGCCGCTGCTGCCGCCATTGCTTGCTGCGAGGCTAAGGATGAAGCTGGGATGTGAACATTGTGGCTAGTCTTCGCCATTGGAGAAAAAGAGTGCTTGAGAATATGAGCTCGGGAAGAAGAAAGGTGTCACGCCCGGATTTAATAAAATCTAGACATTATTGAATTTCCTCAGAAAAACAATAATAACAAGATGTCCATCATGCGACAACGTACATACGGTCAATCATCCATGGTTCGCAGACCACATTATTACATAAGTAAAAAAAATAAAATAAACTAGGAAATAAGACTACATGATGAACATCTTCTTCAGGATCGCTTTCTTGACTGGGTCACTACTCCAGACCATCCTTCTCATAGTACGTAGTCTTTGAAGTGTTTTCCAACGGGTATGAGTGCAGAAGTACTCAACAAGCCACCGAGAATACAATAATAATGCACGGTAATAACAAAGGGATGATGAGGGTTTAAAGTGCGAGAAAGTACATTTTCAAGTTGCAGCATTTAGTGTAGTCAAATTTAATTATACAGAATAATAAACATGAATAATGCATCATCATCTAACTCGAGGAGTATGTTTTCCCTCCTCGCTCAACAGTCCTTACATGCCAAGTCATCATGGAACACTCATAAATATAAAACTAACTACGAGATGTCACGCAACCCGCCCTTGACCGTGGGCTCGGCTTTTCGAAAAGATTTAAACTATGATTAGAGGTGTACTACTGTACCCACAAGGCACGCACTCATCCCCCACACCGAAGTGTAATGAGATGACCCATACCACGGGAACTCGTGCCAAAACCTCAGCATGAGATGCTCCAATCCGATAACACCCGCTCTTGGTTTCACCGGCGCGCCAGCGCACTGGACAACATCGCACCCCCTTTGCGCCACATCGGTACAAGCCACTTGCAGGTGCTGCTTGACACATCTCCAAGTGGTGCCTTGAGTTGGAACACCCCATACCTTAGTTAGGACTTACCCACTAGGCTTGTGGTTAGTACGAAAGTGTATTGAAACGGATCCCGCAAACCGGTCCTTATAGTGCCCCGGGTGATACCGACCAATGCCTTAGCTTGCACCCAGAACCCACCATGCTTACACACTTGACCAAAACTCCATAACCAACATAATTCAAGGGGTGAGAGAATAACGAGGATCATATAATAGAATCTAAATCTCTACGACTCGTTTTTACCCTATAGCGGCCGTGTCAATACATTGGACACTATCTAATAATACTAGTAATATGGTGACAAGGAGTTTAGGCTCAATAGCATGGCTTGGGATTGCGCTTCAAGGTTGGGGATCTAAATAAATATAATGTAAGGATTTCAATTCGACTAGTGCATGTATAACCTATGAGTTTTAGCGATATTTTAGAAAACTAGGTTCAATATGCTCAAAAATTAGGTTGGTGACTTGCCCTGCTCGGCAAAAGGTGATGGTGGAACCTCCGGGTAGTACTCTGGCTCTTTGACGGCGTCGTAGTCTTCACGGCACGCGAAACAAGAATAACAATCAATTAAAACATACAAAGATAAACAGTACAATATTTTCATTTTAAATAGGCTAAAGTTGTTGAAAATAGAAGAGAAACCTTCTAAAATTAAAATGAGAAATTTTGGAGTTAAAAGGGGTTGATATGATTTTTTTTAAAGATTAAAACATTACCCTTGGTTTTATTTTTAGAAAATAATCAGTGTAAACATGTCAAGTAAATTGGTCCAGAATGTAAAGAATAAAATGGTGAATTTTATAACATTTAAATGGTGAAATTTGGAGTTATTTTGAATAAGTTATGAATTTTTGAAGTTTAAATCAATTTCTAGAATTTAATTTAAACCCTAAAATAGTCATCGGTCCACGGTGAGCAGAGTCCACCGTGAACCCGTGCACTGTGCGCATGATCCGGATCCAGATCAGCTGTCGGATCTGGATCGGGCATCTATGGGCGAGGCGGGAGTTTTAAGTGGACGTGGACAACCAGGATTAAAACGTTGAAACGGTACGCGATGGATGGCCCAGATTAAAAGTAGGTTTTAAATAGAAATGTATGGCTCAAATTAAAACGTACCGCTTCACCGAGATCTGACGGGTTAGATTAAACTGGGTGATCGGTCTAATCTCAACCGTCCGATTGCGATCGCATGGTCGCAGATGAATCCGACATGGCACGGGTACTTTAGCCGCGCCGGTCGTCTTCTCCGGCGATGGCCGAAATATGGCGATGGGCTAGCGGCGGAAACGGTGGTCGGGGGCCATAACCGAGTACAAAAATGGAAATAGGATGATGAGGGGAGCACGATGGTACCAGAGATGAGTCTCGGGGTCGTCGGGGCATGGCCGGCGTCGAGCGGGGGCGGCGAAGGTGTTCAGGTCATCGGCGGGGACGTTGCTTCGACGGTTTCCGGTAGAAGTGGGGTGGTGGCCGATGTCGGCAGAAGAGAGTCTTGGTTTCCGTCCGATAACCCCTGTCATCATCCCCCGTAAGAAAAGCTTCGAACTCCTCTTCCATCTACGCGTCTACATCCTCTTCCTCTCCGGACTTCTCCGGTGACAAAATTGGAGACTTCGAAGGATTACGAGCCTTTTGCTTGTGGGCCACCTACTTCATCGGAGTATTCACTGAGCCGGAGGCCCCATCCTCTACTTTCCTCTTTCTCGGCGCCAGATCTACCATAGATCAATCTGGAAGGGTTGGGGGTTCAACTCCGAGTACACTCCATACTCGGTTGAACCGCACCTAGTTCCAAACCAGCTTCACCCCCTGCTCCTTCTCCACGAGTGAAGGAGCTCCGAGAACCTTATCCGCTGCTCGAACTATTTGGTCCGGAGTCAGCGTCATCCACGAAGCTAAAAATATAATATATTGTTTGTTAGTTCAATAAAATTAAATCAATGTATGTATGAAACAATTTGATGCAGGATATGCGGGAAGCTTACCTGCAGAGTTTGAAGAGATTTCCCACAGTCCCCCCTCCGGGTTCTCTTCGAAGATGATAGGCTAGTTGACCATCAGAGGAGGAATTCAGAGGGATATGAATTCCTCCGCCAAATCGCGCATACTCATGCGTCAACTTATGGTATACAACAGCTAGAGGCGTACCTAAAGTTGGCTCGGCTCCGGATTAATATCTGTTTCATGTGGATGAAATCTAATACCTCCACCAAGAAGTCTACAGAAGGGAGCCCAAGTCTGGCTTCGAAAAAAGCTTCAAAAACCACAACTTCTCCCACTTGCGGTACCGGAATAATTTCTTTCCCAGGGGCTTGCACCTTCACTTCGGGCCCCAACCTCGCAGAAACTGCTTCGACTATGGTCTTCTTTGAGCAGGTCGAAGCCCCCTATCAATACGACTGATCCGTATACTTGGTGGAGGCCTGTCAAAGATCCCAAGGGCCGGCGGGCCTAGGGTTCTCTGAGGATCTCTCTGTCGCCGCTGCTGCTGTCGTCATGGCCTACTGCTGGGTCAATGTAGAGGCCGACACAAGCACCTTAGAACTACTTCTCACCATTGAAGAAAGCTGGAAGAGTTGAGAATGGAAACTGGAGAAGGGGAAAAGCGAGTTTACGGAGCAGTTAGTAATGTGCCTCAAAATCACTATTCTCCTCCTTTTTATAGCCTCTGAAGTCCCTTGTGTCGTATGTTACAAGGCAATGTTTGGGTTGCTTTGTTTCAGTTTCGACACCGTTATGACATGCAAGGCCACTACAGTGAAGACTTAAAACCACTGTTAGATCGTGCGACTATTAGCCTCCTTCGAGAGTAATGACTTTTAATTGGGTCTAATGGCTCTAAGAGCTAACGACTATTTTGGGTTCGGAGAGCTCTCGATTCCGAAGCTGCCCTCTCGACACCTCCGACCGGATCTTGGGTCTAGAGAGTTCTTATTTCTAAAGACATTACTGCAAATAGTTGTAAGGACTTTCAATTTTTTCTATGTGTTGATAGCAAAAAATGGCATTAAATGGTCAAGATTGTCAAAATATCAATTTTGGTAATTTGGGCCAAAAATACACATGTCCTGGATCGGGCCGAAGCCCTATAAGGCCGAAGGCCCATTAAGCCTTGGGATTTGGAAGCCTTTGGCCCGAGGAGCAGGCTTCAGCAGGCCTTGTCGAAGGCCCACTTTAGGCTGAATTTCAGAGATAGAGTTTGAGTCTGATTCTAGCTAATTTTATCCCTAAGTTTGATTAGGTCGAATCCTACCAGATTAATATTAGAGATAATAAGACTAGCCCCTATAAATATAGGGGTGAGACCGATTCATTAAGCCCCCAACACAAATCAGTCACAAAGCCCTAGCTTTGAACCATACCTTTAGTTTTATTTACTTTTCTACAACCTTCTTGGGTTTGTCTGGAAGCCCTCTGCTGGCCAAGCCGAAACCGTGGTAAGCCTTGCTACTTCACTCGTTAAGTACCCGTTAATCTATGTAACAGATTGCTATCTCCTTGTTACTTCGCTTGTGAAGTATCTGTTAATCTACGTAATAGATTGCTACCTTCGTTTCCCTACTTCAACACTTAGCAGATTTGGTCCCTAGGCCGAATTGGCACTTGATCTTTGTTCTGTTGTAGGTGGGTTTCATGCTCTTCCTTGGTCTTGGAGTAGACGAGGATATCGTCAATGAATACCACGATGAACTTATCCAAGAACTCCATGAATACATTGTTCATCATGTTCATGAAGAAGGCTAGGGCATTCGTGAGTCCGAACGACATCACAGTATACTCGTAGAGTCTGTAGTGGGAGGTGAAGGCAGTCTTGGTGATTTCTTCTTCTCTAATCGAAAATTGGTGATAACCTGACCTGAGGTCAATCTTTGAGAACACCGAGGATCCTTTCAACTGATTCAACAGATCGTCGATCCGAGGCAGTGGGTACTTGTTCTTGATGGTCACGTCGTTTAGGGCTTTATAGTCCACGCACATCCTTTTACTCTTGTCCTTCATGGCGAAGATAACCGGTGCACCCCAAGGTGAGGTACTCGGTCCGATGTATCCTTTTTGTTCTAGGTCTTCGATATTGCTCTTGACTTCGGCTAGTTCATTGGCGGCCATCTGGTATGGGTGCTTGGAGATTGGAGTGGTCCCGGGGACAAGTTTGATTCTGAATTCGATGTCCCGCTTGGGAGGCATTCTTGGTAGGTCCTCTTGGAAGACGTCCATGTGTTCCTTGACTACGGGCACTTCCTCTAGGGCTAGTGAGTGAAGGGACATTCCGTGAGGTTCGCGGCTGGTCATTCGAAAAGTGACGGCTTCGCCTTCGGAGTTGGTCACAGATACGGACTTGCTAGCGCAGTCGATCACTCCCTTATTCTTCATTAACCAATCCATCCCTAGGATGAGGTCGAGTTCGGTGCACTCGATGAGGACTAGCTCGGCCTAGAATAACACTCCTTGAATTTCTATCCTTACATTAGGGTTGAATAGGTAGGCTAAGGTCTTCTTGCTAGGGGTGGCAATCATCATAGGGGCGGGTAGAGGGAGTACTTCAAAGTCATTGGTTTTCACAAAGTCCTCCGAGATGAAGGAGTGTGTTGCCCCAGAGTCAAACAGTACTATAGCAGGTATGGAATTTACGGTGAACATACCGAGTATGACTTCAGGAGCTTCCTAAGCTTCCTCCGCGCTGATGTGGTTGACGCGGGCATGGACCGTCTGGTTGGGTGCCGCGCCTTGAGGCTGCTTGGGGTGAGGACACTGGTGCGAGTAGTGCCCTTCCTTCTGGTAGTTGAAGCAGACAACCGGCTTTCCCTGGCGGTCCCTCATGATCGGGGCCTTGAAGGTGGGCATCGGCTGAGTGGCTGGAGCTGGTGGAACTGGGCGGGGATGCCCGACGTTGGATCCACTGGCGGCGTGTGGCGGCCTGTAGGCGGGCCGAGGATGCTAGGCGGGCGCCGGTGGCGGAGGGACGAAGCGGGGCCTCTGAGGGTTCGCCTGATGATGCTTAAACGCAATCATCTTCCTCTTATTGAGGTCCAACTTATTCTGCTCAGTCTCTTGGATGAGTGCTTTATTCACCAACCGTTGAAAGTCGGCGTAGCCAGCGGTGACGAGCTTAATGGACAGCTCATCCTTAAGTCCCCGAAGGAACTTGGCCTCGCGGAGGGCGTTGGTTCGCACCTCTTCCGGTGCGTAACAGGCCAGATGGTTGAATTCATGGAGGTACTCCATGACGGTCTGGCTTCCTTGTTGCAGGTCGCGGAACTCCTGCTGCTTAACCGCGATGACTCCAGCGGGGACGTGGGCGGCACGGAAGGCGATGATGAACTCTGCCCAAGTCACCACGTGGTCCTCCGGTTGGGACTCACGGTAGTTGTCCCACCATTCTGCGGTGGGACCCTGGAGTTGGTGAGTGGCGAACGCCACTCTCTACCGGTCGTTGCAGGGGAGGAGATCCAACTTCTTCCCGATGGTCCGAAGCCAATCTCCGGCCTCCATGGGGTTTGTCGTGCTGGAGAAAATAGGGGGTCGCACGCGCAAAAACTCGGAGAATTGAGGCACGGGTGCGGGGGCTGGTGCACGTGGGACGGACTCCACGTTCTGTTGTTGCAACCGATCCAACCGTGCCTGTTGGTGCTGCATCTGGGTGAGGAGGGCAGTTATTAGCTGGTTCTGATTTTCCATCATCTCCGCCAAGGTGGGATGGTTGGCGGATGGTGGCCCAGTCTGACGTTGGCCCGTTGCACCCCAGTTGGGTACAACACTCCTGGGCAGACCATTGCTTGCCCCTTCTCCATTGTTAGACCCGGTGTTCTGATTATCGGCCATCTTCTGTACATACAAGATTCTTAGTCATAAGAGAAAGGTTTTGAAACGAATATTTAGCCAACACAGCCCAGAGGGGCTCATATATATAAGTGGTACAAAATGTTCATTACATCGATGTTTTTTATTTTAATCCACCTACAACACAAGTCATTGCAGGTGGTACCACAATCACACAATTATTAAAATCATCAAAAACTACCGCCTACTCCTCATCCGGGGCGGTCTCCGTGCTCTCGGAACCACGAGGGTCCTGAGGCGGCGTCAAGCATGGCCTCGGTATGGAGATCGTCCATGGCTTGAAGAAGACGCATCTGCCGGGCCATGACCAGATCATGATCGGAGTGGACTCCAATGTAGATGCTGCGGTGGGCACCGGGAGTGCGCTTCGGCACGAGCCAGAAAGACGTGTTCTGAAGACGATCATCGTATATCATCCTCAGCTCTATGAGGGCTTGGAGGGCGATGCGTTGGCACATGACGTCGAAGGTTGGGCCCCCAAGTGCTGCCGTGAAGAACGGCAGGTACTCGCCGGATCCATGGATGGTGAGGGAGACGTCGCAGGGACCTGCGAACTCTTCCATGTATACGCCATGGAACTCGGGCTTGAAGAGGAACCCAAGGAAGGTGACCATCATCCGGAGCTCCCTGACGAAGCCCTCGAAGTGGCGGCAAAAGTTGTGGACTTGGTAGACCGGCATCTACAAAAAGAACCAGTTGAAGAAAAGTGAGGGAAGGAGCAAAGTTATAAAGTAGGTTTTCGTGAAATAGGTTTTATCCAACTAAGTGCTAGGCTGGTATGTTTGGCTTCCTACAATCAAGTCGGCTCTGATACCATCTTGTCATGCCCCGATTTAATAAATCGAAACATTATTGAATTTCCAAAGAAAAACAATAATACAAGAGGTTCATCATGCGACAACGTACATACGGCAAACATTCATGGTACGTAGACCACATTATTACAAAAGAGTAAAGATAAAATAAACGATAAAAAGCATGATGAACGCCCTCTTCAGGATCTTCTTCTTGACTGGGTCGCTACTTCAGACCATCTTCCTCATAGTAGGCATCCTCTGAATGGTGTGTCCAACGGGTATGAGTACAAAAAGTACTCAACAAGCCACCGCAAATGCAATAGTAATGTAAGGTAATAACAAAGGAAGGGTAATGGCTAAAAGTGCGGAAAAGTACATTTTTTAGTTATTGCATTTAGTGTAGTCAAATTTTATCATGCGGAATAATAAACATGAACATCATAATACCATCTAACTCGAGGAGTACGTTTTCCCTCCTCGCACAATAGTCCTTACATGTCAAATCATCATGCACATTCATTATAAGTAAACTAACTGTGGGATGTCACGCAACCCACCCTTGACCGTGGGCTCGGCTTTTCAAAAAGATTTATGACTCTGATCAGAGGTGTACTACTGTACCCACAAGGCACACACTCATCCCATACACTATAGTGTAATGAGATGACCCATACCACGGGAACTCAAGCCAAAACCTCAGCATGAAATGCTCCAAGCGATAACCACCCGCTCTAGGTTTCACCGGCGCGCCGGGCCGCATCCCGGCTAACGTCGCACCCCCTTTTGCGCCACGTCGGTACAAGCCACCCACAGGTGCTGCTTGACCCATCTCCAAGTGGTGGCCTCGGTTTGGAACACTCCATACCTTAGTTAGGACTTACCCACTAGACTTGTGGTTAGTACGGAAGTGTATTGCAACGGATCCTGCAGACCGGTCCTTATAGTGACCCGGGTGCTACCGACCAATGCCCTAGCTTGCACCTAGAACCCACCATGCATACACTCTCAACCATAACTCTATCACCAACAGCATTCCAGAGATAAGAATAAACAGGGATCATATAGTGGATTCCATCTGCTACGACTTATTTTTAATCCTATAGCAATCGTGTCGATACATTGAACACTAGCTAATAGTACTAATAATATGGTGACAAGGAGTTTAGGCTAGATAGCATGGCTTGGGTTGCACATCAAGATCGGGGGATCTAAATAAATGTATTGTAAGGCTTTCATTTGACTAATGCATGTATATCCTATGTGTTTTAGCGATATTTTAGTAAAACTGGGTTCAATATGCTCAAAAGATTGGTTTGGTGACTTGCCTTGTTTAGCGAAAGGCGACGGGGGAACTTCCGGGTAATACTCCGGCTCCTCGGCGGCGTCGTAGTCTATTCGATATGAATAATAACCATAACATTCAATAAACAATCCAAAATCCAAACAATAGGCATATAGGTTTTGATTGGTTTGAACTAAGGAAAATAAAGTCATTAACTTTCTGAAATTTATCTCAAGAACATTTTAAAATGAACTTTAATGAAATAATGGCCTTTCTAAAAAGGAATAATAATGTAAACTAATGTATTTTAAGTTTCTAACTACTTAAAATAGAAAGTTCAGAATGAACCTAGTGTTTCATTTATACTAGTATGAAAAGAATAAAAGATAAATTTTCCTAAAGTTGAAATGGACAAATTTGTAGTTTATCCTAAAGTGCATTTGAATATTTTATTAAATAAACATAAAATACTCAAAATAAACCTACTATTTTTATTGTACCTACATGTAGAGAATAAAATTATGAATTTTCTGGAATTTAAATGGTAAATTTTAGAGTTAAAATGAACAAGATATGAATTTTTGAAGTTTAAAACTATTTCTGAATTTAAATTAAATCCAAAAACAGGCATCGGTCCATGGTGTACCAGATTCACCGTGAACCCGCGCACTATGCGCGTGCGCTAGATCTAGATCCACCGTTGGATCATGATCGGGCGGCCACGGGCGAGGCGGGGGGGGGGTTAAGTGGACGCGGACGGCCACGATTAAAACGCCAAACCAGTACGCATTGTGTGGCTTAGATTAAACGCGGGTTTTAAATATAAACGGATGGCTCAGATTAGATCATACCACTTCGTTGAGATACAAGGGATCTGATTAAACCGAGCGAATGTTTTAATCACCATCGTTGGATCAGAATCACACAGTCGCGATCGAATCCAACACGACACTGGTACTCAGCCCGTGCCGGTCATCTTCTCCGGCGAGGGCCTAGCGGCTACGGCGAGCGATGGCGACCCGATCTAAGGGCTAAAACAGAATCAGTAAAGCGTAGCGGTTGAGATGGTACCGTTGGCGAGGTCTGGGGTCATCGGGTTGCTGCCGGTGACGAGCAGGGGCGGCGAAGGCATTCGGGTCCCTTGTCGGCGATGGTGTTCCGGTGGGGTTCGTCGGCGATGGAGTGGTGGCAGGGGTCGGGGTGGTCGCTACGGTCACGGCGGTGCGGTCGCCGAGGGTGGAGGAGTACTCCGGCGACGGCGAGCGGCGGCTGGAGCGAAGGTGGCGGGGTGGTGTTAAAAACCGAAGTGTGGGCATTTGTTTCATTCTCAGTGCGAATTGGCGTGGGGGCTGGACGCGGTGGAGGCGTAGGGTTTAAATAGAGGCGTCGGCGGGGGCAGGGGGCGCAATCGGGGGAGGCCGAGAGTAACGCCGGTGAGGGCCTTCCATGCATGCGAGCTATAGTGGGTGATTACGCGTGGATTAATGGGGGGAAACGGTCGGCGCGTCGCGGGGGTTTTAATGCCGGCGACGAATTAAGGTGAGGGGGCCGGCGGGGGCAGATCCGAGGTGGGATCGGTGGCCGGCGGAGTTAGGGGGGTGGCGCGAGGTGGATGACAGGTCCGACAGGATGGCAAGGCGGTCAGCGGGAGCGAGCGTACGGGCGTGGCGGCTGATGGGTGGGGCCGAGGCGTCGGGCGTACGGGGATGTTAGCGCCGACAGGTGGGGCCAAGACGTCGGGCGTGCGTGCGCGGGGGATAGGGTCACTGGCCAGTGGGGTCCGCCTGTCAGTCTGGAGCGCGGGGAGGGAGTGGGCTGGGCCGGCCGGTTGGGGGAGATTGGGGGAAAGGGGCCCGTTACTGTTTGAATTCTTTTCTGGATAAAAATAATTGCTGAAATTAGTTTAAAATATTTGGGCTACTTCCAAGGGTGATAAAAATCTGTAAAAATTCTCAAAAATATTTCTTGGCCTTGGGATCATATACAAAATTTTCTAGCTTCTAGTTTGGACATCTCCTCTAGGTTTTAGTGCATTTAAACCTAGAAGGGTATTAAAGGTATTTCAAAATAAATCATTTCCAGAAAAATATAATAATTGGTATTTTTATTTCTCTAAAAATTTGGGGTGTTACACTATCCCATCCAATTTGGCAAGAAGTTGCCCCTAGAAATTGCCACCTCACTAGAAGAAGTGGTTCGAAGTATTCTGGATGTCTTCGCTTGGTCAGACGAAGATATCCCCGGAGTCGACTAGAGCATCATCGAGCACAGCCTGCTCATCAACCCCAAGGTTCGACCTGTTCACCAGGGGATCCATAAGTTGTCAGCAGAAAGAGCAGACCTCGCCAAGACGAAAGTAGAAAAATTACTAAGAGCCGGAATCATCCGGGAAGTGGCCCATGCGGAGTGGTTAGCCAACCCCGTCTTTGTCAAGAAAAAGACCTCCAGCAAGTGGCACATGTGCATTGACTTCACATCTCTAAAAAAAGCATACCCACGTGACCCCTATCCCATGCCCCGCATTGATCAGCTCGTTGATTCTACAGCTAGCTCCGAACTCTTAAGTTTCCTCGACGTGTACTCTAGATACCATCAAATATGGTTAAAACATGGAGACGAAGCTAAGACAAGCTTCATAACTCCTTAGGGAGTCTTTTGTTACGTCAGAATGCCCTTCAGATTAAGGAATGCTGGGATAACTTTTTCAAGATTAATTGCTAAGGTTCTAGGTCACCAGATAGGCCACAATGTCGAGGCCTATATGGATGACATTGTAATAAAGAGTGCTTTGAAGCACCAGCATAGTCTAGACTTAGCAGAAACTTTTGGGAGCCTCCGAGCATGTGGATTTCGTGTTGGACCAAAACAGGCGAGCAGAGGGGATGAATGGGAGTTTTAAAAATTCTCTTCTGCTGAACAAACTTCGAACACAACCTTCGAAGTGTTTGGGTCGGAGGTATTGAACACACTCCGAACATAGGCTTCACATGGGGTAAATGTTCGAAGTTTAAAAGACTTCGCTCGCACTAAGAAACCCAAAAACACACTGAACTATGCTAAGATTAATGCAGGCTCCGCACACCAAGGTGCCTCCGAGCAGGCTTCGCACAACTGTACTTCGCACAAGTACGTTTTCCTCAAAGTGCTCCGAACAGATACTCCGCACTTGTAAATGGTACTAGGCTTCACACTACGGAGTGCTCTAAATAGGAGAAAGCAAACTGACTGCAAAGAGGACTTTGGCTACGAGAAGAGAACAAGCCTCGAATGCACACTTAACAAAGTGCTTCGCTAGTAATCAGTGAGGACTAACCTCCAATTTACACAGAGCGAACATACACCAAAATCACTCACAGAGTTGACATGCATGTGAGACAAAACACTTCATTGAGAAGAACACAGAGTAAGAACTCTAGTTTGCACAGTGCGAGAAGAAATGCAGAAAACTTAACTCAGACAGTGTGTAAAACACAGATACAAGTTCATGCAATTAATGGAAAACATAATAGAAATTTCATTTCAAGAACAGGGAACACAAAACTCACAGATTCAGAGAACACTTCATGGCGGCTGGCTAAAGCTTCAGTCGGCCTCTCCTTTTATAGACACTACTCTGACCTGCGAATAGACTACAATACCCCTAGAGTTTACAACCTTTTTTCTCTAGTAGACATGGGGGTACAGTTGGTAGTCTACTTTATTGGAAGATCCTTTTGTCAGCTTCACAGAGCAGAGAGTATTAGCTCTTGTAGAGAAGACACAATCAACTTTTGCAAAGCAAAATCTTTCAGAGCCCCCTTTGCACACGAAGTGTGCAGAGGCTTCGGTGGCATGCTTCGAACCCGAAGGCCTTCACTCCACCGAAATTAGTCTTTGATAAATTGACGGTTTTGAGCGGAAGCCGTCAAAGCTCTTGAGCCTTCGCACAATTACCTCCGGATTGGACCACCACAGCTTCGAAGCTACTCCAAGCTCGAACTCCGCCCATCCGTGTGCCGAAGCCATGCATGGCCGAAGTACCTTAAGTCATCCACACTTTGAAGCCCCACCTTCGAAGTACCTTCACCACCTTCCAAAGTCCCTCCTTCGTCCAATGCCTCCACATGAAGAACTTCCATAAGCACTCCTTCATAGTGTCTCCGCCTAGAGCACATTCCATGTAGATCCTTATCTGCACCATGCCTTCAACGCACCTCGACTTCTAAGACCTTCGTCAGGTGACCCTTCTAGTGCATCCGTTCGGAGCACACTTCGAAAGCCTTGGCTCATTGCAGAGGACTTTGTATCGGGGTACCTTCAGCCGCAGTCACCCTCCGCACTTTTTGCCTTTGCCTGGTGCAACTCGACCTGAGGACTGACCTGAACTCCACGCAACCTCTGTGACCGAGCTCCCTGCTCGTCTGGCATCAAGCTCCCTGCTTGACCTAGGTTCACCTGCTACGAACCATCCTGTCGCATCCGAAGTCACCTGCACACCACCAACAAGCAAATAAGTGTATCTGATACCCAGAGACCTCTTCGGGTTAATACCCTCCGGTAGACACTCCGATGTACCGTCCAAAATACCGAATCCTTTGGTACCGGATGCCTCACAACCCTTAGCAGATTTCTGGCAAGGTCCGTAGAGTAGAGCCTCCCGATATTCAAAGCTTTGAAGTGGTCCAAAAGTTTTGCTTGGACATCGGAGTGCTAGAAGATCTTTGATGAAATTAAGGACTACCTCGGCAATATTGCAACACTTACTATGCCCCTTGTAGACGAAACTCTCCATCTTTATCTTGCAGCAACTAGCTCCGCTGTCAGTGTAGTACTTGTTCAAGAAGTGGACTTCAACAGAAAGCTGGTGCCGAATACAATATACTTCATATCGGAAGCTTTGTCCGGAGCCAAAACACGGTACTCTGAGCTCGAGAAATTCACTTACACCTTGGTAATGGCCTCGCGGAAGCCGCGGCATTACTTTTTGGCGCACAATGTAATTTTTCCAACCTCATACCCCCTTGGAGATATGCTCCGAAGAAAAGATTCCACGGGGAGAATTGGAAAATGAGCTGTCGAGCTAGCCTCTTTTGTCATTTCTTTCACAACAACAACAACCATTAAATCACAGGTGGTGACTAACTTCGTAGCGGAGTGGACCCTGTCCGCTGTATGGGCTCTAGAAGAATCAAATGAAGGTGTGTGGACCGTATACTCTGACGGGGTTTTCCAAGCATCCGGAGCAGGCGCCAGAGCAGTCATAATCTTGCCTTCAGGGCAAAAAGTGATGTACACCGCAAGGCTCAACTTTAAGTCCACCAACAATATTGCAGAGTATGAAGGGATCCTGCTCGGCCTCCGCAAAGCACGCACGCTTGGAGCCACGAGCATTGTCATAAAAACAGATTCTCAGGTTGTTGCAGGACATGTTGATAAAAGTTTTCAAGCTTGGCATCCACATCTTGCCAAATATTTGGAAGAAATTCACAAGACTGAAGCAACATTTAAATGGATTTCTGTCCGGAGCATTCCACGAGCTAACAACCAGTAAGCGGACGTCTTGGCCAAAGATGCAGACAGAGCCCTAGATATCCCGAAAGGGGCTTTTTATGAAGAACCTGTCTCCCCTTCGGTGCCACAACTCCCTCCTGCTGAGGTACTTTGCATACCAAGCGGTGATTGGCGGGATCCAATAATGAACTTGTTGCAAGATGAAGATAATTTGCTCGAAGGCCCATAATTGTTAAGGCTACAGTCGAGGGTGCGAAATTATCATATTACCAACGGTATATTATATAAAGTCGGAGTCTGCTCTCCCCTGCTCCGATTTATCTCTCAATCCGAAGGACAAGACATACTTCGGGAAATTCACGAAGGCTTGTGTGGTAGTCATCTAGCCCCTCGAGCTCTAGCAGGCAAAACACTTCTCCAGGGGCTTTATTGGATTACTATAGTAGCTAACGCTGAGTCATTAGTCTGCACTTGTCATAGATGTTAGTGGATGGGAAGATGGAGCCATCGTCCCCCGACACCTCTTCAGGTTATCACTCCAGTATGGCCAATGGCTCGATGGAGAATGGATCTCATTGACCCCTTCCCATTGGCAAAAGGTAGTTTGAAATTTTCAGTGGTAGAAATTGAATATTTTTCTAACTGGGTCGAAGTCGAGCCCCTCACCACTATCACTTCTAAAAATGTACAAAAATTTTTATAGCAAAATATTATTTGCAGATTCACAGTACCTAGGCAGCTTACAATTGACAATGGCACCCAGTTCGATGCCGAGCCTTTCAGAGTATTCTGCGGAGGCCTTGGTGTACAAATGTGCTTTGCAGCTGTCTGTCATCCTCAATCCAACAGAGCTATTGAGCGAGCCAATGGTAATATTTTGTCCGGCTTAAATCGAAGGATAGTAGGGTTGATAAAGGGGTCGTGGACCGAGGAACTCCCGAAGATTTTGTGGTCCATCCGGACCACTCAAGCCAGGTCTACAGGTTTCACTCCATTTTGGTTATTATTCAGAGACGAAGCCATGATGCCAACGAAGCTAAAAGGAGGTTCTCTTCGCACCACAAAACCAGATGTTGACAATGAAATGCAGACTTCGCTTGACTTGACCGAAGAAACAAGGCTTTGAGTTGTTGCCAATCTGACAAAGTACCAACACCAAACGAAGGCATGGTACGACCCAAAGGTAAAGCTTAATGAACTTAAGCTGGGTCTTTTGATACTGCAAAGCATAATTGCTCTGGAAAATTGGGAAACAAATGGGAAGGACCATACATCATTTTGCATTTAGGATGCCCCAGATCTTTTAAATTAGCCAATTTAGAAGGAGAAGAATTAAAACATGCATGGCATGCGGATCACCTTAAACATTATTTCGTTTAGGGGATCCTTGTAACGTATTGTAAACACCTTTCTAAATAAATAAAGCTTATGGTTCGAATTATGCATACCTCTCTAAATGATTCCTACCCTTGGTGGACCCACTAGGGGAACAAAGCTAATTGTGGAGGTAAGCATCATTCATACGAACCCAATCAACGGACTTCGAGCCACCAGCTTGAGGCATCCGTCACCGTCAAAGGTGACCATGAAAAACGGTGTTGGGGGAAAATATTTCATCCTCCAGAAGTCAAGGACACTTCCATGTAAATACAAGCAGAAGAAATGAAGTCAGAAGCTCTGGTCTCCGAAGATCCTAAAAGCATCAAGGCTCCGTTGTATTCGGAGCCCTATACAGCGGAGACCTCCATCAAGGCTTCGGCGTGACGAAGCCTCCCGAAGCCTCTTCACCCGAAGGGGGGGTTGCCAGCAAGGATAGAAGATTTATCTTCTCACTAGTTAGACTAGTATTTTACTCTTCTACCCTTATGAAGAATATTAAACAGTATCTTCATAGTCGGTTGTAATTAGAGGGTAAATAAGTCTTTTCCCCATGTATTCGGTCTATAAATACCCTTCTTCACTCTATAAAGGGCATCAAATACTCAGATATTCAATACACACTTCGAACTATCTCAAGCTATTATCCATCTCGGAGGCTTGGAATAGTTTACTTAAACAAATACTTTGTTTGTTAAACACTTAGTTCTTTAAACTTGTTAGCGTAATATTTTATGCCAACAATTGGCGCCGTCCGTGGGGAACCTAGTACAAAAACTTCGTTCTCTACCAATCATTTGCTAGAGCCATGCCTCCTAAGCGTAGCCTAGGCACTAGTCCCCTCCAGAGGTCTTCTCGGACCTCTAGGTTGAGATCTTCGAACACCACTGAGGTCGGAGGACTCTCTGTGGTCCCCCCACCTCAATCTCCCGAAACAAATACTCTTCCTCGAACATACGGAGCCCCTCTTAAGACTTCGTCCCTGCTCCGAACCAACAGAGCCTCTCTTGTAGCCCCATTTGTGCTCCGAACTGACTTCTTCAGTTCTCAAGACCCGGAGGTCCCCTCCGGAGGAGATAAAGATTTTCCTGATGACGTGGCAACCCAGATGGCCCGTCTTCAGGCCGAAGTGGCAAGGTGGAGGCAGGAAGCTACCGATAGGCTTTGCCCTTAGGTTAGCACTGTCATCCCGGAGGTGCCTCAAGATGACGGTCCTACCTTCTATCCCCAAGCCTTTGAGATTCAGAGAAGCACTGAAAATGCTTCTTTCGATGATGAATCTGCATTACACCTAGACTTGTAGAAGGTGCGCTTTGACCCCAAATTCGGGACTTCGAAGCTTTGTAAGTACTCCATAGAGGAAGATCCCGAGGAATTCTCCTATTCTTATGTTTTAGCAATCGAAGCCAGCCAAGGAGTTCGAGACACAATGGCGAAGTGTTTCCCTCTTGCGCTCGAAGGGGTCGCCCTATGTTGGTTCTGGTCTTTAAAACCAGTATCAATTGGATCTTGGGAGCAATTGAGAAAGAAGTTCGTGAGTAACTTCCAACGGACCTTCGTGCCCCCTATGTCTACCAAAAGTCTTTTTCAGGTGAAGCAGTAACCTGGAGAAACTTTGCGGCAATTTTTTAAGAGCTTTGCTCATACGAAGTCGCAGATAAGAGGTCTATCCGCATCATCTGTGGTTGATGCAGCTCAGGAAGGAGTAACAAATGCAGGCCTCCTCGACAAGCTTCACCGAAAGAATATCTCCTTAGTAGCGTAGCTAATGGCTTAATTTGAGGAGTATGCTAGGTCAGAAGAAGGATGGCTCCGAAGGCGGCTGCGTCTTCGCCAACCATCGAAGAAGTCAAACTTGAAGTGAAGACTTCAACTTCTTCACAAGGGTACCACTTTGACAACTAGCATGAAAGACGAAGAGGGCAAAAGCATCCTCGCTCCGAATTCTTGAATATTGCCCCCTCTTCATCGAAATTGCCCCATAAGAATCCACAAGCTCCGGGAAGCAAGGTTAGTGGCTGGAGGCCGCCAGCAAAGCCGGCTGGTAGAGGCCAAGGCTTCTTCTATTGTGTGCACGGTAAGAATCGAAGCCATGCTACTGATGCATGCAAGTCTATACTAGCTCTGTGGAACGAGTACCTCGAGAGGAGCTCTGGTCGGGGCACTACTGACCAAGCCCCTCCTAAGGTACGTATAGAGCCGGTGCAGACCATTAGACATGTAGACAGCTTCGAAGCCCCAAGACAGCCTTCGGTGGCTAGTGTTATGCCACCTATGAAGCAAGAAGATACACAAGACCATGGCAAACGAGTGGTTCTCCCCATCTCCGGAGGGGGAACCTTGGGCGGCATGTCAAAAAGGCAAAGGAGGGAGTATGTTTGTGATGTAGGGCATATTGGGACATCTTCGTCGGCTGTTGAAATGCCCGAGTGGTCTCACATGCCTATATATTTCTCCGTAGCTGATGCAACGGGTATTAAATTCCCTCATGCCCCTTGTTATCATTGCTGATATTGTAGGAACAGAGGTCTGGAGAGTGCTAGTTGATGGCAGAAGCTCTGCATATATTATCTTCATCTAGGCCTTCGACCAGCTATGCATCCCGCGGAAACATCTACTCCCAGCAGCTCGTCCGCTTCAAGGCTTCACAGGCCCTCCTCTTGATGCCCTCGGCCAAATAGGCCTTGAGGTCACTTTCAGAGAGGGGCTCCTGACTAGAATGGAGGAGGTGATATTTGACGTCGTTGATGCCCCTTATGCCTATAATGTCATCTTCTAAAGGGGCATGCTAAATCAATTCGGAGCCATGGTGCATCATAATTATCTATGCCTGAAGATGCCCACACAAGGAGGAGTTCTTACAGTCTTCGGTGACCAAGCTGCGGCGCGAAGGGCAGAATATGGCCATGGTCCACCCCTTGATCCTAGACAGATAAATAATATGCAAGACCATTCGGAGTATACCCCGACGTCAAGTGAATTCTCGAAGATACCATCCCCTAGGCCAAGCCCCGAAGGTGAAATTATAACGAAGATCATTGTCAAGGACATCAAAGACTATCCCATCCAGTTTGGCAAGGAATTGCCTCTGGAAATTGCTACTTCACTGGAAGAAGTAGTTAAAGAAAATTTGGATGTATTTGCCTGGTCCGACGAAGATATTCCCAGAGTCGACCGAAGTATCATTGAGCATAGCCTACTCGTCAACCCAAGGGTTCGACCTGTTCTCCAAGGGCTCTGCAAATTGATGGTGGAGAGGGCAGACCTTGCTAAAGCAAAAGTGAAAAAATTGTTGAAGGCCGGGATCATTAGAGAGGGAGCCCATACGGAGTCATTAGCCAACCCCATCTTCGTCAAGAAAAAGGCCTCCAGCAAGTGGCACATGTGCATTGACTTCACATCCCTAAATAAAGCATGCCCACGTGACTCCTACCCCATGCCCCACATTTATCAATTAGTCGACTCCACTGTCGGCTCCAAGCTTTTGAGCTTCCTCGACGCGTACTCCGGATATCATCAAATATGGTTAAAACGTGAAGACAAAGCCAAGACAAGCTTTGTAACTCTTTCGGGAGCCTTTTGTTATGTAAGAATGCCCTTCGGCTTAAGAAATGCCGGGGCAACATTTTTGAATATTAATTGCTAAGGCTCTAGGTCACCAGATATGCCGCAATGTCGAAGCCTATATAGATGATATTCTAATAAAGAGTGCTTTAAAGCACCAACATAGTCTAGACTTAGCAAAAACTTTTGAGAGCCCCCGAGCATGTGGAGTTCGCCTCAACCCTGAAAAATGTATCTTCGGGGCTCAAGCTGGAAAATTGTTAGGGTATTTTGTTTTGAGCAGGGGGATCGAAGCTAGCTCGACACAGATAATTGCATTGCAGAGAATGGCTCCATCGAAAAATTTGAAGCAAGTTCAGACGCTTGCTGGACGCCTAGTGACCTTTAGCAGATTTTTGGCAAGGTCTGCAGACCAGAGCCTCTCAATATTCAAAGCCTTAAAAGGGTCCGAAGATTTTGCATGGACACCGGAGTGCCAGAAGAGTTTCAATGATATTAAAGACTATCTTGGCAACCTTGCAACATTCACTGTGCCCATCGTAAATGAAACTCTTCTCCTCTATCTTGCAGCTACGGGCTCCGTTGTTAGTGTAGTCCTTGTTAGAGAAATGGATTTCAATGGGAAGTTGGTAAAAAATCCAGTATATTTTGTATCAGAAGCCTTATCCGGAGCAAAAACCCGGTACTCCGAGTTGGAAAAATTCACTTATGCTCTGGTAATGGCTTCGAGGAAATTACGACATTATTTTCTGGCACATAATGTAATTGTACCAACTTCTTATCCTATGGGAGATATGCTTCGAAGGAAGGACTATATAGGGAGAATTTGAAAGTGGGCCGTTGAGCTAGCCCCCTTCGGCATCTCCTTTGTAGCAAGAACATCAATCAAGTCACGGTTGGTGGCTGATTTTGTAGCAGAATGAACTCCGTCTGTAGTATGGGCTTTGGAAGAATCAAATGAAGGCATATGGACCATATACTCCGATGGAGCTTTTCAAGCATTCGGAGCAAGTGCCAGAGCGGTCATAATTTCGCCTTCAGGGAAGAAAGCAATGTAATCCACAAGGCTCAACTTTAAGTCCACTAATAATATTGCGGAGTACAAAGGAATTTTGCTAGGCCTCCGCAAGGCATGTGCCCTTGGTTCTACAAGAGTTTTTATAAAAACAGATTTCGAAATTGTAGCAGGGTTCATTGATAAAAGTTTCTAGGTTCGGCATCCACAACTTGCTAGATATCTAGAAGAGATCGGCAACATTGAAACAACATTTAAAGGGATCTCTGTCCGAAGCATCCCACGAACCGATAATTTACAAGTAGATATCATGGCAAAAGTTGCAGCCGGAGCCCTAGATATTCCGGAAGGGACTTTTTATGAAGAGCTTGCCTCCCCTTCGGTGCCCCAACTCCCTCTTGCGGAGGTTCTTTGCATACCAAGCACTGATTGGTGGAGTTCAATTATGGAGTTATTGCAAGGCGAAGTTAATTTGCCCGAAGGCCCGAAGCTGTCAAGACTGTAGTTAAGAATCCAAAATTATCATATTATCAACAATATTTTATACAAGGCCAGAGTATGTTCTCCCCTGCTCTGATGTATTTCCCAAGCCGAAGGCTAAGATATACCCTGAGAAATTCATGAAGGCCTTTGTGGTAGCCATCTTGCCCCTCGGGCTTTAGCAGGCAAAACACTTCGCCGGGGGCTCTATTGGCCTATAATAGTAGCTGATGCGGAGGCTTTAGTCTGCACTTACCAAGGTTGTCAATGGATGGGAAGACGGAGTGATCGTCTACCAACACCTCTTCAAGTTATATCTCCGGTATGGCCAATGGCCTAGTGGGGTATGGATCTCATTGGCCCCTTCCCAATGGCAAAAGGTAGTTTGAAATTTGAAGTGGTAGCAATTGAATATTTTTCTAAGTGGGCCGAAGCAGAACCCCTCACAACTATCACTTTGAAGAATGTACAAAAAATTTTCTAGCAAAATATTATTTGTAGGTTCAGAGTGCCTCGACAGCTAACAATCGATAATGACACTCAATTTGATGTTGAACCATTTAGAGAGTTCTGCGAAGGTCTTGGTATTGAAATGTGCTTTGTAGTTGTCCGTCATCCCCAATCCAATGGAGTTGTCGAGTGAGCTAATGGTAATATTTTGTTAGGCCTGAATCGAAGAATAGTAGGATTAGCGAAGGGTCTATGGATAGAAGAACTTCGAAAGATTTTGTGGTCCATTCAAACCACTCAAGCAAGGTCCACAGGTTTCACCCCTTTCAGATTACTATTCGGAGATGAAGCCATGACGCCGACGGAGCGCAGAGGAGGATCCCTTCGCATCATCGAACCTAAAATGGAAAATGAAAGACATACTTCGTTGGACCTAACTAAAGAAACAAGGCTTCGAGCTGTTGCTAACCTAACGAAGTATCAACATCAGATGAAGATTTGGTATGACCTGAAGATAAAGCTTAATGAACTTAAAACGGGTCATTTAGTACTGTGAAGCATTATTGCTCTAGGGAAATTAGGAAATGAATGGGAAGGACCATATATCATCCTTCGTTTAGGACGCCCCGGATCTTTTAAATTAGCTAATTTAGAAGGTGAAGAATTGAAGCATGCGTGGCACGCGGAGCACCTTAAGAAATACTTTGCTTAGGGGATCCTTGTAATCATTTGTAAACACCTTTTAAATAAATAAAGTGTATGGTTCGAATAATGCATGCTTCTCAAGATGATTCCTACTCCTAGTGGGCGCACTAAGGGGACAGAGCTAATTGCAGAGGTAAGTATTATTCATTCGAACCTAATTTACAGACTTCGAGCCACCGGCTCGAAGCATCCGTCAGGGTGGGAAAGTACCATGAAAAATGGATTCTAAGCCACCGGCTTGAAAGCATCCATAAAAAGAGTCCAAAGAGACCAAATGATATGAACTCCGAGCAATCAGCTTGAAAGCATCCGTAAAAAGAGTCCAATGCGACCATTATAATCGGATCCTAATACATCCAAAAAAGAGTCCGAAGTGACCACATTTGAAAAAGAGTACTAAGCTACCATTTTCGGACTCCGAACCAATGGGTTCGAAGAAATCTACAAGGTCCCTAGCGACCATTTATTCGAATTTCGGACTATGAGTCCTTAATTTGTTTTCAATATAATTAGGGGCTCTAAGCCTCTGAAAATAGAAATTATTGAAATTGTACTCTTAGCTGGCATTATAATCGTTGTGCGTAACCATATTCGCTCGAAATTCGAAGGTGCTTACCCCCAAAGAGGGGCCAGGAGATAATGAGACAATTTCGAAGTATTCAAGTTTATATTACTCAATAAATTATATTACATTAAGAAAAATCAGTGTCTAAGCCAAGGAGGAAGCGAAGACCCCTTTGATCCCCATAGCTAGATTCGAAGTTAGCTCGGCTTCGAAGGTGACTCATTCCGGAGCCCAGAGTCTTTAGAACATTACGTTCAACTTGTTTCCCCTTCTTCGAAGCTCGGAAATCTCTTTGTTCTTGCTGAAGCTCGGCCCAGGTCCGAAGTCGTTCGGGGATACTCTTCGCTTGCTCCTCGCTAGACCACTCTTCTTCGAACCAATCAATGTCTTCCAAAGATGAAGATGCTATATTAACAACTTATTCCCCCTTCTCCTCCTTAATGTCGGCTAATACTTCTTTACAGATTTCGGGTATAGCCTCTCCATGGCGCCCCCGAGGAATTGAAAATCTAGGACGCCTATGAGGCCTTAAGGCTTCGAAGGTAGCCCACTGTTGACGGAGCTCTTTGTTAACCTCTAATACTTCAAGCTCATCCAAAAAAGGTCAGAAAGCCTAAAAACATTTCCAAATAAGTATTTTTCATTCAAAATAAGACAAAAACATAAGTTTTTACTTAAGCGGAGCCCTAAGAAGAACTAAACCATCGGGTCTGAAGAAGGCTTGCTGCTCGAAGGCTGTGTCTGCGCATGCTTTTGACAGAGGCCTTCATCGATCCACGCCTTCATGGTTGACCGACCTTCAACTCTCTAGGATGGCTGAAAAGCTTCCCAAGCTGCGACCACGTCAGGTGAAGGGGTCAACAGACGGTCACCATCAAAGCTAGTGGGGGATGCTACGAGCTTCGGTGAAATAGACAATCCAATGTCTTCATAGTAGCGAAGCACTCTGAGAGCGGCTACTTGGTTGGAGATCTCTCCGTTCCGAGTACCCGTAGTCTTCATTGTCTTCGCTCCTGCTTGGATCATCTTCATCTTCCGCAACAAGGAGTCATTAGCACACTACGGGGAAGGGCAGGATGTCCTGAAATATTCCAGAACACCCTAGAGGACGTCCAAGGTTTCGGAGGCTGCACTCTCACACTTTATCTTCTCTACGGACAATGCCTTGTTCAATTTAGTCATTTCACAGATTAAAGAGGAGAGCTTGGCCGTTTCTGTCATAAGGACAGTTTTTGTCCGAGCAACTTCCTCACCTCTTCAGCTAAGCCTTGCTGCTCTTCTCGGAGCTTGACAAGTTCAGCCCTCGAAGCTTCCTGCTCCTCTCAAAGCCTTTCAACTTCGGCCCAGAGCACTACCTGTTCAGCCTCGAGCTCCTCCTTTACAGCTTCTATCCTGGCTTGAGCGCTCTGCTCTGTCGAAGCCATCTATTCAAAGCTCAAAGCTTGGTTCTCAAAGTCGGTAAGACTCCCTTGAAGAGCCGTCACCTTCTCCTTAAGTCAGTTGCATTCTCACTCGTTCAACACAGTAGCTGCTTGAGCAAGAACGACATGCTACAAAGGAAAAGAGGAGCAATGAAGTAAATTATATATACATGTTTAGATTAAACTAATTTTTGTAGGTGCTTCGTACCTGGTAAGCCGCCCGTTCAAGAGCAGCATCAAGCTCTGACCCTTCGGCCTCTCTAAGGATGGAGACCAAGTCAGTCTCCCCAACTTCACGACTAGCTTGAGCTAGAGGCTCTAGCAAAGTGTGAAGCCCTGTCCTCTGTTCAAGGAAGGGGGCTAGGAGAGGGAGCCTTGACAAGGCACTGTGATCATCGTCGCTAGGAGAAGGACCGGAGCGCAATGAAGCCTCCTCGGAGGCCTCTATTGATTGGCCTCCGTCTGTATACTTTGACAGAGTCCACCCTGGAATGGGAGCAGGCATGGGCCAACTTTTGCCTTTACCCTTTTTAGGACCTATCACCTCCTTCAGAGCTACCTCCAAAACTAGAGCCACCTCCTGTGCTGCAGCCGATGATGGCACTGAAGCTGATGTAGGCTCCGGAGCCACTTCCGCAGTAGAATCCACCTCCACCAGAGCCGATCCTATAAAACCAAAGAGGTATATGACATTATTTAAATGATTCAGGTAAAAAAGGGGAGGATGTATTCAGTTGAGGCTTACCTACGGCATATTGTTAGCGGATGAGCACCGGACTGCTTAGAGGCTCAAACATCTCACCTAAGTACTCTTCGCACTCCAAACTTCGAACCGAAGGAATGGCTACAGAGATTTCTTCAACTACTGCAGCTATCACTTCGTCTAGAGCCAAGACTTGGGCTTCTGCAATCTCGACTCCGCCTTCCTCCATAGCAGGAGCACCTTCCTGACTAGAAGGGACGTTTACAGTCCCTGCATTCTCAGGGTTATCTTCAACCATAGGCACCACCATCGCGCCGTCTCGAACGGAGACCTCGGCTCTCATTTGAGACCCTTCGTCCTCAGCAAGAAGGGCTTCAAACTCCTCTGCCATTGCCATGTCTACGTCTTCTTCATCTTCGGATTGCTCTGACGGTGAGATAGGAGACTTCAAAGGAGTAAGGGCCTTTGGCTTCCGGACCACCTTCTTCGCAGAAGTCTTCACCAGACCCAAAGACCTGGCCTCAACCTTCCTCTTCTTCGGAGCTTGGTCTAGGGTGGACCAGTCTAGAAGGGTTGGAGTTTCAACTCTGAGCACACTCCATACTCGGTTGAACCGCTCCCAAGTTCCAACCAACTTCACCCTCCGCTCCTTTTCAACAGGCGTAGGGGCTCCGAGAACCTTCTCTACAGCCCAAACGATTTGTTCTGGAGTCAAAGTTAAACGCGGAGCTAAAAGATAAGATATCATTTGATTAAGTCATTTTTGTAAAATCGATATTGTGTGCGAAACACTTTTGATGCAACATATATGGAAAGCTTACCTACAGAGCTTGAAGGGATCTCCCAAAGTCCCCCCTCTAGGTTTTCTTCGAAACTGATCGGCCAAGCGGCCATTAGAGGAGGGATTCGAAGTCCTATGAAATCCTTCGCCAAGTCGCGCATCCTCATGCGACGACTCACGGATTGCAACAATCCGAGGCGGACCTGAAGCTGGCTCAGGTCCGGTTGGACATCCACCTCCCTCCGGTAGAAGATATCTTCCAAAGGCCCTGCCAAGGCGCAGTCTGTCCCTACGTCAGCATAGAACCAGCGAAGAATCCAGTCGGAGTACCATCTGTCGTTGATTGCCTTCGCTGGGAACCGGTCCTAGAACTCATCATGGAGTTGGAAGTTGATGCTCCCGAAGGCAACCACCGTCTTCTCCCCTCTGAGTCTGGTGAAGGCCTTCGACTGGCACGAAGCTTTATGGAGGGCTGTGAAAATCTCTGCTCTCCCAGCGCATCTTTCGGCCCGCATCGCCCATTCAAAGATGGCCAGGCGAGCAATCACATTGGCGGAAAGTTGGGGAAAAGTGACATGGAACAACCTTAGTACCTCGGAGAGGAAATCCACTGTAGGATGTCCCAATCCAGCTTCGAAGAAGGCCTCAAACACCACCACCTCTCCGGCGTGAGGTGCCAAGATCACCTCCTTCCCAGCCTAGCGAACTTTGACTCCGGGCCCCATATTCCCAGCGATTGCTGCAACAATCGACTTCTTGGAGCATGACGACACCCCCAAGCTATACGATTGATCTGTATACTTAGAAGACACCGTACGAAGGTCATAAGCACCGGCTGGGTGAGGGTTATCTGAAGGCCTCGCCGCCGCTGCCACCGCCATCGCTTGCTGCCAGGCTAAGGATGAAGCAGGGATGTGAACTTTGTGGCTAGTCTTCGCCATCGGAGAAAAAGAGTGCTTGAGAATATGAGCTCAAGAAGAAAAAAGGTGTCACGCCCTGATTTAATAAAATCTAGACATTATTGAATTTCCTCAGAAAAACAATAATAACAAGATGTCCATCATGCGACAATGTACATACGGTCAACCATCCATGGTTCGCAGACCACATTATTACATAAGTAAAAAAATAAAAGAAACTAGGAAATAAGACTACATGATGAACATCTTCTTTAGGATCGCTTTCTTGACTGGGTCACTACTCCAGACCATCCTTCTCATAGTACGCAGTCTCTGAAGTGTTTTCCAACGGGTATGAGTACAAAAGTACTCAACAAGCCACCGAGAATGCAATAATAATGCAGGGTAATAACAAAGGGATGATGAGGGTTTAAAGTGCGGGAAAGTACATTTTCAAGTTGCAGCATTTAGTGTAGTCAAATTTAATTATACAGTATAATAAACATGAATAATGCATCATCATTTAACTCGAGGAGTATGTTTTCCCTCCTCGCTCAATAGTCCTTACATGCCAAGTCATCATGCAACACTCATAAATATAAAACTAACTACGAGATGTCACGCAACCCACCCTTGACCGTGGGCTCGGCTTTTCGAAAAGATTTAAACTATGATTAGAGGTGTACTACTGTACCCACAAGGCACGCACTCATCCCCCACACCGAAGTGTAATGAGATGACCCATACCACGGGAACTTGTGCCAAAACCTCAGCATGAGATGCTCCAATCCGATAACACCCGCTCTTGGTTTCACCGGCGCGCCAGCGCACTGGACAACGTCGCACCCCCCTTTGCGCCACATCGGTACAAGCCACCTGCAGGTGCTGCTTGACACATCTCCAAGTGGTGCCTTGAGTTGGAACACCCCATACCTTAGTTAGGACTTACCCACTAGGCTTGTGGTTAGGACGAAAGTGTATTGAAACGGATCCCGCAAACCGGTCCTTATAGTGCCCTGGGTGATACCGACCAATGCCTTAGCTTGCACCCAGAACCCACCATGCTTACACACTTGACCAAAACTCCATAACCAACATAATTCAAGGGGTGAGAGAATAACGAGGATCATATAATAGAATCTAAATCTCTACGACTCGTTTTTACCCTATAGCGGTCGTGTCAATACATTGGACACTATCTAATAATACTAGTAATATGGTGACAAGGAGTTTAGGCTCAATAGCATGGCTTGGGATTGCGCTTCAAGGTCAGGGATCTAAATAAATATAATGTAAGGATTTCAATTCGACTAGTGCATGTATAACCAATGAGTTTTAGCGATATTTTAGCAAACTAGGTTCAATATGCTCAAAAATTAGGTTGGTGACTTGCCCTGCTCGGCAAAAGGTGATGGTAGAACCTCCGGGTAGAACTCCGGCTCTTCGACGGCGTCGTAGTCTTCGCGGCACGCAAAACAAGAATAACAATCAATTAAAACATACAAAGATAAACAGTACAATCTTTTCATTTTAAATAGGCTAAAGTTGTGGAAAATAGAAGAGAAACCTTCTAAAATTAAAATGAGAAATTTTGAAGTTAAAAGGGGTTGATATGAATTTTTTTTAAAGATTAAAACATTACCCTTGGTTTTATTTTTAGAAAATAATCAGTGTAAACATGTCAAGTAAATTGGTCCAGAATGTCAAGAATAAAATGGTGAATTTTATAACATCTGAATGGTGAAATTTGGAGTTATTTTGAATAAGTTATGAATGTTTGAAGTTTAAATCAATTTCTAGAATTTAATTTAAACCCTAAAATAGTCGTCGGTCCACGGTGAGCCGAGTCCACCGTGAACCCGCGCACTGTGCGCATGAGCCGGATCCAGATCAGCTGTCGGATCTGGATCAGGCATCTATGGGCGAGGCGGGAGTTTTAAGTGGACGTGGACAGCCAGGATTAAAATGTTGAAACAGTACGCGATGGATGGCCCAGATTAAAAGTAGGTTTTAAATAGAAATGGATGGCTCAGATTAAAACGTACCGCTTCACCGAGATCTGACGGGTTAGATTAAACCGGGTGATCGGTCTAATCTCAACCGTCCGATTGAGATCGCACGGTCGCAGATGAATCCGACACGACACGGGTACTTTAGTCGCGCCGGTCGTCTTCTCCGGCGACGACCGAAATATGGCGATGGGCTAGCGGCGGAGGCGGTGGTCGGGGGCCATAACCGAGTACAAAAATGGAAATAGGATGACGAGGGGAGCACGATGGTACCAGAGATGAGGCTCGTGGTCGTCGGGGCATGGCCGGCGTTGAGCGGGTGCGGCGAAGGTGTTCAGGTCATCGGTGGGGATGTTGCTCTGGTGGTTTCCGGTAGAAGTGGGGTGGTGGCCGATGTCGGTGGAAGAGAGTCTTGGTTTCCGTCCGAGAACCCCTATCATCATCCCCCGCAAGAAAAGCTTCGAACTCGTCTGCCATCTACGCGTCTGCATCCTCTTCCTCTTCGGACTTCTCCAGCGACAAAATTGGAGACTTCGAAGGATTACGAGCCTTCGGCTTGCGGGCCACCTTCTTCATCGGAGTATTCACTGAGCCAGAGGCCCCAGCCTCTACTTTCCTCTTTCTCGGCGCCGGATATACCGTAGATCAATCTAGAAGGGTTGGGGGTTCAACTCCGAGTACACTCCATACTCGGTTGAACCGCTCCTAGTTCCCAACCAGCTGCACCCCCCGCTCCTTATCCACGAGTGAAGGAGCTTCGAGAACCTTATCCGCTGCTCGAACTATTTGGTCCGGAGTCAGCATCATCCACGAAGCTAAAAAGATAATATATTGTTTGTTAGTTCAATAAAATTAAATCAATGTATGTATGAAACAATTTGATGTAGGATATGTGGGAAGCTTACCTGCGGAGTTTGAAGAGATTTCCCACAGTCCCCCCTCCGGGTTCTCTTCGAAGATGATAGGCTAGTTGGCCATCAGAGGAGGAATTCAGAGGGCTGTGAATTCCTCCGCCAAATCGCGCATACTCATGCGTCAACTTATGGTATACAACAGCTAGAGGCGTACCTAAAGTTGGCTCGGCTCCGGATTAATATCTGTTTCATGTGGATGAAATCTAATACCCCCTTTGTGCCACATCGGTACAAGCCACCTGCAGGTGCTGCTTGACACATCTCCAAGTGGTGCCTTGAGTTGGAACACCCCATACCTTAGTTAGGACTTACCCACTAGGCTTGTGGTTAGGACGAAAGTGTATTGAAACGGATCCCGCAAACCGGTCCTTATAGTGCCCTGGGTGATACCGACCAATGCCTTAGCTTGCACCCAGAACCGACCATGCTTACACACTTGACCAAAACTCCATAACCAACATAATTCAAGGGGTGAGAGAATAACGAGGATCATATAATAGAATCTAAATCTCTACGACTCGTTTTTACCCTATAGCGGTCGTGTCAATACATTGGACACTATCTAATAATACTAGTAATATGGTGACAAGGAGTTTAGGCTCAATAGCATGGCTTGGGATTGCGCTTCAAGGTCAGGGATCTAAATAAATATAATGTAAGGATTTCAATTCGACTAGTGCATGTATAACCTATGAGTTTTAGCGATATTTTAGCAAACTAGGTTCAATATGCTCAAAAATTAGGTTGGTGACTTGCCCTGCTCGGCAAAAGGTGATGGTGGAACCTCCGGGTAGTACTCCGGCTCTTCGACGGCGTCGTAGTCTTCGCGGCACGCAAAACAAGAATAACAATCAATTAAAACATACAAAGATAAACAGTACAATCTTTTCATTTTAAATAGGCTAAAGTTGTGGAAAATAGAAGAGAAACCTTCTAAAATTAAAATGAGAAATTTTGAAGTTAGAAGGGGTTGATATGAATTTTTTTTAAAGATTAAAACATTACCCTTGGTTTTATTTTTAGAAAATAATCAGTGTAAACATGTCAAGTAAATTGGTCCAGAATGTCAAGAATAAAATGGTGAATTTTATAACATCTGAATGGTGAAATTTGGAGTTATTTTGAATAAGTTATGAATGTTTGAAGTTTAAATCAATTTCTAGAATTTAATTTAAACCCTAAAATAGTCGTCGGTCCACGGTGAGCCGAGTCCACCGTGAACCCGCGCACTGTGCGCATGAGCCGGATCCAGATCAGCTGTCGGATCTGGATCAGGCATCTATGGGCGAGGCGGGAGTTTTAAGTGGACGTGGACAGCCAGGATTAAAATGTTGAAACAGTACGCGATGGATGGCCCAGATTAAAAGTAGGTTTTAAATAGAAATGGATGGCTCAGATTAAAACGTACCGCTTCACCGAGATCTGACGGGTTAGATTAAACCGGGTGATCGGTCTAATCTCAACCGTCCGATTGAGATCGCACGGTCGCAGATGAATCCGACACGACACGGGTACTTTAGTCGCGCCGGTCGTCTTCTCCGGCGACGACCGAAATATGGCGATGGGCTAGCGGCGGAGGCGGTGGTCGGGGGCCATAACCGAGTACAAAAATGGAAATAGGATGACGAGGGGAGCACGATGGTACCAGAGATGAGGCTCGGGGTCATCGGGGCATGGCCGGCGTTGAGCGGGTGCGGCGAAGGTGTTCAGGTCATCGGCGGGGATGTTGCTCTGGTGGTTTCCGGTAGAAGTGGGGTGGTGGCCGATGTCGGTGGAAGAGAGTCTTGGTTTCCGTCCGAGAACCCCTATCATCATCCCCCGCAAGAAAAGCTTCGAACTCGTCTGCCATCTACGCGTCTGCATCCTCTTCCTCTTCGGACTTCTCCAGCGACAAAATTGGAGACTTCGAAGGATTACGAGCCTTCGGCTTGCGGGCCACCTTCTTCATCGGAGTATTCACTGAGCCAGAGGCCCCAGCCTCTACTTTCCTCTTTCTCGGCGCTGGATATACCGTAGATCAATCTAGAAGGGTTAGGGGTTCAACTCCGAGTACACTCCATACTCGGTTGAACCGCTCCTAGTTCCCAACCAGCTGCACCCCCCGCTCCTTATCCACGAGTGAAGGAGCTTCGAGAACCTTATCCGCTGCTCGAACTATTTGGTCCGGAGTCAGCATCATCCACGAAGCTAAAAATATAATATATTGTTTGTTAGTTCAATAAAATTAAATCAATGTATGTATGAAACAATTTGATGCAGGATATGTGGGAAGCTTACCTGCGGAGTTTGAAGAGATTTCCCACAGTCCCCCCTCCGGGTTCTCTTCGAAGATGATAGGCTAGTTGGCCATCAGAGGAGGAATTCAGAGGGCTGTGAATTCCTCCGCCAAATCGCGCATACTCATGCGTCAACTTATGGTATACAACAGCTAGAGGCGTACCTAAAGTTGGCTCGGCTCCGGATTAATATCTGTTTCATGTGGATGAAATCTAATACCTCCACCAAGAAGTCTACAGAAGGGAGCCCGAGTCTAGCTTCGAAAAAAGCTTCAAAAACCATGACTTCTCCCACTTGAGGTACCGGAATAATTTCTTTCCCAGGGTCTTGCGCCTTCACTTCGGGCCCCAACCTCGTAGAAACTGCTTCGACTATGGTCTTCTTTGAGCAGGTCGAAGCCCCCTATCAATACGACTGATCCGTATACTTGGTGGAGGCTTGTCAAAAATCCCGAGGGCCGGCGGGCCTAGGGTTCTCTGAGGATCTCGCTGCCGCCGCTGCCGCTGTCGTCATGGCCTACTGTTGGGTCAATGTCGAGGCCGACACAAGCACCTTAGAACTAGTTCTCACCATTGAAGAAAGCTGGAAGAGTTGAGAATGGAAACTGGAGAAGGGGAAAAGCGAGTTTACGAAGCAGTTGGTAATGTGCCTCAAAATCACTATTCTCCTCCTTTTTATAGCCTCTGAAGTCCCTTGTGTCGTATGTTACAAGGCAATGTTTGGGTTGCTTTGTTTTAGTTTCGACACCGTTATGACATGCAGGGCCACTACAGTGAAGACTTAAAACCACTGTTAGATCGTGCGACTATTAGCCTCCTTCGAGAGTAATGACTTTTAATTGGGTCTAATGGCTCTAAGAGCTAACAACTATTTTGAGTTCGGAGAGCTCTCGATTCTGAAGCTGCCCTCTAGACACCTCCGACCGGATCTTGGGTCTAGAGAGTTCCTATTTCCAAAGACATTACTGCAAATGGTTGTAAGGACTTTCAATTTTTTCTATGTGTTGATAGCAAAAAATGGCATTAAATGGTCAAGATTGTCAAAATATCAATTTTGGTAATTTGGGCCAAAAATACACATGTCCTGGATCGGGCCGAATCCCTATAGGGCCAAAGGCCCATTAAGCCTTGGGCTTTGGAAGCCTTTGGCCCGAGGAGCAGGCTTCAGCAGGCCTTGCCGAAGGCCCACTTCAGGATAAATATCAGAGATAGAGTTTGAGTCTGATTCTGGCTAATTTTATCCCTAAGTTTGATTAGGCCGAATCCTACCAGATTAATATTAGAGATAATAAGACTAGCCCCTATAAATATAGGGGTGAGACCGATTCATTAAGCCCCCAACACAAATCAATCACAAAGCCCTAGCTTTGAACCATAACTTTAGTTTTATTTACTTTTCTACAACCTTCTTGGGTTTGCCTGGAAGCCCTCCGCTGGCCAAGCCGAAACCGTGGTAAGCCTTGCTACTTCACTCGTGAAGTACCCGTTAATCTATTTAACAGATTGCTATCTCCTTGTTACTTCGCCTGTGAAGTATCTGTTAATCTACGTAATAGATTGCTACCTTCGTTTCCCTACTTCAACACTTAGCAGATTTGGTCCCTAGGCCGAATTGGCACTTGATCTCTGTTCTGTTGTAGGTTTAAACGCTCGGAGCCCCTTCCCCGTAGGTATCCGAAGCCAGGAAGCTGGTTTCGGAGGTCGTCAGAACACCCCTCGGCGGAATCCTTGCTTCGAATACCCATGCCGGACTGTCACACTATTGTCGGTTTGACCAAGTACGCACGCCAGCACGCTCCGCAGCAGGCTTCGTCACGCCCATACTTTGCTCTAGACGAAGTGACACCTGCGTGTTGCGTCAGTTTATTTTGTCGTGTTAGAGACTTCGCGTCGAACCCCGCTGTTAGGAGGAGATTTCGCGTCGAGATATATTCGGAGCCTACCTTCGGCTAGATCAGTCCGAATGCCGAAGGCTACCTTCAGCGAGACCCGTCGCATCAGACGCCAAAGGCACCCTTTGGTGAAACCCTTCTCAAAGTACACTTCAAATCAGTTAGGCTCCGTTCAGCTTGCTGGTTTATTTTTATTTAATATATTTCTTTTCGGATAATTGGATTATTTCTGTGTGATCTGAGTACTTGGCGACTCCACCTCCCTTTCCACTGTTAAGGGTAGTCAGAATGCGATGTCAGTGTTGTGTTACGCTTAGGCTTGTCCCTAGGTATCCACACACTTTTAGATCGTCGAACTGACCCAAGTGCGAGGGCATGTTTTCGTGTCAACACACTTTTTGGCGACTCCACTAGGGAGGGCAACGCCAACATGATGGGTACATCTACATCGGTCGCAGGCACGTCTGCAACGACTACTACGTCTACAATGCCGATGGATCCCATGGGAGGCGCAGATATCGACAACCGCAACATTATGACGCCTATCCTTGAAGATATTCCCACAGAAGACCGAGCAGAGATCGAGGCAAAGATGAAGGCACTCCAAGACCTCATGCTTGGAGGCTACGTCAAGACACGCACAGGCTTCATCAAGCGTGATATCAACGTCCCGGACCTCGCTCGGACCCAGGTAACTCTAGTATGGTCTCGGTTATCTTCTTTAGAAATTGAGCAAAAAATAGCCGCATCAGTCGATCAAGCTATTAGCGCTTCGCTATCCAACCGTTTGGACTCGGCAATTAGCTCTCAAGTAGAGGCGACACTTAGAAGGTTCGACTTTACCGACGTCGTTCCTCTAGCTCCAATTGCTAGTGCACCTCCGGTAAATCATATATATTGCAGAATCGACGGTAGTGCTGGCAAGACAATCATGTCTCCGACCCCAACATATACGGCCGAGACAAGCCACTACACGCATGTCCAAGCTAACCCTGTTTAATGAACGCCACCTACACCCACGCCAGTTCTTCCTACGTAACCTGCACCGCACAGACAAATGAATAGGCCTGAGCATGCCACATACCTAGAGCCAGCACGTGAGGAAGACCCCCACAGCTGACACGCCGACATACCACCACGTGTCACGCCCCCGCATGAGAGACGCGCGCAGGCAATGGGCCAGGACAACATAAAGGAGCGGATCCGCGCACTATTCAGAGATTGCACCAGCTTCATACCTAGGGGTCGAGCTAGGGTTTACCAGAAGCTATAGACCGACCATTTAGATACAATACCTTACCCTCACGGCTATAGAGTCCCTGAATTCACTAAATTTGACGGTGAGGGTAACAAAACCACACTAGAGCATGTCAGCCAGTTCTTAGCACAGTGTGGAGAAGCTAGTGGGTCGGACGCTTTAAAACTTAGACTATTTTCTCTTTCACTATCCGACACCGCTCTCACTTGGTTTTTGGTGCTCCCGTCGAACTCTGTCCAAACGTGGGCTGAATTGGAAAAAAGTTCCATTACTATTTCTATACAGGTGAGACAGAACATAGGCTTTCACAATTGACATTGGTTAGACAGAAGTCTAACGAAAGTGTCTCTGAGTACATCAAACGCTTTAGAGATACTAAAAACCGATGTTTTAGTATCAACATTTTGGAGAGAGATTTGGTGGATTTAGCATTCAATGGGTTGCACTCTCAAATTAAAGAAAGACTAGACAACCAACACTTTTTAGAAGTTAGCCAAGTCTTACAACATGCTCTGGTCCAAGAAGGCCGGGCCAAGGATAAAAAGTTTATTAAGACATTTAACAAGCCTAGGGCTGAAGTCCACATCATGGAACACTCTGACGAAGAAGAATCAAAGGAAGAGGAGGATTCGGCTAACATGTACGCAGACGAATGGGTTTGGAACACTAAGATCAAACCCGTTACTTGCTCTGAGTTACGACCATCTCCTACCAAGAATCGGCCCAACGAAGTCAAATACTCGTTTGATATAACTAAGTGTGATAAAATATTTGATTTCCTCTTAAAGAACCAGCTTCTCATGTTGCCTAAAGGCCAAGTCATTCCATCTACCGACGAACTCAAGAAACCCCCTTACTGTGTAAGTGGCATGACTCACATTCACATTATACTAACGACTGCAATGTTTTTCGTTGATAGGTTCAATTGACCATAGAGGAATGACGATTGAAGATAGACCCCGGTCCAAAGATGAAGATGGACAAAGACCCCTTTCCCATTAACACCGTCGACCTCGACAAAAAGAGAATACTGATTCGGCCAGAATAGTCTGGGTCGACTAGAGGGAAAGTGGTCATTATTGGAGAGTCGCGAACACTCGTACCAAAAAACCCCAAAGTAGGAGTGTGGAAGCGGAATGCCAACATGTCTCCTTCATCTAGGGCTCACAAGAAGCCGAAGGTGACATATCCGATGCTATTGAACAAACATCAGAAAAAGGCCAAGGACACAGGGCCCCATGCAACAAGGCTAAGACAACCTAAGGGGCCAAAATAGCGGAGGGTGGCTTCAGACCACGGTGGCCGAGCCCTCCACATGACGGCTTCGGACCACAGTGGCCGAACCTTCCGCAGAATAGCTTTGGGCCCCAGTGGCCGAACCCTGCGCAGAACGAGTTCGGACCCCAGTGGACGAACCCTTCATACAACGAGCTCGGAACCCAATGGCCGAACTCAGCTCCGCTCTGGGTGAACCCCGGGGTAGGACCCTTCGCCCTGGCAGGACCCTTCGCTAATATGATCTGAAGTACTATCGACCTGGCCAAACCCCCCTCCGGGTAATGGGTTCGGCTTATAGTGGGCGAAGCCACTAGAACCACCGATGCCTCCGCCGTACAATTGGTCAGGGACCCCTTGGGCTTCGTACACCTCACTCCCCGAGTACCCTTTGCAAAATAACATTGTCCATAGGTTGTCCGTAGTACCTCCGAACAGACTCGCACAAAACAGAGCCGACGATGGACGCGAATAGTTGAAAGATAGTGAGTATGAAGCCATCACAGTCAAAGTAGGGTCTCAAGAAGTCCCAATCCCGAGGGCCCCCTCGCCGAAACCGGATGGAGGTAAGTCCCCTACTCCAGCCGAGGCTAGTGCTAGAGACCAACCCGATCGGCCGAACGAGGCCGGTCCGACTGATAGGGTCCGCAGCGAGGCATCCTCCGATTATAAAGAACGCGAGGTCGATCTGGGTGGTACCCCTTCGACCAGGAGTCACAGAAACAAGGTGATGACGCCTGGTACCAAGTCACAACTATCTTGGGCACCTCTAGGCATGTCCAAATCACAGAAAAGATGCCAACAATGCCTATGGGCACAGGAGATGGGCACGAAAGAAGCCGAGGAGGAACGAGACGCTATCTTTGAGGAAATCTGCCCTTAGCCAGCTACAAGACATGTATGGAGGATCAAGCCGGTTGAGATAACCAACCCGGCTCCCAGTCCGAGCGGCGATGACGATGACATACTCGACGATGACTATATGCCCATCTCTGAGGGGCCCACACCTCAGGCAATGGACATCAACGTCGTCATGTTGTCCGCCGAGTTCGCCCTACCACAAGACGAGGCCGAGGTCGCTTAGTTGAACCTCGGTCCACGCAATGCTATTTTTGAGAAACCCGAGGATACGGCTCGCCACCTAAAGCCTCTCTACGTCAGGGGTCACATTGATGGGAAGCCGATCTCCAGAATGCTTGTCAATGGCAGTGCCACTGTTAACCTAATGCCTTACTCGCTATTGAAGAAACTTGGCAGGGACGAGGAAGACTTAAAGAAAACTAACCTAATTCTCAACGGCTTCAACGACAAGAGTTCCGAGGCCAAGGGCGTACTCTCCATGGAGTCGACAGTAGGCAATAAGACGTTGTCAACGATATTTTTCGTCGTTGACATGCAAGGTAACAACAGCGTACTGCTCAGGCATTACTGGATTCACGCAAATTGTTGTATTCCTTCTACTTTACACCAATGCCTGATACAGTGGGATGACGATGACGTAGAGGTCATACCAGCAGGCACTTCAACCCACGTAGCATTGGCCGATGTGTCCATTGACGCTATCCACAACAAACTTGAATGTCTATCAGGTAGGGACCTTTCAGATTACGACTTCGTTAGCATGTTCGGAGGACGTTTTGTACTAGTGCCTATAAAGATGGCTGGTGTAGCATGACTATTTCTGCATTACTAGTCATGCCTAGCCAAAGTAATCTAGATTAGCTAAAGTCTCGTATCGAGCAATATCAGTATGCTAAAGACGATATTGCCGAGTGAGGAGCCATGCTGAAGAGCGTGGGCCTCATGGCTCCAGATGTGATGAGTCATTGTCAACGATAGTCAAAGAGGACTGAAAAGGGAGAGAAGACATGTTGCGTCTGGGCCGCGTGTGACTCAGGTACACGGGCAATGAGCGACTATTGGGCAGAGGGGCCGCGAAGTCGGGCTGGCCCAATCCAGGTACATAGGCTAGGAGCAGGAGAGGATCCACTGGGCTGTTGACCAGGATTGACTCAGGTACACGGGCGACGAGCGATTGCTAGGCTAAGGGAGCTGCGGAATCGGGCTGGACCAATCCAGGTACCTGGGGCAAAGCCGGTGGATGCTTTGTCAGTTTCGGCGCAAAACTAATGACCACTGATCTTGGAATGGACCGTCCTGAAGTGAAGCCGTAGTCGCTATGAAAGCTCCGCTTTCGGATAAGTCATCTGTAAATAGGAGTTTACTATTTTGTCCTCAGGCCCACAGTCAGTCAGTCGAGTCTATAAAAATATCCTAAGGGCAGTTGGGTCTTTTCCTTTTATTTCAGCGTCTGTAAAAAACCCTAGGGGTATTTCTGCATTTTCCCATTTATTGGGATGCCTATAAATAGGCCCCAATATCCTAGGGTTAGGGTTACCCTTTTTGAAAAACCACTTTACTAATTCCAGAAATTGGGTCAATTTTGTTCGCTGTGTTCTTGCTGTTGTTTCTCCGTCGCCGGGTTGTTCTTCTTGTAGATCTGGATTTTTCCGTTCCCTGCATCGCCGCTGTTAATTTCTTCTCCGTGCAAATTGTTTTCTCTCCAATTTTACTTATGCGCACGTGTTTCGGAGCTCTTACAGTGGCAGCAGCCTAGCCAAGCTAGCCGGTTCCTTACGCAGCTATCCCTAGCACCTAGCCGCTAGCCCCTACGCGCGGCAGCGCAGCTACGCGGCTAGGCATCTTCGCTCGGGTGACTAAACGCGCAGCGTGCAGCAGCATCCTACGGCCAGCTTGCAGCTTCGCTCGCGTGCGTCGGCGGCAAAGCTTCGCACGGCACTTCAGCAACCGCTTCCCAAGGCATCCAGGGCGTAGCAACAAGAAGCATGCGTGTGGGACCCACTTGCAAGAACAGCAGTCACGGGGATCCTCTGCAGCAAGCCGCCGGTGTGTGAACACAGCAGAAACATGTTCGGGCATGTGTCCAAGAGACAACAGTTCTTGGTAATACTTCTTGCCTTGGTTTGTGTGCATTCAAAATTATTTTGCTGTGTTATCTTCTGATGCGCTGGAAATTAATGCTACTAGTTGATATTGCACAATAATTTATATTCTCTTGTTCTGCGTTGTGATTAGTGCTATTTCTCTATTATCAGTTTGCTTATGGTGGTGTACTGCTAAGAAGTTTATTTTTAATATATCTCATCAATTGTTTTGAATGAACAGTTTGAACCAGTTGTTTTAATCTCTATGTGCTATCAATATATCTATTGGTTCATCTTTGTTTACCATCTACATACTTTTTGATCTGAGTGAATGCCTGTGAATTAATTAATCTATTAATCTACCTTTGAACACTGTGTTGGTGTCTTTTTGTCTAGGACACTGGTCGTTTTTAGGCTAGATCATATTAGGCTTTGTTGATCTGTTTACTTTTATCTGCTAAATCTTTTGAGGTGCGTTGGGTGTTGGGAGTAGGCCATTTATTCGAAAGAATTTTTTAGGCGCCCATTCACCCCCTCTCTGGTCGCTACTTTCGGTCCTACAAGTGGTATCAGAGCCTGGTTAGGGTTTTTTCATACCTTAACCGGTTCTAAACCCCAGTAGTGATCATGACGTCTCCTGGCAAGGTCCCGTCCTTGGAAGCTTATGGCTATAACTATTGGAAGACTCGCATGCGAGCCTATCTCATGAGCCAAAGCTCGGACATCTGGGACATTTGCGTTCACGATACGTTTGTTATATTGCCAGTTGCTGAGCATGGCACTCCTGGTATCATTGCCCAGCATCTGAACAATAGTAAGGATGTGAACATCTTGTTTTCTGGTTTAGGTCCCATTGAGTTTGAGCGTGTGAGCCATCTCTCCACTGCGAGAGAGATCTGGGCTACCCTCAAGGCACACCATGAGGGAATAGCCCAGGTCAAGGCTCGGCTCTATCAGACCTACCGGCGTGAATATGAAAACTTCACACAAAAGCCGGGTGAATCTGTTGAAGCGTTGTTTGGTCGTTTTCAATCGATCATAAACAAGCTTCGGGACAACAAGGCTGAGGGTGTTCAGTTAGTCTCAGATCACGAGCAGGCGCTCAAGGTTCTCCACACCTTGGACCCAAAGATCTGGGAGATCAAGGTATCCTCTATTATTGAGAGCATATCTTATGATACCTTGACCATTTCTGAGTTGTTTAGCAAGCTGAAGGCCACCGAGGTTGATATCCAGTTGAGATCAAATCTCACTGGCTCTGGATCAAATTCTCTGGCCCTTGCACCACCTGTTGATCCCTCTTCTGTGAGTTGTGTTGTGTTCTCTTTGATGTCTATCACTGAGGACCAGCTTGAGTCTTTGGGAGATGATGATTTGTGTCTTTTTAACAACCGAGTGCGTTGTGTTTATGACAAAAGAATGTTCAAACGACACGACACGAAATCCGGGTGCTTTGAGTGTGGTGACCTAGGACACTTCATCGCCGACTGTCCCAAGCGCAATGGCCACAAGAAGGGCACTGGTGGTGGCTTCCACGACTCCGGCAAGCACGACAGCTCTTCCTTCAACAAGGGCAAGCCAAAGACCAGATTCTTCAAAAAGGCCCTGAAGGACTACCGGCGAGAGAACAAGAAGCGCGACAAGGCCTTCTTCGCCGAGATGGAGAAGAGCTACTCCAAGCGGTCCACGTCTTCTTTCTCTTCATCGAGCTCAAGCGATGAGGAGATCATCATCAGGAAGGGGAAGGACAAGGACGATCCGGCGGGCCTTTGCTTCATGGCCTTCGGGGACAGACCGAAGAGCCGTTCACATCAGCGCCGAAGATCCCGCAAGAGCTTCTACTCAATGGCTCTTGGGGATAAGGAAGAGAAGGGCTCCTCCGATGACTCCGACGATGACGACAACGAAAAGGTATCATCTTATGAGCGCGAAATCGTTGATTTACTTGAAAGCAATCGTCAGGAGTTAAAATATCGGGAAAAACTGCTTAGGGGGGCTAAGAAGAGGATAGATGAATTAGAGAGTGAGATTGCCGTGGCCAACGGCAGAATCGAGAGTCTATCTTCTTCCCCTTGCTTGGGTGATAGCAGTGAGTGCCCAAAGTGTGAGGTGCTTCTGTGTGACCTGTCGACTCTGAAGTCCAGGTACACAAAAAGGGTTGATGAGAGGGACGCTTTGGCCACTGAGCTTGAAAGCGCTCAGCTGGAGCTGAAAGATGCTCAAGCCACTGTCGTCGTGCCCTGTGTTGATTGCCCATCTCATCTAGCTAGTTTAGCTGAGTTGAAAGCCAAGGACGATGAGCATTTGGGTGATTTGGAGAAAGTGAGAGCTGAGCTGGCGCAGACTAGGCTAGAGCTTGAGACATTGTCAGTTCCACCCACTGTCTGTGAGAACTGCTTGTCTCTTATGCTGGAGTTGATTAAGCTGAAAGCCGAGAAGTCTGTCCAAGTAGATAGAGAGTGTGAGACCTGCTTGTCTCAGGTGGAGGTTCTAGCTTCCTTGAGAGAGGAGCTAGCTGATGCTCAAAATGAGAACTTTTACCTCCGTTCTATCCTGAGTTGGATCAGTGCCAGAGAGCCATAGCTCGGCATGATGATCCAGCAGTTTAAGAGGCAGGATGGGTTTGGGGTAGGTTACACCTACACCAAGGATGACTTTGAGAGTGCCATTAGCCGAGTAGTGGAGTGGAGTAAAATGACTCCTGAGCAGAGATATCCCAAGACTCACTCCACTGAGTCTTCCCAGGCTAGTTAGCCCAAGGCTGGAGTGATCCATGAACAGCCCAAAGCTCCACCCAAGTAGCCCATCTAGGTTCCAAAGCCCAAACACCTCCACACTTCTCTTGACTCTCTTCCTGGACTCTCTCAACCCAAGAAGACTACACCAAACACCACTAAGCCCAAGAACCCCAAGCCTCAACCACATCCCAAGAAGCCCACCTATCATTGTTAGTACTGTCAGAGAGACGGGCATCTTGCGGAGTTTTGCTTCAGGAGAAAGCGGGTTGAGAGAGCAGAGAGAGCTTGTGGTGGTCAGGAGTAGTTCTACCAGCAGGGTGGTAGACTGAGAGTTCCTCGATGCGGGGAGAGGCTGGAGGCCAGGCCGCGTCGTGTAGGTGGTGGTAGAGGAGACGGCTCTCATGCCCGTGCTCCAATTGGTGGTATTCGTTCCGGTAGAGCTCCAGGCCATTTTGGCTACGGTCCTGGACCTCGTGGCCGAGGTTTTAGGCAGAACCGAGGACCGCGCTTTGAGCCGTGTTTTGGTCCAAACTCTTCTGATGGTTTTCGCTTTCCATCTTTTGAGCAGATGGCTCGACACTGGTTTAGTTCCTTTGCTAAACCTGGTGCCGGACCATTTGCTCCCCCTTAAACCACTGATTGTGCAGGATCGGGGACTGGAGGACGTTTGGATCATGGACTCAGGATGCTCTCGCCACATGACAGGACATCGCAGAAGGTTCTCCAGTCTCACTTCCCCGAGCTCCAAGGAATACATCACATTCGGGAACTGTGGTCAAGGGAAGGTAAACGGTATTGGCTCAATTCACATCTCTGATCATTTCTCTTTGAAGAATGTTGCTTTGGTTGGAAATTTGAACTTCAATTTGATTTCTGTTTCGCAACTTCTTGAGGATGGTTTGGAGGTTCGTTTTAAGAAGGGCAGTTCTTCTGTGATTGATTCTAGAGGGTCTTTGATTTGCTAGATCTTACCTTTTGGTAAGGTTTTTCGAATTGACTTCTCTAGTTCTTTTGGCCCTTCTCGCTGTTTGATTGCTGGATCTTCTTCTGAGCTCTGGAAGTGCCATAGGAGGTTAGGTCATTTGAATTTTGATCTGCTAGTCAGGTTAAGCTCAATGGACCTCATCCGAGGATTGCCCAAGCTTAAGATGGAGAAGGATCTAGTATTGTCATCCCTGTCGTCACGGGAAAATGGTTGCCTCTTCTCACTCACATGTGACTCAGGTGATGACTTTGTATCCGAGCGAGCTGTTACATATGGACACTGTCGGTCCAGCTCGGGTACGCTCAGTCGGTGGGAAATGGTATGCGCTTGTGATTGTTGACGATTTTTCTCGATTCTGGTGGGTTTTCTTCTTGGAGTCTAAGGATGAGACTTTTCATTTTGTTCATGACCTGATTTTGAAGCTGAAGAATGAGAACAATGGTCGGATGCGAGCAATTCGCTCCGACAACAGCTCTGAGTTCAAGAACTCTCAGTTCGTTAGCTTCTGTAGTGATCAGGGTCTTGACCATCAGTTTTCTGCTCCTTACACTCCCCCACAGAATGGTGTTGTGGAACAAAAGAACCGCACGCTAGTCGAGATGGCCAGGACGATGCTCGATGAGCACAGGACTCCCAGGCGTTTTTGGGCTGAAGCCATGAACACGGCTTGCTATCTGGCCAACCACATTTTTCTTAGAGCATACCTAGGTAAGACCTCATACGAGTTGCGGTTTGGCAGACAGCCCAAGGTGAGCCACTTGCGAGCGTTTGGCTGCAAGTGCTTTGTGCTCAAGAAGGGATGGCATTTGGACAAGTTTGAGTCTCGTTGCTGGGACGGAGTTTTTCTTGGCTACACTTTACATTCTCGAGGCTTCCGTGTTTGGAACCTCGACTCCCAGCAGCTTGTCGAGACTTGCGAGGTTTCTTTTGATGAGTCCTTGCCTTCTTTGACTCCTTCTTTTGAGCTTTCTGGTGATGATGAGCTCGGAGAGTCCATCTTTGAGGAAGATGAGGACACTCCAGCTGCTGATGAGGGTGGGCCTTCTGCACCTCCTGCAGAGCCCACACCTTCTGAGACTTCTACTGAGGACGAGGGTGGACCTCTGATCACTTCTTCCACTTCGATCGAGCCCCCTCAGTTGAGTCCAGAGGTGCCAGCTGCTGACTCAGGTGAGGTGACTTCAGATCACCAGGGATCTCGAGCAGTTTAGCGTGATCACCCCTCAGAGCTCATCATTGGTGATTTGACTGAGAGAACTTTGTGTTCGTCTGTTGACTCGCTTGCTGTGTTTGCTGAATCTGCTTTTGTTGCATCTTTTGAGCCCAGAGACGTTTCTCATGCTCTTTCTGATTCTAATTGGATTAATGCCATGCAAGAAGAGCTTGAGAATTTTGTCCGCAATCAGGTTTGGACACTAGTTGAGCTGCCACCAGGATGCAACCCCATAGGCACCAAGTGGGTGTTCAAGAACAAGCAAGGTGAAGATGGGGCTGTGGTGTGCAACAAAGCTCGGCTAGTTGCCCAAGGTTGTTGCCAGAAGGAAGGTATTGAATTTGAAGAAACCTTCGCTCATGTTGCCCGTCTTGAGTCCATTCACATTCTTTTAGCTTTTGCCACTTCGAAGGGTTTCAAGCTTTTTCAAATGGATGTTAAGAGTGCTTTTCTCAACGGGTACATAGAGGAGGAGGTTTATGTTAGGCAGCCTCCCAGTTTTGAAAACCCTAAGTTTCCTCGACAAGTTTTTAAATTGCAAAAAGCTTTATACGGGTTGAAGCAAGCCCACAGGGCTTGGTATGACCGGTTGAAGCAGTTTTTGTTGGGGAAGGGCTTTGTGATGGGTTCTGTGGATAAGACTCTCTTTTTGCTCAGAGTTGCTTCAGATTTCTTAGTTGCTCAGATTTACGTGGATGATATTATTTTTGGTGGTACTACTGATTCTCTTGTGTCCAAGTTTTCTGAGCAGATGCACAGCGAGTTTGAGATGAGCCTCATGGGTGAGCTGAAGTATTTCTTAGGGCTCCAGATCAAGCAGACCAAGGACGACACCTTCATCCACCAAGGTAAGTACACTCGTGACATGTTGAAAAAATTTGACTTTGGTGGAGAGTTGAAACCTCAGATGACCCCAATGGGCACATCTGGGGGCCTTGACAAGGATGAAAGAGGTGTCAAGGTTAACGAGAGAGTTTCAAGGGATGATCGGTTCACTGCTGTACTTGACGGTGACGAGGCCAGACATACAGTTCGTCGTGGGACTATGCGTGCGCTTTCAGTCTTCACCACGCGCGTCTCATCGGTAGGCTGCTAAGCGCATTTTCAGGTATCTCACCTATGCGCTTGATCTTGGTCTTTATTATTCAGCATCATCATCTCTTGATTTATCTGGCTTTTTGGACGCTGACTTTGGTGGGTGCCGGTTGGATCGCAAGTCGACTCCCGGTACTTGCCAGTTTCTTAGTTCGTCTCTTGTGTCTTGGTCGTCTCGAAAGCAATCTGGAGTTGCTCTTTCGACCACTGAGGCTGAGTATGTAGCTGCTGCCAGCTGCTGCTCACAGTTAGTTTGGATGATTTCCACTTTGCGAGACTTTGGGTTGTTCTTTCCTACCAGAGTTCCTTTGTTTTGCGACAGCACCAATGCTATTAGTGTAGGGAAAAACCCTTATCTCCATTCAAAAACCAAACACATTGATGTGTGCTTTCACTTTCTGAGGGATCAATATGAGAAAGGTGTCATTGACCTTGTTCATGTTGATACCCATCATCAGTTGGCTATCATTTTCACCAAACCCCTAGATCAGTCTACGTTTGAGCATTTACGAGGGGATTTGGGTGTTGTGTATCCTTTCTAGGATATTTTGCGTCAGTTTTCTTTCTTCTTTACTCTTTTCTTGAGTATTTTTGTGTGTGTTCATATCATACATATTCACATATCATACTTTTGAGATGCTTCTGTTATATGATTGAACTGCTTTACTTATTCTAGCTGGTACATGCTTTTGAATACTTGTCAATGATCATGCTTTGGTTCAGTTCACTTGATATGTCGATATCTGTCATATGCGTGACTTTTATGCTTTAAACTTGAAAAATGATCACCATTGCTTCTGGTAACTAGCATGTGTAGGCTGAGTGCTTTTGCTATCTGTTACATGCCTTGTAGCTAGTTCCTCACATAGATGCAGATATGCAACTTGGATATCTTGATGCTTTAACATGGAAAATGTGCTATAAAAATGATAAAAAATCAAAAATGAATGAAAATTCCATGCCTTTTTATGCTTGAGTTGAAAAGATCCAAGTGGGTTTGCTTTGTCACATTGCATTGTTCTGGACTGCTTACCATAGCACTTTGGTATGAACTAGGACATTGTAGTGTATGCCAAGACCAATGTCTTAAGCTTCCGATGGTCCAGTTCTGGCCTAGGCTTGACTTGGTCGGTTAGCATAAGGTTTGACATGCAAATAACCCTTGGCAAAAATGAAAAAGGAAAGTGAAAAAGCCTGAAAATTAAAAAGACAACAAGTTTGCTGAAGCACTTTGTTTTGGACAATGCTTATCTTGTAGATAGTAGTTAGCTTCTGCATCTCATGTTTAACCTTGCTTGTCAACTGGAAAATGTGGTGATGCTTTTGTTTGCAAAAATTGAAAAATGTGTGCTAATGACTTTCTTTAGATATCATCTGTTGCACTGATCATGCCATGATTCTTAGACAGTATGTCTTTTGCTATACTTGTTAGATGTTGTACTTGCAGTCAATCATATCTGAGAAGCATGCTTTCTACACTCCACCTGCACCCCAGTTGCATTCATTGCATATTTTGAGGGGGAGTTGCATTTCAGGGGGAGTATGTGTCTCTTTAGAGTGCATTTAGTTTCGCTTGATGAGTCCACTTGTCAACAAGGGGGAGAAATTTTGGGAGAAGAGTTTAAGGGGGAGTTTTGGCTTTCTCTGGGATTTGTTTCAGGGGGAGTTTTTGTCCCGTTTGTCCTTATTTTTTTGATATCCTTGTTGATGTTTCTGAGATTGCACTCGTTTTGAGCTTTTACTTTTGATTAACCATAATGACCGCTTCTTGCTTTTGTTTGGCTTTTGGTCATTAGGGTTAAACTTTTACTTTATTTTCTTCTTCTCTGTTTTCTTGTGTTTTGTTTTCGTGTTTCCACAGTTGCTTGCAGGTACTGGAAAGCTGAAGAGGAGAAGTGTTGACAATGCACTCATCAAGAGGGAGATTGAGGAGCCATGCTGAAGAGCGTGGGCCTCATGGCTCCAGATGTGATGAGTCATTGTCAACGATAGTCAAAGAGGACTGAAAAGGGAGAGAAGACCTGCTGCGTCTGGGCCGCGTGTGACTCAAGTACACGGGCAGCGAGCGACTGTCGGGCAGAGGGGCCACGAAGTCGGGCTGGCCCAATCCAGGTACCTGGTGCAAAGCCGGTGGACGCTTTGTCAGTTTCGGCGCAAAACTGATGACCACTGATCTTGGAACGGACCATCCAGAAGTGAAGCCGTAGTCGCTACGAAAGCTCCGCTTCCGGATAAGTCATCTGTAAATAGGAGTTTACTATTTTTTCCTTAGGCCCATAGTCAGTCAGTCAGTCGAGTCTGTAAAAATATCCTAAGGGCACTTGGGTCTTTTCCTTTTATTTCAGCGTCTGTAAAAAACCCTAGGGGTATTTCTGCATTTTCCCATTTATTGGGCTACCTATAAATAGGCCCCAATATCCTAGGGTTAGGGTTACCCTTTTTGAAAAACCACGGTTGGGGGAAAATATTCCATCCTCAGGGTTATTGCCGTAACAGCACAAAGGCAGATAATGGATTCGAAGGTTTCTAAACGTCCATCTTCAAAGATGTACTGAGTCAAGCTCGAAGTACAAAGATAGGCATTGGTTCGGAGTATATCTTCGAACTAATGCTCTTTGAGATCTTTTTTGCCAGCTAAGATGGAAGACTTATCTTTTTTCTTATTAGATTAGTCTTTTACCATTTTAGCCCTATCAAGGGTACCGAATAGTTTCCACTATGTCGGTTGTAACAGAGGGGTAAATAGGTCTTTTCCTTAATGTTTGGGCCTATAAATACCCCCGTTTAACCCTGTAATAGGGACCGAATACAAGTTATTCAATACACACATTCGAACTATTCTAAGTTGTTATCCTTTCGGAGGCTTAGAACAGTTCACTTCGCAAACACTTCGTTTGTTAGTTTCTATTCAACAGAAACCTGTTAGCATAATCTTTTACGCCAACAGTTGGCGCCGTCCGTGGGGAACCTAGTCCAAAAAACTTCGTTCTCTACCAACTTCTTACATCATGCCTCCTAAGCGGAGCGCACCTCGTAACCCTGTTCGGAGGTCCTCTCGGATCTCTGGAGAGGCACCAACCGACATGGTTGAGGTCGGAGGGCCTTCGACATTCGCTCCACCTCAAACTCCGGAAGGAGTTTCCATCCCTCGAACATACGGAGTTCCTCCGCCAACTCCTTCTATACTTCGACCACCCGGAGTCCCTCTTCCACCTTACATCCCACTTCGAACTGATCCCCTTGGTTCTCAAGACCCGAAAGACCCTTCCGGAGGAGATGATGACAATCTTGGAGATATAGCCACTCAAATGGCCAGCCTCCAAGCTGAAGTAGCAAGATGGCGGCAAGAAGCCGCGAACAGGCTTCGCTCTCAAGCCATCCCAACTGTTCCAGAAGTGCCCGAAGATGACGAACCCGTTTATCCCGAAGCCCCGAAGAACGCCTCCTTCGATAATGAATCTCCGCTGCATCCTGAGCTGCAGAAAGTTCGCTTTGATCCGAAGTTTAAGACTTCGAAGCTCTGTAAGTATGCTGGAGATGAAGATCCCGGAGAGTTTGTCCGTTCTTATGCCCTAGCAATTGAAGCTAGCGGAGGAGTTCGAGACACCATGGCAAAGTGCTTCCCCTTAGCTCTTCAAGGAGTGGCATTAAGGTGGTTCTGGTCTTTGAAGCCAGGATCAATTAATTCATGGGGGCAGCTGAAGAAGAAGTTTGTAAGCAATTTTCAAGGCACCTTCGTGCCTCCAATGTCAATGGGAAGCCTTTTCCAGGTGAAGCAGCTCCCTGGAGAGACATTGAGGCAATATTTCAAGCGCTTCGCTCATACGAAGTCGCAGATCCGGGGGTTGTCTACATCTTCGGTAGTTGATGCAGCTCGGGAAGGTGTCACTCATCAAGGCCTCCTGGATAAGCTTCATCGGAAAAGCATATCCTCGGTTTCTTAGCTGATGTCATACTTCGAGGAATATGCTAGGTCAGAAGAGGGTTGGCTTCGAAGAACTGCAGCTATTCCATCCATATTGTAGGAAGTAAAAGTAGAAGCAAAAACTTCGGCGCAGCCGCAAGAACCAGTCTTCCAAGTTCAACATGATCGGAGAAGGGGGCAAAAGCACCCTCGTTCTGAAGTCTTGAACATTGCACCCCCGCAAAAGTTCACACAGAGAGCTCCACAGCCTTCGGGGAACAAGGTCAGCGGCTGGAGGCCGCCACGGAAAACGCATGGCAAAGGCCAGACCCTTTTCTGCTGCATTCATGGTGAAAATCGAAGCCATGCAACTGATACTTGCAAGGCTATACTCACTCTAAGAGGAGAATATCTAGAAAGAACTTCGGGTCGAGGTACTACCGACCGAGTTCCAGCTGCAGCGCGCCCGGAGCCGGTCCAGGCTGTGGCGCGGATAGAAAACTTCGAAGCCGCAAGACACCCTCCAGTGGCCAATGTTATGCCACCTCCGAAGCAAGAGGAGGGGCAAGACCGAGGGAAAAGAGTAGTCCTCCCCATCTCCGGAGGAGGTACCCTCGGAAGCATGTCAAAAAGACAGCGAAGAGACTACGTCATGAAAGTGGGCCACATTGGGACTTCGTCGTCTGCAGCTGCTATGCCGGAGTGGTCTCATGTACCGATATCCTTTTCCGCGGAGGATGCAGCTGGCATTAAATTCCCGCATGCAGACCCACTTGTTATTACCGCTGATATTGCGGGCACTGAAGTTCGAAGAGTATTGATTGATGGAGGCAGTTCGGCAGACATCATTTTTGTTCAAGCCTTCGATCAATTGTGCATCTCCAGAAAGCATCTTCTTCCAGCGGCTCATCCGTTGCAAGGCTTCGCAGGACCTCCGCTTGATGCACTTGGCCAGATAGGCCTGGAAGTTACCTTCGGAGAAGGTTTGTTGGCCCGAACTGAGGAAGTAATCTTCGATGTTGTAGATGCCCCATATGCCTACAACGTCATCTTCGGAAGAGGCATGCTAAACCAGTTGGGAGCTGTGGCGCATCACAATTATTTGTGCATGAAGATGCCCACACAAGCAGGAGTCCTTACTATCTTCGGAGATCAAGCTATCGCCCGGAGAGCGGAATATGGTCATGGCCCCCCTCTTGATCCAAGACATGTAAACAATGTACAAGATAATCAAGGAAATTTTTCAGCCCCTTCCGAAGCTTCAAAGAAATCCTTCTCGAGACCAAGTCCTGAAGGAGAGATTGCAGCGAAAGTTGTTAAAGATGGTAAAGAATATACATTTCAATTTGGTAAAGATTTACCTCCGGAAGTTGCAGCCTCCTTGGAAAAGGTGGTATAAGAGAATTTAGATGTCTTCGCTTGGTCTGACGAAGATATCACCGGAGTCGATCGGGATATCATTGAACATAGTTTGCTTGTAAACCCGAAGGCCCGGCCTGTTCGGCAAGGACTCCGAAAAATGTCTGCAGAAAGAGCTGCTCTAGCAAAAGACGAAGTTGAAAAACTGTTGAAGGCTGGGATTATTAGAGAAGTGGCTCACACAGAATGGTTAGCCAACCCAGTCTTCGTCAAAAAGAAATCTTCCGGAAAGTGGCGCATGTGCATTGATTTCACATCCTTGAATAAAGCATGCCCTCGCGACCCCTACCCCATGCCCCGAATTGATCAATTGGTCGACTCCACCGCAGGTTCGGAGTTATTAAGCTTCCTTGACGTGTATTCTGGTTATCATCAAATATGGTTGAAGCACGAAGATGAGATCAAGACAAGCTTCGTAACTCCTTCGGGAGTCTTTTGTTATGTAAGAATGCCTTTTGGCTTAAGAAATGCCGGGGCTACTTTTTCGAGGTTAGTTGCTAAGGCTCTAGGTCATCAATTAGGTCGCAATGTGGAGGCCTATATGGATGATATTGTAATAAAGAGTGCTTTAAAGCACCAACATAGCCTAGACTTAGCAGAAACATTCAATAGCCTTCAGGCATGTCGGATCCGTCTTAACCCCGAAAAATGTATCTTTGGAGCAAAGGCTGGGAAGTTATTAGGGTATTTAGTTTCAAGCAGGGGGATTGAAGCTAGCCCTACTCAAATAACTGCGCTACAAAAGATGGCTCCTCCGGAAAATTTAAAGCAAGTGCAAAAGCTGACTGGGCGTCTAGCAGCACTTAGCAGGTTTTTATCAAGGTCTACGGAGAGAAGCTTGCCTATATTTAAAGCATTGAAAGGGTCCGAAGATTTTGCATGGACACCGGAGTGTCAAAAAAGCTTTGAAGATATTAAAGAGTATCTCAGTAATCTTGCTACACTCACGGTGCCTACTGCGGACGAAACCCTACTCCTTTACCTTGCAGCTACAGGTTCTGCTGTCAGTGCGGTCCTTGTCAGAGAAGTGGATTTTAATGGGAAGTTGGTACAAAATCCTGTTTATTTTGTATCCGAAGCATTATCAGGAGCGAAGACAAGATACTCCAAACTCGAGAAGTTCATTTATGCACTGATAATGGCTTCGAGGAAATTAAGACATTATTTTTTGGCTCACAATGTAATTGTACCAACTTCGTATCCTTTGGGAGATATGCTTCGAAGTAAGGATTCTACTGGAAGGATTGGAAAGTGGGCAGTTGAGCTAGCACCCTTTGGCATATCTTTTCTGGCAAGGACATCAATCAAATCGCAAGTCTTAGCAGATTTTGTAGCAGAATGGACTCCACCTGCAACTTTGGTTCCGGAGAAGTCAAGTGATGGAGTTTGGACTGTTTATTCCGATGGGGCTTTCCAAGCATCCGGAGCAGGCATTGGAGCAGTATTAATTTCGCCTTCAGGGCAAAGAGCAATGTACTCCGCAAGACTCAACTTTAAGTCTACCAATAATATAGTGGAGTATGAAGGGATTTTACTGGGACTCCGAAAAGCACGTGCTCTAGGGGCTACAAGAATTATTATAAAGACAGATTCTCAGATAGTAGCAGGGCACGTAGATAAAAGTTTTCAAGTTCGGCATCCACAGCTTGCAAAGTACTTAGAAGAAATCCGTAAGATCGAAGCACACTTCAAGGGTATTTCCATTCGGAGTATACCAAGAGCAGAAAATGTGCAAGCGGACATCTTAGCAAAAGCTGCAGCCGGAGCTGTGGATGTACCAGAAGAAGCTTTCTATGAGGAGCTCAGTACACCTTCGGTGCCACAAATTCTCTCTGCAGAGATTCTTTGCATTCCTAGTGCAGATTGGAAAAATTCAATCATGGAACTTTTACAGGGAGGAACAAATTTGCCTGAAGAGCCACAGCTTTCAAGATTGAAGCTTAGAGCTAGAAATTATCAAATAATCAACGGTATTTTATATAAGGTCGGAGTATGTTCCCCTCTACTCCGATGTATATCTCAAGCCGAAGGTCAAGAAATTCTTCGAGAAATTCATGAAGGCCTTTGCGGTAGCCATTTAGCCCCTCGAGCTTTGGCAGGAAAAACACTTCGCCAGGGGCTTTATTGGCCTACAATAACAGCTGATGCGGAGAGCTTAGTCCGCACTTGTCAAGGATGTCAGTGGATGGGTCGACGAAGTCATCGCCCACCAACAGCTCTTCAAGTTATTGCTCCGGTATGGCCTATGGCCAGGTGGGGTATGGATTTAATTGGTCCCTTTCCAGTAGCCAAGGGAAATCTGAAGTTCGCAGTGGTAGCTATTGAATATTTTTCTAAGTGGGTAGAAGCAGAGCCCTTAATAGCTATCACTTCGAACAATGTACAGAAATTCTTTTGGAAGAATATCATTTGCCGGTTCGGAGTGCCTAGACAACTCACAGTTGATAATGGAACACAGTTCGATGCAGAACCTTTCAGGAAGTTTTGCGAAGATCTAGGCATTCAGTTATGTTTTGCTGCAGTGAGGCATCCTCAGTCTAATGGAGCCGTAGAAAGAGCCAATGGAAATATTTTGTCAAGGCTAAATCGAAGGATAGTAGGATTAGCAAAAGGATTGTGGACCGAAGAGCTTCCGAAGATTTTGTGGTCCATTCGGACTACGCAAACAAGGTCCACGGGCTTTACTCCATTCAGACTACTATTCGGAGATGAAGCTATGACTCCAACGGAGCTCAAAGGAGGATCACTTCGCAGCACCGAACCAGAGATTGAAGAAGAAAGACAAGCTTCGTTAGATTTATCAGAAGAAACAAGGCTTCGAGCTGTGGCAAATTTATCAAAGTATCATCAGCAGACGAAGGCTTGGTTTGACCCGAAGGTTAAGCTCAATGAACTAAGACCGGGTCATCTTGTTCTACGAAGCATTATAGCGCCAGGGAAATTAGGAAATAAATGGGAAGGTCCGTACCTAATTGTTCGTTCAGGACGCCCTAGCTCTTTTAAATTAGCTAATTTAGAAGGTGAAGAGTTAGCACATACTTGGCATGCGGAGCACCTAAAGCGATACTTCGCATAAGGGCTTCTTGTAAATCACTTGTAATCATCTTCTGAATTAATAAAGCATATGGTCCAGATAGTGCCTTCCCCTCATAAACCTCCAGCTTCCGAGTGGACGCACTGGAACCGCGGGGTTGACCGAGAGGGAAGTGTCATGAAGCTGAATCATATTTTCGGACTTCGAATCATTGGCTCGAAGCTTCCGACGTGGGGGCTGACATAATCCGGAGTCCAAGCCACCGGCTTGTAGGCATCCGTAAAAGAGCCCAAAACCACATCATGCAGAGTCCAAGCCATTGGCTGGTAGACTTTCGTAGAAAGAGCCGAAGGTGGCCAAAATATGCGGAGTCCAAGCATTGGCTGGTAGACTTCCATAAAAAGAGCCGAAGGTGGCCAAAATATGCGGAGTCCAAGCCATTGGCTGGTAGACATCCGTAAAAAGAGTCCAAAGAGACCATTGCAAACTCCGAACCATTGGTTCGACAGAGTTCACAAAAAAGAGCCGAAGGTGGCCAAAGCAAAACAGCGTTTGAGCCATGAGCTTTGAATGTCTATTAGCATAGTCCAAAGTGACAAATTATCTAAGACACTAAAGGTGTCCTGGAAGTTATCTCAAGTGATTTCTTTCAAAAAACAAGGGTACTAAGTTGCCATTCTTCAGACTACAAATAGTCGAAGACATTTTATAAGATTTTAAAAGATCTTTAAATTGTAGAGGGGCTCCGAACCCCAAAAAATTGTACTCCGAAGTTTTTCTTTGCGCATAACCATCTTTGAATACAGTTCGAAGTTGCTTATCCCCAAAGAGGGGCTAGTAAATATGGAGACAATTTTAAATCGGTATTCATTATTCGAACGAATATGTTTACAGATTACATCATGAAAAATTGGTATCTATACCAAGAAGGAATCGAAGACCTCTTCGATCTCTAGAGCTAGGATTGGAACGACTAGTTCCAGCGCCGGGAGTTCTAACAACTTTGCGTTTAACTCTCTTGCCTCCCTTCGAAGCTCTAAAGTCCTTCTGTTCTTGTTGAAGCTCGGCCCAAGTTCGAAGCCGTTCGGGGCTCCTTTCCCAGCTTCCAAGTTCTTCAGGGTTTTTACTTCGAACTTCATCTTCGTCTTCAGACCATATAACGTCTTCAGAAGACGAAGTGTTCAAGTTAACCTCTTTTTCTTCCTCTTTAATATAAGATAGTATATCTTTGTTTACTTCGTGTGCAATTACACCGGAGCTATCTTGAGGAACTAAAAATCGAGGACGCTTATAAGCTTTTAGAAGATCGAAGGTGGTCCATAATGAGCGAAGTTCGTCGTTAATGTCTAACACTTCGATATCTTCCGTATGAGGCAAAGCCTAAAAATATGATAAACAAATTTTCATTGATAAATGTTCATAAGCATAAAGCTTTACATAGCCAAAAATCCTAAGGTATTTCTAAACCTGCGGGTTTGGAGGAGGCTGACTGCTTGAAGCCTGGGTCCGAGCTTGTTTCTGGCGTTGTCCTTCGTCGATCCAGGCCTTGATCGCAGAACGACCTTCGGCTCTCCATGAAGTCTGAAAGGCTCGCCAGGCAGCGGCCACACCTTCGGAAGGAGTCAGAAGCCGCTCGTCGTCGAAGGTAATTGGGCCCTCTCCTGCGCTCGGAGTTATCGATCAGCCCAGATCTTCGTAGTAGCGAAGTAGGCCAACAGCAGCCACTTGTCCGGTGAGTTCTCCGTATCGAATGCCTGCTGTCTTCATCTGCTTCGCCACTCCTTGAATCCTTTTCAACCGGCGCAGAAGAGAAATGTTATCATCAGAAGGAAGTGTCCCAGTAGTACCGAAGTACTCCAGGACACCTAGCAGCTGATTCATAACTTCCGTAGCTACCTTCTCAGACTTCAGCTTATCTTCGTTCAACGCGTCCTTCATCGAAGTTACCTCTCCCAGAACCCCAGAAAGTCTAGCAGTTTCAGTAGTCAAGATATTCTTTTGGTTCAAGAGCTGGCTAGCTTCCTCTTGGAGTCTGACAAGCTCGGTCCCCGCAGTAGCGTGCTCCGCCCGCATCCTTTCAATTTCAGCTCAAAGCACAATTCTTTCTGCTTCGAGCTCTTTATTCGCAGCCTCCAAACCTTGTCTGGCCCTGCGCTCCGTTGACACTATATTGTCCATCTGAACCACTCGGCTTTCGGAGATGGTAAGATTCCGTTGAAGGATGTTATTTTCCTCCCGAAGACGAGCGATTTCTTGATCATTCGATATATTCGCAGCTCGGGCCAAGACAGTTTGCTGCAAAAAGAAAAAACCAAGGTAAACATTTATTTGTAGGTAAATTCTATGTTATTTCACAGATACTTCGTACCTGGTAAGCTACGCGTTCTATAGCAGCGTTGAGCTCCGACCTGTCCGCTTTACTTAGAATGGCCACTAAGTTGGTCTCCCCTATGTCGCGGCTAGCTCGATCCAAAGGTTCAAGCAAAGTCCGAAGACCAGTTGTTTGCCCTAAGAAAGGAGCTAGAAGGGGGAGCATACTTATCGTCTGTTGGTCATCTTCATCCAGCGAAGGGCCGGAGTGTTGGCCTGTAGTCTTTGGAGCCCCTGGAGACTGGCCCTCCTCGGAAGATTGACTCTCATCTGTTGAATCAGACGGAGTTGATCCGGAACTCGCAGCAGGGAGGGGTTCTATATTCCTTTTGCCTCTTCCAGGTCCCATTTGAGTGGCTCTTGGGATTGGCTCCGAAGTCGTCGAAGGTCCAGGAATTATTTCATCCTACCGGACTTCTTCCACAGAAGTGGACTCTGTAAAAAACAAAAGTATTATACATTGTATAAATACACAAAATAAACATGAAAGAATTATTCGAAGTCTACCTTCGACATTTTGGCGAGGGGTAATCATTGGACTGTTCGGTGGATCGAAGGCAAGATCTTCATCCGAATCAGCCGTTAAATCTTCGACTGCAGGAGCATTTTCCTGAGCAGTCCTTGTTGCCTCTTCAGGAATCGAAGCCATAGTAACTTCGACTCCACCTTCATCCGCAGGAACTTTGCCCTGAGGTACTTCGGCTTGTGCAGTCCTTTGAGATGCATCTTCGTCTATCAGACGCACAAGCAACCTCCCTTCGTCCTCTTGGGAGTCAGAGACTGAAGTCCTTGGGCTCAAAGGTGCAGGATTCTTTGGTTTCCGAGTCACCTTCTTGACCGGAGTCTTGGCGGAGCTCGAAGTCCCAGCGTCAGCTTTCCTCTTTTTGGGCCCTTTCTCCGAAGGTACCCAATCCATCAAAGGGGGCGGAATGATTTCCAGCATTCCCCACACCCTATTAAATCTCTCCCAACTCCCGACCAACTTGATTCTCCATTCCTTTTCGGTCAGAGTTGGAGCACCCAAAATCTTCTACGAAGCCCTTACGATTTGCTCCGAAGTAATAGGGGCTGAAGAAGCTAAAAAATGAATCAAGTTAGTTATTTCTTCGAATGAATATGCATAGTACATGTTGTCTTCGAAGTTACCTGCAGGACTCGAAGTCGAAGTGATTTTTCGGAGACCGCCTTCCGAATCCTCTTCGAAGATGATAGGCCAGTTGGCCATCAGCGAAGAGATTTGTAACCCGAGGAACTCTTCGGCTAAGTCTCGCATGCTCAACCTTCAACTGATCTTCTGAAGTAGGCTGAGGCGAGCTTCGAGCTGACCTTGGTCTGGATGCACTAGGGCTTCCTTCCGGAATTGGATGTCTTTCAGAGGTCCGGCCAGAGGATAGCTCGCCCCAACTTCGGCATAAAACCATCTCATGACCCAGTCGGTATACCATCTTGCATTGATGGCCTTAGCGGGAAATTGAAGGGCGTATTCATCCCGAAGCCTGAAGTTAATACTTCCGAAGGCTAATACCACTTTTTCACCTCCGGGGCCTACGAAGGTTTTTGGCTGGCATGAAGCTCTGTGTAGAGCAGCGAAGATCTCTGCCCTCCCCTCACAGCCTTCGGCTCTCAACGCCCATTCGAAGATAGCTAAGCGAGCTACTGCGTTCGGAGAAAGTTGAGGAAGGGTGACGTGAAACAAATCAAGTACCTCAGCCAAGAAGTCCACTGCTGGAAGGCCTAAGCCGGCTTCGAAGAAGGCTTCGAAGACGACCACTTCTCTGGGCCTTGGCGACGGGATGAGTTCCTTTCCAGGTTTGCGGATCATGACTCCGGTACTAATCTTCCCTTCTACTGCGACTGCCAGTGATTCTCTCTTGCAGGTAGAAGGTCCCAGTTGGAAGGATTGATCCAAGTACTTCGTTGATGGCGGGCAGAGACCTTGATCACCAACATTTTGGGGATTTCCCCCTCCTGCCGCCATGGATGCCGTTGCGGGTGTTGGAGGCGCCGTCGCCAACACCGCAGCCGCTGCTGCTGCGGCCGCCTGCTGTCGAGCCAAGGCCGAAGGGGCTCCAGAACTCTTGGTTTTCACCATGGAAGCTACTGGGTTGCTTTGGAGGAAGAATGGAGGCTAGGGCTCGAAGGATTTTTGTTTGCAAGAAAGCGGTGGAAAGGTACTCAGGAAAGTTCTAGGCCCTCTATTTATAGCCTAGACTTTACATTTTTTACCGTTAGTCCATGCCGTTTCGCATTCCTGCTCGTTACTTTTCTCCGAAATTAACGCATTCTGCAATTTCCGTTAGAAGAAGGAAGCTAACGGCTATTTCTTCTAAGTCTAAAAGGCTTTCGAACTTCCTGAGTCAGTTCTAAGATAGTTCGAAAGTAATTGTCTTAAGACTGATTCGGAGTTTTATATCTCCGTACATTTCGAAGATAAATTAAAATCTAATAACCCCTATGCCTGGTTATTTTTTCTTCCGTATACTGCTCTCCTAACATTACAGGTTAACGGAGAAGCGTATTCGAGGGGCTACTGTTGGGGGAAAATATTCCATCCTCAGGGTTATTGCCGTAACAACACAAAGGCAGATAATGGATTCGAAGGTCTCCAGACGTCCATCTTCGAAGATGTACTGAGTCAAGCTCGAAGTACGAAGATAGGCATTGGTTCGGAGTATATCTGCAAACTAATGCTCTTTGAGATCTTTTTTGCCAGCTAAGATGGAAGACTTATCTTTTTTCTTATTAGATTAGTCTTTTACCATTTTAGCCCTATCAAGGGTACCGAATAGTTTCCACTATGTCGGTTGTAACAGAGGGGTAAATAGGTCTTTTCCTTAATGTTTGGGCCTATAAATACCCCCGTTTAACCCTGTAATAGGGACCGAATACAAGTTATTCAATACACACATTCGAACTATTCTAAGTTGTTATCCTTTCGGAGGCTTAGAACAGTTCACTTCGCAAACACTTCGTTTGTTAGTTTCTATTCAACAGAAACCTGTTAGCGTAATCTTTTATGCCAACAACCACTTTACTAATTCCAGAAATTGGGTCAATTTTGTTCGCTGTGTTCTTCCTGTTGTTTCTCCACCACCGGGTTGTTCTTCTCGTAGATCTGGATTTTTCCGTTCCCTGCATCGCCGCTGTTAATTTCTTCTCCGTGCAAATTGTTTTCTCTCCGATTTTACTTCTGCGGACGCGTTTCGGAGCTCTTATAGCAGCAGCAGCCTAGCCATGCTAGCTGGTTCCCTACGCAGCTATCCCTAGCACCTGGCCGCTAGCCCCTACGCGTGGCAGCGCAGCTATGCGGCTAGGCATCTTCGCGCGGGTGACTAAATGCGCAGCGTGCAACATCATCCTACGGCCAGCTTGCAGCTTCGCTCGCGTGCGTCGGCGGCAAAGCTTCGCACGGCACTGCAGCAGCCACTTCCCAAGGCATCCAGGGTGCAGCAACAGGAAGCATGCGTGTGGGACCCACTGGCAAGAACAGCAGTCATGGGGATCCTCTGCAGCAAGCCACCGGCGTGTGAACACAGCAGAAACATGTTCGGGCATGTGTCCAAGAGACAACACTTTGTTAGGTGATTGATAGACTTTCGTTTTCCATAACTCTCGAGCTCATTCATCGTAGAAAGCGTGCATTGTGCTCTTCCTATCGTCGTATAAAGGTGTCTGTTTTTCAGAAAGAGAGCAAAGCTGCCAGAAAAGTCGAATGTCGTGAACAAGGGTGGTTTAAAATCGTGCGTGAACCCCAATTTCCACTCAATGCGATAAAAGCGGAGGCCTCCCTCTCCGGGCTAAAAACAAAAACGAAAGTGCTTGCATTCCATTAGCTAGAACCCGATAGTCGAAGGCGTCTAAAAAAACTGGTGCGGGACTGATCTAGAAAGATTCAATGAAGGAACTGGCCTTACTGAATGAAAATATAGCTCAGAAAAAATAATTCACTGTACGATACGGAATTCCCTGAAAGCGAGTATGGTAGAGACGCCTTCCTTGGAAGGAAGAAAAGGAATCCTTATAGCGTCAATTCCATTTCTGAGGTAGCTATAGAGTCCTCACATTAGGAGAAGGAACTCCCGTCAAATCCAGATCCAGCTTGGCAGGTCTTTGGAGTAAAAACTCCTGCCTCAGTTCACAAGCAATTGGTTGCCCGGGTAAGGCGAGCCGAGCAAAGCAACCAACACGAGTGTCATTCTCATCTCATAAGTGAGAAAAGAAAGGGATTTGCTGCTTTCTTCTGCGGCGCATTAATATGATACAACTGAATATCTTCCCACACTCTACCTTTGAATTTGAAGTGGCTATCATATCTTTTTATCGGGCACTCAACACCTTTGATATATGAACAAGGCTTTTACCAAGCTCTTGACATGTAAACAAGGCTGTTAGGCCTGACTCTTTGCTAGTTCGATTATCTAATTAATTTCGCGTTATCTAGCTCAAGTTGGTAGGCCCTAATCTTTCAAGTAAGTCTATCAGACGCTCGCCTATATTTATCTATCCTTATAGGTTGAATCGTACTTAGACGTCTAAGTCTGCTATAAAAAGTGTTCTCTCATGTAGCCTATAAGAATCTATCAGACATGTTGAGGCCTATTTTGATCTAATCGTATCTATCGGATTCCTTCATTGCCTAAAATTTCGAGGTTTTACATCTAAATCCTCACTTCGCTCGCGAATTTTCTGAGTTGACGATCATCTGATCATATAATTATATGAGAGAACTTGCGGAATTCCACTTTAATCTGTTGAACCTAAATCATGGATTTCGTTTCTACATATCGCGTTCTAAAATAGCTCTTCTAGCGCGGATGAAGTAACAAAGAGGGTTTGCTTGAAAGCACTTTCAGTTCCAGAGGTTTTTCCATACAATGTTGAGTGCTCAGATTAGTTCCCTCCAAGCCTTGCCCAACCCTACAATAAAGAGCAGCCAGCCCGACGTTTTTATGCGAGTGCCCCATGAAGAGATTTTCAATTGGGTAGAAGAAGTCGTGGGTTGAGTTGTCACTGCTTCCCTTCCTTCTGCTTCGGCGGGGGGTATGTTAAGTATCGGTTCGAAGGTATCCCAACCCAAATCTTCCTCTTCCATATGGGGGATGGTCTTGACGTCTAGGTCGGTTTCACCTTGGGAACAGGATTGGCTTTCCGCTTGGTCCATCCTCAAGGTCGCTAAGCGCCCCCTACCTATCCATTCACGAAATATCTCCAATATAGAAGATAGAAGACAGCCTAACCAAGTAATGAGAATTTTGGCCTACTTTGTGATGGCTTCATAGGAAGGGAAAAAATGTAAAAAAAAGATTGTTGCACAGGTGGCGAGCACCATGAAAAGGGAAAAGAAGAAAAAGTGACTTCCTGACTTCTTATCCCCTTTTTTCAAAGCAAAGGCAGAGAAGCATCTTTTGCCCAAGAACCTCCTCTGCTGCTTTTGGGGTTTTGTCATTAAATTTGCAAATAGATAAACGAACTGTATCGAATTATTTGTCGGAATGGGATAAGTGATTCTTTGAAAGGATCTCAAGGGAGTGCTCTACTCTTCGTTTGATGTGTTTCCTAAAATATCATATAATAGAAAGCTTTGCATACAGGAATCAAGTCAGCAGAAGAGTGAACTTCATATTAATAGGTAAATCCTACATCAAGCGTAAAGGAAGTACACTTATTTGGATTTGGCGCTTAATAACTCGTACTTGACGTTGGTTTCGGTTCGATCAATTATCCTTTTTGAAGCGGGTAGTTCACAGTGCTCATTCTCAAAAAAAAAGCGGAAAAGCCATGATGTTTCCACTCCATTTTCATTACGAAGATGTATTACGTCAGGATCTGTTGCTCAAACTGAATCACGCCAATGTTATGGAACTTCCTGGATTGTTTGAAATCAGATTAGTACCAAAAGCTGCCTCTGATTTCAGAATCCAATTTGGAAAATTGGCTATGGAGATTTTGTGCGGTCAGAGATTCATACAGACACAAAGGGGCCCTTATTTTAAAGCAGGAAAGTCGTTTCGATCCAATCCATTCTTGGGGTCCGAAAAAGACACTGGATATGTCAGTGACTTTGCACGACAAAGCGTTCTCCGGGGGCATGGAATGTACCATTTTTTGGTCAGAATCTTGACAGTAATGTCTATGTTAGATTCTCCGGTCGAAATACGGGAAAACTCCATAAAATTCTTTCTGGAAACGGAGTTTTGCGAATTCTCCCCGGAACTAGAAGATCATTTCGAGATCTTCGAGCATATTCGAGGGTTCAATGTGACTATTGTCACTTCAGCCAATACAAAAGATGAGACTTTACTACTGTGGAGCGGCTTTTTGCTAAAAGATGATGAGGGGGAAACTAAGTAAGATGTCGGAGAAGCGAAATATATGAGATCACAAACGTAGATTGCTCACGGCTAAATATGAATTGAGACGAAAGCTTTAGAATTTTTTCACCCCATCTTCCGTCTGATATGCGGGACAAACATCGTTATAAGTTGTCCAAGTTGCCAAGAAAGAGTTCAATGGCACGAGTCAGAAACCGAGGTATTTTCACGGGTTGCCCTCGTTCTGTAGTTGAGTTCTTTCGCATTTCTCGTATCGTTTTTCATGGATTAGCATCTTGAGGTTCTTTGATGGGCATAAAGAAATTGTCTTGGTAGCAACCACCAAACCAATAGAACAAAGGTTAGCTCTGCAGCTAGTCCACAAGCAAGGGTTGTAGGTCCATTACCGTCTGGCTCCCGACCGAAACTAACGGAGTCATCCCAACTCTCGGATCGGAGATGCTAACGGGACAGGAATCGAAGTGGGGGACCTCTCTACCGCGCCTGTCTCCCCAGACATAGACTACGTACAGGGTAGTACTCTTGGAAAGATAGAAGATCACCGCGTGAACAAAATCAAAAGTAACGAATGTCACTCCCGAGGGATCGACCACTATCATACATGAAATTTTTCATAGAATGATTGTTCATGTTCACGCCGGAGTGCTGAGGTTGTTCCCACCATTAAAGTCAGAGTCTGGGTGTGGGCCCGCTTACTAATACGGAGAGGGTTCCGAATGATAAAGACCAATCAAAAACTTCTTCGTTTCGTTGGTAGAACCCACGCCAATATCATATGGACTCTCTCTCGTCCAATAAGAGTTTCCGAGAGTTACTTTATTCAAATTCTCTCCTTTCCGAAGCTCCACAAGGCAGGCAAAAAGAGTAATAGGACAACAAGCAATCTTGCTTTCATTTATTTGGAGTTCTTTCTTTGTTGAGATGGAAATCGACGTTCTTTTGAAAAGGGCTAGTTAGTTTGCACGCAGGCAAAACTTCTTCATGAAAGGTCAAAAATAGACTTTTTTCATGGGTTTCTTAATGACTAGTCGTTCATTTGAAGCCTTAAGAAACCGGCAGAGAAAGCGGCAGTTTTTTTTTCCGAATGACCTTACCTTATTTCGAGAATCAACTAACCGACAAATCCGTAGCCCAGGTGATTCGCTGCCTCCCTCTCGCCAAAATGGGATGAATCTTCTCATGCAGCTTTTTTCTTGTTCAGGGCGCAGCGAAGCCAATTTCCATCAAGGAAAGGGGGTAAATAAGGGGGAAGAGGAGTTGTCACGATAGAAAAGAGAAATGACTATAAGGAACCAACGATTCTCTCTTCTTAAACAACCCATATACTCCACACTTAACCAGCATTTGATAGATTATCCAACCCCGAGCAATCTTAGTTATTGGTGGGGGTTCGGTTCGTTAGCAGGTATTTGTTTAGTCATTCAGATAGTGACTGGCATTTTTTAGCTATGCATCACACACCTCATGTGGATCTAGCTTTCAACAGCGTAGAACACATTATGAGAGATGTTGAAGGGGGCTGGTTGCTCCGTTATATGCATGCTAATGGGGCAAGTATGTTTCTCATTGTGGTTCACCTTCATATTTTTCGTGGTCTATATCATGCGAGTTATAGCAGTCCTAGGGAATTTGTTTGGTGTCTCGGAGTTGTCATATTCCTATTAATGATTGTGACAGCTTTTATAGGATACGTACCACCTTGGGGTCAGATGAGCTTTTGGGGAGCAACAGTAATTACAAGCTTAGCTAGCGCCATACCAGTAGTAGGAGATACCATAGTGACTTGGCTTTGGGGTGGTTTCTCCGTGGACAATGCCACCTTAAATCGTTTTTTTTAGTCTCCATCATTTACTCCCCCTTATTTTAGTAGGCGCCAGTCTTCTTCATCTGGCCGCATTGCATCAATATGGATCAAATAATCCATTGGGTGTACATTCTGAGATGGATAAAATAGCTTCTTACCCTTATTTTTATGTAAAGGATCTTGTAGGTCGGGTAGCTTCTGCTATCTTTTCTTCCATTTGGATTTTTTTGCTTCTAATGTTTTGGGGCATCCCGACAATTATATACCAGCTAATCTGATGCCCACCCCGCCTCATATTGTGCCGGAATGGTATTTCCTACCGATCCATGCCATTCTTCGCAGTATACCTGACAAAGCGGGAGGTGTAGCCGCAATAGCACCAGTTTTTATATCTCTCTTGGCTTTACCTTTTTTTAAAGAAATGTATGTGCGTAGTTCAAGTTTTCGACCGATTCACCAAGGAATATTTTGGTTGCTTTTGGCGGATTGCTTACTAATAGGTTGGATCGGATGTCAACCTGTGGAGGCACCATTTGTTACTATTGGACAAATTCCTTCTTTCTTTTTCTTCTTGTTCTTTGCCATAACGCCCATTCCGGGACGAGTTGGAAGAGGAATTCCAAAATATTACACGGATGAGACTCATCGCACCGGATCAGTCTCTTAGACGGATGAGACTGATCACACCTGATCAGTGATCAATTCTGGCACAATGAATTTACGAGTTATTTTACACAATTCATTTACAGGCAGATGAGTTTGCAACGGTAGACCTATCTCCTAAAAAGAGTTCAGTAAACAAGGGAACGAAGCGACCGATAACATCCCCTCGAGGAGGAGTGTTTTAAGGGATTGACTTCGGCTCCTATTATCTTTGTTTACAAATCTCCAAATTGGTGAATTGGTTAATAGGAAGTGCGCGCTAGCACACTTCATATTTCTAGTAACAAGGGCAGTTGCTTGTTTGGTCGTTAGATCAGAGGGCGCTCATCTAAACCTTAAACAAGATACAGGGTCTACCAAAGGTCAAGGGGGATAGTTTTTCTTGAATACAGCTGTCGGCCATGTCAAACCAAAATATCCGTTGTTTTACATGTCCAAGCTAGCTCATTGAAGTATTAGCCGCTCACCGCTTCTCGTATCGATAGTAGTTTAAATAATATTAGCAAGTGCTGCTCTAGAGAGTCCCAGGCTATTAGTTTTCTTAGTTGACCCGCCATGTATTAGTTTTCACTAGGAGGGGTATTAGCTAGAAGAATAGGAGTCAGCCGTAAGAATGCAAGCTAGCAATTAGGCTTGATCGTTTACCATGGGCTTCTCTGAAAAGTCCTATCTCTCAGTAGCTCAACTATCAGAAGGAATCCCTGATATAAGAATCGAAGCTTTTGTTTCCGCTTTCTCGTACCGATTGTTTCCTGACCGCTTTGAATGATCTTTATCAGATAGAAGATCCAAACCTGGCTATAAGATTCCCTTCGAGTACAGTACGATATAAGAATTGAAATACAGATAGAATAAATATGGTAGTCTACCAGAAAAAAAAGAAGGATATAAAAACCACGAGTTGTATATAGTCTTTTAGCAGCGAAAGGTGTAACTCGATTACCAGATTCCCAGTTAGCTATCAGCTGTCTTAGTCGTATCAGTAGCTGTAGAAAGGAAGTCAGCGATAAGCATTCTAGTCGTGGCGGTGCTTTGTTAAGAGTATTAGGAGCTAAAGTACCAACTATAAGTTACAAAGCAGGAAATTCGATTAGTTGCTTCCAGATCCTCTGCCTTACGAACCCAAAAAGCCTGTTTCTGACTTCTCTTGCTGTCGTTGTTGTTTCTCTCGTTTAATAGTTTCTACCAGATTTCCCGATTGATTGGTCGTTACCCGTACGAATTAAGATTGAAATTAAGCTATAAGATTCCCATAAAGGTATTAGTCTCCATGGTATTAGGCAGTAGCAGTAGTTATACCAAGTAAGAGTGATAGTACTATATCAGATGAAAAGTCAGGAGTTCAAGCCGACAGTTTCAACTTGCCTAGCAGTTTAAGAGTCATTGCTATAGTATGGAGCGGCATGTTTCAATCCTTTTAGTAGGTCAAGTAAGAGCATAAGTTAGCTATCACAGCGATAAGCAAGCAAATAAGCCGGAGCGTTTCTGTTGTTTCTTTCCTTTTACTCGTGGTTTTCACTCCTTTTAATAAGAGTCTTAGGCTTGGCGTAGAATGTGGAGAACAACGATACGAGTTCGAGAGTTTCATTAGCCTGGCTGAACTCTTGTTTGTACTTATCAGATTTGTCGTTAGCTTTGGCGTTTTTGAAAGTAGGAGGTAAGCTTGCTCGTATCTAGTTAGACTGCTAGCTCCTTTATTCTTTGACTTATTCCTGTCCAGAATGAACTCCATCTTGTCTTCCACAGTGACAGCGTTTTGTTTGTAGTTGGCTTCCTGGGAAAGTCGCTCTACTTATCAATCAATCAGTTCCATATCCCTTGCCACAGCTTATTATCCCCCGCCCGTTATTGCGGGCGGTTTGCCCACCCCATCTGGTATGCCAACGGGAGTACATGAAAACGAGCCTATCCAGCTTTGGAAACCACCCGTGCATTCCCTTGCCAAATCAACAGCTACTACTACTCAAGCGCTGCTTCCCGCAAGGCTCAATAAGGTTTTGAATTCAAACCCTGCCGATGATCGGGCTAAACCAGTTACTTACTCAACGAAATATGTTTTTTCTACACAAACACTATGGAGTGCATTTTCCTATCCTTCCTAATCCCTAAAAGCATATCGTACGTGCTTACAACTGTGTCTTCCAACATCACGAACAGGAAGTTGACTTTGTTGAAGCCATCCATTGGAAACTCTTCTATTCCTTGCCTTGAGTCGCCTACTTCTTGTGCCGACTTCGCCAGCCGAGAGATACAACTCTGTTAAAATAAACACAAATAGTAAGGTAAGAAGCTCTTTTCAAACTGATAAGCATATAGTATTTGTTGATGTGTGTGCTTCTCAGTCGGTACCAGGTAGTTTTCATTTTCTTTGTACCTTTTGCTGCCCCTTTGTGAACCAATATATCACTAGACGGGCTTCTTTCACTTGATTTTGGTTGTTCAAGGAACCCATTTTTTTGTCTACATCACACGGCTTCAGAAGGGGCGGGGGGGCGATCTTCCTATGCGATAGATTAGTTGGGCATATACGCAAATATGCAAACCTGGTTTCTTTCCTTTGTCTAGATTTTTTGTGTTCGAGCAATTTGGATGCACACATGCTGAGCTATTTTGATTTCCAGCTGGGACTTCAACCGCAGTATTGCTAATTTAAGTAGGTGGTTTAGGTGATTCTCGAAACTCTTGCTTACCATCCAAAGTGGTGGAATATTGCCGAAACCGACGTGTGCTTTAGAGAGTTTGTTGGGCGATGAACTGTTAGAAGGTACAGAGAAAGGCCATTGCCGTAACTCTTTCTATACTTTTCTTTCTCTTTGAAAGAACACGTTCAAAATGCAATTTGTCTCTCTCTCCTTCCTCTATTCCGTGCATAAACCTATCTCGAAATACGCACTTATGTGCGCCGCAATTCATTGTTGAGTGGCACGGTCTCAGTTGAACAATGGCATTTTTTGAATGAAGCGCACTGTTTCTAGATAGATAGCAAATTCGACGAAATTAAGCACAGAGTGCACGCTACTCGTTCATCATTTAGACAGTTGCGCCTCTCCCACTGTCGTCCGGGTTCATCCTTCAATCAATCATTCGGGAGGGGAATAGAAGCTAGAGTGTCTTTTAGGGTCGCTCCTCTCCTTTCCTTAATTTACTATATGCGAGCGAGCTTCCGTTGGTCGCCTCCCACTTTATTCTCCTGATGTGGCTGGGTTCCCAGCCAACCATGGCCGATCCGGCCACTTTGACTGCTGCCAAATCCTTCTTTAATGGAGGATCTTCATCCCACCCACCGGATCCTTCTTATTCAAAATCTTACGCAGCTATGGCGGAAAAAAACCTCTCGTCTGCCACCTGGCCCCCTCCTTTAAAGAAAAAGCCAAATCGGATCTGGGGGTGCTGGAGGAAAATGGCAGAAAATCATCTACGAGAGAGTTCCTAAGTTATGTGATCACTGCATGCTTCGAGGCCACAACAATGAAAGTTGCAGACATCAGGGGGTGAAGAAAGCCGTGAACCAAGACCCAGGGCAGACCCTAAATGAGTAAGGCCAAAGTCAAGGAAGGCCTCCCTCAGATAGATTCTCACGAAAAAGGCAATCTATGAAGTTGAATAAGCGTCCCCAGCAGAAGAATTTTATTGAGATTTTGAGCACTTATTTGATCGTAGATCACCTACCCCATCTACTCTCAATACATTGATTAATCAATCCACTCATGATGATATCAATGCAAGTAATCCTCCTTTACTGCAGTCTCATTGCCCTCTTCAACAATCATTCTGATATCAAAACAAAAGAAGAGACATTCGCAGATAGCTCTTCGAAGAAATCCGATTCTGTTCATATCTCTTAAAGGAGATTTCTTGCAGTTCTCTCTCTTGAAATGCCATGCATAGAGAAGACTGGGCCCAAAGCATTGTAGGTGAGCAGATCAGCAAAGAATCTCTTGAATATCAGAAGCAATAGAGATGGTTCTTTTGGGTCAGAAAATGTTCAAACTTATACTCTCAAGGTAATGAAATTCTGATGATTTTTATCCTTTAAGAAATTGCCTACTGAAACTTAAATCGACCAATCTGCTTTGTTATCAGATAAGGAACATATTTAGAGCGAGCCCCTACTAATAATCGAAAGGACTGAGGCAACTTACTTGTCCCTTTCTAGTAGGATTTGTTGTCTTCGTAGAAAAGAAAAATAAAGGTGCGCAGCGGAAGCCCCAAGTATATAAGCTGGGAAAGTTGCATATATATTGAAGTAAGGGCTTGTCAATCAATTTCCCTTCATAGCCTTCCAAAATTAGTTGTTTTGTTGACAAGGAAGGGCAAATTGCTTCAAAAAAGAATTTCGGAATAAACAAGGATCAAGTTTGATCATGTGGCTGTACTGTGCTTATCGTTAAGCTTTGAGAGGTCAGTTAGTAGTTCCAGGCAAGAAAAGCAATCTACTTCTTTCTACATTCCCCCCTTGCTAAGGGAACGAATAGTTAGCTCTGTTTGGACAGCAGGAAATCGAAACGACTAGTTGGATAGTGCTAGTCTTTTCCAGCTATCTATTTCTTTCTTTCAACGTGGACAACTAGGAATGCCTAGCTCACTTACTTCTTTGTCGCTTTCGCCTAGCTCTCCTTTCTTCCATATGGGCTACCTACTTATGGACAAGTAGTTTTTAGGCTAAGTGAACGAGTTGATAAGGAAAGCTCTGCTTCCAGCTATCGTAGAAAGAATGGGGCAGTAAATTTATATTAAAGCATGGGAAAGTACATAGGTATAATGCATGGGCCCTTACGACATATATGAGCTGTGCTCGTAAAGAATACAGTACTACCAGTCTTGTCCAGTAACGAAGAGTAGGAAAGTGCTAGAATGACTAGTATCCCTATTGCTTCCGAATACCGGTTTGTACAGTTGGAACTGAAGGAATAGTAGAGCTGTTTTTACAGCCGAGTCCAGCTATCGTAGCCAGGTGTCCTTCCTCCTACCTACTTATTATCCAAATGGAATGGAATGCAAAGACAGCTACTTATTAAGGAACGAATGAAATGGGCAGCTACTTCTCTACTTCTCTACTTATGCAATTCATACATCCCCGAGCCCCTCTCTGTCATTTAAGTTCGTGAAAGAATGTTCTTCGTTTCGCTGGTAGAACCCACGCCGACCAAAATCCAAGTTTTCCTTTCTCTTTTGGGAGGCGGAGTTTAAAAATATGTAGTTACCCTACCATAAGATTTAGTTCAATGGGTATGAAGGATATAAATATGCTATTTGCTGCTATTCCATCTATTTGTGCATCAAGTCCGAAGAAGATCCCCATCTATAATGAGAGAAATGATCAGAACGATTGAGGAAAGAAAGAGAATGGCGCCCCCTTTCCTTTCGCCCAGGGGGCATTGTCATCGGGGACAGACTCCGAGGGTTCTTCCATATTTAGATATAGAGATAGATGATGATAGAGATCTAGATCTTTCTATAGATAGATCCTTAGAAAAATTTCTATTGATCCGCTTTCAAGATCTATGAACAAGAGAGATCAAAAAATATCAAAGTAAAAAAATAGAGATGAATAGATAGGGCTGAGCCGATAGCAGGACTGGGTACGATGATGGGGCGAGAGAGGGAAAAACACCTTCGGGGTGGATCGGGAAAAGTGACCTCCGGCTCAGCCCACGACTTCCTCCCCTTCGCATAGCTCTGGTGACTCCCTTCCCCTTTTTTCCTAGAATGAATTCGCCCGACGCGACGAATCCTGCCCTCCTGTCTTTCTTTCTCATTGAATGAACCACTGCCTGGGACGCCCCTATGCCTATGAATTCAATGATTTAAGGGCCACGGGAGGAAACTTCGGAAAGAAAGCCTACTGGTTGGTCTGGTTGTCCCCCCGGCGGTGCCCAGGCGGGCCTCGGTTCAATCTTGCCGATTCTACCTAGACATGGCTCAAAACGAAGGGGTAAGGCCAAGTGTTCTTAAAACAAAACTCTCAGTGCACTTCGGAGCACGGTCTTCCGTTAGGTCCTTTACGGACGACGAAAGCCCCTTGGCTATACTCTACTCTTCGCCTCCGGTTGTTCTGTTCTTTTCTTTTCTTTCCTTTTGGCTCGACGGAGCTGAGCTGGGTTCCATTACACTCTGTAGGAAATGCATAGACAGTCCATGCAGCAAACCGAGGCCCTGCGTGCGCCGTACGTACCGCCTACGAATAATAGGTAGCCCCAGCCCAGGCAGAGTTTGTGAGCCGTGTAATAGGCGACCATTTCGCGTGGTTCGGGGGGCACTTGAATAAGCCGCCGGCCCCCGGCTGCGTCTTTACCCCTATCCAATTTTTGGGCCAATTCCCCCTTCGTACTACCAAAAAATGAGATTCTTGCCGAATCCGAGTTTGCTGCTCCAACCATTACAAAACTAATACCTATTCTGTTTAGTACTTCAGGTGCTTCTCTAGCGTATAATGTCAATCTCGTAGCAGATCAATTCCAACTAGCCTTTCAAACTAGTACTTTTTGTAATCGACTCTATAGCTTCTTCAATAAACGCTGGTTCTTCGATCAAGTTTTGAATGACTTTCTAGTCAGATCGTTCCTGCGTTTCGGATATTCAGTCTCATTCGAAGCTTTAGACAAGGGTGCTATTGAGATATTGGGCCCTTATGGTATCTCGTACACATTCTGACGATTGGCCGAGCGAATAAGTCAACTTCAAAGTGGATCTGTTGTGCGAAGAGTGCGTTATGAACCGTGGCCGCCTACCTGCTTTGGTTGGTGGGGGCGGCTCCTCCATTGTGGGTAAACGGGAAACCCAACTCTACGAACCCGAGGAAAGGCTGCACTGCTTCCGTAGGGGCGTTAAGACCGGAGCTTTTTGTAGTGCTAGCAGGAATGCAAGTGAATGAATCCAATCCAATCCCATCCTCTTTAAAATCGGCGAGGTAATACCTTATTGAAGTAGGGCATGCTACGGCAACACAGGACTGACGGGGTGGGGGCTTGCTGTCTACTTGGCGAGCCTTCACTGCCCCCTTCTGTAACTTCCCTTCTTTCGTCCGTCCACGAGGAATTCAAAAGAAAGAGAGAAAGGGGCGGCTATAATGCAGGAGTCGTGGCGGTTGTATGCCACAAGGTCCCTATAGACAAGGGGACAAGTGAATCATCGCTTTTGGGCGCGGGCAGCCCTCTACCATCCATCCCATTGCATTCCTCTCGTAGAGTATTGTACCGTCTCAGACCAGATACATCTATGGAAAGAAAGGATTTCATAGAAAATCTGCATTTTTCGATTTTTTTGGATCCCCGTGCATTCCGTTATTCCCGTAACTATGGATTGATTGTCCCTACCTAACTAAATGGTAGTGGTCTAGGGAGCGCAATTGCTAGAGCACGGGAGAATGAAGAGTAATGATTTAAGCAAGAGCAGCCGGACGGACTACTATAGTCAGTCTAGTGACTACTATAGTCTTTTCTTTCTTTGTAGTTAAGTAATAATGTTTGGTATAGCAGCCTTTCCGAGCGAGTCTCTGGGATCTCCTGTAAACCCCCATGATGTGGTAAAGGGAGGATATTAGGGGAAGCAGTGAGTGGGGATTCCCCTGCAGAGAGCCGGATGAGGGGAGACCCTCACGTCCGGTTCGGAGGGCGGGGATATCCCGACCCTACTATTATTATGCCTTTGCAATGTTACTTGGTTCAACTCCATTTGTGACCTTTTCTCGTATGTGGGACTCTCTATCTTCTTGGGTAGATTCTAGATCGTCTTTCATTTTGTTAGTGAGTAGTTTTCTTATTAATAAGTCAAGTCAAGAATAATAAGAGAACTGTAGGAGCTTGCCAGGACGACTTGGTAAGCAAGCTACCTGTTATGTAGGCGCCAACCAACTCCCAGTTCTTTCTCTTCTTTCTTTTTGATTTTTTATTCTAGTTTTTTTACTCTAAAGTATAGCTATGGTATTCTCGGCAATCTGTCTATTCAACAAATAAATGGAAGTTTTCTCTCAAAATATTGACATAACATAATAAAATAAGGATGTTTCGATCGGAAAGCATTATTGTTTACCTAGGATTCTTTTCTCCTTCCCCTGGGGACCATTTGCCTAAATGCTTTGCCAGGCTGACCAGATAGATTACTTCTTTTTGCTAGCTTGCCCTAAGAAAAACAACAGTTCCACAGATATCTCCAGTGCTTTTCTATTCGAAACACAAGGGCGCTAAGCAAAGAAAATTTCAATTAACGAATAGTAGGTGCTTTTTCTTCCTTGGCCCATCTCAGTGATATGTAGGCTCTCGGCCCTTACTTGAATCACCCTTATTTATGTTCGTCCTCCCTACAGAAAGAAAGCGATTTTATGCCCTCCCGAAGGAAAATGTTTGGGTCGACTGGAGCTCGACACGGAGCAAAATGTAGATGATCTCCGCAAATGGGCGAGGTAGGAGGACGTGGTTGGAAGTTTTTTGACACGAGGCCTTGCGCAAAAGACGAGTACTTCAGAGCCCACCAGGAAAAGGATATTGGTTCGCATCTCTATATTGATCCGCGGCGCTTCTATGAAGTTTTCCTTGTCTCCGATTTCAAAGCGGAATGGATGACTGAATCTGTCCAGTCTCGCAACAGTACTGGCGTTAAAAGATCGGTCCTTCACTTGCGGATCGTTCGCGAGTCGAACTCGCTCTCTTGCCACGCCTTTGACTCACGAACTCGAGTCGGACTCATTCACTGCTGACTTTTTTGAGGATTGTTCTTCACTCTCTTGCTATTACCCGCAGGGAGCGCAGCAACCGACAGTGCATATTATCATATAGAAAGAAGCGAAGCGTAGCGATTCGTACTACCAGAAAAGTGTCGCTAACCGCTAGGCAATAGAGTCAGCTTACGGGGTGGGGTGCAAGCAAGCGTAGCGAATCACATAGAGTTGCCCCTACCTGCTAGCGCGCAGATAGATAGGGCGGGCGAGCGCAGGGATGGATGTCTGAGCGGTTGAAAGAGTCGGTCTTGAAAACCGAAGTATTGATAGGAATACCGGGGGTTCGAATCCCTCTCCATCCGAGGATAAGTGCCACGCTTATTCCCTTCAAAGCTAATATCTTCGTTTCCTTTCATGATAAGAAATTGTGTCAGGTTACTATACCATAAACATCTTTCTTCATTCCTGGCCATTTCAAACTTATTTGAAGTCTGTGATAAGTTGCCAAAATACCTGAATGCCCCCCAAGTGGTGTTCCATGCACTTCATTTACTAGCTTACTCCTGATGTCTCCCTGTGTTCCCACATATAACTTTCCATCCTTCTTCAGCAACTCTCCATCCATATGCCACCCTTCTAGTTTGTTTTCTCCTTGTGAGAGTTGTTCTTCCATTTTTTTTCCACCTCATCTCCCTTATAGCTGTATATTACTTCCTGCATCCATTCGGGTACCACTTCACTGAAAGTATAGCATTCAACTCTACTTCTCTGGCTCTTACCCTTCTAGATAAGGCATCTGTTACCTTATTAGAAGTTCCCTTTTTGTATTCAATCTCCAAATCGAGTCCAATGAATTTGGTTAGGGTTTTGAATTGGAGTGGTTGAGTTAATCTTTGCTCAAGCAAGTATTTGAAACTTTGGTGGTCTGTCTTTATAAGAAATGGTTTCAGCTGAAGGTAATGCCTCCATTTAGACAGACACTGCCATCCAAATTGCCATTAGTTCAGTTCCTTCTCATAGGCCGATAACCTCAAACTTCTAACTCCTAATGCTTAGCTTAAATATGCAATTGTATTTTTATCTTGAGATAACACAGCTCCAATTCGCAAATCAGATGCATCAGCCTCTATAGTGAATGGTTTAGAGAAATCGGGTAATTCCAAAACTGGAGCAGCTGATACCATTGCTCTCTTGAGTTGCTCAAAGGCCTTTTGAGCTTCTGCATTCCGTTCAAAACCTCCTTTCTTGAGCAATTCGGTGAGAGGTCTTCAAATGCCACCATATCCTTGCACAAACCGCCTATAGTAACCAGTCAAACCCAAAAATCCTCTTAGCTCCTTGAGATTTTTAGGCACTGGCCACTGAACCATAGCTTCAATTTTGCTTGGATCAGTTGCTACTCCCTTTTCTGAAATGATGTAACCAAGGTATTCTATTTGTCCCATCCCGAAAGAGCACTTGCTCAGTTTAGCATAAAGTTTGTTCTTCTTGAGCAGCTTAAACGCTTCTTCAAGTTATTTCAAATGAGTCTCCATCCCGTCACTGTATACTAGGATATCTTCAAAGAAGACTAATACCCCTTTTCTCAACTTCTCCTTGAATATTTCATTCATCAAATTCTGAAAAGTTGCGGGTGCATTTGTCAATCCACATCACCTTGAACTCAAAATGACCACGGTGAGTCCTGAAAGCGGTTTTATGCACATCACTTTCTTTCATCCTTATTTGGTTTGGTGATAACCTGCCCTCAAATAAATTTTTGAGAATATTTTCGCCCCTCATCTAATAAATCTTCATTTATAGGTATGGGATACTTGTTCTTTATGGTTGCGGCATTTAGTTTCCTATAATCAATGCACATGCGCCATGAATTGTCCTTCTTTTTTACCAAAAGTGCAGGAGCTGCAAAAGGACTGACTATAGCTGGGTTGAATTATCGAATTTCTCAACAGTTCTTCACATATATTCTCTATTTCTTATTTTTGGGAGTGTGAATATCTGTAGGCGCGCAAGTTAATGGGTTCACTTCGGGGGATCGAATAATCCAAACTTATCTCGGGAGGTAGTTGAGTTGGTTCTTGGAATAAATCAGTGTAAGATTGAAGAAGTGTTTCAATTTGAGGACTTACTAGGTCTTGACTACCTATTTCAAAGGAATCACACCATTGCAGCATTAAAACTACCTCCTCTGCCTCCAAATCTCACTTCCCGCTCAGAGATTCTTTCGTTCGCTTTTGGGTTACTTTTATATACCATTGCTTCTCTGTGAATACATACTTGCCTAGCTAACTACCTTAAGAAGTATTAATCACAAGCTAATGCCTAGCTAGCTAAAACAACCTATCCAGATGCATATCTCGATACCTGTTATTCCGGTCGGTGCTTCTTTCAAGGGACAACCTCTGCTCGTGGTTCATATCTTGCTAGCTCTATACCAGTGCTTGAAATAGGCATTTCTTCTTTCTTATCTTAATAGTTGAGATGAAATAATATATATGCAAGAATGATTCTCCCACTGATGTGTCATACTCTACTGCAAACTCTATCTACTCAATGAAGCAAGCTGTTTGATGGACGGCTCAGAGCGCCTATTCAATAGCTTTCTTTATAGTTCAGAGTGTGTAGCATAAACTCCGTTTTTTCTTTTTCTAACTCTAACTAAGAAGGGAAGGGAAGGAGAATATGTAGCTGTAATAGAGAATCTTTTCCAGTTCAAACTATTATTTGAAAGGCTAACAACCTTCGCTCTTTCCACGCGCGCCAACAATTCAATTATATAAACTTCCTTAGGGTGAAAGAACTTTTGCGTTAAAACAAGGTACGTTTATATAAACTATGAGAGATGGACGCGTTAACAAACTGATTCTAGCTGGATTGAACTAGACTATTTGCTGAAGTTAGATATCCCTTCTTCTTTGAAACAATCAACTCCTTGGTCCCTTCAGATCTTTCCGCTACCTACTCACTTGCAGGCTACTTGTATAGCGACTCGCCAGACTCGAACTGGCATAGGCGGATTGGATCAAACAAAATTAGCCTATCTTCCATCAGCGCTGAAAAGACAGCATTGAACGAGAAGAGAACTAAGGCAAGGCTGGTGATGTGCCACTGTATGGGGAGCTCTGAGAAAGTAGAAGTGCTTTCCTTCACGCTGAGCGTGAACTCTCGATTTCGCTATACGAGGAAGATTGCTTATGACATCAATCAGCTAAGTCCGTCTGTCGAAGAATTTTGCATTCCATTTGATGTTTAGAGTAATAGTATAGAGTGTTTGGTCTCGCTTTCAAGTTGTATCGGCTGGCAATATGCCATAGCAGCAGGTTTAGAATCTCCCCCTCGCGAACCTCCACCCGCGGACCAAGACTCCAACCGAAGCACAGACCTGAGAATTGGTAGTCGGAGAATCAGTAGCTTGTAAATAGATTTTCTGTTATGCGATGCCCCTAATTCTCAATAGGGCCCCCTTTCTGTTAAGTGAAGTGAGGCGGGGTGGGTCACCGAACGAACGACGTTAGTTTACTTGCACGCGATCTCCTTCCAGAGCCAAGACATTAACAGTCTAGAATCTTTTTTCATTTTTTATGTTCTGTTAGGTTCTTATCTTAGATTCCGTCATGACGGAGTCTATACCTTTTCTTCTTTTACTTCACACAATAGAAAATAAAATTAATATATATATAATATATTATTTTTGAAGGGCAAATATATATCGAATATATAATAATATATAAGAGATTCTTTTATATGGGCAATAGTTAGGAGAGGTGCGCCTAGCTTTTTGTCTCTTTGATAGCTGGAAGTTCTCCAAAAGTATGAAATGCTGGAGGGCTTTGTACCAACCATTCTAGTGTGGTTGGATTCTGTTCAACAGCCCAAGGACTTTCCGCACATATTTTGTTCTTTCCACTGCTTGAAGTGATTGCGACAACTACGAAGAAACGACGAATCCCAACTACGGATATATAAGAACCGAAACTGCTCAGAGCATTCCATCCGGCGTAAGCATCTGGATAATCTGGAATGCGACGTGGCATGCCCGAAAGCCCTAAGAAATGCATGGGAAAGAAGGTCAGATTAACCCCGAAAAAAGTGATCCAAAAATGGATTTGGCCTAAAGTTTCAGGATATGTCCGACCAAAGATTTTACCCACCCAATAGTAAAATCCAGCAAATAAAGCAAAAACGGCTCCCATAGAAAGTACATAATGGAAATGTGCAACCACATAATAAGTATCATGTAGAGCAATGTCTAGCCCAGAGTTTGCTAGAACAATTCCAGTGAGCCCTCCTATGGTGAACAAAAAGATGAACCCTACAGCAAATAACATGGGTGTTTTGTATTGTATCGAACCTCCCCACATGGTAGCGATCCAACTAAAGATTTTTATTCCAGTGGGCACAGCTATGATCATGGTAGCAGCGGTGAAGTAGGCACGCGTATCGACGTCTAAGCCCACAGTAAACATATGATGAGCCCAAACTAGAAATCCAAGAACACCTATACTTATCATGGCATAAACCATGCCTAGATACCCGAAGACCGGTTTTCTTGAAAAGGTCGATACGATATGACTAATAATACCGAATCCAGGCAGAATGAGAATATACACCTCTGGATGACCGAAGAACCAAAAGAGATGCTGGTATAATATTGGGTCTCCCCCTCCTGCAGGATCAAAAAGGTTGTATTAAAGTTTCGATCGGTTAATAACATTGTAATTGCCCCTGCCAGTACTGGAAGTGATAATAAAAGTAGGAATGCTGTCACTAGAATGGACCACACAAAAAGTGGTAATCTATGCATAGTCATTCCAGGTCCACGCATGTTGAAGATAGTTGTTATAAAATTGATAGAACCTAAAATTGATGAAACACCTGATAGATGAAGACTAAAAATTGCTAAATCAACTGCTCCTCCAGAATGGCTGGTAATACCACTTTAAGGGCGGATAGACCGTCCACCCAGTGCCGCTGCCCACTTCTACTAAGGCTGAGCTTAATAGGAGCAAGAGACTTGGTGGCAACAACCAAAATGATATATTATTTAATCGTGGAAATGCCATGTCAGGTACACCTATCAGAATCGGAACAAACCAATTACCAAATCCACCTATCATCGCCGGCATAACCATAAAAAAGATCATTAAAAAAGCGTGAGCTGTTATTAAAACATTATAAAGTTGATGATTCCCACCAAGAATTTGATCGCCGGGTCGGGCTAATTCCATACGAAATATAGAGTACCGATATCCTTGTGGTTAGTGGAGAAGAGCCATCGGGCCAGATTTGTCATTTTATTTTCGTTTTGAAAACTTTCAAGCCTTATCAGAGAGGGGCTCGGGGCTGGAAGAGAAGAACCTTGATACTAAACAAAGTTTCGATAACTTCTTCAGCTTTCATTTCCTCCGTCTTCAAAATCGCAGAGTTAATTCGAAAGTCCTGTTAGGTCACATAGAGGTGCAAGGCTTTATTTGAGTCCTGTTAGGTCACACGGAGGTGCAAGGCTTTATTTTCCAAATATGAAATGAAAGAAAAAGGGGTTTGTTTTTTTGTACTAACCGTCTAAGAGACTGATCACGCTTGATCATCCGTAGAAAAAAGCTGCGTACCATTAAATAATTCCCCTTTTTCGATCCTCATATTGAAGCAATAGCAGCGCATGCTCATACTCAACCCTTTCGAGCTGAGCTTTGCTCGTGGGGATTCCTTCCCACAACATGAGACTTTCTTTGCCATTGGTTTTTCGATTTTCTAACGAAAGGCAGAGTTATGAGCACCCTCAACTGAACACAAACTAGATTTATCAAAACTTTGGAACTCGACGAATTTGGTTACTTTTTTCCAGAAAGACGGATAAACACAGCGTTTAAGACTTTCAAAGTAGACGAGATTCTCCGCATGCATCAGTTGAATGGCTAAGACGCAACGGAATTGCTACGCTACGTTTCTTTCTATATGATAATATGCACCGAGGGGAGGAGATGCCTTAAAATTGGTTTCTTCTTTTCGAGAGTTCACATGCCAATGTTGAGATGCTAAAAGAGTTACAGGTTTTGAATCAAGCAACAGGAGAAGTCAATGCCAGAGTTGACAGGTGCAACAGTCCGACCTCAGGGAGGAGAAAAAACCATTCCAGCACGAAGATAGGCTACACTCAAAAAGCGTAGGCCCTAGGTGAAAAACATGGTACAAAAACGGTTACATTAGTGGAGTCAGATCCCGATCTGAGCGGTCTCATCGAAATAAACATATCCAAGAAGGCAGGCACATGACTGGATATAAAAAGTGGGGCTCGAAGCTGCCATCTCCAACTAGTTGGTTGAATTCTTTAATCGGCAGGTGAGGCGGAAAGTAGGTAATCGCATTCCGAAGCAAGGAGTTAGGATCGACAAAGCACCATTTCCTCCTCTATGTCTCGCTCTTCTATCAAGTGAAGAGCTCGCTGTAGCTGAACTGGAAGGCTACCAAAGGGCGCTAACCCTGTCTTTCCCAAAAAGTCTCGTCTTGTTTACTTTCCCTAGGGAGGACAAAGATTAACCAATAGTAGTCCCGAGGATTGTATGAGCAAGGTCCAAACTGTTTCTATTAGTAGCAACATGAGGAGCCCCGAAGGGAGAATAAGAAAGATTAACCGACGCCGCGTTTTCAGAAGAAGCAATTGGATAAGAATCATACGCTGTGAATGAGCAGACGAATCGACCGAGGGCTTACACACAAGAACAGAACCTAACTCTACTTCTTTTCCTCCTCTCCTCTTTACTGCCCCCGCTATCCTATCAATAGGTCAGTCAATATCTATAGTGGAGAAAGAAGAGTAGCCCAAGGTGAATCACCATGCAACTAGCTGAATTACTACTTTCGATATCGGAGGAGTTGTTCCTGGTACTACTAGGTTATAGCTTAACCGACCCAGGAGACGACGTAAAGACTATAGAGATAAGAGGTAGAAGGAAATTACTATAGGGTACAGTCTCTAGCAGTACCTGCCATAGACTTCATATCATCAGTAAAGGCAATTAAGGATCGACTTGGTTCTTCCTCGAGAACAAAAAGCTATACGAGGAGAGCCTTGTTTACTGATATGTTACTAAAAGACCTGAGGTGATGGCCTCTGAATTGCAGGGTATGGAAAGTGGGGGTTAATCAACAAGATTATCTACATTTGCGGAAACCACTACTGGAATAAAGTTAGATCTTTATTTCATTTCAAGGAAAAGTTTCAGGGTTTAGCCACCACTCAGACAGTAGTTAAAAAAAACGAACTCTAGGCGAAAGTGCACGGAGGATCTTTGATTCCTCCTACCTTATGAGCCCTTACGAAATGCCATTTTGAATGATGGACAAATCATGGGTGTCGGTGGTCTAGTCAGAGCATTTTGGAGCGCCTGAGCGGGCAAAGTAGGTTGACCCGTCCCGAGGGGGAGGGAACAAACGGGCAATTGAACACCATATGGCACAAACGAATCGCTAGTAACGACCTGTATATATCAGGCAAGAGGTGCTACTCCGACCTGGAATCCTGCGTGATGGTTGGTCACCTTACCAATAATCTTATTAATGTTGGAGAAAATGAGGATCATTGACTTAAATTGGAATTGATACCTAGACTACTTGGTTCTAGCTTGCCACCCCAGAAGGCAACGTATACACAAGTATAGACTATAGGTAACACTGTAGGGTACAGCCTTGGGTAGTCTTAGGGTTTTCCAAGATATGATATGATATGATCGGGTTATTTATTAGAATTGGAAATAGCTAGACGAATAAGTAGGCTTTAAAAGGACGAATAAAGTAGGCCTTCTAACTCAAAGTACTCCAGCTTAAGGAAAGACATGCAACATTGGTGATCAACGTATGGAATTTCCGCTATTCCGTGAGGGTAGAGTACCAAGACATAGGGATTAGCCAGCGAAGGAGGTTTATTTAGTTGACCTCCTAAGACAAAAACAAAGATGATGTCAGTCTAGAAAAAAAATCTTTCCTCAGTCCCCTTAGATGGGCTAAACCTTGAGTAAGATGGTATTTAAGTAACATCATTTACCAAGGTGGATTGGTGTTCACTAAATACCATATGATTCAGTCTAGCGGTCTAGGGGTAAGAACAGTCTCGTCCTAGATGTGAAAGGTTTAGCCACACATTCATAGAGCATCTAATCCATCTTTTCCCATGCCAAGGAAAAACCAAAACAAAATCACCTCTTAGTGTTGCTTAGTGCTCAGGTGCATCCTACTGGGTAGTCCTAAACTTCAGTAGTTCTATGGCCACTACATGATGGAATTTAGGCTATAGTAAGACAAGTTAAGGTTCCCACAGCAATGAGGGCTTTAAAATATACCTCCCAGCCCTTCATCTCTAGGACGTCGGACTGGTCAAGCGGTACTATGCACCCCCACTTTCTTTGGTATACCCTCCTAAGAGGAGTACTTGACACCAGGTGGTGGGTTTTTGGGGATAGTCTGACTCGGCCCCCTGGACCATGCCAACCAAGATGTCCCACCAGGTTTTCCTATTTGGGGACAATTCCAGATATGCAAGATGCATATGCATGCAATGCTTAGGTGTAGTGAGGTGGTGTGTGCTTATTGAAAATAGGTTAATAAACAAAGAGAAAGCTCAGCTCAGGCGGCTGCTCAACGAGGAGGTTCATGCATGTACTCCCCATGGCCGCCGAAGAGGCAGGGTACGGTCTAGGTACAACGCAAACAACAAGCTTGCTGGTTTGCAGTGCACAAGGAGATGATGAGTAGGTGGGTGTGTGCTAAAACCAGCTACTTCCTGCCTGTCAATCACCTGGGGAGAATGAGATGGACTGATGGAGCAAGTAAGTAAGTCACCTACAAAGTCCAGTTGGATCGGCAACGAGAGCAGAGGGGTTGGAGGGAGGCTGCAAGGAAGCTAGCGGGGGCTTTAAAGTTGGTGAAGCGTTGAGGTTCAGGAGGCCATCTTTTTGCCGCCGGTTAGTCAAGCAATTTGGAACACTGCATGGAGAGAGAATGTGCGTGCGATGTAGAGGTGAGGGGGATCAAATGAAAAGGGAGCTGAGCCACCCCCTAACTCTTTGGCCTAACTCGTGTGCGCCTTAGGCAAGGCATGCAAAGTTCGTGCACTTCTTGAAAATGAGACGTCGATCGGTGGTGCTTACGTTCAAACAACAAAACTCCTTGTCGGCAAAGCCGGTCACAGTACGTAGACCAGTATATTCTGCCCATGAATTTCTAATGAAGTCTGCACTACGTTGCAGATGGGCGAGCATATATAGAAGTGGCCCACTATGATTGTCCAATCCCCCGTTTTCTCTAGTGGTCGATTCTATATCTAATGAAGACGTAGATGAATCTAAGTTGTTATTAGGTAAAGAATCCATCGAATGATTCTCCTGACTGTAGTAATTAAATAATGATTTAATTTCAGCGTTGTAATTGTCATTATTAAGGAATGCAAGTATGATGTTTAACATGATAATGTTGTTAGAACAGTAATTAAGTGTGTTTGGGATTTTAATAAGTAGTTGTCGTGACCCTGTGGAAATTCCCACCTCTAGTATTTTCACTAGAGCAGACAACCTACTAATGTTTGTTGTTTTGTGGGTCTCTGTAGGCCCGCGTTCTTTCTATCTTTCCATTTGTATATGTTAGTGTGTTCATGTGTGTACTTTATTGTCTGTACCTGTGTTACCCCTGCTTCCCCTTCCCGCACTTCACCTAGTATCTTCTCGATACTCTCGTTCATTTCTATTCTTTGCTTTTGATTTTATCAAGGCATACCTTGTTTCTTACCCGTCCCCTCGTAAATACATACTATACTCACAAAGGTCTTTCCTTTCTTGATGTGTTTTTGTGAGATATTGGAGATAGAATGCCTGTCTTTTTTAGTATACTTTTTTTCCTTTAGTGATGTGCGTTTGTGTTATGATACGAGTTTCCTTTAGTGATGTGCGTTGGTGTGAGGATACTTTATTTAGAGAGGAAAGCACTTCTAAAGCGGTGGGCTCTTATATTATAGTAAACAAGAGTTCTGTTAAGCTCTGGGACTCTGGGCAAGATAGCTGTAGTTTTTAAAACGTAAATTGACCGAAGTTTGTCTTGACTTTCCCCTATTCTACGTATACCATCTCCGAGCCTCTCGTTAAATCGAATCAATTGATGAAAGATGCCCGTCCTTGCTAGGCCAGTTAGAAGTTCCTGGGGATGTGATTGACCTAAGAAGCCCGTGTTATCGATAGATGTAAGTTCATAGTTGAAGACAAGGGAGTTTTAGCTTTTTCGTACCTCGCCCCGGTGTCACTGACAGGGGAAGCGCAAGGTTGATTTATCTGTTTTCGACTGGTGAGGAAAATTACTAGCAAAAACTTTTTCTCTTGAAAAACAGGTTTAGTAATCTTTTTAATAAAACATTATGCAGGGGCTGAGAATGCGTTGACAGCTGAAGCAACAAAAGAACTTTTTCATAGATAGGCGTACTATGGATGAATTCCCACCTCCTTGGAGGAGTGAATGCAAGGACCACTAAAAACAGATACTTTACCGAAAAGCCTTTGCTTCTTCTTTTTGTGCCCTACAAAGCATTGAAGTCACACATGGACTAGTCCTATAGGAGACTTCCCGGCACTCTCAACTCGTACTTAGGAGAAGGAAAGACTGACTTTCATTGTATCTTGAAGACAGACTTTCATTGTATCTAGAGGGGAATCCTTTCTTCTCTTCTTTCACAATCTTAGTTACCCACTTTCTGTTTGGCATCTGGACCGAGCAAGTGCTTTCACGGCCTTCTATTCTAGTTTCAGTAAATGACAAAAGGGTATTATCATCAACCGGTAGCTGAGCTATTCTTTGCTCCTGGCGGACAAAAATGTGTACTGTCCACTTTCTTCTTTATAGAAGAGCCTACTCCATGGGATAATCTTTCTGCTTGGGTATATGGGGGTGTATTTCGATACAAATGATTCATCAACAAGTAGGATAGGTATGAGTGGTTTCGGGTGTGGCCTTGATCTGAATAAGGCGACTTTTGTTCTTAATTAGGAGTTAATTAATTGAGTATTGGTGCCAAATGCCTCCATTTTGACGACGCTTCAATTGATCTCTTTTAACACATCCCCTTTCATCTTTCGACTTTCATTATTCTTCTTCCCCTATTTCTCATCTTCATCCCGACCTATCTATATGTGAAACTCCGCCTGAATCCTCGTAGTACTAAGTCGTGGCTTACAAGCTAGCCCCTACTCCTTGTTTGGGCAAGATCTATATGGTTTACCAACCTGGCATAGACACCAGATCCTTTTTATCAAGCGTGCAGGACCAGTGAAGAAAAAAGATTTGCAAAAACACACATGAAACATATTGAACTCCTAAGAAACACCTGACCTCTGGTGCTTTTTTCTCTTGCCTTCTGGATGGTTCTGAAGTAGTGAACAACTTCCGACCATTATGACCTTTTATTTCATTTTGGGTTTTCTATAGGAGCTCACTACTACTGCATTTCAAATGTGCCTGCCTATTGCCTTAATTTACAGACCTATGCGATTCACATATAGCCCCACTAATGTAAGACAGCTCAAGCGAGTCTAGCCTGAGATATAAAATCACACTAGCCAATAAAAAAAGTAGCCAAACAAAGCCAGGTAGTTTTCATCCAGGTGAACAAGTAGAAAGAGCTTACTTGGTAGTGGGGAACTCTTGCATTATCAGAGTGTATATGCCTTTTACAAACTAGCATCGTAGGAACTTTAATAAAAAAGATATTGTTTTAGCAGCTCTTATTTCTATTTTACTGCTCAACTAGCTCTTAAACATTAAAAGGGCACTTACCCAGAAAGGTCTGTTTTCTTACTAACCCACTTTAAAGGCCAGATCATATGCGGTGATATACTACGGCAGAAAGAAAACGAAGACAACAAAGCTTTCCCAGTGATAAAATGGAGGACTTTACACACTTTTGCTTATTACCAAAGAAGCTTGTTGAAAGCGCTCGCTTCGTGAAAACAAAGCAGAAGGAACCGAGGAATGTCCCGTCCGTCCACCAATAGTATACAGAATTTGGATACGTCACTAACTATAGTGAAAAGGATCTTAGGAGTTTTTACGATGTTCCAATCAATGGGTAAGAAGATCTACCCACAATATGTTCATCTCTTGCTTCAAAGACTAGTTCTTCCGAAGGAGATAAAGGAAGAGTAGTTGTAAGATAACACCGATAATAGTTACGAGCCATATGTGACTGTGCAAAAAGTACGATTTACCTAGCAAGCATTTATTTTCTTAATTCATTAGCAACAAGTTGTTTGTGTATAAGAAGAAGAGGCAATACATAAGTATTATTCATAAAGGCAATACATGAGATATCTCTACACACCACACCTGAACTTGATACATGAGATATCTCTACACACCACACCTGAAAAGAAAATACTGAACAATACAATACTTATGCTCACTACACTCTTGATCAGGAAGTACCAGCTCCTCATAAGTGAGATAACAGAACAGAAGTAGAAGCTACCGGATTCACGCCCGCTAAGAAAACCTCTTCTTCTTGAGATCCTGAAAAAACGAAAATAAGTAAGAAGGAGCAGTAGTAGTAGGAAGACTTAAGTGACTTCGTTCATTTACGTTGAGATAGACGAGTAACTACCTTTTTCTATTTTAGTTTCTACGGTCACCGTGGTGGGCAGCCACCACGATGAGCGATTGCTGTTCTTCCAGCAGCGCCTTCTTCCTGTTTTCCAGATTTCTGATTTGGTTTTGAAGATGAAGTATATGATCTTGTATGATCACTAGATCGACGGAAGACAGAAACATAGGCTCCCCGATGACACCCAGGATTTGCTCTAGTTCGAGCTTAGTGTTTTCTATATTTTGAATTTCCTGAGGAATGATTGCAAGTCTTGCAGCGATATCCATGGCTTTGACTCTTTCTTTCTTGTCCCGAGAAAAGGGAGGAGTTCTTAAGAGCTGGATTGCATATCCCAATTGCATATGATTTTGACTTTAAGGAAAATCCCATACCACCCGGGAGGTGAAGCAGAGTGAGCGGAGCCCTCGTCCTACAATGTGCGGTTGCTCGAGGGAGCGGGGTGCCGAGTCTGAGCAGTGGAAGTACCAATTCTATGGTAAAAACTACTTATTGGAATTAAGGGTCTAATGCCTAATATAGATAAAGACAGACACACACAAACTAAAAGCAAAGTCCCTTTATCCAACTCATACAATTCTTCATAATCACGAACGGACTCTAATACCGGAACGAAACTCTACGGGATGATACTTTTTCTCGAGGCAATCCTCTTTACTTGGATTGGATTCTTATCCGAGACTTTTAGTCGGGGCCCTTTCCCGATCAGAGAAAGAGAGCTTTCCCCTAAATTGGAATTCCTCCTTTTAGTCGGATATTACCATTTACTTTTTTAAGTGTAAACCCGATTGACTATTCTTCCCGAGGCTATGTCCAACTCGGATAATTGGGATTGGATTCCCCGAAAGGCAAATACTATCCACAATTTTTCCACCTTGAACAAAAAAAGCAAGGGACCCGAAATCGGCTAGTGTTGTTGTAGTCCTCGCTAGAGGCAACTCACTTGGTTTTCTAACACAAGGGTTAATCCCTAAGGGCCCACCCGATAAATGGGTTCCAAGGGCCTACGGATGACTCCACTTTCCTTAAAGGAAATGCATGAGAACAAGCGTTTACTTCTTGAGGCAAAAACCGGCGGAAGGGGCCCACTACGGCTGCAACTGGATTGAATTCAAGCCGTACAGTTGGGTTCATCTGACCTGATGAGACAAAATGGGCACCTTTCAAATGTCATAGGTTGACCTATGAACCCGATCCGCAATAAAGTTGTTGCCTTACTCGGCCGATTGACCAGCTTAGGGAGTGCCATAAGAACCTACCCGAAATCGTCCCCCGGGGATAACGGCAATATCCGCCCTCGAGAGATCGAGGATAAATACATTCCCTGGCTGGATAAGGTAATAAAAAAACAACTTGAGTGGTCGGACAAGAAGGCACAGGTTGTGGCTTTTCTTCCTACGCTGGATGGAAGTACCCACTAGATGGATCCATGGCGATCCTATCCCGCGAAAGTGAAACGACGCTGGCTCCATACCGGGAATCAAATGGTATGGATTTTTCTTTGATTTTAAAATCTCCGCAAAATGACGCAGTTCGAGGTGAAAGGTTTCCCCCCGAACCCCCCTTCCAAAGGTAGTAGTAGAAGGGTTGAGCCCGGTATTGTCAGTGTTCAGTTGGCTCAACCTACTATTTCAGGGACTAGAACAACTATTAAGAGTCTTGCCCAAGACCTTTAACAGAAAAACTCTAATCTTTTTTTTGACCTGAGGACCCAGGCCGGGCGAGGGGGCGCTCCTCTCCACGATAACATTTTGGCTCTCCACTCCGGTATATCTGTACTACTCCCTCCACTTCGAGATCCAGATCTTAGGTCAAGCTGTGTTAAAGGGACTATGGTCTCATGTGTCTCTAACGAGACTCATTCCACCTCCCTTCGATATCCTTACGGCTGTCTCCCGAGGCCCGCACTAGTCGCAGGCAGACTTTATTAAACCTGCTCCTTCCCGGGCTGCGGGCTTCCCTCCTCGTTGTTCGAACCACCTTTGATTCTCTCATCGAGTCATGAGTCCCTTGTCCCCAAGGTGCATAGCTTTCCCTCCTATCTGGATCTCTACATTGCATTCCTAGTACAGATATACCTCCATTCCTTTTCATAAGGATTCTCGCTCCGTTCCGGGAAAAGGGAGGAGTGCTTAAGAGCTGGATTGCATATCCCAATTGCATATGATTTTGACTTTAAGGAAAATCCCATACCACCCGGGAGGTGAAACAGAGTGAGCGGAGCCCTCATCCTACAACGTGCGGTTGCTCGAGGGAGCGGGGTGCCGAGTCTGAGCAGTGGAAGTACCAATTCTATGGTAAAAACTACTTATTGGAATTAAGGGTCTAATGCCTAATATAGATAAAGACAGACACACACAAACTAAAAGCAAAGTCCCTTCATCCAACTCATACAATTCTTCATAATCACGAACGGACTCTAATACCGGAACGAAACTCTACGGGATGATACTTTTTCTCGAGGCAATCCTCTTTACTTGGATTGGATTCTTATCCGAGACTTTTAGCCGGGGCCCTTTCCCGATCAGAGAAAGAGAGATTTCCCCTAAATTGGAATTCCTCCTTTTAGTCGGATACTACCATTTACTTTTTTAAGTGTAAACCTGATTGACTATTCTTCCCGAGGCTATGTCCAACTCCGATAATTGGGATTGGATTCCCCGAAAGGCAAATACTATCCACAATTTTTCCACCTTGAACAAAAAAAGCAAGGGACCCGAAACCGGCTAGTGTTGTTGTAGTCCTCGCTAGAGGCAACTCACTTGGTTTTCTAACACAAGGGTTAATCCCTAAGGGCCCACCCGATAAATGGGTTCCAAGGGCCTACGGACGACTCCACTTTCCTTAAAGGAAATGCACGAGAACAAGTGTTTACTTCTTGAGGCAAAAACCGGCGGAAGGGCCCCACTACGGCTGCAGCTGGATTGAATTCAAGACGTAGAGCCGGGTTCATCTGACCTGATGAGACAAAATGGGCACCTTTCAAATGTCATAGGTTGACCTGTGAACCCGATCCGCAATAAAGTTGTTGCCTTACTCGGCCGATTGATTAGTGCTATTTCTCTATTACCAGTTTGCTTATGATGGTGTACTGCTAAGAAGTTTATTTTTAATATATCTCATCAGTTGTTTTGAATGAACAGTTTGAACTAGTTGTTTTAATCTCTATGTGCTATCAATATATCTGTTGGTTCATCTTTGTTTACCATCTACATGCTTTTTGATCTGAGTAAATGCCTGTGAATTAATTAATCTGTTAATCTGCCTTTGAACACTGTGTTGGTGTCTTTTTGTCTAGGACACCGGTCGTTTTTAGGCTAGATCATATTAGGCTTTGTTGATTTGTTTACTTTTATCTGCTAAATCTTTTGAGGTGCGTTGGGTGGTGGGAGCAGGCCATTTATTCGAAAGAATTTTTTAGGCGCCCATTCACCCCCCTTCTGGTCGCTACTTTCGGTCCTACAAGTGGTATCAGAGCCTGGTTAGGGTTTTTCCATACCTTAACCGGTTCTAAACCCCAGTAGTGATCATGACGTCTCCTGGCAAGGTCCCGTCCTTGGAAGCTTATGGCTATAACTATTGGAAGACTCGCATGCAAGCCTATCTCATGAGCCAAAGCTCGGACATCTGGGACATTTGCGTTCACGATACGTTTGTTATATTGCCAGTTGCTGAGCATGGCACTCCTGGTATCATTGCCCAGCATCTGAACAATAGTAAGGCTGTGAACATCTTGTTTTCTGGTTTAGGTCCCACTGAGTTTGAGCATGTGAGCCATCTCTCCACTGCGAGAGAAATCTGGGCTACCCTCAAGGCACACCATGAGGGAACAGCCTAGGTCAAGGCTCGGCTCTATTAGACCTACCGGCGTGAATATGAAAACTTCACACAAAAGCCGGGTGAATCTGTTGAAGCGTTGTTTGGTCATTTTCAATCGATCATAAACAAGCTTCGGGACAACAAGGCTGAGGGTGTTCAGTTAGTCTCAGATCATGAGAAGACGCTCAAGGTTCTCCACACCTTGGACCCAAAGATCTGGGAGATCAAGGTATCCTCTATCATTGAGAGCACATCTTATGATACCTTGACCATTTCTGAGTTGTTTAGCAAGCTGAAGGCCACCAAGGTTGATATCCAGTTGAGATCAAATCTCATTGGCTCTGGATCAAAGTCTCTGGCCCTTGCTACACCTTCTGTTGATCCCTCTTCTATGAGCTGTGTTGGGTTCTTTTTGATGTCTATCACTAAGGACCAGCTTGAGTCTTTGGGAGATGATGATTTGTGTCTTTTTAACAACCGGAGGTGGAGGAGAAAGAGTGATAGGAGCCATGATAACTCAGGAGGTGGAGGAGAAAGAGTACATCATCACATTCTTCAGCCACTGCCTACTGGACGTCGAAACCAGGTACGTATTTTTGGAGCATTTATGTTTATCACTTTATTACGTATGTACCAAATTACGTCACTATCTTCTCCCTAGCACATGTATCGTCGCTTGCCAAACTGATGTTATAAAATACATGTTGTAAAAGCCAATTCTAAGTGGAAGATTCGGTAGTGGGCTTACGCTTTAATTACTAGGACTTGAATTGTAGAATCCATAGGTGCCCAACATGTTCATGCACATGGTGATTCCTTGATAGTAGTACAACAAGTAGCTAAAAGTTCTCAATGTCTTAATGGCTTGCTAAATAGTTACTTCGATAAATGTTTAGACATAGTTGCTACTTTTGACGACTTTAAAATTTCTCACGTGTCAAAAGAAGCCAACTCAATTGCAAATGATTTGGCTCAGCAAGCATCTAGCTATCAAGTTAGGAGAGGAAAATTTTCTATACAGAAAAAGACAATGCTTGAACTCACTACCGAAGCCAAAGACTTCGAGCTAGTGTGAGGCCTACTGGACCCTCCGGATCGGACCCCTCCGATCACCAAAGGGTGTAGTGTGTCGGAGTCCTCATGCCGGAGCACTTCATCCGCCGAAGGGTCTTGCACGCCAGAGCCCTTCCGCTGAAGCCTTTTGATCGGCTCCTCACGGCCGATCAAGCCAGCCTTCGGTAGGAACAGGAAAGGCCCGGGGGTCACTCCGAAGTTAGCAATTTAGACATCACTCTAGGAGAGGAGTTAGCAAACCCTCCAGATGTCCGTGAGGATGATTGGAGAATTCCAATCATGCAGTATTTAAGAAATCCCAATCGAAGGGTTGATAGGAAAGTTCGGCGACAAGCGTTCAAATTTGTGTTGCTAGAAGATGTATTTGTTAACATGAAAACATGCCCCCGCACTTGGATCAGTTCGACGATCCAAAAGTGTGCGGATACTTAGGGACAAGCCTAAGTGTAACACAACACTGACGTCACGTTCCGACTACCCTTAACAGTGGTAAAGGGGGTGGAGTCACCAGGTAATCAAATCACACAGAAATAATCCAATTAGCTGAAAAGAAATATATTAAACAGACTAAATCAATAAGCTGAGCAGAGCTTGACTGATTTGAAGTATATAGTGCGAAGGATATCTCCGAAGGGTACCTTTGACATCTGGTGTGAAGGGTTTCGCTGAAGGGTTCCTTCGGCGTTCGGACTGATCTGGTCGAAGGCGGGCTCTGAACAGATCTTGACGCAACAATCACCTCCGAATGATGGGGTTTGGCACGAAGTCTCTGATATGATAAAATAAATCAAACGCAATGCATTGGCGTGACTTCGTTTCACGCGAGGTGCAAACGCGGCAAAGCCTAACGTGATGAAGCCTTCTGTGGAGCTTGCTGGCGCACGGGACACGATCTAACCGACAACAGCATGATGGTCCAGCACGGGTGGTCGAAGCAGTATTCCCGCCGAAGGGTGTTCTGGAAGCCTCTGAAACTAGTCTCTTGGCTCCGAATACCTCCGCGAAGGGGCTCCGAGCATGAAAACGTACAACAGAACATAAATCAAGTACCAATTCGACCTGGGGACAAAATTCTGCTAAGTATTGAACTAGAGAGCGAAGGTAACAATCTGTTATGCAGATTAGCGGATACTTCACAGGCGATGTAACAAGGCAAGAGCAATCTATTACATAGATTAACGGATACTTCACAAGCGAACTAACAAGGATTACCACTATTCTGAAGTGGCCACCAGAGGGCTTCCAAGCAAACCCACGAAGGTTGTAGAAAAGTAAAGGTAAAAGTAAAGGTACGGTTCAAAGCTAGGGCTTTGTGTTGATTTGTGTTAGGGGATTTAATGAACCGACCTCACCCCTATATTTATAGGGTCTAGACTTCTAATCTCTAAGATCAATCTATTAAGATTCGGCCTAATCATGCGTAGGGATAAAATTAGCCAGAATATGACTCAAACTCTATCTCTGAAATCCTGCTCCTTGGGCCGAAGCTTCGATGAGGCGGGCCTCCGAAGGCCTTTGGGCTGAAGGTTGGCCTATTGGAAGCTTCCGAATCCCACAACTTTAATGGGCCTTCAGCCCTTTAGGGTTTCGGGGCCGATCCAGGACATGTGTATTTCCAGCCCAAATTACCAAAATTGATATTTTGACAACCTTAATCATTGATGCCATTTTTTGCTATCAACACATGCCCCCCTTCCTTTTAGTGAACTAAGTGAACTAAAAGCATAATGGCCTAAAGATGATACCTCTCATATCAGCCTTTCGACATTTTTAAGTTGTTTGCCACACACTCGGGAAATACCTTTTCAAGTACCTTCCATTCAAAGCTCTTTGAAACCGTTCTCCTTGTAGAGATTCTAACACATAGGCATTACCTGGAGTGATTTCAGCTATTTTGAAAGGGCCTTCCCAACTTGGTGACCATTTACCAAATTTAGGGCTCTTAGTGCCTAAGGGCAAAATCGTCTTCCAAACCAAGTCACCCACTTGAAACGATTTTGGTTTAACCTTCTTATTGTAAGCTTTAGCTACTCTCCTCTTGTCTATCTCTATAGCTTCTAAAGCACTTAGCCTCTTATCGGTCACTTCTTCTAGATTATCCTTTAAAAGAGTCTCATACTCATCGACCGATAAGCCATCTTGCTTTAGAACCCTTAAAGAGCCAAGATCTACTTCTACAGGTAGAACGTCCTCTTATCCATATCCTAACTCATATGGACTAACTTTGGTGGCACCATGCTTTGCAACTCTACAAGCCCATAGTGCCTCAGAAAGCACTTCATGCCACCTCTTAGGGAATTCTTTAATTTTCCTCTTAATGAGCTTAATCACAGTTTTATTACTAGACTCAGCCTGACCATCGGCCTGAGCATAGTATGGTGAAGAGTTTATCAACTTAATACCATAAAGTTCGGCAAAGTCTCTCAGTTCTTTGGAAATCAATGAACTACCTTGATCTGTAGTGAGAGTTTGGGGAATACCGAATCTATGTATGATGTGCTTCAAGATAAAATCAACTACCTCATTGTGAGTCATATTCTTGAGGGGCACAGCTTCGGTCCATTTGGTGAAGTAGTCTGTTGCCATCAACACGAACCGATGCCCTTTTGAAGGAGGAAAAATCTAGCCGATGAAGTGTAAACCCCAACCTCATAATGGCCATGGATTGATAATAGAGTTAAGCAATGAAGCAGGAGCTAGCTAAATATTTCCAAACTTCTGGCATGCCTCACACCCTCTATAATATCTAAAACAATCCTCAGTTATAGTCGTCTAGTAGAAACATGCTCTTTTGAGCATCCAACTCATTTTCTGGGCCGACTGATGAGTGCCACAAAGCCCTTCATGGACTTCTCCTGTACATCATCTAGAAGATTAGAATTCTCTAATCATCCTTATGGACAACCGGAGGATTCGCTAACTCCTTTCCTAGAGTGATGTTTAGACTACTCACTTCGGAGTGCCCCATGGGCCCTTCCCATTTCTGTCGATGGTCGACTAGGTCAGCCGTATGGAGCCGATCATTCTGAAACCTTCTGCCGGAGGGTTCTGGTTCCCGAAGACCTCCGCTGTCCAGCGGGCTTCGGTGTAGGGGCTCCGGCGTGCTAGGCCCTTTGACGGATGTAGTGTCCCGGCACGAGGGCTCCGGAACAGGACATCCTCTAGTGGTCGGAGGGGGCCGACCCGTAGGGTTCGACGGACCTCGCGCCTGCCTGATTTGATAGCCAGATGCTTGCTGAGCCAAATCATTTGCAATCGAATTGGCTTCTCTTGACACGTGAGAGATTTTGAAGTCGTCAAAAGTAGCAATTATGTCTAAACATTTATCCAAGTAACTATTTAGCAAGGCATTAAAACATTGAGCACTCTTAGCTACTTTTTGCACCACTAACAAAGAATCACCGTATGCATGGACATGTTTAGTACCTATAGATTGTAGCAATTCAAGTCCTAGTAATAAGGCTTCATATTCAGCTTGGTTATTAGTAGAGGGAAATTCTAAATGGGCCGAGGTCTCAAAGTGCATTCCATTAGGTGATATGAGAACCATTCCAATACCTTGGCCAGTCTTGCAAGCCGAACCATCAACATAAAGTTTCCATGGTACTACTTCAATTAGAACAACATTGTCACTCCAACTGACATCTATGTGGTGATCAACTATGAAATTAGCGACAATTTGGCCTTTCATAGCTCTTAGAGGTTCATAGGCCAAATCATACTCAATCAAAGCGTAAGCCCACTTTCCGATTCTTCCACTTAGAATCGGCTTTTGCAACATGTATTTTATAACATCGGTTTGGCAAGCGACAATACATGTAGTAGGGAGAAGATAATGACGTAATTTGGTACATGCGTAGTAAAGTGACAAACATAAGCGCTCCACGAATATGTACCTGGTTTCGGCATCCAGCAGGCGGCGGCTCAAAATCATGATGATGTACTCTTTTCCCTCCACCTCCCGGGTTAGCACGACCCCTATCACGCTATCTTCGACAGCGATGTACAGTCGAAACGGAATCTCGGCCTTTGGTGCTCTCACCACGGGTGGTAATGATAAGCACTCTTTAATTTTTTAAAATGCGCTTTGCTGACTTGCCCCCCAAGTGAACTCGGCTTCATTCTTTAGCCGGAGTATAGGGACGAAGGCATCAATCTTCCTAGACAAGTTAGATATAAAGCGACACAAATAATTCATCTTGCCTAGCAGCTTTTGCACATCTTTCTTGCATGTCAGCGCTGTAAAGTTTCTAATTTTCTCAAGCCTCTTAGGATCAATTTTTATACCTCTTTCGTGAATCATGAATCCTAAGAACCTGCTCGCTGACATGCCAAAAGCACATTTGAGTGGGTTCATTTTTAAGCTATACTATCGCATCCTATCAAAAGCAACATTCAAATCGGCTAAGTGGTTACCCATAGCGTCCAATTTGACTACAACATCATCTATGTATACCTCTAACATAACTCCTAACAAATCATGAAAGATCAAGTTCATAACACGTTGATATGTAGCGCTAGCATTCTTTAAACCAAAAGTCATAACGACCCACTCGAACAAGCCGACAAAACCAGGGCATCGAAAGGTTGTCTTGTAGACATCCTCTTCGTCCATAAAGATTTTATTATAACCAGCATTGCCATCAAGAAAACTTAGTACCTTGTGTCCTGAAGTATCGTTGATTAGCATGTTGGCTATTGGCATCTGATACTCGTCCTTCAGAGTGGCCTTGTTTAGATCCCTAAAATCAATACAAACTCATATTTTGCCACTCCCTTTCTTTTCTACAGGCAAAATGTTAGCGACCCATTTAGCATACCTGCATGGACTAATAAATTTAGCCTTGAGTAATCTCCCCACTTCTTCTTTAACTCGGTCATAGACGGCCCAATTAAAGCGACGAGGAGGCTGTTTATAAGGCCTAAATCTAGATTTGATAGGTAGTCGATGCTCCACGAGCTCGCGGCTTATTCCAGGCATCTCACTATACTCCCATGCGAAACAATCGACGTACGGCAGAAGCAACTTTATTACATTGAACTTCTCATCAGCTTGTAAATGTTGGTTTACAAAAGTCGGCCTTGGGATGTTACCGTCGCCTATGTCAATTTCCTCCAAAGGATCGGCCGACGCAAAACCTTGTCCTAATTTCTCTACTTTGCTAAAGTCTTAGATGGCCTCAGCAATACCGTCCTTAGCAGACCGATATTGCTCTACACTTGACTTCAGCCAATCTAGATTCCTTTCACTAGACATGACTATTAATTTAGAAATAGTCGTGCTACACCAGCCGGCTTTACAGATACTGGTACGAAATGTCCTCCGGACACGCTAACAAAGTCGTAATCCGAAACATCCATGCCTGATAGACATTCTACTTTATTGTGGATGGAATCAATGGACACATCGGCCAATGCTACTTGAGCCGAAGTGTCTGTGGGTATGACCTCTACCTCATCGCCGTCCCACTGAATCAGGCATTGGTGCAAAGTAGAAGGACTGCAGCAGCCGTCGTAATCCAGTCATGCCCGAGTAGCACACTGTAGTTACCTTGCACGTCAATGATGAAGAACGCTATTGGCAACGTCTTGTTGCCTACTGTCAACTCCATGGAGAGCATGCCTTTGGCCTTGGAACTCTCATCGTTGAAGTTATTGAACATTAAGTTAGTTTTCTTCAAGTCCTCCTTGCTCCTGCTAAGTTTCTTCAATAGCGAGTAAGGCATTAGGTTAACAGTGGCGCCACCGTCAACAAGCATTTGGGAGATTGGCTTTCCATCAATGTGACCCCTGACGTAGAGAGGTTTTAGATGGCGAGCCGTATCTTCGGGTTTCTCAAAAATAACATTGCGTGGGCCGAGGTTCAACTGAGCGATCTCAGCCTCGTCCTGTGGTAGGGTGAACTTGGCGGGCAGCATGACGATGTTGATGTCCATCGCCTGAGGTGCGGGTCCCTCGGAGACGGGCAAGTAGTCATCGTCGAGCATGTCATTATCGTCGTCTCTTGGGCTAGGAGCCGGGTGGGTTACCTCAACCGGCTTAATCCTCCATACTTGTCTCGACGCTGGTCGAGGGCGGATTTCCTCAAAAATGGCGTCCCTCTCATCCTCGGCTTTATTCTCGCACATCTCCTATGCCCGTAGGCATTGCAGACGCCTTTTCTATGATTTGGACATACCTAGAGGTGCCCAAGATGGTTGTGGCTTGGTACTAGGCGCTACTGCCTTGTTCCTGCTATTTTTGGCTAAAGGGGTACCACCCAGATTAGCCTCACATGCTTCATAATCAGAGGGGTCCTCATTGTGGACCCTGCCAATCGGACCGGCCTCGTTCGGCCGGTCGGACCAGGCTCCGGTGCTGGCTTCGGCTGGAGTAGAAGACTTACCTCTGTTAGGCTTTAGCGAGGGGGCCTTTGGGATCGGGACTTCCTGAGACCCTATTCTAATTGTGATAGCTTCGAACTCCCTGTCCTTCGCCTCTTCGCGCTCATCCCCTTTGGCTCCATCTTGGGTGAGTCGATTTGGAGGTACTACGGACTGCCTATGGATGATGTATCCCTCTGTTGCGTCTGTTTGTCCCCGCTAGTTATAATATTCCGAAGGAATACAAGGGACGGTGTTTTGTTGTGGAGGGTGCTCTGGTTATGATACATATGGATCCCACGGGGTCCCTGCCTAATTGTATGGCAGAGGCATTTGTGGCTCCAGCTGCTTCATCCACTGTGAGCCGAACCCATTATCCGGAGGGGGGCTCGGCCAGGTCGATGGTATCTCAGACCATATCAGCGAGGGGTCCTACCAGGCTGGAGGTATGTTCGGCCATTGGGGGGCAAAGCCTCCTGCCGAAGGGTTCGTCCAGAGCGGAGCTAGGTTCGGCCATTGGGGTCCGAACTCATTCTGTGTGGAGATCGACCACTAGGGTCTGAGGACACCTTATGAGGGGTTTGGCCACTGGGGTCCGAAGCAACCATAGGGGGTGTTAGGCCACTGTGGCCCGAAGTCATCATGCGGAGGGTTTGCCCACTATTGTCCGAAGCCATCATGCGGAGGGTTCGACCACTGTGGTCCGAAGTCATCATGCAGAGGGTTCGGCCACTGTGGTCCGAAGCCACCCTCCGATTGCTTTTGCCCCTTAGGATGACTTAGCCTTTTTGCACGTGGGCCTGTTTCCTTAGCTTTCCTTTGATGTTTGTTTAAAAACATCTGATATGTCACCTTCGGCTTCTTGCGAGCCCTAGCCGAAGGAGGCGTGCTAACATTATTTTTCCACACTCCTACTTCAGGGTTCTTAGGTATGAGTGTGCGTGTACATGATTCTCCAATAATGACTGCTTTCCATTTAGTTGACTCGGCCTGCTCTGGCCGAATTAGCACTTTCTTTTCGTCAAGGTTACAGTGTTCACGGGAAAGGGGTCCTTGTCCAGCTTCATCTTTGGATTGGGGTATATCTTCAATCGTCCTTCCTCTATGGCTGATTGAACCTGTCGACGGAAAACATTACAGTCGTTAGTATAGTGTGAATGCGAATCATGCCACTTACAGTAGGGGTGTTTCTTTAGCTCGTCGGCAGATGGAATGACTTGGCCTTTAGACAACCTGAGAAGCTGGTTCTTTAAGACGAAATCAAATATTTTATCACACTGAGTTATATCAAACGAGTATTTGACCTCGCTAAGCCAATTCTTGGTGGGATACTGTCATAACTCAGAGCAAGTAATAGGCTTGTTCTTAGCATTCCAAACCCATTCGGCCATGTACATGTCGACTGGATCTTCTTCTTCGTTTGATCCTTCCTCGTTGGAGTGTTCCATGACGTGAACTTCAGCCCTAGACTTGTTAAACATCTAAATGAACCTTTTATCCTTGGCTCAGCCTTCCTGGACTAGAGCTTGTTGCAAGACTTGGCTGACTTCTAAGAAGTGTTGGTTGTCTAGTTTCTCTTTAATTTCAGAACGCAACCTGCTAAAAGATAGATCCGCCAAATCCCTTTCCAAAATATTAAGACTAAAACACCGATTTCTGGTATCTCGAAAGCGCTTGATATACTCAGAGATGCTCTCGCTAGATTTCTGCCTAACCGATGTCAAGTGTGAAATCCTAAGTTCTGTTTCACCCGTGTAAAAGTAGCCGTGGAATTTTTTTCTCCAATTTAACCCATGTTTGTATGGAGTTCAGCGGGAGCACCAAAAACCAAGTGAAAGCAGTGCCGAATAGTGAGAGAGAAAATAGTCTAAGTTTTAAAGCGTCTGACTCACTAGCTTCGCCACACTGTGCTAAAAACTGACTGACGTGCTCTAGTGTGGTTTTGTTACCCTCACCATCAAACTTGGTGAATTCAAGGACTCTATAGCCGTGAGTGTAAGGTATTGTGTCGAAATGCTTGGGGTACAGCTTCCGGTAAACCCTAGCCCGACCCCTAGGTACGAAGCCAGTGCACTCCCTAAACAGTGCGCAGATCCGCTCCTCAATGTCATCCTGACCTACTTCCTTCGCGCGTCTCTCATGCGGGGGCACGACACGTGGTGGTATGTCGGCGTGCCAAACATGGGTTTAGCTCAGGACGTACGACGTGTTTGGGCCTATGTGCTTGTGCATGCAACGTGGGCAGCGTGGGAAAAACTGGCTCCGGTTTAGGTGCAGACGGTACATGGTAAGTGGTGCTAGTTTTGCCGTAAGCATAATGATTGGTCTCGTCCATCGACATCGAGGCCGAAGACGTAATGGATTTGTCGGTACTACCGTCAGTTCTGCTATCAACGTGATTTATTGGAGGTATACTGGCAATCGGAGCTAAAGGTACAGCCTCGGTAAAGTTGAACCTTCTAAGTGTCGCCTCTACTTGAGAGCTAACTACCGAATCTAAACGGTTGGCTAGCGAAGCGCTAACGGCTTGATCTACTGATGTGACTATCTTCTACTCAATCTCTAAAGAAGATAAATGAGGCGATACCAGTGTTACCTGGGTCCGAGCGAGGTCAGGGACGTCGACGTCGCGCTTGATGAAGCCTGTGTGTGTCTTGACGTAGCTCCCAAGCATGAGGCCTTGGAGTGCCTTCATTTTTGCCTCAATCTCTACTCGGTCTTCTGTGGGAATATCTTCAAGGATAGGCGTCATGATGTTGCGATTGTCGATACCTATGCCTCCCATGAGATGCATCAGCAATGTAGACGTAGTAGTCATTGTAGACGTACCGATGGCCGATGTAGATGTACTCGTCATGTTAGCGTAGCCTTCCCCAGTGGAGTCGCCAAAAAGTGTGTTGACATGAAAATGTGCCCCCGCACTTGGGTCAGTTCGACAATCCAAAAGTGTGTGGATACTTAGGGACAAGCCTAAGCGTAAAACAACACTGACGTCGCGTTCTGACTACCCTTAACAGTAGTAAAGGGGATGGAGTCGCTAGGTAATCAGATCACACAGAAATCAGCAAGCTGAGCAGAGCCTGACTGATTTGAAGTATATAGCGCGAAGGATATCACTGAAGTGTACCTTCGGCGTCTGTGCGAAGGGTGTCGCCGAAGGGTGCCTTCGGCGTTCGGACTGATCTGGTCGAAGGCGGGCTCCAAACAGATCTTGACGCAACAATTACCTCAGAACGGCGAGGTTCGGCGCGAAGTCTCTGATACGATTAAATAAATCGGATGCAACGCACTGGCATGACTTCGTATGGCGTGGGGTGCAAATGTGGTGAAGCCTGACGTGATGAAGCCTGTTGCAGAGCGTGCTGGCACGCGGGACTCGGTCAAACCGACAACAGCGTGACGGTCCGGCACGGGTGGTCAAAGTAGTATTCCCGTCGAAGGGTGTTTTGGCAGCCTCTGAAACCAGTCTCCTGGCTCCAAATACCTCCAGCGAAGGGGCTCCAAGCGTGAAAACCTACAACAAAATAGAAATCAAGTACCAATTCAGCCCGGGGACAAAATTCTGCTAAGTGTTGCACTAGAGAGCGAAGGTAGCAATCTGTTACGCATATTAGCGGATACTTCACAGGAGAAGTAACAAGGCGATAGCAATCTATTACGTAGATTAACGGATACTTTACAAGTGAAGTAACAAGGATTACCATTGTTCCGAAGTGGCCGTCGGAGGGCTTCCAGGCAAACCCACGAAGGTTGCAGAAAAGTAAAGGTACGGTTCAAAGCTAGGGCTTTGTGTTGATTTGTGTTTCCGGATTTAATGAACCGGTCTCACCCCTATATTTATATGGGCTAGACTTCTAATATTTAATATTAATCTGTTAAGATTCGGCCCGAAGTGGGCCTTCAGCCAAGCCCGTAGAAGCCTACTCCTCGGGTCGAAGCTTCGGCGAGGCGGGCCTCCGAAGGCCTTCGAGCCGAAGGTAGCAGACCTACTGGAAGCTTCCTAAGCCCATAGCTTTATTGGGCCTTTGGCCCTATTGGGCTTCGACCCGATCCAGGACATGTGTATTTCTGGCCCAAATTACCAAAATTGATATTTTGATAACTATTAGCTTAAAAGATTACGCTAATAGGTTTAAGAAACTCTTTGTGTGACAAACGAAGTGTTTGTAGGAGCGGACCATCTCAAGCCTCCGTGAAGGATAATAGCTCGAAATAGTTCGAAGTTATGTATTGAATATCTGAGTATTCGATGCCTATTACAGGATGATAAAGGGGGTATTTATAGGTAAAAGCTCTAAGGAAAATACCTTTTTACCCCTCAATTACAATTGACATAGTGGAAACTATTTCGGTATCTTGAATAGGGCTAAAATGGTAAAATACTAATTTAACAAGAAAGAAGATAAATCTTCTATCCTTGCTGGCAATATTCCTTTGAGGTAAAAGTCTTCGGGAAACTTCATTAAACCGAAGCCTTAACAGAGATCTTCGTTGTATAATACTCCGAATACAGCTCAACTCCGGTGCTCTTAAGATCTTCGAAGGTAAAATCGTCTAACTTCACCTCTTTTGCCGTATCTTCAGGGCAGCGTTCTTGACCTCTGGAGGATGAAATATTTTCCCCCAACAGTAGCCCCTCAAATACTTCTCTCCAAATTGCCTATACAATAAGAGGGCAGTTTATGCAAGGAACAATTGCATACTTAGGATCAAGAACTTAGCGAAATTTACCATTCTTTCAAGCATTCGAAGATTTGTAATCTTCGGACCAGCTTCTATGCGAAGGTACGCATCGAAGTAGTTTCAAAGATAGATCCTTGCGAAGCTGAAATAACCGTTACTCACAGAAATAGCCATTACCTCTTTTTTTTAAAAAAAAAGAGTTACACCACCGTTTCGTTTCCAGAGACGTGATTTCTCACGAAGATTCGTGATAAGTGGTAACGACAAAGAAGATGGAAAGGCACATATGAACGGTACGCTGCCTGTAAATTCACACTATAAATAAGTGGGCAGGAATGAGTTTCGGATACTTTACCAACTGCTTCTGCATTCCCCCTTTTATTCTTCCTGAGCTCGAACTCTAACCCCATCTTCCCCCATGGCAAAAACTAGCCACAAGGTTCCCATTCCTGCTTCGTCCTTGGTCAGGCAGTAGGCGATGATGGCAGAAGTAGCAGTAGCACCTTCGGACAATCCTCGCCCGACTGGTCCTCACGATCTTCTCCCAGCGTCGGCCAAATATACGGATAAGTCGTATAGTTGGGGCCTTCAACTTGCTCGAAGAAGTCCATCACGACAGCAACTGCTGGGAAGACGGGTCCTAGGATCAAGATTCGCCAGGGCGGAAAAGAGGTGATTCCTGCACCGTGGGCTGAAGAGGTAGTCATGTTCGAAGCCTTCTTCGAAGCAGGATTGGGGCTTCCAGCGGTGGATTTTCTCTTCGAGGTATTGAGATTGTTCCATGTTACTTTACCCCAACTTTTGCCCAATGCTATTGCTTGCCTAGCCATCTTCGAGTGGGCGATGCGAGCCAAAGGTTGCGAGGGGAGAGCTAAAATCTTCACAGCGCTTCACAAAGCTTCCTGGCAACTGAAGACTTACTAGGGAGTGGGAGGAGAAAAGATGGTGATTGCCTTTGGCACTATCAACTTCTGGCTTTGTGAAGAATATCAAACTCGGTTCCCGGTGAAGGCCATCAACGCCAGATGGTACACGGATTGGGTCCTTCACTGGTTTTATGCCGAGGTAGGAGCGGACAGTGCCTTGGCGGGACCCCTCGAAGACATCTTCTATCAGAGCGAAGCGGAGGTCCATCCAGACCCAAGTCAGCTTGAAGCTCATCTCAGACTGCTGCAAGCTATAAGCCGTCGCATGAGCATGCAGGACTTAGCAGAGGAGTTCATCGGACTCCGGATTCTGCCCTTGATGGCTAGCTGGCCAATAAACTTTGAATAGAACCCAGAGGGTTGACTCTGGGAGATCCCTTCAAGTGCTGCAGGTAACCTCGAATGCCCTACAAAATGTTTTACATGTAGTATTGATTCTATAAAAATGACTTAACTGAAAGGAAATCTTATCTTTCAGCTCCACGCGCCACCCTCACTCTAGAATAAATTATCCGAACTTCGGAGAAGATCCTTGGGGCTCCTACGCCTGCTAAAAAGGAGTGGATGGTGAAATTGGTTGGCAGTTGGGAGCGATTCAACTGAGTATGGAGCGTACTCAGAGTTGAATATCCCATTCTTCCGGACTAGACCAGTTCTGAGCAAGCTCCGAAGAAGAGGAAAGCTGAAGCAGGGACTTTAGCGCCAGCCAAGATGCCTGTGAAAAAGGTGGCCTGGAAACCAAAGGCCCTTGCTCCTTCTAAATCCCCAACTTTGTCTTCGGAGTCTTCTAAAGATGAAGCAAACAGAGAAATGGGAGAGGAGTTCATAGCCCTCCTAACAGGGGATGAAGGATCATGGATGGGAGCTAAAGTCCCCACTCAAGACGACGTGGTAGCAGCGCCTGTCGCTGAATATAACCCTAAACAGGCAGAGACTGAGAACGTCCTGCCTGACGAAGTAGAAGCTCCTATTGCGGGAGAAGGTGAAGTTGAGACTGTGGACGCCCAAGTGATAGCTACAGTGGTCGAAGATGTCTTGGCAGCTAATCCTTTGGTTTGAAGCCCAAAGTCCGAAGAGGACTTCATCCAGATGTTCGAGCCCCCGAGTAGTCCAGTGCTCGCTTGGCAACCGAATGTCGGAGGTAATCTTTAGCAGAGTACCTTTTCTTTTTCCTTCTTTTTTTGTATCCTGCAAAATTTATGCAATATCATATACCTTTGGTTTTCACAGGATCGGTTCCAATGGAGGTGACTCCTACTGCGGAGGTTGCGCCAGAGGTTGTCGTGTCTCCGAAGCCAATTCCTGAAGTAGTTTTGAAGATGGGTCCTGGAAAAGGTAAAGGTGGGCCTTTGCCTGCTCCTGTTCCAGGGTGGACCCTGTCAAAATCTATGGACGGAGGCCAATCCAGGGAGGGAGGTCAATCCACGCAGTCCTTCGAAGATGCCTCGCTGCGTTCCGGCCTATCTCCGAATGAAGACGAACAGAGTGCCTTGTCAAGGCTCCCCCTCCTAGCTCCTTTTCTGGAGTAGAGGACTGGACTTCAGACCTTGCTAGAGCCTCTGGCTTGGGCTAGTCACGAAGTTGCAGATACTGACTTAGTTTCCACTCTTGGAGAAGCTGAGGGGTCGGAGCTATTTGTAGCTTTAGGACGGGCAGCCTACTAGGTACGAAGTATCTGCAAAAATAGAATTAGTTCAAACATATGTAAATAATTTACTTAAAATTATCTTTTTCTTCCTTCGCAGCAAGTAGTCCTAGCTCGAGCTGTAGCTATATCACATGAGCGAGAATGCAACTGGCTCAAGGAGAAAGTAACAACTCTTCAAGGGAGTCTTGTTAGCTCCGAGATTCGGACTTAAAGCTTGGAAGAAATGGTAGCCACAGAAAGAAACACTAGGACTAGCTTGGAGGCTGCCAATAAAGAACTCGAGGCTGAGCGAGTCATTCTTTGGGCCGAAGTGGAAAGGGTGCGAGGAGAGCAGGCAACTGCGGGAGTTGAAATGGTCAAGCTTCGAGAGGAGAAACTGAAATTGACGGAGGAGGCCAAACAACTGCTCGGATAGAAGAATTCTTTGATGACGGAGGCAGCTAGACTTTCATCTCTGACAGACAAGCTGACTTCGTCAAAGAACACTTTGTCTGAAGAGAAGATAAACTGCGAGAAGGTGGCCTCCAATACCATGGACGCTCTTCGGGGTGTCTTGGAGTACTTTGGTACCTATTGCGCTTCTTCTTCGACTTGCAACGACTCTCTGCTGCGGAAGTTGAAGATGATTCAAGTAGCGGTGAAGACTATGAAGACAGCGGGTACTCTATACAAAGAGATCTCTGGCCAAGTAGCTGCTCTCGGAGTACTTCGTTACTACGAAGATCTTGGACTCTTTATTGCTCCGGAGCCTTAAGCAGCCCCCATTAATTTTGGTGACGATCGACTCCTGACTCCTTCTACTGATGTGGCAACGGCTTGGGAGGCCTTTAAACCATCCTGGAGAGCTGAAGGTCGATCGGCTATCAAGACATGGATTGATGAAGGACTCTGTTAAAAACAAGCGTGGTTGCAGCCTTCGAGCAGCAAACCTCCTTCGGACCCGAAGGTTTAGTTCTCCTTAGGGCTCCATTTATGTAAAAGCTTATGCTTTATTATCTTTTGAATGAAAAGACTTATATGGAAATGTTTTTAGGCTTTCCAATCTATTTTGGATGAGCTCGAAGTGTTAGAGATTAACGAAGAACTTCGCCTACAATGGGCCACCTTCGAAGCTTTAAGACCTCACAGGCGTCCCCGAGTTTCAATTCCTTGGGGAAGTTCTGTGGAGGTTATACCCGATATATATAAAGAAGTATTAGCTTATATTAAAAAGGAGGAAAAGGAAGTTAGTATAGAAACTTCATCTTCAGAGGACGTTAAATGGTCTGACGAAGAAAATGATGAAGAATAGCAAGTAGATAAGAGTCCCGAACGACTTCGAAACTGGGAAAGGAGCCCCGAACGACTTCGGACCTGGGCTGAACTTCAGCAAGAACAGAAAGACTTCTGAGCTTCAAAAGAAGGGAAGAGGGTTAAGCAAGTTCTAACAACTCTAGGCTCCAGGACAAGTCACCTTTGAAGTCAGGCTAATTCTGAAAGTAACTCTAGGGATCGAAGAGGTCTTTGTTTCCTTCTGGCAATAGATATAGATTTTTCATGATGTAATGTAATCTGTTTAAATAATATAAACTAGAAAGTTTCAAAATTGTCTCACTAGTTCCCAGCCCCTCTTTGGGGGTAAATACCTCCGAAATTTGATCAAAGGTGGTTACGCACAACGAAGATAACGTTAGCTAGGACTATAATTTTGGAGGCTCGAAGCCCCTTATTGTTGGAACAATTGCGTTAGTTCCAGCAGGTTTTCGTGTGGTGGAGTGTGATGTGGAGAATGAGCCTCGAAGGACTCTAACAGAAGGAGAAGAAGGTTTATACTGGTTCGGGCCTCTCCTGGGAGATAATAACCCTACGTCCAGTTGAGGTGGATTTGGCATGGTATGCCCTAATATGAAGCAATAGTTCCAGGGTCTCTTGGCCCCCCTGGAGCGTGTCCCCCTGTTACAAGGGCTTGGCCCTGCTTTTATAGGCGCACAGGCCAAAGGAAAAGACCGGGATGCCCCCTATGAGCCCTAGGCTTACAGGGGCAGAGAGGGGAAAAGGGCTAGCTACGGTACAAAGGTACTTCGCAGCTTTACAGCTTTACAGGCGTGTCAGACTGCGCCAGGCTTTGACCCGCTAAACGACATACCAGGGGCGGCGGGGCCCCCGGCCTGCACTTAGATATTTCCTGAGCCCGAAGTAGGGGCCGGAGCTCCTCTGCCAGAGGCTGCGAAGAGGGCTTCGAAGTGCACCCCGAAGGGGGGCTTCGAAGCATGCTCCGAGCAAGGCTCCGAACTGGGATCTCGGAGCCTTGACCTCGAACTGGGCTCCGAACTGGGGTCTCGGAGCCTTGGCCTCGAACAGTCTTGACAGGGTCTGAAGACTGGTGTTGGGAGGAAAGCTTCGAAGTGCACCCCGGAGGGGGCTTCGGAGCATGCTCCGGAAGGCGGCCTCCGGGCTGGGCTCCCGGAGGGCGGCCTCTCCTGACTTGGCTCCGTAGGGCGGCCTCCGGACATGGCTCCCGGAGGGCGGCCTCCGGACTTGGCTCCCGGAGGGCGACCTCCGGACTTGGCTCTGGAGGGTGACCTCCGGACTTGGCTCCGGAGGGCGACCTCCGGACTTGGCTTCCGGAGGGTGGCCTCCGAACTGGACTCCGGAGAGTGGCCTCCGGACTTGGCTCCCGGAGGGTGGCCTCCGGACTGGACTCCGAGGGGCGACCTCCGGACTTGGCTCCGGGGAGTGGCCTCCGGCTTCCTGTGCCCGGAGGGTGGCCTCCGGCGCCTTGCGCCAGGGCCCGAAGTGGGGGCTCGAGCTGGACCCCTGAGAGGCACCCTGGGACCTGAAAACAATACTTAGAGAGAAAACAGGCTCCGACAGTGCTGGGCTCTGGGCCGAAGGCTGTCGGAGGCTGACGTCATTTGGCCCCTATTCAAGGGAAATATATTTCCCCCAACAGTAGCCCCTCGCGTGTAGGCCTTCGGGATGAAGGGGTGCACGTGCCATTAGGACAAATGACCTGAAAACACAATTTCGGAGAAAACATACCTTCGGAGCCTGGACCGAAGGTGACCTCGATACCCAGGGGTAATAAATGCCCGTGCTAGTTGCCAGAACGGCCTCGGGGAGCCCGAACGGCTCCGCAACGGTCAAAAAAGTTACTGTTACCTTGTTCTGGGCCGGTTCGCCTTCGCTTGGAGGCCCACCCGGCGGTGGGTTCGGCCCACGACGGTTGGAATTCTTACCGCGCCTATAAATAAAGACTTACCGCGTGCGGCTTCGGCACACCTTCATTCGCTTTCTCCTTGTTGCCTTGCAACCCTCGCTCTCTTCTTCTTCTAACTTCGCTTCGAGCCACCTTCGCTAGTTTTAGCCCTTCGCGGCGAAATCCCATCAACATGCCGAAGAAGGTGGTGACGAAGCCTCTGGCTTTGGGCTCGAGCTCGGGCTCCGCCCAGGTGCAGGCAGCGGCGGCTGCGGCGGCGAAGACTGCGCCTAGGCGGCTGGGGCCGAGGGACCTTCGGACGCCTTCCGACAAGTTTGAGCAGACCCTAGAGATGAGGGCCTCGATCTCCACGGAGGAGTCGGTCCGGAGGGCCTGCGAGGGGAAGATTGCGGCGAAGATCCAACTTCGGGTCCCAGAGAAGTCGGAGGCCGAGCCGAGGCCTCGTGCTGACGAGGTGGTGGTGTTCGAGGCCTTCTTCGAAGCCGGCCTCGGACTGCCTGCAGTGGGGATGCTGAGTGAAGTCCTCAAGGCTTACAACCTCGAGCTCCCTCAGCTTTCGCCCAATGCAGTGGTGAGGTTAGCTGTCTTCGAGTGGGCCATGAGGGCCGAGGGCTGCGAGGGCCGCGCGGATGTCTTCGTCGCCCTCCACGACGCCAACTGCCAACCGAAGCCGCGGGAGGGGACGGACCGCGTCAAGAGGGCGCTAGCCTTCGGCAGCGCCAATTTCCAGCTCCGGAAGGAGTACCAAGACGCCTTCCCGGCGAGGGCCGTAAACAACAAGTGGTACTCGAGGTGGGTCCAAGAGTGGTTCTATGCCTCCGTCGGCGTGAACTCTCCCCTTCGGAGTACCAACGCCCATATTTTGTACCGGCGCGAAGGGGTGGTGAAGACCAGCGAAGACATCCTTCGCTCGAGGATCTCGTTGCTCCAGAGAGTGGCGGCGAAGATGAGCATGAGGGACCTCGCGGAGGAGTTCATCACCCTCCGGCTCAGCCCCCTTGCGCGCTCCTGGCCGGAGGGGCTCTTTCAGGCTTCGGGCCGAGGTGAACTTAGCGAGCTGGCCTTCGACCGATTCTGTAAGGCTTCGCAGTTTCCTTGCTTTTAATACTTCGTAGATTTTCACTTCTAACTCACACCTTTCGTGAAGCCGCCCTCGAAATGAGGACCCCAGAGGAGGCCATCGCGGCGGCGGATCGAGTCGTCGGGACTCCGACCCCCGAGGAGCAGAACCAGCGCCTTGCACTGGTGGGGTCCTGGGAGCGCTGGAACAGGGTATGGACCGTGCTCGACCTCGAAGGGCTCCCTGCCCTGCCTGATTTTGCCCACCTGGCTACCTCGTCGGCCGGAGCCAAGAGGAAGAGGGGGGACGAGGACGAAGCGGATGCCTCTGAGGAGGTTGTAGCGAAGCCCGCAGCTACTCCGACCTCCAAGAAGGCAGCGAAGCCCCTGGCGGCGAGGTCTTCGACGGCGGAGGCTGTCGCGCACACTCCGGCTGCCAAGGAGGCCACGGCTGCTCCGGCGGAACCGGCTTCGGGCGCGGAGGTGGATGCGCCAGCTTCGCAGCGAGGGAGCTGGAGGGCACACTTAGCCCCACCTTCCTTCCAAGAGATCTCCGACGAAGGTAGACCCTCTTTGCATGCTTAGCTCGAGAATGCGGATTTTGACTTGGCTCCCTGCAGAGGGCGAGGATGATGCGAGGCCCACTAAGGCGAAGCCGGTAGGCGAAGGTGGATCGAAGCCTGCCGAGGCGAAGCCCACGGAATCTTCGAGTAGCAGCGGCAGCAGCAGTAGCAGCGGCAGCGACTCGGAGTCCGAGAGTACTTCGTCCGATGACGAAGGCAGCGGAGGCCGCGAAGTCCCTCGAGGCGAAGAAGATGTGGACGTGGTGGGCTTGAGCCCCGCCTCGCCGAAGCCCGCGGAGGCGACCGTGGCCGTGATTCACCCTTTCAAGCCGAGGGGGGCGTGACGGTGGCAGCGATCCGCGGTTTCCGCGAGGCTTGTGCTTCTGCGGAGGAGGGGGACTTGGTGGCCCAGCTCAGCCACCGAGACCCCACGGATCTCTTTGTTAGTTCGAACGAAGTCCTCCTGCGGGTGAGCGAAGTCCCTTGCAACTTCGAACTATACTTTGTCCCTTGGTTAACACTTATGGTTTCTTGAATTTCTGCAGGCCTTCGCACTGAACGCGGCGGCTTCGACTGCTGCCGATAGGCGGATGGAGCACCTCGCAGAAGAGAAGGAGGCCCTTCGCCGTGAGGTCTCGGAGGAGGCCGAGAAACGGAGGCGGGCCGAGGCTTCGGCTGCTGAGGCGAAGGAAGCCTTGGCCTCGGAAATGGCTCGGCTTCGCGCGGAGCTCCAGGCTTCGAAGGATGCCGAGGCCCGACGGGCGAAGGAGAACGAGGAGCTCCGCCAACGGGCTCAGGGTCTCGAGAACTTCGTCGTGGCCAATCTTGACGAGGCCACCCAGAGCCTGACCGAGGTCCTTGAGAAAATAGGGACCGAGTGCCGGACCCCGGATTTTGGCGATCAGGACCCGATTGGGGACCGCGCCGATTTCTTGAAGACCGCGGCTTCGATAGCAGACGAAGCGCTGACGGGCTTCGCTCTTATGGCTGGTCGCGTTGCGGGCCAAGGGGTGCTGCACATGCTCCATGCCGCGGGGTGCGACCACCTTCGGGCGGCAACCTCCGTGACCCCGGTAGCCTTCGGGGGTCCGCACTTGGTGACGCCTCCGGCCGAAGTTCGCGGAGCCTGGCGGCGGCTGCAGGACTCCTGGAAGGAGCAAGGCTGCGAAGCAGTCCTCGACCTCCAGAAGGCCCTTCGACATCGCCGAGCCAAAGCGCCTGCTGTGCCTGATCAGCCTTCGACTTCGGCACCTCCGCCTCCGAAGGTGTAGATCTCCTTAGGCCTTTTGTAATACTTAGCTGCAGGCTTGTAACAACTCTATTAGCTTATTAATATGAATGCGGGGGTTTTTTATACCTGCCCAGGCTCAGACTTTGAGCGTAGACCTCGAAGTCCTCGAGGACTCCGAAGAGCTTCAACAGCTGTGGGCGATCCTCGAAGTAGCTAGGTCTGAAGGCCCCCCTCGGTTTAAGCTTCCGAGGGGGCCTAACGGCGAAGCCCTCTCCGAAGTAGCTCAGGATTTACTAGCCGCTGTGAAGACGGAGTCCCTCCAGGGCCCTTTGTCTTTGCCTTCTCGAACGGCCTTAGCGGGCGATGAAGCCTTAGACTTTTCCGCCTTCGATACGGCGCCGCCTGCTTCGCTAACTTGGAGCGACCTGCAAAGTGGAAGACGGAGCTTACGGGCTTCGGAGCCTGGACGGGCTAGTCGAGGGAGAGCGGGCTCCGACGAAGCAACGTCCAGCCGAGGTGGCCCTGGCCGAAGAAGGGGCAAGCGAGGGTTGGGGCCTCGTACACGGTTCTTCTTAGGTTTAGATACAGATTATACGTAGTTTGTTCTCGAAGTATGTTTGTAACACACCTCTCAATACACAATGAATGGAGTTTGTTATCTTTGCACACTTCGTCTGTATGCTTCGTGTTGTTTGGCTTCGAACGCTTTAGCTTGTTACGCTCGTACTGCGTATTACATTCGCGCACCTCGCATACATGCTTCCCCCCTTTGCTCGTGGCAGCTAGGGACTTAGCCGTTGCTGGTGCGGGCAAAAAATAAAAGATGCGAAGGGTGCGCCTTTCGGCGGCTTCGACGCATGAATTTTATTTAAGCGAAGGCCTCTTTTGGGCTTCGAATGCTTTAATTTGGTGCGAAGCAGGGCTTCGGCTGCTCGGAATTTCACTGAGCGAAGGCCTCTTTTGGGCTTCGATCGCGCTAACTTGGTGCGAAGCAAGGCTTCAGCACAACCAAGTTAAGCGAAGCATGCTTCGGCATGCTAGGATTTGAATGTTGTGCGTGAGCGAGGCTCCGAACGCACTTAGGTTTTAGCGAAGTATGACTTCGAGACACTTAGGCGTATATTACGTTAACACGCGAAGCAAGGCTTCGGAGCGTGTTTGGATAATGAAGCAAGGCTTCGGAACTTGGTCCTGTAATGAGAAGGATATTTGGTGTGGATTCACCGAACCTGTGATAGTGTGAGCCACCTTCGACTCTGGGTCACCTTCGACCCTGGGATGCTTCGGGTACGGAACCTGGAATCCCTGGGATGCTTCGGGTGCGGAGCCCGGAATCCCTGGACGCGTCGGGCCAGTGGCCCGGAGTCCTTTTAGCCCACTGCTACGGGCCCGGAGGCGCTGTGTAGCCTTCGGAGGGGTGCTCCGGATTTTATAAAGCGAAGCAAGGCTTCGGTTTTAAATAAGGCGAAGCATGGCTTCGGGTTTAAATAAGGCGAAGCATGGCTTCGGTTTTTGATAAGGCGAAGCATGGCTTCGGTTTTAAATAATGCGAAGCATTGCTTCGGTTTTAAATAATGCGAAGCATTGCTTCGGTTTTGAATAAGGCGAAGCATGGCTTCGGTTTTAAATAATGCGAAGCATTGCTTCGGTTTTTCAATAAGATGGAGCAAAAGTTTGCATTCTAGGGCGAAGCAGGGCTTCGGCTTTAAGGCGAAGCAAGACTTCGAGCTTATATTAATGTAATTGCAGATTGGTGCATCGAAGTAAGGCTTTGGACTGTACATACCTTGTAGCCCTCGGGGCTTCGATGGCCTTTGAAACGTGGAGCGGAGCCCCTTGCCGGAGAGTGGGCTCTGGTATGTGAAGGATGAAAGAAGGCGAAGGTGGCCTTCGATCTGCACCCGAAGCCCCTTGCCGGAGAGTGCGCGAAGCAAGAACGCCTCGAAGCTCCCCCCTCAGGCGCACTTCGGGCTGCAGGCAGTGGTAGAGAACTTAGCTTCTAGGACTAAGCTCCCCACGGACGGCGCCAACTGTTGGAACAATTTCGTTAGTTCCAGCAGGTTTTCGTGTGGTGGAGTGTGATGTGGAGAATGAGCCTCGAAGGACTCTAACAGAAGGAGAAGAAGGTTTATACTGGTTCGGGCCTCTCCTGGGAGATAATAACACTACGTCCAGTTGAGGTGGATTTGGCATGGTATGCCCTAATATGAAGCAATAGTTCCAGGGTCTCTTGGCCCCCCTGGAGCGTGTCCCCCTGTTACAAGGGCTTGGCCCTGCTTTTATAGGCGCACAGGCCAAAGGAAAAGACCGGGATGCCCCCTATGAGCCCTAGGCTTACAGGGGCAGAGAGGGGAAAAGGGCTAGCTACGGTACAAAGGTACTTCGCAGCTTTACAGCTTTATAGGCGTGTCAGACTGCACCAGGCTTTGACCCGCTAAACGACATACCAGGGGCGGCGGGGCCCCCGGCCTGCACTTAGATATTTCCTGAGCCCGAAGTAGGGGCCTGAGCTCCTCTGGCAGAGGCTGCGAAGAGGGCTTCGAAGTGCACCCCGAAGGGGGGCTTCGAAGCATGCTCCGAGCAAGGCTCCGAACTGGGATCTCGGAGCCTTGACCTCGAACTGGGCTCCGAACTGGGGTCTCGGAGCCTTGGCCTCGAACAGTCTTGACAGGGTCCGAAGACTGGTGTTGGGAGGAAAGCTTCGAAGTGCACCCCGGAGGGGGCTTCGGAGCATGCTCCGGAAGGCGGCCTCCGGGCTGGGCTCCCGGAGGGCGGCCTCTCCTGACTTGGCTCCGGAGGGTGGCCTCCGGACATGGCTCCCGGAGGGCGGCCTCCGGACTTGGCTCCGGAGGGTGACCTCCGGACTTGGCTCAAGAGGGCGACCTCCGAACTGGACTCTGGAGAGTGGCCTCTGGACTTGGCTCCCGGAGGGTGGCCTCCGGACTGGACTCCGAGGGGCGACCTCCGGACTTGGCTCCGGGGAGTGGCCTCCGGCTTCCTGTGCCCGGAGGGTGGCCTCCGGCGCCTTGCGCCAGGGCCCGAAGTGGGGGCTCGAGCTGGACCCCTGAGAGGCACCCTGGGACCTGAAAACAATACTTAGAGAGAAAACAGGCTCCGACAGTGCTGGGCTCTGGGCCGAAGGCTGTCGGAGGCTGACGTCATTTGGCCCCTGTTCAAGGGAAATATATTTCCCCCAACACTTATCATATTAAAGATTAACGACTAAGTCCAAAAATGGTCACTAAAGACCTCGAAAATATCTTCGACTCTACTAATTTGGAGTCTGAAAACTGGTAACTTAGTACCCTTTTTTCGAATGTGGTCACTTTGGACTCCTTTTCGGACGCATTAGAATCCAATTACAATGGTCACTTTGGACTCTTTTTATAGACGTTTTCAAGCTATCAGCTCAGAGTCTGTTTTGTTTAGTCTCCTTCGACTCTTTTTACGGATGCTATCAAACCAGTGGTTTGGAATCCGCTTTTGTGGTCTCCTTGGACTCTTTTTACGGATGCTTTCAAGCCGGAGCTTGGAATTCGTATCATTTGGTCTCTTTGGACTCTTTTTACGGATGCTTTCAAGCCAGAGGCTTGGAATCCGTTTTTTGTGACTTTCCCGCCTCATCGGAAGCTTCGAACCAATGGTTCGAAGTCCGTGAAATTGGTTCAAATGAATGACACTTTCCTTCGCAATAAACTCCGTTCTTCTAGTGCGTCCAGTAGAAGTAGGAAATGTATGAGAGGTAGGCATTATTCGAACCATGAGCTTTATTTATTTAGAAAGTGTATACAAATGATTATAAGGAGCCCCTATGCAAAATATCGCTTAATGTGCTCTGCATGCCAAGCATGCTTCAATTCTTCACCTTCTAAATTAGCTAATTTAAAAGAATGAGGGTGTTCTGAATGAAGGATGATATATGGATTTTCCCATTTATTTCCTAATTTACCTAGTGCTATAATGCTTCGCAAAACTAAATGACCTAGTTTAAGTTCATTAAGTTTAATCTTCGGGTCATACCAAGTCTTCGTCTGATGCTGATACTTTGTCAGATTTGCAACAGCTCGAAGCCTTGTTTCTTCCATTAAATCTAGCAAAACTTGTTGTTCATCTTCTTTTTTAGGTTTGGTGGTGCGAAGAGATCCTCCTTTAAGCTCCATCGGCGTCATGGCTTCATCTCTGAATAGTAATCTGAAAGGAGTAAAACATGTGGACCTTGCTTGAGTGGTCCGAATGGACCATAAAATCTTTGGGAGCTATTCGGTCCATAGTCCCTTTGCCAATCCTACTATCCTTCGATTCAGACCTGATAAAATATTACCATTAGCTCGCTCAACGGCTCCGTTAGACTAAGGATGGTGAACAACTACAAAACACATTTCTATGCCAAGACCATCGCAGAACTCTCTGAATGGTTTTGCATCAAATTGGGTGCCATTATCAATTGTCAGCTATCGAGGCACTCCGAACCTGCATATAATATTCTTCCAGAAGAATTTTTGTACATTTTTTGAAGTGATAGCTGTGAGGGGTTGTGCTTCGACCCACATGGAAAAATATTCAATTGCTACCACTGCAAATTTCAGACTTCCTTTTGCCATTGGAAAAGGGCTAGTGAGATCCATGCCCCATCTGGCCATCAGCCAAACTGGAGCAATAACCCGAAGAGGTGTTGGTGAACGATGACTTCGTCTTCCCATCCATTGACAACCTTGGCATGTGCGGACCAAAGCTTCCGCGTCAGCTACTATTGTAGGCCAATAAAGCCCCTGGTGAAGTGTTTTTCCTACCAATGCTCGAGGGGCAAGATGGCTACCACAAAGGCCTTCATGAATTTCTCGGAGTATATCTTGGCCTTCGGCTTGAGAAATATATCGGAGTAGGGGAGAACATACTCCAGCCTTGTAAAGAATACTGTTGATAATGTGATAATTCCGGACTCTTAATTGTAATCTTGAAAGCTTCGGGCCTTCGGGTAAGTTGGTTTCGCCTTGCAGTAATTCCATGATCGAACTCCGCCAGTCGGTGTTCGGAATGCAAAGGACCTCTGCAGGATGGAGTTGGGGCATCGAAGGCGAAGTAAGCTCTTCATAAAATGGCCCTTTCGGAATATCTATGGCTCCGGCTACAGCTTTTGCCAGGATATCAACTTGTGCATTGTCAGCTCTTGGTATACTTTGGACAGAAATCCCTTTGAATGCTGCTTCGATCTTACAGAACTCTTCTAGATATTTAGCAAGTTTTGGATGCTTGACTTGAAAACTTTTATCAATGTGCCCTGCTACAATTTGAGAATCTATTTTTATAACAACTCTTGTAGCACCAAGAGCACATGCCTTTCGAAGTCCTAGAAAAATTCCCTCATACTCCGCAATATTATTGGTGGACTTAAAATTGAGCCTTACAGAGTACATTGCTCTTTGTCCTGAAGGTCAAATTATCACGGCTCCAACACTTTCTCCGGATGCTTGAAAAGCTCCATCGGACACTATTACAAATCGCTACTGTAGTGGCGTTGGAGTTTTCCACTGTAGTGGCGGGCCATTAGATGCCCGCCACTAGAGTTGCTGGTGCTGACGGCAGCACCAGCGCCCGCCACTACTATTGGTAAAGTAGTGGCGGTCGGTGCTGACGTCAGCCCGGACTGCCACTAATTTACCAATAGCAGTGGCGGGCGCTGGTGCTGCCTGCCGCTGCTAAGATGGCTGCCACTAAAGTAATGATGACATCACTTGCGACCCCCACTACTATTCTAGCTATAAATGCGCAGCTTCTTCCTCCCCGAGCTCTACCGGAGTTCGCATTTAATTTTGTCCGTACAATAATGAAGCTTTGTTTTCATTTCTTTTGAAGGATTTCATTCTAGGAGGTAAATCCATGCAGAATCTCACATTTATTTTGTATTTAATCATGTATACAATGAGTTATTATTGTTTTACTAATTTAGGGTTTGTGAATAGAAATTTTCAAATAATTTTCCATTTACAGTGTTTCCTTCTCCCAAATGAACAAATATGACCCTCCTCACAATTATTCATCACTTGTATATTGATTTACGTCATTTTAATCTCTTTTTAATTTGATTTATGATTATAGATCTAGAGTTATGTTGTTTGGAGAGAGAGAAACCAATATAGTTAATTTATTTAATAATTTTTTCTGCTTAATAAATAGTTTGAATTAAAGCATTTTTAATTAATGTTGTTATGAGCGATAATAAATCAATATATTTTCAATTTGTAAATTACTAAAATTAACAATAATGAATTTATTAATATTTTTTTCAAATAATATATGTTTAGATGGAGCATAGGTCCTGGATGTACTCGTCCAACGACGGAGATGTGGTGGCATATTTTAACAGAGTAACTGAATTTACTGAAGCTGCCGCACAATATGCTTCCCGCCAGAGTGAAGAGGCAATATATTGGCCTTGTAAAGTTTGTAAAAACGAAGCGATGTATCCGTGTTTAGATCGTGAAACCATACGATTTCACTTGTTGAAAAATGGTTTCGTGAAGAACTATTATATATGAACGAAACACGGTGAGATGGGCCAAAATCCTCCTGAAGATTCTGATGTGCCGCAAGATGCTCATCAACATAGAAGAGGTGGTGATCATACATCCGACATAACACATGATGATGTTGATCAACATGATGATGATGACGCCTTTGATGTGGAGGAACTGATGGCCGCCACTGCTAATACACCTATATATACTTTCCACTCCCGCCATCTGAAAACCTAGTTTCATTTTCTAAACTCTAAACTCCCGTGTCGCCCCCTCCTCCCGTCGCCGCCGTCGACGTCCCAGAGCACGTCGCCGCTGCCCTCCGCCCATCGCCGCCTTCCTCGGAGCCCATCATCGCCAGTCAGTAAATGATTATTATTAACCTATCTTTGTCTTATTTTATTCGAGCTTAGGGTTAAAATGATTTCTAATTGTTATATTAATTTATGCATGGTAATATAATTTAGTATAATATTACTAGTAGAATGCACTATAACAATAATGTTTTTTATATACTATAAAAAATTTCTGAGAAAAAAAATTCCACTATAACAATAATGTTTTTTAATGTACTATAATATTACTAGCTTAGGGTTTTTTAATGTTATATCAATGTGACAAAAAAATTGCAGATGGCTCCTCCTAAGATTGAACCAAACAGTGGATCCTCAGACTCTACATCAAGTGGCGTGTGTGAGGTTTGCAAATGCGGTAAACATAAGGTACATGATGGTATAGTTTGCAGTTGTTTGGCGAAGAAAGTGATTCTCATAATGGACTCCGACTCGGAGGACGACTCGCGATCGCTACAACCAGATATGGTAAGTGTTGGCAGACGGAAGAATGATGAGACAACCGGTGGTAGAGGGAAACATGCCGAGGCTAGCGGTGGAAAAGGGAAGCATGTAGAGCAATGCGGCAACAAGAGGAGGAAGGAGGCAAGATCCTCTTTTTATGCAAATTTTATATTTTTATCATCCAATTCAATCATTGATAAGTTGTTCTCACTATCGCCGCCGCGTGTATTTTCTTGTTCAGGAACATGGAGAGCAGTTCAGACTGCCTGATGATGCCGAGTTGGTTGAGGATTGGCAAGTTGAGGCTTTTAATCTGTTTAACCAGAAATAGGTTGGGTTTGTGCCGAGGAAGAAGAAGCTTCAAACCATATCTTTCTTTTGGGTTTGACCAGTAGTGTGTTTCGATGTGTAAGCTGGTTTCCCCAGCCTGGACTTGTGTTTGTTTACTTTCTTTCAAATAAACTTGATGTGTCAAGCAAGCCCCCGCACCACCGCGCTACAAAGTCTCGATCATATCGTAACAACATGACAAGTCTTGTCTTTTTTAGACTTTATTTGATTTTTTGACGATTAAAAAACTATAAAGATACATGTTGTCGATCGAGTGTTTTGGCAACCTACATTTTTTATGATGGTTTTAAATTTATTGGATAATAACTAATAATAGAGTCAAAAACATTAATATGGTTTTTCTATAAATTTTGTTTAATTATTTCATGTCTTGTAGTTCAAATTTAACTTTGATCATAAAAACACACTTAGTGAAATAAAAAAGAGTAAACTGAGAAATAAAAATACCAATTTTTTAATACATGTCTAACGTAAACCAAGGCAGGAAATGCCATTTTTTAAAAAATTTATAAGTTATGATGTATTTTTATTGTTAAAAAATCAAGTTCAAATGAGGATTAAAACATCAATAAAAAACGTGCTGAGAATTAGAACAGAAATGAAAAAAATGTTTGGATGCTAGCAGCAAGGTTCGAACCTCAAACCGCCTGTTGGCAGCGAGGTTCGAACCTCGAACCGCATGGCACCAAAGCAACCCCCGAACCACTGCGCTACAATGTGTTACTCGAAATGTATCGCAACGTATGTTAGATAACCCCACCAGCGGCGGGCGGATTCGTAGTGGCGGGCACGATGTCGTCACCAGCCCGCCACTACTAATCCTTTTAGTAGTGGTGGTCGCATGATGTCATCGGCCCGCCACCACTAAGTCGAGTGACGTACACTAAGGCAGAAAAATACCAACTTTTTAAATTTGATAAGTTATGATGTATTTTTATTGTTAAAAAAAATTTAAGTTCAACGAGGATTTAAACATCAATAAAAAGTGTTGAAAATTTAAAAAAGTACAAAATAGAAAAAAAATGTTGATTTGGCGCCAGCAGCAAGGTTCGAACCTCAAACCGCCTGTCGACAGCAAGGTTCAAACCTCAAACCGCATGGCACCAAAGCACACCCCGCACCACTGCGCTACAAAGTATTTCTCGGCAATGTGTGCAGTGTATGCTAGATAATCCCTACCTCTACATGGACTTTTTTGCATTTAAATATCAATTTCTGTTAATGAAAAATACCAATTTTTTGCAATTAGAATATTAGTGTTGTATTTTTATTGTACAAAAAGTTTCAAGTTCAAAGGAAGAATCAACTATAGGTTTTGCTTTCAAACCTGAGTCATTTCATCTCTAAACCCTAATTCATCCCCGGAGAATCTTAGGTTTCTTAACGCCCTACATGATTATTTTCTCGAAACAATTTTATTTTTTATGACAACATCTATGGATCGATCATATCATAACAACATGACAAGTCTCATCTTTTTTAGACTTTATTTTATTTTTTGAGGATTAAAAAACTATAAAAATACAAGTTGTCGATCGAGTGTTGTGGAAACCTACATTTTTATGATGGTTTTAAATTTACTGGATAATAACTAATTATAGAGTCAAAACATGAATATGGTTTTTCTATAAATTTTGGTGAATTATTTCATGTCTTGTAGTTCAAATTGAACTTATTTTGACTTTGATCATAAAAACACACTTAATGAAATAAAAACAGTAAACTAAAGGAGAAAAATACCAATTTTTGCAATTAGAATATTGGTGTTGTATTTTTATTGTACAAAAAGTTTCAATTTCAAAGGAAGAATAAACTATAGATTTTGCTTTCAAACCTCAGTCATTTCTTCTCTAAACCCTAATGCATCCCCAGAGAATCTCAGGTTTCTTAATGAAATAAAAAAAAAGTAAAGTGAGGCAGAAAAATACCAATTTTTTAAATTTGATAAGTTATGATGTATTTTTATTGTTAAAAAATCAAGTTCAAACTAAAATTTAAACATGAATAAAAATGTCGTGAAAATTAGAATAGAAATGTAAAAAAAATGTTTGGATGCTAGCAGCAAGGTTCGAACCTCAAACCGCCTGCCAGCAGCAAGGTTCGAACCTCGAACCGCATGGCACCAAAGCAACCCCCGCACCACTGCGCTACAAAGTGTTTCTCGAAATGTATTGCAACGTATGTTAGATAACCCCCACCTCTCATAGTAGTGACGGTCGGGTATGCTGACGTCACTAGCCCGCCACTGCTATTCCTTTTAGTAGTGGCATCGAGCACCAGCGGCGGGCGGATTAGTAGTGGCGGGCTGGTGACGTCAGCATGCCCGCAACTACTAAGAGAAAATAGCAGTGGCGGGCAGGATGACATCAGCATGCCCGCCACTGCTAATCCACCTATATAAATATTTCGCTCTCGCCGTCTGAAAACCCTAAGCCCTGATCTTCTCCCGCCAGTTACTGCCGCTCCCAGTGCCCGCGCCGCCACCCTTAGAGCCCGTCGTTGTTGTCCCCGAAGCCCGTCACCGCCATCTCGGAGCCGTTGGTGTCCCCGGGCCCCTCACTGCCACCTCGGAGTCGTCGCAGTCGTCCTCGAAGCCCATCACCGGAGCCAGCGTCGGTATACTCGGACCCCTCGTCACTGCCGTCCCCTTCCCCGACGCACGCCGCCATCCCCGTCCCAGAGCCCGTGCCGCCACCCTCGGAACCCGTCGCCGTCGTCGCCCCGAACTCCGCCGGAGCCCACGTCGCTGTCCCCGGACCCCGCGCCGCCATCCCCGTCCCCGAGCGCACGCCGCCGTCCCCGTTTAGGTTGCTAAAAATTTCCCCGTTCATTTCTAGATTCTGCACAGCTGTTAAGTTTACAATCTAGAGTTAAAATCTAAGCTATTTACAGAGATTCAGGTTTCAAGAGTAGAGACTTGTTTGAAAGAGTTTCCAACACCTACAACTACTTCTAGATTATAGAATCTGAAATAAATGGTTTAAATTCTGATTTAGATTGTAAGAATTAGCAGCCGTAGAATCTAAAAATACATTAGAACCTAGAAGCTAGAGAACACTAGTTTCTCTAGATTCTCGTCAACCAGACTAGTTTGAGACTCTAGGTACAACTGTGAAAAAGCTCTTTTAGACATGCTCTTGGTACTCTTTAGACCGTTTTAAATGCAGTAAACATTAATACATTTCTGTCAATTACATAAGTATACAATCTTCGCCTTGTACAGCGTGTGCCTAGTCTGGATCACAACATGCTTCGTTACATTTGGAGTGAAAATTTGTGATCTCCGGGGGATCCTAAATCCATCGGTCACCATGAAACCCAACATATTCACCATGAAAATGGCGATCCAATATACTAGCTCTTGATCATTACTATATGATGTTTTTAACATTAATTCAGGTGTTAAAAACATTATATATTAGTGACCATAGGGAGTACCTTATAATCTCCAAAGATGAACAATACAGACTATCTCCTGCTCTTCACTTGTTTGATAAAATGTCAATGTCTTATGTATGGTGATTTTCCTAATTGAATTTGTCGATAGTTATCATTTGTACAACCACTGTATACTACTTAGTTACACCTATTTTGGCATTGATTAATGGAAATGTACTATTCACCCAATATATATTAGTCTAATTTTGGGTGAAGTCTTCTATATCTAAGTTATGCCATGATAAATATTGCATACCACATTACCACTTTTTAGAACAACTTTTAGAGGCCTATGATGCAAATAGTAATTGAGTTATCTCATGTATGTCATCAAGCCGTGGGACACATCCATTCCTGTCAACAACTTCTTCTTTCTCGTGTTGCTGACAGGGAATGGATGTGCTCATGGTTCCATGTCAGCCATGAACATATTTGAAAAGCAACACAAAATATGCTGAGGCCTAAACAACACTGTGATCAGTTTACTACTGCTATTACTTCTAAGGCTACTATATACTAATCCTCAAGTTCATCTGGCTGAAGGCCAATATTAGATTCTGCAATTCCTTTTAGAGGCCTATGATGCAAATAGTAATTGAGTTATCTCATGTATGTCATCAAGCCGTGGGACACATCCATTCCGGTCAACAACTTCTTCTTTCTCGTGTTGCTGACAAGGAATGGATGTGCTCATGGTTCCATGGCAGCCATGAACATATTTGAAAAATAACACAAAATATGCTGAGGCCTCAACAACATAAGAGAGAGAGAACAACACAATCTCCTAACTTGAGGATTAATATGGTAGCTTCGGAAGTAATAGCTGACTACTGTAGCCAAGAAGAGTTTTCATACATTTCCCACCTTTGACACTGTTCACAGGTGGGAAATGTATGAAAACTCTTCTTGGCTACAGTAGTCAGCTATTACTTCCGAAGCTACCATATTAATCCTCAAGTTAGGAGATTGTGTTGTTCTCTCTCTCTAGTGTTGTTGAGACCTCAGCATATTTTGTGTTGTTTTTCCCTCTAATGTTCCATGGCAACAAAATATGCTGAGGCCTCAACAACATTGTGATCAGTTTACTACTGCTATTATTTCTAAGGCTACTATATACTAATCCTCAAGTTCATGCATCCGGTTGAAAACCAACATTAGATTCTACAATTACTTTTAGAGGCCTATGATGCAAATTGTTATTGAGTTATCTCATGTATGTCATCAAGCCGTGTGACACGTCCATTCCCGTCAACAGCTTCTTCTTTCTCGTGTTGCTGACAGGGAATGGATGTGCACACGGTTCCATGGCAGCCATGAACATTTTGAAAAACAACACAAAATATGTTGAGTCCTCAACAACACTGTGATCAGTTTACTACTGTTATTACTTCTAAGGCTACTATACTAATCCTCAAGTTCATCCGGCTGAAGGCCAACATTAGATTCTGCAATTCCTTTTAGAGGCCTATGATGCAAATTGTTATTGAGTTATCTCATGTATGTCATCAAGCCATGAGACACATCCATTCCCGTCAACAGCTTCTTCTTTCTCGTGTTGCTGACAGGGAATGGATGTGCTCATGGTTCCATGGCAGCCATGAACATTTTGAAAAACAACACAAAATATGCTGAGGCCTCAACAACACTGTGATCAGTTTACTACTGTTATTACTTCTAAGGCTACTATACTAATCCTCAAGTTCATCCGGCTGAAGACCAACATTAGATTCCGTAATTCCTTTTAGAGGCCTATGATGCAAATTTTTAATGAGTTATCTCATGTATGTCATCAAGCCATGTGACACATCCATTCCCGTCAACAGCTTCTTCTTTCTCGTGTTGCTGACAGGGAATGGATGTGCACATGGTTCCATGGCAGCCATTAACATTTTGAAAAACAACACAAAATATGCTGAGGCCTCAACAACACTAGAGAAAGAACAACACAATATCCTAACTTTAGGATTAGTATAGTGGCTTCGGAAGTAATAGCCTCTTAACTATGAAAATATGACAGCAGACCTTTTTTGCATAACCAAAATTCTGATACATTAGCCTCTTAACTATGAATAGTTTATCTATGGCGGAAGAAGGACGTTCCATCGAGGAGCTCATCTACGAGTCTCCCGCAAAAACAAATAAAGAGGGTTCATCTGAAGGATCCTCCGATAGCGAATCTTCGTACCACTCTCCAGAGAATGAACATCCAATGGAGCCTAGGAAGAAGAGAACGAGCGAAGACGCCGATGAGGATTACATTCCTGAAGCTCAAGCGGAGGTAATTATTACGTTAGTAATAAGTCAGAGCAGCTTCTAACCGAGGATTACATTCCTGAAGCTCACATTGTCTATCATCGTAGGATCGTCCAAAGCGAGGAAGCAAGCGTCGATTATTCCAAGTCAAGAAAAGAACAACTATTGTCCCAGCTATTGAGTCAGCTGAGCGAACAGATGTTGAGCCCGCTGCCACAACATCCTCTGCAAATGCGAAGAGGAGAGGGAAACGGGAGAAGAACAAGCTGCATACAACTATCTATGAGGTTGAAGAAGTGCATGTTGATGGGGCTCCAAAGAAGCCAAAATAAATCACAGCGAAGTGGCGTAACGACTATGGGGAAGACGCTAAATCTGCCACATTGAAGACTATCGAGAAGGCTCTCCGTACATTTAGGACTAAACTGAACACACAGTACCTTCAGAAAGATGAGTCGCCGCTCAACGACTACGGCTTTATAACGCCAAATGAATGGAACGAATTCAAAATGCAGCATTGCTCGAAAGAAGCCAAACAAGAGAGCATCATGTTCAAAGAACTTAATAAGAAGAATAAGTTCCCAAATAAACTTGTGCCAGGTGGATATAAGGCCAAGGAGGATGAGTGGAGTAGAAAGGAGGAGGAGGACCGTGCGGCTGGGTTACCTGAACAGTTTCCAGGTGCTGATCAGCGCACTAAGAGATGGCTCCTAGGTCGAGCTAAAAAAACACCCGAGGGCCAATATATGATCTCCGACTCACAGATTAGTGAAGTATTCCAGAAATCATAGGAAATCGCTGAGTTGGAGAAGACTGGAAAGTTCAAGCCCGAGGGATGTAATAACCAGCTTACATCTGCTCTCGGAAATGAGGAACATCGAGGGCGCACCCGAGGTGTCTCTTCTATAGCACCCTGGAAAAATAATTTCAAGAAACAGGAAGGTGCCACATACAAGAAGCGTCAAGCACGCACAGACGACGCCGCAGAGTGCCGTGTAGAGTGGGAGCGACACTTTTTTGAATTTATTAACGAGAATCCAAACATAATGCAGGCTGCAGCGGGACAAATAATTGTGCCAGAGGTACGACTCGACGTACCAAGCAGTGTTGGCTCAGTACAAGACAAATTTCCTATAAATTATATTAAAGAGGACACACCATGCAGCCTGCATGTACCGATAGGGCGCAAAGGGCATTCCCAAGAGGCTGCACGAGGCATTGCTATGCCTGGGGATTTATTTCACAATCGGCCTATTCCTGCTGACTATACCAAGGTTCAGGTCAATGAGATCACCAACGACAGATTTATTAATGACCCCTTGGATCTTCCAATGCCTGATGAGGGGATTGAGACAATCGAAGATGCTCTAAATAACTTTGTCCTATGGGCGAGCCGAGATATCAAATTACTGCATACAAGTTCTCAGAGTAAATCGCCTATTGTCTCATCACAATCCCCCACATATCTTTCATCTTAGGATGTGCAAAATATAGGATCTTTATCACCTGTTGATGAGCATGAGATAGAGGAAGAGGCAAAGGAAGAGCCAGTGCCCGATAAAGTGGCAGAAGTGATAGAATCGAAAGTGACTTCTGATCCTCAAGTGACAAAGCCAGTGCAAGTGCTTGAGCCCACTGATGAGCCCAACACAAATGTGCCAGAGCCAGATCAAATGCCAGTGCCAGTTCCGGCTGAGCCTCAAGTGCCAGTTTCGGCTGAGCCTCAAGTGCCAGTTCCGGCTGAGCCTCAAGTGCCGGTGGCCAAGCCCATAACAAAAGTGCCAGTGCTAGTTGCCGAGCCTGAAAAACAAGATGCATGCCCAAAGCCAGCAATCCACAAGATAACTGTTCAATCTGGGCAGTGTTCTGCACTGAAATCTGAGATGCATAAATTTTTTACTACTATGGGGCAAACACGTTCTACGCCCGAAGCGGCTCCCATAAAGGCTCTGGTACAAAAGCATGCGGGCTCACTTTCTATTGATAAATGGACCTACGGAGACGAGGATTATATCGAATACGAACCAGGCAAACCATTATTACCCCAAGGAGTACTTAAGAGTATGCCTTGGATGATGAAAACATTTCATGACGGGTACCTCGAAGCGTCTTCGTTAGGAGTAACACAAATAGAACTGAAGGTTCCACAAGAAATGTTCAACTACCCAGAGTTTAAGCTTGCACTATTTTTCGACGACTTCCATCGGATGTTTCGTCTGAAGCGAACCGACATCACAAGCATGATGCTCTAGTGCATGTAAGTACTTTATACTTTGTCAATACAAAGCAAAAATAAATAATGTCTTATATTGACTATTGTTTCAAAAACATATGCAGTTGTAATTCAATTTGTGACGAGTCTAATATGTATGGGTACTTGAACCCGTCATTCATAAGCCAAAGTGCGTTGAACCCGACACTAAACCAGAACGATAGCAAATACTGGACTGCGGGTAAGAAAAAATTTCAAAGAAATATGTTCAATAAAGACGAAGACGCACTTAAGAAGAAGAAAAGGAGTTGTGCCGCGTTGTATATTGCGCGGTGCATGGATCAATGGAAGGACAGAGAAATGATAAGTGGGGCATATAACTTTAAGTAAGTATACCCACTATATCCACTTAATCACGTTTTATCAATTATGAAACTAACATAATCATATATTACTTCTTTCGATAGTGATCATTGGATTGCACTTCTGATATACCCAAAGAGCTCAAGGGTTTATGTGCTTGACTCGCTCGACAAACCCAAAAAAGAATATCAAGATATATTAAATGTTATTCAGAGTGCATACAAATACTACGTGGAAAAGTTAGGTGGCCCACATGATCCACAAAGGCTGAAAGATATGCTTATCAATACCAACTATCCGGTAATATTATATTTTTAAATTTCTTAATTCAATTGATAAAGCCAAACTATATATCGTTCTAACTTTGTCTATTTTGAAGTGTCACAAATAATCTCTTGGTTCCGTGCATTGCGGCTATTATACTTGTGATTTCATGAGCAATAACTTAGGAAAGTTTGGGCAGACAATATATGAGGATACTAAAGAAGTAAGTTGATTTCTTGTGTGTTAATCTAATATAACTTGCAGCGTATGTACTTATATGTTACGTATGCACGCATCAGGTCCATCAACCGTTGCCCAGAAGAGCCAACTCTCAGAATCACAAATGTACGAAATCATATCAAGGATGTGCCGCTTCACGATGCATGAGATTCTTCATGAGCTTGGAGCATTGTTCGATCCTGAGAGTGAAGTGGCCAAGCATCCAACTCTGTATGATTGGGCCGGAAGAATGAAAAGGCAAACCAAGATATGAGTTAGCCTTCCAAGAAAACATAAATCGCATGAGCATGTATTTGTGAAACAATGGTTAATTTTGAAATTTTTATAGATGTAAACTTTTTAGACTTGATGTGTGATGAAATGTAAATTTGTAAATTGATGAGATGTGTTGTTGTTGTTGTTGTTGTTGTTGTTGTGTATGTAGATGGTTGTGTGAAGCATATAATGTAAACTTTGTAATTTTTTGTAAATTGATGAGATGGATGGTTGTTGTGTTGATGTGTTGCTGTTGTGGATGTGTATGTGGATATGTGGATGTTTTGCTGCTGTGTATGTGGATGACTGTGTGAAGCATATAATTTCTGTGTTTTGGTTTGTGAGACTGTGAATTATGGATCACAACATTCTTTGTTATGGGTTATACACAGCAGTGGCGTGCAGATGATGTCAGCGACGGGTGCGCTGACCTCATCTGCCCGCCACTGCTATTGATAACAGTAGTGGCGGGCAGATGAGGTCAGCGCGCCCGTTATTGCTGTTGACACAGTGGTGGCGGGCACGCTGACCTCATCTGCCCGCCACTGCTGTTATCAATAGTAGTGGCGGGCAGATGAGGTCAGCGCGCCCGCCATTGCTGTTGACACAGCAGTGGCGGGCACTCTGCCCACCACTACTAACCAGGGATAGCAGTGGCGTTAGAGCAGTGGCGGACTGGATGCCCGCCACTACAGGTCGGTTTTGCCCACCGCTACAGTATCACTTTGTAGTAGTGGGAGTATATGGTCCATATTTCTTCGCTTGATTTTTCCGGAGCCCAGACTGTAGACGGAGTCCATTCTGCTAAATATCTGCCACCACTTGTGACTTGATTGGTGTCATTGCTACAAAGGAAATGCCGAAGGGTGCTAGCTCGACGACCCATTTTCTGAACCTCCCTATAGAATCTTTGCTTCGAAGCATATCTCCAAAGGATAAGAAGTTGGTACAATTACATTATGTGCTAAGAAATAATGTCGCAGTTTCCTTGAAGCCATCACCAGAGCATAAGTGAATTTTTCGAGCTTGAAGTATCTTGTTTTTGCTCTGGATAAAGCTTCAGATACAAAATATACTAGATTTTGTACCAACTTCCCATTGAAATCCACTTCTCGAACAAGGACTACACTAACAGCGGAGCCTGTAACTACAAGGTAAAGAAGAAGGGTTTCATCTGTCATGGGCACATTGAGTGTTGCAAGGTTGCTGAGATAATCTTTAATATCATCAAAACTCTTTTGACACTCCGGTGTCCATGCAAAATATTTGGACCCTTTCAATGCTTTGAATATGGGGAGGCTTCGCTCTGCGGACCTTTGCTAGAAATCGGTTGAGTGTTGCAAGGCGTCTAGTAAGCTTCTGAACCTATTTTAAATTCTATGGTGGAGTCATTCTTTGTAGTGTAGTTATTTGAGTTGGGCTAGCTTTGATTCCCCTGCTCAAAACTAAATACCCTAACAGTTTTCCAGCTTGAGCCCCGAATATACAATTTTCGGGGTTGAGGCGGACTGCATATGCTCGAAGGCTCTCAAATGTTTCCGCTAAGTCTAGACTATGCTGGTGCTTTAAAGCACTCTTTATTACAATGTCATCCATATAGGCTTCGACATTACGACCTATTTGGTGACCTAGAGCCTTAGCAATTAATCTTGAAAAAGTTGCCCCAGCATTTCTCAAGCCGAAGGGCTTTCTTACATAGCAAAAGACTCCCTAAGGAGTTACGAAGCTTGTTTTGATTTCATCTTCGTGTTTTAGCCATATTTGATGATATCCAGAATACACGTCGAGGAAACTCAATAACTCTGAACCAGTAGTGGAGTCAATTAATTGATCTATACAGGGCATGGGGTAGGGGTCACGTTGGCATGCTTTATTCAAGGATGTAAAATAAATACACATGCGCCATTTTCCGGAGGCCTTCTCTCATAATCCTAGCTTTTAACAATTTTTCAACTTCTTCCTTAGCAAGGCTTGCCCTCTCTGCTGATAATTTTCGGAGCCCCTGTCGAACAAGCCGAACCCTTGGGTTCACAAGCAAACTATGCTCAATGATATTTCGGTTAACTCCCGGAATGTCTTCATCGGACCAAGCAAAGACATTCAAATTCTCTTTGACTACTTCCTCCAGTGAAGTAGCAATTTCCGAAGGCAGTTCTTTGCCAAATTGGAAGGGATAGTCTTTACCGTCCTTTGCAATAATCTTCGTTATAATTTCTCCTTCGGGACTTAGCCTTGGAAAGGATATCTTCGAAGATTCACTTGATGCAGGGATATCTTCCAATTTTTCTTACACATTATTCACTTGTCTTGGATCAAGAGGTGGGCCATGGCCGAATTCTACCCTTCGTGTAGTGGCTTGATCACCGAAGATAGTAAGCACTCCTGCTTGTGAGGGCATCTTCATGCATAAATAATTATGGTGCGCCACAGCTCCGAATTGGTTCAACATGCCCCTTCTGAAGATGACATTATAAGCGTAAGGGGCATCGACAACATCGAAAATTACTTCCTCTGTCGTTGCTAAGAGCCCCTCTCCAAAGGCAACCTCAAGACCTATTTGGCCGAGGACATCAAGAGGATGTCCCGCGAAGCCTTGAAGGAGACGAGCTGCGGGGAGGAGATGCTTTCGGGAGATACAGAGCTGATCAAAGGCCTGAACAAAGATAATATCTGCAGAACTTCTGCCATCGACCAGTACTCTCCGAACTTCCGTTCCTGCAATATCAGCAGTGATGACAAGGGGGTCCGCATGGGGGAATTTTATACCTGCTGCATCAGCTGCAGAGAAGGATATAGGCACATGGGACCACTCGGGCATTTCAGCTGCCGACGAAGAGGTCCCGATATGGCCTACTTCCTGAACATACTCTCTCCGTTGCCTTTTTGACATGCTACCTAGGGTTTCTCCTCCGGAGTTACGAAGAACCACTCTTTTGCCCTGGTCTTGAGTATCTTCTTGCTTCAGAGGTGGCATAACACTGGCCACCAGAGGTTGCCTTGGGGGATTGAAGTTGTCTACATGTACGACAGCCTGCACCAGCTCTAGACGTGCCTCGAGAGGGGCTCGGTCAGTAGTGCCTCGACCAGAGCTCCTTTCGAGGTACTTTCTTATTAAAGCTAGTATACACTTGCATGCATCTATAGCATGGCTTCGGTTTTTGCCATTAACACAGAAGAAGGCCTGACCCTTGTCAGCTGGCTTCCCTGATGGCCTCCAGCCGCTGACCTTGTTTCCCGAAGCTTGTGGACTCTCGGGGGAAAATTTTTGCGGAGAAGGAGCAATGTTCAGGAGTTCAGAGCAAGGATGCTTCTGCCCTCAACGCCTGTCATGTTGGTTGTCGAAGTTGGGCCCTTGCGAAGGTGTTGAAGTTTTCACCTTGAGCTTGACTTATTGGACAATTGGTGAATATGAGGCTGTTCTTCGGAGCCATCCTTCCTCTGACCTAGCATACTCCTCAAAATAATCCATTAACTATGCTACGGAGGATATATGCTTCCGATGAAGCTTGTCAAGGAGGCCTGCATTGGTGACTCCTTCTCGGGCTGCATCGACCATGGATGATGCAGACAGTCTTCTTATCCGCGACTTCGTATGAGCGAAGCGCTTAAAGAACTACCTCAAAGTTTCTCCAGGTTGTTGCTTCACCTGAAAGAGACTTCCAGTAGACATAGAGGGCACAAAAGTACCCTGGAAGTTACTTATGAATTTTTTTCTTAACTGCTCCTAGGATTTAATTGATCCTGGCTTCAAAGACCAGAACCAACGCAAAGCAACTCCTTCAAGCGTAAGGGGGAAGCATTTTGCCATTGTATCTCGAACCCCTCCACTGGCTTCAATTGCTATGGCATAAGAACGAGAGAATTCTCTTGGATCTTCTTCCCCGGAGTACTTATAGAGCTTCGAAGTTTTGAACTTGGGGTCGAAGCGCACCTTTTGTAAGTCGGGGTGCAGTGGAGACTCGCTATCAAAAGAAGCATTCTCAGGGGCTTCGGGATAAAAAGTAAGGTCATCGTCTTGAGGCACCTCTGGAATGAGAGGGGTAACTTGGGGACGAAGCCTGTCTATAGCTTCCTGCCTCCACCTTGTCACTTCGGCTTGAAGACTGGCCTTGCCACATCATCAAGGTGGTCTTCATTTCTTCCAGAAGGAGCTTCCAGGTCTTGAGAACTGAAAAAGGTCAGTTCGGAGTACAGTCGGAGCTACAGGAGAAGCTCCGTCGGTTCTAAGCACAGACGGAGTCCCGGAAGGGGCTTCGTATGCTCGAGGAAGAGTATTCATTTCAAGGGTCTGAGGTGGGGGAACTATAGAAGGTCCTCCGACCTCAACAATATTTGGAGATCTCACTCCAGAGGTCCGAGGGGACCTCCGAAGGGGACTACCACCTGAGCTCCATTTAGGAGGCATGGCTCTAGAAAGAAATTGGTAGAGAACGAAGTTTTCATACTAAGTTTCCCACGGATGGCGCCAACTGTTGGCATAAAAGATTACGCTAGCAGATTTAAGAAACTATATGTGTGACAAACAAAGTGTTTGTAGGAGTGGACTATCTCAAGCCTCCGTGAAGGATAATAGCTCGAAATAGTTCGAAGTTATGTATTGAATATTTGAGTATTCGATGCCTATTACAGGATGAGAAAGAGGGTATTTATAGGTAAAAGCTCTAAGGAAAAGACCTTTTTACCCCTCAATTACAACCGACATAGTGGAAACTATTTCGGTATCCTGAATAGGGCTAAAATGGTAAAAGACTAATTTAACAAGAAAGAAGATAATTCTTCTATCCTTGTTGGCAACATTCCTTCGGGGTTAAGGTCTTCGGGAAACTTCATTAAACTGAAGCCTTAACGGAGATCTTCGTTGTATAATACTCCGAATACAGCTCAACTCTGATGCTCTTAAGATCTTCGAAGGTCAAAGCTTCTAACTTCACCTCTTCTGCTATATCTTCAGGGGAGCATTCTTGACCTCTGGAGGATGAAATATTTTCCCCCAACAACAACCTTAACAATTGTTGCCATTTTTTCCTATCAATAGTATTATATCGCCGAACTATTGATGGAGTACTCTTAAAGTGTTTAGATGTTGATCAGTCCAAAATAGCTACAGGAGAAGTCCATGAAGGGCTTTGTGGCACTCACCAGTCGGCCTAGAAAAATAGTTGGATGCTCAAAAGATGAGGTTTCTACTGGTCGAATATGACTGAGGACTGTTTTAAGTACTACAGAGGGTGTGGAGCAAGTTAGAAGTTTGGTAATATTCAGCTAGCTCGCGCATCACTACTTAATCCTATTATCAAGCCATGGTCGTTCCAAGGTTGGGGTTTAGACTTCATCGGCCAAATTCATCCTCCTTCTTCAAAAGGGCATCGGTTCGTATTGATGGCCACATACTACTTCACCAAGTGGACCAAAGTCGTGCGTCTCAAGAATATGACTCACAATGAGGTAAATGATTTTATCTTGAATCACATTATAAATAGATTAGGTATTCCCCAAACTCTCACCACAGATCAAGGTACTTCATTTGTTGCTAAAGAAGTGGGAGACTTTGCCGAATTTTATGGTATTAAGTTAATAAACTCTTCACCATACTATGCTCAGGCCAATGGTCAGGCCGAGTCTAGTAATAAAATTGTGATTAAGCTCATTAAAAAGAAAATCGAAGAGTTCCCTAAAAGGTGGCATGAAGTGCTTTCCGAGGCGCTATGGGCTTGTAGAGTTGCAAAGCACAGTGCTACCAAAGTTAGTCCATATGAGTTAGTATACGAATAAGAGGTCGTTCTACCAATAGAGGTGGATCTTGGTTCTTTAAGATTTCTAAAGCAAGATGGCTTATCAGTCGATGAATATGAAGCTCTTTTGAAAGAAAATTTAGAAGAAGTGACCGATAAGAGGTTAAGGGCTTTAGAAGCTATAGGGAAAGACAAAAGAAGAGTAGCTAGAGCCTACAATAAAAAGGTTAAACCAAAATCGTTTCAAGTTGGTGACTTGGTTTGGAAGACGATTTTGCCCTTAGGCACTAAGAGCCCTAAATTTGGTAAATGGTTGCCTAGTTGGGAAGGTCATTTTAAGATAGCTGAAATCGCTCCAGGTAATGCGTATTTGTTAGAATCTCTGCAAGGAGAGTGATTTCAAAGAGCTTTGAATGGCAGGTACTTAAAAAGGTATTTCCCAAGTACGTGGCAAATTGCTTGAAAGTGTCAAAAAGAATGATATGGAAGGTATCGTCATTAGCCCGTTATGCTATTAGTCCACTTAGTTCACTAAAAGGCAGGGGGCATGTGTTGATAGCAAAAAATGACATTAAATGGTCAAGATTGTCAAAATATCATTTTTGGTAATTTGGGCCAAAAATAAACATGTCTTGGATCGGGTCGAAGCCCTATAGGGCCGAAGGCCCATTTAGCCTTGGGCTTTGGAATCCTTCCAGCAGCCTACTGCCTTCGGCCCGAAGGCCTTCGGAGGCCTGCCTCACCGAAGCTTCGGCTCGAGGAGTAGGCTTCGGCAGGCCTTGCCGAAGGCCCACTTCGGGCTAAATTTCAGAGATAGAGTTTGAGTCTGATTCTAGCTAATTTTATCCCTAAGTTTGATTAGGCCTAATCCTACCAGATTAATATTAGAGATAAGAATACTAGCCCCTATAAATATAGGGGTGAGGCCGGTTCATTAAGCCCCCAACACAAATCAATCACAAAGCCCTAGCTTTGAACCATACCTTTACTTTTATTTACTTTTCTACAACCTTCATGGGTTTGCCTGGAAGCCATCCGTCGGCCACGCCAAAACCATGGTAAGCCTTGCTACTTCGCTCATGAAGTACCCGTTAATCTACGTAACATATTGCTATCTCCTTGTTACTTCGCCTATGAAGTATCTGTTAATCTACGTAACAAATTGCTACCTTTATTTCCCTATTGCAACACATAGCAGATTCGGTCCCTAGGCCGAATTGGCACTTTATCTCTATTCTGTTACAAGTTTAAATGCTCGGAGCCCCATCGGCGGAGGTATCCGAAGCTAGGAAGCTAGTTTCGGAGGTCGTCAGAACACCCCTCGGCGGAATCCATGCTTCGACTACCAATGCCGGATCGCCACGCTGTTGTCGGTTTGACCAAGTCCGCAGGCCAGCACGCTCCGCAACAAGCTTTGTCACGTCAAGCTTCACCACGCCCACACTTCACTCAAGATGAAGTGACGCTAGCGCGTTGCATTGGGTTATTTTGTCGTGTTAGAGACTTCGCGCCGAACTGACCCAAGTGCGGGGCACATTTTCATGTCAACACTATGTCTTGAGCATGAAAATATTTCTTGCGTATACTACTCTCTTCATTGCATAGGTCATTCAGAGAGACGTATTCGAGGGGCTACTGTTAGGGGAAAATACTTCATCCTCAACATCATTTAAAATCTCTACATTAACGTTATCAGAAGATAAAAGGAAGATAGAAGTCCTGATCTCCGAAGGTCCGAACAGGATCAAGGCTTCGCTACATTCGGAGCATTCTGAGACGGAGGTCTCCGCTAAGGCTTCGACATGACAAAGAATTCCGGAGCCTCTTTACCCGGAGGGGTACTGCCAGCAAGAATGGAAGAATTACTCTCATTGTTGACTTGGTCTTTTACCCTGTTGGACCGAAAGTGGCGACAAGAGGGTGGTGAATGGGAGCATTTCAAAATTCAGGCTAAAATAGCCTTCTGTTTTAAAACAGTCTTTTACGGAATAGGCTTCGAACACACCCTTCAGAGGTCTGGTTCGGAGGTATTTTGCAGCTCCGAAACTAGGCTTCGCGAGGAGCAAAAGTTCGAAGTCAAGAAAACTTCGCTCACACCCACAAAACCAAAACCACAACTCTACTAGGATAGTGTAGGCTCCACACACCAGGGCCTTCGAGCAGGCTTCGCACTTTACCCTTCGCAGGAGATGTTTTCCCTCTGCGGATTTCAACCAGATACTCCGCACTAGTAACTAGTACTAGGCTTCATATTTCAAAGCTCTAAATGCAAATAGAACCGATTTTGCTATGGGAAGAAAGCAGACTTCAAACCCACTCTACTCAGTGCTTCGCTAGTAACAGGGAGGGGTTGCCTCAGTTTACACAGAGTGAACACACACTGAAAAACACACACTTCGCATGCACAAACCACTAATACCCTTCTCTAGAGAAGAATCAGTGCACAAAATTTGGCCAGACCATAACGAAGTGTAACTCAGAGAAAATAACACATGTTGTGTAAAACAGAGATACAAGTTCAAGCAACAGATGAAGAATAGAATGTGAATTTCATTGCATGAACAGGGAACACAAAATGAACTCACAGGACAGAGTAAATGGATGTGGCGGCTAGCACAGGAGTTCTAAAAATGACTGCTCAAAGTGTTACCTAGTCCTAGCCACCCTTCACTATTTATAGGCACTATTCAGCCCTATGAATAGACTACTTTACCCCTATAGTTTACATTGTTTTTGTCTCAGCCAGATGAGGGGGTACAGATGGTAGTCTACTTTATTTGGAGGCTTCTTTTGTTAGAGGAGACAACATCAGCTTTTGTAGAGCAGACACGATCAGCCTTTGCAGTTTTGGAGTCTTCTGAAGCCCCCCTTCGCACGCGAGGTGTGCGGTAGCTTCGATGAGAAGCTTGGAGCCAGATGGCTTTCGCTTCACCGAAGTCAACCTTTGATACAGTGACGGTTTTGAGCCGAAGCCATCAAAGCCTTGAGCCTTCGCACCACCACCTCCGGAGTGGACCACCACGGCTTCGCAGCTACTCCCAGCTCGAACTCCGTCAGTCCGTGTACCAAATCCATGCATGGCCGAAGTACCTCAAGTCATCCATACTCCGAAGCCCCACCTTCAGAGTACCTTTGCCAACTTTCGAAGTCTCTTTGTCCAAGGCCTCTGCATGAAGCATATCTATAAGCACCCCTTCGTAGTGTCTCAGCCCCGAGCACACTTCTACGAAGACCCTTATCCGGACCGTGCCTTTGATGCACCTTTACTTCTAAGACCTTCGTGAGGTATCCCTTCGAGTGCCTCCATCCGGAGCGGACTTCGAACACCTTGCCTCAATGCTGAGGACTTCATCCACCTTACTCCGAAGTTACTTTGTCCGGAGCACCCTTCGAAGTGCCTCGCCTCCGAGGACTTCACCTCGGGGTACCTTCAGCCGGAGCCACCCTCCGCACTTTCTGCCTTCGTCTAGCGCACCTTGACCTCAGGACGACCTCGACCCCACGCTGTCCTTCGTGACCGAGCTCCCCGCTCACCTGGCATCAAGCCTCCCGCTTGACCCAGGTTCACTCACTGTGAACCGTTCGTCGCCTTCGAAATCACCTGCGCACCAACGACAAACAAACAAGTGTTTCCAGTACCTCGGAGACCTCTCTAGTAAACAACCTTCGGTACACACTCCTGTGTACCGCCCAAAGTACCATGCCCTTCGGTACCACCACATCATCGTGCTCTGCCGGACCCCTCTGACAGACATACTCCGCTGCACAGCTACAGCCAACTAAATCCGCACTCTTCGAAAAACACCTCCGAAACACTTTAGAGGGACCCCTTTGCCTAGAGAAGGAACCTTGTCAATCACTCATCACAGAGTTGAAACCAAGGCACATTTCAACTTGGTTTCTCAATCTCCTCCTTGATGAGTGCATTGACAACCAAATCCAAGTTCAAGAAAATTTGAAGATTTTCAGCACACAAGTGACCATAAAAACTCAGAAAAGAGCCAAAACATGTCACTTGATTAATGAATTTCAATTTACTTGAGTCATTAAAAGCTATTTTGCAAAAATTCCTCTTTTTGGCAGTAAAAGTTCTCCCCTTTTTAGTTTCATCACCTGTTCTCCCCCTTTGGTAAGAAAACCAGGCATTTTTCTCCCCCTTTGGCAATGCAAGAATCAAGGAGCAAGAAACGATGCAAGGCTTCGAGATGATGAAAAGTGTGAAAACATATGGTGCAAAAATATGTCAAATCATAGTGTTAGGTTCAGATGCTCAGTTCAAGGTAATATATTCCAAGTTCAATGTGTGACGCATGAGATTTTCAAATTTTTGAAAATAAAAACATCACCACTTAGACTAGTCATCTAGACATGTGAAAGCGAGAATTGCAAAAGCTAAACAATTTCCACCTAGGAAAGCTAGTCCAATCGCCATGGTGCATTTAGCAAGCTTGATTAGCAATTTATTCAGACTTTGCAATTCTTTTGATTTTGCTAGGGGTTATTTGCTCGTCTACCTTATGCTTTCCAACCACACCAAGTGATGGAGGAATTGGATGGCCCGATATTTCGGTGAGAGGATAGAGATAAGATAACTTTGATTGGAAGGAGACGACGTTGACGACCCGACTACAACCGTACGAGACGTTCGTGTTGCACCTTAGCGATCGATACACCAACTCCAAGGGTTGTTTATCTTATCAGTGATCAACCTTGTTCTTACAAGCAATCGAAGAACGAGCAAGAATAAGATAAAGGAGCAACTACAATTGCTGGATGTGAAAGACGCACAAAGGGTAGTTGGGGTTCTGAAATGTGAAACCGGCGATCTAACTGATCACGGGTTTACACGGACAAGTAGCATTGGCTAAACTTTTATCTAATCAAAACCCGAATTACAACTGAAGTCTCTAGGGTTATTTATAGCCCTAGGGACATTCCCAAAGTGTGGAAACTTATTACATATGGAAACTACTAATTATTTCCTAAACAGATTGACTAGAAAAAAAAGAAACATGCATTGATTTAGTGATTGTGATCTCCTCCGATGGAATCTAGATATGTAGCTGGATCCGTTGGAAAGAGGGCGTCTCAATCTTTCCAAAAAGTCTAAGATCATCCCAATCGGAGTTTCCATTCAAAAGTTATGAACATTTGAATTCAGTGATGTCCCTGCGGGCCGAATACGAGTCCAACATTCTCAATCGTATAGAACTTTATTTCCACTTTCTCTTGGAACAAAAGTAATGTCTCAAACTTGTATATTATGTTTGGATGGCCTTAACTTGGTCCCCAATCAACTTCCATGATGTTCCATACCCTTGATTTGCTCACAACGCATCCCTTAATCCATGTAATAATTTCTATAATTGAAAACAACAACTCATGGTGCAGCAACCATTTCTCAAATATGTAAAATGTAAATCCAAAATAGAAAGAATGCACCTTTGTTTTTATTATATTTATATCCCAGCTGGTGATGTCCTCATCATTCTCTCCTTCTTGGCTGCAAACCATCCTTGATTTGTTCTTGTGTTCATCATCAATGCAACTCCTAGCCATAGAACCATTATTGTGTAGTATCTCTTGTTCTTTAAACATGCGGTGAACTGAAGAAAACCAACTCACCATATCCTTTGCTTGAACAAATGACATTTTATCTGTACTTTTAGATATTGGAGTAGAAATTGTGGCATTGCTAAGCAGCTCACAAGGCTCTCCTTCTTGAAAACAAACCTTTGTATTTAAATCAAAACAGGAGACTCTCGAGATAATAGGATTAGTTAAAACACCTTGGTCGAGACTATTATTTTCAGAATTTATATGCTATTATTTTCAGGTCTAGTGAGTAATTTCTCATTTAAAACACTAAGTTCACAAAGATCATCAAGTTCAATATAACCCCAAGTATTTAAAGAAGATAATAATTTATGTTCTTCCTTTTTACTAGCAATGTGAACAACATGTATCAAATCACTTAAAGGTTCGGCAACAAAGTCAACATATTCATTAACTAGTTGTGGCATGTATATAAGTGAAGTATTAACACAAAACTCTTCTTTATTACAAGGAGTGTCAAGCAAATCATCTGGTAACAAAGAAATTTCAGCAAAAGATTCTACTAACGGTGGCTCTATAATAGCATGGATGGTGGACAATTGTGTTTTATCATGAGTACACTCACCTTGATTAATTTCAGCACATATATTACCTTGCAAAACCTTTTCCGATGATGTAAGTGCATTTTTATTCTCCTTTTCTTATTCAAGGTTAATAGTACTAGCATGCACACAAAATGGTGTTTCCTCTAAATCAATAGCCATCGGAATTTCAGCTCGACATGCAAGTTTAAACAATGTAGAGAGATAATTATATGTTTAATGAAGAAGCATTTCCTGAATTTCCTTGTTAAGCCCACGTAAAAACCTTTGTTCTATAGCTTCTTCACATTCATCTATAGCACAACGTAATAAACAAGCATGCATATCATGATAGTATGAGGCAACGCTTTTGCTATCTTGTTTTAAACATTGTATTTTCTTTAATAGAATATCAGCATAATATGGAGGAACAAAAGCATCTCTCAAATATTTCTTTAAGTCTTTCCAAGATTGAGGTATTTTATCATGTCCAAAAAGATGTTTCCAATGATATCCAACATCTTTAACTAACACTTTAGAGGCAGCCATAACCTTTTCTCTTTCAGATAAGTTATACATTTTAAATTCATTATCTACAGAGAGCTACCATTGAATATAAGCATGAGGATCATAATTTCCTTCAAAATAAGGTATTGTACATTTGAACCTAGCAAGAACATCATCACATACCTTATATTTATTGCATTGACCTGTCATGTGTTGATGAAGATATTGATATTGAGCTTCACAACATCCTATCTCCTTGTGTATCCTAGCCATGATCAGTAGTAGACAAGAAATCACACTAGCTCAATCACACTAGCTCAATCCTATTAACTACAAGGTTGTGGAGGCACAAAAATCACACTAGCTCAATCCTATATCAAGCTCTTACAAGTTCTTACCAATGCAAGCAGGAGGTGTTGTACACCGACTGAACCACAAATAGCATGGAGATTAGATGTATCGATGCCTTGGCAAACACTTGGTTGTACAAGCTATAGTCAAATCTATGGAGCTCTAGGTAGGCTGAAATATGTAGCAAGAAAAACTAGAACCACATTAGCATAAGCAAATTGAGTAATTGTTCAACGTCGGTATTGTATTGGTGCTAGGTTTGAACGTACTAGAGACACGAGCCTAGACACAAACGATACCACCAAACTGATAATGGTAGAACTAGCTTTCCTCCTCTTTTGTCACAAGTTTTCTTTCTCCACTTTTTTTTTAATTTTTTTCGCTCTTTTTTCTCTTTTTTTGCTGCGGCTTTTTTTATTTCTTTTTTTGGGTACCCTTCTGCCTTTTTTTCTTTTTTTTCTTTTTTTTTAAAGAACGGCAAATGACTAGGTGTATACACAAACTCTTACTACAAGACTCCCGAGCTTTGTACGATCTAAAACAGAGAGGAAACTACTGAATCTGAAGATGACTCTAAAAGGAAAAACATAGATCTGGTTGTAAGCTTTACAAAATATATCAAAACTCTCCAATCCGGGTAGGCAAGTGCGAGATATGATATTTTTAGTATCACCTACACAGCCTGCCCAAATTATTCTCGAATTCCAACAAACAAACCGACTCCAATTTGATTTGAACTCAAAAACTAGGGGATAAAAATACCTTAAACACTTGATAGACAGACAAAAACACGGTGGTAAAAACATGACAAGAACTCAAAACTCTAAACGAACTAAATGCTAAGACCAGCAACTTCAAAAGACGATGCAACCAAAAACTCAAAAAGCCGATACCAAGCAGAACTAGTAAAAGGCTCAAAGAGGCTTGGTTCTCGGGTAAACTATTTTTTTGTGTGGCTTTTTCTGGACTGTAGGAAAAAAATGATAACTTGAAATCTCTCACTGATCTACTGTAGCTCTGATACCACTTGATGGAGGAATTGGATGGCCCGATCTTTTGGTGAGAGGATAGAGATAAGATAACTTCGATTGGAAGGAGAGGACATTGATGACCCGACTACAACCGTACGAGACGTCCGTGTTGCGCCTTAGCGATCGATACACCAACTCCAAGGGTTGTTGATCTTATCGGTGATCAACCTTGTTCCTGCAAGCAATCAAAGAACGAGCAAGAACAAGATAAAGGAGCAACTATAATTGCTGGATGTGAAAGATGCACAAAGCGTAGTTGGGGTTCTGAAACGTGAAATCGACGATCTAACTGATCACGGGTTTACACAGACAAGTAGCATTGGCTAAACTTTTATCTAATCAAAACCTGAATTACAACTGAAGTCTCTAGGGTTATTTATAGCCCTAGGGATGTTCCCAAAGTTTGGAAACTTATTACATATCGAAACTACTAATTATTTCCTAAACAGATTGACTAGAAAAAAAGAAACACACATTGATTTAGTGATTGTGATCTCCTCCCGTTAACATGAAAACGTGCCCCCACACTTGAGTCAGTTCGACGATCCAAAATTGTGCGGATACTTAGGGACAAGACTAAGTGTAACACATCACCGATGTCACATTCTGACTACCCTTAGCCATGGTAAGGGGGTGGAGTCGCCAGGTAATCAGATCACACAGAAATAATCCAATTAGCCAAAAGAAATATATTAAATAGAATAAATCAGCAAACCGAGTGAAGCCTGTCTGCTTCGAAGTACGGTACGAAGGGGGTCACCGAAGTGTACCTTCAGCATCTAATGCGAAGTGTCCCGCCGAAGGGTACCTTCGGCGTTCGGGCTGATCTGGCCGAAGATGAACTTTGAATGGATCTGGATGCAACAATCACCTCTGAACAGCGGGGTTCAGTGCGAAGTCTCTGATACAGTAAGATACAAAATATTAACTCAGGCGCAACGCGCGAATGTGACTTCGTCCGGAGTGGAGTATGAGCATGGCAAAGCCTGTCGTGACGAAGTCTGCTGACAGAGCGTGTGGTCGAAGCAATAGTCTCACCGAAGGGTGTTCTAGCAACCTCCAAAGCCGATCTCTCAGCTCTGGACACCTCTGATGAAGTAGCTCCGAACGTGGAAACCTGCAACAGAGTAGATTCAAAGTACCAATTTGGCCTAAGGACCGAATTCTGCTAAGTGTTGCACTAGTAGCGAAGGTAGCAATCTATTACGCAGATTAGCGGATACTTCACAGGCGAAGTAACAAGGCGATAGCAATCTATTACGTAGATTAACAGATACTTCATAGGCGAAGTAACAAGGCGATGGCAATCTATTACATAGATTAATGGATACTTCACGAGCGAAGTAACAAGGATTACCACTGTTCCGAAGTGGCCGTCGGAGGGCTTCTAGACAAACCCATGAAGAGTACATAAAGTAAAGATAAGTAAATGTGATTCAAAGCTAGGCTTTGTGGTTGATTTGTGTTGGGGGGCTTTGAACTGGCTTCATCTCTATACTTATAGGGGTTAGACTTCTAATCTAATCTGCTATAATTCGGCTGAATAGAGATAAACACTTAGCCGGAATTGGGTCCAACTCTATCTCTGCCTGAAGTGGGCCTTCGGCATGGCCTGCCGAATCCTGCTCCTTGGGCCGAAGCTTCGGCGGGGTGGGCTTCCGAAGGCCTCATGGCCGAAGGCCGTGGGCTGGCTAGAAGCTTCCGGAGCACATAGCCCAATGGTCCTTCATCCCTGTAGGGCTTCGGCCTGACCCGGGACATGTGCATTTTCGGCCCAAATTACCAAATTTGATATTTTGACAATCTTAATCTTTAATGCCATTTTTGCTATCAACACATGCCCCCTGCCTTTTAGTGAACTAAGTGAACTAAAAGCACAACAGGCTAAAGACGATACTTTCCATATCGTCCTTTCGACCTCTTCTAAGGTGTTTGCCACACGCTTGGGAAATACCTTTTCAAGTATCTACCATTCAATGCCCTTCGAAACCGCTCTCCTTGCAGAGATTCTAACACATGCGTTTCTAGGAGCGATTTCGGCTAGTTTGAAAGGGCCTTCCCAACTAGGTGACCATTTACCAAACTTACGACTCGTAGTGCCTAAGGGTAAAATCGTCTTCCAAACCAAGTCACCCACTTGAAATGATTTTGGTTTAACCTTCTTATTGTAGGCTTTAGCTACTCTCCTCTTGTCTACTTCTATGGCTTCTAAAGCCTTCAATCTCTTATCGGTCACTTCTTCTAGATTGTCTTTCAAAAGAGTTTCATACTCGTTGACCGATAAGCCATCTTTCTTTAACACTCTTAGAGAGCCAAGATCCACTTCTACAGGTAGAATGACTTTTTGTCCATATACCAACTCATATGGACTAACTTTGGTAGCACCATGCTTTGCAATTCTACAAGCCCATAACGCCTCGGAGAGCACTTCATGCCACCTTTTAGGGAACTCTTCAATTTTCTTCTTAATGAGCTTAATAACTATTTTATTACTAGACTCGACCTGACCATTGGCCTGAGCATAGTAGGGCGAAGAGTTTATCAACTTAATACCATAATATTCGGCAAAGTCCCTCACTTCTTTAGAAACAAATGAACTACCTTGATCCGTAGTGAGAGTTTGGGGAATATTGAATCTATGTATGATGTGCTTCAAGACAAAGTCAAGTACCTCGTTGTGAGTCATGTTCTTGAGAGGTACGGCCTCGGTCCACTTGGTGAAGTAATCCGTCGCCATCAGCACGAACTGATGCCCCTTTGAGGAAGGAGGGTGAATCTAGCCGATGAAGTCTAAACCCCATCCTCGGAATGGCCATGGCTTGCCAATAGGGCTAAGTAATGAAGCAGGAGCCAATTGAATATTGCCAAACTTCTAACATGCTTCACACCCTCTATAATACTTAAAACAATCATCAGTCATAGTCGACCAATAGAAACCCGCTCTTTTGAGCATCCAACTCATTTTCTGGGCCGACTGATGAGTGCCACAAAGTCCTTCATGGACTTCTCCCACAGCAACCTGGGATCGTTCGTGTTCTAGACACTTTAACAGTACTACATCAATGGTTCGGTGATACAATGTGTTGTCTATCAACACAAACTTAAACGCTTGTCGGCGAACTTTCCGATCAACCCTTTGGCTAGGGTCTCTCAAATACTGGACGATTGGAATTCTCTAATCGCCCTTATGGGCTTCGGAGGGTTTCGCTATTTCACCCCCTGAAAAAATATCTAGGCTACTGATCTCGGGGTGCCCCCCGAGTCCTTCCTGCTTCTACCGAAGCCTGGCTGGACTAGCCGTGCGGAGTGCATCAGGCCGAAGCCCCCTGCCGGACGATCCAGGCTCCCAGAGGCTCTCACTGTCCCGAGGACTCTGGCTCGTGGGCTCCGGTGTGCCAGACCCTTCGGTGGGTGGAGTACTCCAGCCCCAAGACCTTGGCGCGCAGCAGTCTCCGGCAGTCGGAGGGGTCTGACCCGGAGGGTGTGCCTGTCCGAAGTCACTGGCTTCAGCAGCGAGACTAAACATCGGCTTCTCCCATATAAAAAATTTCCCTCTCCTGACTTGGTAACCAGATGCTTGCTGAGCCAAATCATTTGCAACTAAATTGGCCTCTCTTGTCACATGAGAAATTTTGAAGTCATCAAAAGTATCAACTATGTCTAGGCACTTATCCAAGTAGCTCTTTAGCAAGCCGTTAAAACATTGAGCACTCTTAGTCACTTGTTGTACTACTAACAGAGAATCTCCATGCGCATGAACATGTTTAACACCTATGGATTCTAACAATTCAAGCCCTAGCAGTAAAGCCTCGTATTCAGCTTGGTTATTAGTAGAAGGAAACTCTAAACAAGCTGAGGTCTCAAAGTGTACTCCGCTAGGCGATATGAGAACCACCCCAATACCTTGGACATTTTTGCAAGCTGAACCATCAAAGTAAAGTTTCCATGGTATTACCTCAATCAAAGCAACGTTGTCGCTCCAACTGACGTCTATGTGGTGATCAACTATAAAATTGGCTACGATTTGGCCTTTCATAGCTCTTAGGGGTTCATAGGCCAAATCGTATTCAATCAAAGCGTAAGCCCACTTTCTGATTCTTCCACTTAGAATCAGCTTTTGCAACATGCGTTTTATAACATCGGTTTGACAAACGACAACACATGTAGTAGGGAGAAGATAATGGCGCAATTTGGTACATGCGTAGTAAAGTGACAAACACAAACGTTCCACAAACGCGTACCTGGTTTCGGCATCCAGCAGGCGGCGGCTCAAGAACGTGATGATGTACTCTTTTCCTTCCACCTCCTGGGTTAGCACGGCCCTGATCACGCTATATTCAGCAGCGATGTATAGCCGAAACGGAATCTCGGCTTTGGGTGCTCTCACCACGGGCGGCGATGACAAGCACTCCTTGATTTTCTCAAAGGCGCTTTGCTGGCTTGCCCCCCCAGGTGAACTCGACCTCGTTCTTTAGCCGGAGTATGGGGACAAAGGCATCAATCTTGCCAGACAAGTTAGATATAGAGCGACGCAAATAATTCATCTTTCCTAGCAACTTTTGCACATCTTTTTTGCATGTCGGCGCCGTAACATTTCTAATCTTCTCAAGCCTCTTAGGATCAATCTCTATGCCTCTTTCATGAATCATGAAACCTAAAAACTTACCCGCCGACACGCCAAAAGCACATTTGAGTGGGTTCATTTTTAAACCATACTGTCGCATCCTATCAAAAGCAACTTTCAAATTGGCTAAATGGTTCCCCATAGCGTCCGATTTGACTACGACATCATCAATGTAAACTTCTAACATAATTCTAGCAAGTCATGAAAGATCAAGTTCATAGCACGCTGATATGTGGTGCCAGCATTCTTCAAACCAAAAGTCATAACGACCCACTCAAATAAACCAACAAAACCAGGGCATCGAAAGGCTTTCTTGTAGACGTCCTCTTCAGCCATAAAGATTTGATTATAACCAGCATTGCCATCAAGAAAGCTTAGTACCTTGTGTCCTAAAGCATCGTTGATTAGCATGTCAGCTATCGACATCGGATACTCGTCCTTCAGAGTGGCCTTGTTCAGATCCCTGAAATCAATACCACTTGCCAATGACTTCATGAAAACTGTATTATTGTTTTGGTGTTGTTTCTTCTGAAGTTCATTTTCAGTTTTGAATATGTTACTTGATAAAAAGTTGTGAGCCATCAAGTTTTTGAAAGTTTGGCAAATAATTGGTTTGGTTACACAAGAGGTTCTGATCATCTTTATTATCATTGTTTTACTGATTCAAAGTGATTAAACTTGATATGTACTTTCAGCTGAGTATTGTGGTAGTTGAGGGTTAAATTTGTTAATCATTGTTTCATTTATTCACTCAAGTAATCTATGCTAAGAAACAGATTCATCACCAAGAGTGTTGCTGATGTGTTAGCTAAAAATTTCACTTTGATCATCTTGCTAACCTTCAAATGATTTGAACTGAAATGTATTGAGTTATGCTTTGTTATTTTCTGAATTCTCTGAACCCTGTCGGAGATCGATTGGTCGACAGCCTTCTGTCGGCACTCCATTTACCGAACTAGGCAAACAATTTTGGAGAACCAAACTCCGACAATACCTATCAGCAAATCATAATCTGAATTAAGTGGAATTTCAAATTTGATTTGATTTTAGTTCTGGTTTTAAATTGTGGGTCTAATTTAGATTCGGAAATTTTTAGAGGAGCATTAGGGTGTTTTGAAAAGGCCATCTTATTCACGAGAATTTATCGAGGCGCCTATTCACCCCCTCCTCTAGTCGCCATTCTGATCTCACAATGAGTTGTCTGGTAAAAGGTGGTCAAAAAAGTCCATCCATATTGTTACAATATGATCGGACGTGCATGAGCCGATAAAGGAGAGAGAAGATAAAGATGATCCAAAATCGGTTACAAAGTAGACTACTTGGACGGAAAGTCTCCAGACTATAAATATGTATCTAATTAGCTAGGTTTACAAAGACAATCAACCACAACAAACTACTACTTTCGGCGCATCGCCACCCTTGGATTCTCAAGGTTAATCCCGGTAGAACTTGGCACTTGGAATCGAGTTGTATCATCTTGATCTCCGGTGAAGAGGTGAGTCCCACCACCCCGACGGTCACATCAATTAAGGTTTGTTCTTCGATACTGCATCGTATCTATCTCTTGAGGTATCAACCTGATCGGTTTGATCATCGGGTTTATCTTAGTATATTTTTGCTAGGTCTAAAGCTGCATCAGTTTTGATATCTTAGATTGATGTGAATTAGGTATCATAGTTTAAGGCTTTATCGGTTAAGTTCGACATCTTGATCTATTGTATCATGTTTATTCTATGTACCATTCATCTAAACAAAGTATGTGTGAGGCGTTGAAGTGTTATTGATTTATCGTGATTAGCGACTGTCTCGGTTTGGTCCAATCTTGTAGTTGCGGTGATTTAATGATATGAATATGTTATTTGGCATGCTAAGTTTAGTTTCTATCGGAGTATAAGTCGATAGGTTATCTTTTTTAAAGTTATGCTTTATCTCTACCTGTGAGGCATTCATCGGCCCTGTCACACAAGGATGCTATCTTATCAACCGATATAGTATTCAGCCCGATACGTGGGCGTGGTCATTGGCCCCATGGCCGATAGGCATGTTTATTCCTTCTTATTTTATTCTCGCCACAGTCATTGGCTCGACAACCGATCGACTTTGCTACTAATGACATTTCTTATGATTCCTTATCAGTTGTAGGGTTAAACTGATTGACACGCTCAGAACCTTCTAAGATTATAGGACCTACACTGGAGTTAAGCAGATCTCTTAGGCCATGCGTGTGACCAAAAAATACACCAACACTTTGAGAGTAGCTTTGCAAGAGGAGAAGAGATATTTTGCAAGCTTAGGCAGCTTCAAACGGCAATATCTAAACAAGATGTGTTTGTTGGGTTGTATGTACTATGATAAGCAAATGGAATTAGTTTTAATGAAAACGCAAATTTGAAATGATCAAATGGGACCCTTTGCATGCATATTGTGATATTGCATTGACTATTCCATGTTTAATCAAGTGTCTTTATGTATGCCCCTTTACTGGGTAGTAGGTAAGAAGTCGTTTCATTCAGTAGAGAGAGTAGAAGAAAAGTAGAAAAGTTCATTGTGATTTGTTTTTTCAACAGATCGTCTTGTTGATATTTGACGTATAGTACACAACTATATGTGATCAAGTCTATTAAGATCATAAATATGGTTCATGTTGTTGTAGGAAATACCTGCCAACAAAGAGCAACCAAAAAATAGGAACGCTGGATGAGCAAGTCCAGTTACTGATCCTAGAAGTCGCCGACGAACACCTCCATCACCAAGACTCGCACATCAGCCTTTTGAACGCCATCGTCGACGGTGCGCGGGATGGTCGCAACACGGCGGAGGCAGAGGACTTCATCGTCGGAAACTGCAAGATCATCTACTTCGGGGAGGCACAAGAGCACGGAAGTCACCGCCATCTGGTGCCTGATGCTACTCGCCCCGCACCTAGTGTGGCAGCTAGGAACAATCCTGTGCTACTACAGGTCTGCCGGGAAAGGACGTCGTTGGACGTCGACGCCCTCCGCAGGCTAAAGATCGCGAGCAACGAAAAACATAAACTACTTAATTCATTATGTAACTTGATAGCAATTAAGTAATTAACTAGTTGCTGTTGACGGTGGTGGTGGCATCCAAGTGAAGTGTAGGTGATGATGGTGATCCAGGAGACGCTTTGCCTGTACCCTATGGTGTCGTTGATGATGCGCGATGCCCTGACGGACGTCAAGCTTGGCAATGTTGACGTGGATCGTGGCACCATAGTCTAGGTGCCCAAGCTGATGCCACGAACGAGTTCCTCCCTGACCGGTTCGTGAACAGTGTGACGATTGTGTGCAAGGTGGCGCACATGTATGTGCCATTCGTGCAGACTGTAACACCCGGAAATCACACGATTACGATTTCATTGAATTTCCTTAAAAAATCTGCTTACAAAATGTTCATCAAACGATAATGTCTTATGACAAACAAAATATAGCTCAAGAGCTATTTTATTACACTGAAAATAAAATAAAAAAAATGAAAGACTCCAAAACGACGAACATCTTGCTCCTAGAATCGCGCCTTGACTGGGACGGATTACTCTAGGCCTTCTTATTCGACAAACTCAGCATCTAAAAAGGGTTATTAAACTAGGATGAGTACAAAATGTACTCAACAAGCCACTTAATGCAACATAAATACAAAGGTAATATCAAATGATAGGCATATGGCTTGTTTTGTATAAAAGTATATTTTTTGTAGTTAAGCATTTATGGTGAACATTTTTAGTGAACAGAAAGTAAATGATATGAAAACCATCCACTATCTCGAGTAGCACAACTATACTCACTCGCACAATAGTCCTTATAAAACCAATAACCATTCACATTCAAGTTATTTATACTAACTACGAAGAACATCACTTAGCTCGCCCATAACCGTAGGCACGACTTTTCAAAAATATTGTACTCTAATCAGAGGTATACAAATTTACCCACAAGGCAAGAACTTAGCAAATCTTTACCAAATTCCTACCAAAAACCTTTGACATAGTTCGTCTTAACAGAAGGACAACCACACTAGGTTTCACCGATGCTCCAACACTTGGATTACGTACACCCCCTTTTTGTGCCATTGTGTCTAGTCAATAAAAAAGAAACAAGGCGTCTTTTCTTTTGGACTCTCTTGACCTGCCGCTCGGTGCATTCTTCTGAACCAACCTATACGCCAGGTTAGGCCTTACCCACTAGACTTATGGCTTGTACGGAAATGCTTTGCAACAGATCCCACAGACTGGTCCTTATAGTGCCTGGGATGCTACCAACCAATGCACTCGCTTGCACCCGAAAACCCACCTTTACCATTAGCTTAAACATTTTCCAAACATTGCTTCCATCTTTTAGAACCATGAGAAGAGAAATATTTGGGACATATAGAAGAATAAAATAGCCAATCTAGTCTACGACTCATTTGTAGAAATACTAAGCAAGTGTGCCAATACTTAGGCACTATTTAATATTGTAGTATTTAGGGAGACAATAGAAAATAGATCAAAATAATGGCTTGGGTTTGCACAACAAGGTCAAGGGATATAAATAAATATAACTATAGATTTTAATTGGATTAATGCAATTAATTCCTATGTGTTATAGCAATAAGTAATTTGGAAACACGAGTTCAATATGTTCCAGGTATGGGGTGTGACTTTTTTGCTCAACAAAAGACGAAGACGACTCCTCGACAAAAGACTCAGGCTCCTCAATAGCTTCAAACTCTAAAAGCACGCAAAACAAGGAAAGCACAATTAAAAGGAGAAAAATAAACAGTACAATTCATGAAATTAAATTAGTTCATGTTGTAGAGAAAATTATGAGGATCAAAATGGAATTTGAATGGATGAATTTGGAGTTAGGATGTGAATGATATGAATTTTTGAAGTTTGAATCAATTCTAGAATTATTTTTGAACTGAAAAATAGAAAAAATCCACGGTGAACCCACACATGTGTGCTTTGAACTGGACGATTGAGAGGCGTCAGATCAAGATCCAACGGCGGGGCGTGAGGCGAGATGCGTTAATTTAAGATCAACGGCTAGGATTATTAAAACACTCGAATAGGTACGCATCCACACACCAACTGAGTCACGTCATGGATTTAATCAGGACTGCATGATCTAGATCGGACGACCAGGGTCCGATCTAGCACGAGGGAGCATTGCCGGCGATGATCGAGCGTGACGGTGATATTACCAGTGACGGCGAGTGGCGGTTGGGAAATCTAAAGGAAAGAATGGGTAGGGAATAACGAGGGGAATACAATGGTACTTAGGATAGTGCCCCGCGATGATGGATGGCGGCCGACGGCGAGGAGTGATGGAGGAAACTCCTCAGGTCAATGACTCTGAAAAGATCCGACGACAAGGAGGCTGAATGGGGTCGATGCCGAGGACAAGGAGGTGGTGGCGATAAAGATGGTGTGGGCCGCGAGGGCTGACGAGGTCACCGGCGGCGAGGTGAGGCTGTCGGAGTTAAAATAGGGCCGCAACCGGCGGTGAGACGACAATCGGTGAAGCTAAAGATTGAAATGGGTTCGGGGGGTCGATGTGGGGGTTTATATAGGGACTAAATGTCGAGGATCACGGAGTTAGGCGCTAGGGTTTGCTACGGCGGTGAGAGATTTGGGGATTCCGGCGGGAGTCTCGGGGCTCTACAGAAGGGATGACAAGTAGGGTCCGCATGTCAACGGGCAGAGCGGAGACGCGAGGTTGACGGATGGGGTCCACACGTGTCACGCCCCGATTTATCAAAATCGAGACATTATTGAATTTCCATAGAAAAACAATAATACAAGAGGTTCATCATGCGACAACGTACATACGATAATATCCATGGTACGCAGACCATATTTATTACAACATTGTTTTAGTAAAAACAGTAATAGGATAATTTAAACAGCGGCATGACGAACGTCTTCTTCAGGATTTTTCTTCTTGACTGGGTCGCTACTCCAGACCGTCTTCAAGATAAACATCCTCTGTGGGGTCCAACGGGTATGAGTACAAAAGTACTCAACAAGCCACCGCAAATGCAAATAATAATGCAGGATAATAAACAAGGAAGGATAAAGGCTAACAATGCGAAATAAAGCAGTTGCAGTTATGGCATTTAGTGTAATCACATTTTAATCATGCGGAAAGTAAACATGAACATCATCAACATCAACTAACTCGAGGAGTACGTTTTACCTCCTCGCACAACGGTCCTTACATGACAAACAACATGCACATCCATATTCAAGTAGACTAACTGGGGGATGTCACGCAACCCGCCCTTGACCGTGGGCTCGGCTTTTCGAAAAGATTTAAGACTCTGATCAGAGATGTACTACTGTACCCACAAGGCACGCACTCACCTCAACGAGATGACCCATTTCACGGGAACTCGTGCCAAAACCTCAATATGAGATGTTCCAAGCGATAACCACCCGCTCTAGGTTTCGCCGGCGCGCCGGGCCGCATCCCGGCTAACGTCGCACCCCCTTTTGCGCCACATTGGTACAAGTCACCCGCAGGTGCAACTTGACCCATCTCCAAGTGGTGGCCTCGGTTTGGAACAACCCATACCTTAGTTAGGACTTACCCACTAGACTTGTGGTTAGTACGTAAGTGTATTGCAACGGATCCCTCAGACCGGTCCTTATAGTGCCCCGGGTGCGACTGACCAATGCCCTAGCTTGCACCCGGAACCCACCATGCATACACTCACAACCATGACTCATCACCAACAGAATTTCCAAAGATAAGAAGTAACGGGATCATATAACAGAACCATTTCACTACGACTCATTTTTATCCTATAGCGGCCGTGCCAATACATTGGACACTAGCTAATATCATTGATCATATGGTGACAAGGAGGTTAGGCGAGATAGCATGGCTTGGGTTGCACATCAAGGTCGGGGGATCCTAAATAAATATAATGTAAGGGTTCATTTGACTAATGCATATACATAACCTATGTGTTTTAGCGATAGTCGATTCAGACATGGGTTCAATATGCTCAAAAGAATGGTTTGGTGACTTGCCTTGTTCAGCAAAGGGAGAGGGAGGGACTTCGGGGAAGTACTCCGGCTCCTCGGCGACGTCGTAGTCTTTTTAATATAAAGTAAAATAAAAAGAGTACCACATTCAATCAAACCATATAACATTACATTGCAAGCATATAAGTTAAAGTTGGTTTGATTAAAAATAAAATAAATTCAGATATTAAAGTTCTGAAATTTATTCCTCCATTAATTTAAAGTGAATCTAAATAAATCATTGTTTTTCATAAAAGGGTTTTTAAGTGGGCATAACCCTACATTGAGTTTTCTAACCAATTTAGTTCAAATGATTTATAGGAAACCTAGTGGTTTTAGTGTTTAACAGTAAAGGACAATTATACAATTTTTCTGGAATTTAAATATTGAAATTCACATTTAAATCCTAAGGGCATTTGAATACTTATTTAAATAAACATGAAAATGTCCAAATAAACCTACTGTTTTTATTGCCTAAACATGTAGAGAATAATTTCATGAATTTTCTAAAATTGAAATGGCAATTTTTAGAGTCCAAATGCATTAGATATGAATTTTACAAGTTTAAAAGCATTTCTGGAATTTTATTTTCAAATTTTAAACCTCTCGGGTCCACGGTGAGCCAGGCCCACGGTGAACCCGCGCACTGTGCGCGTGCGCCGGCTCGATCTGGACCGTCGGATCCAGATCCGACGCGCGAGGGCGAGGCGGGACGCGCAAGTGGCTACGTACGGCCAGGATTAAAACGTGCGAACCGGTACCACGTGGACGCACAGGATTAAACGCGGGTTTTAAATACAGATGGACGCACGAGATTAAAACGTACCGCTTCACTCAGATCCGACGGCGCCGATTAAATCGCACGAGGGATTAAATCTGGGCCGTTAGATCTGGATCGCGCGGCGCGGATCGAATCCGACACGGCACGGGTACTCGACCCGTGCCGGTCGTCTTCTCCGACGACGGCGAGCGGGCCAACGGCCACGGCGAGCGACGGCGGTCCTAGCTAAGCCTAGAAATGGAAAGAGGACACTACGGCGGTCATGTCGGTACCTTAAGCGAGGCGAGGGGTCGACGGAGCGAGACCGGCGACGAGGGTAGACGGCGGAGCGGTTCGGGGTCCTCGTCGGCGATGGTGTTCCGGCGGTCTCCTTGACCAGCGGGGACGTGGCCGAGGTAGGGGACGTCCTTGCGGTCACGACGGTGGCGGAGGCGCGGGCCGGGGTGGACCGAGACGACGGCGAGGGGCGGCCGGAGGCGAAGCAGGGGGAAATTGTTCAACGGCGAAAGGAGGGCGCTCTATTCGTTCTCAAAGCGAGTGGGCGTGGGGGTCGGACGCGGCGGAGGCCGGGGGTTAAATAGGACGTCGGAGGGGGCTCACATGCAAGGAAAGCCGAGGGGGAAATTGAAGTCGCCGGCGAGGGCGCGGCCATGCATGGAGCTGCGTTCCCGGGGGTTTAAACGCGTGCCTTTAAGGGTTTAATTGGGCGGGGGACCTCGGGGAGTTATTAACCGGCGTCGGTTTAACGGGAGGGGGAGCCGGCGAGGGGATCCGAGGCGAAGTCTTCGCCGGCGGGATTAGGGGGGGGCCGGCGCGGGGTTGAAGACGGTTCTGACGAGCGGGGGCCACAGGCCAGTGAGCGCGAGCGTGCGAGGGTGGCGCCTGACGGGTGGGGCCGGGGTGTCGGGTTCGCGCGCGAGGGGAGGGATTCGGCGCCGACAGGTGGGACCGGGTTGTCAGCCAGAGGGGAGCGCGGTAACGGGCTGGGCCGGCCGGGAGAGAGAGAAGGGAGGGGGAGGAGCCCATTACTGTTCTAATGCTTTTCTGAATAAAAATAATTCCAGAAAATAGATTAAAAGATTAGGGCTACTTCCAAGGCTGGTAAAAATTTATAAAAATTCTCAAAATTATCTTTTGGCCTTAGGATCATATACAAAAAGTTTCACCTCCTAATTTGGTCATCTACTCTATGTTGTAGTTCAAAAGGGTATAAAAGGGATTTAAAAGTATTTTCTGAAATAATAATTCCAAGAAATTGAATTTAATAATATTTTTATTGTTTTGAAAAATTGAGGTGTTACAAACCTATCCCCCTTACAAGAATCTCGTCCTCGAGATTGGAACGCTACTCGAATAGCTCGGGGTATTGGGCTTTCAGCTCGTCTTCTTTTTCCCAAGTGGCTTCTTCTGCGGGATGGTTGTTCCATTGGACTTTGCAGAAGCGGACGACGCGACTTCTGGTTACTCTCTCCTTGGTTTCCAAGATCTTGACGGGTCTTTCTATGTAGGTCAAGTCTTCTTGGACGTTGAGCTGCTGAAGGTCGGCTTGCTCGGTGGGCACACGGAGACACTTCTTCAGCTGCGAGACATGGAACACATCATGAACGCCTGCCAAGGATGGAGGCAGTTCAAGTTGATATGCCACTTCTCCTTGTCGACGGAGGATCTGGAAAGGTCCGACGTAGCGGGGTGCTAGTTTGCCTTTCATGTTGAACCTTTGAGTGCCACGGAGGGGAGTGACTCGGAGGTAGACATAATCACCCTCCTCAAAGGCTAGATCTCTTCGACGGTTATCGGCGTAGCTCTTTTGCCTGGACTGGGCTGCCTTTAGTCGGTCTCTTATGATCTTAACTTTTTCTTCGGCTTCTCTCAATAAATCTGTCCCGAACAGTTGTGATTCTCCGGTTTGATCCCAGAGCAACGGCGTTCTGCACTTGCGCCCATAGAGTGCTTCGAACGGGGACATTTGCAGGCTGGCTTGATAGCTGTTGTTGTAGGAGAACTCTGCATAAGGTAAGTTCTTGTCCCACATTCCGCCAAAGTCTAGAGCGCAAGCTCTAAGCATATCCTCCAATATCTGGTTGACCCTTTCGGTTTGACCGTCGGTCTGTGGATGATAGGCGGTGCTAAAGTTCAGCCGGGTGCCGAGTTCCTCTTGAAGGTTCTTCCAAAACTTGGAGGTAAACTGACTCCCGCGGTCAGATACAATCTTCTTAGGAACTCCGTGGAGGCACACGATCCGGGTCATATACAACTCAGCCAACTTGGCGACGGTGTAAGTTGTCTTGACCGGAACGAAGTGGGCTACCTTGGTGAGTCGATCAACGATCACCCAGATAGAATCATGACCAGCTTGGGTCCTGGGCAGTCCCGTGATGAAGTCCATTCCTATTTCTTCCCACTTCCATTCGGGGACTTTGAGGGGTTGAAGCAGTCCGGCAGGTCTCTGATGCTCTGCCTTGACTCGCCGGCATGTGTCGCACTTGGCCACATACTCAGCTATCTCTCTCTTCATACTGACCCACCAATATTTTTCCTTCAGGTCTTGGTACATCTTTGTACTCCCGGGGTGAATGGAGTATAGAGTATCGTGGGCTTCCTGAAGGATGAGGGTCTTCAACTCAGGTAGGTTGGGTACGCATACTCGGTTTCCGAACCAAATGGTACCATGTTCATCCTCGGAGAATCCGGGGGCTTTACCCTTCCTCATGTTTTGCTGGATCTCCAGGATGTCCGGGTCTTCCTTCTGCTTCTCTCGGATCTGGTCTATTAAGACAGGTCGAGACTCCAAGGCAGCGAGGTACTCTCGGGTGGTGATCCCTAGGTTTAGCCTTTCCATCTCTTTATAAAGTAGAGGAGCCTGGTCTTGAATCATGATGGCATTGCAGTACCCTTTTCGACTAAGGGCGTCTGCCACCACATTCGCTTTGCCTGGATGATAATGGATGCCCAAGTCGAAATCCTTGATCAGTTCCAGCCATCTCCTTTGCCTGAGGTTCAGATCTGGTTGGGTGAATATGTACTTGAGACTCTTGTGGTCGGTGAAGACCTCACACCGATTTCCCACAAGGTAATGTCTCCATATCTTCAAGGCATGAACCACGGCTGCTAGTTCCAGGTCGTGGGTCGGGTAGTTCAGCTCATGCGGTCTCAATTGCCGGGAGGCGTAGGATATCACCTTCCCTTCTTGCATTAAGACGCATCCCAATCCTTGACGAGAGGCATCGCAGTAGACGTGGAAGTCTTTCCGGATGTCTGGCAGAGTCAGAATGGGAGCTGACACAAGCTTCTTCTTGAGGGTTTGGAAACTTTCTTCGCAGTCGGGGGTCCAATCAAACTTCACCTCTTTTTGCAGAAGTCTGGTCATCGGCTTGGCGATCTTGGAAAAATTCTCGATGAACCGGCGGTAGTATCCGGCCAATCCGAGAAAACTCCGGATCTCGGTCACGGTCGATGGCTGTAGCCAGTTGGTTACCGCTTCAACGGTGGTTGGGTCCACTGCTATTCCTCCGGCAGATATGACATGGCCGAGGAACTTCACCTCAGACGACCAAAATTCGCATTTGCTGTATTTGGCGTATAGTTGCTGCTCCCTTAGCTTTCCGAGGGTCAGACGGAGGTGAGTCTCGTGTTCTTCCTTGGTCTTGGAGTAAACGAGGATATCGTCGATGAATACCACGATGAACTTGTCCAAGAACTCCATGAATACATTGTTCATCATGTTCATGAAGAAGGCCGGGGCATTCGTGAGTCCGAACGACATCACAGTGTACTCGTAGAGTCCATAGCGGGAGGTGAAGGCAGTCTTGGGTATATCTTCCTCCCTGATCCTTAACTGGTGATAACCTGACCTGAGGTCGATCTTGGAAAACACCGAGGATCCTTTCAGCTGATCGAACAGGTCGTCGATCCGAGGCAATGGGTATTTGTTCTTGATGGTTACGTCGTTCAAGGCTCTATAGTCCACGCACATCCTCTTGGTCTTGTCCTTCTTCATGGCAAATATGACCGGTGCACCCCAGGGTGAGGTACTCGGTCGGATGTAACCTTTCTGCTCTAGGTCTTCGATGTTGCTCTTGACTTCGGCTAGTTCATTGGCGGCCATTCGGTATGGGCGCTTGGAGATTGGAGTGGTCCCCGGGACAAGCTCGATTCTGAATTCGATGTCCCGCTTGGGAGGCATTCCGGGCAGATCTTCAGGGAAAACGTCTGCAAACTCCTTGACTATTGGCACCTCTTCAAGAGCTATAGAGCGAAGGGACGCTCCGAGTGGTTTGCGACTGGTCATCCGGAAGGTGACGGTTACGCCTTCAGGACTGGTCACCGTGACGGACTTGTTGGCACAGTCGATCACTCCCTTGTGCTTCATCAACCAATCCATACCTAGAATAAGGTCGAGTCCGGTGCATTGGATAAGGACAGGCTCGGCCCGAAACAGCACTCCTTGGATGTCAAGTTGAACCTTAGGGCTGTAGAAACGAGCTGAGGTCCTATTGCCGGGGGTGGCAATCACCATGGGAATTGGTAGAGGGAGCACGTCCAGATTGTTTGTTTTAGCAAAATTTTCCGAGACGAAGGAGTGGGTTGCTCCAGAGTCAAACAATATAACGGCCGGTACGGAATTCATAGTAAACGTACCGAGTACGACTTCAGGAGCCTCCTGAGCTTCCTCCGCGCTGATGTGGTTGACGCGGGCGCGAACGGCCTGGTGGGGTGCTGCGCCTTGGTTCTGCTTGGGGTGAGGACACTGGTGCGAATAGTGCCCTTCCTTGCGGCAGTTGAAGCAGACAACCGGCCTTCCTTGGCGATCCCTCAAGATCGGGGCCTTGGCGGCTGGTGCCGGCTGAGCGGCCGGAGCTGGTGGAGCGGGGCGAGGATGCCCGGCGTTGGATCCACTGGCTGCGTGAGGTGGCCTGTAGGCGGGTCGAGGATGGTAGGCGGGCGCTGGTGGCGGAGGGACGAAGCGGGGCCTCTGAGTGTTCGCCTGCTGGTGCTTGAAGGCGATCATCTTCCTCTTCTTGAGGTCCAACTTGTTCTGCTCAGTCTCTTGGATGAGCGCTTTATTGACCAGCCGCTGGAAGTCGGCGAAGTCGGCGGCGACGAGCTGGATGGACAGCTCATCCTTAAGTCCCCTTAGGAACTTGGCTTGGCGGAGGGCGTCGGTGCGCACTTCCTCCGGTGCGTAGCGAGCGAGGCGGTTGAACTCATGGAGGTACTCCATGACAGTTCGGTTGCCTTGTTGCAGGTCGCGGAACTCCTGCTGTTTCACCGCGATGACACCGGCGGGGACGTGGGCGGCGCGGAAGGCGATGGTGAACTCTGCCCAAGTCACCATGTGGCCCTCTGGCTGGGACGCGCGATAGTTGTCCCACCACTCAGCGGCGGGACCCTGGAGCTGATGAGTGGCGAAGGCCACTCGCTCCCGGTCTGTGCAGGGGAGGAGGTCGAGCTTCTTCTCGATGGTGCGGAGCCAATCTCCGGCCTCCATCGGGTTGGTCGTGCTCGAGAAGATGGGCGGGCGCACGCGCAAGAACTCGGAGAGTTGCGGAGCGGCCGCGGGTGCTGGTGCGCGAGGGGCGGGCTCCCCATTCTGCAGACGGTCCAACTGAGCCTGTTGGTGCTGCATTTGGGTGAGGAGGGCGGTGATCAGATGATTCTGGTTCGCCATCATTTCCGCCAAGGTGGGGTGGTTGGCGGAAGGCGACCCAGACTGACGTGGGCCTGTCGCACCCCAGTTGGGTACAACACCCTCGGGCGCATCTCGGCTTCCTCCTGCTCCGTTGTTGGAGCCGGTGTTCTGGGGGTCGGTCATCTTCTGGATATCCAAAGTGATAAAGCAAAAGATGACGAAACAGTAATACAACCAAAAATACCATATAAAATTCAAGCACATGAGTATATAGAGTGGTAAAAATGTTCAGTACAATCAAGCTCTTATTCTACCCACAACACACTCGTCGCGGGTAGCACCACATACAAAATAATGATTTTTATTTTCGCGTCTCCTAACGCCTACTCGCCACCGGAGGCGGTCTCCGTGCTCTCGGAACCACGAGTGCGCGGCTCCAGAGAGATGGTGGGCTCGAGAAAATTCTCGATGATGGAGTCGGAGACGAGGCCGGGGCGTGGTGTAGGGGCGCTGGTGGAAGGCCTGGCGGGGGAGGGTCGTGGCGGGATCCTCTTGGGGCGAGGGAGGGGCTCACGGATAGGCTTCTTCTTCCTTGGAAGAAGAGGAACCATCTCCGCGATGTCCTTCTGCAGCTCCATGATCTTGCGCTGCAGCTCGCCGTTCTGCTGGATCAGGTTCTTCGTTTCTTCACGAAGAAATGCAACCGCCTCATGGTGCTCGTCGGCGTCGAGCACCGCCTCGGTATGGAGATCATCCATGGCCTGCAGAAGACGCGACTGCCGGGCCATGACCGGATCACGCACGGAGTGAACTCCGAGGTAGATACTACGGTGGGCTCCGGGAGTACGCTTCGGCACAAGCCGGAAGGATGAGTTCTGAAGACGATCGTCGTAGATCATCCTCAGCTCCATGAGGGCCTGGAGGGCGACTCGTTGGCACGCGACGTCGAAAGTCGGGCCTCCAAGTGCGGTGGTGTAGGGCGGCAGGTGCTCTCCGGAGCCATGGACGGTGAGGGAGACGTCGCAAGGCCCGGCGAACTCGTCGGGGTAGACTCCTTGAAATTCGGGTTCGAAGAGGAACCCGAGGAAGGTAAGCATCATGCGGAGCTCCCGGACGAAGCCCTCATAGTGGCGGCAGTAGCTGTGGACTTGGTAGACTGGCATCTACAAAACAGTAAGTTGAATAAAAGTGAGGAGAGGAACAAAGTTTATGAAGTAGATTTTCAAGAAATAATTTCCTGTGGCTAATGGCTAGGCGGGTCTGTTTGGCTTCCTACAGTCAAGTCGGCTCTGATACCATCTTGTCACGCCCCGATTTATCAAAATCGAGACATTATTGAATTTCCATAGAAAAACAATAATACAAGAGGTTCATCATGCGACAACGTACATACGATAATATCCATGGTACGCAGACCATATTTATTACAACATTGTTTTAGTAAAAACAGTAATAGGATAATTTAAACAGCGGCATGACGAACGTCTTCTTCAGGATTTTTCTTCTTGACTGGGTCGCTACTCCAGACCGTCTTCAAGATAAACATCCTCTGTGGGGTCCAACGGGTATGAGTACAAAAGTACTCAACAAGCCACCGCAAATGCAAATAATAATGCAGGATAATAAACAAGGAAGGATAAAGGCTAACAATGCGAAATAAAGCAGTTGCAGTTATGGCATTTAGTGTAATCACATTTTAATCATGCGGAAAGTAAACATGAACATCATCAACATCAACTAACTCGAGGAGTACGTTTTACCTCCTCGCACAACGGTCCTTACATGACAAACAACATGCACATCCATATTCAAGTAGACTAACTGGGGGATGTCACGCAACCCGCCCTTGACCGTGGGCTCGGCTTTTCGAAAAGATTTAAGACTCTGATCAGAGATGTACTACTGTACCCACAAGGCACGCACTCACCTCAACGAGATGACCCATTTCACGGGAACTCGTGCCAAAACCTCAATATGAGATGTTCCAAGCGATAACCACCCGCTCTAGGTTTCGCCGGCGCGCCGGGCCGCATCCCGGCTAACGTCGCACCCCCTTTTGCGCCACATTGGTACAAGTCACCCGCAGGTGCAACTTGACCCATCTCCAAGTGGTGGCCTCGGTTTGGAACAACCCATACCTTAGTTAGGACTTACCCACTAGACTTGTGGTTAGTACGTAAGTGTATTGCAACGGATCCCTCAGACCGGTCCTTATAGTGCCCCGGGTGCGACTGACCAATGCCCTAGCTTGCACCCGGAACCCACCATGCATACACTCACAACCATGACTCATCACCAACAGAATTTCCAAAGATAAGAAGTAACGGGATCATATAACAGAACCATTTCACTACGACTCATTTTTATCCTATAGCGGCCGTGCCAATACATTGGACACTAGCTAATATCATTGATCATATGGTGACAAGGAGGTTAGGCGAGATAGCATGGCTTGGGTTGCACATCAAGGTCGGGGGATCCTAAATAAATATAATGTAAGGGTTCATTTGACTAATGCATATACATAACCTATGTGTTTTAGCGATAGTCGATTCAGACATGGGTTCAATATGCTCAAAAGAATGGTTTGGTGACTTGCCTTGTTCAGCAAAGGGAGAGGGAGGGACTTCGGGGAAGTACTCCGGCTCCTCGGCGACGTCGTAGTCTTTTTAATATAAAGTAAAATAAAAAGAGTACCACATTCAATCAAACCATATAACATTACATTGCAAGCATATAAGTTAAAGTTGGTTTGATTAAAAATAAAATAAATTCAGATATTAAAGTTCTGAAATTTATTCCTCCATTAATTTAAAGTGAATCTAAATAAATCATTGTTTTTCATAAAAGGGTTTTTAAGTGGGCATAACCCTACATTGAGTTTTCTAACCAATTTAGTTCAAATGATTTATAGGAAACCTAGTGGTTTTAGTGTTTAACAGTAAAGGACAATTATACAATTTTTCTGGAATTTAAATATTGAAATTCACATTTAAATCCTAAGGGCATTTGAATACTTATTTAAATAAACATGAAAATGTCCAAATAAACCTACTGTTTTTATTGCCTAAACATGTAGAGAATAATTTCATGAATTTTCTAAAATTGAAATGGCAATTTTTAGAGTCCAAATGCATTAGATATGAATTTTACAAGTTTAAAAGCATTTCTGGAATTTTATTTTCAAATTTTAAACCTCTCGGGTCCACGGTGAGCCAGGCCCACGGTGAACCCGCGCACTGTGCGCGTGCGCCGGCTCGATCTGGACCGTCGGATCCAGATCCGACGCGCGAGGGCGAGGCGGGACGCGCAAGTGGCTACGTACGGCCAGGATTAAAACGTGCGAACCGGTACCACGTGGACGCACAGGATTAAACGCGGGTTTTAAATACAGATGGACGCACGAGATTAAAACGTACCGCTTCACTCAGATCCGACGGCGCCGATTAAATCGCACGAGGGATTAAATCTGGGCCGTTAGATCTGGATCGCGCGGCGCGGATCGAATCCGACACGGCACGGGTACTCGACCCGTGCCGGTCGTCTTCTCCGACGACGGCGAGCGGGCCAACGGCCACGGCGAGCGACGGCGGTCCTAGCTAAGCCTAGAAATGGAAAGAGGACACTACGGCGGTCATGTCGGTACCTTAAGCGAGGCGAGGGGTCGACGGAGCGAGACCGGCGACGAGGGTAGACGGCGGAGCGGTTCGGGGTCCTCGTCGGCGATGGTGTTCCGGCGGTCTCCTTGACCAGCGGGGACGTGGCCGAGGTAGGGGACGTCCTTGCGGTCACGACGGTGGCGGAGGCGCGGGCCGGGGTGGACCGAGACGACGGCGAGGGGCGGCCGGAGGCGAAGCAGGGGGAAATTGTTCAACGGCGAAAGGAGGGCGCTCTATTCGTTCTCAAAGCGAGTGGGCGTGGGGGTCGGACGCGGCGGAGGCCGGGGGTTAAATAGGACGTCGGAGGGGGCTCACATGCAAGGAAAGCCGAGGGGGAAATTGAAGTCGCCGGCGAGGGCGCGGCCATGCATGGAGCTGCGTTCCCGGGGGTTTAAACGCGTGCCTTTAAGGGTTTAATTGGGCGGGGGACCTCGGGGAGTTATTAACCGGCGTCGGTTTAACGGGAGGGGGAGCCGGCGAGGGGATCCGAGGCGAAGTCTTCGCCGGCGGGATTAGGGGGGGGGCCGGCGCGGGGTTGAAGACGGTTCTGACGAGCGGGGGCCACAGGCCAGTGAGCGCGAGCGTGCGAGGGTGGCGCCTGACGGGTGGGGCCGGGGTGTCGGGTTCGCGCGCGAGGGGAGGGATTCGGCGCCGACAGGTGGGACCGGGTTGTCAGCCAGAGGGGAGCGCGGTAACGGGCTGGGCCGGCCGGGAGAGAGAGAAGGGAGGGGGAGGAGCCCATTACTGTTCTAATGCTTTTCTGAATAAAAATAATTCCAGAAAATAGATTAAAAGATTAGGGCTACTTCCAAGGCTGGTAAAAATTTATAAAAATTCTCAAAATTATCTTTTGGCCTTAGGATCATATACAAAAAGTTTCACCTCCTAATTTGGTCATCTACTCTATGTTGTAGTTCAAAAGGGTATAAAAGGGATTTAAAAGTATTTTCTGAAATAATAATTCCAAGAAATTGAATTTAATAATATTTTTATTGTTTTGAAAAATTGAGGTGTTACAACACGGTAGAGAGAGCGGAGGCGCATGCATGCGAAGGACGGCGCCGATAGGTGGGGCTCGACTATTAGTGAGAGCGCGCGAATGGGCTAGGCCGCGAAGAGAGATTAAAGGGAGGCATCCCATAGGAATTAAAATTCATTTTTTAATTAAAATAATTGCTAAAATTCATTTGTAATATCTTTGCTAGTTCCAAAAGTGCTAAAAATTTGGAAAAAATTCCTAAAATATACTTTTGACTTGGAGAATTTAACCAAATTTTCCCTACTCAAAATGCGAATTATTTCTTAATATTTTTAATTCTTTCATTCTTTTCACACTTTAAATAATTTTTTCTCAATTCTTATTTTCTCAAAAATAATATTTGATAAAATATCAGGGTGTTACACACACATGCCCAGGTTTTGTATCGGGTAGAACCTGGCGATGGCGGAGCTCAAAGTGTGTTTGGTTGAGCTGTCTGAAAAAGCTGATATAAGCTGTAAGCTGTGGAAAAGTGAGAAGCAACAGTTGGAATAATTGCGAATTTATATTTTGGTAGTTCATGATGTTTAGTTACATTATTAATGTGTAATTTTATATGTAAATCATTATAATCATGGAATTTTATAATGTTTATATTAAAATTATATATTTTTAAATTACACTCATGATATATTTTATTAAAATTTCACTTTTTCAAATTTTACATGAACCGTTTTAATAACATGATAGGTAATATTCATTCAAAGTTGAACTGAAAAACTATGAAATTTGAGTTATACCAGCTTTCAAATTTATATTATAAGAATTTACAGATTCTGAAAAAAACTAGATGATCACAAGAATCATTTTATTCATATTTTAACTTCCAAACTAGGAAACTAGTTCAAAATCAGTGCTAGCGAGGCTGCTAAGCAAGTTCGCCATCTCGTGTACAAGCAAACACCAATGCTAGCTTGTTAAGGGGGAAATATCTTGTGCAATCGTGTAATCACGCAATTGTGCGATCTGGTGTATCCAATCAAGATCCAACGGTTACATATGAAAAAAATAAAAAAATAATAAGTTTCATATGTAACCGTTGGATCTTGATTGGATGTACTAGATTGCACGATTGCAGATTGCACAAAGTTTAAAAATTGATAGATGTGACACGTCAAATGGTTTGATCGCGACATCGCGAGGTTACAAGCCAGGAAAAGGGATAAGGGCATAAGGCCACCCACCACCGCTGCTTACATCACCGGCCGGCGACGCCGCCTCCACCTCTCGCGCTGGTAATCAACTAATTCATGGTGGATCACGCATCATCTACGGAGGCCGCGCGAGCGGGAGCTGGGATGCCGTGCGGCTGTACCAGTGGTATCCTCGCCCACCTCATCTAGTCAAGGTTCGGATGGGGAATGAATCTTGATCTGCTCTTAGCAGAGGCCTCTAGTTTTTGCATAAACCAATTGATGATTCCCCCTGTATTCCAGTCTGTACTGCTGTCTCTTGTAGTCTTCTGCAACTCTTGCAAATTAATTGGGACTGGATTGGTATTATACAATTTGACGCCGAAAGGTCTTTTTTTTTGTTTGCTAAGGGAAGCACTTGCTAGTAGGTTATTACTCAACACCTGTCGAAGATAATAAGATATATTACTTTGATCCCAAATTATTCTTGCTAGTACACAGACAATGGTTACCTAAAAAAATTTATGTTTAATTTTTGGTACCACTGGCCTTTGCTTTCTTTCCTATGTTGTAATTTTGCAGTGTCTTATGACTGGTACCTTCTAACTAACTGGTCAGGGTGGTTGAGCTCATTAGCGGTTTCATATGATCATATATTTTCAGCTCCCAGTTGCATGGACATGGATCACCCAGCAAATATGTATATCAGTACATGAATATGTTATGAACATCTACTCTCCCATTCACGCACAAGCACACACATAGAGACACAAATGGAACTTTTGTTCTCATCGTTGCAATGGCTAGCACTGATGCCTTTGGTCATTGTCGGTTTCCTTTTCTTCTCCTATATGTACACCATTCTTTGGATAAGGCCAGAATGCCTTAGGCAGAAATTGAGGAGTCAAGGAGTCAAGGGTCCCAAGCCTTCTTATCTCTTTGGAAACATACCAGAGATGAGGAGAATCCAAAAGCTGGCCAATTCTGTGCAGGAGCAAGAAACATGGACTAGTGACCTGTTTTCCTCCAATTATTTTGCTACTCTTTTTCCTTACTTCCTCGACTGGAGCAGGGTTTATGGTATGTTAAGAAACATCTACCATGTAATAGTTTCAGTAAAAGAAAGTTTGTTAAACCCTTTTGTATTCAACGTTTGATTTAATTCATTGGATTTTTTATTAAAAGAAGGGGAACAAAAATTTGTAGTCTGAAAGTTTTAGTTTTTTTGTATTTTCAAATTGTAGTAGGCTCTGCAACCATTAAAACACAGTTTCTATGATTAGTGCTTGTTTATGGATAGTTCTATTGTCTCCTGCCATTTGATATTCGATCAGATGTTGTACTACTGTATTTCATATTTTCAGCTAGACACATTTTTACTGACGTTGTAAGCTATTCAACTTACTGTGAACTTTGTTTTGTTATGTATTCTATAACCATGTATTAGTAGAGTTGTACATTTGTTTGATTTAAAATATTGGTTGGACCTGGACAATAAGATTTGGTCTCATGACATGGACGGATGCCTTCTGCATTTCATATTTGAAATTAAAACTCATAAGTTCATTAAACATTGGTGTTGTGTTAGGTTCCATCTACTTGTATTCCACTGGAAGCATACAAGCTTTAAATGTGACTGATCCAGACATGGTGAAGGAGCTGGCCAATTGCAAGTCTTTGGATCTTGGAAAACCTCATTACTTGCGAAAAGATCACAGAGCTCTTCTTGGTATGGGAATTTTAACATCAAATGGTGATCTATGGGTACACCAGAGAAAGATGATTGCACCTGAACTCTTCATGGACAAGGTTAAGGTAATTAAACCTGCATGATTCATAGTGATGCCTACATCTGCAGGCACTAGTTTTTGGCCACAGATCTGTCCAAGATAATATTTGCTAAATGTAGCATACACTAAAATCAGATTTATTATTAAAATAACATCCCTAGGGAATGGTTAATTTGATGATGGAGGCTGCAATGTCAATGTTAAACTCATGGGAAAACAAAGTTGAGGATAATGGAGGCAGTGCAGAGATTTTGGTTGATGAGTTCTTGAGAAACTTTTCAGCTGATGTCATATCAAGAGCATGTTTTGGAAGCAGTTTTACTGAAGGAAAAGAGATTTTCATAAAAATTCGACAACTTCAGACAACAATGGCAAAGCAAAGTATGTTTATTTGTGTTCCTGGAAGTAGGTATGTTTCAGAAAGCTAGAAACTACACATGTAGTACTATGGTACTCATTACAAATCCAGAGTATTTAAGGGTTGTATGCATGGATGACTCAAGTTGCCATGCCTAAGATTAGGTGTTTGCCGATGCTGCGGCATACCTAACTTGGTGGTAGAATAGAGTTGTTTGGTTTATAGATAAAAATGTGGCAATTTTGTTGAGGCTATCATTTTGATTCCTGCCACAAGTTTGGCAAAAGACTGAGGCGAACGATTTCCTCGCCGCAAGCTTGGCATAAAAAGCTATGGCAAAGCATTTAACAGATACCAAACTTTCTTTAGCAACCTAAAGTGTGAGAGTATAACAAACAATAGGCTAACTGGTTGTGGCATGCCTAACTTGAGTTATGGCAACTTTAGTCATTGATCCAAACAACCCCTAAAACTAACTTCAAAGGAAATGCTTTGTTTGAACTGAACCCAAAATTTGATTGTGTGAATGCTTATACCTTATAGCATATTGCATTATTTTGTATGCTTGTGCTTAGTCCTGAAAAGTAGTTTCTTACCTTTCAATGTTGATTTTTTTCACTGTGAAATTATATACATATAACTAGCATTATGTCACAGGCAAGGAGTAGCAAGTATGGGCTGGCAAGGTAGGGGTGGATAGACCCAGGTCCAGCCTGGTGCGGTTAGAATTAATCTGTTAAAGAGTTTGAGTCAGTTTAGTTCTGTTAGGTTAATTCAGTTTAGTTCTGTTAGATTAATTCTGTTTAGATGCAGTAGATTAGATCAATTTAGGGGGCCGCTCTTGTGAATATAAACAGGACCCAATCAGGGGTTTAGGTGTCGATTATCCAGTTCAAGCTTTGCCTTCTCTATCCCCCTGCCTCGGTGGTGCGGTACCGGTCATGGCTCCTCCGCGCCGTCGAAGTCCAGGACTTCGACCAACTACCTCCTTTTCATATAAATTAATAAGATTAGTTCCTTCCAATTCTGCGGAAATCCTGACCGGTGACAACTTGGTATCAGAGCACTCAGGTTCCCCTTCCGCTGAGACGAGTTCCCAATCCGGTGCCAGTTCGGGGAATGCCATCGAATGGACGCCATCGAGGAGAAGTTGCAACCTCCGCAACTGCTCCCGGCGAAAGTCACGGAATTGGAAGTGGTGGTGATGGAGCAGGGACAACAACAAAAAGCACTTAACGTCGCAATCAGCCACATAGAGACGGCACAAAGTGCACCAGTAGCAGGCCAGGAGCGGGCTGACACACTAGGAGAAGGCGGCCATTTGCTAGTGGCCACTGGGACACCAGCGACGACAAGAAAGAGGAGCTTAACAATGACTTTGTGGCCTGCTCACAAGCTGGAATTTTTGAAGTTTGATGGTACCGGTGATCCACTGCCGTGGCTGAACCGTTGTGAGCGGTACTTCCATGTCCGTCAAACCTCGGAGCACAAGCGGGTGTCGCCGGTGGCTAAAATTGATTAGCGCCGGAAGGAGGACAAGTGCTTCCATTGCGATGAGCTGTTTACGAGTGGACACAACCCACAAGTTGTAGTGCAAGCACATCTTCGTCATCGAAGTGGTGGACGGCGCCGAGGACGATGACTCGGTAGCTCAAAGACGAGCTGCTTTTCCAAGGGGATAAATGTCACAGGCAAGGAGCAGCAAGTATGAGCTTAGTTCTGTTAAAGAGGCCCAAGGAGGGGGCAGATAGGCCCAGGTCCAACCTGTTGCGGTTAGAATTAATCTGTTAAAGAGTCTGGGTTAGTTTAGTTTTGTTAGGATAATTCAGTTTAGTTCTGTTAGGATAATTTTGTTTAGATGCAACAGATTAGATCAATTTAGGGGGGCGGTCCTGTGAATATAAACAGGACCCAATCAAAGGTTTTTGTGTAGAGTATTCAGTTCATGCTTTGCTTTCTGTATCCCTCTGCCTCAGTGGTGCGGCACTGGTCATGACTCCGTGCTGTCGAGGTCCAGAGCCTCGACCAACTACCTCATTTTCATATAAATTAAGAAGATTAGTTCCTTCCAATTCCATGGAAATCCTGATCGGGTTGCTAGACGGATATAGTGTCATGGGCTATGGGCCAGGGTTGCTAGGCCCAACCATGTGAAACAATACCACGGGATATTGTTCACGTGAAAAGTACTCGCGGGTAATATAGCGGCATGGTAGATTAGAGTCTAAGTCTGGTTAGAATTCAAGTTTGTTAATGGATAGAGTCCTAGAGTCATAATGTATTCGGTTAGGTCTTGTAGGTTATATAAATAGGGTTGTATTTGTGACAAGATTTGTATTAGAGGAAGCATAAACACACCACTAGGGTGGATGTACATATATAACCATGAGATGGGCCTAGATGATATATAGGCCTAATAGCCTTCACACCCTCCCTCAAACTCAAGGCAGATCGAAAGCATTGAGTTTGAGCAAATGGAGTCGATGTAGCTCTTAGCAACGACGAGCTGATAGCCTCTGTGACGGCAGAGACCGGCAACTGGCAAGATGACGAGGATGAGCCGCAATGGCAGCGAACGGAGATAGGCGTAACGGTCTCCACGACGGCGGAGAAACCAGCGACAAAACACCTCTGTGATGGCGATGACGACAACGAGGATGGGCCGCGAGGGTGGTGGATGAGGACGAGTGCAGTGGCCTCTGCGACGACGGAGAAACCAGTGATGCGCATGTCAACGATGATAGTGGGCGACACAAACCCAGTCTATAACCAGGGGAAAAAGAAAAATAAAAAAAAGCAAAACAAGACCACATGGTCCCAAAATGACCTAATGCAAATAACACGCTGCAGCAAAATGCAGAACAATGCTATAGCTGTTGCTTGAGGATCTTCTGCACCAAGGACAAGGCTTCATGATCCCTCTGCTCCCGTGGGAAAGGAGGCAGAACTGCTGGGCGGGCAAAATACAACGGACGGTCGCACCTCCGCGACAGGAGGCGAAGACGAGCCGCGAAGGGCGGCTGACAACAGGAATGGGCCACGAAGGGCGATGTCGGCGGTGGAGACGAGTCGAATGGTCGACTGGAGGCGAAGAAGAAGTCGCACAGGCGACCAGCAGCGGAAGACCAACTGTGACGGGCGGCGGCAGCAGAACAGGTCGCAACAGGCGGCAGGGGACTCACTGAGATAGCACACCCCACGATGGTAGGGATAGGATCGCGATGAGCGGAGAAGCTCTAGCGACGAAGACGGGCCGCGCGGTGGACGGTGGACGACGGGCTGCGACGAGCGATGGACGACAGCACACCCCCGCGACGACAGGGATGGGACCGCGACGGGCAGAGAAGGCAAAGGACAACGCCACAACTGCCTACCCCCGCGACGACAGGGATGGAGCCGCGACCCTCGACGAGCGGTAGCAGCAGGAATAGGACACGACTTGCGTCGGACGGTGGGCCGACATCCAGATCCGGCGGCTGACGCCCAGATCGGGTGGCCGATGCCCGGATCTAGCGCACTACCACTAGATCTGGCACACGACGTCGACGTAGAGGCGATGGGAAACGATGACGACATCGACAGATGGGGTGCCACGACGCACAGCTGACGGCGGGGACGGGAAGAAGACCACCCTTACGCCCAGATCCGGCGCCCACGCGAAGGGGAATAAGCAACACACAAGCGGATCTGGTGGATGGCGCACAGAGAAACACCCGTGTGAAGGGGAAGGACGTGTGGACGACGAAAACGCACAGACTGGAGCGTAGATCTAGCGTGCGAAGGGAAACAAGCACCCACAAAGAATGACCCGGGACGACGAACCGGTATGATCGGAGAGAAGAAATGGCCGCCACTGGAAGAACGTGATGAACTCCTGGGGGCGAGGGGTGACATGAGCAGGAACACTAGTTTCCTTACTCTCATACCATGTGACAAGATTTGTATTAGAGGAAGCTTGAACACACCACTAGGGTGGATGCACTTATATAGCCTTGAGATGGGCCTAGATGATATATGGGTCTAATAGCTTTAACAGAATTGATCAAGTAATTAATGAAGAAGAAAGAAATCTAACCTCTTATCCCAATGTCTATTTCCCTCACCTAAGTCTACTTATCATCTCGAGTAGCCAACACCGCTCGGCTATCCTCCCATGTCAAGGGCGTCGGCGCCCAAGACAACAGGGCCTCGACTACGTAGCTCGTAGCCTCAACTGGTAGAGGTGCCGGGGTTGTTGCTCGACTGCCCGATGATGAAGGAGGTGAGATTAAGAGGAGAAAAGAGGGAGATTAGAGATGGGTAGTTTTTTCATAATTCCCAAAAGTGTGCCTATTACATCCAATATATAGGCATGTAGCCTGCTAACCAAAGCAACAAACTCCTAACAAACTTCATGATCCTAGCTTGCCTTGCAAGCTAATCCGCCCGCCTGTTTTCATGCCTGTCCCTGATCACGGGGTCGGCGCTAGTAATGCCTGCCCCACATGACATCTCTCCCCCCTCGACGAACAGGTCATCCTTTAGCTGGAAGCCCGGGTAGCAGTCCATGAAGCTGTTGTCGTCTTCCCATGTGGCTGATGCTGCCGTCGCGCCCTTCCAGTGTACTAGTGGCTGGCGGACACCCCTGGCCAAGCGAGAATGATGTGTTTTGGTTCCGGCACGAGAACGCCATTGTGAATCTGTGGAAGAGCTGGTGGTGCGGACGGAGGTTTGCCCATGAACCGCTTCAAGAGACCCACATGGAACACATCATGGAGGCGGGCTTAGGGAGGTAGCTCCATCTGATAGGCGACATCGTTGATGACGGCAGTGATGCCGTACGGCCCGTAAAAGCGCGGCTCGAGCTTTCCTGGCAGTGGAACGTGAAGCAAAGAGGCGGCCTAGTGGCGCAGCTAGAGCCAGACCCAATCGCCCACCTCATATTGGACATCCCTATGATGCGTATCGTAGTGACGCTTGTAGACGGCTTGAAACTGTTCAAGGCGGAGACGGACGTCAGCGAGGAACTTGTCTCGTTCCACCATGTTCTTGGTGATCACTGCGACCATTGTTTCGCCGGGTTCATAGGAGCGGATGGAGGGCGGATCACGGCCGTAGACCACCCGGAATGGTGTGTCGCGGAGCGTAGACTGGTAAGTGGTGTTGTAGATGTACTCCGCCCAAGAAAGCCAGCGCAACCATTGTCGGAGGCGATCTCCTGTGAAGCAGTGCAGGTACATGATGATGACCTTGTTGGCGGCCTCCGTCTGGCCGTCAGACTAGGGATGGAAAGCCAACATCATGTGTAGTTTGGCACCGATGAGGCGCATCAACTCCTGCCAGAATAAGGAGGTGAATACTGGGTCCTGATCTGAAACCATGGACTGGGGTACACAGTAAAGACACACGATCTTGGCAAAGAAAACCGCGCCATCAATTTCACCGTGTATGGGTGTGCGAGGGGGATGAAGTGGCAGTACTTGCTGAAGCGATCCACCACCGTAAGGATGACGGACTTCCTGCCTACGCGTGGCAGCGCCTTGACATAATCAAGCCCAATGTTCGTCCAGACCGCCGTGGGCACAAGTAGAGGCAAGAGCAGGCCCACCGGGTGTAGGTGGTCCGACTTGTAGCATTGGCACGTGGCACAACATTGGCACGTGGCACAGGCGTGTATGTAGTCCTGGACCGCTCGCTAGAGGTTGGGGGGGAGTGAAAGTCGCGGTGTAGGAAGTGCAAAGTACGTTGTACGCCTTCGTGGCCATCGTCATGTATGGTGGAGATGAGCTCGTGGAGGAGCGACGATGCAGGCGGAATGTAGAGGCAGCCGTTGAATGCCATGAGGCCATCAAGGAACGACTAGGAGCCAGGTCGCTGGCCTGCTGCGAGTTCCTCCTTGAGTGCCACTAGAGCCGGATTGGTGGCGTGGGCCTAGCGGAGGCGGTCGACGAAGTTGAAGCCCAGGCTGGAGATGGCGAGGATCATTGGTTCGTCTATGTCACGTCGAGAAATGGCATCGACCACCATGTTGGTGCTACCGGCCTTGTACTCTACCGAGAAGTCGAAGCCGAGTAGTGTGCCCACCTAGTGGTGTTGCGGTATTGTGGCGAGGCGCTAGTCGTGCGTACCAGGAAGCGGTGACCCTAAAGGTACGGTTTCCAGTGGCAAACGACGAGGACAAGGCCAATGAGTTCGCGCTCTTAAGCTGCCAGAGATTAGTGGTGTAGTGCGGCAGCCCAACTAAAGAATGACACCAGGTGTTATCCTTGTAGGAGGATGGCGCCGAACCCATGAATCGAGGCGTCACACTCAACAATGAAGGGCTGGCCAAAATCGGGCAGTGCGAGTATGGGCGCCGTGGTGACAATAGTTTTGAGTGCCGTGAATGTCGCCTCGGCCTCGACAGACTAGGAGAATCCCTCCCTGTGGAGAAGGGCGGTGAGGGGCGCGATGATCATGCTGAACTGCTTGACGAACTTGCGGTAGTAGCCCGCCAGTCTGAGGAAGCCACGCACCACCCGTGCTAACCGCGGAACCGGCCAATCTGTGATAGCTTGTATCTTGGTCGGAACCATGGCGACTCCGAAGGCAAAGATGATGTGACCAAGATAGGAGATGGAGTCGTCGCCGAACTCACACTTTGATCGCTTGACAAAGAGGCGGTGCTGTTGGAGGACGTCGAGGAGACGCGCACGTGGCGAAGGTGATTGGTCCACATAGTGTTGTAGATGAGTATATCATCGAAGAAGACAAGGACGAACCGACGGAGGAATGGTCGCAAGATGTCATTCATGAGCGCTTGGAACATCGCCGGGGCGTTGCACAACCCAAACGTCATGACCAGGAACTCGTAGAGTCCGTCGTGTGTGCGAAACACGGTCTTGGCATTATCCTCGGTGCGCATCCGGGCCTGATGGTAGCCAGAGCAGAGATCTAGCTTGGAGAAGAAGCGGGCGCCGTGGAGCTCGTCGACCACTAGAATTGGGTATGCGTCTTTGATCATGAACGCGTTTAGGGCGCGATAGTCGATGTAGAAATGCTAGGTTAGCATGGCGGCGCACTGACGTTCCAACTCATCCTTGTGCGCGGCATGGTATCGACTGCCACTGGTGCCGACCCTGGAAGTAGCGTGATGCCGTGGTCACGGGCACGTGGCGGCGCATGCCCTTGGGCTCGACAAATATCGAGGTGAATGCGTCGAGGAGGGCTTGCAGGAGATCGTCGCCAGTGCACGCCCAAAGTGTTGGACTGGGAGGATCGGCTTGACCACGCCAACACACCTGGTGATCGCCCCGCCAAAAGGACATGGTGAGGGCGCCGAAGTCCTAGAGGATAGGTCCCAAAGACGCGAGCCAATGCGTTCCCAGGACCACATCGTAGCCAGCGAGGGGCAGGGTGAAGAAGTCTCTAGAGAACGTCTCACCATTAAGGGAGAACGTTGTGCCTCGGTACATGTTCGAGCATGGGACGTGGTCACTGTTCGCCAATATAACTTGTAGTTTGCCCCTGGGTTTAAGTTGGAGTGAGGTGCGGGAGGTTGCCTCATCGGCGACGAAGTTGTGGGTGGAACCCGAGTTGAGGAGGGTGAGGAGGGAGACGCCACCGAATTGGATGCGCACTTGCATTGTTTCGCTGGTGCGGATTCCGGTGATCGCGTGGACCGAGATTTGCGGCTCGTCAGTGGGCTGCTCATCCGCCGTGATGTCCTCCTTGTCATCCTCGAGCGCCAAGTCGAGGAGGAAGATTCATTGGCAGACACGGTTGTGGTCGCGCCTGAACTTCTCATTGCAATTAAAGCAGAGGCCCAGACGACGTCGCTCCTCCATCTCCGCCTAGGATAGGCGTTTGACTTGGCGCCCCTCCACTATCACCGGTGTCTGCTGGGAAGCAACTAGTGGATTGGGCGCAGGCGATGCGATTCGCGGTGTGGGCGTCGGTAGAAGACCCTTCTAGTATAGGTGGCGAGTCTATGGTGTGAGGGTCCCCGCACACTAATTGCGCAGCTCCAGCTTCCAAGTGAAACTCATGGCGACGGTGAGAGATTGTGGATTATGGATCTCCACGTCGAGGCTGAGGGACGGTTGCAGGCCGGCGGTGAAGAGCTGCACCTTCTGGGTCTCCGTGAGTGCGCCGGCGCGGGGAAGCCGGGCCTCGAACCGATCTTGGTAGTCGACGACCGAGTCCATGCGTCTGCACGCCACAAGTTCGCCGAGCGGATTGGAACGCAACGGCGGCCCAAAGCGTGTATTGAGCATCTCGGTGAAGCGCCTCCATGGTGGCGTGCCCTCATCGCTGTGAATCTGCATGAACCATAGCTGGGCATCGGCCTTAGGTTGTATGACGCCATCCATACCTTTTCCTCTTCCACGATGTGTTGTTGGTGAAAGTAGGATTCACACCGATTGATGAACACTAGGGGATCAGACTTCCCATCGAACTTGGGAAAATCTATTTTCTGGAAGCGCGGCAGCCAATCATTGTGGTGTTCGCTGCCATGCGGTCCCTTGGGTCCCGACGAGGAGTTGGTGGTGCGTTGCTTGAGCGTGTCGAGCTTGGACTGCAAGGTCTCGACGGCCGTGGTCAACTTGGTGATAAGGGCCGTGAGATCGGATGTCGTCAGTTCGGCCATTGGTGGGGTTGCTGACAGAATTGGGGACGACAGCGCAGCGGAAGTGGATAGGGAAACTGGCGGTGCAGCGGAGGAGGACCGACTAGATCGTGATACTAGGTTGTCAAGGGCGTCGGCGCCCAAGACAGCAGGGCCTCGGCTACGTAGCTCGTAGCCTCGGCTGGTAGAGGCTGTCGGGGTTGTTGCCCGACTGCCTGATGATGGAGGTGAGATTAAGAGGAGAAAAGAGGGAGATTAGAGATGGGTAGTTCTTTCTTAATTCCCAAAAAGAGTGCCTATTACATCCCAGCAAAGCAAAGCCTGCTAACCAAAGCAACAAACTCCTAACAAACTTCCTGATCCTCTTGCAAGCTAATCCGCCTGCCTGTTTTCATGCCTGTCCCTGAGCGTGGGGTCGGCGCTATGACATCCCAGCAGTGTTTATCATTTTGCTATGATCTACCTATAACATCTCTCATCTCTTCTCGTGCAAGTGTATCATGCATGTTCTAAAAACCAAAAAAACAAGGCCTGAAAGGTTGGATATTTTGATCTAGTAGTAGTGAAATACTATAATTGTTCCAAGACAGCATGACATGTACTTTCCTAACCATTAGATGAGAATAAATGCATGATGTGTTTAAAATATCAATAAGCTGTTTTCAAAAAAATTACAACATAACGATGTGATGAATAGAGGCTTTTAATGTTTCATCATCTAATTTCTTAATTGTTATTTTAATGATTTGCCTTTATTTTCATGCTGGAGCTGCTAGGTATTTACCAACGAGGAGCAATAGGGAGATCTGGAATCTGAAAAGTAGCATCCACACCCTCGTTTTAAATATGGCAAAGAAACACAGACATGATTCATCGACCTCTCGTAATAAGGATCTCCTGCACTCCATCATTCAAGGTTCTAAGGCTGGTCCATTTGCTTCATGCACTTGTGAGGATTTCATCGTCGACAACTGCAAGAACATCTACTTTGCAGGGCATGAGACAACTTCAACCACAGCTGCATGGTGTTTGATGCTTCTAGCTTCACACCATGAATGGCAGTCCCGTGCCCGGGTGGAATTCCTTGACATTTGTCAGGGGAGACAGCTAGACTTCAACATGGTACGGAAGTTGAAAACGGTATGCCTATAATATAAGCCTATTTCTCTGATCCTCTCCCAGTAATAGAAAAAAGAGAAGTGATCTGTTCATTAGACTAAATTGGTAACTGGTAGCTGCAACTAACAATGCCAAGTTGTTGATGCCTATGCATGCAGCTGACAATGGTGATCCAAGAGACGCTCCGGCTGTACCCGCCTGCCTCTTTTGTCATTCGGGAAGCTCTGAATGGCATAAAACTTGGTGGAATGGACATGCCAAAAGGAACTAACATCAGGATCCCAATCGCCATGGCTCACCGGGATCCTTGTATATGGGGTCCTAGTGCTGACAAGTTTGATCCGGGCAGGTTTGGTAACGGCATAGCAGGGGCCTGCAAGCCCCCTCATATGTACATGCCCTTCGGCCTTGGGGTCAGGACGTGTGCCGGCCAGAATCTAGCCATGGTTGAGCTCAAGGTTGTTCTGTCACTCCTGCTGTCAAAGTTCGAATTCACGCTTTCTCCAAACTACGTGCATTGCCCTGCTTTCAGACTCACCATCGAACCTGGGGAAGGTGTTCCATTGATTTTCAGAGAGCTCTGATTTGCAACTCTCGTCAGTTTTATCCGTTTGGCAGCGTTTGCCACAAACCAATCACCGTTGCAAGTCGACCGTAACTACTGCTTTCTGCATTGTTATGCATACGAATAAAACTAATGTCTGGATAACTCGAGTTCTGATCTGGCTTCATTTTTTTCTCTGTTGTTTTAATATTTACTATCGGATCTTTTAAGAGTGGTCGTCGTCCCACTTCTATATTAGTGGCCAAATGAGTAAAAACCTGCTTCCGCTAACTATGCTCGGAAGGTGTTGGATGAAATGTCTTTGCCAGTCTGCCACCGCGTGTCGCCGCACGCCGTATCCGAAGCCGTAGCCATTGCACGCTGCCCATGTGCTGCTTTGGCCCACCCTTGTCACGTGTGCGCCAGCTGCTGGCGTGCGACCGATGCGCAGGAGGCCACCGGAAGGGCGACGGGACACTGGAGGAGTGGAGGGATGCCGGTGAAGAGTGGATGAGACGCTCTGGCATTTCATAACACCTTCAGCGTGTCATCAATGGAGCCGGTTTTGACCTAACGCTGCATTTAATCAATACCTTCCGCGCGTCATCCATAGAGCAGGTTTTTATTTAGCCACGTCAACATGCCATACGAAAATCGTTCGTTCCGCTGTCTACGTCAGCGAAGCCACCCTTCGCTACCTAGAAAGTTAAACAATAAACTGGTTTTGAATTTTCTTGGTTGTTTAAACAGTATTATAGTTTAGGGGTTATTTAAACAAAATCAAGCTATTCATATATACATCACCGTGTAAGTGCACATGCACACACTCCTGAGTATGGTCCTTAACACATATTTGAAGAAACAAAACTAACAAATCTCGGATCTTGCCAAATCTAAAATATAAGCGCTTTTGAAAATTATATCAAAATATAAGTATTTCTAGAGTATTACTTGCCTCATCAAACACTCCTTATCAACATTCTTTGCATCTTACCGTCCAAAACATGACTTGTTTAATAAAGGGCACCATAGTGTTTTCTCTGCATTAATCTACATTAAACAACATAAAAATACTTCTATTTTGAAACATACAAAGTATCTTCATTGTCTTCGTCGATTGGATCACTGGGAACAGCCGAAGCGAGATGAGAATAGGCGAGGACGTGCTTCCCCAATATCTTCTTATGCTGCATCTAGCAAGTCTTGTGTTAGAAGGTATCGATTCATGATCCCTCACGCGCATGGTTCTTGGGTTTGGGGTAAATTTTTTGAAATTGCTGGCTAGCATAGCTTTCTCATTCCCCAACGGTGGTATCAAATCCTATGTGCGGAGTGTTCGATCTGGATCCCTCATGTATAGTGATACATGGTGGAAAAATAGATTAGATCTGTTGTCTGTCCGAAGAAAATCGGAAGTTCCGATGCTAGATCGGAAGTTCTTATGTTTGTTGGATCGGAAGTTCCGATATTGAATACGATTCAATACAGAGAGCAATTTTGCTGTCAGGAGTTTCAATATGGATCAGAAGTACTAGTGGATCGAAAGTTCCGATGGCAGATGGAAAGTTCCGATATTTGTTTTTAATCGATACAAAGAGCAATATTGTAGTCGGAAGTTCCGATCTACTTCAGTCACTTTTATATTATTCGCCTAACTTTGTTTTACAGAGAATGATTTGACTGGCATGGCCTTGATAAATGTGATTTATGAGATGCATGCGATGAATGCAAATTAAATATTTACAGCCAAGGCTACATTTGTGACCCGCGAGTCGAGAATTGTTGCTTCGGCACATGTAACTAGTATAGGTGGTATACTAGTACACTTCTTGGAGGCCGGAAGCACACACTCAATGCCGGGAGCCATGGAGATTGAGATCGTCATGTGAAGAGGGTCATGCTATGTCATAGTTAATATGATTTCCGGTGATGCTTTCTTATGTTTCTGTTATACTATTTTTGCATGTTTCATGCGCGCTAGGGACATAACCTTGCTAGAATAGTTTTCTGTCAAAAAATTAAGTATTGATGCTCTTTCTAATAGCTTCACCCACTAAGGATCTCAATCATCAATAGTGAGTGTACCAAAGCAGGGGGCTATCTTTTGTCTTGACCAGTTGGGGTGGAAGTTAGACATCCGCACACATAGTATTGGTTTGCTTAACAAGACTATCAAAACAGTTTTGGGCCTTGGGGCATAGAGTTGGCATAGAGCATTGGATGTTTCTCCAACGACAAGAGTCACATACGATGTCATTAGCAAAGTGTTGCTTACCTATGTCACCTAGCTTCTAGCAGTGATGCGAAAGCTCACTAGGAGTTAGAATAAATATGGATCTTGTGCCACTATTAGTCATTAGAGGGAAAGTGACTGAAATAGTAGAACATGTTTATTTGATAGAAGATAAATATTACATAGTGTTGAACCTTGCATTTAATCTTTTGTAGATCATGACACCTACTACTACTACTGTTAAGAGCACTCCAATTTTTAATTTGCTATCTATTCTTGAATGAGAGAAATAGTCTAGAACGAATTTTATGGATTGGTACCGAAACTTGAGAATTGTTCTTAAGCAAGAGAAAAAGGATTATGTTCTAGAGGAACCTCTCCCCGATGAGCCAGGAGAGGATCCTTATGCAGCAAAAAAGCGTGCTTATGAGAAGCATGCTAGTGATTTCGTGGATGTCAGCTATCTGATGCTTTCCTACATGTCCTCTGAGTTTCAGAAACAATATGAGGAACATGATGATTATGATATGATCGTAGGTCTCAAGGGTATGTTTTAGAACCAAGCAAGGGCTGAAAGATACAATGTGTCTAAAGCCTTGTTTGGGAGTAGGCTAGCTGAAGGGAGCCTAGTGAGTCCTCATGTGATCAGGATGCTTGGTTACATTGAGACTCTAGAGAGACTGGGTTCTCCACTAGATCCATACTTAGCTATTGATGTGATTCTCCAGTCTGTCCCACTGAGCTTTGAGCCATTCATCATGAATTACAACATGGTTGAACTAGAGAAGACACTAGCTGAGTTGCATCGGATGCTCAAGACTGTTGAGGAGAGTATCAAGAAATCTCCAAATCATGTGATTATGGTTCAGAAGGAGAGCAAAAAGAGAAAGAGGAAGGGCAAGGCTAAGACTATAGATTTGATCTCTAGTGCGAAGTCTAAACCTACTAGAAAGTACAAGTTGGGTCCTGCTAGCTCTGATGTGTACCACCACTGCCACAAGTCTAGGTATTGGAAGCGCAATTGCAAGGTGTATCTGGAAGAACATAAGAACAAGAAGGGAAGTGTGACTTCCACTTCAGGTATTAATGTTATTGAAATTAATCTTGCTACTCATCCAAATGATTCATGTCTATTTGATACCGGTTCGATGATTCATACTTGCAAATCATTGTAGGGGCTGAGTAGGACAAGAAAGTGTGCTAGTGGTGAGTTGGATGTTCGTGTCAGGAATGGTGCAAAAATTGCATCGTTGGTCGTCGGCGTTTATTCACTGTCGCTATCTTCAGGATTAGTTTTGAAGTTGAATACTTTTTATTTCATTCCCACCTTAGGCAGAAACATTATCTCTTCTTCATGTTTAGAAGAAGATAATTTTGAATTCATAATAAAGAATATCCCTCTTTTTGCCATTGGACTTTCCAATCGAATTAATTGTAAGATTCATAAGGATCAATTTTACGAAGATCCCATTGTATTCCAGAAGCTCGTAACATCGGGCCTGATAAGCCCCAATTTACAGCTTCTTCTCCGCTAATAAAACCATTGTTGTCACGGCGTCGCCTAGGCGACGCCTAGGCGCCGACTAGGCGTCCAGGCGGTGGCCGCCGGACGCCTAGCGGAAATGCCTCGCCTGGATCTGTCCAGGCGCCCGCCTGGACTGTCTAGGCGTCGCCCATGGCGCCTAGGCGGTCGCCGGGAGACTCTGGGCGGGCGCCTAGGGTCTGTGAGTATATTTTCTAAGCCCGTGCTCTGCTTTCAGTCTTCCCTTGCGCCGCCGCCCGTGCCCAGCCCCTTTCTGCTTTCGGTCTTCCCTTGCGCCGCCGCCCACCGGCTGCCGGAGCTGCTCCCGTGCCTTGCGCCGCCGCCCACCGGCTGCCGGAGCTGCTCCCGTGCCTTGCGCCGCCGCCCACCGGCTGCCAGAGCTGCTCCCGTGCCTTGCGCCGCCGGCCGGCCAGATCTCCGCAACTGCGCTGCTTCCCCTTGCGCAGTTGCGCCGCCCGGCCACTGGCCGCCCGGCCACCGGCCGCCCGGCCGCCTCCCCTGTGCTCCCCGGGCCCTGACTCAACAGTGCTCCCTCCCCTGTGCTCCTCGGCTCCCCTGTGCTCCCCGGCTCCCCTGTGCTCCTTGGCTGTGCTCCCCGGCTGTGCTCCCTCCCCTGTGCTCCCCGGCTGTGCTCCCTTAGTACTGCAGTAGTGCAGCAGGCAGCAAGGCAAGCAGTACTGCAGTATTTTTTCAGCCTAGCAGGCAGCAAGCCAACAAAGGCAAGGGGGCAGCACAATGGCAGATGGTGAAGGTAGTGGTGCCCTACAGGGGGAGGTTGCATATGATCCATCAAAGGATCCGAAGCGAAAGGCTAAGTCGAAGGATCCTGGATGGAAGTATGGATTTTGGCCGGACTTGACAAACAAAGATTTGGTGCAATGTTCTTTATGTGGGAAGCAAATGCATTCAGGTATCAAAAGGTTGAAGAAACACCTTGCCGCTGGTTTTGGTGATGTGCAAACATGTAGCAAAACAACCACGACAATAATGAGAGAGATGCAAGAGTACATGAAGAAAACTACAAGATCAAGCCGGATAATTTTAGATGATGATGAGGAAGATGATGAGGTTCAGGAGGTTGAGGTCAATCAAACTCAAGCTGCTGCATCATCAAAGGCGTCTGTCGCGTCTTCTAGTATCCCAAGTTCAGGGACAGCGGCAAAAAGGAAGGCGACTGCTCTTAGTTTCACACCGGTGCCTAAGGTGACAAAGTCAGTTGCTTCAATATTAAAGAAGACTCCAGAAGAGGTGGTTGAGGAAAGGCATTCAAAGCAACCTGCCCAAACATCCATAGAGCAATGCATGAGAACCAAGGAAGAAAAAGAGAGGGTGGATAGGCATGTTGCAAACTTCTTTTATCAATGTGGCATACCATTCAATGCTGCTAATTCAAGGAGCTATGAGATCATGATGGAGTCCGTTGGACAATATGGGCATGGGTACAAGCCTCCTAGTTACCATGAGCTAAGGGTGCCATTACTTGCCAAGGCAAAAAAAGAGGTTTTAGCTATAAGAGAGGGGCTAGAGGTTGCATGGAGAAAATATGGCTGCACAATCATGTCTGATGGATGGACTGATAAGAGGAGGAGACACTTGATAAATTTCCTTGTCAATTGTCCTGAAGGGACCTTCTTCTTAGAGTCTGTAGATGCATCCTCCCAGGTGGCAACTGGACAAGTCCTGGCAGATATGCTTGAGAAGAGGATTCTTGATGTGGGTGTGGATAATGTAGTTCAAATAGTCACTGACAATGGGGCCAACTTTAAGCTTGCTGGTGCAATTATTAGGAACAAGTATCCTAAAATCTTTTGGACACCTTGTGCTGCACATTGTTTAGACCTTATGTTAGAGGACATTGCAAACATAAGGGACTTCAAGAAGGGCATCAACAATGCCAAGCGGTTGACTACCTTCATCTATAGGCATGGGAGACTTCTTGATGCAATGAGAGAGCATACAGGAGGAAGAGATTTGGTTAAACCCGCAGCCACTCGGTTTGCCACTGCTTTTCTCACTTTGCAAAGTCTATTGAAGCATAAGGATGCTTTGAGGAAGCTCTTTCTTAGTGATGATTGGACTAGGTCCAAATTGGCTTTCACAGAGGCTGGGAAGAAAGCTACTGATATTGTGATTTCCACTCAGTTCTGGAATACCGTAATGGATTGCATTAGAGCATCCCAACCTTTGCTTATTGCTTTGAGGATTGCTGATGGGGATGAGAAGCCTGCCATGCCAGAGATTGCTGCAGCTATGTATCTAGCAAGAAAAAAGATAAGCACCGCTCTTGAAAGCAAGCCTAGGGTTCTAAAGAAGGTACTGGACATCATAGATACAAGGTGGGTGAATCAAATGGAGCAAAAACTTCATGGGGCTGCACTATTTTTGAATCCAAATAAATTTTTTGACATCTCCAAAGAAGATGACAATGAGGCTTCTAGACTCCGAGTTGCCTTCAATGATGTCCTTGAGACTCTGATGTTTGATGATGATGTCTTGCTTGTACAAATAAGTAATCAAGCGGATGACTATGAGAACACAAGGGGGATCTTTGCAAAGCCATTGGCAGTGAAGCAACAAAAAACCAAAAACCCTCGTAAGACCTACAATCCTATACTATTCTTACTATATTCTGTGTTCTAGACTTCTAGCTCTAACATATTGTACAACTACTGTAGTTGATTGGTGGGGTGCTTTTGGTGGACTAAGTAGAGAGCTACAAACTTTTGCAAGACGCATCATTGGTCTTTGTTGTTCAGCTTCTGGTTGTGAGCGCAATTGGAGCATATTTGAATTTGTAAGCGACTACAAATCATGTCTACTTGAGTACTTGTCTTTCATTCATAGATTGCTATATTAGTAAGTACTAAGTAGTAACTATTAATTACTTTGTAGATCCATACAAAGAAAAGGAATCGCTTGGAGCACAAAAGACTGAATGACTTGGTTTATATTCAATACAACATGAAGATTGCGGAAAGATTTAGAAAGATGCGGGTTGAAGGAACAAATTTCAACCCATTGATCTTAGAAGAGTTCCAATGGGACAATGAATGGGTTCACTTGATGGGAAATGATGAAGTCCATCCTGGAGATGATCTCTTTTGGTCTCATGTTGATGAAGCCATTGGTGCAAGTGAATCACTTCGGGCACCTAGGATAACTAGGACGTATGCTCGTACTCGTCGAAGTGTACCAGCTTCTACCTCAATGATTGAAGAAGAAGAACAAGTATCTGGAGGAGAGGAAGATGATGAAGATCACTATGTGGCCGATGACCTTGATATTGAAGATGATTTTGGCCAACCACCATCTAGTCCTCAAGATTGTGCTCCACGGAATGCCAATGAGAGTGGCCACGATGATATAGTGTTTGATGTTGATTAGAAGTTTAGAACCATTAGGAGAGTTTCATTGCTTGTTTGAACTTTGAAGTTTGAACCTTTACTTTGTTTGCTTGCTATGGACTTGTGTGAATTGTGTGAAACTTTATTTTGCATGTGTGGTTGTGTGCTATGAACTATGAAGTATGAACTATGGAGTATGCCTAGGCGAATTTAATTGTGCTATGAAGTATGAACTATGTGTGGTTGTGTGCTGAAATGCTGAATTTAATTGGTCGCCTAGGCGACGCCTAGGCGCCCGCCTAGGCGCCTAGGCGTCCAGTCGACCCCCTGGCGACTGGACTCGCCGGGGCGCCGTGACAACCATGAATAAAACCGACTCCTTCAACCCGTTCTAAAAAATGGGATTATGTGTAATAAGTTGTTGATATTCAACAACTCCTCTTAAAAAATAATCACAGAAATCTAAACATTATAAGTGTTGTTCAATATTTTCGAATGGTTTGCTCTATGGTGTTTTTCCATTAGTGAATGGATTATATATTTGAGTCTTGAAGATGCACACATTTATAAGATTAGTACAAATAAACAAGGACTAAGTGATTTGAATCCTACCTACGTCTAGCATTGTCGTTTGGGTCATATAAACGAGAAACGCGTGCAGAAGCTCTATAAAGATAGACTTTTGGAGCCATTTGATTTTGAATCATATGATACATGTGAGTCTTGCTTACTTGGAAAAATGAGAAAGATGCTTTTCACTGGTCAAAGTGAGAGGGCGAATGAGCTAAAGGCCATAATACATACTGATGTATGTTGACCAATGAGTGTGGGGGAATAGGGGAGCTACGCTAGCCGGCAAATTCAAAATTTACACCCTAATCCCAAGACTCATGCGCGTGCGAGATCATGGATCAGTACCTTCTAGCACGAGACGTGCTAGGTGCAGCGGAAGAAGATGTCAGATTAGTACGTCAAGCCTATCCTCACTTCGTCCTTGCCATCCTTCGCCGATTCGATCGATGAAGACGACATATTCATTTGAATGTAGATGTCCACGAGCGTCGCTATTGGAGCAACGCCTCCATGGAATCCACACGTACAGGGATGGAGTACCTCCCATGGCAGCGTGCTAGCACCACAAGTGAGAGACGGGGATCCTCGATCTCAACTATTGAGATCAAGAAAAGAAGTGGAGGAGTCTTTGGTGGCTAGGTCTAATCTAGGCTTATTCCCTTGGTACAAAGACATCCTCCTCCTCTCCTTTTATAGGGCTGAGAGCTCCCTGGTTGTGCTCATCTCAAAATCCTCAAAACCGTAACAGATCCAATCTGTTCACCCACGTCGGAACTTCCGACAAGGTATTTTAGGTCTCCCGATACAGTACGACATGCAACAGATCCAATCTGTCATCGGCCACCTCAGAACTTCCGATACCATATCAGAACTTTCGATCGGTACACAATTGCTCGATTCTGAATCAGAACTTCTGGCTAATTGGAACTTTTGAAGCAACATTTGCTCTCTGTATCGAGACAAGATAATAATCGGAACATCTGATACTCACTATCGGAACTTCCGATCCATGGAATTTTCTTAGGCATATCCTTCAATGAGTCATACCGCTAGAGCTGATTTTCAATACTTTATCACTTTAACCGATGACTTTAGTAGATGAGGTTATGTCTACTTGATGAGACATAAGTGGGAGTCCTTTGAAAAGTTCAAAGAGTTCCAAAATGAAGTACAAAATCATACGAAAAAGAAAATTAAATTTATACGATATGATCGTGGAGGTGAATATTTGAGCCATGAGTTTAGTGATCATCTAATGCAGTGTAGAATTGTTCCACAACTGACTCCACACGGGATGCCCTAGTGGACATGGTTCGGTCTATGATGAGTCATGCTGATCTTCCATTATCCTTTTGTGGACTCGTTCTAGAAACTGCCGCTTTCACGATAAATATAGTTCCATCTAAGTTAGTAGAGAAGACGACATAGTTTGTCTTTTCTAAAGATTTGGGGATGTGAGGCATATGTCAAATGTTTGAGCTCTGACAAGCTCACTCCTAAATATGACAAGTGCGTCTTTTTGAGGTATCCTAGGGAAACCAAAGGATACTATTTCTATAATAGAGAAAATGGCAAAGTGTTTGTCGCTCGGAATGGTGTATTCCTTGAGAAAGAGTTTATCTCAAAAGGGGTTAGTGGGAGAACTGTGCATCTCAAAGAGGTTCGAGAGCCACTAGAAGGTGTTCCAGATCCCACTGAACCACAACAGGATATGCAAGATATTACACATCCCGTTGTAGAGACACCAGCCCCACGAAGGTCCGAGAGGGTGAGTCATGCGCTAGAGTGGTACATGTTTTTGACCACTAGGCAGTGCAACATGTTGTTGTTGGAAAACGAAGAGACCAAGACCTATGCAGAAGCAGTGATGTAACCATACTTTGAGAAGTGGCTTGGAGCCATTTGATCCGAGTTGGAGTCCATGCGAGAAAACCAAGTTTAGAACTTGGTCAATCCACCCGATGGTGTAAAAACCATTGAGTGTAAATGGATTTTCAAGAAAAAGATAGATGTTGATGGAAATGTTCACATCTAAAAGGCATGATTGATGGCAAAAGGTTTCCATTAGATTCAAGGTGTTGATTATGATGAAACATTTTCTCCTGTCGCTATCCTTAAGTCTATTCGGATCATCCTAGCAATTGCTACATTTTATTATTATGAGATACGACAAATGAATGTCAAGATGACTTTCCTTAATGAAAACCTAAGTGAGGATGTATACATGACAAAACCTAAAGGTCTTGACGATCCAGAGAATGCTAGGAAAGTTTGTAAGTTACATAAGTCCATTTATGGAATGAAGCAAACTTCTCGGAGTTGGAATTTTCATTTTCATGATGTAGTCAAAGGGTTTGGCTTCATCAAGAATGAAGAAAAGCCTTATGTTTAAAAGAAGGCTAGTGGGAGCACACTTGTATTTCTGCTCTTATATGTGGATGACATATTATTGATTGGAAATGACATTCCTTTGTTGAATGCTGTCAAGACTTTACTGAAAAATAGTTTTTCAATGAAATATCTTGGAGAGGCAGGATACATTTTGGGAATAAAAATCTATAGGGATAAATCAAAATGGCTAATTGGATTAAGCAAGAGTATACATTGACAAAGTTTTGAAACAGTTCAAAATGAAGAATTCTAAGAAGGGATTTCTGCCAATTTCACATGGTATTTCTCTTAGTAAGACTCATAGTGCTACAACACCTGCTGAGCTAGAGAAAATGAGTGCGATCTTGTATGCCTCCGTGATCGGGTTCATCATGTATGCCATGTTGTGTACATGCCCAGATGTTTCATATGCTCCTAGTGTTACGAGGAGGTACCAATCGAACCCAGGTCAAAGTCACTGGGATGTAGTAAAAAGTATCCTCAAGTACTTGAGAAGGACTGAGGAAATATTCCTAGTGTACAGTGGTGATGAGGAGCTCGTTGTAAGTGGTTACACCGATGCTAGCTTTCAGACCGATAAAGATGATTCTCGTTCACAATCTGGTTTTGTGTTCTGCCTCAATGGAGGCACAATGAGTTGGAAGAGTTCCAAGCAAGAGATGGTAGCAGATTCTACAACAGAAGCTAAGTATATTGCCGCTTCAGAAGCTGTGAAGGAGGCTGTTTGGATCAAAAAGTTTGTTTCTAAGCTGGGTGTTATCCCTAGTGTGTCCAGTCCAGTGGACCTCTATTGTGATAATAGTGATGCCATTGCGCAAGCCAAGGAGCCAAGGTCACACCAAAAATCCAAACATATAATTCGGCGATATCACTTGATCCACGAGATCATTGAGAGAGGTGATGTGAAGATTTTCAAGGTGCACACAGATTTGAACATAGCAGATTCGTTGACAAAACCTCTTCCACAACCCAAGCATTAGGCGCACCTGAGCTCCATGGGTATTAGATACTTGCGTGAGTGATTCACGTGTATGTGTAAGATGTTAGTAGTGTCTATGCTAATGTAAGAGGATAATTGTTATCTCGTTCCTTGAATAAATATCGTTTACATTTAATTAATGAGTTGATAACTTGTTATGTGAAACTATTTGTTTTATAATGATATTGTTCTCAATGGGTCCCTAATCTTGTCATCATGTGGGACAATGATGATACATTGATTAACACATCTTACTTATTGATGATCACATTTCACAGATCATAGACATAGAGATGTCAAATTAGTTACGTGGACACATGTTGGTGAACATGGTGTTGGATAGACTAACTTGAGATACTGTTAGGATTGTTATTATAATGTGCCATCAATTGTCATATCAAATGGTGTACCTGCAGAGTCCTCAGATCCGAGATCATCATTTGATTCCAGAATGCGTAGTGATACACTTAGATGCTTCCTAACGCTATTCTGTAACAGGATAGTAATAAGGTTGTTTTCAGGTGTGTTGTGAAAAATGTCTTGGGATGTGAGCGGTCAATATGGAATTTACCCCTCCTAATAATGAGAAATACATCTATGGGCCCCTCGAGGTAGTCGGATTGAAAAAGTGCATGGCCATGCCACTATGATTAAAGAGTTAGTCATGATTTGAATCCACTACTTGTTCGAGTGAAATGTCGAGCTATCCAACAAGGGTGGCACGAATCTCGCCTTGAGCTTGACTGATGTCGTGTGTAAAGGGACTAGTGCGTGCGTATATCAAGGTTCAGTGAAATTTGATTTTGCATGCTTTCAGGCGTCAATATGTGCTGCTAGGTACCACTATTGATCAGTGAGTTAGAAAAGGTTTTCGGTGAATAATATGAACCTATCGGGTCACACACTTAAGGGGATGGATTAAGAAAATTGCAAAGAATTGGTTCTTGTCTAAGTGGGAGATTGAAGGTCTGATTTGGAATCGGAATTTCCGATTATTTTTTGAGTTGGAAACAGAGAGCTCAAATCGAAAGTTCTGATATGGTATTGGAAGTTCCGATATGGTATCAGAAGTTCCAATAATTTATTATTTGCGAAACAGAGAGCTTAAATCATATGTTGCGATATGGTATCAGAAGTTCCAACAATTTCTAATTTAGAGACAGAGAGTTGAAACCAGAAGTTCCGATGCGTACTTGGAAAAATTACACTGATCGGATGTTCCAATAGGAGGTATCGGAAGTTCTGATGCTACATGGAATTAGAGTCCGAGAGCCCTGATTGAAAGTTCTGATATTGGATCGAAAGTTCCGATGCAGCAGAACAAATTGGATTTATTGGGTCTCAAATTATTTGAAACCAATCTATTGGTTTCAAATGGTTGGAGATCAGGGGCTCTCACCTCTATGTAAATAGAGGAGGAGGAGATCTTGCAAGTCAAGTAATTGATAGTTTAGACCTATCCACCAAGAACACCTATCCTCCCTTTCTTTATATCAAAAGTTGAGATTGAGAAATCTCACGTTTCTCACGAGCAGTGCTAGCTTAACGACGTGGGAAGGATCACATCCCTGTATGTATGGATACTGTTGGGGGGAAAATACTTCATCCTCATGATCCTCAAGATTCCAAGATAACGGCAAATAAAATCTCGGAGCCTAAGACTTGTTTCTGGGTTAGAGGACTTGAAGTCGGAGGGTCCATCCAGGCTCTGATCTGAAGAGACCCTCCGAAAGGCTTCTCCTCCGGAGTGGGAAACAACCAAAAGGGTGGGGCGTCTACTGTCACGCCCCGATTTAATAAATCAGGACCTTTATTGAAATTCCATAGAAAATTAATAAACCAAGACGTTCATCATGCAACCACGTACAAATACGAGCAATCATTCATAGTTCGTAGACCGTATTAATACAAAAGTGAATAAAGATGAAGAGAAACTAATAAATCAAAGGGTCCTAGATGAACGTCTCCTTCCAGTCTCACCTTGACTGGGTCGCTACTCTAGACCTTCATCCTCCTCGTAGTAGACGGGCTTTGGTTGTGTAAGTCAACGGGGGTGAGTACAAACGTACTCAGCAAGCCACCGGATGCAAATATAATGCAGAGTAATAACAAGGGAGATAGTGGCTAATTTTGCGGAAAAGCATAATTGTAAAGCAATTAAATGTGATCAAGTTATTTGTACTGAAATGTAAACATGTGTATGCATCATCATCTTCTAACTCGAGGGGTACAGTCAGCCCCACCTCGCTCAACAGTCCTTACATGCCATGAATAACTCAACCATTCAAACAATTATAAACTAACTGCGAGTAGTCACACAACCCGCCCTTGACCGTGGGCTCGGCTTTTCGAAAAGATTTAAATACTCTGATCAGAGATGTACCACTTTACCCATAAGGCACGCACTCATCACTTACACCAAAGTGTAACGAGATGACCCATACCACGGGAACTCGTGCCAAAACCTTCCATATGGTCCTCCTCGACCCGACAACATCATCTTATGGGTTTCATATGGTGTCCCGACGCGTCGAGCCTCACCATACCCCCCTTGAGCCACATCGGTACAAGTCACCCACAGGTTGCCCCTTGCCCCCTCCACTATGGTGCATCGAGTCGGATTGTTCCATACTTTCAGTTAGGACTTACCCATTAGACTTGTGGTTGGTACGGAAGTGCTTTACAACAGATCCCGCAGACCGGTCCTTATAGTGCCCCGGATGCGACCAACTAGTTCCCGAGCTTGCACCCGGAACCCACCATACTTATAACATAGCCAACTCCAACAGAGTCCAGAGACGAGAATAACGGGGAAATTCATATAACAGATTCCAACTATCTACGACTCATTCTTTTTATCCTATAGCATTTGTGCCTATACATTGGGCACTAGCTAATAGTTTTATAGTAGAGTGACAAGGAGTTAAGGCTCAATAAGCATGGCTTGGGTTTGCACATAAGGACGAGGATCTAATAAATATAGTGTAGGGCTTGATATTTGACTAATGCAATATTATCCTATGAGTTATAGCGATAATTTATTAAAACATGGGCTCAATGATGATCAAAATGGGGGTTGTGACTTGCCTTGCTCAGCAATTGGTGATGGAGGAACCTCGGGGTAAAACTCCGGCACCTTGACGAACTCGTAGTCTTCTCGATACGGAAAAAGTAAACAATACATTCAATAAACAGAAAAAGATTCACCAAATAATAAACATACAAGTTTATGGGTTTTAATATGTGAAATAAAGTGTTAATATTCTGAAGTTTGGTGAAAAACATTAAAACTTATATTTTAAGGCTTTCCTAATTTATTTTCTGAATTTACTATTTTATCCCTAAGGGGTTTTTACTCATTTAATTAATAAGATTATATTGGGTAATAATAACATACTGTTTTTATGGCATTAATGTGTAGAGAATAAAATGTTGAATTTAATAAAATTTGAATGGTGAAATTTGGAGTTAGAATGAGCAAGTTATGAATTTCCAAAGTTTAAACATTTTTCTGGAATTTTATTTAAACAGAAATTGGGCTTTAGTCCACGGTGAGCCATGCCCACGGTGGACTGGTTCACTATGCGTGTGGACCGGATCGATCTGGATCGTCCGATCCAGATCGAGCGGCCAGGGGCGAGGCGGGATGTTTTAAATGAAATCGGACGACCACGATTAAAACACACCGAACGGGTACGCATGGACGCACCAGATTGAGCGGGCGGTTTAAGTGGTGATCGACGGCCGAGAGGCCTCGATACCGTTTTGACCCAATGAATGCCCCAGATTAGGTCAAAGGGGGTTATAATCCCAGCCGTTCATTGCAGATCGAGCGGCCGAGGGCCCGTACGGCACGGCACGCGTCAGAGAGGGTAACTTCCCTTCGTCTCCGGCGACGGCGGGGCTCGGGTGCGGCGGCGATGGCGACGACGAGGGCCTAGGGGCCTAGGTTTCAGCTAAAATGGAATGAGGAGAGGACGGCGGTCACGACCGTACCTGCGGTGGCGATGATGGGCGTTCGATGGTGACCAGCGCCGTGGGGTAGATGGGGAGGTCTTTCGGGTGCTCGACGGCGACGGCGATCCGGCGATCTTCTCGGCCGATGGAGGCGTGGCCGAGGACGGGCGGACACCGGCGGTCTCGACGGTGGCGGTGGCTAGGATAGAGGGGGCCGGAGTCGACGGCGAACGGCGGTCGGAGATGGAGTAGGAGAGGGAACCGAAAATGAAGAGGGGGCACTCTGGTTTCACTCAAGCTCGGCTACGGTGGTGTGGGCGGAGGGCGGCGACGGAGAGGGGTATAAATAGGGGATTTTCTAGCGCAATATAGTAAGGGAATAGGGGGGAACCCGAAGGTCCCTTGCCAACTCCGGCGAGGCTTTCCAAATGCATCGGATAGCTTCCAAAGATGATGAAACCGCGTCGGCTTTGGTGGAAAGAGATCACCAACCATCGGGGAAGGCGATCCGACGGTCAATTTGGCGAGATCGAGCACGGGGCGGCGGATTTGGAAGGTGGGGGCTCACCGGTGATGGAAAGGGGATCCCTTTCCATCGGGGAAGATGATCCCGACAGGTGGCCCCCACCTGTCGGCGGGCGGACAGAAAAGGAAGGACTGACAGGCGGGCCCCGTTGGTCAGAGAGAAAAAGATGGGAGCGGGTGGCTTCCACGTGGGGCCGAGGTGGGCGCGGGTGGGAGTGAGGGAAGGGAGCGGCGCTGACATCTGGGTCCCACATGTCAGTGGCACGTGGTTGGGTTGGGCCGGGCTGGAGGCGATTTGGAGGTTGAGGCCCATTAGGAATTTAAATGCTTTTCTGATTTAAAATAATTTCAGTAATTCGTTTATTTGTTTAAGGGTTGCATCACTGTTGATAAAAATTTATAAAAATTCCTGAAATTATGTTTTGGCCTCTAGTTTATTCCATAAATTTTTCAAGTCCAAATTTTGAATATTTCTCCCTGTTTGGCTTTAATAGGGCTCTTTAAGGATTTTCTTTAATACATAATTCCAGAAATTCCTTTAATAATATATTTATTTTGTTTTATTTCTTTTTAAATCTTGGGGTGTTACAATCCTATCCCCCTTACAGAGAATCTCGTCCTCGAGATTCGGATCAATCCTCGAATAGCTCAGGATGTTGTGCCTTGAGTTCTTCCTTTTTTTCCCATGTAGCTTCCTCTACGGGATGATTGCTCCACTGAACCTTACAGAAGCGGATGACGCAGCTTCTGGTGGTCCTCTCTTTTACTTCCAAGATCTTGACGGGCTTTTCCACATAGGTTAGATCCTCTTGAATATCCAACTGCTGTAGGTCCACTTGTTCTGTTGGGACTCGGAGACACTTCTTTAGTTGGGACACATGAAACACGTCATGTACCCCGACCAGTGAGGGTGGCAGTTCCAATTGATAAGCAACTTTGCCTTGGCGTTGAATAATGGAAAAAGGTCCAACATATTGAGGGGCCAACTTTCCTCTCATATTAAACCGTTGAGTGCCACGGAGAGGTGTGACTCGGAGGTAGACGTGATCTCCCTCTTCAAAGGCTAGATCTCGACGACAATTGTCCGCATAGATCTTCTGTCGAGATTGGGCTGTCTTGAGTCGGTCTCTGATAATCCATACCTTCTCTTCGGCTTCCCGAAGGATGTCTGTTCCAAACACTTGGGATTCACCGGTTTGATCCCAAAGTAGAGGCGTCCTGCACTTACGTCCATATATGGCTTTGAACGGGGACATCTGTAGATTGGCTTGATAACTGTTGTTGTACAAAAACTCAGCGTATGGTAAACTCTTGTCCCAAGTTCCTCCAAAATCCAAGACGCATGCCCGAAGCATATCTTCCAATATCTGATTCACCCTTTCAGTTTGTCCATCTGTCTGAGGGTGGTAAGCAGTGCTGAAGTTTAATCTCATTCCCATCTCCTCTTGAAGGTTCTTCCAGAAACGAGAGGTAAACTAACTTCCTCTGTCGGACACTATCTTCTTGGGCACTCCATGAAGACACACAATGCGGGCCATGTACAACTCTGTGAGCTTAGGGCCACTGAAGGTTGTCTTGACGGCTATGAAGTGTGCTACTTTTGTTAGCCGGTCAATGATTACCCAAATATAATCATATCCAAGCTGGGTCTTTGGGAGTCCGGTGATGAAGTCCATACCGATTTCTTCTCATTTCCATTCAGGCACTTTAAGTGGTTGTAACAGTCCTGCAGGTCTCTGATGTTCTGCCTTCACTCGTCTGCAGGTGTCACATTCTGCGACGAACTGAGCAATCTCTTTCTTCATGCTAACCCACCAACAGCGTTCCTTCAGGTCCTGGTACATCTTGGTACTCCCGGGATGGATGGAGTACAGAGTGTCATGGGCCTCCCTTAGGATAAGGGTCTTTATTTCTGGTTTATCCGACACACATATCCTAGTTCCAAACCATATGGTGCCATTCTCGTCCTCTGAAAATCCTGGGGCTTTACCTTGTCTCATGTTCTTCTTAATGGCGGCTATATCCGGATCTTCCGACTGGGCTTCTCGGATTTGCTCAAACAAGACAGGTCGGGTTTCCAAGGTGGCTAGATAGGCTCCTATGGTTAATCCAAGGTTTAACTTTTCCATCTCCTTATAGAGCAAAGGTGCGTGATCCTGAATCACGATGGCGGTGCAATATCCCTTTTGACTTAATGCATCAGCTACCATATTTGCTTTTCCAGGGTGGTAGTGAATACCTAAGTCGTAGTCCTTTATTAATTCCAACCATCGTCTTTGCCTCAGATTGAGGTCCAGCTGCGTGAAGATGTACTTCAAACTCTTGTGATCTGTAAAGACTTCGCAACGATTTCCAACCAAATAATGCCTCCATATCTTAAGGGCGTGCACAACAGCAGCCAATTCCAAGTCATGGGTTGGGTGGTTTAACTCATGGGGTCTCAACTGACGAGAGGCGTATGAAATAACCTTCCCATCTTGCATAAGAACACATCCCAATCCTTGGCGAGATGCGTCGCAATAAACATGGAAGTCCTTCCTGATATCTGGTAGGGTCAGTATGGGTGCTGACACCAGCCGGGTCTTGAGGGTGCGAAAACTTTCCTCGCACTCGAGAGTCCATTCAAACTTCTCTCCCTTCTGCAATAACTTGGTCATAGGCTTGGCTATCTTGGAAAAATTCTCGATAAATCTCCGATAATACCCGGCCAAACCCAGAAAACTTTGTATCTCAGATACATTTGTGGGTGGCAGCCAATCCGTAACTGCTTCTATGGTAGCAGGGTCCACTGCGATACCTTGCACGGAAATGATGTGTCCAAGGAATTTTACTTCCGCCGTCCAGAATTTACACTTGTTGTACTTGGCGTATAATTGGTGTTCCCTTAGTTTTCCTAGGGTCAATCGGATGTGAGTCTCGTGCTCCTTTTGGTCCTTGGAGTAGATGAGAATGTCATCTATAAATACCACGATAAACTTGTCCAAATACTCCATGAACATTTTATTCATCATATTCATGAAGAAGGCTGGGGCATTGGTTAAACCAAAAGACATAACAGTGCACTCATATAATCCATAGCGAGAGGTAAAAGTCGTCTTGGGTATATCCTCCTCTCGAATTCTCAGCTGATGATATCCGGACCGCAGGTCGATCTTGGAAAATACCGTAGCTCCTTTCCGCTGGTCAAAAAGATCATCGATCCTGGGTAACGGGTACTTGTTCTTGATGGTTACCTCATTCAAGGCTCGATAATCCACACACATACGCTTAGCCTTGTCTTCTTTCTTCTCAACGAAGATGACAGGGGCACCCCACGGAGATGTGCTAGGTCTGATGTAGCCTTTCTTCTCAAGATCCTCCAGTTGCTGCTTCATCTCAGCTAGCTCATTGGCGGCCATCCGGTATGGTCGCTTGTAAATGGGAGTGGTTCCGGGTACCAAATCAATCCGGAACTCGATGTCCCTCTTGGGTGGCATCCCAGGTAAATCCTCTGGAAACACGTCTGGGTACTCACAGACTACCGGTATATCTTCCAAAGTAATCCGGTGCAGCCTTGGTCTTCCGAACTTCAGGCTTGGCATCTGAAATGTGACGGAAGTCCCTTCTTCACTGGTCACAATCACTTGTCTCCGGGCACATTTTATCACTCCTTGGTGTTTATTGAGCCAATCCATTCCTAGAATGAGATCCAAGCCTTGGCATTCTATTAGGATGGGGTCGGCCCAGAATATGGTGCCTTGGATATCTACCCATACCCTTGGACTATAGGATTGGGCTAGAGTTTGTTTTCCAGGGGTGACTATTAGCACGGCTCTTGGTAGTTCACTTATGTTTATATTGTTCTTTTCCACAAAAGTCGTTGATATGAAGGAGTGCGTAGCTCCAGTGTCAAATAAAACCACTACAAGGGCCGAATGTACCGTGAACTTACCCATGATGATCTCGGGTGCGGCCTGGGCTTCTTCAGCGGTGACGTGGTTGACGCGGGCGCGAATGGCTAGGTTTGTCGCGACTCCTTGAGCGCGCTTAGGGTGAGGGCACTGGTGGGAGTAATGCCCTCCTGGCGGCAGTTGAAGCAGATCACGGGCTTGCCGTGCTTGTCGCGCAGAATTTCCACCTTCTTGGCCGGGGCGGCTGGTGCGGTGGGAGCGGGGCGACGCTGTCTGGCTCCGGCGTTGGCGGCGGGTGGCGCCAGACGATACACTGGGCGGGGATGGTATTGTGGTGCCGGTGGAGGAGGTGTAAAGCGGGGCCTCTGTGCCATGCCTTGATTCTGTCTGAAGGCGATCATCCTTTTCTTTTTCAGGTCGACCTTGTTCTGCTGGGTCTCCTGAATAATAGCTTTATTCACCAACTTTTGAAAGTTGGCGTAATCTCCGGAAATGAGCTAAAGGTACAGCTCACCCTTCAGTCCCCGGAGGAACTTGGACTGTCTGGCCGTATCCCGACTGTCTGGCCGTATCGGTGCAGACCTCCTCAGGTGCGTACCAGGACAACATGTTGAACTCATGAAGATACTCTGTTACGGACCTGCTTCCTTGTTGCAGGTCTCGAAACTCCTGTTGCTTCTGGGCAATAATGCCGTCTGGGACATGGGCCGCGCGGAAGGCGGTGGAGAACTCCGCCCAAGTATGGACGTGACCCTCGGGCAAGGTCTCACGCAGGTTGTCCCACCATTCTACGGCGGGACCCTGGAGCTGATGGGCAGCAAAAGCCACCCTCTCCTGCTCCGTACAGGTCAGGAGGTCCAGCTTCTTTCCGATTGTCCTCAACCAATAACCAGCCTCCATGGGGTTGGTGGTGCTCGAGAATGTGGGTGGGCAAACTCGGAGGAATTCCGAGAGCTGAGAGGCGGGGGCGGGAGCAGGAGTGGCGGGGCGAGGTAGTTCAGGCTGTTGGTGGAGGCAGAAGAACTGAGCCTGCTGCTCTTGCATCTGCTGCTGCTGCTGTTGCATCTGGTTTAACAGTGCAGCGACCAACTGATTTTGGTTGGCCATCATCTCGGCCAACGTGGGGTGGTTGGCGACTGGGGCTTGCCTCTGCCCAGTCGCTCCCCATTGGGGCAAGTTGCCGTTGTCCCCTCCATTCTGGGTAGCATCGGAACCCTGAGTGTTCGTCATCCTGAAGTTTCCAAAACAGACAACACTTTCTTAGGGGGAAATGATACTAAGCTTTATATTGAAATGTGTCGTTCTTGCGATTACATTTATTATCTTTTATTTAATTCTTCACTCATGCCTTATATTTGACATGAGTGGCATTACAATCCAAAACAAGTAAAAGAAAACAATCAACCGTAATAACTACGTCTATGGTAGCTTAGGGGACGACTCGACCACGGGCTCGATGGAAACGGTCGGGGTGGTGGAACTGGAAGGTCCGGCGGGAGGTGCGCTGTGGGAAATCCTCTTAGGTCTCACAGTGGGGATCCGAAGCGATTTCCGCTTGCGGGGCGGAAGGGGTGCGATCTCCTCGATATCCTTCTTCAACTCCTCAATCTGGTGGCGGAGCTGAGGATTGTTGGCGACGCGCTGCCGTAGGAGTTCATTCTGACACCGTAGCTCCTCTGCCTCGGCAGCCAATTGGTGTCCTTGCTGGATACGGCGACGAAGATCTCCGTTCTCGTGGTTCAGATCCTCGGAAGAGTGTCGGTAAAAGCCGATCGTGTCATGTTGTCCGTTGGCATCCTGTAGTGCCTCATGGTGGAGCTCATCCATCGCCTGCAACAAGCACACGGTGTGTCCAACCACAGAGTGGCGCTGGGAGAGTGTGCTGACGTAGACGCTGTGGGGACTTCCTAGGGTCCGAAGAGGCACAAAACGGTAGTCCGTGTCGTAGAGCTCGCTGTCGTAGATCATCCGGAGCTCGGTGAGGGCCTGGAGGGCGGTGCGCTGACTGGCAACCAAGAAGGTGGGTCCTCCGCCTCGATAGGTGTGGGCTGTCTGAGGAGAGGGCTGGATGACGATCGTGACCTCACAATAGCTTTCTTCCTCGTCGGGGAAGACACCATGGAACATTGGCTCGTACTCGAATCCGAGGAAACCAACGAGCATGCGAAGCTCGCGGATGAATCTAGCCTCGTCGCGAAGGTTCCCACTCATGGTACAGACCGACATCTACAAAAGAGAGAAAATTTTTGTGAAAACCTTGGAAGATGAGAGGATAAGTAATTTTGTAAGAAAATATGGTTAATATAAGTCCTAAGGTTAGGTCTGTTTGGCTTCCTATAGTCAAGTCGGCTCTGATACCATCTTGTCACGCCCCGATTTAATAAATCAGGACCTTTATTGAAATTCCATAGAAAATCAATAAACCAAGACGTTCATCATGCGACCACATACAAATACGAGTAATCATTCACGGTTCGTAGACCGTATTAATACAAAAGTGAATAAAGATGAAGAGAAACTAATAAATCAAAGGGTCGTAGATGAACGCCTCCTTCCAGTCTCGCCTTGACTGGGTCGCTACTCCAGACCTTCATCCTCCTTGTAGTGTAAGTCAACGGGGGTGAGTACAAACGTACTCAGCAAGCCACCGGATGCAAATATAATGCAGAGTAATAACAAGGGAGATAGTGGCTAATTTTGCGGAAAAGCATAATTGTAAAGCAATTAAATGTGATCAAGTTATTTGTACTGAAATGTAAACATGTGTATGCATCACCATCTTCTAACTCGAGGGGTACAGTCAGCCCCACCTCGCTCAACAGTCCTTACATGCCATGAATAACTCAACCATTTAAACAATTATAAACTAACTGCGAGTAGTCACACAACCCGCCCTTGACCATGGTCTCGGCTTTTCGAAAAGATTTAAATACTCTAATCAGAGATATACCACTGTACCCACAAGGCACACACTCATCACTTACACCAAAGTGTAACAAGATGACCCATACCACGGGAACTCGTGCCAAAACCTTCCATATGGTCCTCCTCGACCCGACATCACCCTCTTATGGGTTTCATATGGTGTCCCGACGCGTCGAGCCTCACCATACCCCCCCTTGAGCCACGTCGGTGCAAGTCACCCGCAGGTTGCCCCTTGCCCCCCTCCACTATGGTGCATCGAGTCGGATTGTTCCATACTTTCAGTTAGGACTTACCCATTAGACTTGTGGTTGGTACGGAAGTGCTTTGCAACAGATCCCGCAGACCGGTCCTTATAGTGCCCCGGGTGCGACCAACCAGTTCCCGAGCTTGCACCCGGAACCCACCATACTTATAACATAGCCAACTCCAACACAGTCCAGAGATGAGAATAACGGGGAAATTCATATAACAGATTCCAACTATCTACGACTCATTCTTTTTATCCTATAACATTTTTGCCTATACATTGGGCACTAGCGAATAGTTTTATAGTAGAGTGACAAGGAGTTAAGGCTCAATAAGCATGGCTTGGGTTTGCACACAAGGACGGGAATCTAATAAATATAGTGTAGGGCTTGATATTTGACTAATGCAATATTATCCTATGAGTTATAGCGATAATTTATTAAAACATGGGCTCAATGATGATCAAAATGAGGGTTGTGACTTGCCTTGCTCAGCAAATGGTGATGGAGGAACCTCGGGGTAAAACTTCGGCTCCTCGACGAACTCGTAGTCTTCTCGATACGGAAAAAGTAAACAATACATTCAATAAACAGATAAAACTTCACCAAATAATAAACATACAAGTTTATGGGTTTTAATATGTGAAATAAAGTGTTAATATTCTGATGTTTGGTGAAAAACATTAAAACTTATATTTTAAGGCTTTCCTAATTTATTTTCTGAATTTACTATTTTATCCCTAAGGGGTTTTTACTCATTTAATTAATAAGATTATATTGGGTAATAATAACATACTGTTTTTATGGCATTAATGTGTAGAGAATAAAATGCTGAATTTAATAAAATTTGAATGGTGAAATTTGGAGTTAGAATGAGCAAGTTATGAATTTTCAAAGTTTAAACATTTTTCTGGAATTTTATTTAAACAGAAATTGGGCTTTAGTCCACGGTGAGCCAGGCCCACGGTGGACTGGTTCACTATGCGTGTGGACCAGATCGATCTGGATCATCCGATCCAGATCAAGCGGCCAGGCGCGAGGTGGGATGTTTTAAATGAAATCGAACGGTCATGATTAAAATGCTCCGAACGGGTACGCGTGGACGCACCAGATTGAGCGGGCGGTTTAAGTGGCAATCGACGGCCGAGAGGCCTCGATACCATTTTGACCCAATGAACGCCCCAGATTAGGTCAAAGGGGGTTATAATCCCAGCCGTTCATCGTAGATCGAGCGGCCGAGGGCCCGTACGGCACAGCACGCGTCGGAGAGGGTAACTATCCTTCATCTCTGGCGATGACGAGGCTCGGGTGCGTCGGCGATGGCGACGGCGAGGGCCTAGGGGCCTAGGTTTCGGCTAAAATGGAATGAGGAGAGGACGGCGGTCACAACCGTACCTGCGGTGGCGATGATGGGCGTTCGATGGTGACCGGCGGCGAGGGGTAGATGGGGAGGTCTTTCGGGTGCTCGACGGCGACGGCGATCCGGCGATCTTATCGGCCGACGGAGGCGTCGCCGAGGATGGGCGGACACCAGCGGTCTCGATGGTGGCGGTGGCTAGGATGGAGGGGGCTGGAGTCGACGGCAAACGGCGGCCGGAGTAGGAGCAGGAGAGGGAACCGAAAACGAAGAGGGGGCGCTCTTGTTTCACTCAAGCTCGGCTACGATGGTGTGGGCGGAGGGCGGCGACGGGGAGGGGTATAAATAGGGGGTTTTCCGGTGCAATATGGTAAGGGAATAGGGGGAAACCCGAAGGTCCCTTGCCAACTCCGGCGAGGCTTTCCAAATGCATCGGATAGCTTCCAAAGATGATGAAACTGCGTCGGCTTTGGTGGAAAGAGATCACCAACCATCGGGGAAGGCGATCCGGCGTTCAATTTGGCGAGATCGGGCACGGGGCGGCAGATTTGGAAGGTGGGGGCTCGTCGGTGATGGAAAGGGGATCCCTTTCCATCGGGGAAGACGATCTCGACAGGTGGCCCCCACTTGTCGGCGGGCGGACAGAAAAGGAAGGATCGACAGGCGGGCCCCGTCGGTCAGAGAGAAAAAGACAGGAGCGGGTGGCTGCCATGTGGGGCCGAGGCGAGCACGGTTGGGAGAGAGGGAAGGGAGCGGCCCCGACATATGGGTCCCACATGTCAGTGGCACGTGGTTGGGTTGGGCCGGGCTGGAGGCGATTTGGAGGTTGAGGCCCATTAGGAATTTAAATGCTTTTTTGATTTAAAATAATTTCAGTAATTCGTTTATTTGTTTAAGGGTTGCATCACTGTTGATAAAAATTTGTAAAAATTCATGAAATTATGTTTTGGCCTCTAGATTATTCCATAAATTTTTCAAGTCCAAATTTTGAATATTTCTCCCTATTTGGCTTTAATAGGGCTCTTTAAGGATTTTCTTTAATACATAATTCCAGAAATTCCTTTAATAATATATTTCTTTTATTTTATTTCTTTTTAAATCTTGGGGTGTTACATCTACCTTGTCGACATCCTTCGATTATATTTTACCATATTAACCCTATTTGGGATACCGAAATAGTTTCCACTATGTTAGTTGTAATTGAGGGGTAAAAAGGTCTTTTCTCTAGAGATTTTACCTATAAATACCCCCTTCTTACCCTGTAATAGGCATCGAATATTTAGATATTCAATACGCCACTTCGAACTACTTCGAGCTATTATCCTATTCGGAGGCTTGAGATAGTCCGCATTCACAAACACTTCGTTTGTTAGTTCTTAATTTTACAGAACCTGTTAGCGTAATCCGTTGCGCCAACAGTTGGCGTCGTCCGTGGGGAACCTAATTCTAAAAGCTAGTTCTCTGCCACCGCCTATATTTCGAAGAGCGTTTGCGTAAGGAGTTTTGGAGTCTCAAGATTCCGCACACCCTTCGACAAGAGGCTTCAAGATACAGTTCAAAGGCCTTTCTTCGCCTTCCTCAATTGTCCGAAGCTTCTGGTCTTTAGACCTTGCTTAGCTTCGTAAGTCATGCCTCCCAAGAGGAGTTTAGCCACCAGTCCCCTCCGAAGGTCCCCTTGGACCTCCGGTGCAGGACCTTCAAACGTTCCTCAAACTCCTGAAGTAGTCAATAGGCCTCGAGCAGCCGGAGTCCCTCGTGTAGCTCCGTCCGTGCTTCGAACTGATTATGTCAGTTCTCAAGACCCGGAGGATCCATTTGGAAGAAGCGAAGACCTTCCTGAAGATGTGGCTGCTCAGGTAGCGTGGCTTCAGGCAGAGGTGGAAAGATGGAGGCAGGAGGCTGCGGGCAGGCTTCACCCTCAATCCATCCCTCCTACTTCAGAAGTGCATCAAGATGACGGACTCGATGATTATCCTGAAGCCCCTCAAGTCCAAGAAGATGTCAAAAATGCCTTCTCCAACAACGAATCCTCGCTGCATCCGAACTTGCAGAAGATGCACTTCGATCCCAGGTTCCGAGCCTTGAAGCTGCACAAGTACTCCAGAGGGTCTGATCCCGGAGAATTTTCTCGCTCTTATGCCCTTGCAATAGAAGCAAGCGGAGGGGTCCGAAATACGATGGCATAATGTTTCCCCCTCACATTAGAAGGTGTAGCCCTTCGTTGGTTCTGGTCTTTAAAGAAAGGATCAATTAAGTTATGGGAGCAGTTGAAAAGGAAATTCGTGAGAAATTTCCAAGGCACTTTTATAGCCCCAATGTCTACTGGAAGCCTTTTTCAGGTGAAGCAGTAGGCGGGAGAAACCCTTCGAGAATACTTCACGTGTTTCGCCACACCAAGTCCCAAATAAAAGGATTGTCTACATCATCTATGGTATATGCGGCGTGCGAAGGTGTTTTGAATCCCGACCTCCTCAGCAAACTTCACTAGAAGCCGGTGTCTTCAGTAGCGCAATTAATGGCATACTTCGAACAGTATGCCAAGGCAGAAGAAGGATGCCTCCGGAGAACTGTGGTACCCACACCAACCCTCCCACAATAAGTCAAGCTGGAGCCAGGGGCTCCGATTCCTCCACGAGCCCCCTTCGATAATCACCCTAATGATCAGAGAAGGGGAAAGAGACACTTCTGCTCCGAAGTGCTGAATATTGCACCCTCCGCCCCGAAGATGCCTTCCAACTATCAATAGGCTCAAGGTAATAAGGCTAGTGCCTCAAAGCCACTAGAAAAACCAACTGGCCGAGGCCAGGCTCTTTTTGTTGTGTGCATGGTGAAAACAGAAGCCATGTCACAAAATACTGTAAGTCTATACTGGCTCTCCGGGGTGAGTATCTGGGGAGAAGTTTAGGGCGAGGCACTATAGATCGAGCTCCTCCAGCAACACGACCGGAGCCCGTACAAGCTATCAGGCAGGCAGGCAATCCTGAAGCTCCAATGCAGCTTCTGGTTGCCAACATTATGCCACCACCGAAGCGAGAAGACCCTCAATACCTTGGAAAACGAGTGGTCGTACCCATCTCCAGAGGGGGGATGCTCGGTAATATGTTGAAGCATCATCGAAGTGTTTACTTTCGGGAAGTAGGACATATAGGGACTTCGAACTCGGATGTAGAAATGCCCGAGTGGTCCCATGTGGCTATTTCATTATTTTCTGCCCATGATGCTGTAGGGGTGAAATTCCCCCATGCTGACCCCTTGTCATTTCAGCTGACATAGCAGGAGTGGACGTTCGAAGGATATTAGTGGATGGCAGAAGCTCCGCTGATATACTCTTCGTCCAAGCCTTCGACCAAATGTGTATTCCCCAAAGGCAATTGCTTCCAGCAGCCCGCCCACTCCAAATCTTCGCAGGCCCTCCTCTCGATGCCCTCGGCCAAATAGGCCTCGAGGTTTCTTTCGGTGAGGGGCCCCTGGCCAGAGTGGAGGAAGTCATCTTCGACATTGTCGATGCCCCGTATGCCTACAACACAATCTTCGGGCGAGGGATGTTGAACCAATTTAGAGCTGTGACACACCACAATTATCTATGTCTCAAGATGCCCACACAAGGTGGAGTTCTTACAATTTCAGGAGACCAGGCTGCAGCTCGGAGAGCGGAATATGGCCACAACCCACCTCTCGATCCTCGGCAGGCAAATAGTGTGCAAGAGCACTCGGAGGAAGCTTCGGGGTCTCCGAACCCTTCGAAGAACCCTTCCCTCAAACCAAGCCCAGCAGGTGATGTAATCACAAGGATCATTCTCAAAGAAGGCAAAGAATACCCCATTCAGTTTGGTAAGGGGCTGCCTTCGGAAATTGCTACTTCGCTAGAAGTAGTTCGAGAAAATTTAGATATCTTCGCTTGGTCAGACGAAGATATCCCTAGAGTTGACCGGAGCATGATTGAGCATAGTTTACTCGTCAAACCTAAGTCTCGACCAATTCGCCAAGGGCTCCGCAAATTGTTGACTGAGAGAGCATACCTCACTAAGGCGGAGGTAGAAAAGTTGCTAAGAGCTGAAATCATAAGGGAGGTAACCCACACAGAGTGGTTGGCTAACCTGATCTTCGTCAAGAAAAAAGGCTCTGGCAAATGGCGCATGTTGTAACACCCCAAGAAATAAAAACAAATAAAATAAAAGAAAATTATTATTTAAATCAATTCTGGATTTATTTATTAAATAAAAATCCTAAAAGAACCCAAATAAAGCCAAACAGGGAGAAATACTCAAAATATGGACTTGAAAATTTTATGAGATAAACTAGAGGCCAAAACATAATTTTAGGAATTTTTACAAATTTTTATCAACAGTGATTCAACCCTTAATCAAATAAATGAATTACTGGAATTATTTTAAATCAGAAAACAATATTAAATCCTTAATGGGCCTCAACCTCGAATTCACCCTGAGCCCGGCCCAATCCAGCAGCGTGCCACCGACAGGTGGGGTCCGCCTGTCGGCGCACTCCCCCGCTCCTCTCTCCTCCACCGCGCCCCGCCTGGCCCACTTGTCAGCCTCCCCTCTCTCGCCCTCGCTCCCCGACAACCGTGGCCCGCATGTCGGCGCCGTTGTCTTCACGCTCGGCCACTGACAGGTGGGGGCCACCTGTCAGGATCTTCTTCCCCGATGGAAAGGGATCCCCTCTCTCTTGCCGGCGACCCCCACCTTCCAAATCCGCCGCCCCGAATCCGTTTTCGCCAAATTGACCGAGGGATCGCCTTCTCTGACCGCCGGGGATCTCATTCCACCGATAGCCACGCGTTTTCGCCACACATGGAAAGGACCCGAGCCTTAGGAAAGTTCACCGGCGATGAGAAAAGGGAAACCCTCGGTTCCCTTCCATTTTGGACGCCGGCGACCCCCCTATAAGAACCCTCGACCTCACCGCGCTCAGCCCACACCACCGTAGCCCTGCTAGAGCATAAACAGAGCGCCGCCGCCCTCATTTAGGTCTTCGGCTCTGTTTTGACTCTGGCCACCTCTCACCGCCGTCGCGAGCCGCCACTGTCCAAGCCGTCGCCCTCATCGTGACCATCGGAAGCCGCCCGTCCTCGGCCACGCCTCTGTTGGTCGAAAGGACCACCGGATCGCCTCGCCGCCGACAAACCCGAACGGTTCCTCCACCCCTCGTCGACGCCGGTCACCGTCCGCTCGCCGCCGTCGCCACCGCCGGTACGCCCGAGTTCCCCTCACGTCACTGGTTCCATTTTTGGCCTTAGCATCACCGTTCAACCCCCGCCGTCACCGAAATTCCTCGCCGTTGGACCGCCGGAGCCGAGAACGAAGGGGGTAATCGCCCCCTTAGCTCATGCCGTGCCGGACGAGCTCCTGGCCGTCCGATCAAGATCGGAGGGCTAAGATTAAATCCCTTGAGGATCTAATCCAGGCCCTCGGATCTGGTCAAAGCGGTACCACGCGATCTCGGCCGTCGGTTCCAACTTAAAAACGTTGACTTAATCCCGTGCGTCCACGTCATACCCGTTCGCTAGGATTTAATCGGGACCGTCCATCTTCACTTAAAGGATCCCGCCTCGCATCTGACCGCCAGATCCAGATCCGACGGCTCTGGATCGGCCGGTTCACGCGCACAGTGGCGCGGTCCACCGTGGGCCTGGCTCACCGTGGACCAGAGCCCATTTTCTGGTTTTAAATAAAATTCAGAAAATAGTTTAAACTTCAAAAATTCATATCTTGCTCAATTTAACTCCAAATTTCTCCATTCAAATTTTGTTAAATTCAGAATAATATTCTCTACACATTAATGCCATAAAAACAGTATGTTACTGTTACCCAAAATATTCTTAATAAATAAATGAATAAAAACCCCTTAGGATTAAAATTAATAATACAGAAAATAAATTAGGAAAAATCATAAAAAGTTAAACTTTACTGTTTTATGCAAAAACTCAGAATATTAAAATGTTACTTCACATAAAAACACCCACAACTATGTATGTTCCTTTATTTGGTGGATTTTATCTGTTTATTGAATGTATTATTTATTTTTCCGTATCGAGAAGACTACGAGTTCATCGAGGAGCAGGATTTCTACCCCGAGGTTCCACCTTCACCCTTTGCTGAGCAAGGCAAGTCATCGACCCTTCTGTGGAAACAGTTTATCATAATTGAGCCCATGTTTTAATAAGTTATCGCTATAACCCATAGGTTAATATTGCATTAGTCTAATAATCAAGCCTTACACTTATATTTATTAGATCCCCGTCCTTGTGTGCAAACCCAAGCCATGCTTATTGAGCCTTAACTCCTTGTCACTCTACTATAAAAATATTAGCTAGTGCCCAATGTACCGGCACAACTACTATAGGATAAAAAGAATGAGTCGTAGATAGCTGGATTCTGTATATGAATTTCCCCGTTATTCTTGTCTCTGGACTCTATTGGAGTTGGCTAAGTTATAAGTATGGTGGGTTCCGGGTGCAAGCTCGGGCACTGGTTTGTCGCACCCGGGGCACTATAAGGACCGGTCTGTGGGATCTGTTGCAAAGCACTTCCGTACCAACCACAAGTCTAATGGGTAAGTCCTAACTGGAAGTATGGAATACTCCGGCTCGATGCACCATAGAGGAGGGGGCAAGGGGCTAGCCTGCGGGCGACTTGTACCGACGAGGCTCAAGGGGGGGTATGGTGGGGCTCCGATGCGTCGGGACACCATATGAAACCCATAAGAGGGTGCTGTTGGGTCGGGGAGGACTATATGGAAGGTTTTGGCACGAGTTCCCGTGTGATGGGTCATCTCGTTACACTTCGGTGTAAGTGATGAGTGCGTGCCTTGTGGGTACAGTGGTACATCTCTGATCAGAGTTATTAAATCTTTTCGAAAAGCCGAGCCCACGGTCAAGGCCGGGTTGTGTGACTACTCGCAGTTAGTTTACAATTGTTTGAATGGTCGAGTTATTCATGACACGTAAGGACTGTTGAGCGAGGTGGGGCTGACTGTACCCCTCGAGTTAGAAGATGATGATGCACACACACATGTTTACTTTTTCGTACTAATAAACTGCTCACATTTAAAGCTTTGCAATTATGCTGCTTCCGCAAAACTAGCCACTATCTCCCTTGTTATTACCTTGCATTATATTTGCATTCGGTGGCTTGCTGAGTACATCTGTACTCACCCCGTTGACTTACACCATCAGAGCCCGTCTACTACGAGGAGGATGCAGGTCTGGAGTAGCGACCCAGTCAAGGCGAGACTGGAAGGAGGCGTTCATCTAGGACCCTTGATTTTATTAGTTTCTCTTCACCTTTATTCACTTTTGTATTAATGCGGTCTACGAACCATGAATGATTGCCCGTATTGTACGAGGTCACATGATGAACGTCTTGTTTTATTTATTTTCTATGGAATTTCAATAAAGTCCTGATTTATTAAATCGGGGCGCGACACATGTGCATTGACTTCAGCTCTCTAAATAAAGCATGCCCTCGAGACCCCTACCCTATGCCCCGTATCGATCAACTTGTCGACTCTACGGCTGGTTCCAAGCTCTTAAGTTTCCTTGATGCATGCTCCGACTTTCATAAAATTTGGCTAAAATGTGACGACGAAGCCAAGACGAGCTTTATAACTCCTTCCAGAGTATTCTGTTATGTCCGAATGCCCTTTGGCTTGAGAAATGTCGAGGCAACTTTTTCGCGTCTTATTGCTAAGGCTCTAGGTCACCAAACAGGCCGAATTGTTGAAGCCTATATGGATGACATTGTAATAAAGAGTGCTTTAAAGCACCAACATAGTCTAGACCTAACAGAAACTTTTGAGAGCCTCCGAGCATGTCGAGTTCGCCTCAATCCTGAAAAATGTATATTAGGAGCTCAAGCAGTAAAATTGCTAGGGTACTTAGTTTCGAGCACAGGAATCAAAGTTATCCCAATGCAAATAAGTGCACTGCAAAGAATGGCTCCACCTGAAAATTTGAAGCAAGTCCAGAAGCTGACAGGACACCTCGCAGTCCTCAGCAGATTCCTACCTAGATCAGCAGAGCGAAGCCTCCCAATTTTCAAAGCCTTAAAGGGGTCCGAAAGTTTCAAATGGACGCCAGAGTGCCAGAAAAGCTTTGATGATATTAAGGATTATCTTGGAAAATTGTCAATGCTTACTATGCCCCTCCCAGAAGAAACTCTCCTCCATTATCTTGCAGCAACGGGCTCCGCGGTAAGTGCAGTGCTTGTTAGAGAAATAGAGCTCAAGGGAAAACTGGTACATAACCCAGTATACTTCGTTTTACAAGCATTGTCTGGAGAAAAAACACGGTACTCCGAGCTCAAAAAATTTGTATATGCTTTGGCAATGGCCTCGCGGAAGCTAAGGCATTACTTTTTAGCGCACAACTTCATTGTCCCTACTTCATATCCCCTTGGTGATATGCTTCACAGCAAAGACTCCACAGGGAGAATTGGGAAATGGGCTATCGAGCTGGCCCACTTCGGCATTTCTTTCACTGCATGAACAACTATTAAATCCCAAGTTATAGCTGAATTTGTGGCCGAGTGGACTCCATCTTCAGTTTGGGTTCCAGAAGAACCCTACGAAGGATTATGGACAATATTCTCTGACGGAGCCTACCAGGCATCTAGGGCTGGTGCCGGAGCCATAATAATATCACCTTTAGGGCAAAAAGCAATGTATTTTGCAAGGCTCAACTTTAAGTCTACTAATAATATTGCATAATACGAAGGAATCCTGCTTGGTCTCTGAAAAGCAAGAGCACTTGGAGCAACTAGAATTGTAATAAAAACAGATTTCCAAGTTATTATAGGGCATGTTGACAAAAGCTTCCAAGCTAGGAATCCACATCTTGCGAAATACTTGGAAAAAATACGCAAGACGGAGGCATTATTCAAAGGAATCACCATCTGAAGCATACCTCGAGCACATAATCTGCTTGCAGATGTCTTCGCAAAGGTTGCAGCCAGAGCAGTGGATGTGCCGGAAGGGGCTTTTTATGAGGAACTTATTAAACCTTCAGTGCATCAACCACCCTCCACAGAAGTCCTTTGCATTCCAATCACTGATTGGCGAAGTCCAATTTTGGATTTCTTGCAAAATGATACAACCTTACTAGAAGGCCCAGATTTGCAAAGGCTCCAGCTGAGGGTCCGAAATTATAAGCTTCCAACGGAGTACTTTATAAAGCCGGAGTCTGTTCTCCTCTACTCCGATGCATCTCACAACCTGAAGGCTAAGACATACTTCGGGAAATTCATGAAGGCCTGTGTGGTAGCCACTTAGCCCCTCGAGCTTTAGCAGGTAAAACACTTCGTCACGGTCTCTATTGGCCAAAAATTGTAAGAGATGAAGAGTCATTGGTTCGAACCTGTCAAGGGTGCCAATGGATGGGTAAACGAAGCCATCATCCTCTGACACCCCTTCAAGTCATCGCTCTGGTATGGCCAATGGCGCGATGGGGAATGGATCTCATCAGCCCTTTTCCAATGGCGAAGGGTAGCTTGAACTCCGCGGAGGTAGCAATCTAATACTTTTCTAAATGGGTCAAAGCTGAACCCTTAACTGCTATCACTTTGAAAAATGTGCAGAAATTCTTCTGGCGGAATATCATTTGCAGGTTCGGAGTGCCTAGGGAGTTGACAATCGACAATGGCACCCAATTTGAAGCCGAACCTTTTAGAGAATTCCGCGAAGGACTGGGCATTAAATTGTGTTTTGCAGTTGTTCATCACCCCAAATCCAACGGAGCCGTCGAGCGAGCAAATGGAATTATTCTGTCTGGCTTAAATCGAAGGATTGTTGGGCTGACAAAGGGGCTGTGGACTAAAGATCTTCCTAAGATTTTATGGTCCATGACTCCAACGGAGCTGAAATGTGAATCCCTTCGTGCAATGGAGCCCAAAGATAACGATGAAAGGTACACTTCGCTTGACTTGTCGGAAGAAACAAGGCTTCGAGCTGTCGCCAATTTAATAAAGTATCAAGACCAGACGAGGGCATGGTATGACCCGAAGGTAAAAGTTAATGAACTTAGATGAGGTCATTTGGTACTGTGAAGTGTAATTGCTTCGAGGAAGTTAGGAAATAAATGGGAAGGACCATATATTATCCTACGCTCAGGGTGCCCGGATCTTTTAAATTAGCTAATTTAGAAGGGGAAGAATTAAAGTACCTTAAACGTTATTATGCTTAGGGGCTCCATGTAATCAATTGTAAAGTACCTTTCTAAAATAAATAAAGATTGAGGTTCGAATTATGCTTACTCTTCAAATATTTCCTACCCTTGGTGGACGTATCAGAGGAACAAAGATGCTTGCGGAGGTAAGCATCTTTCATCAAAACCCAGCAAACGGCCTTTGAACCATCGGTTCAAGGATTCCGTAAAAGAGCCAAAGGTGGCCAAAGCCTACGGATTCCAGGCTTTGGTCGGATAGCATCCATAGAAGAGTCTAAGGACTTTAAAAGAACAGATTTCCGATCCTCCGGGTTCAAAGCATCTGTAAAAGAGCCGAAGGTGGCCAAAGCCTACGGATTCTAGGCTTCGGTCTGATAGCATCCGTAGAAGAGTCTAAGGACTTTAAAAGAACAGATTTCTGATCCTCCGGGTTCGAAGCATCTGTAAAAGAGCCGAAGGTGGCCAAAGCCTATGGATTCCAGGCTTCGGCCTGATAGCATCCGTAGAAGAGTCTAATGACTTTAAAAGAACATATTTCCGATCCTCCGGGTTCAAAACATCTATAAAAGAGTTGAAGGCGACCAAGTAATTAGGCTTCAAGGCTCCGGCCAAATGAAACACTTTATAAGTCCTAAGTGACCAATTTCGGAGCTCCAATGTATAAACTCGAAGCTCCAAGATTATAAACATCATAATACGAATGTACAGTTCGAAGAACTCTACGAAAGAGTCAAATTCATGATTACTAAGTACTATTTGCGAAGCACCGATTTTATTGTACAAAGCATTGTGTCCGACGGACCTTATCGCATTGCATATGGTCCCCCACCCACAAGGAGGGGCAGGAGAGTGAGGCACAATCAAGTGATGCTTCTCAAACAATTTGTATTAATTGGGTAATCATATTACAATCATCGTAATTAGGAAAAATTATTATCTAAATCTAAATAAAAACGGAGACCCCTCTGACCTCTAGAACTACCCTTGGGACCAGTTCGGTCTTCGGAGCCTAGAGTTCTCAAAACCTTTCATTTGGTCCGAGTGCCCTTCTTTTTTAAGCCCTCAACTTTTGCTGTTCTTCTTGAAGTTCGGCCAGGGTTAGTAGTCGTTCGGAGCTAGCCTCTGTTGGGTCTTCGACTTGGTACTCTGAGTCGGACTAGTCTACAAACTCTGAGGATGAAGATACTACTACCTTATCCTCTTCTTTAATATAAGAAAGAACTTCTCTACAAACTCTGAGGATGAAGATACTACTACCTTACCCTCGAGGAACAGAAAATCACGAACGCCTGTAAGGCCTCAAGCTTTCGAGGATAGCCCATTGTTGGCGAAGCCCTTCATTGAGCTCTAATGCCTCAAGGTCAAGATCTGAAGCATATAACAAAACCTAAAAACAAACATTCAAGCAAAAACTTTTCATTTATAAACTTTTCATTCATTAAAATAAGAACATTACAAGATCTCTTGTACATAATTAAGCGTCCTAGAGGCTAGACCTTCGGGTCGGGAGGTGGAGCAGTTAGCGGAGTTGTAGCCTGAGGATTCATCTGAGCTAGCCTCTACTGACGAGCTTTGTCAATCCAAGCCTTGGCCACAACTTCATTATCTGCTTTCCAGGTCGTTCAGAAGGCTTCCAAGGCTGAAGCCACGTCCAGAGATGATCGCAGTAAACCTTCGTCGGAGAAGCATGCCGATGTCGAACCTTTCACCGAAGCAACAGAGACCCCGATGACTTCAAGGTGTCGAAGGACTCCGATCTTGGCTACTTGCTCAGAGATCTCTCCGTAGCGGGTCCCGGAGCCTTTCATCATCTTGGCCACCGCTTGGATCATCTTAAGCTTTCGGTTAAGGGGTTTGTTCGCCGCAGCTGAGGAAGACGGGCATACAGTGCCAAAATACTCTAGAACACCCCTGAGGGTGTCCATGGTTTGATCAGCCACCAAATTGTGCCTCTTCTCGGCCTTTGTCAATTCATTGGCAATGGAGGAGATTTCGGCTGTCTTCGACATTAAGTAGTTCTTCTAAACTAGGACTTGCTTAAGCGACCCTCAGAGCTCCACGAGTTCAGCCCCGAAAGTAGCCTCCGCTACCCGAAGTTTTTCGATTTCAGCGCTCAACACCGTGCGCTCTGCTTGGTTTTCTTCTATCGAAGAGGCAAGTTGTGCATAGGTTTGCTGCTCCCTTCGGAGAGCTTCCTCTGCCATAGCTTTAGCCCTCCGCTCCTCGAGGAGCTCTTCCTCCAGTTGTAGAGTTTTATCTTCGGAGCCCTTGAGGGCCCTTTGAAGCGCCGTAACCTTCCTTTTGAGCCGATTAGTTTCAAGCTCATTGGAAGTTGCTTCCGCTCTAGCATGGACAAATTGCTGCAAAAAAACAAAGTAAGTACGATGTAATTTCAATAAGGTAAATATACTTTATGCTTGCTTCATACCTGGAGGGTAGCCCTTTCGAGGGCTAGGTCGAGCTCCGATCTACTGGCCTTGCTTAAAATGGAGACTAGCTTGGAGCCCCCAACCTCTTGGCTCTTTTCAGCCAGAGGTTCTAGAAGGGTTCGGAGCCCTATCCACTGCTCCAAGAACGGAGCCAATAGCGGGAGCCAAGACAAGGCTCTTTGGTCATCTTCAGCAGGGTCTTCTTCCGAAGCGCCTACTGAAGGGTTGTTCATCGACAACGTTGTCATCAAAGAGGGAAGAGGTCTAGGACAAGTCTTGCCCTTACCTCTCCCCAACACAAAAACTGGAGGAGCCGCTACTTCGGTTGGGGTAGATCCCCCTTCGAGAGTCGCTCCCTCAGGCGGAGCCGCCTCGTCCGAAGTAACTCTAGTCGACAGAGCTACCGCTATGATTGGAGCCTTGTCTCCAATGGGAGCTGAAGCTCCATGTCTGGATGGAGCCATGCTACTCGAAGCATATGCAAAATGCAAGGGATTCATCAATTATCCATTAAGATATTGTTGGTGCACGGAAGTTATCTCAGGAACTTCAAAGAATAAAGATCGGAGACCTACCTTCATCTTCATTCCGAGGGAGGATTTCGGGGTCCCCTAGAAATTTGTATATTTGGAGGTATTCTTAGAGTTCCTCCCCCGAGGTTTGTGCTGGAGTAGCATACGTCGAAGCCCTGGTCTCTGTTGCTACTACTCTGATCACCGGGGAGCTAGGATTTTCTGGCTCTGGTTCTTGGACCCTGGCAGGTTCAAGGTGGATCACCGCCACCTCTTCCGCAATTTCCCAAGGGGATCCTCAGTCGCAACCCGAGAATCCTCCTCGTCACCGTGCAGCAAAAGATCTTCGAGCTCCATTCCCATATGAGCCTCCAAAGTTTCTTCTTCTTCAGACTCCTCCGAAGAAGACCTCCGAATGTCGAGCGAAGTCAGAGATGATGGAGGTGAAGAGAGCTTGGCCTTCCACACCGCCTTCTTCAATGGAGTCTTCGCAGCGTTGGCGGTCCCAACGACAACCTTCCTCTTCCGAGAGACTGTTCCCACTTAGTCGAAGTTGGGCAGAGGAGGATCCTCCATCCCGAGCGCACTCCATACTCGGTTGGAGCGTTCCCAACTCCCAACCAGCTCGATCCTCCATTGCTTCTCCATAGCATTAGGGGCTCCAATCACCCGTTCTACAGCCCTGGCAATCTGCTCTGGAACTAATGCCAATGGAGCCGCTAAAATAAGGTAACAATCTATTAAGAATACTAGTTATTCTCTGGCTAATCTCAATGTAGAGGTACAGAGGTTTTACCTAGGGTTCAAAGCTCCCCCTCCGAAGCGCTTTGAAAGACAATAGGCCAGTCAGCCCCAAGAGGAGGTATCCGGAGGGTGATGAACTCTTCGGCCAAGTCCCGCATACTCATGCACTTGGCTACTAAAGACAATAACCCAAGCCGTGTTGAAAGCAGACTTGGGTCTGGAGTCACTTCTGCTTCTCTCTGGTACCATATTTCGTGTAGGGGACCGACAAGCCTGGAGTCTTCTCCTACCTCGGCATAAAACCACCGAAGTATCTAGTCCGAATACCATCGGTCATTGATCGCCTTCGCCTTCGCCTTCAGAGGCTTGAGATAGTCCGCATTCACCAACACTTCGTTTGTCAGTTCTTAATTTTATAGAAGCCATTAGCGTAATCCATTGTGCCAACAGATACCATGGAGGTGTTGCTCCAATAGCGGCACTCGTGGACTTCTTCACGTGAAAACCTTCATCGTCTTCATCGATTGGATCACCGGGGAACTACCGGAGTGAGGTGAGGATAGGCGAGGACGTGCTTCCCCAACATCTTCTTCCGCTGCACCTAGCGCATCTTGTGCTAGAAGATACTGATTCATGATCCCTCACGCAAATAGTTCTTGGGCTTGGGCCAAAATTCTTGAAATTTTTGACTAGCGTAGCTTCCCCATTCCCCAACAGTTATCATGCTTGTTCTTGTAAAGACATACCACACACGCCTATAAAATTTGTGAGCAGTGTGACTTGAACTCTAGTTGGTAGAGTTATCAATCATGCATCCACGACTTCACAACTACATCGTGGTACTTTTAGATTGTCAATGATATTCACTAAATTGAATTTTAGTTGTATTTTTTTAGAAAAAAGCATCCAAAAAATATTTTGGAGCCGTACTTTATTTGAAAGCAATATAAAGGATAGCAACATTGTTTCGTCGAGGATACTAACAGTAGGATCGAAACAGACTACTAGAGGGGTGGTGAATAGACGACTCAATAAATTCTTTCAAATAGATGACCTTTTATTAACACCCAATGCTCCTCCAAATAAATAAGTAGATGCAAATAAATTTTGACAGTGAAATCCGATATAAACATAGTGCTATCACTCTCCTGTCAAATATAATATGATGTAACAGACTGAGAGATTACAAGCACTAAAAATAATCTAGCCTCCAAAAAACAACCAGCGTCCTAATTGAAATGACACCAACACAGTGCTCAGAGGCTGTTTAATACTACTCATAGATCAGATGACAGATCAACAAACATTTTACCAAATCCCAGATATTTCAAACTAAAATATAAAATATATAAAAAAATCATCAATTTTTTAAAAATAATATTTGTTTAAAAAAATTTCAAACTTGTATAGCATTTTCAAAAATTTACAAAAATGGGTATTAGTTGGCCGATGGTTGGCCGACTCAGGCCACGTTAGGGCAAGTCAGCCAATCAACGGCCGACTTGGGCCCAGGTTGCCTGAGTCGGCCATTCAAGTGCCAACTAGGATGCTGGCATGGCGAGCATGCAGGACCGCGCCCCGCCTCGCACTTACGTGGCCTAAGTCGGCCGACCATCGACCGACTGCTACCCATTTTAGTATTTTTTTGAAACTTCTATACAAGTTTGATTTTTTTAAAATATTATTATTAAAAAAATTAAAAATCATCTGATTGTGTGGGAATCTGACCACAGAACATCGATAGTGCACCAGAACCTCTCTTTAGCACATTAATAAATCCTTGTAAAGCAAGCCAGTGAATTAACTTCAGTGCACAAATTTTGCTAATTACTAGCTACAGCTATTCACGTGAATCGGAGAAGTGCAAGTATAGGAAACTAACACCGTGTGCTTCCCAGCCAAGAACAGGCATGAATGCCAATAGGTTTTAGCGAGAATCCTGAGCAAGCTGGAGTCAGGGACTTATGTATGCACGTATAGTAAGACACTTAAACCAGCAGAAAGAACCTTGTGAGTAGATAAACTTGAATCTAAATGCAGCTAAACATTTCACGCACAGGTTGTATTCATCAGAGAACCTCTACTAGCGCACGCAAATCAAGATAGAAAGAAAACTAGTACAGCAGAAAAGCAATACATGGCGGAAAAATTGAGGCACTGCGTTCTTCCATCCGTACGCACGGTCGATGATGTGCTCAGGTGGCGCAGTTCGGTTCTCACGCGTCGAACAGGCGTGAGTTGAGGATCATGTTGCTCGGCAACCTGGACGGCAGAGAAAACAGAGACACACAGCACGTCGAGAGACCCAGCCAAAGAAAATCTGATGACTGCGTGCACCGAAATAGAGGAAAATATTCAGCAATAAAAATCACTCGGATTGAAAAAACAAATCAACCAGCAAACATGTTTCCTGGCAGCATCCCACGCACGCTGCTAGTCGAATGGAGAGGCGGCAGAAAATTAGGAGCAATCACGTGTTGACACTAATATTTGGTAAAAGAAATGTTTCACGATAAAAAGAAGTTGGATGTCCGGTCAAGTCTCCGGACTACAAATATGTACCCCTTAGTTAGATGAGAAACACATCTCTATCAAATAACTGCTTGGTGCATCGCTACCCTTGGTTTTTAAGGTTAATCCTTGTTGAATTCGACACTTGGAGCTGAGCTGCATCGTTTCGATCTCCGGCGAAGAGGTGAGTTCTACCACCCCCAACGACCGTATCGACTAGGTTAGTATTCTCATGGCTACATCAATTTGATCTCTTGAGGTGAAAGTCGAAACAATACGATCGTCGGGTTATCTCGATATATTGGCTAGGTCTAAGACTGCATCAGATTAATCTCTTAGATTGATGTGATCTAGATGTGGTAGTTTGAGGCTTCATTGGTTAAGTCCGACATCTCTTGCTATTGTATCTTTTTCATGTTGTATACCGTTTATCTAAATAAAGCATGCCCGATACTTTGATATATTATTAAGATCATCGTGATTAGATACTATCTTGGTTGGGTCTGATTTAGTTATTGTGATGATTTTTATGATATAGACATGTTATCTGGCATGTTTTATTTGGTTCCGTCGGAGTACAAGTCGATATGTTATTTCCAATTCAATGCCATATCTTATTCGCCATCAAAAAGCGCTCATCGGCCAATACGTGCAAACTGCCTATCTCAGCAGCCGATGGCATGCTCGCTAGATCGGCCATAGTCATTGGCCCTATGGCCAATCGGCGTAATAGTCCATGATTATCCTATCCGCATTGTGGTCATCGGCTCGATAGTCGATAGGCTATGCTACTGATACTATTATCTCTGTTTCTTTATTAGTTGTAAGGTCAAACTGATTGGCATGCCTTGAACCTTTTTTTAAGAACGTAGGATCTGTACTAGAGTTAAGAAGATCTCCCAGGCCACGCGTGTGTTAAAGTGTGACAAAGAACACATCGACACGCTTTTACGCACACCCGGTGGACAACACTTCAGCAATTCAACCATGGTGGGTGAACTCAACGATGACAACATCATTCTGATCACCCTCGAGACCTTGACTAAGGAACAAAGGGTGGATGTACGAAAACACGTTGACGCTTTCCAAGAGCTATGCCTGCAAGCCTACATAATGACTTTGAGAGAGTCCCATCTTAAGGGATCCGTTGCCAAGACCAGCAATGGCCATGGAAATCAGTCAACCAACAAAAGCCCTCATGTCGATTTCTAGGAGATCGACGATAATGCGCTTCACCACGCGCTCATCAATCAATCAGGGACATTGGTCAATACCCTCCATGGTATGGTCAAGAAAACTATTGATGGCACTATAGCCCACGAGCCACCACAAGGTCCAACATATCTCCTTGATACTCAGACCAGACTACTACAGAATCCGCAGCACACTCGGACGGCTCCACAACCGCAAGGGCCAATGAGGCTAGAAGATCCGACCTTCTCGGTCGGCCATGAAGGAAATAGGGCGACCCAACTATCAGCCCCTGGTCGGGACTTGCCGTCGAGTTCGCCGTATAACCTCGAAAGAGGTGTGTCAGCGCCGTTCTCAACGGCCGTGTTGATAGCAAAAAATAGCATTAATGGCTAGATTGTCAAAATATCAATTTTGGTGATTTAGGCCGAAAATACACATGTCCAGGGTCTGTCCGAAGCCCTATAGGGCCGAAGTCCATTGAGCTATGGGCTCCGAAACCCTCCAGCCAGCCCATGGGCTTCGGCCGGGAAGCCTTCGGAGGACCAAGCCACCGAAGTTTCGGCCCGAGGAGCAAGCCTCGACGGGCCTGGCCAAAGCCCACGCCATCGAAGCTTCGGCCTGAGGAGCAAGCCTCGACGGGCCTGGCCGAAGCCCACGCTACAGAAGCTTCGGCCCAAGGAGCAGGCCTCGACAGGCCTGGCCGAAGCCCACTTCGGCAGAGATAGAATTGGATGCGTTTCCAGCTCAATCCTTATCTCTATCTGGCCGAATTAATAGCAGATTATATTAGGAATTAAACCCCTATAAATAGAGAGGCAAGGCCAGCATGAGAAGTCCCCCCAACTCAAACCAAACCAAAGCCCCATGCTTTGATCGTATTTACTTTACCTTTATTTTCCTGTACCACTTCATGGGTTTTCATGGAAGCCCTCCGTCGGCCACTATGGAACAGTGGTAATCCTTGTTACTTTGCATGTGAAGTATCTGTTAATCTACGTAAAAGATTGCTATCGCCTTGTTACTTCGCCTGTGAAGTATCCGCTAATCTGCGTAATAGATTGCTACCTTCGCTACTAGTGCAACACTTAGCAAAATTCGGTCCTCAGGCCGAATTAGTACTTTGCACTCTTCTGTTGCAGGTTCACACGTCCGGAGCTACTTCGTCGGAGGTGTCCGGAGCTGAGAGATCGGTTTCGAAGGTCCCTAGGACACCCTTCGGCGGGACTGCAGGCTTCGGCAAGGTGCTTCGCCAAGCATACTTCATCGCAACAGGCTTCGCCACGACCATATTCCGCACCGGACGAAGTTGCACTCGCACGTGGCCGTCGCGTCACTATTTCGTAGCTTGTTGTATCGAAGATCGCACGCCGAACCCCGCTGTTCAGAGGTGATCATCGCGTCCAGATCTGTTCGGAGTCCATCTTCGGCCGGATCAATCCGAACGCCGAAGCACCCTTCGGTGGAGCACTTCGCACTAGACGCCGAAGGTACACTTCGGTGACCCCTTCGCATCAGACTTCGAACCAGGCGGGGCTCCGACTGGTTTGTTGATTTTATTCTGTTTAATCTATTTCTTTTGGCTAATTGGATTATTTTGTGTAATCTGTTTGCTTGGCAACTCCACCCCCTTATCACTATTAAGGGTAGTCGGAACGCGACGTCGGTGCCACGTCATGCTTAGGCTTGTCCCTAAGTATCCGTGCACTTTTGGATCATCGAACTAACCCAAGTGCGGGGGCACGTTTCCGTGTCAACAGGCCAGCCCTTGACCGATAAGACAGGAGACTCCACAAGTCACATATGGTGTTGCAAGGAATGTGCTGCCAGATGTCGTGCCACCTAGGGGGCACACAACGATATTCCTTAGGGGTACCATAGGACCGTGAACTTTGGAGCACAGCCTTATAGTGATGAAGGGCAATACAGATACAACGTTGTCCAGCAAGAGCAATATCAGCAGGCCCTAATGCTTGTACGGTACCCAACGTCGGGGCAACAAGAAGATGACTGGGTGAATTGGATCACAGAAGTTATCAGAGTTCAATTTGGGCTAAAACCCAAAGAATAGACTTACATGTATCGGCGGCCGTACCTAGAATGGTTCAACCAAGTACCGCTACCCAGCCGATACAAAGTACCCGACATCACCAAGTTCTCGGGACAAGAATCGGTCTCCACGATCGAGCACATCAGCCATTTCCTTGCATAGTGTGGAGAGGCCTCGGCCGACGAAGCGCTGAGGGTCCGATTTTTCCCGCTCTCCCAAACAGGATTTGCCTTCACGTGGTTTTCCTCACTGCCGGTGGATTCCATCAGAGGATGGGCAGATTTGGAGAAGAAGTTTCACCAGTATTTCTTCGCCGACATTCAAGAGATGAAGCTTACCGACTTGATGACTGTGAAGCAAATAATGGATGAGTCGGTATAAGATTACATTCAGAGGTTCCAAGACGAACGAAACATATGCTATAGTTTGAGCCTCAATGATACCCAGTTGGTGGGGTTAGCATTTCAGGGACTCTTGAACCCAATCAAGGAGAGATTTTTATCACATGAGTTCGAGAACCTCTCCCAACTGGTACAAATGGTATCAGCACATGAGAACCGGTTCCAAGAATCAAAAAGAGATATGTATCAAAAGAAAGTGGCATACGCACAAGTGTACTGTTCAGACTCTGATGAGACTAGTGATTTAGATACAAAAGTCGGTATGGCCGAATGGTCTAGAAACAAGAAACAGGTTGCATGCCCCAGGGTGAAACTGGCTAACAAAGAGGAAAAATACGACTTCGACATCAACAAGGCCAATAAAATATTCGATCTGTTGCTCAATAAGAAGCAAATCTACTTGTCACCTAGTCACCTGATGTTGCCTGTTGATAAACTGAAGAAGAGGAAATACTGCAAGTGGCACAATTCCCCATCACATCACACTAATGAGTGCAAAGTTTTCAGGTAGCATATCCAATCGGTCGTGGAGCAAGGCCGGATCAAGTTCGATGATGGAAAGAAGCTGATGAATACAACGGTCATACATTCCCAGTCAATATGGTGCACGCGCACCACACTAGTGATCAGCGTACAAAGAGGAGCAGGTGAGCCAGTAGTAGAATCACGTCTTCATGCTTTGTTGGAACGATGGGCTATGTATACCATCAATGGATGACTTCTCAGGATGCGACGCCAAGGATACAACACAAGGCGGTCATCGGCCATATAACGTCAAGCCAAGGACGCATGACCAAGAAGCCATTCACCAAATATTGTCACCATTGAGGGTATCAGCGCTCGAAAGGCTCGACCCCAGTGAAGCCGCGATGGTGCCCCAGTGGTATTTTCATGAGGAGTCATATGAGAAGGGTCCAACGCCTGCGGCAAAGAGAATTGAATACACAGAGGTGCGATGAAGAAACTGATCAGTCCTAAATGATCAAAAGTGAATGGTGGGTAAAGGATAAGGCTGATCACGAGGATAAGAAAGTGTCAGATGCTAGTATCAACCTAATTAGTGGGGAGCTGCCTTAGCTCGTCTTGTAAACACGATGCTAAAAATGAAGGGTGGACTCGATCAAGACTTTGCCGCAAACGATGAACGTCAGACCTGGTGACAGACCGAGGCCATCCTTCGTAAGTACGCATATCCCCTACGAGATAAACAGATTGAAAGCTACTATGTGGGAGGTATGGGAAGAGGCCGGACATGAAGTAATTAAGGAAATATTGAGCAATCGTTTGGACGAAGCACGTACAGTCAGTGCCAATGGTATCACCTCAAGATGGCTGGTGCGAAGGCATCGCCATTAGACAAAACTTAAATATACAAAAAGCTCAACACCAAGCCAGTGAATCAACAACAATATATAACAAATGTACAATGTCCAAATTACAGATCGAAGATCCGATATAAAAGAGTTTATGAAAGCTCATGGCAAATACCCTCGATTGTCTGCAGCTGAATTGCATCGACGCTCTAAAGGGTCGCACAATCTTCAACATCTGAACCAGGAATGTCCCGGAGGGCTCAGCGTTGGTGCTGCGTGAGAAGGACTACACCGGTGAGCCAGCGCTTCTAGGCTTTGATCCGGTCCGGTAAGGAGGCCAGAACACCGTCCTTGGTAGCAATCTTCACCTGCACTCTGTGTAGCTTTATGGCCAGGTCGGCCGCCTCTACCAGGAGTAGGTCTAGATCCTACGAAGTGACCGATGACTCACCCTAGAGCTGATCCAGAAGGGTGCCCTCAGTAAGCACTACTGTGTCATGAGTTTTGATCGCCTTCCACTGCGATGTGTAGTTGGCGCGATCGGCCATCTACCTCAACGCCCTCTGCATGACCGACCGATGGAATTCCAAGTACACGGCCGGCGTAAGGACGTCAACCAACTTTGGGGAAAGGAAGTTGAAGATATTGTTGAGATGCCCCTGTATTGGCCCTAAGTCATTCACCAGGACTTCCAACGAGTTTTTTAGGCGACGCAGTAGGTCCTACATAACATCTTTTACCTGTAGAGAGAGCTGAGCCATGGCCAGCATAGGAGCACCTATAACCTCTTCATCGGCCTCGAGATAAGGACCAATGTCAAAAGGGAACTGCTGGGCAAAATACAAAAAGAAAGAAAGTCAGGCAAGATACCATGATATCGTAATAACAAACACATGGAAGCTTACGTCAGTAGTCCTAGCATGGGGAGCCAATTGTAGGGCATCGTCGGTAGAAGAGACAGTGGTATCATCCTCCGCCATAGCCACCAGAAGGGTGTGCGAACCTTCCTCTTCAAGATTTCCCTAGGGGTTAGACGAGCCAATGGTGTTTGACATCGGCTGCATCCAAGACCGATGTAAGTTAAAAGGAAAGCGACAATAAGACAAAACAAAACTACCTGATAACAACCATCAGTTGGAGGAACCTCGGTGTCAGTCTCGATGGCCACCGACCCACCTTCCAGCGTGTCGGCCCCAGCTGATGCAATTATAACAGCCGCATTGGCCGACACATCAGGGTTAGCAATGACGACCTCCAGAGTATCGGCCCCGATGTCATAATCCACGGCGACATCTCCTACAGTTGAAGCTGACTGAGCGTCAGCTGGGTCATCCACTGGCCAGTCCAACACCTCGTGAGAGGCGCATTGATGGGAGAAGGCTAAAAGAAATAGAATAACAATGAGTATCAAGAAGCAAAGAAAATATCATGCAGCAAAGACGTACGCACCTGAGCCGATGAAGGTACATCGGCAACGACTAGGGTTCGCATGGTAGAAAATGCCGGTGATGTTAGCTAAGGAAGAAAGAGAAAAACATCAAATATGGGCCGAAAATACCACAAAGAGAAGATGAGAGTTTGCCAGGTATGACAAAACAAGAGCTAGGAGGATTACCAGGGAGGTTCAAGTCCTGGTGGAGCGGCACGTCACTACGTCCGATGCTTTGCGCTTACGTGCCGGGACCTTGACTCGTCTCTTAGCAAGACATTCTAACGAAGTGGGGGCACCGCTACCTAAGTTTATAATGCTCGATGGCAGCCCATATCGTATCGGCCTTCCGCTTCAGCTCATCAATGGGGCATCGATGTTATCCTCCTGCAAAGGAAAGGGAGTCAGGAGACGAGGAAGAAAATTAAAACAAAAAAGCAAGCTAAGTCACGAGAATCAGGACAAATCTCATGGTCGATGTCGATGAAGGCCGGATCTAGTGAAAGGCAGAAGTGCTTGGAATGGCGGTTGAAGATGCACAAAAATATGTGAGGGTGGATGTAGATGCAAGCTTCTGAAACATGATTAACAATAATTATAGTACATAACAAACATTTGGCTTGAATATTGTCTAAAAGTATTGTATGAAAAGCTCATGTGAATCATATCCAAAGAAAATCAAGAGCAACCATTTTTCATGTTTTTTTCAAACAAAAGCATCACCACACAGACTAGCATACTAGATATGATAAAGCATGAAATGCAAAAGCTAGCAAATATCTACCTAGAAAAGCTTATCCAAAAATATGGAGCTTCACCAAACTTGTTATGCAATATTTTCAAGCTTTTTATTTCCTTTTTCTTTTTGGTTTAATGCTAGGGGTTATTTGCTTGCTAACCTTATACTGACGGACCAAGCTAAGCCTATGTCAAGAAAAGACCATCTGAAGCTTAAAGCATTGGTCTTAGCAAACACTGCATTGTCCTAGTTCATACCAAAATTCTATGGTAAGCAGTCTAGAACAAAGCAGTGCGACAAAGCAAAACTCACTTAGATCTTTTCAATTTCAACACAAAAGGCACAGATATAAATATCATTATTTTTTTCAATTTTCAGAACAAGTCGAGCTATAGGAGAAAATGTCTCTCCAAAATAAATCCGCTCGACTTGAGAATAACCATGAGAAACAAGTCTAGCCTTGTTTCTCACAACAGACCCATCCTCCCCCCGTTTATTTTTGAAAATCCATTTTGTGCCAATGATATGAACATTTGGGGGTGGATCTACAAGAACACAGACTTGGTTTCTCTCAAAATTTTCAAGTTCCTCATGCATGGCATTGATCCAACTCGAATCAGATAAAACATGACTAACATCTAGGGGCTCAAAATAAGAAACAAAAGTAGAATCTGTAAATTGAGCATGAGATCGAGTTACCCTTTCATTTAGCTCACCGATGATCAGCTTAGGAGGTTGATGTCGCTGAATGCGAAGAGGGGCTTCTGGTCAAGAGAGAATCTGTAACACCCAGAAATTAAGAGGAATAAAATAAAAAGAAAAATATTATTTAAAACATTTTTGATTAATTATTAAAGGGAAATTCACAAAAGAACCCAAATAAAGCCAAACAGGGAGAAATACTCAAAATTTGGACTTGAAAATTTTATGTGATGAACTAGAGGCCAAGATATAATTTTAGGAATTTTTACAAATTTTTATCAACAGTGGTTCAACTCTTAATCAAATAAATAAATTCCTGGAATTATTTTAAATCAGAAAAGAATTAAAAAGCTTATTGGGCCCCAACCCCGAAACCTCCCTCCTAAAGCCTTTTAGGCCCAGCCCAACACCGCCCTCTCACTGACAAGCGGGACCCACCTGTCGGCGCCGCCCCCCTCTCTCCTCCCGCTCGCACCCCGCCTCGGCCCCACCGGTCAGCCCCCGCCGCGCCACTGACCGCCCGGACCCGCCTGTCGGCCCCTTTTCTTTTTCGTTCGCCCACTGACAGGTGGAGCCCACCTGTCAGATTCATCTTCCTCCCGGGAAGGGGATCCCCTTTCCTTCTACCCGGCGATCACCTTCCGTTTCCTCGCCGCCGGCCGCCCGCGTTCGCTTGATCCACCCCGGATCGCCTTCCCTGATCACCGACGACGCCATTCCTTCTTTAGCCACGCGTTTTCGCGTTTATGGCAGTACACCCGGAGCTCTTGGAAAGGGATCGCCGGAGCCCTCTCGGCTTCCTCGATTCCCTTCCAATCCGACCACCGGCGACCCCTATTTAAACCCCTGAGGATGCCGCCCTCACCCCCACACCGCCTAAGCCTTAGCCTTCGCCCTCCAGAGCGCCGCTACGGTTTTTGCGAGCCCCTCCTCTGCTCCACCTCCGGCGAGACATCGCCACCGCCTCCGGCCTCCTCCGCCATAGCCACCGCCACCAACGAGACCGACGTCGACCGCCCATCCCCGGCCACCACTCCGTTGGCCTTGGAACCCGCCGGATCACCACCGCCGTCGAGCTCCCGAACCCTCTTCGCCGTCTACCCTCGTCGACGGTCGCCGTTCTTCGCCGCCGTCGCCACCAGAGGTACGGTCATGACCGCCCTCCCCTCCCCGTTCCATTTTTGCCGTTAGATAGGCCTGTAGGCGCTCGTCGTCGCCGCCATGGCCGCACCCGAGCCCGCCGTCGCCGGAGACGAAGGGGGTACGCACCCCCTTACGTCGTGCCGTGCCGGACGCGATCGAGGCCATCCGATCACGATCGGAGGGCCACGATTAAATCCCTTTGGGATTTAATCCGGGCCCTCGGATCTGATCGAAGGGGTATCGTGCGATCGCGGCCGTTGACCGCAACTTAAACCCCCGGATCCATCCGGTGCGTCCACGTGTACCCATCTGTCACGTTTTAATCACAGCCGTCCAATTTCATTTAAACCTCCCGCCTCGCGCCTGGCCGCTAGATCAAGATCCAACGGATCTGGGTGATCCGGTCCACGCCACAGTGGCGCGGTCCACCGTGGGCCTGGCTCACCGTGGACCAGAGCCCATTTTCTGTTTAAATAAAATTCCAGAAATTGATTTAAACTTTGAAAATTCATATCTTGCTCAAATTAACTCCAAATTTCACCATTCAAACTTTGTTAAAACCAGAATATTATTCTCCACACATTAATGCCATAAAAACAGTATGTTTCTGTTGCCCAAAATATTATTAATAAATAAATGAATAAAAATCCCTTAGGATTAAAATGAATAATACAGAAAATAAATTGGGAAAAATCCTAAAATATTAGACTTTACTGTTTTATATAAAACTCAGAATATTAAAATACTACTTCACATAAAAACACCCACAAATGATGTATGTTCCTTTGTTTTGTGAATTTTATCTGTTTATTGAATGTATTATTTATTTTTCGTAACGAGAAGACTACGAGTTCGTCGAGGAGCAGGAGTTCTACCCCGAGGTTCCTCCATCCCCATTTGCTGAGCAAGGCAAGTCATTGACCACCTTTGTGGACACAGTTGATCATTATTGAGCCCATGATTTAATAAATTATTGCTATAACTCATAGGTTAATATTGCATTAGTCAAAGATCAAGCCCTACACTTATATTTATTAGATCCCCGTCCCTGTGTGCAAACCCAAGCCATGCTTATTGAGCCTCAACTCCTTGACACTCTACAAATATTATATTAGCTAGTGCCCAATGTACCGGCACAACCGCTATAGGATATAAAGAATGAGTCGTAGAATAGATGAATTCTGGTATATGAAATACCCCGTTATTCTTGTCTCTGGACTCTGTTGGAGTAGGCTATGTTATAAGTATGGTGGGTTCCGGGTGCAAGCTCGGGTTTTGGTATGTCGCACCCGGGGCACTATAAGGACCGGTCTGCGGGATCTGTTGCAAAGCACTTCCGTACCAACCACAAGTCTAATGGGTAAGTCCTAACTGGAAGTATGGAACACTCCGTCTCACGGCACCATAGTGGAGGGGGCAAGGGGCTAGCCCTCAGGGCGCCTTGTACCGACGATGGCTCAAGAGGGGGTATTGTGGAAACTCGACATGGCGAGACACGGTACGAAACCTATAAGAGGGTGCTGTTGAGTCGGGGAAGACCATATGGAAGGTTTTGGCACGAGTTCCCGTGTGATGGGTCATCTCGTTACACTTCGGTGTAGGTGATGAGTGCGTGCCTTGTGGGTACAGTGGTACATCTCTGATCAGAGTAATTCAATCTTTTCGAAAAGCCGAGCCCACGGTCAAGGGCGGGTTGTGTGACTACTCGCAGTTAGTTTACAATTGTTTGAATGGATGAGTTATTCATGGCATGTAAGGACTGTTGTGCGGGGAGGTAAAACGTACTCCTCGAGTTAGAAGATGATGATGCATACACATGTTTACTTTTCAGTACTAATAAATTGATCACACTTAATGCTTTACAATTATGCTGCTTCCGCAAAACTAGCCACTTTCTCCCTTGTTATTTACCTTGCATTATAATTGCATTCGGTGGCTTGCTGAGTACATCTGTACTCACCCCGTTGACTCACAACATCAGAGCCCGTCTACTACGAGGAGGATGAAGGTCTGGAGTAGCGACCCAGTCAAGGCGAGACTGGAAGGAGGCGTTCATCTAGGACCCTTGATTTTATTAGTTTCTCTTCACTTTCATTCACTTTTGTATTAATGCGGTCTACGAACCGTGAATGATTGCCCGTAATGTACGTGGTCGCTTTATGAACGTCTTGGTTTATTGATTTTCTTTGGAATTTCAATAAAGGTCCTGATTTATTAAATCGGGGCGCGACAAGATGGTATCAGAGCCGACTTGACTGTAGGAAGCCAAACAGACCTGACCTTAGGACATATATATATATATATTCACTATATTTTACAAAAGATTACTTATCCTCTCATCCTCTGAGGTTTTCACAAAAATTTTCTCTCTTTTTGTAGATGCCGGTCCGTACCGTGAATGGGAACCTTCGTGACGAGGCCGGATTTATTCGCGAGCTGCGCATGCTCGTCAGCTTCCTTGGATTCGAGCATGAGCCGATGTACCATGGAGTCTTCCCCGACGAGGAAGAGAGCTTCTGCGAGGTCACCGTCGTCGTCCAGCCCTCCCCTCAGACAGCTCACACCTACCGCGGAGGAGGACCCACCTTCCTAGTTGCCAGCCAGCGCACAGCTCTTCAGGCACTCACGGAGCTCCGGATGATCTACGACAGCGAGCTCTACGACACGGACTTCCGCTTCGTTCCTCTTCGCACCCCAGGGAGCCCACACAGTGTCTTCGTCAGCACCCTCTCCCAGCGCCATTCGGCGATTGGTCACACCATGCGCTTGTTGGAGGCCATGGATGATCTCCACTACGAGGCGCTGCAGGACGCCAATGGACAGCGCGACACCATCAGCTTCTACCGACACTCTTCCGAGGACCTGAACCGCGAGAACGGAGAGCTTCGTCGCCGCATCCAGCAGGGACACCGCTTGGCTGCCGAGGCAGAGGAGTTGCGGCACCAAAATGAGCTCCTTCGACAGCGTGTCGCCACCAACCCACATCTCCGCTACCAGATCGAGGAATTGAAGAAGGACATTGAGGAGATCGCGCCTCTTCCGCCTCATCGGAAGAAACCCCTTCTGATCCCCACTGTGAGGCCCAAGAGGATCTCCCGCAGCGCACCGCCCGCCGGACCACCCAGTTCCTCGACCCCGCCCGTCTCCCACGAGCCCGAGATCGAGCCGTCCCCCGAGCTGCCTTAGACGTAGTATTACGATTGATTGTTATTTTTATTTGCTTGCTTGTATTAGAATTCATGTCAAAATATAAGGCATGAATGAGAGAATAAATAAATGTAACCGCAAGAACGGTATCCTTTTGAAATAAAATATAAAGAAGTTCACCAAAATAAATGTGTACACATTGAAAATTCCAGGATGACCAACACCCAGGGATCAGACGCTCCTCAGAACGGAGGGGATAGTGGCAACCTGCCACAATGGGGAGCCACCGGGCAGAGGCAAGCCCCGGTCGCCAACCACCCCACCTTGGCTGAAATGATGGCCACTCAAAATCAGTTGGTCTCAGCCCTCCTACACCAGATGCAGCAGCAGCAGCAACAGATGCAAGAGCAGCAGGCTCACCTCTTTCGCCTCCACCAACAGCCCGAGCTGCCCCGACCCGCCGCACCAGCTCCCGCTCCCGCGACTCAGCTCTCGGAGTTCCTCCGAGTCCGCCCACCGACCTTCTCGAGCACCACCAACCCCATGGAGGCTGGGGATTGGTTGCGGGCAATCGAGAAGAAGCTCGATCTCCTGACCTGCACTGAGCAGGAGAGGGTGGCCTTCGCCACCCACCAGCTTCATGGTCCCGCCGCGGAGTGGTGGGACAACCACCGCGAGACTCTACCCGAGGGCCACGCCCTCACTTGGGCGGAGTTCTCGGCCGCCTTTCGTGCCGCCCACATCCCCGACGGCATCGTTGCCCAGAAGCAACAAGAGTTCCGAGATCTGCAGTAGGGGAGCAGATCTGTCACTGAGTATCTACATGAGTTTAACCGTCTGGCCCGGTACGCACCAGAGGAGGTCCGTACGGATGCGGCCAGACAGGCCAAGTTCCTTAGGGGACTGAAGGACGAGTTGTCCCTACAACTCATCTCCGGAGACTTCGCCAACTTCCAAAAGTTGGTGAACAAGGCCATCATGCAGGAGACCCAGCAAAACAAGGTCGACCTGAAGAAGAAACGCATGATTGCCTTCAGGCAAAACCAGGGTATGGCCCAGAGACCCCGTTTTGCTCCACCGCCACCAGCACAGCAGTACCACCCCCGCCCAGTGTATCGTCCGGCGCCACCAGCCGCCAATGCTGGAGCCAGCCAACCTCGTCCCGCTCCCGCCCCACCAGCTGCCCCGGCCAAGAAGGCAGAGATCCTGCGCGACAAGCACGGCAAGCCCGTGGTTTGTTTCAACTGCCGTCAGGAGGGGCATTACTCCAATGCTTGCCCCCATCCTAAGCGCGTCCAAGGAGTTGTCGCGAACCCCGCCATCCGCGCCCGAGTTAATCACGTCACCGCTGAAGAAGCTCAGGCCGCACCAGAGATAGTGATGGGTAAGTTCTTGGTACATTCCGCACTTGCAGTGGTTTTATTTGACACTGGAGCTACGCACTCCTTCATATCAACTGATTTTGTGGAAAAGAACAATCTAAACACCGAAGAACTACCCAGAGCCGTACAAATAGTCACCCCGGGAAAACAAACTCTAGCCCTAACATATAGCCCAAAGGTATGGATAGATATCCACGGCACCATATTTTGGGCCGACCCCATCCCAATAGAATGCCAAGGCCTAGATCTCATTCTAGGAATGGATTGGTTAAATAAATACCAAGGGGTGATAGAATGTGCCCAGAGAAAAGTGACTGTGACCAGCGAAGAAGGGACTGCTGTCACATTTCAGATGCCAAGACTGAAGATCAGAAGACCAAGACTGCACCAGATTATCTTGGAGGAAATCCCGATAGTCTGTGAGTACCCGGACGTGTTTCCAGAGGATTTACCGGGAATGCCACCCAGGAGGGACATCGAGTTCAGGATTGACTTGGTGCCTGGAACCACCCCTATTTACAAGCGACCATACCGGATGGCCGCTAATGAATTAGCTGAGATGAAGCAACAGTTGGAAGATCTAGAGAAGAAAGGTTATATCAGACCAAGCACATCACCGTGGGGTGCCCCCGTCATCTTCGTCGAGAAGAAAGAAGATAAGGCAAAGCGTATGTGTGTGGATTATCGCGCCTTGAATGAGGTAACAATCAAGAATAAGTATCCGCTACCTCGGATCGATGATCTCTTCGACCAACTCAAAGGAGCTACGGTATTCTCGAAGATCGACCTGCGGTCTGGTTACCATCAGTTGAGGATTCGAGAAGAGGATATACCCAAGACGGCCTTCACTACCCGTTATGGATTATATGAGTGCACGGTTATGTCCTTTGGATTGACCAACGCCCCTGCATTCTTCATGAATATGATGAATAAAGTGTTCATGGAATATTTGGACAAGTTTATAGTGGTTTTCATCGACGACATCCTCATCTATTCCAAGGACCAGAAGGAGCACGAGACTCACCTCCGGTTAACCTTAGGAAAGCTAAGGGAACACCAATTATATGCCAAGTACAACAAATGCAAGTTTTGGACGGCAGAAGTAAAGTTCCTTGGACACATCATCTCTGCGCAAGGAATCGCAGTAGACCCTGCCACCGTAGAAGCAGTTACGGATTGGTTGCCACCCACGAACGTATCTGAGATACGAAGTTTTCTGGGATTGGCCGGATATTACCGAAGATTCATCGAGAATTTTTCTAAGATAGCCAAGCCAATGACCAAGTTGTTGCAGAAAGGAGAGAAGTTCGAATGGACTCCTGAATGCGAGGAAAGTTTCTGCACTCTCAAGACTCGTTTGGTATCTGCACCTATACTGACCCTACCGGATATCCGCAAAGACTTCCATGTCTATTGCGACGCATCTCGCCAAGGATTGGGATGTGTTCTTATGCAAGATGGGAAGGTTATCTCTTATGCCTCCCGTCAGTTGAGACCCCATGAGTTGAATTATCCGACCCATGATTTGGAATTAGCCGCCGTAGTGCACGCCCTTAAGATTTGGGAGGCACTATTTGGTTGGAAATCGCTGTGAGATCTTTACGGATCACAAAAGTTTGAAGTATATCTTCACACAGCCTGACCTTAATCTGAGGCAAAGACGATGGTTGGAACTAATCAAGGACTATGACTTAGGTATACACTACCACCCAGGAAAAGCAAATGTGGTAGCAGATGCGTTAAGTCGCAAGGGATATTGCACAGCCATGATGATTCAAGAACACGCACCCTTGTTATGTAAGGAGATGGAAAAATTGAATCTTGGATTGACCACCAGAGCATATCTAGCCACCTTGGAAACCCAGCCTATTTTATTTGAGCAGATCCGTGAAGCTCAGATGGAGGACCCAGATATCGCTGCCATTAAGAAGAACATGAGACAAGGAAAAGCCCCCGGATTTTCAGAGGACGAGAATGGCACCATATGGTTTGGAACTCGGATATGTGTGCCGGATAAACCTGAAATAAAGACTCTTATCCTAAGAGAAGCCCATGAGACGTTGTACTCCATTCACCCCGGCAGTACCAAGATGTACCAGGATCTGAAGGAACGCTATTGGTGGGTTAGCATGAAAAGAGAGATTGCCCAGTTTGTCGCCGAATGTGACACCTGTAGAAGAGTAAAAGCTGAACATCAGAGACCTGCAGGATTGTTACAGCCACTTAAAGTGCCGGAATGGAAGTGGGAAGAGATCGGAATGGATTTCATCACCGGATTACCAAAGACCCAACTTGGGTATGATTCTATTTGGGTGATCATTGATCGGCTTACGAAAGTTGCTCATTTCATAGCCGTCAAGACGACCTTTAGTGGCCCTAAGCTAGCAGAGCTATATATGGCCCGGATAGTATGTCTTCATGGAGTGCCCAAGAAGATAGTATCTGACCGAGGAAGTCAGTTTACCTCTCGTTTTTGGAAGAACCTCCAAGAGGAGATGGGCACGAGATTGAATTTCAGTACCGCCTACCATCCTCAGACAGATGGACAAACAGAAAGGGTAAATCAGATACTAGAGGATATGCTTCGAGCATGTGTTTTGGATTTTGGAGCCACTTGGGACAAGAGCTTGCCATATGCAGAATTTTCATACAACAACAGCTATCAAGCCAGTCTTCAGATGTCTCCTTTTGAGGCCCTATATGGACGTAAATGCAGAACGCCGCTACTTTGGGACCAAACAGGAGAATCCCAAGTATTTGGGACAGACATTCTTCGTGAAGCTGAAGAGAAGGTACGGATCATCAGAGACCGACTCAAGACAGCCCAATCGCGACAGAAGAGCTACGCCGACAATCGCCGTCGAGACCTAGCCTTTGAAGAAGGAGATCATGTCTACCTTCGGGTTACACCTCTTCGTGGGACTCAACGGTTTAACATGAGAGGGAAGTTGGCCCCTCGATATGTTGGACCATTTCCCGTTGTCCGACGCCAAGGCGAAGTGGCTTATCAGTTGGAATTACCGCCCTCATTGGCTGGAGTGCATGACGTGTTTCATGTGTCTCAACTCAAGAAGTGTCTCCGCGTCCCCACAGAACAAGTGGACCTTCAGCAGTTGGATGTCCAAGAGGATCTGACCTATGTGGAAAAGCCGGTCAAGATATTGGAAGTCAAAGAAAGGACAACCAGGAGTAGAGTCATCCGCTTCTGCAAAGTGCAGTGGAGCAATCATCCAGTAGAGGAAGCTACATGGGAAAAAGAAGATGAACTCAAGGCACAGCATCCTGAGCTATTCGAGGATTGAGCCGAATCTCGAGGACGAGATTCTCTGTAAGGGGGATAGGATTGTAACACCCCAGAAATTAAGAGGAATAAAATAAAAAGAAAATATTATTTAAAACATTTTTGATTAATTATTAAAGGGAAATTCACAAAAGAACCCAAATAAAGCCAAACAGGGAGAAATACTCAAAATTTGGACTTGAAAATTTTATGTGATGAACTAGAGGCCAAGATATAATTTTAGGAATTTTTACAAATTTTTATCAACAGTGGTTCAACTCTTAATCAAATAAATAAATTCCTGGAATTATTTTAAATCAGAAAAGAATTAAAAAGCTTATTGGGCCCCAACCCCGAAACCTCCCTCCTAAAGCCTTTTAGGCCCAGCCCAACACCGCCCTCTCACTGACAAGCGGGACCCGCCTGTCGGCGCCGCCCCCCTCTCTCCTCCCGCTCGCACCCCGCCTCGGCCCCACCGGTCAGCCCCCGCCGCGCCACTGACCGCCCGGACCCGCCTGTCGGCCCCTTTTCTTTTTCGTTCGCCCACTGACAGGTGGAGCCCACCTGTCAGATTCATCTTCCTCCCGGGAAGGGGATCCCCTTTCCTTCTACCCGGCGATCACCTTCCGTTTCCTCGCCGCCGGCCGCCCGCGTTCGCTTGATCCACCCCGGATCGCCTTCCCTGATCACCGACGACGCCATTCCTTCTTTAGCCACGCGTTTTCGCGTTTATGGCAGTACACCCGGAGCTCTTGGAAAGGGATCGCCGGAGCCCTCTCGGCTTCCTCGATTCCCTTCCAATCCGACCACCGGCGACCCCTATTTAAACCCCTGAGGACGCCGCCCTCACCCCCACACCGCCTAAGCCTTAGCCTTCGCCCTCCAGAGCGCCGCTACGGTTTTTGCGAGCCCCTCCTCTGCTCCACCTCCGGCGAGACATCGCCACCGCCTCCGGCCTCCTCCGCCTTAGCCACCGCCACCAACGAGACCGACGTCGACCGCCCATCCCCGGCCACCACTCCGTTGGCCTTGGAACCCGCCGGATCACCACCGCCGTCGAGCTCCCGAACCCTCTTCGCCGTCTACCCTCGTCGCCGGTCGCCGTTCTTCGCCGCCGTCGCCACCAGAGGTACGGTCATGACCGCCCTCCCCTCCCCGTTCCATTTTTGCCGTTAGATAGGCCTGTAGGCGCTCGTCGTCGCCGCCATGGCCGCACCCGAGCCCGCCGTCGCCGGAGACGAAGGGGGTACACACCCCCTTACGTCGTGCCGTGCCGGACGCGATCGAGGCCATCCGATCACGATCGGAGGGCCACGAATAAATCCCTTTGGGATTTAATCCGGGCCCTCGGATCTGATCGAAGGGGTATCGTGCGATCGCGGCCGTTGACCGCAACTTAAACCCCCGGATCCATCCGGTGCGTCCACGTGTACCCATCTGTCACGTTTTAATCACAGCCGTCCAATTTCATTTAAACCTCCCGCCTCGCGCCTGGCCGCTAGATCAAGATCCAACGGATCTGGGTGATCCGGTCCACGCCACAGTGGCGCGGTCCACCGTGGGCCTGGCTCACCGTGGACCAGAGCCCATTTTCTGTTTAAATAAAATTCCAGAAATTGATTTAAACTTTGAAAATTCATATCTTGCTCAAATTAACTCCAAATTTCACCATTCAAACTTTGTTAAAACCAGAATATTATTCTCCACACATTAATGCCATAAAAACAGTATGTTTCTGTTGCCCAAAATATTATTAATAAATAAATGAATAAAAATCCCTTAGGATTAAAATGAATAATACAGAAAATAAATTGGGAAAAATCCTAAAATATTAGACTTTACTGTTTTATATAAAACTCAGAATATTAAAATACTACTTCACATAAAAACACCCACAAATGATGTATGTTCCTTTGTTTTGTGAATTTTATCTGTTTATTGAATGTATTATTTATTTTTCGTAACGAGAAGACTACGAGTTCATCGAGGAGCAGGAGTTCTACCCCGAGGTTCCTCCATCCCCATTTGCTGAGCAAGGCAAGTCATTGACCACCTTTGTGGACACAGTTGATCATTATTGAGCCCATGATTTAATAAATTATTGCTATAACTCATAGGTTAATATTGCATTAGTCAAAGATCAAGCCCTACACTTATATTTATTAGATCCCCGTCCCTGTGTGCAAACCCAAGCCATGCTTATTGAGCCTCAACTCCTTGACACTCTACAAATATTATATTAGCTAGTGCCCAATGTACCGGCACAACCGCTATAGGATATAAAGAATGAGTCGTAGAATAGATGAATTCTGGTATATGAAATACCCCGTTATTCTTGTCTCTGGACTCTGTTGGAGTAGGCTATGTTATAAGTATGGTGGGTTCCGGGTGCAAGCTCGGGTTTTGGTATGTCGCACCCGGGGCACTATAAGGACCGGTCTGCGGGATCTGTTGCAAAGCACTTCCGTACCAACCACAAGTCTAATGGGTAAGTCCTAACTGGAAGTATGGAACACTCCGTCTCACGGCACCATAGTGGAGGGGGCAAGGGGCTAGCCCTCAGGGCGCCTTGTACCGACGATGGCTCAAGAGGGGGTATTGTGGAAACTCGACATGGCGAGACACGGTACGAAACCTATAAGAGGGTGCTGTTGAGTCGGGGAAGACCATATGGAAGGTTTTGGCACGAGTTCCCGTGTGATGGGTCATCTCGTTACACTTCGGTGTAGGTGATGAGTGCGTGCCTTGTGGGTACAGTGGTACATCTCTGATCAGAGTAATTCAATCTTTTCGAAAAGCCGAGCCCACGGTCAAGGGCGGGTTGTGTGACTACTCGCAGTTAGTTTACAATTGTTTGAATGGATGAGTTATTCATGGCATGTAAGGACTGTTGTGCGGGGAGGTAAAACGTACTCCTCGAGTTAGAAGATGATGATGCATACACATGTTTACTTTTCAGTACTAATAAATTGATCACACTTAATGCTTTACAATTATGCTGCTTCCGCAAAACTAGCCACTTTCTCCCTTGTTATTTACCTTGCATTATAATTGCATTCGGTGGCTTGCTGAGTACATCTGTACTCACCCCGTTGACTCACAACATCAGAGCCCGTCTACTACGAGGAGGATGAAGGTCTGGAGTAGCGACCCAGTCAAGGCGAGACTGGAAGGAGGCGTTCATCTAGGACCCTTGATTTTATTAGTTTCTCTTCACTTTCATTCACTTTTGTATTAATGCGGTCTACGAACCGTGAATGATTGCCCGTAATGTACGTGGTCGCTTTATGAACGTCTTGGTTTATTGATTTTCTTTGGAATTTCAATAAAGGTCCTGATTTATTAAATCGGGGCGCGACAGAATCCCCCCTCAACACTTTCCATAGTGAGCTCGATGAAGTTGATGCTTCAGGACCTCTTGCTGAAATAGAGGAAGCAGGGTCTGCTTTAGGGGTTTACGTAATGGGAGGTAGGGGATCATCCTCTTGCTCTTCGAAGTCTGATAGATCTTCTTCCTCAAAGATGGTTTTATCCATATCCTGCTCATTAGCAAGCTCAAAAGAAGTACTAATACAAGGAGAAGACTCATCAAAAGTCACATCACATGATTCGATGACAGCGTTAGTATCGAGGTTAAAAACACGATATGAATGACCATGAAGATAATAGCCCAACAACATACTATAAGAAGAACGTGACTGAAATTTGTCAAGATTAACGCATTTTAGAATAAAGCACCGACGTCAAAAACTCTCAAATGAGTAACCTCAGGCTTCCGTCCAAAACGCAGCTCATAAGAAGTCAAATTCAAAAGAGAGTGCAAGAAAATCTGGTTGGAGATGTAACAAGCAGTGCTCATGGCCTCAACCAAAAATTTTATAGAAGTCCTATGCTCATCGAGCATCATCCTATCCATCTCTACCAGAGTGCATTTATTTCTCTCAATAACTCTATTTTGTTGAGGAACCCGCAGAGCAGAAAATTGATACTCAATACCATGCTCAAGGTAAAAGTCAACAAAGAAACTATTATTAAACTCAATGCCATTATCACTTTTGATTGCTTTCAATGCACAAGGGAGTTCAGTGAATAGTCTCAAAGCTAAGCTCCGAAAGTATGAAAACACTTCATCCTTACTTGCAAGAAAGAAGACCCAAGAATAACGGGAGTAGTCATCCACCACGACAAGGACATACCATTATCCTCCAACTGAACTAACTCTGGATGGACCAACAGTGTCCATATGAAGTAATTCTCTAGGTTGTTTAGTCATCACTAGACTGACTAGTAAATGAGAGGCAACCACCATCTTTCAATGTCGACAAGAAGCACAAACAAGATTTTTCTTAGGGGCGGATCCAAGGGCTAGGCTTCAACAGGCTCTAGCCCACCCTCCAATTTTTGCAAAAAACCTAGGTATATATTATCTCATCGTTCATTCTTCAACTGGAATGAACTGTGTGGCGGCGTGTTGGGAGGAAGAAGAACTGTTGCCGCCTACCTACGTAACGCTCGATTATTGGATTTATTTGCGGATGGGCCTGACGTTTCAATCTTTTAGCTGGCCGTAGCCCATTTGGCCCATTTGAGTATTTCAGCAAGCAACTAGGGCTTCCGTAAGGCACCGCACATTCTATAGTCTTAAGCCTTCAGTGCAGTCCATTGTCAGCATAGGCTCCACCACATCGCCGCCAGCAACACTGCAGCAGCTAGCATGTCAGATGCCAGTAGGGTGCAGTCGGCACACCGGTGCACCTGGGCGGCGGCTAATGCGTCAGCCACTAGGGACTAGGGCGCTGCGCGCCTGCGCGCATTCGTGCAGTATTATCTAATGAATATAAACATCTTATTTTCAGGCACTTCCTTCTGATGATTGTCATTGCGCAATGTGCTCCTGTAAATTTTGTCAGGAACATTCAAGAATACTGAAGTTGATTCTTCGCTATGTACTTGTTCCCAATGTGAAGAAAAATTTAATCTCTGTTTATACTTCCTTTTTATTATACTTAACTACTTCAGTACCTGGTAGTCTTAGATAATTTCTTATTAGCTATATTATTTTTACTGAAATTTTATTTCTTCACACTGATGATGTATGCAGATAGCCCTGCTTGCTCTCCTGAGATTACTAGCTAGCACATCCAGTGTCTCCAGTCAATCAAGGAATTTATTCTGCCAACAAAGTTGTAGACTGGTAATGCTTGTCTAAATTTCATCTCTTTTTTCCCTAGTTTCTCTAGCATGCTTCAAGAACTGGTTTTTATAGTTTCATTTAAGTTTTGCTACTTTATAGCAATTCCATGTTTTAATTTAACTATATATACATAATGCATTGACTTGTGTAAGAATATATGCTTTATTTTAATTACGTGGACTTAGACTTGTAGCCCATCCTACGTTTTAATTTTGGATTCGCCACTGATTCTTCTCAAACTTGAGATTGGGCAATCCTCGAATCAAACCTAGGGCACTCAGATGAGAGAACAAGTCAAAGCTCATGTGCCCTAGTCTCCTATGCCACATCTAGAGCTCAGAAGAAGGCTTAGCAATTAAGCAATGAGAAGAACTAAAAGACTCAGAATAATCAGCTCCAAAGGCCCTCCCTATTCTTGAAATCTTGCAAACCAAAGCGCCAAAAGAATCGAGAACTTGTGAAGTATCACGATTGAAACACAGTTCCAAGCCCTCATCAAGAAGCTGAGATACAAACAACAAATTGTATCCCAAATTCTCAACCAAAGAAACATCTTTGAGAGTAAAGTTTTCATTGATCCTTATCATACCATTACCTTTCACTCTGCCTCTTTGATTGTTTCCGAAGGTGATGTACTCACATCGCTTGGTACGACCGTCTTAGAAACTTCTTGATTGAGCACGGGTACAATATGGGCTCTATTGATATGACCTTTTTTCACTCTCATACATGGCAAATATTTCTTACTTGTTCATATTTATGTTGATGACATAATATTTGGTGGTTCATCTCATACTCTTGTGGCCGAGTTTGCTAATTCTATTAACAGGGAATTCGAAATGTCGATGATGGGCGAGCTGACCTTCTTCCTTGGTTTGCAAATCAAGCAAAGCAAACAAGGAAACTTTGTACATCAGACAAAATACACTAAAGACCTGCTAAAATGCTTTGAAATGACAAATGCAAAACCACTTGCTACCCTAATGGGTACTTCAGTTGCGCTAGATCCAGATGATGATGGAGAAGAAGTGGACAAGAAGGAGTTCCGGAGCATGATCGGCTCCCTCCTCTACATGATGGCTACGAGGCCGGACATACACTTTGCAGTATGTCTATGCACTTGTTATCAAGCTTCTTTAGGGGCTTCACATCGTTAAGTTGTCAAGCGCATACTAAGGTATCTCAAGCACACTCTTGAATTTGGCATTTGGTACTCTGCATCATCTTCATTATGCTCGAGAGGTTTTTCTGATGCTGATTTTGATGGATGTCGTATTGATCGAAAGAGTACATCTGGGACTTGCCATTTTCTAGGTTCTTCTCTTGTGTGTTGGTCTTCTCACAAACAGCCTAGCTTTGCACAGTCTACAACCGAGGCTGAATATGTAGCTGCCGCTAGCTGTTGCGCAAAGATTTTGTGGATGGTTTCTACTTTGCGGGATTTTGGGTTGGATTTTAAGGGTGTTCCACTGTTTTGTGATAACACGAGTGCGATCAGCTTAGCAAACAACACAATACAACATTCTAGGACTAAACACATTGACATGCATTATAATTTCTTAAGAGATCACAATGAGAAGGGTGATATCGATTTGCGCTTTGTTGATACCCAGAACCACCTTGCAGATATTTTTACCAAGCCTCTTGATGCTTCATGCTTTGCATTTTTGAGAGGAGAGCTTGGAATTTGTCATCCGTATGGCATCATGTGAGGGGGAGTTGTGTAGCATTGCATAAGCTTTTGTAATACGATTAATTGCTTTTACAAGTACATGCTTTATTATGCCTTTACAATACTGTCTTTTACTACTGTTGATTATGCTTAGATTGAATGCATCTGATACCTGTCTTGAGCATGGCTTTTGTTTGTGAAAACTTGAAAATAGTCATTGCTTAGTTTGGAAACTAGCATGAATAGGTTAGAGTTCATTTGCTATCTTTTACTTACCTAGTAATTAGGTCCTTTTTCACTTGGATGCTAACACGCAACTTGATCATATTATACTGAATTTTTTTTAAAAAATGATGAAAATAAAAAAAATGAAAAATGAAAATGAAATGAAAAATATTTAATACTCTTGCTATCTTGTGCTAAAATTAAAAAGATCTAGGTGGGTTTGCATTGTCGCACTACTTTGTTCTATACTACTTACCATAGCAATGTTCCGAAGTGGCCGTCGGAGGGCTTCCAGGCAAACCCACGAAGATTGCAGAAATTAAAGGTAAAATAAAGGTACGGTTCAAAGCTAGGGCTTTTTGTTGATTTGTGTTGGGGGCTCTGAACCGGCCTCACCCCTATATTTATAGGTGCTAGACTTCTAATCTCTAAGCCTAATCTGATAAGATTTGGCTTGATCACGTGTGGGGATATAACTTAGTCAAAATCGGACTCAACTCTATCTCTGCCCAAAGTGGGCCTTCTACCAGGCCCGACGAAGCCTGCTCCTCCGGCCAAAGCTTCGGTAGAGTAGGCCTTCGAAGACCTTCGGGCCGAAGGCTGCAGACTTGTAAGCTTTTGAAGCCCATAGCTTTGTGGGTTGTGGGATCAGAATGTCGACTAGAGGGGGGTGAATAGGCACCTCGACACTTTCTTTCGAAGTGATGGCCTAATCAAATCACCCAACGCGCCTCTAAAAACACAAAATCACGACTCAATTCAAACAGTATGAATGTGAAGCTCAAACAAAGTCAAATACCCAAAAACAGCTTTGTTACGAGTTCCTAGACAACACCTATCAAAGATACTCACTCAAGAGATCTATTTCAACTGCAAAGAGTAACTCGGATTGTATTAATTCAATCACAATAGAAATTCACACAATTCTGAAATTTATCAGACGATGAATAGTAAAGTAAATTCAGCAAAGCACATTTGACGAATGTTGGTTCAATTTGCAAGTTTCAATTCTAGTTTCACTATAGTTCAGCATGAATGAAATAAGATCATGATAAACAAGATGGATCCTAAAAATTCACAATTCTAATCAATCAAATTCAGATTATAGTTTTTCGGACAGTGAATAGTAAACGACAATTTCAACCAATTGTGTTTGACAATTTATGGTTTAGATTGCAAGAGTTCTTCTCACTTTCAGTTCAATTCGGTACAAACACTTTCTAAAAATGAGAATAAACACTGAACAATAATCCTGACTTTAAATGAACCAAAAACTATGATTCAAACTGAACCAAAAACAGCTAGTTCATAATACTCCAAAAATAGTATATCTTGATCACTTGAATTGCATTTGTTTTCATTGCATCAATATTGCAAAACAGATAACAACATTCAATCAATTTCTGGACACTACAGTAAAGTATTTTTCAAGGGAATAGCACTTCTGAAACTTCAATGAAAGTAATCTGAATCATTCTATTACACACTGAAAAGTATTAAACAACATCCAAGTGACAGAAGCTCATGCAATGCTACACAACTCCCCCTTAAAACATGCTCATATCTCTTGGATACTTAGTGAGAGGGTGAGATAAAAAACGCTTTGGAATCCAATTAGTGCAAAACAAGAAATCCAGGCAAAATAGAAAACTGACCATGCACAAATGATAAACCATGATAAAAAGTGTGTGGTCTAGCAATAAAGCGCGAATCTTGGAAAACCTGCCGAGCAACAAAGCCTCTTACACGTGATCTATCACCATATGAGGAATGGTGTACACCACGAGGGGCAAAAAACCTCTCCTAAGTAGAGAAATAAAATCGCAAGTACTCAACGCTGGGTTCAGAGATAAGATGCTTAGGTATCCAACGCTGAACAACCCGAGAAGTAGATAAAGAAGGAGACTATGTGTGATCAGAACCATACATGCAAATGAGGTATCCTAGCAACTCGCTGAGGTCTCCTAAAATAATTAGGACCAAAATGCCTACATGGTCTATCATCATACAAGGTACGATATACACCACGATGAGCATAGCCACTCATATAACCACAAGGGCCTCAAAATTAGGATGAGAGCGAAAAGCAGACTCATGCATACCTAAAGATGGGTACTGCATGTCCTAAAAACTCATATCGAAAGACCGTCGCTCATCCCTGATACGACGAAAGCAAAACCCAATCAAATGACCCACCCGATGACAATAAGAACAGTAATACACTTTCTTGGGTTTGTGGGTATGGGTCTCAGGCGCAAATCTCATAGTTTTCTTGGGTTTTGGCTTAGGAGGTTCATCTAAAGCACGAAAAGCTTTCTTTATCAGTTGGGTAGTATTCTTGGCTTTTTGATCTTTTCTTTCTTTAGCAACAAGTTTGAGCATCTATCTTGAGAAAACATAGCATCATGTAATTCATCGTTTTGCACAAGTAATTGATCAAAAGATAGACTGATCTCAGATAAGTCGGGTTCATCGCTGCTTTACTTGCAGTTGGCCATGAAGCAAAGGCCATTGAAGTCCTACATCTTTTTTTCTTCTTGTCTGGTTCATCTTCATCAGAACTGGGATCTTCGCTCGAGGTGTTGTCGATGTCGCTAAGTTCTGCCACAAAAGCACGAGCCATACTTTTCGCCACCTTTCCTCTTTTGCCTTTGAAGAGTGGTTTTCTATCCTTTTTCTTATACTTTTGTTCACGTTCATTTGTGGCTTTTAGTTTTGGCCAGTTAGCTTTAATGTGATTAAGATCTCCACACTCGACACACCCTCGAGAGCCTCCACTCCTCTGGTCTCTTCTATCATTATAAAATCGAGTGAACTTTTTAACTATGAGAGCAAGCTCTTCATCGTCTAATGTGTCCACTTGCTCCTTTGTGATAGAGACGAAAGAAGACAAGGGAAATCCCCTAGAAAAACAACACACACCAGACATGCTACCTATAGATGAGGTGCCACTGCTAGAATCGAAAACTAGTGCCATGTCGCCAAAAGGATCACAACCAGTAAAGGTCAACTCGTGATCAAACCGGCTCTGATACCAATTGTGGGATCGGAATGGCGACTAGAGGGGGGTGAATAGGTGCCTCGACACTTTCTTTCGAAGTGATGGCCTAATCAAGTCACCCAACGCTTCTCTAAAAACACAAAATCATGATTCAATTCAAACAGTATGAATGTGAAGCTCAAACAGAATCAAATACCCAAAAACAGCTTTGTTTCGAGTTCCTAGACAGCACCTATCAAAGATACTCACTCAAGAGATCTATTTCAACTTCAAAGAGTAACTCAGATTGTATTAATTCAATCACAATAGAAATTCACACAATTCTGAAATTTATCACACGATGAATAGTAAAGTAAATTCAGCAAAGCATATTTGATGAATGTTGGTTCAATTTGCAAGTTTCAATTTCAGTTTCACTATACTTCAGCATGAATGAAATAAGATCATGATAAACAAGATGGATCCTGAAAATTCACAATTCTAATCAATCAAATTCAGATTATAGTTTTTCGGACAGTGAATAGTAAACGACAATTTCAACAAATTGTGTTTGACAATTTATGGTTCAGATTGCAAGAGTTCTTCTCACTTTCAGTTCAATTCAGTACAAACACTTTCTGAAAATGAGAATAAACACTGAATAATAATCCTGACTTTAAATGAACCAAAAACTGTGATTCAAACTAAACCAAAAACAGCTAGTTCATAATACTCCAAAAACAGTATATCATGATCACTTGAATTGCATTTGTTTTCAATGCATCAATATTTCAAAACAGATAACAGCATTCAATCAATTTCTGGACACTATAGTAAAGTATTTTTCAAGGGATTAGCACTTCTGAAACTTCAATGAAAGTAATCTGAATCATTCTATTACACACTGAAAAGTATTAAATAGCATCCAAGTGACAGAAGCTCATGCAATGCTACACAACTCCCCCTCAAAACATGCTCATATCTCTTGGATGCTTAGTGAGAGGGTGAGATAAAAAACTCTTTGGAATCCAATTAGCGCAAAACAAGAAATGCAGCCAAAATAAAAAACTGACCATTCACAGATGATAAAACATGATAAAAAGTGCATGGTGTAGCAATAAAGCGCGAATCTTGGAAAACCTGCCGAGCAACAAAGCCTCTTACACGTGATCTATCACCATATGAGGAATGGTGTACACCACGAGGGGCAAAAATACTCTCCTAAGTAGAGAAGTAAAATCTCGAGTACTCAGCGATGGGTTCAGAGATAAGATGCTTAGGTATCCAGCGCCGAACAACCCAAAAGTAGATAAAGCAGGAGACTGTGTGTGATCAGAACCATACTGCAAATGAGGTCTCCTAGCAACTCGCTGAGGTCTCCTAAAATAATTAGGACCAAAATGCCTACGTGGTCTATCATCATACAAGGTACGATATACACCACGATGAGCATAGCAACTCATATAACCATAAGGAGCTTCAAAATTAGGATGAGAGCGAAAAGCAGACTCATGCATACCTAAAGATGGGTAGTGCATGTCCTGAAAACTCATATCAAAAGATCGTCGCTCATCCCTGATACGACGAAAGCAAAACCCAATCAAATGACCCATCCGATGACAATAAGAACAGTGATACACTTTCTTGGGTTTGTGGGTATGGGTCTCAGGCGCAAATCTCATAGTTTTCTTGGATTTTGGCTTAGGACGTTCATCTAAAGCACGAAAAGCTTTCTGTATCGGTTGGGTAGTATTCTTAGCTTTTTGATCTTTTCTTTCTTTAGTAGCAAGTTTGAGAAGTCTATCTTGAGAAATCATAGCATCATGTAATTCATCGTTTTGCACAAGTAATTGATCAAAAGATAGACTGACCTCAGATATGTCGGGTTCATCGCTGCTTTGCTGGTAGTTGGCCATGAAGCAAAGGCCGATGAAGTCCTACATCTTTTATTTCTTCTTGTCTGGTTCATCTTCATCAGAACTGGGATCTTCGCTCGAGGTGTTGTCGATGTCGCTAAGTGCTGCCACGAAAGCCCAAGCCATACTTTTCGCCACCTTTCCTCTTTTGCCTTTGTAGAGCGGTTTTCTATCTGTTTTCTTATACTTTTGTTCACGTTCATTTGTGGCTTTTATTAGTTTTGGGCAGTTAGCTTTAATGTGATTAAGATCTCCACACTCGACACACCCTCGAGAGCCTCCTCTCCTCTGGTCTCTTCTATCATTATAAAATCGAGTGAACTTTTTGACTATGAGAGCAAGCTCTTCATCGTCTAATGTGTCCACTTGCTCCTTTGTGACAGAGACCAAAGAAGAAGGCAAATCCCCCAGAAAAAGCACACACACCAAACATGCTACCTCTAGATGAGGTGCCACTGCTAGAACCGAAAACTAGTGCCATGTCGCCAAAAGGATCACAACTAGTAAAGGTCAACTCGTGATCAAACCGGCTCTGATACCAATTGTGGGATCAGAATGGTGACTAGAGGGGGGTGAATAGGTGCCTCGACACTTTCTTTCGAAGTGATGGCCTAATCAAGTCACCCAACGCTCCTCTAAAAACACAAAATCATGACTCAATTCAAACAGTATGAATGTGAAGCTCAAACAGAGTCAAATACCCAAAAACAGCTTTGTTTCGAGTTCCTAGACAACACCTATCAAAGATACTCACTCAAGAGATCTATTTCAACTGCAAAGAGTAACTCAGATTGTATTAATTCAATCACAATAGAAATTCACACAATTCTGAAATTTATCACACGATGAATAGTAAAGTAAATTCAGCAAAGCATATTTGATGAATGTTGGTTCAATTTGCAAGTTTCAATTGCAGTTTCACTATACTTCAGCATGAATGAAATAAGATCATGATAAACAAGATGGATCCTGAAAATTCACAATTCTAATCAATCAAATTCAGATTATAGTTTTTCGGACAGTGAATAGTAAACGACAATTTAAACAAATTGTGTTTGACAATTTATGGTTTAGATTGCAAGAGTTCTTCTCACTTTCAGTTCAATTCAGTACAAACACTTTCTGAAAATGAGAATAAACACTGAACAATAATCCTGACTTTAAATGAACCAAAAATTGTGATTCAAACTGAACCAAAAACAGCTAGTTCATAATACTCCAAAAACAGTATATCATGATCACTTGAATTGCATTTGTTTTCATTGCATCAATATTTCAAAACAGATAACAGCATTCAATCAATTTCTGGACACTACAGTAAAGTATTTTTCAAGGGATTAGCACTTCTGAAACTTCAATGAAAACAATCTGAATCATTCTATTACACACTGAAAAGTATTAAACAACATCCAAGTGACAGAAGCTCATGCAATGCTAAACAACTCCCCCTCAAACATGCTCATATCTCTTGGATGCTTAGTGAGAGGGTGAGATAAAAAACGCTTTGGAATCCAATTAGCGCAAAACACGAAATCCAGGCAAAATAGAAAACTGACCATGTACAGATGATAAACCATGATAAAAAGTGTATGGTCTAGCAATAAAGCACGAATCTTGGAAAACCTGCTGTTGGCGTAAAAGATTACGCTAACAGGTTCTTTGAGATCAAGAACAGACAAACAGTGAGCTTGTGCTTAAGGACTATCTCAAGCCTCCGAATGGATAATAGCTTAAGTAGCCCGAATGTGTGTATTAGAACAGCTGAGTATTCGATCCTCATTACAGGGTAAAGAGGGGGGTATTTATAGGCCAAAAAGTCTAAGGACAAGACCTATTTACCCCTTGATTACAACCGACATAGTGGAAACTATTCGGTACCCTGAACAGGGTTAAAATGGTAAAAACTATCCGAGGTAAGTGGATAAGCCCAATGTCTTATCAATCCTGTCGCTCTACTTCGGAGCCTCATATCTTGCGGAGGGCTCCTTCGGACTTCAGATCGAGGCACCCTTCGGCTTAACGCCTCGACCTTCGAGTATGAGCCCATCAGCTCCGAAGCTTAGTAAGTCTTTTTGAACTGCTAATCTCTAAGTCCTGAAAGTGAAGCATTTTCCCCCAACAGTAGCCCCTCGAATACGCCTCTCTGAATTTAACCTATACAGAAGGGAGGCAGTATACGCAAGGAATATTTTCATATTCCGAGACTTAGAGAAAATTTGAGCACATTACAGTCTTTCGGAGGATCTCTGATTCGAAGCATTCGGACCACGGCTTCGAGCCCCTAACCGCCGTGTGAACGCTTCGTGGGAAAGAGAACCGTTACGAAGCCCAAATGTCATGAAGAGCCATTTAATTATAACCGTTACTACGCAAGTAGCCGTTATACTCTGTAAAAGGTAACTGTCAAAATTTACAGCGGTCTCATGCCATTAAATTGTTGGCGTAAAAGATTACGCTAACAGGTTCTTTGAGATCAAGAACAGACAAACAGTGAGCTTGTGCTTAAGGACTATCTTAAGCCTCCGAATGGATAATAGCTTAAGTAGCCCGAATGTGTGTATTAGAATAGTTGAGTATTCGATCCCCGTTACAGGGTAAAGAGGGGTTTATTTATAGGCAAAAATGTCTAAGGAAAAGACCTATTTACCCCTTGATTACAACCGACATAGTGGAAACTATTCGGTACACTAAACAGGGTTAAAATGGTAAAAACTATGTGAGGTAAGTGGATAAGACAAACGTCTTATCAATCCTGTCCCTCTGCTTCAGAGCCTCATATCTTGCGGAGGGCTCCTTCAGACTTCAGATCGAGGCACCATTCATCTTAACGCCTCCACCTTCGAGTATGAGCCCATCAGCTCCGAAGCTTAGTAAGTCTTTTTGAACTGTTAATCTCTAAGTCCTGAAAGTGAAGCATTTTCCCCCAACAGTAGCCCCTCGAATACGCCTCTCCAAATTTAACCTGTACAGAAGGGAGGCAGTATATGCAAGGAATATTTTCATATTCTGAGACTTAGAGAAAATTTGATTACATTATAGTCTTTCGGAGGATCTCTGATCCGAAGCATTTAGACCACGGCTTCGAGCCCCTAACCGCTGTGTGAACGCTTCGTGGGAAAGAGAACCGTTACGAAGCCCAAACGTCGTGAAGAGCCGTTTAATTATAATCGTTACTGCGCAAGTAGCCATTATACTCTGTAAAAGGTAACAGTCGAAATTTACAGCGGTCTCACGCCGTTCCACTCTCGGGACCCACCTGCCAGCGACAGAAGTTGAACCTGCAATGTGAATGCGATCGAAGCACAGCAACTAGCCGACGGTTATAAAAAGGGGACTATAATTTACTCAAGACTTTTTACCGTGCCGAGCATCCATGATTCTCTTCCTTCAACCTTCAATTCTCACAACTTCTCCATCCACCGAGCCATGGCGAGGACCAGCCACACCGTGCCGGCGGCAGCAGGCACTCTGGCGTAGAGGCAAGCGTGTTTCGTCTCAGCCATAGCAGCAATGGTGGGGGCTTCGGGCGACGCCTGGCCCAAGAACCCCTGGGAGCTCCGCCCGCCATCCAAGAAGAAAATCCCCCAAAGCTTCCTCATCGGCCAATCCACCAGCACTACAGAGTCCATCGAAGAGGCCATGGAAGGGAAGCTGGGGACTGGATTGAGGACTCGAGTCCCCGGGGCGGAATCGACTCCACGACCACGAAGCGGGGAAGTCGTGGTCTTCGAGGCCTTCTTCGAGGAAGGCCTAGGGCTTCCGGCCATCAACTTCTTATCTGAGGTACTGAACGTGTTCCACATCACCTTACCTCAACTGTCTCCCAATGCCATCGCCCGCCTAGCTGTCTTCGAATGGGCGCTTCGGGCCGAGGGGTGCGAGGGGCGATCAGAAGTCTTCGTCACCACCCACAAAGCCATCTGCCAGCCGAAGCCGCAAGATGGCCCCGGAGACACTAAGGTGATAACAGCCTTCGGCAGCGTCAACTTCCAGCTGAGGAGGGAGCACGCCCAACACTTTCCAGCGAAGGCCATCAACGACCGGTGGTACACCAACTGGATCCTTCGGTGGTTCTCTGCTGAAGTTGGAGAGGACTCCCCTCTCGCTGGACCCCTTCAGGAGATCTGGTTTCGGAAGGAGGCGGAGGTTACTCCGAACCCTAGCCTGCTCTCAACGCGGCTAGGGCTGCTGACTTCAGTGGCCAGCCACATGAGCATGCACGACCTCGCCGAAGAGTTCATTGCTCTTCGGATTCCACCCCTCGGGGCCACCTGGCCGATAGTGATGAGGACATCACTTCACATGATACACACATGGAGCCTCCACCTACAATTCAATTACTAGGACCAATCACACGCGCTCGTGCCCGTCGCTTGAACCATGAGGTTAATTCTTTCCTTAGCAACTATGTTAATATTTGTTTGGACGGGATGCTATTGAATTCTAGTGATATTTTGTTACTTAGGAACATGGGAGATGGAATAGAAGAGTTGGAGTTGAAGACGAAGTCGCACGGATGATTTGAAGTCAAGAACTCGCTGGTTCGGACTACATCGACCACCTTGCACCAAAATGGACATAACTTCCTCATACGAAGTCCGATTGGCGGGTTCTTGGACTTTTTGGAAAGATAAGGAGAAGACGGATCTTTTGCCATTGGTTTCGTCTCATTTGGAGTCTCGTGTCGATCTGTGTGATTAAAACAGTACTTCGTGACAGAACTGGGCCGTGTTGGCCCATAATCCGAGTTTGTACATCTTCTAGCCCACAGCCCAAGTCTGTTCACCTTCCACAGGCTACCCACGCCCTATATATTCACTCCAGCCGCCTTTAGGGTTAGGTTTTGCTTTGTTTGCATCTACACTGTTGTGTTTAGATCCCGCCCCTTGCACCGGACGGATTGGCTGCTGCATAGGCGTTTGTGAAACCTCACCTTTCATCGTTTGTCTGTGATTTGGCATTCGATTTGTATCCTTCCTGTTCTTGCTTGTGTTCTTGGGTTCGCTTGCAGGAATTAGCCTTCGTGGCGAGGTCAATCGCGTCCTGCGTGGTTGATAACCAACGGAGACAGTGGTGTAATGATTGCAAGGTTTTGATCCGCCGGACCGGAGCATTGGATCGCCAACGTCGAGATTCTCCACCAACCCAAGTTATCCTTTACCTAGCGGAAGATCGGGACCAATCCCCCATCAGTTGGTATCAGAGCTCAGTTTTCCCGTTAGGTAATCTCGATCTGCTTTTATTTTTACCTAGAGTCCAGAAAAACCTCACAAAAAAATCCCCACCGAGAACCCCTTTGTGCCTTGCGATTTTAATTTCAGTTTTAACTTTGTTGAGTTCGTGTTCTTGGTCGAGTCTTGTTGCTGGTTTAGTCATCCCTCTGTGTCGTTTGAGTAGTAGTTGTTCTTGTGTCTCAAAAAAATTTCCCCACCGAAAACCCCCCCCCCTTCCGCAACCCTATTTGTTTTCCACATCGACTCTTTGTGACCCCCCTTCGGTAAAACAGGCATAACTTTTCGCTCGTTTGGCAGAAAAATCGCCAAAAAAAATCAGGAAGATAAAGAAAAAAATTGGTCAATGTTTTTGCCCGCTGGTCAGTGAACTTGTTTGAATTTTTGTGAGCCACATCCCACCTCAGTTGTAGGTGCCAATTTTTGTGGTTGCATCTCTGGTCATCCTTGTTCAAAAAAAATAGAGTGAAAAAAAAGAAGAGAGAAAAAAAAATCAAAAAAAAGAGAAGAAGCGGTAGTAACAGAAGTATCAGCGGCAGTAACAGATTCTGCTTGTTCGATCTCTTGTCCGAACTCTTGTCCGGTCAGCGGTAGTAATAGCATTATCGGCGGCAGTAACAGATTCTGCTTGTCCGATCTATTGTCCGAACTCTTGTCCGATCAACGGTAGTAACAGAATTATCAGCGGCGGTAACAGATCCCTTGTCCGATCTCTTGTCCGATCTGCAGAGAGCTGAATTTGGCCTGTGTTGCTTCCATTTGAGTTTTGGGCACATATTTTCCCTCTATTGCTTGAATTTTCACTTTGGGAGCACTAAGGCCATCAACTTTGACGAGTACTAGGGAATACTTATTGAACTTGGTTTAACTGTTATTACTATTGCTAATCCTTGCTACTCATTTGCCTTCCAAGCTACACCTTTCTCTTGGTCAGGACAGGTTCATTTCTTGCAATTGTACACCACCCTCCAGTTGGTTCATCACCTGTAGGCCGGTGACCTCACTGCGGTGTGGTAAGAACACTTGCAAGCGTGGGTAAGGCGCTTGACGGATTGCTTCCACCACACACCCACCACCCCACCTAGCTGTTTTCCATCAGGATTATTCTTTGTTGTTTTGTCTTTCACTAACATGGCAGATAACAGCGGTACCCCTCCATCTGATTTTAATGACTGTGTCTCATGACGTGCTCTACTAGAGTCTCAGCGGCAGACCCAACATTCCATCGAACGTCTCGCGCGTACCGTGGCTGACCTAGTGGACCGAATGACTGCCTTGGAAACACGCTTGCCTGCTGCACGAGCCAACGAAGACCATATTGAAGAGGAAGACGACCTATCCTATGCCGGGAACAATGGCATTGACCCTGACGAGGCTGCACGTCATCCCCTTCAGTTCAATCATCAAGGTATGGGTGGCCACCGCAACCGCCATCCACGAGGTAACAATGACAACCGCAGGAACGATGATCCCTACTCCAAGGTAAAATTTTCAGTACCTCCTTTTGCTGGCACCTATGATCCAGATGCATATTTAGATTGGGAGATGTCAGTCAAACAAAAATTTAATGCTCACATGGTTCCTGCTATCCACCGCGTGCGCTTAGCTACTAGTGACTTCACTGGATATGCTCTTCTTTGGTGGACTGAAATAGTTCAGGTTGGCAATGAACCACAAAATTGGGATATGTTAAAATGGCAAATGCGTGGTGGATGGGTTCCTCCTTCATATAAACGTGATTTGAGAAAAAAGTTGCAGCGCCTAAACCAAGGAAATAAATCGGTAGAAGAGTATTATCAGGAGCTGCAAATAGGTTGCATGCGCGCTGAAATTGAGGAGGACAATGAGGATAAAATGGCCCGTTTTTATGGTGGTTTAAGACGTGAAATTCAGGATATCATTGATTATAAGGAATACAATACTATCACTCGTCTTTTCCACCTTGCTATGCTTGCAGAAAAAAGAATTGCAGGGTCGCCAACAACCACAACGCAGCATGAGGACCAACATTGGTGGTGCTACTTCACGCTCAAGTGGGCAGCAGCAACGACCACCCCCACCCCCTTCTCGACCGGCGGCTACATCAGCACCTTCTACATTTACAGCCCAGGTTGAGAGTTCCAAGACTGCAGCATCCAAGGCGCCAGCCAAGCCCACCTCCTCGGCGGCCTCTACCACACGTTCTGCAGCGATCCAGTGTCACCGATGCAAAGGATTCGGCCACGTTATGAAGGACTGCCCTAGTCAGCGGGCTTATATTGCTACGGAAGACGGTGGCTACGTAAGTGCTAGTGATGTTGAAGATGAATATGCACTTGCTGCTAACATTGCAGGAGATGATGATACATCCGACGATGACGCTGTTTTTGCATCGGATACCTATGCCGACCATGAAGCACTTATTGTACAACGTGTTTTAAGCACTCTCATGGAGCAGGACGACCGAGCACAACGGAACAATCTGTTTCAGACCTTCTTCCTCGTCAATGACCGCCGTGTACGTGTCATCATCGACAGCGGTAGTTGCAACAATTTGGTGAGCCATGACATGGTAACGAAGCTTCAACTTCCCACACGTGCGCATCCACACCCTTACCATGTGCAATGGTTCAACAATAGCGGTAAGGTCAAGGTAACACAAACTGCTCACATCAAATTTGCCATTGGTACATACTTAGGAGTTGCTGATTTTGATGTAGTACCAATGCAAGCATGTTCTCTGTTACTTGGTAGACCTTGGGAGTATGATACTGATGCTACACACCATGGTAGGAGCAATCAGTATACATTAATGAATAAAGGAAAGAAAGTTACATTGCTTCCTATGACTCCTGCTGAAATTGTAAAATTTGAACAAGAAAAACATGCTAGGGATGCACAAAAGAGCAAACAACCTTCTGAAAATCAGCAAGTAGCTAAGACGCTTTTGAGCCAACATAAAGATAAAATTGCTTCTTCTTCTTCATCACAAGTTATTAATCTGAAAGGACATGTCATGCTTGCAACTAAAACTGACCTTGCTGAAATTTGTGATGATACTCCCTTGCTATACGGCCTGATTTGCACAAACATGTTATTTTCACTTGCGAACATTCCTAGCTCTGTTCCTGTTGTAGTCACTAACCTTTTGCAGGAGTTTAATGATGTTTTTCCTGCTGAGATACCACCCGGGCTGCCACCGATACGCGGCATCGAGCACCAAATTGATTTAATCCCGGAGGCGTCTCTTCCTAATCGTGCAGCGTACCGCACCAATCCGGAGGAGACAAAAGAAATTGAGCGCCAAGTACAGGACCTTCTTGATCGTGGGTACGTCCGTGAAAGCCTTAGTCCTTGTGCAGTACCCGTTCTTTTGGTACCTAAGAAAGATGGTAGTTGGCGCATGTGTGTTGATTGTCGTGCTATTAATAATATCACCATTCGATATCCACACCCTATTCCTAGATTGGATGACATGCTTGATGAGCTTAGTGGTGCCATTATCTTTTCTAAGATCGATCTCCGTAGTGGCTACCACCAAATTCGCATGAAACTAGGTGATGAATGGAAAACTGCTTTTAAAACAAAGTTTGGATTATATGAGTGGCTTGTCATGCCTTTTGGACTTACTAATGCACCTAGTACCTTCATGCGCTTGATGAATGAAGTCCTACGGCACTTTATAGGACGCTTTGTGGTTGTATACTTTGATGATATCTTGGTTTATAGCAAGTCTCTCACTGAACATGTTGAACACCTACGTGCTGTCTTTTCTGTCCTCCGAGAGGCTAGAATGTTTGGTAACCTTGAGAAGTGCATGTTTTGCACGGATCGAGTTGTGTTTCTTGGATATGTTGTCACTTCACAGGGTATTGAGGTTGACGCGGCAAAGGTAGAAGCAATCAACAGCTGGCCACAACCCCAAACTATCACACAGGTACGTAGTTTTCTTGGTCTTGCAGGTTTCTACCGGCGTTTTGTGAAAGTTTTCAGCACCATAGCCGGTCCTTTACATGAGTTGACCAAGAAGGGAGTTACTTTTACATGGGAACCAGCACAAGAACAAACTTTTGCCACACTCAAGGATCGCCTTACACATTCACCTCTACTTCAGTTACCCGACTTCAGTAAGCCTTTTGAATTAGAATGTGATGCTAGTGGTTTTGGATTAGGAGGTGTGCTGCTACAAGGAGGTAAACCCGTGGCCTATTTTAGTGAAAAATTACATGGTCCACAGTTGAATTATTCTACCTATGATAAGGAATTATATGCCTTAGTGCGTGTGCTTGAAACTTGGCAACATTACCTTTTGCCTAAGGAGTTTATTATTCATTCGGATCATGAAGCATTGAAGCATATACGTAGTCAAGCAAATCTGAATAAACGACATGCTAAATGGGTAGAATTTATTGAGACTTTTCCATATATCATTAAGCATAAGAAAGGGAAAGATAATGTGATCGCCGATGCTTTATCTAGACGTTATACATTGCTTTCTCAACTTGACTATAAGATCTTTGGTTTAGAAACATTGAAGGACATGTATGCTACTGATTTGGACTTCAAAGATGCTTTTGCAAATTGTACAAATGACCGTGCTTGGAACAAATATGTGCTGAATAATGGATATCTTTTTCGTGCTAACAAGTTATGCGTGCCGGCTAGCTCTCTTCGCTTGTTGTTATTGCAGGAAGCACACGGTGGTGGTTTGATGGGTCATTTTGGATCAAAGAAAACCGAAGATGTGCTGTCCACACACTTCTTTTGGCCTAGGATGAGACACGATGTTGAGCGCTATGTGGCATGATGCACTACTTGCAATAAAGCTAAGTCCCGTCTAAACCCACATGGTCTTTATATGCCTCTGCCCGTTCCTAGTGTACCTTGGGAGGATATTTCTATAGATTTTGTGTTAGGATTACCTAGAACTAGGAGGGGGAGAGATAGTATTTTTGTGGTGGTAGATCGTTTCTCTAAAATGGCGCATTTTATACCTTGTCACAAGAGCGACGACGCTACAAATGTTGCTGATTTGTTTTTCAGAGAGGTCGTATGCTTGCATGGAGTTCCCAATACTATCGTTTCAGATCGTGATGCTAAATTTTTAAGTCATTTTTGGAGGACGTTGTGGCATAAGTTGGGGACGAAGCTGCTGTTTTCTACTACTTGTCACCCCCAAACGGATGGACAAACGGAGGTCGTCAACCGTACATTGTCCACCATGTTGAGGGCTGTTTTGAAGACCAACTTGAAGCTTTGGGAAGAGTGTCTACCTCATATTGAGTTTGCATATAATAGGTCAGTACACTCCACTACTAAGGTAAGTCCGTTTCAACTTGAATTTTGATGCTACTACACGTGCTGAATTATTGCTTAAGATGCATGAAACTACTAAAGCAAACATAGAGAAAATGAATGAGAAATATCGTGCTTATGGTAGTAAGGGTAGAAAAGAGATAACATTTCAACCGGGTGATCTTGTTTGGTTGCACTTGCGCAAGGATCATTTTCCTGATTTGAGAAAGTCTAAATTGATGCCACGTGCTGATGGTCCTTTCCGTGTGCTTGAGAAGATAAATGATAATGCATATAAACTTGAGTTGCCTGCAGCTTTTGGGGTTAGTCCCACATTTAACATTTCAGATTTAAAGCCTTATTTGGGAGATGACGATGAGCTTGAGTCGAGGACGACTCCAATTCAAGAAGGGGAGGATGATGAGGACATCACTTCACATGATACACACATGGAGCCTCCACCTACAATTCAATTACTAGGACCAATCACACGCGCCCGTGCCCGTCGCTTGAACCATGAGGTTAATTCTTTCCTTAGCAACTATGTTAATATTTGTTTGGATGGGATGCTACTGAATTCTAGTGATATTTTGTTGCTTAGGAACATGGGAGATGGAATAGAAGAGTTGGAGTTGAAGACGAAGTTGCACGGATGATTTGAAGTCAAGAACTCGCTGGTTCGGACTACATCGACCACCTTGCACCAAAATGGGCATAACTTCCTCATACGAAGTCCGATTGGTGTGTTCTTGGACTTTTTGGAAAATTAAGGAGAAGACGGATCTTTTGCCGTTGGTTTCGTCTCATTTGGAGTCTCGAGTCGATCTGTGTGATTAAAACAGTCCTGCGTGACAGAACTGGGCCGTGTTGGCCCATAATCCGAGTCTGTACATCTTCTAGCCCACATCCCAAGTCTGTTCACCTTCCACAGGCTACCCACGCCCTATATATTCACTCCAGCCGCCTTTAGGGTTAGGTTTTGCTTTGTTTGCATCTACACTATTGTGTTTAGATCCCGCCCCTTGCACCGGACCGATTGGCTGCTGCATAGGCGTTTGTGAAACCTCACCTTTCATCGTTTGTCTGTGATTTGGCATTCGATTTGTATCCTTCCTGTTCTTTCCTGTGTTCTTGGGTTCGCTTGCAGGAATTAGCCTTCATGGCAAGGTCAATCGCGTCCTGCGTGGTTGATAACCAACGGAGACAGTGGTGTAACGATTGCAAGGTTTTGATCCGCCGGACCGGAGCCTTGGATCGCCAACGTCGAGATTCTCCACCAACCCAAGTTATCCTTTACCTAGCGGAAGATCGGGACCAATCCCCCATCAAATAGCGTTTCAACAAGCTTCGGAGGGTGAGCTCCGAACTCTAGGTAAGACTTCGACTCCTGCAATAATATGTTGGATGATGAAAATGACATACTTATAATATGTTAGCCTTTTTTCAGCGGCTCCACTGGCATTAGCCCCAGAGCAGATAGCTCGGGCCACCGAAAGGGTCCTCGGAGCCCCTACGGTGGCTGAAAGGCAGAAGAGGTTGGAGCTGGTGGGAAGCTGGGAGCGCTCCAACAGAGTGTGGGGGGCTCTCAGGATGGTGCCCCCTCCTCTTCTGGATTTTAACATGGCCGGAGCGGCTCCTCGGAAAAGGAAAGCCGTCGCCGAGCCTCCGAAGAAGGCCGATAGGACCCCCCCTAAGAAGAAGAAGGTGGTGAAGATCCCTCCGCAACTGGCTCCTGCTTCGTCTACTTCGTCCTTGGACGTTCGGAGCTCGGCTTCGGAGGATTCCGGGAACGAGGACTCCAGCGCCCAACTGGCGAAGACCTTCGAGAACTATCTCTTGAAGGGCGACGAAGATGCGGTAGGGGTCCCAACCGAAGCTTCTACTTGGGAGGTTGTGGAGGTAGACACGGCACGCACACCTGTGCCGCTGTCATGAACTCAGAGCCGAACACTGTCGCCCCCAACTCGCCCATAGCTAGGGTGATCACGGCGAAGGTCGAGGTTCCAGCGGAAAACACACCGGAGAGGACTTCGGGGGACGACATCGACGAGATCCTCCGGATGTTCGAAGTTCTGGAGGACCCGATGATTTTGCCTCACGGTGCCTCCGAAGGTATACTTCGAATCTTTTTCCTTGGTCGATTCCTACAACAATTTTTACTTGTAAATGCTCACAAAATACATTTATACTACAGGTACATCGAGGGGCGACGAAGCCCCGGTGGCGCACGAAGCTCCGTCTTCTTCTGGGGTTGTGGATCCGATGGACACCTCGACTCCGCTAGACGCCCCGACCCCGGTGGCAGGGGCCGTTTCCACTGACGCGGCTCTGGCGGCCGAGGTCATCCTCGCTGATGCGGCTCCAGTGGCTGGGGACATTCCTGCCGACGTGGCTCCAGCCGAAGGGGTAACCGCCGAAGGAGGAGCTACCTCCACCGGAGTCGAGTCGCCTGTCTTCGTGCCAGGAAGGGGAAAAAGTATGTCAAGCCTCGGACTCCCTCCCGGCCCAACAACAACACCCTCTTCCAACGAGCCTTCGGCTAGCAACTCAAAGGAAGAGGCCACGACAGACGATCGCCAAGCTTTGTCTTGGCTTCCTCTGCTGGCTCCATTTCTGGAGCAATGAATGGGTCTCCGGGCGCTCCTGGAGCATTTGTCGGAGAAAAGCCAAGAAGTTGCCAACTCCGACTTGGTCTCTGTTCTAAGCGAAGCCAGGGCCCCGGGGCTCAACATGGCCCTCGAAAGGTCTGCCCTTCAGGTATAAAAGCACCGCAACCATTTTTGATTAGTAATTGTAAATACTTGGTACTTACTTGTTTCTTTTGCAGCAATTTGTCCTTGCTAGAGCAGCAGCGACTTCCAATGAGGTCAAAACCAATCGACTCAAACGGAAGGTTATCACCCTCCAAGCCACGCTCAAGGGCTCTAAAGAGAGAGCAGTTCGGTTGGAGGAAGAAGTCCTCGAAGAGGGGAGGGCTAGGGCCGAAGCCGACGAAGCCCTACGAATCACAAGGCAGGATAGCGACGCGCTCCAGACTTCAGCCCAAGAACTTGAAGCCGAGTGCTTAGTGCTCCGGGCTGAGGTTGAGAAGCTCCGGTAGGCCGGGGCTACTTCGAGCACCCAGCTGGTAGAGCTCCAAGGCTCTCTCAAGCAAGCGATGGCCCAGAAGAGCTCCTTGCTGTCCTAGATGGCCGAAGTGTCTACTACTACTGCGGGGCTAGAGACGGCAGAGAAGAAGAATGCCAATGTAGCAGAACGTACCTTGGATGCCCTTCAGGGTACCTTGGAATATTTTGGCACCATGTGCCCTTCATCTTCTGCTGTGGCCAGCGAGTCCCTCGATCGGAAGCTGAAGAGGATCCAAGTGGCGGCGTCGTTGATGATGAACTCCGGTGTCCGGTATGGAGAGATCTCCGGACAATGCACTAGAATTGGAGTTCTTCGCCACCTCGAAGCCCTTCATATTCCTATCGCTCCGGTCGGGGGTTCGACACCCGGAAGCTTTGCCTCCGAGGGCTTGTTGCATCCTTTGCCGAATGTAGCCTCGGCCTGGGAAGTTTTCCGGTCAACCTGGAAGAAGCACCATAAGGCCGCAGCTAAAGCTTGGATCGATGAGGCCCGTCGGCAGAAGCAAGCGCAGACAAGGCCACCACTTCCAACCTCGCCAGCTCCGGCACCTCCTGCTCCACCAACCGACCCGCAGGTCTAGCTCATAGGACAATTATGTATAAGAAATCTTGTAAAGCCCCTTGCATTAATGAAAAGTTTATAAACGAAGAGCTTGTTTGGGTGTTTTGCTCTTTTAGGTTCTGTCATGCCATTCAGAACCTGACTTTGAAATACTGGATTTTAACGAAGGGCTCCGGAAGGAGTGGGCAAGCCTCGAGAGCTTAAGGCCTTACCACCGCTCTCGCTTTTCTGTTCCTCGCGGAGACAAAGGGGAGGTAACCCTCGAGGTTTTTCAAGAAGTCTTAGCTTATATCAAGGAAGAGGAAAAAGAGAAGGCATCTTCATCCTCCGAACATATGGATTGGTCTGATTCGGAGTACCAGGCCGAAGACCCTGTGGAGGCTAACTCCGAAAGACTTCTGAATTGGGCCGAGCTTCCAGAGGAGCAGAAGAAACTATGAGCCTCGAAGAAGAAGAGAAGCACTCAAACAAAAAGGACAATCCCAGTGGCTTCGAGCTCCGAAGGACAGAGTAGCCGGAGAGGTAGCACTAGAGGCCGACAGGGTCTCCGATTTTTCTTAGGCTTGGACCAAAATTTATCTTAATGTAAGAGTATGATGAATTAATGCGAATTGCACCCTAAGCATCTTGTTCGTTCTTTACCCTCCTACCCCTCCTTGTGAGTGGGGGACCTTCTGTATTGCAAAAAGGTTCGCCGGACACAATGACGAGCAGAACAAACCGATGCTTCGCACAACACTTAATATCCCTATTCTACCTTTTCGTAGGGTTCTTCGAACATAGTTTCATATTATGATTTTCTAAGTTTCGAAGTTGAATCTACCTTTACAGGGTTTTATACTGGTCGCTTAGGACTTTAAAAGTGTCTCATTTGCCGGAGCCTTGAAACCTTATTACTTGGTCACCTTCCACTCTTTTACAGATGCTTCGAACCCGTAGGCCGGAAATCTGTTTATCTTTAAAGTCCTTGGAATCTTCTACGGATCCTAACAAGCCTAGGCTTGGAATCCGTAGGGTGGCCACCTTCGGCTCTTTTACAGATACTTCAAACCCACAGGCCGGAAATCTGTTCTTTTAAAGTCCTTAGACTCTTCTACGGATCCTAACAAGCCGGAGCCTGGAATCTGTAGGCTGGCCACCTTCGGCTCTTTTACAGATACTTCAAACCCAGAGGCCGGAAATCTGTTCTTTTAAAGCCCTTAGACTCTTCTACGCATCCTAACAAGCGGGACCTAGAATCCGTAGGCTATCCACCTTCGGCTCTTTTACAGATACTTCGAACCTGAAGGCCGGAAATTTGTTCTTTTAAAGTCCTTAGACTCTTCTACGGATCCTAACAAACTGGAGCCTGGAATTCGTAGACTGGCCACCTTCAGCTCTTTTACAGATACTTCGAACCCGGAGGCCGTAAATCTATTCTTTTAAAGTCCTTAGACTCTTCTACGGATCCTAACAAGCCAGAACCTGGAATCCGTAGGCTGGCAGCGAAGCCCTTGAATCCATGGTTCACAGGCTGTTGCCCGGGTCTTGGGAAAGATGCTTGACTCCGCAAGCATCTACGTCCTCCCGATGCGTCCATTAGGAGAAAGGGATATTCGAAGAGCAAACAAAATTCGACCCTCCACTTTATTTAGAAAAGGAATTCTTTACAAGTGATTACAAGGAGCCCCTAAGCGTAGTAATGCTTAAGGTGCTCCGCATGCCATGCATGTTTCAATTATTCCCCTTCTAAATTAGCTAATTTAAATGATCTGGGGCATCCTGAGCGTAGGATAATATATGGTCCTTACCATTTATTTCCTAGCTTCCCCGGTGCTATTACACTTCGCAAAACTAGATGACCTGGTCTAAGCTCGTTCAACTTTATCTTTGGGTCATACCATGTTTTTGTTTGGCCTTGGTACTTCCTCAAATTGGCGACAGCTCGAAGCCTTGTTTCTTCTGACAAGTCCAGCAAAGTGTTTCTTTCATCTTCATCTCCGGGCTGCACTACACGAATGGATCCACCCTTGAGCTCCGTGGGAGTCATGACCTCATCTCCGAATAGTAGTCTAAATGGGGTAAAGCCTGTGGACCTGGCTTGAGTGGTTCGAATGGACCGCAAGATCATGGGAAGCTCCTCGACCCACAGCCCCTTGGCCAACCCGACAATTCGTCGATTCAGACTGGAGAGAATGTTCCCGTTGGCTCGCTCAACAGCTCCGTTGGACTGTGGATGGCGCACTGCAGCGAAGCACAACTTGATACCCAGTTCTTCACAAAATTCTTTGAATGTGTCAGCTTCGAACTGGGTTCCATTATCCATAGTTAGCTCCCTTAGCACTCCGAACCTGCATATAATATTTAGCCAGAAAAACTTTTGCACATTCCTTGAAGTGATAGCGGTCAATGGTTCTACTTCGACCCACTTTGAAAAATATTCGATTGCTACCACCGCAAACATCAAGCTGCCTTTCACCATTGGAAAAGGGCCTATGAGGTCCATTCCCCACCGAGCCATTGGCCATTCCGATGCAATAACTTGAAGTGGAACTGGCAGACGGTGGCTTCGTATTCCCATCCATTGGCATCCTTGGCAGGTTCGAACCAACTCCTCTGTAACTCTTACAATTGTCGGCCAGTAGAGCCCCTGCCGAAGTGTCTTGCCTGCTATAGCACGAGGGGCCAGGTGGCTTCCGCACAAACCTTCGTGAATGTCCCGAAGTATGTCTTGGCCTTCGGGTTGTGAGATGCATCAGAGTAGGGGGGAACATACTCCGGCTTTGTATAATATTCCGTTGACAAGCTTGTAATTTCGAGCCCTTGCTTGCAATCTTCGGGCATCTGGACCTTCTAAAGAATCTTGCAAGGTATTCATTATTGGAGCCCACCAATTTGTAGCTGGAATGCAAAGTATTTCTGCGGAGGGTAATTGATTGACTACAGGCTTGACTAGTTCTTCGTAGAAAGCACCCTCCGGGAGGTCCAATGCTTCGGCTGCAGCTTTTGCTAGAATATCTGCGAGTTGATTATCTGCTCGAGGGATACATCGAACAGAAAATCCTTTGAATGCTGCTTCAATCGTGCAGATTTCTTCAAGGTATTGCGCTAGATCCGGGTTCTTCACTTGAAAGCTCTTATCAACATGCCCCACGATGACTTGGGAATATGTTTTAATTATTATCCTTGCTGCTCCAAGTGCCTTTGACTTTCGGAGGCCTAGCAGGACCCCTTCGTATTCTGCGATATTATTGGTGGTCTTAAAGTTGAGCCTCGCAGAATACATGGCCTTTTGCCCTGACGGTGATATGATGACCTCTCCAGCTCCGGCACCAGATGCCTGATAAGCTCCGTTAGAAAATATTGTCCATAAACCCTCGGAGGGCACCTCCGGAGCCCAAACTGTAGATGACGTCCACTCTACTACAAAGTCGGCTATGACTTGGGATTTGATAGCTGTTCTTGCCGTGAAGGAGATTCTGAAGGGGGCTAGCTCGACAGCCCATTTTCCGATCCTACCCGTAGAATCTTTGCTTCGGAGCATATCACCAAGAGGGTACGAGGTAGGAACGATTAGGTTATGTGCCAGAAAGTAATGCCTTAGCTTCCGCGAGGCCATTACTAGGGCATAAGAAAATTTCTCAAGATCGGAGTATCTTATCTTAGCTCTGGACAAAGCTTCTGAAACAAAATAAACTGGGTTCTGCAACAGCTTTCCCTTAAGCTCAACTTCCCTAACCAGTACTGCACTTACTGCGGAGCCTGTTGCTGCAAGATAAAGGAGGAGTGTTTCTTCTGGGAGGGGCACAGTAAGTGTTGACAGGCTTCCGAGGTATGCTTTTATATCATCGAAGCTCTTCTAGCACTCCGGCGTCCAACTGAAGCTTTCGGACCCCTTCAGGGCTTTGAAAATTGGGAGGCTTCGTTCTACTGACCTAGCCAGGAATCTACTAAGAGCTGCGAGCCTTCCTACTAGCTTCTGGACTTGTTTCAAATTCCCTAGTGGAGCCATTCTTTGCAATGCACTTATCTGTGTTGGGCTAGCTTCGATTCCCCTGTTCGAAACTAAGTACCCTAGCAGTTTTCCTGCTTGCGCTCCGAATATACATTTTTCAGGGTTGAGGCGTACTCCACATGCTCGGAGGCTCTCAAACGTTTCAGCTAGGTCTAGGCTATGCTGGTGCTTTTGAGCACTTTTTATTACAATGTCATCCATATAGGCTTCGACATTTCGGCCAATTTGGTGACCTAGAGCCTTAGCTATTAAACGTGAAAAAGTGGCTCCAGCATTCCGCAAGCCAAAAGGCATTCTTACATAACAAAAATACCTCAGAAGGAGTTATGAAACTTGTATTGGCTTCATCTTCACGCTTTAGCCAGACTTGATGATACCCGGAGTAAGCATCGAGGAAGCTTAGCAATTCGGAACCGGCTGTGGAATCCACCAGCTGGTCTATTCGGGGCATCGGGTAGGGGTCTCGCGGGCATGCTTTATTTAATGAAGTAAAGTTAATACACATGCGCCACTTGTTCGAGTCCTTCTTCCTTACAAAAACAGGGTTCACCAACCACTCGGTATGGGCTACCTCCCTGATGATGCCATCCCTTAATAATTTTTCTACTTCGGTCTTGGCAAGGCTTGCCCTTTCTGTAGACAGCTTGCGGAGCCCCTGCCGCACTGGCCTAGCCTTCGGGTTGACGAGCAGGCTGTGCTCGATGATACTTTGATCAACCTCGGTGATGTCTTCGTCAGTCAAGGCAAAGACGTCCAGATTTTGCTTGACGACTTCTTCCAACGAGGCAGCTATCTCTGGGGATAGCCCCTTGCCGAACTGTACTGGGTATTCTTTGCCATCCTTTGAAATTATCTTCATCACGACATCACCTTCCGGGCTTGGCTTAAGGGAGAGCCCCTTCGAAGAGTTCGAAGCCTTCGGAACCTCTTCTGTGTGCTCCGTCACGCTGTCCACTTGCCGGGGGTCCAACGGCTGGCCGTGCCCATACTCCATTCTCCAGGCTATAGCTTGGTCTCCTGAAACAGTAAGAACTCCACCTTACGTGGGCATTTTGAGACAGAGATAGTTGTGATGCGCTATAGCCCCGAATTGGTTCAGCATCGCTCGCTCGAAGATTGCGTTGTAAGCATAGGGGGCGTCGACAACGTCGAAGATCACCTCTTCTACCCTGGCCAAAGGCCCCTCTCCGAAAGCAACCTCGAGGCCTATCTGGTCCAGGGCAACGAGAGGTGGTCCTGAGAAACCTTGAAGTGGCCGGGCCGCTGGAAGTAGATGTTTCCAAGGTATGCACATTTGATCGAAGGCCTGGATAAAAAGTATGTCTGCGGAGCACCCGCCGTCGACCAGGATCCTTCGGACTTCCACCCCTGCTATTTCTGCGGAAATGACCAAGGGGTCAGCATGGGGGAACTTTACCCCCGCGACATCACTAGCAGTAAAAGATATGGGCGCATGAGACCATTCTGGCATTCCTTCCGCGGAGCTCGAAGTCCCAATGTGCCCTACTTCACGGACGTATTCACGCCGCTGCCTCTTGGACATGTTTCCGAGGGTCCCCCCTCCGGAGATGGGTAGGACCACTCGCTTGCCGCGGTCTTGTGGGTCTTCCTGCTTCGGTGGTGGCATAATATTGGCCACCGGAAGTAACATGGGGGCTTCGGGGACACCGACTCGGGCCATGATTTGCACAGGCTCCGACTGTGCCGCTGGTGGGGCTCGATCTGAAGTACCCCGCCCGATACTTTGCCCTAGGTAGTCGCCCCGAAGGGCCAACACTGCCATGCACGCAGCAGAAAAAACTCTGGCGCCTGCCAGGTACTCTTTCTTGAGGCTTCGGCGCTCTAGCCTTGAAGCCTTGCACCTGCTGATAACTGGCAGGTGCCTTTGGAACGGAGGGTGCGATGCGTAGCACCTCCGAACAGAAATGTTTCTTCCCTCGCCTGTGCTCGTTGAAGCGATTGTCTTGAGGGGGTTGCAGAGGAGCTGAGGCTTCGGGCTCCGTCTTTACTTCTCGGAGGGTAGGTGCGAGTGCTACGGCTCGCCAAAGGCAGCCTTCCTCCACCTTGGCATACTATTCAAAGTATGCCATCAGCTGTGCCACAGACATCACAGGCTTCCGATGGAGCTTGCTGAGGAGGTCGGGGTTTAGCACCCCTTCGCGGGCGGCGTCGACTACCGAAGAGGTAGACAGGCCCTTAATCTGCGACTTGGTGTGGGCGAAGCGCGTGAAGTACTCCTGAGGTGTTTCTCCCGCTCGCTGCTTCACCTAGAATAAGCTCCCTATCGACATCGAAGCCACAAAGGTACCCTGGAAGTTGCTTACAAACCTTCTCTACAACTGCTCCCAAGATCTGATCGATCCTGGCTTCAAGGACCAGAACCATCGGAGCGCCACACCTTCTAGAGCGAGGGGGAAACACTTTGCCATAGTGTTGCGCACCCCTCCGCTTGCTTCTATCGCCGGGGCGTATGAACGAGCAAACTCTCTGGGGTCTGACCCGCCGGAGTACTTGTGCAACTTCGAGGCTTTAAACCTGGGATCGAAGGGCACTCTTTGTAAGTCCGAATGTAGCGGAGACTCATCATCAAAAGATGCGTTCTCAGCCTCCTCCAGGACTTGAACAGCTTCGGGAAGATTGCGAGCACCACCGTCTTAGGGCCCTTCTGGAGTCTCGGTGGAGGCTTAAGTGCGGAGGCGATCGGCGGCCTCTTGCCTCCACCTAGCCACTTCCTCTTGAAGCCTTGCTAACTGAGTAGCTTTGGTACTAGGAAGGACTTCGTCTTCATCGGAGGGTAGCTCCGGGTCTTGGGAACTGACATAATCAGTTCGGAACACCGTAGGAGGAGCTCGAGGGCCCCTGGGCACTCGATGCCCAGCGGCACCCTCGGGAATCGTTGGAACAACTGAGGGTCCGGCTCCATTGGTCCGAGGGGACCTTCGGAGAGGACCCGAGGCTTGGCTTCACTTCGGAGGCATAGCTAGTAACGAAGAGGTCCGAAGACCGAGGACTTCGATTGGTCTGGGAAGGCAAGGGAACGCCTTCGAACGGCACTAGGAAGCCCCTTACCGAAGGGTGCACGGAATCTTGAGACTTCGAGGCTCCCTCTGTAAGTGCTCTTCGAAGTGCAGTCAGCAGTAGAGAACAAGCTTCTAGAACATGGATCCCCACGGATGGCGCCAACTGTTGGCGCAAAATATTACGCTAACAGGTTCTTTGAGATTAAGAACAAACAAACAGTGAGCTTGTGCTTAAGGACTATCTCAAGCCTCCGAATGGATAATAGCATAAGTAGCCCGAATGTGTGTATTAGAATAGCGGAGTATTTGATCCCCGTTATAGGGTAAAGAGGGGGGTATTTATAGGCAAAAATGTCTAAGGAAAAGACCTATTTACCCCTTGATTACAACCAACATAGTGGAAACTATTCGGTACCCTGAACAGGGTTAAAATGGTAAAACTATTCAAGGTAAGTGGATAAGCCAAACATCTTATCAATTCTGTCGCTCTGCTTCAGAGCCTCATATCTTGCGGAGGGCTCCTTCGGATTTCAGATCGAGGCACCCTTCGGCTTAACGCCTCCACCTTCGAGTATGAGCCCATCAGCTCCGAAGCTTAGTAAGTCTTTTTGAACTGTTAATCTCTAAGTCCTGAAAGTGAAGCATTTTCCCCCAACACCTGTCGAGCAACAAATCCTCTTACACGTGATCTATCACCATATGAGGAATGGTGTACACCACGAGGGGCAAAAACACTCTCCTAAGTAGAGAAGTAAAATCTCGAGTACTCAACGCTGGGTTCAGAGATAAGATGCTTAGGTATCCAGCGATGAATAACCCGAGAATTAGATAAAGCAGAAGACTATGTGTGATCAGAATCATACTGCAAATGAGGTCTCCTAGAAACTCGCTGAGGTCTCCTAAAATAATTAGGACCAAAATGCCTACGTGGTCTATCATCATACAAGGTAGGACATACACCACGATGAGCATAGCCACTCATATAACCATAAGGAGCCTCAAAATTAGGATGACAGTGAAAAGTAGACTCATGCATACCTAAAGATGGGTAGTGCATGTCCTGAAAACTCATATCAAAAGACTGTCGCTCATCCCTGATACGACGAAAGCAAAACCCAATCAAATGATCCACCCAATGACTATAAGAACAGTGTTACACTTTCTTGGGTTTGTGGGTATGGGTCTCAGGTGCAAATCTCACAGTTTTCTTGGGTTTTGGCTTAGGAGGTTCATCTAAAGCACGAAAAGCTTTCTTTATCGGTTGGGTAGTTGAGAAACCATGTTGAAGAATATGGTTTTGATATTCCAGATGTGATGAGTGATTGTCAACGGAAGTCAAATGAAGGGAGAGATGAAGACCTGCCGAGTCTAAGGTGCATGTGAATCAGGTACACGGGCAGTGAGCGACGGCCGGGCAGAGGAGCTACGGAGTCGGGCTGGCCCAATCCGAGTACATGGCTAGGAGCGGTAGATGATCCACTGGTCTGTTGACTGGGTTTGACTCAGGTACACGGGCGGCGATCGATTGCCGGGCTGAGCAAGCTGCGGGGTCGGGTCGGCCCAATCTAGGTACCTGGTGCGAAGACGGTGGACGCTTTGTCAGTTTCGGCGTAAAACTGACAATCTATGTTTAAATTCGTTTTTAGGATATTAATATTTAGTTTTTAAGTTTAGAATATTTTTATTTGAGTCAGGTAGTTTTTCTAAGAATATTTTAGTAATTTTCGGAATTTTTTTTAGAGTCAGTTTATTTTACCCGAGGGTAAATTAGTCTTTTCATGTATTAGGATTCACCTATAAATAGGCCCCTATCCCCCTGGGGATAGATGATTGTTCCTAATAGATCAATCTACAGTCCATTTTCTTCTTCCACCGAAAATTTCTCTCCTCCGAAAGCTTTTAGTCGACGTACTGGTTTTTCAGGCGCAGTGCCGCGGGCCCCACGAGCCAGCCTTCCCCCGGTTGCGTTTGCGTTTCTTTTCCTTTCCAGTGGCGTGAAGCACGGCTAAGGACGGCGAGTTCCACACAGCGGGCTCCACAACGCCAGGTGTTGTGCGTGACACACTGTGCGCAAAGGCAAAAGCAATAGCTTGTTTCTCCATGCACGCGGGTCCCAGCGGAAGTAAGGCTGCAGAATTTTTGTGGCTACTGCGTTGATTTCTTCCGAGCGGGACAGCAACAGCGAGAGCAGTCTTTTCCCTGGCAGCGCGTGGGGTCCAGCAATCATGGTGCTCCGTGCGACGCATGCATCCGGCTAGACCTGAAGGCACTGAGTTCAAGTGAGTGCCCCCCCCACGGAAAGATTTCCGTGGCAATTTTCTGGCAGCGAAGTCACGGCCATCGCCGGGTGTACAGCTTCGCCTGGATCACGTTCGGCGGCGTTCGAAACACGCGAGATGATAAGCAGTAACGCCGGCCGAAAGCTTTGATGCAGGTAAATTTTAGGTAGTTTTTAATCTACTATTTTATGCAGATCAATCTTATAGATAATCATCCATGAATTAATTACCTGAAAATTTATTTTGAAATTTCGTTTTAATTTAATCTGTTAAAGTTTATTAGTTATCTCGTGTTACCTTTTTTATCTGTATAATCTGCTCATATAAAAAGAATACAAAATTTATTAGCCGCAGTTATATTAGTTTTTATCTGCTATATTTTCGGGTTAATTTCGAATTAATTTTTATTGATCTATGCTTTATTTATTTAATTAGTATTTTATTTCTAGACTGAAATATAAATATTTCATGATTGTTTTATAGGTGTTTTTTGGTTACTGTAGTATTTTTATTTACATTATCTTTAATATCATTTTAATTAAGACACCGATTCTTTTCTTTGGCTAGACAAATTTAATTTCTGAAATTTGCTTTCCAAATATTATTTGTCTGGTTAAGTTTATTTGGGTGTTGGGATTAAAATATAGTTTAGCATGAAATTTTTAGGCGCCCATTCACCCCCCCTCTGGTCACTACTTTCGGTCCTACCAGTGGTATCAGAGCATTGGTTAGGTTTTTCTAATATCTTAACCGATTCAAAACCTAGGTAGTGACCATGACGTCTTCTGGTAAAATCCCATCCCTAGAGGCTTTTGGCTATACTTATTGGAAGACTCGCATGCGAGCATACCTTATGAGCCAGAGCTCAGACATATGGGAGATTTGCGTTCATCCTATTTCACGATAACAACTATTGCTACGGATACTGCAGAAAATGTAATTACCCAACATCAAAATAATAGTAAGGCGGTGAATATTTTATTTTCTGGTCTAGGTCCTAGTGAGTTTGAGCGTGTTAGCCATCTCACCACTCCTAGAGAGATCTGGGCTACCCTCCAGGCACACCATGAGGGGACAGCTCAGGTCAAGGCTAGGCTATATCAGACCTACCGGCGTGAGTATGAAAATTTCTCACAGAAGCCGGGTGAGACTGTTGAGGCCTTGTTTGGTCATTTTCAATCGATCATTAACAAGTTTCGTGTTAACAAGGCCGAGGGTGATCAGCTGGTCTCGGATCATGAACAGGTGCTTAAGGTACTCCATACCTTGGATCCTAAGATTTGGGAGATTAAGGTCTCTTCTATTGTTGAGATCACATCTTATGATACCTTGACCATCGCAGAGCTTTTTAGTAAGCTCAAGGCCTCAGAGGTCGACATCCAGTTGAGATCAAATCTTACTGGTTGTGGATCAAAGACTCTGGCTCTTGCGACACCATCTGCTGATCCTAATGCCATGAGTTGTACTGCGTGTTCCTTGATGTCTATTTCCGAGGAACAACTTGATACTCCAGGAGATGATGATCTGTGCTTGTTTAACAACCGGGTGCGGCGTGTCTATGATAAGCGAATGATTAAGAGACACAGCACAAAATCTGGATGCTTTGAGTGTGGTGATACAGGTCATTTCATTGCCGACTGCCCCAAGCGGAAGAATTACAAGAAGGGCACCGACGGCAACTCCTACAACTCCGGCAAGTATGACAACTCCACAAAGGGCAAGCCCAAGACAAGATTTTTTTTCGAAAGGCTCTAAAGGATTACAGGCGTGAGAACAAGAAGCGAGACAAGACCTTCTTCGCCGAGATGGAGAAAAGATACTCCAAGAGATCCTCGTCTTCCTCCTCATCGTCAAGTTCATGTGATGAAGAGATCATGATCAGGAAGGGGAACGACAGGGACAATCCAGCGGGCCTCTATTTCATGACCTTCGGGGACAAGCCAAAGAGTCGCTCACGTCACAGCCGAAGACCCCACAAGAGCTTCTTCTCAATGGCTCTTGGTGAGAAGAAAGAGAAGGACTCCTCTGACGACTCCGACGATGACAACGATGAGAAGGCATCTTCCTATGGATAAGAAGTTGTTAATTTACTAGAACAGAATAGTCAGGAGTTGAAGTATAGGGATTAACTGCTTAGAGGGGCGAAGAAGAGGATAGATGAGCTTGAGAGTGAGCTTGCCACGACAAATGGCAAGATTGAGAGTCTATCTTCTTCCCCTTGCTTGGGTGATAGTGGTGAGTGCCCTAACTGTGAGGTGCTGTTGTGTGACCTGACGACTCTTAAGTTCAGGTACACAGAGAGAGTAGATGAGAGAGACGCATTGGCCACTAAGCTTGAGAGCACTCAGCAGGAGCTGAAAGATGCTCATGTCACTGTCGTCGCACCTTGTGTAGACTGCCCATCCCATTTAGCTAGTATAGCCGAGTTGAGAGCCAAGAGTGATGAGCAGTTGAGCCAGTTAGCTGGAGTGAGAGCTGAGTTGGAGTAGACTAAGCTAGAGCTTGAGACCTTGTCAGTTCCATCCACTGTTTGTGAGATCTGCTTATCTATTAGAATGGAGTTGATCAAGCTAAAAGCTGAGAAGGCTGTCGAAGTTGATAAAGAGTGTGAGATTTGCTTGTCTTAGGTGGAGGTGTTAGCTTCTTTGAGAGAGGAGCTAGCTGATGTTCAGAACGAGAACTTTTACCTCCGTCAGATCCTGAGTTGGATTAGTGCCAGAGAGCCACAGCTCGGCATGATGATCCAGCAGTTCAAGAGACCAGATGGGTTTGGGGTAGGCTACACCTATACCAAGGCTGATTTTGAGAGTGCTATTAGCCGAGCAGTGGAGTGGAGTAAGATGACTCCCGAAGAGAGACACCCCAAGACTCACTCCATTGTCCTTTAAGGATAGTCATCCCAAGGATGGAGTGTACTATTGGGGGAAAATATTCCATCCTCAGGGTTATTGCAGTAACAACACAAAGGAAGATAATGGATTCGAAGGTTTCCAGCATGCATCTTCGGAGATGCCTTGAGTCAAGCTCGAAGTATGAAGATGGACCTTAGTTCGGAGTATATCTTCGAACATGGACTCTTCTGAGATCTTTTCTGCCAGCTAAGATGGAAGACTTATCTTCTTTCTCATTAGATTAGTCTTTTACCATTTTAGCCCTATTAAGGGTACCGAATAGTTTCCACTATGTCGGTTGTAATAGAGGGGTAAAAGGGCCTTTTCCTTAATGTTTGGGCCTATAAATACCCCCCGTTTCACCCTGTAATAGAGAACGAATACAAGTTATTCAATACATACATTCGAACTATTCTAAGTTATTATCCTTTCAGAGGCTTAGAACAGTTCACTTCGCAAACACTTCGTTTGTTAGTTTCTAATCTTCAGAAACCTGTTAGCGTAATCTTTTACGCCAACAGTTGGCGCCGTCCGTGGGGAACTTAGTCCAAGAAACTTCGTTCTCTACCAACTTCTTACATCATGCCTCCTAAGTGGAGCGCAACTCGTAACCCTGTTCGGAGGTCCCCTCGGACCTCCGGAGAGGCACCTCCCGACACTGTTGAGGTCGGAGGACCTTCGACGTTTCCTCCACCTTAAACTCCGGAAGGAGTTCCCATTCCTCGAGCATACGGAGTCCCTCCGCCAACTCCATCCATACTTTGACCACCCGGAGTTCCTCTTCCACCTCAAGTTCCACTCCGAACTGATCCTCTCAGTTCTCAAGACCCAGAAGATCCTTCCGGAGGAGATGAAGACAATCTTGGTGATATGGCCGCCCAAATGGCCAGTCTCCAAGCCGAAGTACTGAGATGGCGGCAAGAAGCTGCAAATAGGCTTCGTTCTCAAGCCATCCCAGTTATTCCAGAAGTGCCTGAAGACGACGAACCCATCTATCCCGAAGCCCTGGAAAACGCCTCCTTTGATACTGAATCTCCGCTGCATCCTGAACTGCAAAAAGTTCGCTTCGACCCGAAGTTTAAGACTTCGAAGCTTTGTAAGTATGCCGGAGATGAAGATCCTGGAGAATTTGTCCGTTCTTATGCTCTAGCAATTGAAGCTAGTGGAGGAGTTCGAGATACCATGGCAAAATGCTTCCCCTTAGCTCTTCAAGGAGTGGCATTAAGGTGCTTCTGGTCTTTGAAGCCAGGATCAATTAATTCAGGGGGGCAGCTGAAGAAGAAGTTTGTAAGCAATTTTCAAGGCACCTTCGTGCCTCCAATGTCGACGGGAAGTCTTTTCCAGGTGAAGCAACTCCCTGGAGAGACATTGAGGCAATATTTCAAGCGCTTCGCTCATACGAAGTCGCAGATCCGAGGATTGACTACATCTTCGGTAGTTGACACAGCTCGGGAAGGTGTCATTCACCAAGGCCTCCTTGATAAGCTTCACCGGAAAAGCATATCTTCTTTTTCTCAGTTGATGTCATACTTTGAAGAATATGCGAGGTCGGAAGAAGGTTGGCTTCGAAGAACTGCAGCTACTCCATCCATACTGCAGGAAGTAAAAGTAGAAGTAAAAACTTCGGCACAGCCGCAGGAACCAGTCTTCGAAGTTCAGCATGATAGGAGAAGGGGCAAAAGCATCCCTGTTCTGAAGTCCTGAACATTGCACCCCCGCAAAAGTTCACCCAGAGAGCTCCATAACCTTCGGGAAACAAGGTCAGCGGCTGGAGGCCGCCAGGGAAAATGGCTGGCAAAGGCCATACCCTTTTCAGCTGTATTCATGGTGAAAACCGAAGCCACGCAACTGATACTTGCAAGGCTATACTTACTCTAAGAGGAGAGTATCTAGAAAGAACTTCGGGTCGAGGTACTACCGACCGAGTTCCAGCTAAAGTGCGCCCGGAGCCTGTCCAGGCTGTGGCGCGGATAGAAAACTTCGAAGCTGCAAGACGCCCTCTGGTGGCCAATGTTATGCCACCTCCAAAGCAAGAAGAAGGGCAAGACCGAGGAAAAAGAGTAGTCCTCCCCATCTCCGGAGGAGGTACCCTCGGAAGCATGTCAAAAAGGCAGAGAAGAGAGTATGTCAGAGAAGTGGGCCACATTGGAACTTCGTCATCTGCAGCTGCTATGCCTGAATGGTCTCATGTACCAATATCTTTTTCTGCGGAAGATGCAGCTGGCATTAAATTTCCACATGCAGACCCACTTGTCATTACTGCTGACATTGCAGGAACTGAGGTTCGAAGAGTGTTAATTGACGGAGGCAGTTCGACAGACATTATTTTTATTCAAGCCTTCGATCAGTTGTGCATCTCCAGAAAACACCTTCTTCCAGCGGCTCGTCCCTTGCAAGGCTTCGCAGGACCTCCGCTTGATGCACTCGGCCAAATAGGCCTGGAAGTTACCTTCGGAGAAGGATTGTTAGCCAGGACTGAGGAAGTAATCTTCGACGTTGTAGATGCTCCATATGCCTACAACGTCATCTTCGGAAGAGGCATGTTAAACTAGTTCGGAGTTGTGGCACATCACAATTATTTGTGTATGAAGATGCCCACGCAAGCAGGAGTCCTTACTGTCTTCGGAGATCAAGCTACTGCCTGAAGAGCGGAATATGGCCACGACCCCCCTCTTGATCCAAGACAAGTAAATAGCGTACAAGACAATCAAGAAAAATTTTCAACTCCTTCCGAATCTTCGAAGAAATCCTTCCCAAGACCAAGTCCTGAAGGAGAAATTGCAACGAAGATTATTGTTAAAGATGGTAAAGAATATGCATTTCAATTTGGTAAAGATTTACCACCAGAAGTTGCTACCTCCTTGGAAAAAGTAGTGGAAGAAAATTTAGATGTCTTTGCTTGGTCTGACGAAGACATCACCGGAGTTGATCGGGATATTATTGAACATAGTTTGCTTGTAAACCCGAAGGCCTGGCCTGTTCGGCAAGGACTCCGAAAAATGTCCGCAGAAAGAGCTATTCTTGCGAAGGACGAAGTTGAAAAATTGTTGAAGGCTGGGATTATCAGAGAAGTGGCTCACACAGAATGGTTAGCCAACCCAGTCTTCGTCAAATAGAAATCCTCCGGGAAGTGGCGCATGTGCATTGATTTCACATCCTTGAATAAAGCATGCCCTCGTGACCCCTATCCCATGCCCCGAATTGATCAATTGGTCGACTCCACCTTAGGTTCGGAGTTATTAAGCTTCCTTGACGCGTATTCTGGTTATCATCAAATATGGTTGAAGCGCGAAGATGAGATCAAGACAAGCTTCGTAACTCCCTCGGGAACCTTTTGTTATGTAAGAATGCCTTTTGGCTTAAGAAATGCCGGGGCTACTTTTCGAGGTTAGTTGCTAAGGCTCTAGGTCATCAATTAGGTCGCAATGTGGAGGCCTATATGGATGATATTGTAATAAAGAGTGCTTTAAAGCACCAACATAGCCTAGACTTAGCAGAAACATTTAATAGCCTTCGGGCATGTGGGATCCGTCTTAACCCCGAAAAATGTATCTTCAGGGCTAAGGCTGGGAAGTTGTTAGGGTATTTAGTTTCAAGTAGAGGGATTGAAGCTAGCCCTACTCAAATAACTGCGCTACAAAAGATGGCTCCTCCGGAAAATTTAAAGCAAGTGCAAAAGCTGACTGGACGTCTGGCAGCACTTAGCAGGTTTTTAGCAAGGTCTGCGGAGAGAAGCTTACCTATATTTAAAGCATTGAAAGGGTCCGAAGATTTTGCATGGACACCGGAGTGTCATAAAAGCTTCAAAGATATTAAAGAGTATCTCAGTAATCTCGCTACACTCACGGTGCCTACTACGGACGAAACCCTACTCCTTTACCTTGCAGCTACAGGTTCTGCTGTCAGTGCAGTCCTTGTCAGAGAAATGGATGTCAACGGGAAGTTGGTGCAAAATCCTGTTTATTTTGTGTCCGAAGCATTATCAGGAGCGAAGACAAGGTATTCCGAACTCAAAAAGTTCGTTTATGCTCTGATAATGGCTTCGAGGAAATTAAGACATTATTTTTTGGCTCACAATGTAATTGTACCAACTTCGTATCCTTTGGGAGATATGCTCCGAAGTAAAGACTCCACTGGAAGAATTGGAAAGTGGGCAGTCGAACTAGCACCCTTCGGCATATCTTTTCTGGCAAGGACAGTAATCAAATCGCAAGTCTTAGCAGATTTTGTAGCAGAATGGACTCCACCTGCAACTTTGGTTCCGGAGAAGTCAAGTGATGGAGTTTGGACTGTTTATTCCGATGGGGCTTTCCAAGCATCCGGAGCAGGCGTTGGAGCAGTGTTGATTTCGCCTTCAGCGCAAAGAGCAATGTACTCCGCAAGACTCAACTTTAAGTCTACCAATAATATAGCGGAGTATGAAGGGATTTTACTGGGACTCCGAAAAGCACGTGCTCTAGGGGCTACAAGAGTTGTTATAAAGACAGATTCTCAAATAGTAGCAGGGCACGTAGATAAAAGTTTTCAAGTTCGACATCCACAGCTTGCAAAGTACTTAGAAGAAATCCGTAAGATCGAAGCACACTTCAAGGGAATTTCCATTCGGAGTATACCAAGAGCAGAAAATGTGCAAGCGGACATCTTAGCAAAAGCTGCAGCCGGAGCTGTGGATATACCAGAAGAAGCTTTCTATGAGGAGCTCAGTACACCTTCGGTGCTACAAATTCCCTCTGCAGAGATTCTTTGCATTCCAAGTGCAGATTGGAAAAATTCAATCATGGAACTTTTACAAGGAGGGACAAATTTTCCTGAAGAGCCACAGCTTTCAAGATTGAAACTCAGGGCTAGGAATTATCAAATAATCAACGGTATTTTATACAAGGCCGGAGTATGTTCCCCTCTACTCTGATGTATATCTCAAGCCGAAGGTCAAGAAAATCTTTGAGAAATCCATGAAGGACTTTGCGGTAGCCATTTAGCCCCTCGAGCTTTGGCAAGAAAAACACTTCACCAGGTGCTTTATTGGCCTACAATAACAGCTGATGCGGAGAGCTTGGTCCGCACTTGTCAAGGATGTCAGTGGATGGGTCGACGGAGTCATCGCCCACCAACAGCTCTTCAAGTTATTGCTCCGGTATGGCCTATGGCCAGATGGGGTATGGATTTAATTGGTCCCTTTCCAGTAGCTAAGTGAAATTTAAAGTTCGCAGTGGTAGCTATTGAATATTTTTCTAAGTGGGTAGAAGCAGAGCCCTTAACAGCTATCACTTCGAACAATGTACAGAAATTATTTTGGAAAAATATCATTTGCCGGTTCGGAGTGCCTAGACAACTCACAGTTGATAATGGAACACAATTCGATGCAGAACCTTTCAGGAAGTTTTGCGAAGATCTAGGCATCCAGTTATGTTTTGCTGCAGTGAGGCATCCTCAGTCTAATGGAGCTGTAGAAAGAGCCAATGGAAATATTTTGTCAGGGCTAAATCGAAGGATAGTAGGATTAGCAAAAGGACTGTGGACCGAAGAACTTCCGAAGATTTTGTGGTCCATTCGGACTACGCAAACAAGGTCCACAGGTTTTACTCCATTCAGATTACTATTCGGAGATGAAGCTATGACTCCAACGGAGCTCAAAGGAGGATCACTTCGCAGCACCGAACCGGAGATTGAAGAAGAAAGACAAGCTTCGCTAGATTTATCAGAAGAAACAAGACTTCGAGCTGTGGCCAATTTGTCAAAGTATCACCAGCAGACGAAGGCTTGGTTTGACCCGAAGGTTAAGATCAATGAACTTAGACCGGGTCATCTTGTTCTGCGAAGCATTATAGCGCCAGGGGAATTAGGAAATAAATGGGAAGGTCCATACTTAATTGTTCGTTTAGGACGCCCTGGCTCTTTTAAATTAGCTAATTTAGAAGGTGAAGAATTAGCACATACTTGGCATGCGGAGCACCTAAAGCGATACTTCGCATAAGAGCTCCTTGTAAACCACTTGTAATCATCTTCTGAATTAATAAAGCATATGGTTCAGATAGTGCCTTCCCCTCATAAACCTCCAGCTTCCGAGTGGACGCACTAGAACCGTGGGGTTGACCGAGAGGGAAGTGTCATAAAGCTGAATCATATTTTTGGACTTCGAATCATTGGTTCGAAGTTTCCGACGTGGGAGCTTACATAATCCGGAGTCCAAGCCACCGGCTTGTAGGCATCCATAAAAGAGCCCAAAACCACATCATACGGAGTCCAAGCCATCGGCTGGTAGACATCCGTAAAAAGAGCCGAAGGTGGCCAAAATATGCGGAGCCCAAGCCACTGGCTTGTAGGTATCCATAAAAAGAGCCGAAGGTGGCCAAACCATGCGGAGTCCAAGCCACTGGCTTGTAGACATCCGTAAAAAGAGTCCAAAGAGACCACTGCGAACTCCGAACCACTGGTTTGACAGAATTCGCAAAAAAGAGCCGAAGGTGGCCAAAACAAAACAGAGTTTGAGCCATGAGCTTCGAATGTCTGTTAAGATAGTCCAAAGTGACAAATTATCTAAGACACTAAAGTGTCCTGGAAGTTATCTCAAGTGATTTCTTTCAAAAAACAAAGGGTACTAAATTGCCATTCTTCAGACTACAAATAGTCGAAGACATTTTATAAGATTTTAAAAGATCTTTAAATTGCAGAGGGGCTCCGAACCCCAAAAATTTGTACTCCAAAGTTTTTCTTTGCGCATAACCATCTTTGAATACAGTTCGAAGTTGCTTATACCCAAAGAGGGGCTAGTAAATAGGGAGACAATTTTAAATCGATATTTATTATTCGAACGAATATGATTACAGATTACATCATGAAAAATTGGTATCGATACCAAGAAGGAATCGAAGACCTCTTCGATCTCCGGAGCTAGGGTTGGAACGACTAGTTCCAGTGCCGGGAGTTCTAACAACTTTACGTTTAACTCTTTGGCCTCCCTTCGAAGCTCTAAAGTCTTTTTGTTCTTGTTGAAGCTCGGCCCAAGTTCGAAGCCGTTCAGGGCTCCTCTCCCAGCTTCCAAGTTCTTCAGGCTTTTTACTCCGAGCTTCATCTTCGTCTTCGGACCATATAACGTCTTCAGAAGACGAAGTTTCCAAGTTAACCTCTTTTTCTTCTTCTTTAATATAAGATAGCATATCTTTGTTTACTTCGGGCGTAATTGCACCGGAGCTATCTCGAGGAACTAAAAATTGAGGGCGCTTGTAAACTTTTAAATGATCGAAGGTAGCCCATAAAGAGCGAAGTTTGTCGTTAATGTCTAACACTTCGATATCTTTCGTATGAGGCAAAGCCTAAAAACATGATAAACAATTTTTCATTGATAAATGTACATAAGCACAAAGCTTTACATAGTCAAAGATCCTAAAACATATCTAAACCTGCAGGTTCGGAGGAGGCTGACTGCTCGAAGCTTGGGTCCGAGCTTGCTTCTGGCGTTGTCCTTCGTCGATCTAGGCCTTGATCACAGAGCAACCTTCAGCTCTCCATGAAGTTTGGAAGGCTTGCCAGGCAGCGGCCACACCTTCGGAAGGAGTCAGAAGCTGCTCGTCGTCGAAGGTAATTGGGCCATCTCCTGCGCTCGGAGTTATCGATCGGCCCAGATCCTCGTAGTAACGAAGTAGGCCAACAGCAGCCACTTCTCTGGAGAGTTCTCCGTACCGAATGCCTGCTGTCTTCATCTGCTTCGCCACTCCTTGAATCCTTTTCAACCAGCGCAGAAGGGAAATGTTGTCATCAGAAGGAAGCATCTCGGTAGTACCGAAGTACTCCAGAACGCCTAGCAGTTGATCCATAACCTCCGCAGCTACCTTCTCGGACTTCAGCTTATCTTCGATCAGCGCGTCCTTTGCCGAAGTTAGCTCTTCCTGAACTCCGGAAAGTCTAGCAGCCTCTGTAGTTAAGGAATTCTTTTGATTCAAAAGCTGGCTAGCTTCCTCTCGGAGCCTAACAAGCTCGGTCCCCGCAGTAGCGTGCTCCGCCCGCATTCTTTCAACTTCTGCTCAAAGCACAATTCTTTCTGCTTCGAGCTCCTTGTTCGCAGCCTCCAAGCCTTGTCTGGCCCTGCGCTCCGTTGACACCATGCTGTCCATATGAACCACTCGGCCTTCGGAGATAGTGAGATTCCATTGAAGAGTTCCATTTTCCTCTCGAAGGCGAGCGATTTCTCGTTCATTTGATATATTCGCAGCTCGGGCCAAGACTGTTTGCTGCGAAAAGGAAAAAACCAAGGTAAGAAATTATTTGTATGTAAATTTGATGATATTTCACAGATGCTTCGTACCTGGTAGGCTGCGCGTTCCACAACAGCGTTAAGCTCCGAGCTCTCCACTTCGCTCAAAATGGCCACCAAGTTTGTCTCCCCAATAGCGCGACTAGCTCGATCCAAAGGCTCGAGTAAAGTCCGAAGACCAGTTCTTCGTTCTAAGAAAGGAGCTAGAAGGGGGAGCATACTTAAAGCTTGTTGGTCATCTTCATTTGACGAAGGCCCAGAGTGTTGAGCTGTAGTCTTCGGAGCCCCCGGAGACTGGCCCCACTCGGTAGATTGGCTCTCGTCTGTTGACTCAGACGGAGTTGATCCGAAGCTCGCAGCAGGGAGGGAGTCCATTTTTCCTTTGCCTTTTCCAGGCCCCATATGAGTGGCTCCTGGGATTGGCTCTGAAGTTGTCGAAGGTCCAGGGATTGTATCTTTCGGACGGACCTCTTCAATGGAAGTGGACTCTGTAAAAACAAAAGTATTATACATCGTATAAATACACAAGATAAATATAAAAGAATTATTCGAAGGTTACCTTCGACATTTTGACGGCGGGTGAGCATCAGACTGCTTGGCGGATCGAAGGCGAGATCTTCGTTCGAATCAAGCGTCAAGTCTTCGACTGCCAGAGCGTTCTCCTGAACAGTCATTGTTGCTTCATCTGGAATCGAAGCCATAGTGACTTCGACTCCACTTTCATCTGCAGGAACTTCGTCTTGAGGTAAATCCTCTTGAACTGCCAAAGTCCTTGTTTGCTCAAGGTTCTCTTGAGACTCCGGCACGTTCGCAGGTACTTCAACTTGTGCAGTTCTTTGGGATGCATCTTCGTCAATCAACTGCACAAGCAACCTGCCTTCGTCCTCCTGGGAATCAGAGACTGAAGCCCTTGGGCTCGAAGGTGCAGGGTTCTTTGGCTTTCGAGCCACCTTCTTGACCGGAGTCTTGGCGGAACTCGAAGTCCCAGCTTCAGCCTTCCTCTTCTTGGGTCCTTTCTCCGAAGGCACCCAATCCATCAAAGGGGGCGGAACGATTTCCAGCATTCCCCATACTCTGTTAAATCTTTCCCAACTCCCGGCCAACTTGATTCTCCATTCCTTTTCGGTCGGAGTTGGGACGCCCAGAATCTTTTCCGAAGCTCTTACAATCTGCTCCGAAGTTATAGGGGCTGAAGAGGCTGAAAAACAAGTTAAGTTAGTTACTCCTTCGAATGAATATGCATAATATATGTTGTTTTCGAAGTTACCTGCAGGACTTGAAGTCGAAGTAATCTTGCGAAGATCGCCTTCTGAGTCCTCTTCGAAAGTGATTGGCCAGTTGGCCATCAACGGAGGGATTTGGAGCCCGAGGAACTCTTCGGCTAAGTCTCGCATGCTTAACCTTCGACTGATCTTTTGAAGCAAGCTGAGGCGAGCTTCGAGTTGGCCCAGATCCGGGTGCACAAGGGCTTCCTTTCAGAAGTTGATATCTTGAAGGGGTCCGGCTAGGCAGTTGCTCGCCCCAACTTCGGCGTAGAACCACTTCAAGATCTAGTCGGTGTACCATCTTGCATTGATGGCCTTAGCAGGAAACTGAAGGGCGTACTCATCCCGAAGTCTATTTTTTAATGCTTCCGAAGGCCACCACCAGCTTCTCACCTCCCGGGCCTACGAAGGTTTTCGGTTGACAGGAAGCTCTGTGTAGTGCTGCGAAGATCTCCGCTCTTCCTTCGCAACCTTCGGCTCGTAGCGCCCATTCGAAGATGGCAAGGCGCGCTACCGCACTTGGAGAAAGTTGGGGGAGGGTGACGTGGAACAAGTCCAAAACTTCTCCCAAAAAGTCTATTGCCGGAAAACCCCAACCCAGCTTCGAAGAAGGCTTCGAATACGACCACTTCTCCAGGCCTTGGTGACGGAATTTTTTCCTTTCCAGGTTTGTGAATCATCACCCCTGAACTAATTTTCCCTTCTACTGCAATTGCCAGCGATTCCCTACTGCAGGTAGATGGTCCCAATTGATGAGACTGGTCCGTATACTTCGTCGATGCCGGAAAGAGGTCTTGGGGTCCGGTGTTTTGGGGATTTCCTCCCACCAGTGCCATTGCCGCCACTGAAGGATTCGGAGTCGATGCTGACAAGGTTGCAGCCGCCACTGCTGCTGCCGCCTGTTGCCGGGCCAAGGCTGAAGGTGCTCCAGAACCTTTGGTTTTCGCCATTGAAACTACTGAGTTGCTCTGGAAGAAGAATGGAGGCTAGAGCTCAAAGAATGGCTTGTTTGCAAGAAAGCGGTGGAAAGGTATTCAGGAAAGTTCTCGGCCCTCTATTTATAGCCTAGACATTACATTTTTTACCGTCTATCCATGCCGTTTCGCATTCTTGCCCATTACTTTTTTCCGAAATTAACGCACTGCGTAACTTCCGTTAGAAGAAAGAAGCCAACAACTATTTCTTCTATGTCTAAAAAGGCTTTCGGGATTCCTGAGTTAGTTCTAAGATGGTTCGAAAGTAATTGTCTTAAAACTGATTCGAAGTTTTATATTTCCATACATTTCGGAGATAAATTAAAATCTAATAACCCCTACGCATGGTTATTTTTCTTCCGTATACTGCTCTCCTAACATTACAGGTTTAACGGAGAAGCGTATTCGAGGGGCTACTGTTGGGGGAAAATATTCCATCCTCAGGGTTATTGTAGTAACAACACAAAGGCAGATAATGGATTCGAAGGTTTCCAGCATGCATCTTCGGAGATGCCTTGAGTCAAGCTCGAAGTATGAAGATGGACCTTAGTTTGGAGTATATCTTCGAACATGGACTCTTCTGAGATCTTTTCTGCCAGCTAAGATGGAAGACTTATCTTCTTTCTCATTAGATTAGTCTTTTACCATTTTAGCCCTATTAAGGGTACCGAATAGTTTCCACTATGTCGGTTGTAACAGAGGGGTAAAAGGGCCTTTTCCTTAATGTTTGGGCCTATAAATACCCCCCGTTTCACCCTATAATAGAGACCGAATACAAGTTATTCAATACATACATTCGAACTATTCTAAGTTATTATCCTTTCGGAGGCTTAGAATAGTTAACTTCGCAAACACTTCGTTTGTTAGTTTCTAATCTTCAGAAACCTGTTAGCGTAATCTTTTACGCCAACATGTACCAAGAACAACCTAAAGCTCCACCTAAGAAGCAAATCTGGGTTCCTAAGCCTAAAACTCTTAACACTTCTCTTGATTCTTTACCTGGACCCTCTCACACCAAAGATGCTTCACCCAACACCACCAAGCCTAAGAACCCTAAGCCACAACAACATCCCAAGAAGTCTACCTATCACTGTGAGTTTTGTCAGAGAGACGGGCATCTTGAGGAGTTTTGCTTTAGGAGGAAGCGGGTTGAGCGAGCAGAGAGAGATCGAGGTGGGCAGGAGCAGTTCTACCAGTAGGATGATAGACAGAGAGTTCCTCGACATAGAGAGAGGCTAGAGGCTAGGCCACGTCGTGTAGGTGGTGGTAGAGGAGACGGTTTTTATGATCGTGCTCCAGAGGATGGTTTCCATTCCGGCAGAGTTCCAGATCGTTATGGATACGGTGCTGGACCTCGTGACCGTGATTTTAGGAATAATAGAGGACCGCGCTTTGATCCTCATTTCGGTCCAGACTCATATGATTCTTTTTGCTTCCCTACATATGAGCAGATGGCTCGACACTGGTTTAGCACTTTTGCTAATCCTGGCATTGGACCGTTTGCTCCCACTCATGATTATTGATCTTGTTTTGGGAGTTGTGTATCCTTTTTAGGATATTTTGAGTCAGCTTTTCATTGGTATCAGTTTTTCTTTTCTTTATGTTTTATTGATTCTTTTTGTGTGCGTTCATATCATGCATAATCATCAATCACATTTTGAGCTTGCTTCTGCTATATAATTAAACTGCTTTACTTTCTCTAGCTAGTATATGTTTTTGATTACTTGTCGATGATCATGTTCTGTTTCAGTTCACATGATATATCTGATATTTGTCATATGCATGACCTTTATGCTTTAAAATTGAAAAATGATCACCATTGCTTCTGGTAACAAGCATGTGTAGGCTGAATGCTTTCGCTATCTTTTATATGCCTTGTAGCTAGATCCTTACTTAGATGCAGATATGCAACTTGGACATTTATATGCTTTAAATATGAAAAATTTGCTATAAAAATGATAAAAATTCAGATAAATGAAAAATTTATGCATTTTTATGATTATCAGAAAAGATCCAGGTGGGTTTGCTTTGTCGCATTGCATTGTTCTAGACTGCTTACCATAGCACTTTGGTATGAACTAGGACGGTGTAATGTATGCCAAGACCAATGTCTTAAACTTCTGATGGTCCAGTTCTGGCCTAGGCTTGACTTGGTCGGTTAGCATAAGGTTTGACTTGCAAATAACCCCTGGCAGAAATGAACGAAAAAAGAATCAGTCTGAAAAATTTAAAAAGATGACAAGTTTGTTGAAGCACTTTGTTTTTGGACAATGCTTATCTTGGTAGATAACAGTTAGCTTTTGCATCTCATGTTTTACTTTGCTTGTCAACTAGAAAATGTGGTGATGTTTTTGTTTTGCAAAAATCAAAAAATGCGTGCTAATGACTTTCTTAAGATATCATCTATTGCACTGATCATGTCATGTATCTTAGACAGTATATCTTTCGCTATATCTGTTAGATGTTGTAATTGCAGTCAATCATATCTAAGAAGCATGCTTTTCACACTACACCTGCACCCCATCTGCATTCATAACATATTATGAGGGGGAGCTGCTTTTCAGGGGGAGTTTGTGTTTATGTCTCTTTAAAGTGCATTTAGTATCACTTGATGAGTCCAATTGTCAACAAGGGGGAGAAATTTTCGTCAATCAACTGCACAAGCAACCTGCCTTCGTCCTCCTGGGAATCAGAGACTGAAGCCCTTGGGCTCGAAGGTGCAGGGTTCTTTGGCTTTCGAGCCACCTTCTTGACCGGAGTCTTGGCGGAACTCGAAGTCCCAGCTTCAGCCTTCCTCTTCTTGGGTCCTTTCTCCGAAGGCACCCAATCCATCAAAGGGGGCGGAACGATTTCCAGCATTCCCCATACTCTGTTAAATCTTTCCCAACTCCCGGCCAACTTGATTCTCCATTCCTTTTCGGTCGGAGTTGGGACGCCCAGAATCTTTTCCGAAGCTCTTACAATCTGCTCCGAAGTTATAGGGGCTGAAGAGGCTGAAAAACAAGTTAAGTTAGTTACTCCTTCGAATGAATATGCATAATATATGTTGTTTTCGAAGTTACCTGCAGGACTTGAAGTCGAAGTAATCTTGCGAAGATCGCCTTCTGAGTCCTCTTCGAAAGTGATTGGCCAGTTGGCCATCAACGGAGGGATTTGGAGCCCGAGGAACTCTTCGGCTAAGTCTCGCATGCTTAACCTTCGACTGATCTTTTGAAGCAAGCTGAGGCGAGCTTCGAGTTGGCCCAGATCCGGGTGCACAAGGGCTTCCTTTCAGAAGTTGATATCTTGAAGGGGTCCGGCTAGGCAGTTGCTCGCCCCAACTTTGGCGTAGAACCACTTCAAGATCTAGTCGGTGTACCATCTTGCATTGATGGCCTTAGCAGGAAACTGAAGGGCGTACTCATCCCGAAGTCTATTTTTTAATGCTTCCGAAGGCCACCACCAGCTTCTCACCTCCCGGGCCTACGAAGGTTTTCGGTTGACAGGAAGCTCTGTGTAGTGCTGCGAAGATCTCCGCTCTTCCTTCGCAACCTTCGGCTCGTAGCGCCCATTCGAAGATGGCAAGGCGCGCTACCGCACTTGGAGAAAGTTGGGGGAGGGTGACGTGGAACAAGTCCAAAACTTCTCCCAAAAAGTCTATTGCCGGAAAAACCCCAACCCAGCTTCGAAGAAGGCTTCGAATACGACCACTTCTCCAGGCCTTGGTGACGGAATTTTTTCCTTTCCAGGTTTGTGAATCATCACCCCTGAACTAATTTTCCCTTCTACTGCAATTGCCAGCGATTCCCTACTGCAGGTAGATGGTCCCAATTGATGAGACTGGTCCGTATACTTCGTCGATGCCGGAAAGAGGTCTTGGGGTCCGGTGTTTTGGGGATTTCCTCCCACCAGTGCCATTGCCGCCACTGAAGGATTCGGAGTCGATGCTGACAAGGGTGCAGCCGCCACTGCTGCTGCCGCCTGTTGCCGGGCCAAGGCTGAAGGTGCTCCAGAACCTTTGGTTTTCGCCATTGAAACTACTGAGTTGCTCTGGAAGAAGAATGGAGGCTAGAGCTCAAAGAATGGCTTGTTTGCAAGAAAGCGGTGGAAAGGTATTCAGGAAAGTTCTCGGCCCTCTATTTATAGCCTAGACTTTACATTTTTTACCGTCTATCCATGCCGTTTCGCATTCTTGCCCGTTACTTTTTTCCGAAATTAACGCACTGCGTAACTTCCGTTAGAAGAAAGAAGCCAACAACTATTTCTTCTATGTCTAAAAAGGCTTTCGGGATTCCTGAGTTAGTTCTAAGATGGTTCGAAAGTAATTGTCTTAAAACTGATTCGAAGTTTTATATTTCCATACATTTCGGAGATAAATTAAAATCTAATAACCCCTACGCATGGTTATTTTTCTTCCGTATACTGCTCTCCTAACATTACAGGTTTAACGGAGAAGCGTATTCGAGGGGCTACTGTTGGGGGAAAATATTCCATCCTCAGGGTTATTGTAGTAACAACACAAAGGCAGATAATGGATTCGAAGGTTTCCAGCATGCATCTTCGGAGATGCCTTGAGTCAAGCTCGAAGTATGAAGATGGACCTTAGTTTGGAGTATATCTTCGAACATGGACTCTTCTGAGATCTTTTCTGCCAGCTAAGATGGAAGACTTATCTTCTTTCTCATTAGATTAGTCTTTTACCATTTTAGCCCTATTAAGGGTACCGAATAGTTTCCACTATGTCGGTTGTAACAGAGGGGTAAAAGGGCCTTTTCCTTAATGTTTGGGCCTATAAATACCCCCCGTTTCACCCTATAATAGAGACCGAATACAAGTTATTCAATACATACATTCGAACTATTCTAAGTTATTATCCTTTCGGAGGCTTAGAATAGTTAACTTCGCAAACACTTCGTTTGTTAGTTTCTAATCTTCAGAAACCTGTTAGCGTAATCTTTTACGCCAACATGTACCAAGAACAACCTAAAGCTCCACCTAAGAAGCAAATCTGGGTTCCTAAGCCTAAAACTCTTAACACTTCTCTTGATTCTTTACCTGGACCCTCTCACACCAAAGATGCTTCACCCAACACCACCAAGCCTAAGAACCCTAAGCCACAACAACATCCCAAGAAGTCTACCTATCACTGTGAGTTTTGTCAGAGAGACGGGCATCTTGAGGAGTTTTGCTTTAGGAGGAAGCGGGTTGAGCGAGCAGAGAGAGATCGAGGTGGGCAGGAGCAGTTCTACCAGTAGGATGATAGACAGAGAGTTCCTCGACATAGAGAGAGGCTAGAGGCTAGGCCACGTCGTGTAGGTGGTGGTAGAGGAGACGGTTTTTATGATCGTGCTCCAGAGGATGGTTTCCATTCCGGCAGAGTTCCAGATCGTTATGGATACGGTGCTGGACCTCGTGACCGTGATTTTAGGAATAATAGAGGACCGCGCTTTGATCCTCATTTCGGTCCAGACTCATATGATTCTTTTTGCTTCCCTACATATGAGCAGATGGCTCGACACTGGTTTAGCACTTTTGCTAATCCTGGCATTGGACCGTTTGCTCCCACTCATGATTATTGATCTTGTTTTGGGAGTTGTGTATCCTTTTTAGGATATTTTGAGTCAGCTTTTCATTGGTATCAGTTTTTCTTTTCTTTATGTTTTATTGATTCTTTTTGTGTGCGTTCATATCATGCATAATCATCAATCACATTTTGAGCTTGCTTCTGCTATATAATTAAACTGCTTTACTTTCTCTAGCTAGTATATGTTTTTGATTACTTGTCGATGATCATGTTCTGTTTCAGTTCACATGATATATCTGATATTTGTCATATGCATGACCTTTATGCTTTAAAATTGAAAAATGATCACCATTTCTTCTGGTAACTAGCATGTGTAGGCTGAATGCTTTCGCTATCTTTTATATGCCTTGTAGCTAGATCCTTACTTAGATGCAGATATGCAACTTGGACATTTATATGCTTTAAATATGAAAAATTTGCTATAAAAATGATAAAAATTCAGATAAATGAAAAATTTATGCATTTTTATGATTATCAGAAAAGATCCAGGTGGGTTTGCTTTGTCGCATTGCATTGTTCTAGACTGCTTACCATAGCACTTTGGTATGAACTAGGACGGTGTAATGTATGCCAATACCAATGTCTTAAACTTCTGATGGTCCAGTTCTGGCCTAGGCTTGACTTGGTCGGTTAGCATAAGGTTTGACTTGCAAATAACCCCTGGCAGAAATGAACGAAAAAAGAATCAGTCTGAAAAATTTAAAAAGATGACAAGTTTGTTGAAGCACTTTGTTTTTGGACAATGCTTATCTTGGTAGATAACAGTTAGCTTTTGCATCTCATGTTTTACTTTGCTTGTCAACTAGAAAATGTGGTGATGTTTTTGTTTTGCAAAAATCAAAAAATGCGTGCTAATGACTTTCTTAAGATATCATCTATTGCACTGATCATGTCATGTATCTTAGACAGTATATCTTTCGCTATATCTGTTAGATGTTGTAATTGCAGTCAATCATATCTAAGAAGCATGCTTTTCACACTACACCTGCACCCCATCTGCATTCATAACATATTATGAGGGGGAGCTGCTTTTCAGGGGGAGTTTGTGTTTATGTCTCTTTAAAGTGCATTTAGTATCACTTGATGAGTCCAATTGTCAACAAGGGGGAGAAATTTTTTGGATATTTTTTTGGCTTTCTGTGGGATTTATTTCAGGGGGAGTTTATTCTTAGGATTTATTTCAGGGGGAGTTTATTCTTGTTGGTAATTCTGAGATTTGCACTTGTTTTTGAGGCTTTATTTTTGGTTAACCATAATGACCATTTTTCTTGCTTCTGTTTGGCTTTTGGTCATTAGGGTTAAACTTTTATTTTCTTTCTTCTATTTTTTCTTTTGTCTTTGCTTTCCTGTTTCCACGTGTTTTGTAGGTTCTGGAGATGAGCTGAAAAGGGTGTTGACAATGCACTCATCAAGGGGGAGATTGAGAAACCATGTTGAAGAATATGGTTTTGATATTCCAGATGTGATGAGTGATTGTCAACGGAAGTCAAATGAAGGGAGAGATGAAGACCTGCCGAGTCTGAGGTGCATGTGACTCAGGTACACGGGCAGTGAGCGACGGCCGGGCAGAGGAGCTTCGGAGTCAGGCTGGCCCAATCCGGGTTCATGGCTAGGAGCGGCAGATGATCCACTGGTCTGTTGACTTGGTTTGACTCAGGTACACTGGCGGCGAGCTATTACCGGGCTGAGGAAGCTGCGGGGTCGGGTCGGCCCAATCCGGGTACCCGGGGCGAAGACGGTGGACGCTTTGTCAGTTTTGGCGTAAAACTGACAATCTATGTTTAAATTCGTTTTTAGGATATTAATATTTAGTTTTTAAGTTTAGAATATTTTATTTGAGTCAGTTATTTTTTCTAAGAATATTTTAGTAATTTTCGGAATTTATTTTTAGAGTAAGTTTATTTTACCCGAGAGTAAATTAGTCTTTTCATGTATCAGGATTCGCCTATAAATAGGCCCCTATCCCCCTGGGGATAGATGACTGTTCCTAATAGATCAATCTACAGTCCATTTTCTTCTTCCACCGAAAATTTCTCTCCTCCGAAAGCTTTTCGCCGACGTACTGGTTTTTCAGGCGCAGTGCCACGGGCCCCACGAGCCAGCATTTCCGCCGGCTGCGTTTGCGTTTCTTTTCCTTTCCAGTGGCGTGCATCACGGCTGAGGATGGCGAGTTCCACATGGCGGGCTCCACGACGCCAGGCGCTGTGCGTGACGCAGTGTGCGCAAAGGCAAAAGCAACAGCTTGTTTCTCCACGCGGGTCCCAGCGAAAGTAAGGCTGCAGAATTTTTGTGGCTACTGCGTTGATTTCTTCCGAGCGGGACAGCAGCACCGAGAGCAGTCTTTTCCTTGGCAGCGTGTGGGATCCAGCAATCATGGTGCTCCGTGCGACGCAAGCATCCGGCTAGACCTCAAGGCACTGAGTTCAAGTGAGTGGCCCCCCCACGGAAAGATTTCCATCGCAATTTTCTGGCAGCGAAGTCACGGCCATCAGCGGGTGTACAGCTTTGCCTGGATCACGTTCGGCGGCATTCGAAACACGCGAGACGACGAGCAGTAATGCCGGGCGTAAGCTTTGATGTAGGTAAATTTTAGGTAGTTGTTAATCTACTATTTTTAGGCAGATCAATCTTATAGATAATCATCCATAAATTAATTAGCTGAAAATTTATTTTGAAATTTCGTTTTAATTTAATCTGTTACAGTTTATTAGTTATCTCGTGTTACCTTTTTATCTATATAATCTGCTCATATAAAAATAATAAAAATTTATTAGCCGTAGTTATATTAGTTTTTATCTACTATATTTTCGGGTTAATTTCGAATTAATATTTATTGATCTATGCTTTATTTATTTAATTAGTATTTTATTTCTAGAGTGAAATATAAATATTTCGTGATTGTTTTCTAGGTGTTTTTAGTTACTGTAGTATTTTTATTTACATTATCTTTAATATCATTTTAATTAAGACACAGATTCTTTTCTTTTTTCTTTCCAAATATTATTTGTCTGGTTAAGTTCATTTGGGTGTTGGGATTAAAATATAGTTTAGTAAGAAATTTTTAGGCGCCCATTCACCCCCCTCTAGTCGCTACTTTCGGTCCTACAGTAGTATTCTTGGCTTTTTGATCTTTTCTTTCTTTAGCAGCAAGTTTGAGCAGTCTATCTTCAGAAATCATTGCATCATGTAATTCATCGTTTTGCACAAGTCCTACATATTTTCTTTCTTCTTGTCTGGTTCATCTTCATCAGAACTGGGATCTTCGCTCGAGGTGTTGTCGATGTCGCTAAGTGCTGCCACGAAAGCCCGAGCCATACTTTTCGCCACCTTTCCTCTTTTGCCTTTGTAGAGCGGTTTTCTATCTTTTTTCTTATACTTTTGTTCACGTTCATTTGTGGCTTTTAGTTTTGGGCAGTTAGCTTTAATGTGATTAAGATCTCCACACTCAACACACCCTCGAGACCCTCCTCTCCTCTGGTCTCTTCTATCATTATAAAATCGAGTGAACTTTTTGACTATGAGAGCAAGCTCTTCATCGTTTAATGTGTCCACTTGCTCCTTTGTGATAGAGACCAAAGAAGACAAGGCAAATCCTCTAGAAAAAGCACACACCAGACATGCTACCTCTAGATGAGGTGCCACTGCTAGAACCAAAAATTAGTGCCATGTCGCCAAAAGGATCACAACCAATAAATCTCAACTCGTGATCAAACCGGCTCTGATACCAATTGTGGGATCGGAATGGCGACTAGAGGGGGGGTGAATAGGCGCCTCGACACTTTCTTCGAAGTGATGGCCTAATCAAATCACCCAACGCTCCTCTAAAAACACAAAATACCCAAAACAGCTTTGTTTCTAGTTCCTAGACAACACCTATCAAAGATACTCACTCAAGAGATCTATTTCAACTGCAAAGAGTAACTCAGATTGTATTAATTCAATGACAATAGAAATCCACACAATTCTGAAATTTATCAGACGATAAATAGTAAAGTAAATTCAGCAAAGCATATCTGATGAATGTTGGTTCAATTTGCAAGTTTCAATTTCAGTTTCACTGTAGTTCAGCATGAATGAAATAAGATCATGATAAACAAGATGGATCCTGAAATTCACAATTCTAATAAATGATATTCAAATTATAGTTTCCGGACAGTGAATAGTAAACGACAATTTCAACAAATTGTGTTTGACAATTTATGGTTCAGGTTGCAAGAGTTCTTCTCACTTTCAGTTCAATTCAGTACAAACACTTTCTGAAAATTAGAATAAACACTGAACAATAATCCTGACTTTAAATGAACCAAAAACTGTGATTCAAACTGAACCAAAAACAGCTAGTTCATAATTCTCCAAAAACAGTATATCATGATCACTTGAATTGCATTTGTTTTCATTGCATCAATATTGCAAAACAGATAACAGCATTCAATCAATTTCTGGACACTACAGTAAAGTATTTTTCAAGGGAATAGCACTTCTGAAACTTCAATGAAAGTAATCTGAATCATTCTACTACACACTGAAAAGTATTAAACAGCATCCAAGTGACAGAAGCTCATGCAATGCTACACAACTCCCCCTCAAAACATGCTCATATCTCTTGGATGCTTAGTGAGACGGCGAGATAAAAAACACTTTGGAATCCAATTAGCGCAAAACAAGAAATCTAGGCTAAATTTGATAAACCATGATAAAAAGTGTGTGGTCTAGCAATAAAGCGTGAATCTTGGAAAACCTACCGAGCAACAAAGCCTCTTACACGTGATCTATCACCATATGAGAAGTGGTGTACACCACGAGGGGCAAAAACACTCTCCTAAGTAGAGAAGTAAAATCTCGAGTACTCAACGCTGGGTTCAGAGATAAGATGCTTAGGTATCCAGCGCTGAACAACCCAAGAAGTAGATAAAGCAGGAGACTGTGTGTGATCAGAACCATACTGCAAATGAGGTCTCATAGAAACTCGCTGAGGTCTCCTAAAATAATTAGGACCAAAATGCCTACGTGGTCTATCATCATACAAGGTACGATATACACCATGATGAGCATAGCCACTCATATAACCATAAGGAGCCTCAAAATTAGGATGAGAGCGAAAAGCAGACTCATGCATACCTAAAGATGGGTAGTGCATGTCCTTAAAACTCATCAAAAGACCGTCGCTCATCCCTGATACGACGAAAGCTAAACCCAATCAAATGACCCACCCGGTGACAATAAGAATAGTGATACACTTTCTTGGTTTTGTGGGTATGGGTCTCAGACGCAAATCTCACAGTTTTCTTAGGTTTTGGCTTAGGAGGTTCATCTAAAGCACAAAAAGCTTTCTTTATTGGTTGGGTAGTATTCTTGGCTTTTTGATCTTTTCTTTCTTTAGCAGCAAGTTTGAGCAGTCTATCTTGAGAAATCATAGCATCATGTAATTCATCGTTTTGCAAAAGTAATTGATCAAAAGATAGACTGACCTCGGATATGTCGGGTTCATCACTGCTTTGCTTGCAGTTGTCCATGAAGCAAAGGCAGTTGAAGTCCTTAATCTTTACTTTCTTCTTGTGTGTTCATCTTCATCAGAACTGGGATCTTCGCTTGAGGTGTTGTCGATGTCGCTAAGTGCTGCCACGAAAGACCGAGTCATACTTTTTGCCACCTTTCCTCTTTTGCCTTTGTAGAGAGGTTTTCTATCTTTTTTCTTATACTTTTGTTCACGTTCATTTGTGGCTTTTAGTTTTGGGCAGTTGGCTTTAATGTGATTAAGATCTCCACACTCGACACACCCTCAAGAGCCTCCTCTCCTCTGGTCTCTTCTATCATTATAAAATCGAGTGAACTTTTCGACTATGAGAGCAAGCTCTTCATCGTCTAATGTGTCCACTTGCTCCTTTGTGATAGAGACCAAAGAAGACAAGGCAAATCCCCCAGAAAAAGCACACACACCAGACATGCTACCTCTAGATGAGGTGCTACTACTAGAACTGAAAACTAGGTCCATGTCGCCAAAAGGATCACAACCAGTAAAGATCAACTCGTGATCAAACCGGCTCTGATACCAATTGTGGGATCGGAATGGCGACTAGAGGGGGGTGAATAGGTGCCTCGACACTTTCTTTTGAAGTGATGGTCTAATCAAATCACCCAACGCTCCTCTAAAAACACAAAATCATGACTCAATTAAAACAGTATGAATGTGAAGCTGAAACAGAGTCAAATACGCAAAAACAACTTTGTTTCGAGTTCATAGACAACACCTATCAAGGATACTCACTCAAGAGATCTATTTCAACTGAAAAGGGTAACTCAGATTGTATTAATTCAATCACAATAGAAATTCACACAATTCTGAAATTTATAAGATGATGAATAGTAAAGTAAATTCAGCAAAGCATATTTGATGAATGTTGGTTCAATTTGCAAGTTTCAATTTAAGTTTCACTGTAGTTCAGCATGAATGAAATAAGATCATGATAAACAAGATGGATCCTGAAAATTCACAATTCTAATGAATGATATTCAAATTATAGTTTTTCGGACAGTGAATAGTAAACGACAATTTCAACAAATTGTGTTTGACAATTTATGGTTCAGGTTGCAAGAGTTCTTCTCACTTTCAGTTCAATTCAGTACAAACACTGTTGGCGTAAAAGATTACGCTAACAGGTTTCTGTAGAAAAGAAACTAACAAACGAAGTGTTTGCGAAGCAAACTGTTCTAAGCCTCCGAAAGGATAATAGCTTAGAATAGTTCGAAAGTGTGTATTGAATCACTTGTAATTGGTCCTCATTACAGGGTGAAATGGGGGGTATTTATAGGCCCAAACATTAAGGAAAAGACCTATTTACCCCTCTATTACAACCGACATTAAGGAAACTATTCGGTTTCCTTAATAGGGCTAAAATGGTAAAAGACTAATCTAATAGGATAGAAGATAAGTCTTCCATCTTAGCTGGCAGAAAAGATCTTGAAAGGCTTTGGTTCGAAGACATACTTCGAACCAGTGTCTGTCTTCGGGCTTCGAACCGGGTTCCGAGCATCTTCGAAGAAGGTCTTCGGACAATCTTCGAACTAGCTGGTTGTCTTCATGCTGCTTTGGCAATAACCCCGAAGATGAGATATTTTCCCCCAACAGTAGCCCCTCGAATACGCTTCTCCGTTCGACCTGTAACGTTAGGAGAGCAGTATACGGAAAGAAAAGATAACCAATCATAGGGGTTATTGATTTTTGTTTTATCTCCGAAATGCATGAAGATATGAACTTCGAACCAGTCATAAGGTAATTACTTTTCGAACTATCTTAGAACTGACTCAGGAAGTTCGAAAATCTTTTTAGACTTAGAAAAAATAGCCGTTAGTTTCTGTTTCTAACGGAAGCTATTTGAGGCGTTATTTTCGGAGGAAAATAACAGGCGGGAATGCGAAAAGGCAGAGCCCAAACGGTAACAAACGGAAAGATTAGGCTATAAATAGAGAACTCCAGAACTTACTCGATTACCTTTTCACCGCTTCCTCTCAGTCAAAAGCCTTTTGAGCCCTTTGAGTTCTTGAACCCTAGCCTTCGAGTTCTTGAGCCCTAGTCTTCATTCTCTCAGATCGGTCCGGCAATCGTGATGGTGAAGACCAAGGGATCTGCGCCTCCTTCAGCCTTGGCTCGGCAGCAGGCAACCGCAGCAGCAGCGGCGGCAACATTGGCAGCGGTACCCTCGATGCAGGCGGCAATGTCCATGGCGGCAGGGGGAAGAAATCCTCAAATCCCCGATGACCAAGGTCTGTGCCCTCCATTGACCAAATATTTGGATCAGTCCTTTGAATTGGGACCTTCGACCTGCAAAAGAGAGTCCTTGGCAATCACAGCAGGGGGTAAGATTAGCAATGGGGTTATGGTTCGGAGACCAGGCAAAGAAACCATCCCATCACCAAGACCCGGAGAAGTCGTAGTGTTCGAAGCTTTTTTCGAAGCAGGCCTTGGCCTCCCTGCTGTAGATTTCTTGGCCGAAGTTCTTGAGCTGTTTCATGTAACCCTCCCCCAGCTATCTCCGAATGCTGTAGCTAGATTAGCTATCTTCGAGTGGGCACTGAGGGCTGAAGGTTGTGAGGGGAGGGCTGAAATCTTCGCAGCGCTGCATAGAGAACCTTGTCAGCCGAAGACCTCCGTAAGCTCTGGAGGTGAAAAAGTAGTGGTTGCCTTTGGAAGCATCAATTTTAGGCTTCGAGATGAATACGCTCTGCAATTCCCTGCTAAGGCCATCAATGCTAGATGGTACACTGATTGGGTACTGAGGTGGTTTTATGCTGAAGTCGGAGCTAACAGTCCTCTGGCTGGACCCCTCAAAGAAATCAGATTCCGAAAAGAAGCCCTAGTGCAACCTGACGAAGGTCAGCTCGAAGCCCGCCTGAACCTGCTTGAAAAAATTAGCCGAAGGCTCAGTATGCGAGACTTGGCCGAAGAATTCATCGGTCTTCAAATTCCTCCGTTGATGGCCAACTGGCCTATCGTCTTCGAAGATGACTCGGAAGGTGGTCTTCGCAAGATTAACTATACTTCGAGCCCTGCAGGTAACTTCGAAACTAACATGCATAGTACATATTTACTTCGAAGAAAGATTAACTCGAATTATTTTTTAGCTTCTTCAGCCCCTATTACTTCAGAGCAAATTGTAAGGGCTTCGGAGAAGATTCTGGGTGCTCCAACTCCGTCGGAAAAAGAATGGCGAATCAAATTAGTCGGACGTTGGGAGCGATTTAACAGAGTATGGGGAATGCTGGAATTAACTCCACCCCCTCTGATGGATTGGGTGCCTCAAGAGAAAGGCCCCAAGAAAAGAGTAGCTGAAGCCGGAGGTTCAGGTTCAGCAAAGACTCCAGTGAAGAAAGTGGCTCGGAAGCCAAAGAATCTCGCACCTTTGGATCCTGCTCCTTCAAGCTCAAGAACCTCGCTTTCTGGTTCTAAAGAGGATGAAGGTACTTTATTAGTAAAATTAATTGATGAAGATGCAACTCAACGAAGTATTCATATTGAAGATACTACAGGTATTCCGGATCCCCCAGCTAACATCGAAGAAGTAAGAGCTCCGGATACCCAGGAAGGACAACTCGAAGCCCCTATGGGTGTAGATGAGGCCGAAGTGCCTGCGAACGTACCGGAGTCTGGAGATAATGCTGATCAACCAATGACTTCGGTAGTTCAAGAAGATACGACTCAGGCTAGAGTTCCTGTGAACGAAGGTGGGATCGAAGTCACTATGGCTTCGATTCCTGAAGAAGTAACGAGGACTCCCCAGGACGATACTCCTGCAGTCCAAGATTTAACGGCTGATTCGGATGAGGACTACACTTTTGATCCTCCGATCAGTCCGGTACTCGATATTCTAGAGAATGTCGAAGGTAAATTTTGCATAATTTTTATCAATTTTTTGCAAAATTATACAATGTATAATATTTCTGTTTTTGCAGAACCTCCTGTTGTCGAAGCATCTCACGAAGATACAATTCAAAGACCTTCGACAACTTCGGAGCCACGACCAGAGGTCACTCTACCGGGGCCTGGAAGAGGAAAAAGACACATAGAACCTCCAACTCAAGGATCGACTTCATCTGACTCAACGGATGAAAGTGAATCAACTGAGGGAGGGCCATCTTCAGAAGTTCCAAGGGCCTCGGAAGAGCTCTCTGGACCTTCGCTAAGCAGGGCTGACCAGAAAGCTTCAAAATTGCTTCCTCTCATAACTCCTTTTTTGGAGGAGAAAACCGGACTTGGGACTTTGGTTAAACCTTTGGGTGAAGCCAGTCGCCAAGTCGGGGAAACAGAACTGGTAGCCCGCTTAAGCAGAGTGAAGGGTTCGGAGCTTAACCTTGCTGTGGAAAGAGCAGCTTATCAGGTATAAAGCATCTTCGAACCAAATAGCAAATTACATATGAATAATTTCTTATTTCATTTTTTCTTTTTTCTTAGCAAGCAGTCTTAGCCCGCGCTGCAGCTTTATCGAGCGAAAACGAAATTGCTCAACTTCGGGAAGAGAACGAAACTCTTCAAAGGAATTTTAACTTTTCCGAAGGTCGAGTAGCTCAAATGGACAATGTAATACTAGCAGAGCGAAGGGCTAGGCAAAGCTTGGAGGCTGCGAAGAAAGAGCTCGAAGCAGAAAGAATTGTGCTTCGAGCGGAGATTGAAAGACTACGGTCAGAGGATGCTGCGAAGGGGTCCGAACTTGTAAGGCTACAAGAAGAGGCTGGTCAACTCCGAACTCAAAAGAATGCTTTGACTACGGAGAACGCTAGAATCTCCGGAGTTTTAGCTGAAACGACTTCGGCCAAAGATGTGCTTATTGAGGAAAGGCTTAAGTCTGAGAAGGTGGCTTCGGAGGTCATCGAACAGATGTTAGGTGTCTTGGAGTACTTCGGTACTACTGGATCACTACCTTCGGATGACAATGTGACTCTGTTGCGCCGGTTAAAGAGGATCCAAGGAGCAGCGAAGCAAATGAAGACGGCAGGCATGCGTTACGGAGAACTCTCCGGACAAGTGTCTGCCCTTGGATTACTTCGTTACTATGAGGATTTGGGCCGAGTAATTACTCCGAGCGCAGAGGGCTCCATCATCTTCGACGACGCAAGACTTCTGACTCCTTCCGAAGGCGTGGCTACTGCTTGGCGAGCCTTCCAGACTTCGTGGAGAGCCGAAGGTCGATCTGCGATCAAGGCTTGGATTGATGAAGGTCAACGCCAAAAGCAAGTTCGGAGCCAAGCTTCGAGCAGTCAGCCTCCTCCGAACCCGCAGGTTTAGGATTATTTAGGATTTTTTGATTATGTAAAGCTCATGCTTGTAAACATTTATCAATGAAAGTCTTGTTTGTCAAATTTTTAGGCTTTGCCTCTTATGGAAGATATCGAAGTGTTAGATCTTAACAGCGAACTTCGCTCACTGTGGAACACCTTCGAACTTCTAAAGAGTTATAAGCGTCCTCGATTTCTTATTCCTCGAGATGACTCCGGCGTTATTGCGCCTGAAGTAATCAAAGACATATTGTCTTATATCAAAGAGGAAGATAAAGAGATTGACGCAAACACCTCGTCTTCTGAAGACACTAATTGGTCCGAAGACGAAGGTGAAGCCCAAAATAAAAGATCTGAAGATCTTAGAAGCTGGGAAAGAAGCCCCGAACGGCTTCGAACTTGGGCAGAGCTTCAACAAGAACAAAAGGATTTTAGAGCTTCGAAGGGGAGGAAGAGAGTTAAACGTAAAGTTCTTAGAACTTCCGATGTTGGAACTAGTCGTTCCACCCCTAGCTCTCGGGACCGAAGAGGTCTCCGATTCCTTCTTGGTATAGATACCAATTTTTCATAATGTAATCTGTAAACATATTTGCTTCAATAATGAATGCCGATTTAAAATTGTCTCCATACTTACTAGCCCCTCTTTGGGTATAAGCAACTTTGAACTGTATTCAAAGATGGTTATGCGCAAAGAAAAAACTTCGGAGTACGATTTTTTGGGGGTTCGGAGCCCCTCTGACATTTTAAAGATCTTTTGAAATCTTATGAAATATCTTCGACTATTTGTAGTCAGAACTTGGCACCTTTGTTTGCTTTTACGAAAGAAATCAATTAAGATAACTTCGAGGGCACTTTAGTGTCTTAAGAAATTTGTCACTTTGGACTTATATGAACAGACATTCGGAGCTCATGGCTTAAATGCTGTTTTGCTTTAGCCACCTTCGGCTATTTTTGCAGAAGTCTACTAGCCGGAGCTTGGACTTCGCAGAATTTGCAGCCACCTTCGGCTATTTTTGCAGAAGTCTACCAGCCGGAGCTTGGACTTCGCAGAATTTGGCCAACTTGGGCTCTTTTTTGCAGAAGTCTACCAGCCGGAGCTTGGACTTCGCAGAATTTGGCCAACTTGGGCTCTTTTTTGCAGAAGTCTACCAGCCGGAGCTTGGACTTCGCAGAATTTGGCCACCTTCGGCTCTTTTTACGGATGTCTGCAAGCTGCAGCTTGGACTCCGCAGATTTTGGCCACTTTCGGCTCTTTTTACGGAAGTCTACCAGCCGAAGCTTGGACTCCGTAGAATGTGGTATTGGCTCTTTTACGGATGCCTACAAGGTATTAGCTTGGGCTCCGGATGGATTTCAGCCACCACACCGGATGCTTCGACTTTATGGGTACGAAGTCCGGAAATACCTCCCAGCTTGATAACACTTCCCTCTCGATCGACTTCCGTCCCAGCGCGTCCGCTCGGGAAACTAGGAGTGTCAAGGGGAAGGTTAAACCACAGGGTGTATGTTTTATTAATTTAGAGGTGATTACAAGCAGATTACAAGGAGCCTTTATGCGAAGTATCGCTTTAGGTGCTCCGCATGCCAAGTATGTGCTAACTCTTCACCTTCTAAATTAGCTAATTTGAATGAACCAGGGCGTCCCGAGCGGACGATTAGATATGGACCTTCCCATTTATTGCCTAACTTCCCTGGTGCTATAATGCTTCGTAGAACAAGATGACCCGGCCTTAACTCGCTGAGCTTAACCTTCGGGTCATACCAAGTCTTCGTCTGCTGATGATACTTTGATAAATTGGCTACAGCTCGAAGCCTTGTCTCTTCTGACAAATCTAACGAAGCTTGTCTTTCTTCTTCGATGTCTGGTTCGGTGCTGCGAAATGATCCCCCTTTGAGCTCCGTTGGAGTCATAGCTTCATCTCCGAATAGCAGTCTGAACGGAGTAAAACCTGTGGACCTTGTTTGCGTAGTCCGAATGGACCACAAAATCTTCGGAAGCTCTTCGGTCCACAGTCCCTTTGATAGTCCTACTATTCTTCGATTTAGCCCTGATAAGATATTTCCATTGGCTCGTTCAACTGCTCCATTTGACTGAGGATGTCTTACTGCAGCAAAACATAGTTGAATGCCTAGGTCTTCGCAAAACTTCCTGAAGGGTTCTGCGTCGAACTGTGTTCCATTATCAACTGTGAGATATCTGGGCACTCCGAACCGACAAATAATGTTCTTCCAGAAGAATTTCTGTACATTATTCGAAGTGATAGCTGTTAAGGGCTCTGCTTCGACCCACTTAGAAAAATATTCGATAGCTACCACTGCGAACTTCAGATTTCCCTTTGCTAACGGAAAGGGACCAATTAGATCCATACCCCATCTGGCCATAGGCCATACCGGAGCAATGACTTGAAGAGCTGTTGGTGGGCGATGACTCCGTCGACCCATCCACTGGCATCCTTGACAAGTGCGGACCAAGCTCTCCGCATCAGCTGTTATTGTGGGCCAATAAAGCCCCTGGCGAAGTGTTTTTCCTGCCAGAGCTCTAGGGGCTAAATGACTTCCACAAAGGCCTTCGTGAATTTCTCGAAGAATTTCTTGGCCTTCGGCTTGAGATATACATCGGAGTAGAGGGGAACATACTCCGGCCTTGTATAATATACCGTTGATTAACTGATAGTTTCTTGCTCTGATCTTTAATCTTGACAATTGGGGCTCTTCGGGCAAATTTGTTCCTCCTTGCAAGAGTTCTATGATTGAATCTTTCCAATCTGCACTAGGAATGCAGAGAATCTCTGCAGAAGCAACTTGTGGCACCGTAGGTATATTGAGCTCCTCATAGAAAGCTTCGTCAGGCACATCCACAGCTCCGGCAGCAGCCTTCGCTAAAATGTCCGCTTGCACGTTTTCAGCTCTTGGTATACTCCGAATGGAAATACCCTTGAAATGTGCTTCGATCTTGCGAATTTCTTCCAAGTACTTTGCAAGCTATGGATGTCGGACTTGAAAACTTTTGTCTACGTGCCCTGCTACTATCTGAGAATCTGTTTTTATAATTATCCTTGTAGCTCCTAGAGCACGTGCTTTCCGGAGTCCCAATAAAATTCCTTCGTACTCCGCTATATTATTGGTAGACTTAAAGTTGAGTCTTGCGGAGTACATTGCTCTTTGTCCTGATGGTGAAATTAATACTGCTCCAATGCCTGCTCCGGATGCTTGGAAAGCCCCATCGGAGTAAATAGTCCAAACTCCGTCATCTGATTTCTCCGGAGTCAACTTCGCAGGTGGAGTCCACTCTGCTACGAAGTCTGCTAGGACTTGAGATTTGATAGCTGTCCTTGCCAGGAAAGATATGCCGAAGGGTGCTAGTTCTACTGCCCACTTTCCAATTCTTCCAGTGGAATCTTTGCTTCGAAGCATATCTCCTAAAGGATACGAAGTTGGTACAATTACATTGTGAGCCAAAAAATAATGTCTTAGCTTCCTCGAAGCCATTATCAGAGCATAAACGAACTTCTCAAGTTCGGAGTATCTTGTCTTCGCTCCTGACAATGCTTCGGATACAAAATAGACAGGATTTTGGACCAACTTCCCATTGATATCAGCTTCTCTGACAAGGACTGCGCTGACTGCTGAGCCTGTGGCTGCAAGATACAGAAGTAGGGTTTCGTCCGCAATAGGCACCGTAAGTGTAGCAAGATTGCTGAGATAATCTTTAATATCTTCGAAGCTTTTCTGACACTCCGGTGTCCATGCAAAATCTTCAGACCCTTTCAAAGCTTTAAAGATTGGCAAGCTCCTCTCCGCAGACCTTGATAAAAACCTGCTAAGTGCGGCTAGACGTCCGGTCAGCTTTTGCACTTGCTTTACATTCTCCGGAGGAGCCATCTTCTGCAGCGCAGTTATTTGAGTAGGGCTAGCTTCAATTCCCCTGCTTGAAACTAAGTACCCTAACAACTTTCCAGCCTTAGCTCCGAATATACATTTTTCGGGGTTAAGACGGATTCCACATGCCCGAAGGCTATTGAATGTTTCTGCTAAGTCTAGGCTATGCTGGTGCTTTAAAGCACTCTTTATTACAATATCATCCATATAGGCCTCGACATTGCGACCTAGTTGATGACCTAGAGCCTTAGCAACTAATCTTGAAAAAGTAGCCCCGGCATTTCTTAGGCCGAAGGGCATTCTTACATAGCAGAAGACTCCCGAAGGAGTTACAAAGCTCGTCTTGATTTCATCTTCGCGCTTCAACCATATTTGATGATAACCGGAATACGCGTCGAGGAAGCTTAGTAACTCCGAACCTGCAGTGGAGTCAACTAGTTGATCAATTCGGGGCATGGGGTAGGGGTCACGTGGGCACGTTTTATTCAAAGATGTGAAATCAATGCACATGCGCCACTTTCCGGAGGACTTCTTCCTGACGAAGACTGGGTTGGCTAACCATTCTGTATGGGCCACTTCTCTGATAATCCCAGCCTTCAACAGTTTTTCAACTTCGTCCTTAGCTAGAGCAGCTCTCTCTGCGGACATCTTCCGGAGCCCTTGTCGAACAGGCCGGGCCTTCGGGTTTACAAGCAAGCTGTGCTCAATAATATCCCGATCGACTCCGGTGATATCTTCGTCAGACCAAGCGAAGACATCCAAATTTTCTTCTACGACCTTTTCCAAGGAAGTTGCAACTTCGGGAGGTAAATCTTTACCGAATTGAAAAGTGTATTCTTTACCATCTTTGACAATGACCTTCGTTGCAATCTCTCCTTCGGGACTTGGTCTTGGAAAAGACTTCTTCGAAGCTTCGGAGGAGGTTGAAAAAATTTCTCCATTATCTTGGACACTGTTTACTTGCCTCGGATCAAGAGGAGGACCATGACCATATTCTGCCCTCCGAGCTATGGCTTGATCTCCGAAGATTGTTAGAACTCCTGATTGTGTGGGCATCTTCATGCATAAGTAGTTGTGATGCGCCACAGCTCCGAACTGATTCAACATGCCTCGCCCGAAGATGACATTATAAGCATACGGGGCATCCACCACATCAAAGATAACTTCTTCAGTTCGGGCTAGTAAACCTTCTCCGAAGGTTGCTTCCAGGCCTATCTGGCCAAGTGCATCTAGCGGAGGTCCTGCGAAGCCTTGCAGAGGACGAGCCGCTGGGAGGAGATGCTTCCGGGAAATGCATAACTGATCGAAGGCTTGCACAAATATGATATCTGCCGAGCTACCTCCGTCAATTAGCACCCTTCGGACTTCTGTTCCTGCAATATCAGCAGTAATAACCAATGGATCTGCATGCGGAAACTTGATACCAGCTGCATCCTCCGCAGAGAAAGATATTGGAACATGAGACCACTCCGGCATTGCAGCTGCAGATGACGAAGTCCCAATGTGGCCTACTTCTCGAACGTACTCTCTTCGCTGTCTCTTGGACATGCTTCCGAGGGTACCTCCTCCGGAGATAGGGAGAACTACTCTCTTCCCTCTATCTTGCCCTTCTTCTTGCTTCGGAGGTGGCATAACATTGGCCACCGGAGGATGCCTTGCAGCATCAAAATTTTCTATCCGCGCCACAGCCTGGACCGGCTCAGAGCGCACTGCTGCTGCTGGACTTCGGTCGGTACTACCTCGACCCGAAGTTCTCTCCAAGTATTCTCCCCGAAGGGTAAGAATAGCCTTGCAGGTGTCAGTTGCATGGCTTCGATTCTCTCCATGAATACAGCAAAAAAGGGTCTGGCCCTTGCCGGCCGTTTTCCCTGGTGGCCTCCAACCGCTGGACTTGTTCCCCGCAGACTGTGGAGCTCTTGGTGCAAACTTCTGCGGGGGTGCAATGTTTAAGACTTCAGAGCGAGGGTGCTTTTGCCCTCTTCTTCTATCATGTTGCACTTCGGAGACTGGCTCTTGCGGCTGAGCCGAAGTCTTCACCTCTGCTTTAACTTCTGTCAACACTGTCGAAGTAGCAGTAGTCCTCCGAAGCCAACCTTCTTCCGACTTCGAGTACTCCTCGAAGTACGACATCAGCTGTGATACTGTGGTGATGCTCTTCCGATGCAGTTTATCTAGAAGGCCTTTATGACTGACGCCTTCCCGAGCCGCATCAACCACCGAAGATGTGGACAGCCCCCGAATTTGCGACTTCGTGTGAGCGAAGCGCTTGAAGTACTGCCTCAATGTTTCTCCGGGGAGCTGTTTCACTTGGAAAAGGCTTCCTGTAGACATGGGGGGCACGAAGGTGCCCTGAAAGTTACTTATAAACTTCCTCTTCAACTGTGACCACGAAGCGATTGATCCTGGCTTTAAAGACCAGAACCATCTCAACGCCACTCCTTGAAGAGGCAACGGGAAGCACTTCGCCATAGTTTCTCTGTCTCCGCCACTAGCCTCAATTGCTAGGGCATAAGAACGCGCAAACTCACTGGGATCTTCGTCTCCGGTATACTTGCAAAGCTTCGAAGCTTTGAACTTCGAATCGAAGCGAACCTTCTGAAGCTCAGGATGCAACGGAGATTCACTGTCGTAAGAGGCGTTCTCCGGGGCTTCGGGATAATCGAGATCGTCGTCTTTGTGCACTTCGGGGATAGCTGGGGTGGCTTGAGGGCGAAGCCTGTTCGCAGCCTCTTGTCGCCACCTCGCTACCTCGGCTTGAAGATTGGCCATTTGGGTGGCCATGTCTCCAAGGCTATCTTCATCTCCTCCGGAAGGACCTTCCGGGTCTTGAGAACTGGTATGATCAGTTCGAATCGGAATGGAGGGTGGCAGAGTGGCTCCGGGCGGTCGGAGTATGGAAGGGGTTGGTGGAGAAGTTTCGTATCCCCGAGGGATAGAAGCCCCTTGCGGAGTTTGAGGTGGAGGGATGGTCGAAGACCCTCCGACTTCGACTGTGTCGAAGGGTATCTCTCCGGAGATCCGAGAGGACCTCCGAGTGGGATTGCGAGGTGCGCTCCGCTTAGGAGGCATGATGCAAGAAATTTGGTAGAGAACGAAGTTTTTCGAACTAGGTTCCCCACGGACGGCGCCAACTGTTGGCGTAAAAGATTACGCTAACAGGTTTCTGTAGAAAAGAAACTAACAAACGAAGTGTTTGCGAAGCAAACTGTTCTAAGCCTCCGAAAGGATAATAGCTTAGAATAGTTCGAAAGTGTGTATTGAATCACTTGTAATTGGTCCTCATTACAGGGTGAAATGGGGGGTATTTATAGGCCCAAACATTAAGGAAAAGACCTATTTACCCCTCTATTACAACCGACATTAAGGAAACTATTCGGTTTCCTTAATAGGGCTAAAATGGTAAAAGACTAATCTAATAGGATAGAAGATAAGTCTTCCATCTTAGCTGGCAGAAAAGATCTTGAAAGGCTTTGGTTCGAAGACATACTTCGAACCAGTGTCTGTCTTCGGGCTTCGAACCGGGTTCCGAGCATCTTCGAAGAAGGTCTTCGGACAATCTTCGAACTAGCTGGTTGTCTTCATGCTGCTTTGGCAATAACCCCGAAGATGAGATATTTTCCCCCAACAAACACTTTCTGAAAATTAGAATAAACACTGAACAATAATCCTGACTTTAAATGAACCAAAAACTGTGATTCAAACTGAACCAAAAACCGCTAGTTCATAATTCTCCAAAAACAGTATATCATGATCACTTGAATTGCATTTGTTTTCATTGCCTCAATATTGCAAAACAGATAACAGCATTCAATCAATTTCTGGACACTACAGTAAAGTATTTTTCAAGGGAATAGCACTTCTAAAACTTCAATGAAAGTAATCTGAATCATTCTATTACACACTGAAATGTATTAAACAACATACAAGTGACAGAAGCTCATGCAATGCTACACAACTCCCCCTCAAAACATGCTCATATCTCTTGGATGCTTAGTGAGACGGTGAGATAAAAAACGCTTTGGAATCCAATTAGAGCAAAACAAGAAATCTAGGCTAAATTTGATAAACCATGATAAAAAGTGTGTGGTCTAGCAATAAAGCGCGAATCTTGGAAAACCTGCCGAGCAACAAAGCCTCTTACACGTGATCTATCACCATATGAGAAATGGTGTACACCACGAGGGGCAAAAACACTCTCCTAAGTAGAGAAGTAAAATCTCGAGTACTCAACGCTGGGTTCAGTGATAAGATGCTTAGGTATCCAGCGCTGAACAACCCAAGAAGTAGATAAAGCAGGAGACTGTGTGTGATCAGAACCATACTGCAAATGAGGTCTCATAGAAACTCGCTGAGGTCTCCTAAAATAATTAGGACCAAAATGCCTACGTGGTCTATCATCATACAAGGTACGATATACACCATGATGAGCATAGCCACTCATATAACCATAAGGAGCCTCAAAATTAGGATGAGAGCGAAAAGGAGACTCATGCATACCTAAAGATGGGTAGTGCATGTCCTTAAAACTCATATCAAAAGACCGTCGCTCATCCCTGATACGACGAAAGCTAAACCCAATCAAATGACCCACCCAGTGACAATAAGAACAGTGATACACTTTCTTGGTTTTGTGGGTATGGGTCTCAGGCGCAAATCTCACAGTTTTCTTGGGTTTTGGCTTAGGAGGTTCATCTAAAGCACAAAAAGCTTTCTTTATTGGTTGGGTAGTATTCTTGGCTTTTTGATCTTTTCTTTCTTTAGCAGCAAGTTTGAGCAGTCTATCTTGAGAAATCATAGCATCATGTAATTCATTGTTTTGCAAAAGTAATTGATCAAAAGATAGACTGACCTCAGATATGTTGGGTTCAACACTGCTTTGCTTGCAGTTGTCCATGAAGCAAAGGCAGTTGAAGTCCTTAATCTTTACTTTCTTCTTGTCTGTTCATATTCATCAGAACTGGGATCTTCGCTTGAGGTGTTGTCGATGTCGCTAAGTGCTGCCACGAAAGACCGAGTCATACTTTTTGCCACCTTTCCTCTTTTGCCTTTGTAGAGAGGTTTTCTAACTTTTTTCTTATACTTTTGTTCACGTTCATTTGTGGCTTTTAGTTTTGGGCAGTTGGCTTTAATGTGATTAAGATCTCCACACTCGACACACCCTCGAGAGCCTCCTCTCCTCTGGACTCTTCTATCATTATAAAATCGAGTGAACTTTTCGACTATGAGAGCAAGCTCTTCATCGTCTAATGTGTCCACTTGCTCCTTTGTGATAGAGACCAAAGAAGACAAGGCAAATACCCTAGAAAAAGCACACACACCAGACATGCTACCTCTAGATGAGGTGCTACCACTAGAACTGAAAACTAGGTCCATGTCGCCAAAAGGATCACAACCAGTAAAGATCAACTCGTGATCAAACCGACTCTTATACCAATTGTGGGATCGAAATGGCGACTAGAGGGGGGTGAATAGGTGCCTCGACACTTTCTTTCGAAGTGACGGTCTAATCAAATCACCCAACGCTCCTCTAAAAACACAAAGTCATGACTCAATTCAAACAGTATGAATGTGAAGCTGAAACAGAGTCAAATACGCAAAAACAACTTTGTTTCGAGTTCATAGAGAACACCTATCAAGGATACTCACTCAAGAGATCTATTTCAACTGCAAAGAGTAACTCAAATTGTATTAATTCAATCACAATAGAAATTCACACAATTCTGAAATTTATAAGATGATGAATAGTAAAGTAAATTCAGCAAAGCATATGTGATGAATGTTGGTTCAATTTGCAAGTTTCAATTTCAGTTTCACCATAGTTCAGCATGAATGAAATAAGATCATGATAAACAAGATGGATCCTGAAAATTCACAATTCTAATAAATGATATTCAAATTATAGTTTTCCGGACAGTGAATAGTAAACGACAATTTCAACAAATTGTGTTTGACAATTTATGGTTCAGGTTGCAAGAGTTCTTCTCACTTTCAGTTCAATTCAGTACAAACACTTTCTGAAAATGAGAATAAACACTGAACAATAATCCTGTCTTTAAATGAACCAAAAACTGTGATTCAAACTGAACCAAAAACAGCTAGTTCATAATTCTCCAAAAACAGTATATCATGATCACTTGAATTGCATTTGTTTTCATTGCATCAATATTGCAAAACAAATAACAGCATTCAATCAATTTCTGGACACTACAGTAAAGTATTTTTCAAGATAGCACTTCTGAAACTTCAAAGAAAGTAATCTGAATCATTCTATTACACACTGAAAAGTATTAAACAGTATCCAAGTGACAGAAGCTCATGCAATGCTACACAACTCCCCCTCAAAACATGCTCATATCTCTTGGATGCTTAGTGAGATGGTGAGATAAAAACGCTTTGGAATCCAATTAGCGCAAAACAAGAAATCTAGGCTAAATTTGATAAACCATGATAAAAAGTGTGTGGTCTAGCAATAAAGCGCGAATCTTGGAAAACCTGCCGAGCAACAAATCCTCTTACACGTGATCTATCACCATATGAGAAATGGTGTACATCACGAGGGGCAAAAACACTCTCCTAAGTAGAGAAGTAAAATCTCGAGTACTCAACGCTGGGTTCAGAGATAAGATGCTTAGGTATCCAGTGCTGAACAACCCGAGAAGTAGATAAAGCAGGAGACTGTGTGTGATCAGAACCATACTGCAAATGAGGTCTCATAGAAACTCGCTGAGGTCTCCTAAAATAATTAGGACCAAAATGCCTACGTGGTCTATCATCATACAAGGTACGATATACACCATGATGAGCATAGCCACTCATATAACCATAAGGAGCCTCAATTAGGATGAGAGCGAAAAACAGACTCATGCATACCTAAAGATGGGTGGTGCATGTCCTGAAAACTCATATCAAAAGACTGTCGCTCATCCCTGATACGACGAAAGCAAAACCAAATCAAATGACCCACCCGATGACAATAAGAACAGTGATACACTTTCTTGGGTTTGTGGGTATGGGTCTCAGGCGCAAATCTCACAGTTTTCTTGGGTTTTGGCTTAGGAGGTTCATCTAAAGCACGAAAAGCTTTCTTTATCGGTTGGGTAGTATTCTTGGCTTTTTGATCTTTTCTTTCTTTAGCAGCAAGTTTGAGCAGTCTATCTTGAGAAATCATAGCATCATGTAATTCATCGTTTTGCACAAGTAATTGATCAAAAGATAGACTGACCTCAGATATGTCGGGTTCATCGCTACTTTGCTTGCAGTTGGCCATTAAGCAAAGGTCGTTGAAGTCCTTTATCTTTTCTTTCTTCTTGTCTGGTTCATCTTCATCAGAACTGGGATCTTCGCTCGAGGTGTTGTCGATGTCGCTAAGTGCTGCCACGAAAGCCCGAGCCATACTTTTCGCCACCTTTCCTCTTTTGCCTTTGTAGAGAGGTTTTCTATCTTTTTTCTTATACTTTTGTTCACGTTCATTTGTGGCTTTTAGCTTTGGGCAGTTGGTTTTAATGTGATTAAGACCTCCACACTCGACACACCCTCGAGAGCCTCCTCTCCTCTGGTCTCTTCTATCATTATAAAATCGAGTGAACTTTTCGACTATGAGAGCAAGCTCTTCATTGTCTAATGTGTTCACTTGCACCTTTGTGATAGAGACCAAAGAAGACAAGGCAAATCCCCCAGAAAAAGCACACACACCAGACATGCTACCTCTAGATGAGGTGCCACTACTAGAACCGAAAACTAGTGTCATGTCGCCAAAAGGATCACAACCAGTAAAGGTCAACTCGTGATCAAACCAACTCTGATACTAATTGTGGGATCGGAATAGCGACTAGAGGGGGGACGAATAGGCGACTCGACACTTTCTTTCGAAGTGATGGCCTAATCAAATCACCCAACGCTCCTCGAAAAACACAAAATCATGACTCAATTCAAACAGTATGAATGTGAAGCTCAAACAGAGTCAAATACCCAAAAACAGCTTTGTTTCGAGTTCCTAGACAATACCTATCAAAGATACTCACTCAAGAGATCTATTTCAACTGCAAAGAGTAACTCATATTGTATTAATTCAATCACAATAGAAATTCACACAATTGTGAAATTTATCAGACGATAAATAGTAAAGTAAATTCAACAAAGCATATTTGATGAATGTTGGTTCAATTTGAAAGTTTCAATTTCAGTTTCACTATAGTTCAGCATTAATGAAATAAGATCATGATAAACAAGATGGATCCTGAAAATTCACAATTCTAATCAATCAAATTCAGATTATAGTTTTTCAGACAGTGAATAGTAAATGACAATTTCAACAAATTGTGTTTGACAATTTATGGTTCAGATTTCAAGAGTTCTTCTCAGTTTCAGTTCAATTCAGTACAAACACTTTCTGAAAATTAGAATAAACACTGAACAATAATCCTGACATTAAATGAACCAAAAACTGTGATTCAAACTGAACCAAAAACAGCTAGTTCATAATACTCCAAAAACAGTATATCATGATCACTTGAATTGCATTTGTTTTCATTGCATCAATATTGCAAAATAGATAACAGCATTCAATCAATTTCTGGACACTACAGTAAAGTATTTTTCAAGGGAATAGCACTTCTGAAACTTCAATGAAAGTAGTCTGAATCATTCTATTACACACTGAAAAGTATTAAACAGCATCCAAGTGATTTACTTCAAGGCATTGGGTTCAGAAAATTGGTACTGAAACTTTTGTGATACTACTGAAGCAGAACAAGCTCTGAACAGAATTCATACTGAGTACGATAACCAGATCTTGCTAGAGACAAGTTTGATTCAATACAGCACTCACAAATATTTTTGAACTTTAGACTCCTGAATCAGAATTTTATAGCACAAAGTCAAAACTGAATAGAAATCAGAGTTGCTTCAAAATCAGGATGAACACTATTCACTGTAATATGTTTTTCAGGTTTGAACATAGATCCAGGAATCATAGTTTGAAAAACAACTTCAATTTGACATAATGAATACAACAGCTAAACTGAGCACAAATTGAACAAGATATATATTCAAACAGACTTTGTTTCAACCTGACTAATCATCCTCAGTTTCAGAAATTTTGCACACAGGAAAACTGATTTCAAATCTTGGAATAAACTGAAACATACACTAGTACTGGTACAAAAATATTCAGTATGAAATCCTATTATATTCAGATGTTATCATCCAGAAGATAGACATCAAAACTTCAAGCAAATCAACAAAAATTCAAAGAGAAGCTACCTGATCAACTACTGAAAAAAAAAACAGGCAGCAAGAAGTAAATTCAGCACATAGATGTTCAGTGCTGTTCACAATCTTGAGAATTCAGTAGGATAAAAACTCTCAGCGCAATTGAGTAACACTGTTCTAGGTCAATCACTTCTAGTTGAAGAACATCTCTTGGCACATCCAAAAATCAGAGATAACATGAATCTGATAGAGCCGAATTCATTGTAGCCCATTCGACAAAACTAAAGAACCTGTTCTAAATCAAGTGCTCATAGCCAAAAGATTCGGATGAACAGACATTGCAAACACGAAATCAATTTGAGTTCTGTTCTACAAAAGTTCTAGTGCCTCTCAGATTTGCAAACAACAGAAATAATGAACAGGATATAAACAAAACTTGATTCACCAGAATTTCAGCATTAACAATGAAATCAGTTCTGCCAGGAAAAAAAACAGAACCAGATGCATCACTTTGGATCAGCAAACGAAATATGCAGACTCACCGAAACTAGATGCAAGTTTCGAAAATGGAACCTTCAAAACTTGTACAACAGATCATATATAGACATTCACATCAAGTTCTATAGTGAAATTGCAAGATATCTGGCTCTCAAAATCGTATACAGCAGGGAATTTACCTCTGGCCCAGATCTGTTCTTCAGCCTCTGTAGCCGATCCGGCGAAGAGCAGGCCCTCTGTTTATCATCACGCATGCAGCAGCAAAAGTTGTTCAGCCGATCAAAGCTTCCAAGTAGCAAAAACGAAATTTCATTTGTGGATTGTTCTGGATTCCTTGGTTCACCGAATGACAGCCATGGAGGGGAGGGGATATTTATCCCAACAACTCCATATTCTAGAAGGTACTTTTTGCACAAAGCCCCCCTAGAAAAAACCTAATTACAAACTGAAAATACAAATAGAAAATACCCTAATTACTCTAGAAAATTACAAACCATCTTTAGAATATTTTCAGAATATTTGAACTCCAAAAATACTCTAAAAATTTCACACTAAGACACTAAAAATTTAAACTAACATTTCGACACTATTTTATTGAAAAAGTAAAAACATTAAATGTTTCGACGGTTTTCAGCAAAAACTGACAAAGCCTTTTCAGCTCCTTGACTCGTGACACCGCTCCGCGACTCCGAGCGCCAGCAAGACACTTCCGCTCTCGATCCCCTCGAGCCGCGCGAATGCTTGTCCTGGCCTCCCTCTCGCGAACACGGTCCACACGCCGTCGCAGGCAGCCGTCCGTCCGTTAGTCGTCCGTCCGAGTCTCGCTCCGTCTCTTCGTGCACTCTTGAGATCTACCCAAACCTCACCCGGCCTCCTTGATCCTCGGCATCAAGCTCCCTGCTCGACCCTTGATCACTCGCTGTTGACAGTCTGTTAGCATCTCCACCCTGTACAAACAAGACAAGCCAAAACAAGAACGCGACACACTGCTGAAACCCTAGGCAGCCACACCTTTACTCCACATCGATACCCTCGATGCACTCCACAATATCTTCGACCACTTTCTCTTAGTCGCTCATCCTTGCCAATAAGTCATCATCAAGACTAAAAGCACCCATGGTTTCTCAATCTCCCCCTTATGAGTGCATTAACAACCTCAAAGCAAAGACATGATGAGATATCAAGTTCCACGCACAAGTGACCATAAAAACTCACAAAATAGCAAAACATGTCACTTGGTAAAAGATCTTGCTTGGGCAAAAACCTTATGCAAGGCAAAGCAAAAGCAAAAGCATCAAAAGCGCATTGCCATCAAAAGCATCAAAAGTGCATGCCATAAAAAGCGCATCGCATCAAGCAAAAGCATCAAAAGCGCATGCATCAATCGCATCAAAAGCAGGCACAAGCATGCAATTTAATATGAAAGCTCCCCCTTAACCAAGCAATCAAAGCTCCCCCTTAAACAAGCAATCCAAAGGTCAAAGCATCATGTATATCATTTCTCTCCCTTTGACAATTCAGGCATCAAGGAGATAAAAAGATGCAAAGAGGGGAAAAGAGGGTAAAGTAGCGATGTGAGCTTCTGAAACATGAGCAGCTGCAATTACTGTACCAACAAGTATTCGCCTCGAATATCATCTTAAAGTACTAAAAGACATCCTCATATTAATATCATCTAAACAAAAAGCATGAGTAAGCATTTTCAGATTTTAGCAAATAAAAGCATTACCGCTCAGACTAGTATACTAGACATGTCAAGGCATGAGATGCAAAAGCTAAGCAAGCACACAGTAGATAAGCGTATCCCACATCAAGGTGCTTCAGCAAACATGATATGCAATGAATTTCAATTATCAAGTTTTTTTTTCATTTTTGTGTCATGGGTTATTTGCATGTCAACCTTATGCTAACCGACCATGCTAAGCCACGTAGAAACCATCAGAAGCTTAAAGTAATGGTCTCAGTATACACTCAATGTCCCGGTTCATACAAAAGTGCTATGGTAAGTCGTCTAGAACAAAGTAGTGCGACAAAGCAAACCCACCTGGATCTTCTCAAAAGTTAGCACACAAAAGCATGAATATCATTCATTTCCATTTTCATTTTCCTTCATTTTCTATTTTTCATTCAATTTCATTTTCATTTTTTATGAACTCATGTTGCGTATCAACATCCAAGTAAAAGGACCTAGCTATCAGCTGTATAAAAGTTAGCAAAAGCACTCAGCCAATCCATGCTAAATCCCAGACTAAGCAGTGACCATTTTCAAATTTTCACAAATAAAAGCCATGCTCATGTCAAATCTCAGATGAATACATGCCAAGTAGTCAACAATATTAAGGACCTATTTGGGACTGCTCTGCTCCACGTTTTATAGCTCCGCTCCATAAACGTCTAGCCAAACAGGTTCAGATCCCAGTTTTTGGATCCACGAAAAATGCAGATCCACGACTCCGCTCCACGTTTTTTGTGGAGCACCTCAGGAGGTGCTCCGCAGATTCAGTTTTTAAAACAAAACGTGGAGTTCGGGGTAATTTACCAACCAATACTATTATAAACTTATTGATTCACTTTTTAGTTGATATTTATTACTTTTTCATTTAGTACTATCTATATTAACTTTTTAAATGTTACTGTTGACTTTTATCACAAATTTTGATTATTCATTTTATTCAAAAAAAATTGAAATATCATTTATTTTGTTATAATTTGTTTTAATATTGAAGGTACTTCGATTATAACTTATATTTTTGTATATTTACATATTTTTTTTGATAAGATGAATGATTAAATTTTGTGATAAAAGTCAATGACGTTATTTAAAAGTTAATGGAGGGAGTACTAATTTAATATGTTTTACATAATGGACATGAAAAATAATATAATTGGAGATTTATGAATAAACTCCGGGGAAAATAATACATTCCTACCAAATTCTACTCTTCTTGAATCTGAATTCCCTCCGCAAGCCAAACAAGTGCAAATACTCCACAGTGGAGCAACAACTCCACTCTAGATCTGATTCTAAGTGAATTCCGTGGAGTGGAGCAAATTTTAAGAGAGTGGAGTAGTCCCAAACAGGCCCTAAGAATAGATGCAAGTTTCGAAAATGGAACCTTCAAAACTTGTAGAACAGATCATATATAGACATTCGCATCAAGTTCTATAGTGAAATCACAAGATATCTGGCTCTCAAAATCGCATACAGCAGGGGCTAGCGCAGATCTATTCTTCAGCCTCTGTAGCCGATCCGGCAAAGAGCAGGCGCTTTGTTCATCATCACGCATGCAGCAGCAAAAGTTGTTCAGCCGATCAAAGCTTCCAAGAAGCAAAAAACGAAATTTCATTTGTTGATTGTTCTGGATTTCTTGGTTCACCGAATGACAGCCATGGAGGGGAGGGGATATTTATCCCAACAACTCCATGTTCTAGAAGGTACTTTTTGCACAAAGCCCCCTAAAAAACCCTAATTACAAAACTGAAAATACAAATAGAAAATACCCTAATTACCCTAGAAAATTACAAATGACCCATCTTTAGAATATTTTCAGAATATTTGAACTCAAAAAATACTCTAAAAATTTGACACTAAGACACTAAAAATTTAAACTAACATTTCGACACTATTTTATTGAAAAAGTAAAAACATTGAATGTTTCGACGGTTTTCAGCAAAAACTGATAAAGCCTTTTAGCTCCTCGACTCGTGACACCGCTCCGCGACTCTGAGCGTCAGCAAGCCACTTCCGCTCTCGATCCCCTAGAGCCGCGCGAATGCTTGTCCTGGCCTCCCTCTCGCGAACACGGTCGACACGCCATCGCAGGTAGCCATCCGTCCATCAGTCGTCCGTCTGAGTCTCGCTCTGTCTCTTCATGCACTCTTGAGATCTACCCAAACTTCGCCCGACCTCCTTGATCCTCGGCATCAAGCTCCCTGCTCGACCCTCGACCACCCGCTGTCGACAGTCTATTAGCATCTCCACCCTGCACAAACAAGACAAGCCAAAACATGAACACGACGCACTGCCGAAACCCTCAGCAGCCACACCTTTAATCCACATCGATACCCTCGATGCACTCCACAATATCCTCGACCACTCTCTCTCAGTCGCTCATCCTTGTCAATCACTCATCATCAAGACCGAAACCACCCTTGGTTTCTCATGGGCCTTTGGCCCTATAGGGCTTCAGCTCAGCCAATATGTGTGTTTTTGGCCCAAATTACCAAAATTGGTATTTTGACAATCTTAACCACTAATGCCTTTTTGCTATCAACACATGCCCCCTGCCTTTTAGTGAACTAAGTGAACTAAAAGCATAAAAGATGATACCTCTCATATCGGCCTTCCAACATCTTCAAGCTGTTTGCCACACACTTGGAAAGTACCTTTTCAAGTATCTACCGTTCAAAGCTATTCGAAACCGCTCTCCTTGCAGAGACTCTAACACATATGCATTGCCTGGAGCAATTTTGGCTATTTTGAAAGGACCTTCCCAGCTAGGTGACCATTTACTAAATTTAGGGCTCTTAGTGCCTAAGGAAAAAATCGTCTTCCAAACCAAGTGACCTACTTGAAACGATTTTGGTTTAACCTTCTTATTGTAGGCTTTAGCTACTCTCCTCTTGTCTAATTCTATAGCTTCTAAAGCCCCCAACCTCTTATCGGTCACTTCTTCTATATTGTCTTTTAAAAGAGTCTCATACTCGTCGGCCGATAAGCCATCTTTCTTTAGAACTCTCAAAGAGACAAGATGTACTTCTATAGGTAGAGCGGCTTCTTGTCCATACACTACTAGAAAACCCCCCTGTAGCTACGCCGTAGTAGTAACGCCATGTAAAAGCATCTCTACATCCACATATAAAGATGCTTGTTGACACGATTTTGAAAGCATGTCAGATTGTTATGATAATAGACACGCTTATACTGTTACGAATCATACGAAGACATTTTTTGACACGCTATTGAAGTCATCTCAAAATGACACGACGTTAGACACGATTTGAAGCGTCATTATCACACATAGACGTTGTAAAGTGTATCAAACATTTGTTTATAGCTAGGTATAGATGCTTTCTAACTTGATTAGAAAAGCGTATTGAATTGATACAAAGTTTAACATGCTATCATTCCGCGAATAGCATGTAGATTAGTCGTAAATCGTATCAAATAACCATCAATAGAAAATAACACGGACATAAACACGCTTTGAAGTGTTATTATCCTCTTGACACATTTTAAAGCATATCAAACAATTGTTTGTAATCGCGCCTCGCTCTTTAGTCCCACCTCGCTAGTTTGAAGCAGTGTGAGTGGTGGGCTGCCTATAAAAGCAGGGCGAGGGGCACACCTTAGCAGCACAAATCTAATGCGTTTTGCATTAGTATTATGTCAAGAAATAAAATTATGTTTGAAGTTTGATACACATATTAAGTAATGATTTATTTTATGGTTATTTTCTATAGATAACCATATTGATTTCGGATATCCGGATAAGATTTTTTCTGATTTGGACGGAAACTATCCGATTCATTTTCATCCCTAGCCACGTCACGTGCCACGTCACGTTCCACGCTCTACAAATTCGTCTCTATACTTATTACTGCGCAATAAGGCGTCCTTATAAAACACATCTATATTATTAGACATGATTTGTATATGTATCTATAAATTGTATCTATAATTATTAACGTGAATGAAATGTCACAATACTACGTAACTAAACCACTACAGACGTTTTATACATGTGTCTACTAAATTGTATCTAACTTTATAGATATGCAAATAACGTGTTTATAGACTGTCTCTTTCTTTCATAGCAACGCATAAATAATTCATCTCTACAAGGTCTAACGCGGTACGTACGAAGACGCTTCTAACACACTTTATGAACGCGTGTCTATATTAACATAGAGATGAAATAAAGCATGTCTATACCCTAATTCTGGCGTAGCTACAGGGGGGGTTTTCTAGTAGTGATACACCAACTCATATGGACTAACTTTGGTAGCACCGTGCTTCGCAATTCTACAAGCCCATAGTGCCTCGGAAAGCACTTCATGCCACTTCATAGGGAACTCTTCAATTTATTCTTAATAAGTTTAATCACAGTTTTATTACTAGACTCGGCCTGACCATTAGCCTAAGCATAGTATGGTGAAGAGTTTATCAGCTTAATACCATAAAATTCAGCAAAGTCTCTCACTTCTTCAAAAACAAATGAACTACCTTGATCTGTACTAAGAGTTTGGGGAATGTCGAATCTATGTATGATGTGCTTCAAGATAAAGTCAAGTACCTCGTTGTGAGTCATATTCTTGAGAGGCACGACTTCGGTCCATTTGGTGAAGTAGTCTGTCGGCATCAACACGAACCGATGCCCTTTTGAAGAGAGAGGGTGAATTTGGCCGATGAAGTCCAAACGCCAACCTCAGAACGGCCATGGCTTGACAATAGGGTTAAGTAATGAAGCAGGAGCTAACTGAATATTACTAAACTTCTGACACGCCTCACATCCTCTATAATACTTAAAACAATCCTTAGTCATATCTGCCAGTAGAAACCCGCTCTCTTGAGCATCCAACTCATTTTCTAGGCCGACTGATGAGTGCTACAAAGTCCTTCATGGACTTCTCCCATAGCCACTTGGGACTATTCATTGTCTAAACACTTTAATAGTACTCCATCAATAGTTCAACGATATAGTGTATCTCCTAGCAACACAAATTTAAACGCTTGCCGCCGAACTTTCCGATAAACCCATTGACCAGGGCCTTTTAAATACTAGACGATTGGAGTTCTCCAATCGCCCTTATGGGCCCCTGAGGGTTTTGCTAGCTCACCCCCTAGAATAATGTCAAAGCTATTGATTTCAGAGTGCCCCCCGAGCCCTTCTTGCCTCTGCCGAAGCCTACTTGGACTGGCTGCACGAAGCCTGTCAGGCCGAAGCCTCCTATCGAAGGGTTCGGGTTCCCGAGAAACCTCACTGTCTAGGGGACTTTGGCGCATGGGCTCCGATGCGCAAGACCCTTCGGTGGATGGAGTACTCTAGCCCTGGGGCCCCGCCGTGCGATGGTCTCTGGCGGCCGGAGGGGTCTGACATGGAGGGTTTGGTAGCCCTCACGTCTGTTCGAAGCTACCGGCTTCGGCAGTGAGACTAAACATCGACTTTTCTTGTACAGAAAACTTTGCTCTCCTGACTTGGTAGCCAGATGCTTGCCGAGCCAAATAATTTGCAATGGAATTGGCCTCTCTTGACACATGAGAAATTTTGAAGTCATCAAAAGTAGCAACTATGTCTAGGCACTTATCCAAGTAACTATTTAGCAAGCCATTAAAATATTGAGCACTCTTTACTTATTGCACTACTAGCAGGGAGTCACCATGCGCATGAACATGCTTAACACCCATGGATGCCAACAATTCAAGTCCTAGTAATAGAGCCTCATATTCAGCTTGGTTATTAGCAGAGGAAAACTCCAAACGAGCCGAGGTTTCAAAATGCATTCCACTAGGTGATATGAGAACCACCCTAATACCTTGTCCACTTTTGTAAGCTGAACCATCAAAGTAAAGTTTCCATGGTACTACCTCAATTAGAGCAACGTTGTCACTCCGACTGACATCTATGTGGTGATCAACTATAAAGTTAGCGACAATTTGGCCTTTCATAGCTCTTAGGGTTTCATAGGCCAAATCATACTCAATCAAAGCGTATGCCCACTTCTCGATTCTTCCACTTAGAATCGGCTTTTGCAACATGTGTTTTATAACATCGGATTGGTAGACGACAACACATGTAGTGGGGAGAAGATAGTAGCACAATTTGGTACATGCGTAGTAAAGTTATTGTTTGGGGAATATACTTCATCCCTAGGATCTTCAAGATTACAAAACAAAGACAACTCATGAGCTCGGAGTCCAAGACTTGTCACCGTACTGACGTAAAGTTAAGGCTGGAGGGTCTGCCCAGACTCCAGTTTGAAGATACACTTCGAAGGCTCCACCTCCACAGTGGAAAACAACCAGCAATGATAGAAGACTTATCTTCTTTCCGATTAAATTAGTCTTTTACCATTTAGGCCCTATTAGGGGTACCAAAATAGTTTCCACTATGTAGGTTGTAACTGTGGGGTAAAAAGGTCTTTTCGTTAATGTTTTTACCTATAAATACCCCCATTCTCGCCCTATAATAGGCATCGAATACTCACATATTCAATACAGAACTTCGAACTATTTCGAGCTATTATCCTTCATGGAGGCTTGAGATAGTCCGCTCCTACAAACACTTCGTTTGTCACACATACATTTTCTTAAACCTGTTAGCGTAATCTTTTACACCAATAGTTGGCGCCGTCCGTGGGGAACTTAGTATGAAAACTTCGTTCTCTACAAACTTCTTTCTAGAGCCATGCCTCCTAAACGGAGCTCAGGTGGTAGTCCCCTTCGGAGGTCCCCTCGGACCTTTGGAGTGAGATCTTCTAATATGGTTGAGGTCGGAGGACCTTCTATAGTTCCCCCACCTCAGACCCCCGAAATGAACACTCTTCCTCGAACATACGAAGCCCTTCAAGGACTCCATCTATGGTTCGAACCGACATATCTTCTCCTATAGCTCCGAATGTACTCCGAACTGACCTGTTCAGTTCTCAAGACCCGGAAGTTCCTTCCGGAAGAAATGAAGACTGCCTTGATGATGTGGCAACCTAGATGGCCAATCTTCAAGCTGAAGTGACAAGGTGGAGGCAGGAAACTGTAGATAGGCTTTGTCCCAAACTACCCTTGTCATCCCGGAGGTGCCTCAAGATGATGACCCTTCTTTCTATCCCAAAGCCCCCGAGAATGCTTCTTTTGATAGTGAATCTCCGCTGCACCCTGACTTACAAAAGGTGCGCTTTGACCCCAAGTTCAAAACATCAAAGCTCTGTAAGTACTCTGGGGAAGAAAATCCAGGGGAGTTCTCTCGTTCATATGCTTTAGCGATCGAAGCCAGCGGATGGGTTCGGGATACAATGGCAAACTGCTTCCCCTTGCGCTTGAAGGAGTTGCTTTGCGTTGGTTCTGGTCTTTAAAGCCAGGATCAATTAAATCCTGGGAGCATTTAAGAAAAAAATTCATAAGTAACTTCAAGGGTACTTTTGTACCCCCTATGTATACTGGGAGTCTCTTTCAGGTGAAGCAGCAATCTGGAGAAACTTTGAGGCAGTTCTTTAAGCGCTTCGCTCATACGAAGTCACAAATAAGAGGACTGTTTGCATCATCCGTGGTCGATGCAGCCCGAGAAGGAGTCACCCATGCAGGCCTCCTCGACAAGTTTCACCAGAAGCATATATCCTCCGTAGCACAATTGATGGCTTATTTTGAGGAGTATGCTAGGTCGGAGGAAGGATGGCTTCGAAGAACAACCTCGTCTTTACCAATTGTCCAAGAAGTTAAGCTCAAAGTGAAAACTTCAACACCTTCGCAAGGGCCCAACTTCGACAACCAGCATGACAGGCATCGAGGGCAAAAGCATCCTCACTCCGAAGTCCTGAACATTGCTCCTTCTCCACAAAATTTTTCCCCTAAGAGTCCACAAGCTTCTGGAAACAAGGTCAGTGGCTGGAGGCCGCCAAGGAAGCCAGCTGGCAAGGGCCAGGCCTTCTTCTGCTATGTTCACGGTGAAAACCGAAGTCACGCTACTGATGCATGCAAGTCTATACTAGCGTTAAGAAGCGAGTACCTCGAAAGGAGCTCTGGTCGAGGCACTACTGACTCAGCCCCCCCCGAGGCACGTCCGGAGCCTGTGCAGGCTGTCGTACGTGTAGACAACTTCGATCCCCCAAGACAACCTCTGGTGGCAAGTGTTATGCCACCTACGAAGCAAGAGGATGCTCAAGACCGGGGAAAAAGAGTGGTCATTCCTATCTCCGGAGGAGGAACCCTAGGCAGCATGTCAAAAAGGCAACAGAGAGAGTATGTTCGAGAAGTAGGCCATATTGGGACCTCTTCGTCGACAACTGCAATGCCCAAGTGGTCCCATGTGCCTATATGCTTCTCTGCATGTGGGATCGGAATGGCGAATAGAGGGGGGGTGAATAGACGCCTCAACACTTTCTTTCGAATGTCATGGCCTACTCAAATCACCCAACACAACTCTAAGAACTCAAATTCAAGTTTCAAACAATCAATACAAAAATTGAGCTCCTCAAGATGAAAAATCACAAATCAGCTTTGATTCAAGATTCTTAAACAACAACTATCAAAAACACTCACTCTAGAGATCAAATTTAAGTTTAAAAAGTAACTCAGATTGTTCCAATTCAATCACAAATGAGATTCAATCACTTCTGAAATTTTTTCGTACGATGAATAGTAGTGGTAACTACAATAACGAGCATATGTCATTTTTAATTTTAGATTGCAAATTTCAATTTCAAACAAGTTTCAGATCAGCATACTATATATCAAACTTTGTCAACCTTGCTAGAATCTGAATTTCAATAAGCAAAACAATAAAATCAGTATTTGGTAGAATACTCAACACATCATTTATTGTTGTAGTTCCGACAAGACTGAAATGACTAACTTCAGAACATACAGCAATGAATCAATATCTATTTAGAGAATAATCTGAATTCTGACCAAAGATGTTTTCTCCACAAGTGACACAAATCTGAAACAGATTAGAATAAAACAGTAACTACTGTTGCAAATTAGACACTCAACAGGGAAAAATAAATTCAGACCAGATAATACCCTTCTCAGCAATTCTTTCAAGCAATTCAAATGAGCAACTAAATTTAACCATCTTTGAAACTCAACACTGATTCTGAAAGCTCAAACACTTGATTCAGATTTCACTAGTCTAGAATCCAAATAAATTTTAATCTTCAAAACAGATATAGAACTGAAAACTTTGAACCTCAGATTCACAAATTTATCAGACTAAACAACTTCAGATTTAGACAAGAAGCACTTTGATCAGTTTCACTATTTGTTAGCAAATACATAATGTGCTGATCAAGTTTTGACAATAATTCAGACTCTAAAAGGATTAGAGCAGAGCTGAAATACAATAGCAATGCACTGATTCAGATCAAAAGGTTTAACTCAGAATATTTCTCAAGATCTTGATTGGAAATACTGAGTTACCATTTGTTTTCAGCTCACAAAATAACTTAAGATTTAGACTAAACTTGCCGATACATTCTCAGAATAGATCTCAAATTAAAACTAGTCCAACTTCAATTTGATTTCTAGCAGATAGCAACCAGAACAGTTCACCAGACTTGAATCAAATCAACATCAGCAAAAGAAGATTCAAATCAGTTTCAATTGCTAGAACTTTTAAGATATTATGCTAGCTGATCTCAGGAACAGAATCAGACTTCACTCCTTTTCAGATACACAATTCAAATAGCAGAATCAGATCAGTCTAAACAGATTAGAGAAAGACACTTTTGAAACTCACTGAAAAACTGAACAGAACTCACTGAATGTTCATGTGAACAAGAACCAGTAGAACAGAATGAAGCCAAATGAACAACCAGGTTAGATGCACAATAATTTCTCTGTATACAGAACTACAAGACTCTCCACAAGAGTTTAATTCAAACCAGGAGAGAAATTACTGTTTAACACAATAAGACACTAGCAGAAACCATATTCAAATCATCCACATATCACACACATATGATCAGTTTCAAGTCATACATACACATGATTGATCACAAGATACAACGGAACTACACATAAAAGACTAGATAACCTGGAACTTAAAGAATAAACAGTGCCTAGTCATGAGATTTATCTGAATATAATACTGATTGCAGGTTTAACCACATCTATAAAAATTATACTGAATTCAGGATATTATCTTCACAAACACAGACATTTCAGATCATCAAAAATCGTAGATAAAAAGATGAAGAACTTATCTGAGCAGATGCTGAAAACAGCCGTTTCCTGGATGGTGAACAACTTTCCCTAAAACCAAACTGTAGCGATTCAGACAAAATCTCTTGGCGCACTGTAGTTTGTCCAGAAAAATGCTAGAACAAGATTTTCTATCTTCTGATCAAATTTTGTTTTGATTCTGAGTGCTCAAGGTTGTTTGGCCAAGGGGCAGGGGATTAAAATAACCCACCTGCCCAAGTTCTAGAAGTCTGACTTTTTCAGATTGCCCCCTACACAATTCTGAAAATAAAAAACTGAAAAATACCATATTTAACTCTAGAAGAAAAAATACAAATGACCCCTCTTTAGTATATTTTCAGAATATATACATTCCAAAAATACACTAAAAGTACACACTATGACACTAAAAATTTAAACTAAAACTTTGACACTATTTTATTAAAATAGTAAAAATGCTTAAAATTTCGATGGTTTTCGGCAAAAACCGACAAAGCCTCTCTCGATCGTCGACGCCCGTCGTCAGTCCACGAACTCGACCGCCAGCAAGTCTCTCCCGCTCTAGATCCCTCGAGCCGCCTTGTCACTTGCACTGGCTTCCCTTTCGCTGACTCGAACTATACTTTGTCTCGATCAATCTCCAACTCGACGTCCCGTTTGACCTCCATGCGTACATCCGAGTCCACTCTCGACTTCGACTGACACCCTCGACAATCTGGCATTAGACTCCCCATCTAACCCTGATCCCGTGCCGTCGACAGTTGATGAGTAACTCAAGCCTGCACACACGAGACAAACACAGACACACACACCAACTCCAGTACATCCAGACTCAACTCATGAACTCAACTTGTCAATCACTCATCATTCCATTGAACACTAGTGACACACCTCACTATGTTCCTCACTGCAGCTGATGCAGCAGGTATAAAATTCCCCCATGCAGACCCCCTTGTCATTACTGCCGATATTGCAGGAACAGAAGTTCAGAGAGTACTAGTCGATGGCAGAAGTTCTGCAGATATTATCTTTGTTTAAGCCTTCGACCAGCTCTGCATCTCCTAGAAGCATCTCCTCCCCGCAGCTCGTCCCCTTCAAGGCTTCGCAGGACCTCCTCTTGATGCCCTCGACCAAATAGGTCTTGAGGTTGCCTTCGGAGAGGGGCTCTTGGCAAGGACGGAGGAAGTAATTTTCGATGTTGTGGATGCCCCTTACGCTTATAATGTCATCTTCGGAAGGGGCGTGTTAAATCAATTTGGAGCTATGGCGCACCATAATTATTTATGCATGATGATGCCCACGCAAGCAGGAGTGCTTATTGTCTTCGGTGATCAAGCCACTACGCGAAGGGCAGAATACGGCCATGGCCCACCTCTTGATCCAAGACAAGTGAATAATGTGCATGGCAATTCGGAGGATATCCTTGCATCAAGCGATTCTTCGAAGATATCCTTTCCAAGGCCAAGTCCCGAAGGATAAATTATAATGAAGATTATTGTAAAGGACGGTAAAGACTATCCCTTTCAGTTTGGCAAAGAATTGCCTTCGGAAATTGTGACTACACTGGAAGAAGTAGTTAGAGAGAATTTGGATGTCTTTGCTTGGTCCAATGAAGACATTCCAGGAGTTAGCTGAAATATCATTGCGCATAGTTTGCTTGTGAACCCAAGGGTTCAGCCTGTTAGGCAGGGGCTCCGAAAATTATCAGCAGAAGTGGAAAAATTGTTGAAAGCTGGGATTATCAGAGAAGTAGCTCATACGGAGTGGTTAGCCAATCCTGTCTTCGTCAAAAAGAAGGCCTCCGGAAAATGGCACATGTGCATTGATTTTACATCCTTGAATAAAGCATGCCCACGTGACCCCTACCCCATGCCCCATATAGATCAATTAGTTGACTCCACTGCTACTTCGGAGTTATTGAGTTTCCTTGACATGTATTCTGGATATCATAAAATATGGTTAAAGCGCGAAGATGAAATCAAAACAAGCTTCATAACTCCTTCGGGAGTCTTCTGCTATATAAGAACACCCTTCGGCTTGAGAAATGTCGGGGCAACTTTTTCAAGATTAATTGCTAAGGCTCTAGGTCACCAAATAGGCCGTAATGTCGAAGCCTATATGGATGACATTGTAATAAAGAGTGCTTTAAAGCACCAGCGTAGTCTAGACTTAGCAGAAACATTTGAGAGCCTCCGAGCATGTGGAGTCCGCCTCAACCCTGAAAAATGTATCTTCAGGGCTCAAGCTGGAAAACTGTTAGGGTATTTAGTTTTGAGCAGGGGAATTGAAGCTAGCCCAACTCAAATAACTTCATTGCAAAGAATGGCTCCGCCAGATAATTTAAAATAGGTTTAGAAACATATTGGATGCCTCGCAGCACTCAACAGATTTCTAGCAAGGTCCGCAGAGCGAAGCCTTCCCATATTCAAAGCTTTGAAAGGGTCCGAAGATTTTGCATGGACACTAGAGTGCCAAAAGAGTTTTGACAATATTAAAGATTATCTCAGCAACCTTGCAACGCTCATTGTGCCCATGGCAGATGAAACCCTTCTTCTTTATCTTGCGCAATGAGCTCCGCTGTCAGTGCGGTCCTTGTTCGAGAAATGGATCTCAATGGGAAGTTGGTACAAAATACAGTATATTTTGTATCTGAAGCTTTATCCGGAGCAAAAACAAGATACTCTGAGCTTGAAAAATTCACTTATGCTTTGGTAATGGCTTCAAGGAAATTGCGACCTTATTTCTTAGCGCATAATGTAATTGTACCAACTTCTTATCCTTTGGGAGATATGCTTCGAAGCAAAGACTCTACGGGGAGGATTGGAAAATGGGCCATCGAGCTAGCACCCTTCGGCATCTCCTTTGTAGCAAGGACAATAATCAAGTCACAAGTGGTGGCAGATTTTGTAGCAGAATGGACTCCGTCTGTAGTCTGGACTCCAGAAAAATCAAGCGAAGGAATTTGCACCATATACTCCGATGGAGATTTTCAAGCATTTGGAGCAGGTGTTGGAGGAGTGATAATTTTACCTTCGGGACAAAGAGCAATGTACTCCGCAAGGCTCAATTTTAAGTCCACCAATAATATTGCGGAGTACGAGGGAATTTTGTTAGGACTTCGAAAGGCGCGTGCTCTTGGTGATACAAGAGGTGTTATAAAAACAGATTCTCAAATTGTAGCAGGGCATGTTGATAAAAGTTTTCAAGTCAGGCATCTGCAACTTGCAAAATATCTAGAAGAGATCCGTAAGATCGAAGCAGCATTCAAAGGGATTTCTGTCCGAAGTATACCAAGAGCTAACAATGTACAAGATGATATCCTAGCAAAAGCTGCAGCCAGAGACATAGATATTTCGGAAGGGGCTTTTTATGAAGAGCTTACTTCGCCTTTGGTGCCCCAACTCCCTCCTGCAAAGGTCCTCTGCATTCTGAACACTGACTGGTGGAGTTTGATCATGGAATTACTGCAAAGGCGAAGACAACTTACCTAAAGGCCCAAAGCTTTCAAGATTGCAATTAAGAGTCCGGAATTATCACATTATCAACGATATTCTTTACAAGGCAAGAGTATGTTCCCCCTACTCCGATGTATTTCTCAAGTTGAAGGCCAAGATATACTCCGAGAAATTCATGAAGGCCTTTGTGGTAGCCATCTTGCCCCTCGAGCTTTGGCAGGAAAAACACTTTGCTAGGGGCTTTATTGGCCTACAATAGTAGTTGATGCGGAGGCTTTGGTTTGCACTTGCCAAGGTTGTCAATGGATGGGAAGATTAAGTCATCGTCCGCCAACACCTCTTCAAGTTATTACTCCAGTTTGGCCCATGGCTAGATGGGGCATGGATCTCATTGGCCCTTTTCTAATGGAAAAAGGAAGTTTAAAATTTGCGGTGGTAGCAATTGAATATTTTTCCAAGTGGATCAAAGCAGAACCCCTCACAGCTATCACTTCGAAAAATGTACAAAATTTTTTTTGGAAGAATATTATATGCAGGTTCGGAGTGCCTCGACAGTTGACAATCGACAATGACACCCAATTTGATGCCGAACCCTTGAGAGAGTTCTGCGAAGTCTTGGCATAGAAATGTGTTTTGCAGTTGTTCGTCATCGTCAATCTAATGGAGCCGTCGAGCAAGCTAACGGAAACATTTTATCAAGCCTGAATCGAAGGATAGTAGGATTAGCAAAGGGGCTGTGGACCAAAGTGCTCCCAAATATTCTATGGTCCATTTGGACCACTGAAGTAAGGTCGATAGGTTTTACTCCTTTCAGATTACTATTCGGAGATGAAGCCATGGCGCCGACGGAGCTTAAAGGAGGATATCTTCGCACCATCGAACCTGAAAAAGAAGATGAAAGACAAGCTTTGCTAGATCTAACGGAAGAAACAAGGCTTCGAGCTGTTGCAAATCTGACGAAGTATCAACATCAGACGAAGGCTTGGTTTGACCCGAAGATTAAACTTAATGAACTTAAACCATGTCATTTAGTTTTGTGAAGCATCATAGTGCCAGGGAAATTAGGAACTAATTGGGAATGTCCATATATCATCCTTCGTTCAGGATGCCCTGGTTCTTTTAAGTTAGCTAATTTAGAAGGTGAAGAATTAAAGCATGCCTAGTATGCAGAGCACCTTAAGCGATATTTTCCATAGGGGCTCCTTGTAATCATTTGTAAATACCTTCTGAATAAATAAAGCTCATGGTTCAGATAATGCCTACTTCTGAAACATACCCTACTTCTAGTGGATGCATTAGAAGAACGAAGTTGATTGTGAAGGAAAGTGTCATTCATTTGAACCAATTTTACGGACTTTGAACTATTGGTTCGAAACTTCCGACAAGGTGGGAAAGCCACAAAAAACGGATTCCAAGCCACCGACTTGAAAGCATCCGTAAAAAGAGTCCAAGGAGACCACAAAAGAGGATTCCAAACCACCGGTTTGATAGCATCCGTAAAAAGAGTCGAAGGAGACCAAACAAAATAGACTCTGAGCTAATAGCTTGAAAACATCTGTAAAAAGAGTACGAAGTGACCACATTCAAAAAAAAGAGGTACTAAGTTACCAGTTTTCAGACTCCAAATTAGTAGAGTCGAAGATATTTTCGAGGTCTTTAGTGACCATTTTTGGACTCAGTCCTTAATCTTTAATATGATAAGAGGCTCCGAGCCTCCAAAATTGTACTCATAACTAACGTTATCTTCGTTGTGCGTAACCACCTTCGATCAAATTTCGGAGGTGCTTACACCCAAAGAGGGGCTAGGAAGTAGTGAGACAATTTTGAAACATTCTAGTTTATATTATTTAAACAGATTAAATTATATCATGAAAAATATGTGTATATAGCAAGAAGGAAATGAAGACCTCTTCGATCCCTATAACTACTATCAAAATTAGCACGACTTCGAAGGCAACTTGTCCTGGAGCCTAGAGTTTTTTGAACTTTGTGCTTAACCCTTTTCCCTTCTTTCGAAGCTCGTAAGTCTTCTTGTTCTTGCTGAAATTCAGCCCAGGTCCGAAGTCGTTCGTGGCTTCTTTCCCAGCTTCGAAGTCGTTCAGGGCTCTTTTCTACTTGTTCTTTATCAGCATTTTCTTCTCCGGACCATTCAATTTCCTCAGAAGATGAGGTTTCTAAACTAACTTCCTTTTCTTCCTTTTTAATATAAGCTAATACTTCTTTACATATATCGGGTATAACTTTCCCAGAGCTTCCCCTAGGAATTGAAAATCGAGGACGCTTGTGAGGTCTTAGAGCTTCGAAGGTGGCCCATTGTAGACAAAGTTCTTCGTTAATCTCTAACACTTCGAGATCATCCAAAAAAGGTTGGAAATCCTAAAAACATTTCCAAATAAGTCTTTTCATTCATAAAAGAATAAAATCATAAGTTTTTACATAATTGGGGTCCTAAGGAGAGCTTAACCTTCGGGTCCGAAGGAGGCTTGCAGCTTGAAGGCTGCAACCGCGTTATTTTTGATGTAGCCCTTCATCAATCCTTGTCTTGATAGAAGATCGACCTTCAGCTCTCCAAGATGGTTGAAAGGCCTCCCAAGCTGCGGCCACATTGGCAGAAGGAGTCAACAGTCGGTCGTCACCAAAATTGACGGGGGCTGCTTCAAGCTCCGGAGCAACGGATAGTCCAAGATATGTGTAGTAACGAAGTACTCCGAGAGCAGCTACTTGGCCGGAGATTTCTCCATACCGAGTACCCGCTGTCTTCATAGTCTTCGCCGCTGCTTGGATCATCTTCAACCTCCGTAGCAGAGAGTCATTGCCAGTCGAAGAAGAAGCACAAGAAGTGCCAAAGTACTCCAAGATACCCCGAAGGGCATCCATGATGTCTGAAGCCACCTTCTCACACATTATCTTCTCTTCAGACAAAAGGTTCTTTGACGAAGTCAGCTCGTCTGTCACAGATGTTAGTCTAGCTATCTCCATCATTAAAGAATTCTTCTGTCCGAGCAGTATTTTGGCGTCCTCCGTCAATTTCAGCTACTCCTCTCGGAGCTTGACCATTTTAGCCCCCTCAGTTGTCTTCTCTCTTCGCAGCCTTTCCACTTAGGCCCGAAGAACAACTCGCTCAGCCTCAAGCTCATTGTTGGCAGCCTCTAAGCTAATCCTAGCTTTCTTCCAAGCTTGAGGTCTGAATCTCGGAGCTAGCAAAACTCCCTTGAAGAGCTCCTACTTTCTCTTTGAGCTGGTTGCACTCTCGCTCATGTGATATAGCCACAACTCGAGCTAGAACTACTTGTTGCGAAGGAAGAAAAAGAGCAATGTAAGTAAATTATTTACATTATGTTTGAACTAATTCTATTTTTGCAGATACTTCGTACCTGGTAGGCTGCCCATTCTAGAGCTATGTCTAGCTCCAACCCCTCATCTTCTCCAAGAGTGGAAACCAAGTCGGTCTCCCCAACTTCGCAACTAGCCCAAGCCAGAGGCTCTAGCAAAGTTCGAAGTCCAGTCCTCCGCTCCAAAAAAGGAGCTAGGAGGGGGATCCTGCACAAGGCACTCTGGTTGTCTTCGTTCGGAGATGGGCCGAAGCGTGGCGAGGCATCTTTGGAGGGCTCCATGGATTGGCCTCCCTCTGTAGATTCTAACGGGGTCCTCCCTAGAACTGGAGCAGGTAAAGGCCCACCTTTACCTTTACCTTTCCAGGACCCATCTTCATAGCTACTTCAGGAAATGGCTTTGGAGACACGACAGCCTCCAGCACAACCTCTGTAGTGAGGGTCACCTCCACTAGAACCGATCCTGTGAAAACTAAAGGTATACAATATTGCATAAATTTTGTAGGACACAAAGAAAAGAAGGAAAAAGAAAAGGTACTCAGCTAAAGCTTACCTCCGACATTTTGTTGCCGAATGAGCACTGAACTGCTCAGGGGCTCGAACATCTGGTCGAAGTCCTCTTCAAACTCCGGACTTTGAACCGAAGGATTAGCTGCCAAGACTTCTTCGACAACCACAACTATCACTTCGTCCAAAGGCGAAACATGGGCGTCCACAGTCTGAACTCCGCCTTCTCCCGCATTAGGGCTTCTACTTAACCAGGCAGGACGTTTCAAGTCTCTGCCTGCACGGGGTTGTCTTCAGCGATGTTCGCCGCTACCACGTCGTCTTGAGCGGGGACTTCAGCTCCCATCCGTGACTCCTCATCCCCTATTAGGAATGCTTCGAACTCCCTTCCCATTTCTATGATTGCTTCATCTTCGGTTTTCGAAGATGAAGTGAGGGATTTAGAAGGAGCAAGTGCCTTTGGTTTCTGGGCCACTTTCTTCACAGGCATCTTGGCTGGTGCTGAAGTCCCTGCTTCGGCCTTCCTCTTCTTTGGAGCTTCCTCAGAACTTCCCTAGTCCAGAAGAGTGGGAGATTCAACTCCAAGTACACTCCATAATCGGTTGAATCGCTCCTAGCTGCCAACCAACTTCACCCTCCACTCCTTTTCAGTAGGTGTAGGAGCCCCGAGGATCTTCTCTGTAGTCTGGACAATTTGTTATGGAGTGAGGGTGGCGCGAGGAGCTGAAAGATAAGATTTCCTTTCAGTTAAATCATTTTTATAAGAATCAATACTACATGTAAAACATTTTACAGGGCATTAGAGGTTACCTGCAGCTCTTGAAGGGATCTCTCGGAGTCCACACTCCAGATTCTCTTCAAAGTTTATCGGCCAACTAGCCATCAAGGGCGGAATCTGAAGTCCGATGTAATCCTCTGCTAAGTCCCGCATGCTCATGCGACGACTTATGGCTTGTAGCAGTCCGAGACGAGCTTTGAGCTGGCCTAGATCTGGATGGACCTTTGCTTCCCTCTGATAGAAGATGTCTTCGAGGGGTCCGGCCAAGGCATTATCCGCTCCTACCTCATCATAAAACTAGTGAAGGCCCAATATGTGTACCATCTGGTGTTGATGGCCTTCGCCGGGAACCGAGTTTGATATTCATCTCGAATCCGCAAGTTGATGCTGCCGAAAGCAATCACCGTCTTCTCTCCTCCGGCTCCCTGGTAAGTCTTCGGTTGGCAGGAGGCTTTGTGAAGTGCTGCAAAGATTTTAGCTCTCCCATCGCAACCTTCGGCTCGCATCGCCCAGTCGAAGATAGCTAGGCGTGCAATAGCATTGGGCAAAAGTTGAGGTAGAGTAACGTGGAACAATCTTAGTACCTCAGAGAGGAAATCCACCGCTGGAAGCCCCAAACTAGCTTCAAAGAATGCTTCGAACACGACTACCTCTCTGGCCCGTGGCAAAGGAATCACTTCTTTGCCGGTCTGGCGAATCTTGATCCCCGGACCCGTCTTCCCCACAATCGCCGCCGCAATGGACTTCTTCGAGCAAGTTGAAGGTCCCAGGCTATACGACTGGTCCATGTATTTGGCTGATGTAGGGAGGAGATCGTGAGGACCAGCCAGAGGAGGATTACCCGAAGGCGCTGCTGCTGCCACGGCCACCCTCGCTTGTTGCCTGGCCAAGGTCGAAGCAGGAATGAGAGCTTTGTGGCTGGTGTTCGCCATGAGAGAAGATGGGTTCGAGTTCGGGCTCAGGAAGCAGAAAAGGAGAAAATGCATGAGCAGTTGGTAAAGTATCCCAAACACACTCCTACCCTCTTATTTATAGTGTGAATTCGTAGGAAGTGTACTGTTCATATGTGCCTTTCCGTCTTCTTTACCGTTACAATTTATCATGACTCTTTGTGAAAAATCATGTCTCCAGAAACGAAGTGGTGGTGTAACTCTTTTTGAGAAAAGGGTAATGACTATTTCTGTGAGTCTAACGGTTATTTCAGATTCACAAAGATTTATTTTCGAAGCTACTTCAACGAGTACCTTCGCATAGAAGCTAGTTCAAAAATTGCAAATCTCCGAATGCTTCAAAGAATGGTAAATTTCACTAAGTCCTAGAGCATGAAAATATTTCTTGCGTATACTGCTCTCCTTGCCATACAGGTTATTCGGAGAAGCGTATTCGAGGGGCTACTATTGGTGGAAAATACTTCATCCTTAGGATCTTCAAGATTAAAAGACAAAGACAACTCATGAGCTCGGAGTCCAAGACTTGTCTCCATACTGACGTAAAGTTAAGGCCGGAGGGTCTGCCCAGACTCCGGTTCGAAGATACACTTCGAAGGCTCCACCTCCACATTGGAAAATAGCCCGCAAGGATAGAAGACTTATCTTCTTTCTGATTAAATTAGTCTGTTACCATTTAGGGCCTATTAAGGGTACCGAAATAGTTTCCACTATGTCGGTTGAACTGAGGGGTAAAAAGGTATTTTCCTTAAAGTTTTTACCTATAAATACCCCCATTCCCACCCTGTAATAGGCATCAAATACTCAGATATTCAATACAGAACTTAAGATAGTCCGCTCCTATAAACACTTCGTTTATCACACATACAATTTCTTAAACCTGTTAGCGTAATCTTTTATGCAATTTGTGATAAACATAAACATTCCACAAACGCGTACCTGGTTTCGGTGTCCAGTAGACAGCAGCTCAAAACGTGATGATGTACTCCTTTCCATCCACCTCCTGGGTTAGCACGGCCTCAATCACGCTATCTTCGGCAGCGATGTACAACCGAAACAGAATCTCGGCTTTGGGTGCTCTCACCACGGGTGGTGATGACAAACACTCCTTGATCTTTTCAAAGGCGCGTTGCTGACTTGCCCCCAAGTGAACTCAGCTTCATTCTTTAGTCGGAGTATGGGAACAAAGGCATCAATCTTACCAGACAAGTTAGATATAAAGCGACGCAAATAATTCATCTTACCTAGCAATTTCTGCACATCTTTCTTGCATGTTGGTGCTACATAGTTTCAAATTTTCTCAAGCCTCTTAGGATCGATCTCTATGCCCCTTTCATGAATAATGAAGCCTAAGAACTTGCCTGCCGACACGATGAAAGCGCATTTGACACTACTACAAAGCGATACTATAGCGGTGAGCAAAACCAACCTGTAGTGGCAGGCATCCAGTCCGCCACTGCTCTAATGCTACTGCTATCCCTGGTTAGCAGTGGCGGGCACGCTGACCTCATCTTCCCGCCACTACTATTGATAACAGTAGTGGCGGGCAGATGAGGTCAGCGCGCCTGCCACCACCGTGTCAACAGGAATAACTGGCGCGCTGACCTCATCTGCCCGCCACTACTGTTATCAATAGCAGTGGCGGGCAGATGATGTCAGCGCACCCGCCACCACTGTGTCAACAGCAGTAATGGGTGGGCTGACCTCATCTGCCCGCCACTGCTGTGTATAACCCATAACAAAGAATGTTGTGATCCATAATTCACAATCCCACAAACCAAAACACAGAAATTATATGCTTCACACAGCCATCCACATACACAACAGCAAAATATCCACATATCCACATACACATCCACAACAGCAACACATCAACACAACAACCATCCATCTCATCAATTTACAAAAAATTACAAAGTTTACATTATATGCTTCACACAACCATCTACATACACAGCAACAACAACAACAACACATCTCATCAATTTACAAATTTACATTTAATCACACATCAAGTCTAAAAAGTTTACATCTATCAAAATTTCAAAATTAACTATTGTTTCACAAATACATGCTCATGTGGTTTATGTTTTCTTGGAAGGCCAACTCATATCTTGGTTTGCCTTTTCATTCTTCCGGCCCAATCATACAGAGTTGGATGCTTGGCCACTTCACTCTCAGGATCGAACAATGCTCCAAGCTCATGAAGAATCTCATGCATCGTGAAGCGGCACATCCTTGATATGATTTCGTACATTTGTGATTATAAGAGTTGGCTCTTCTGGGCAACGGTTGATGAACCTGACGCCTGCATACGTAACATATAAGTACATACGCTGCAAGTTATATTAGATTAACACACAAGAAATCAACTTACTTCTTTAGTATCCTCAGATACTGTCCGCCCAAACTTTCCTAAGTTATTGCTCATGAAATCACAAGTATAATAGCCACAATGCACGGAACCAAGAGATTGTTTGTGACACTTCAAAATAGACAAAGTTAGAATGATATATAGTTTGGATTTATCAATTGAATTAAGAAATTTAAAAATATAATATTACCAGATAGTTTGTTCTGATAAGCATATCTTTCGGCCTCTATGGATCATGTGGGCCACCAAACTTTTCCACGTAGTATTTGTATGCACTCTGAATAACATTTAATATATCTTGATATTCTTTTTTGGGTTTGTCGAGCGAGTCGAGCACATAAACCCTTGAGCTCTTTGGGTATATCAGAAGTGCAATCCAATGATCACTATCGAAAGAAGTAATATATGATTATGTTAGTTTCATAATCGATAAAACGTGATTAAGTGGATATAGTGGGTATACTTACTTAAAGTTGTATGCTCCACTTATCATTTCTCTGTCCTTCCATTGATCCATGCACCGCGCAATATACAACGCGGCACAACTCCTTTTCTTCTTCTTAAGTGCGTCTTCGTCTTTATTGAACATCTTTCTTTGAAATTTTTTCTTACCCGCAGTCCAGTACTTGCTATCGTTCTGGTTTAGTGTCGGGTTCAACGCACTTTGGCTTATAAATGACGGGTTCAAGTACCCATACATTTTAGACTCGTCACAAATTGAATTACAACTGCATATGTTTTTGAAACAATAGTCAATATAAGACATTATTTATTTTTGCTTTGTATTGACAAAGTATAAAGTACTTACATGCACCAGAGCATCATGCTTGTGATGTCGGTTCGCTTCAGACGAAACATCCGATGGAAGTCATCGAAAAATAGTGCAAGCTTAAACTCTGGGCAGTTGAATATTTCTTGTGGAACCTTCAGTTCTATTTGTGTTACTCCTAACGAAGACGCTTCGAGGTACCAGTCATGAAATGTTTTCATCATCCAAGGCATACTCTTAAGTACTCCTTCGGGTCATAATGGTTTGCCTGGTTCGTATTCGATATAATCCTCATCTCCGTAGGTCCATTTATCACCAGAAAGTGAGCCCGCATGCTTTTGTACTGGAGCCTTTATGGGAGCCGCTTCGGGCGTAGAACGTGTTTGCCCCATAGTAGTAAAAAATTTATGCATCTCAGATTTCAGCGGAGAACACTGCCCAGATTGAACAGTTATCTTGTGGATTGCTGGCTTTGGACATGCATCTTGTTTTTCAGGCTCGGCAACTAGCACTGGCACTTTTGTTATAGGCTTGGCCACTGGCACTTGAGGCTCAGCCGGAACTGGCACTTGAGGCTTAGCCGGAACTAGCACTTGAGGCTCAGCCGGAACTGGCACTGGCATTTGATCTGGCTCTGGCACATTTGTGTTGGGCTCATCAGTGGGTTCAAGCACTGGCACTGGCTTTGTCACTTGAGGATCAGAAGTCACTTTCGATTCTATCACTTCTGCCACTTTATCGGGCACTGGCTCTTCCTCTGCCTCTTCCTCTATCTCACGCTCATCAACAGGTGATAAAGATCCTATATTTTGCACATCCTGAGATGAAAGATATGTGGGGGATTGTGATGAGACAATAGGCGATTTACTCTGAGAACTTGTCTGCAGTAATTTGATATCTCGGCTCGCCCATAGGACAAAGTTATTCAGAGCATTTCCGATTGTCTCAATCCTCTCATCAGGCATTGGAAGATCCAAGGGGTCATTAATAAATCTGTCGTTGGTGATCTCATTGACCTGAACCTTGGTATAGTCAGCAGGAATAGGCCGATTGTGAAATAAATCCCCAGGCATAGCAATGCCTCGTGCAACCTCTTGGGAATGCCCTTTGCGCCCTATCGGTACATGCAGGCTGCATGGTGTGTCCTCTTTAATATAATTTACAGGAAATTTGTCTTGTACTGAGCCAACACAACTTGGTACGTCGAGTCGTACCTCTGGCACAATTATTTGTCCCGCTGCAGCCTGCATTATGTTTGGATTCTCGTTAATTAATTCAAAAAAGTGTCGCTCCCACTTTGCACGGCGCTCTGCGGCGTCGTCTGTGCGTGCTTGACGCTTCTTGTATGTGGCACCCTCCTATTTCTTGAAAGTATTTTTCCAGGGTGCTATAGAAGAGACACCTCGGGTGCGCCCTCGATGTTCCTCGTTTCCGAGAGCAGATGTAAGCTAGTCATTACATCCCTCGGGCTTGAACTTTCCAGTCTTCTCCAACTCAGCGATTTCCTGTGCTTTCTGGAATACTTCACTAGTCCGTGATTCGGAGAGCATATATTGGCCCTCGGGTGTTTTTTTAGCTTGACCTAGGAGCCATCTCTTAGTGCGCTGATCAGCACCTGAAAACTGTTCAGGTAACCCAGCCGCACAGTCCTCCTCCTCCTTTCTACTCCACTCATCCTCCTTGGCCTTATATCCACCTGGCCCAAGTTTATGTGGGAACATATTCTTCTTATTAAGTTCTTTGAACATGATGCTCTCTTGTTTGGCTTCTTGCGAGCAATGTTGCATTTTGAATTTGTTCCATTCATTTACATTATAAAGCCATAGTCGTTGAGCGGCGACTCATCTTTCTGAAGGTATTGTGTGTTCAGTTTAGTCCTAAATGTACGGAGAGCCTTCCCGATAGTCTTCAATGTGGCAGCTTTAGCATCTTCTAAGTGGTCTTCCGGGAATTTATAATGCGCTTTTATATGCTGCCACAATTCGTTCTTTGTAGCTTCAGGGACAGTCTTCCATTTTTTCCAAACTATCTTACATCGCTCCCTAGCGAGACATCCACAGTCGTTACGCCACTTCGCTGTGATTTCTTTTGGCTTCTTTGGAGCCCCATCAACATGCACTTCTTCAACCTCATAGATAGTTGTATGCAGCTTGTTCTTCTCTCGTTTCCCTCTCCTCTTCGCATTTGCAGAGGATGTTGTTGCAGCGGGCTCAACATCTGTTCGCTCAGCTGACTCAATAGCTAGGACAATAGTTGTTCTTTTCTCGACTTGGAATAATCGACGCTTGCTTCCTCGCTTTGGACAATTCTATGATGATAGACAATGTGAGCTTCAGGAATATAATCCTCGGTTAGAAGCTGCTCTGACTTGTTACTAACGTAATAATTACTTCCGCTTGAGCTTCAGGAATGTAATCCTCATCGGCGTCTTCTCTCGTTCTCTTCTTCCTAGGCTCCATTGGATGTTCATTCTCCGGAGAGTGGTACGAAGATTCGCTATCGGAGGATCCTTCAAATGAACCCTCTTTATTTGTTTTTGCGGGAGACTCGTAGATGAGCTCCTCGATGGAACGTCCTTCTTCCGCCATAGATAAACTATTCATAGTTAAGAGGTTAATGTATCAGAATTTTGGTTATGCAAAAAAGGTCGGCTGTCATATTTTCATAGTTAAGAGACTATTACTTCCGAAGCCACTATACTAATCCTAAAGTTAGGATATTGTGTTGTTCTCTCTCTCTAGTGTTGTTGAGGCCTCAGCATATTTTGTGTTGTTGTTCAAAATGTTCATGGCTGCCAGGAACCATGTGCACATCCATTCCCTGTCAGCAACACGAGAAAGAAGAAGCTGTTGACGGGAATGGATGTGTCACATGGCTTGATGACATACATGAGATAACTCATTAACAATTTGCATCATAGGCCTCTAAAAGGAATTACGGAATCTAATGTTGGTCTTCAGCCGGATGAACTTGAGGATTAGTATAGTAGCCTTAGAAGTAATAATAGTAGTAAACTGGTCTCAGTGTTGTTGAGAAATCATCATATTTTGTGTTGTTATTCAAAATATTCATGGCTGCCATGGAACCATGTGCACATCTATTCCCTGTAAGCAACACGAGAAAGAAGAAGCTGTTGATGGGAATGGATGTGTCTCATGGCTTGATGACATACATGAGATAACTCAATAACAATTTGCATCATAGGCCTCTAAAAGGAATTGCAGAATCTAATGTTGGCCTTCAGCCGGATGAACTTGAGGATTAGTATAGTAGCCTTAGAAGTAATAACAGTAGTAAACTGATCACAGTGTTGTTGAGGCCTCAACATATTTTGTGTTGTTTTTCAAAATGTTCATGGCTGCCATGGAACCGTGTGCACATCCATTCCCTGTCAGCAACATGAGAAAGAAGAAGCTATTGACGGGAATGGACGTGTCACACGGCTTGATGACATACATGAGATAACTCAATAACAATTTGCATCATAGGCCTCTAAAAGTAATTGTAGAATCTAATGTTGGTCTTCAACCGGATGCATGAACTTGAGGATTAGTATATAGTAGCCTTAGAAATAATAGCAGTAGTAAACTGATCACAATGTTGTTCAGGCCTCGGCATATTTTGTTGCCATGGAACATTAGAGGGAAAAACAACACAAAATATGATGAGGTCTCAACAACACTAGAGAGAGAGAACAACACAATCTCCTAACTTGAGAATTAATATAGTGGCTTCGGAAGTAATAGCTGACTACTTTAGCCAAGAAGAGTTTTCATACATTTCCCACCTTTGACACTGTGATCAGTTTACTACTGTAGCCTCAGAAGTAATAGAAGTAGTAAACTGATCACAGTGTCAAAGGTGGGAAATGTATGAAAACTCTTCTTGACTACAGTAGTCAGCTATTACTTCTGAAGCTATTATATTAATCCTCAAGTTAGGAGATTGTGTTGTTCTCTCTCTTGTGTTGTTGAGGCCTCAACATATTTTGTCTTGTTTTTCAAATATGTTCATGGCTGCCATGGAACCGTGAGCACATCCATTCCCTATCAGCAACACGAGAAAGAAGAAGTTGTTGACAGGAATGGATGTGTCCCACGGCTTGATGACATACATGAGATAACTCAATAACAATTTTCATCATAGGCCTCTAAAAGGAATTACAGAATCTAATGTTGGCCTTCAGCCGGATGAACTTGAGGATTAGTATAGTAGCCTTAGAAGTAATAACAGTAGTAAACTGATCACAGTGTTGTTGAGGCCTCAGCATATTTTGTGTTGTTTTTAAAAATGTTCATGGCTGCCATGGAACCGTGTGCACATCCATTCCCTGTCAGCAACACGAAAAAGAAGAAGCTGTTGACGGGAATGGACGTGTCACACGGCTTGATGACATACATGAGATAACTCAATAACAATTTGCATCATATATAGGCCTCTAAAAGTAATTGTAGAATCTAATGTTGGTCTTCAACCGGATGCATGAACTTGAGGATTAGTATATAGTAGCCTTAGAAATAATAGCAGTCGTAAACTGATCACAATGTTGTTGAGGCCTCAACATATTTTGTTGCCATGGAACATTAGAGGGAAAAACAACACAAAATATGCTGAGGTCTCAACAACACTAGAGAGAGAGAACAACACAATCTCCTAACTTGAGAATTAATATAGTGGCTTCGGAAGTAATAGCTGACTACTGTAGCCAAAAAGAGTTTTCATACATTTCCCACCTTTGACACTGTGATCAGTTTACTACTGTAGCCTCAGAAGTAATAGCAGTAGTAAACTGATCACAGTGTCAAAGGTGGGAAATGTATGAAAACTCTTCTTGGCTAAAGTAGTCAGCTATTACTTCTGAAGCTACTATATTAATCCTCAAGTTAGGAGATTGTGTTGTTCTCTCTCTCTTGTGTTGTTGAGGCCTCAGCATATTTTGTGTTGTTTTTCAAATATGTTCATGGCTGCCATGGAACCGTGTGCACATCCATTCCCTGTCAGCAACATGAGAAAGAAGAAGCTGTTGACGGGAATGGACGTGTCACACGGCTTGATGACATACATGAGATAACTCAATAACAATTTGCATCATAGGCCTCTAAAAGTAATTGTAGAATCTAATGTTGGTCTTCAACCAGATGCATGAACTTGAGGATTAGTATATAGTAGCCTTAGAAATAATAGCAGTAGTAAACTGATCACAATGTTGTTGAGGCCTCGGCATATTTTGTTGCCATGGAACATTAGAGGGAAAAACAACACAAAATATGATGAGGTCTCAACAACACTAGATAGAGAGAACAACACAATCTCCTAACTTGAGAATTAATATAGTGGCTTCGGAAGTAATAGCTGACTACTGTAGCCAAGAAGAGTTTTCATACATTTCCCACATTTGACACTGTGATAAGTTTACTACTGTAGCCTCAGAAGTAATAGCAGTAGTAAACTGATCACAGTGTCAAAGGTGGGAAATGTATGAAAAATCTTCTTCCCCAGAGTAGTCAGCTATTACTTCTGAAGCTACTATATTAATCCTCAAGTTAGGAGATTGTGTTGTTCTCTCTCTCTTCTATTGTTGAGGCCTCAGCATATTTTGTGTTGTTTTTCAAATATGTTCATGGCTGCCATGGAACCATGAGCACATCCATTCCCTGTCAGCAACACGAGAAAGAAGAAGTTGTTGACAGGAATGGATGTGTCCCACGGCTTGATGACATACATGAGATAACTCAATAACAATTTGCATCATAGGCCTCTAAAAGGAATTGCAGAATCTAATGTTGGCCTTCAGCCGGATGAACTTGATGATTAGTATAGTAGCCTTAGAAGTAATAAAAGTAGTAAACTGATCACAGTGTTGTTGAGGCCTCAGCATATTTTGTGTTGTTTTTCAAAATGTTCTTGGCTGCCATGGAACTGTGTGCACATCCATTCCCTGTCAGCAACACGAGAAAGAAGAAGCTGTTGACGGGAATGGACGTGTCACACGGCTTGATGACATACATGAGATAACTCAATAACAATTTGCATCATAGGCCTCTAAAAGTAATTGTAGAATCTAATGTTGGTCTTCAACCGGATGCATGAACTTGAGGATTAGTATATAGTAGCCTTAGAAATAATAGCAGTAGTAAACTGATCACAATGTTGTTGAGGCCTCAGCATATTTTGTTGCCATGGAACATTAGAGGGAAAAACAACACAAAATATGTTAAGGTCTCAACAACACTAGAGAGAGAGAACAACACAATCTCCTAACTTGAGAATTAATATAGTGGCTTCGGAAGTAATAGCTGACTACTGTAGCCAAGAAGAGTTTTCATCCATTTTCCACCTTTGACACTGTGATCAGTTTACTACTGTAGCCTCAGAAGTAATAGAAGTAGTAAACTGATCACAGTGTCAAAGGTGGGAAATGTATGAAAACTCTTTTTGACTACAGTAGTCAGCTATTACTTCTGAAGCTATTATATTAATCCTCAAGTTAGGAGATTGTGTTGTTCTCTCTCTCTTGTGTTGTTGAGGCCTCAGCATATTTTGTGTTGTTTTTCAAATATGTTCATGGCTGCCATGGAACCGTGAGCACATCCATTCCCTGTCAGCAACACGAGAAAGAAGAAGTTGTTGACAGGAATGGATGTGTCCCACGGCTTGATGACATACATGAGATAACTCAATAACAATTTGCATCATAGACCTCTAAAAGGAATTGCAGAATCTAATGTTGGCCTTCAGCCGGATGAACTTGAGGATTAGTATAGTAGCTTTAGAAGTAATAAAAGTAGTAAACTGATCACAGTGTTGTTGAGGCCTCAGCATATTTTGTGTTGTTTTTCAAAATGTTCATGGCTGCCATGGAACCGTGTGCACATCCATTCCCTGTCAGCAACACGAGAAAGAAGAAGCTGTTGACGGAAATGGACGTGTCACACGGCTTGATGACATACATGAGATAACTCAATAACAATTTGCATCATAGGCCTCTAAAAGTAATTGTAGAATCTAATGTTGGTCTTCAACCGGATGCATGAACTTGAGGATTAGTATATAGTAGCCTTAGAAATAATAGCAGTAGTAAACTGATCACAATGTTGTTGAGGCCTCAGCATATTTTGTTGCCATGGAACATTAGAGGGAAAAACAACACAAAATATGCTAAGTTCTCAACAACACTAGAGAGAGAGAACAACACAATCTCCTAACTTGAGAATTAATATAGTGGCTTCGGAAGTAATAGCTGACTACTGTAGCCAAGAAGAGTTTTCATCCATTTTCCACCTTTGACACTGTGATCAGTTTACTACTGTAGCCTCACAGTGTCAAAGGTGGGAAATGTATGAAAACTCTTCTTGACTACAGTAGTCAGCTATTACTTCTGAAGCTATTACATTAATCCTCAAGTTAGGAGATTGTGTTGTTCTCTCTCTCTTTTGTTGTTGAGGCCTCGACATATTTTGTGTTGTTTTTCAAATATGTTCATGGCTGCCATGGAACCGTGAGCACATCCATTCCCTGTCAGCAACACGAGAAAGACGAAGTTGTTGATAGGAATGGATGTGTCCCACGGCTTGATGACATACATGAGAGAACTCAATTACTTTTTGCATCATAGGCCTCTAAAAGGAATTGTAGAATCTAATGTTGGCCTTCAGCCGGATGAACTTGAGGATTAGTATAGTAGCCTTAGAAGTAATAATAGTAGTAAACTGATCACAGTGTTGTTTAGGCCTCAGCATATTTTGTGTTGTTTTTCAAATATGTTCATGGCTGCCATGGAACCGTGAGCACATCCATTCCCTGTCAGCAACACGCGAAAGAAGAAGTTGTTGACAGGAATGGATGTGTCGCACGGCTTGATGACATACATGAGATAACTCAATTACTATTTGCATCATAGGCCTCTAAAAGTTGTTCTAAAAAAGTGGTAATGTGGTATGCAATATTTCTCATGGCATAACTTAGATATCGAAGACTTCACCCAAAATTAGACTAATATATATTGGGTGAATGGTACATTTCCATTAATCAATGCCAAAATAGGTGTAACAAAGTAGTATACAGTGGTTCTACAAATGATAACTATCCACAAATTCAATTAGGAAAATCACCATACATAAGGCATTGACATTTTATCAAACAAGTGAAGAGCAGGAGATAGTCTGTATTGTTCATCTTTGGAGATTATAAGGTACTCCCTATGGTCACTAATATATAATGTTTTTAACACCTGAATTAATGTTAAAAGCACCATATAGTAATGATCAAGAGCTAGTATATTGGATCACCATTTTCATGGTGAATATGTTGGGTTTCATGGTGACCGATGGATTTAGGATCCCCCGGAGATCACAAATTTTCACTCCAAATGTAACGAAGCATGTTGTGATCCAGACTAGGCACATGCTGTACAAGGCGAAGATTGTATACTTATGTAATTGACAGAAATGTATTAATGTTTACTGCATTTAAAACTCTCTAAAGAGTACCAAGAGCATGTCTAAAAGAGCTTTTTCACAGTTGTACCTAGAGTCTCAAACTAGTCTGGTTGACGAGAATCTAGAGAAACTAGTGTTCTCTAGATTCTAGGTTCTAATGTATTTTCAGATTCTACGGCTGCTAATTCTTACAATCTAAATCATAATTTAAACCATTTATTTCAGATTCTATAATCTAGAAGTAGTTGTAGGTGTTGGAAACTCTTTCAAACAAGTCTCTACTCTTAAAACCTGAATCTCTGTAAATAGCTTAGATTTTATCTCTAGATTGTAAACTTAACAGCTGTGCAGAATCTAGAAATGAATGGGGAAATTTTTAGCAACCTGAACGGGGATGGCGGCGTGCACTCGCGGATGGGGATGGCGGCGCGGGGTCCGGGGACAGTGACGTGGGCTCCAGCGGAGTTCGGGGCGACGACGACGATTTCCGAGGGTGGTGGCGCGGGCTCCGGGACGGGGATGGCGGCGTGCGTCGGGGACAGGGACGGCAGCGACGAGATGTCCGGGTACACCGACGCGAGCTCCGGTGATGGGCTTCGAGGACGACTACGATGGCTCCGAGGTGGCGACGAGGCGTCCGGGGACACCAACGACTCCAAGATGGCGGCGACGGGCTTCGGGGACGACAACGACGGGCTCCAAGGGTGGCGGCGCGGGCACTGGGAGCGGCAGTAACTGGCGGGAGAAGATTAGGGCTTAGGGTTTTTAGACGGTGGGAGCGAAATATTTATATAGGTGGATTAGCAGTGGCGGGCATGCTGATGTCATCCTGCCTGCCACTGCTATTTTCTCTAAGTAGTGGCATGCATGCTGACGTCACCAGCCCGCCACTACTAATCCGCCCGCCGCTGGTGCTCGATGCCACTACTAAAAGGAATAGCAGTGGCGGGCTGGTGACGTCAGCATACCCGACCGCCACTACTATGAGAGGTGGGGGTTATTAACATACGTTGCGATACATTTCAAGAAACACTTTGTAGCGCAGTGGTGCGGGGGTTGCTTTGGTGCCATGCGGTTCGAGGTTCGAACCTTGCTGGTAGGCGGTTTGAGGTTCGAACCTTGCTGCTAGCATCTAAACATTTTTTTACATTTCTATTCTAATTTTCATGACTTTTTTATTCATGTTTAAATTCTAGTTTGAACTTGATTTTTTTAACAATAAAAATACATCATAACTTATCAAATTTAAAAAATTGGTATTTTTCTGCCTCACTTGTATATATGATTAAATACAAAATAAATGTGAGATTCGGCATGGATTTACCTCCTAGAATGAAATCCTTCAAAAGAAACGAAAAAAAGCCTCCCCCTCTTTATCTAGATTTTTGTCGCCATTGTACGGACAAAATTAAATGCGAACTCCAGTAGAGCTCGGGGAGGAAGAAGCTGCGCATTTATAGCTAGAATAGTAGTGGCGGTCGCAAGTGATGTCATCATTACTTTAGTGGCGGCCATCTTAGCAACAGCGGGCAGCACCAGCGCCCGCCACTGCTATTGGTAAATTAGTGGCGGTCCGGGCTGATGTCAGCACCGACCGCCACTACTTTACCAATAGTAGTGGCGGGCGCTGGTGCTGCCGTCAGCACCAGCAACTCTAGTGGCGGGCATCTAATGGCCCGCCACTACAGTGGAAAACTCCAACGCCACTACAGTAGCGATTTGTAGTAGTGTGAGCGGGTTCATTTTTAAGCCATCCTGTCGCATCCTATCAAAAGCAACTTTCAAATCGGCTAGATGGTTTTCCATAACGTCCGATTTGACTACAACATCATCAATGTAAACTTATAACATAACTCCTAGCAAGTCATGAAAGATCAAGTTTATACCACATTGATATGTAGCACCAGCGTTATTTAAAACAAAAGTCATAACGAATCACTCGAATAAACCGACAAAACCAGGACATCGAAAGGCTGTCCTGTAGACGTCTTCTTCGGCCATAAAGATTTGATTATAACCAACATTGAAATCAAGAAAACTTAGTACCTTGTGTCCTGAAGCATCGTTGATTAGCATGTTGGCTATCGGCATTGGATACTCGTCCTTCGGAGTGACTTTGTTTATATCCCTAAAATAAATACAAACTCATATTTTTCCGCTCCCCTTCTTTTCTACAGGCACAATGTTAGCGACCCATTCGGCATATCTGCATGGCCTAATAAACTCAGCTTTGAGTAGTCGCTCTACTTCTTCTTTAACTCGGTCATAATTGACCGAATTAAATCATCAAGGAGACTGTTTATAAGGCCTGAATTCGGATTTGATAGGTAGCCGATGCTCTATGAGATCGCGGCTTAAACCCGGCATTTCGCTATATTCCCATGCAAAACAATCGACATACGACCGAAGCAACTTTATTACTTCGGCCTTCTCATCAGGCTATAACTGTTGGTTTACAATAGTCGGCCTCGAAATGCTACCATCACTTATGTCAACTTCTTCTAAGGGATCGGCCGATGCGAAACCGTGTCCTAATTTCTCTACTTCGCTAAAGTCCTCGATGGCTTCGGCAATGCCATTTTTACTAGACTGATATTGCTCCACGCGAGACTTTAGCCAATCTAGATTGCTCTTGCTAGACATGACCACTAATTTAGAAATAGCCGTGCTACGCCAGCCAGCTTTACAGACACTAGTACAAAACGTCCTCCAGACACGCTAAAAAAATCGTAATCCGAAAGATCTCTACGTGATAGACATTCTATTTTGTTGTGAATGGCGTCAATGGACACATCGGCCAGTGCCACTTGGGCCAAAGTGTCTCCAGGTATGACCTCCACTTCATCGCTGTCCCACTGATTTAGGCACTGGTGCAAAGTACAAGGAATGCAGCAATTTGCGTGAATCCAGTCAAACCCAAGCAGCACACTATAGTTACCTTGCACATCGATGAGAAAGAATGACGTTGGCAATGTCTTGTTGCCTACTGTCAACTCTATGGAGAGCACGCCTTTGACCTCGGAACTCTCGCCATTGAAGTCGTTGAGCTTCAAGTTGGTTTTCTTCAGGTCATCCTCGTCCCTGCCAAGTTTCTTCAATAACGAGTAAGGCATTAGGTTAACATTGGCGACACCGTCAACAAGAATTTGGGAGATCGGCTTTCCATCAAAGTGACCCTGACGTAAAGAGGCTTTAGATGGCAAGCCGAGTCCTCGGGTTTCTCAAAGATAGCATTGCGCGGGCCGAGGTTCAACTGAGCGACTTTGTTTCTGTCCTGTGGTAGGGAAAACTCAACGGACAGCATGACGACATTGATGTCCATCGCTTGGGGTGCGGGACCCTCGTAGATGAGCGAGTAGTCGTCGTTGAGCATATCGTCTTCATCGTCGCTTGGACTAGGAGCCGGATTGGTCATCTCAATTGGCTTAACCTTCCATACCTGTCTCGTAGTTGGTCGAGGGTGGATTTCTTCAAAGATAGCATCTCGCTCATCCTCGGCTTTCTTCTCTCGCATCTCCTATGCCCGTAGGAATAGTAGATGCCTCTTCTGTGATTTGGACATACCTGGAGGTGCCCAAGACGACTTTGGCTTGGTACCAGGTGCCACTGCCTGGTTCCTATTCATCTTGGCCAAAGTGGTACTGTCTAGCTCGGCCTCGCACATTCGGTATTTGGAGGGGCATCTGTTGCGGACCCCAACAAATGGACTAGCCTCGTTCGGCCGATCGGACTAGGTTCCGGTGCAGGCTTCGGTGAGGGTAGGAGGCTTACCTTTGTCAGGCTTCGGTGAGGGGGCCTTCGGGATTGGGACTTCCTGAGACCTTATTCTGACTGTGATAGCTTCGGACTCCCTACCCTTTGCCTCTTCGCTTTCATCTTCCTCAACTTCATTCTGCATGAGTTGGTTCGAAGGTACAATAGATAACCTGTGAACGATGCCTCCCTCCGTTGCGTCTGCCTGTCCCTGCCAGTCATAATACTCCAAAGGAAAATAGGGAATAATGTTATGTTGAGGAGTTTACTCCAGTTGTGATACGTACGGAGCTCACTGAGTCCCTGCCCAGTTGTATGGCGGAGGCATCGGCGGCTCTAGTGGCTTCGCCCACTGTGAGCCGAACCCGTTACCCGGAGGTGGGTTCGGAAAAGTCGATGGTGTGTCAGACCATATCAATAAGGGGTCCTGCCAGGTTGGAGGTACGTTCGACCAGTGTGGGCCGAAGCCTCCTGTTGAAGGGCTCACCCAGAGTGGTGCAGGGTTCGGCCATTGCGGGCCTAACTCGCTCTGCGTGGGGCTCGACCACTAGGGTCCGACGCCACTGTACTGGGGGTTCGGCCATTGAGGTATAAAGTGACCATAGGGAGTGTTAGGCCACTGTGGCCCGAAGTTATCATGCGGAGGGCTCGACCACTGCGGTCCGAAGCCACCTTGTGGATGGCTCGGCCACTGTGGTCTGAAGCCACCCTCCGAATGCCTTGGCCCCTTCGGCAGACTTAGTTTTTCGGCGCGGGGGCCTGTCTCCTTGGCTTTTCTCTGGTGTTTGTTCAACAACATTTGATAAGTCACCCTCAGCTTCTTGCGAGCCCTAGCCGAAGGAGATGTACTAACATTATTTTTCCACACTCCCATTTTAGAATTTTAGGTATGAGAGTGTATGTTCGTGGTTCTCCAACAATCACTGCCTTCCCTTTAGTTGATTTAGCCTGTTCTAGCTGAATCAACACTCTTTTCTCATCGAGGTCGATGGTGTTGATGGGAAAGGGGTCTTTATCTAGCTTCATCTTTGGATTGTGGTCTATCTTCAATCGTCCTTCTTCTATGGCCGATTAAACCTGTCGTCGAAAAACATTCTAGTCATTAGTATTATGAAAATGCGAATCATGCCTCTTACATTATGGATGTTTCTTCAACTCGTTGGTAGATGGAATGACTTGGCCTTTCGGTAGTCTGAGAAGCTAGTTTTTCAAGAGGAAATCAAATATCTTATCACACTTAGTTATGTCAAATGAGCACTTGACCTCACTAGGACGATTCTTGGTGGGAGACGGCCGTAACTCGAAGCAAGTGACAGGCTTATTCATAGCGTTCCAAACCCATTTGGTCGCGTACATGTCGGCTGAATCCTCTTTCTCTTTTGATTCCTCCTCGTCAGAGTGTTCCATGACGTGGATTTTGGCCCTAGGCTTGTTAAATGTATTAATAAACTTTTTATCTTTAGCTCGACATTCCTATACCAGAGCCTGTTGCAAGACTTGGCTAACTTCTAAAAAGTGCTGGTTGTCTAGTCTCTCCTTAATCTCAGAACGCAACCCGCTAAAAGCTAGATCCGCCAAATCCCTCTCTGAAATATTAAGACTAAAACATTGGTTTCTGGAATCCCTAAAACGCTTGATATACTCAGAAACACTCTCATTAGATTTTTGCCTAACCGATGTCAACTGCGAAACCTTAAGTTCTATTTCACCCGTGTAAAAGTAGTCATGGAATTTTTGTTCTAATTCAACCCACGTTTGGATGGAGTTCAGCGGGAGTGCCGAAAACCAAGTGAAAGCGGTGCCGGATAGTGAGAGGGAAAATTGTCTATGTTTTGAAGCGTCCGACCCACTAGCCTCTCCGCACTATGCTAAAAATTGGTTAACATGCTCCAGTGTGGTTTTGTTACCTTCACCATCGAACTTAGTGAATTCAGGAACTCTATAGCCACAAGGGTAAGGTATTGTATCAAAATAATCGGGGTACGGGTTCCAGTAAACCCTAGGTCGACCCCTTGGTACGAAGCCAGTGCACTCCCTAAACAGTGCATGGATCTGCTCCTCAATGTCATCCTGACCCACTACCAGCGCATGTCTCTCATGCGGGGATGCGACACATGGTGGGATGTCAGCGTGTTGGCCATGGGTCTCCTCCTCATGCGCTAGATGCACAATGTGTTTGGGTCTATGTTCTTGGGCATGTGGTGTGGGCAGCGTGGGCGGAGCTGGTGCCGGTGTAAGTAGAAGCAGCGTGTCATGAGCAGTGTTGGCTTGGTTGTAAGCATAATGACTTGTCTTGGCCATGGGCATCAAGGCCGGAGACGTAATGGTTTTGCCAGTACTACCGTGAGTTCTGCTATAAACGTGACTTATCGGAGGTATGCTAGCAATAGGGACTGATGGCACGGCCTTGGTAAAGCCAAACCTTCTAAGCGTCGCCTCTACTTGAGAGCTAACTGCCGAATCTAAACGGTTGGCTAGTGAAGCATTAACGGCTTGATCTACTGATGCAGTTATTTTCTGCTCTATCTCTAAAGAAGATAAACGAGGCGATACTGGTGTTACCTAGATTCGAGCAAGGTCGGGGGCGTTGATGTCGCGCCTGATGAAACCCGTGTGTGTCTTGACGTAGCTTCCAAGCATGAGGTCCTGAAGTGCCTTCATCTTTGCCTCGATCTCTTCTCGGTCTTCTACGGGAATGTCTTCAAGGGTAGGCGCCATGATGTTGTGGTTGTCGATATCCGCACCTCCTATGGGATCCATCGGCGATGTAGACATAGTAGTCATAGTAGATGTACCGGCGACCGATGTAGATGTACCTATCATGTTGGCGTAGCTATCCCCAGCAGAGTCACCAAAAAGTGTGTTGACACAGAAATGTGCCCCTGCACTTGGGTCAGTTCGATGATCGAAAAGTGTGCGGATACTTAGGGACAAGCCTAAGCATAACACAACACCGACGTCGTGTTCCTACTACCCTTAACCGTGGTAAGGGGGATGGAGTCGCCAGGTAATGAGATCACATATAAATAATCTAATTAGCCGAATGAAATATATTGAATAGAACAAACCAGCAAGCCGAGTGGAGCCTGACTGATTCGAGGTATAGTACGAAGGGTGTCGCTAAAGGGTTCCTTCGGCGTCTGGGGCGAAGTGTCCCGCCGAAGGGTACCTTCGGCGTTCGTACTGATCTGGCCAAAGATAAACTCCGAACCAATCTAGACGCGACAATCACCTCTGAACAGCGGGGTTCGGCACGAAGTCTCTAATACAATAAGATACAAAATAATGACTTAGGTGCAACACACGGGTGTAACTTCGTCGAACGCGAGGTGTGAGCATGGTGAAGCCTGTCGTGATGAAGCCTATTGTGGAGCATGTTGGCATGTGGTACATGGTCAAACCAACAACAGCGAGATGGTTCGGCTCGGGCGGTCAAAGTAGTACTCTTGCCGATGGGTGTTCTAGCAGCCTCCGAAACCAATCTCTCAGCTTCGGACACCTCTGGCGAAGTAGCTCCGAACATGGAAACCTGCAACAGAGTAGATTCGAAGTACCAATTCGGCTTAAGGATCGAATTCTGCTAAGTGTTGCACTAGGGGCGAAGGTAACAATCTGTTACACAGATTAGCAGATACTTCACAGGAGAAGTAACAAGGCGATAACAATCTATTACGTAGATTAATGGATACTACACAAGCAAAGTAACAAGGATTATCACTGTTCCGAAGTGGCCGTCGGAGGGCTTCCGCGCAAACCCATGAAGATTGCAGAAAGTAAAGGTAAAATAAAGGTACAGTTCAAAGCTAGGGCTTTGTGTTGATTTGTGTTGAGGGGATCTGAACCGGCCTCACCCCTATATTTATAGGGGCTAGACTTCTAATCTCTAAGCCTAATCTAATAAGATTTGGCTTGATCATGCGTGGGGATATAACTTAGTCAAAATAAGACTCAACACTATCTCTGCCCGAAGTGGGCCTTCGGCCAGGCCCGCCGAAGCCTGCTCCTCGGGCCGAATCTTCGGCAGAGTGAGCCTCCGAAGACCTTCGGGCAGAAGGCTACAAACTTGTTGGAAGCTTCCAAAGCCCATAGCTTTGTGGGCCTTTGGCCCTGTAGGGCTTCGGCTCAGCCCAGGACATGTGTATTTTCGGCCCAAATTACCAAAATTGGTATTTTGATAATCTTAACCACTAATGCCTTTTTTTGCTATCAACAATGTGCTTATTTGGGTAGTAATTGATTAGCTTCTACATCTCTTACCTTGCCATGTATAGTATGCTAGTCTGAGTAGTGATGCTTTTATTTGCTAAAAAACTTGAAAATGCTTGCTCATGTTGTTACCTAGATTGTATACATCTGAGATTGTCATACAGTATGTTAGGACAATATTCAAGGCACAATGCTTGTTTGTACTATAATTAGACTTAAGTGTATTCTAGAAGCATTGCATTTACACTTTTTCCTCACATCTCATGTTGCTATCTTGATGTCTGCATTGCCAAAGGGGAAGAGTTCATGTGATTTTGCTCGCTTGATTGCTTTTGAGTTTGATTTTGCTCGCTTGATTGCTTTTGAGTTTGATTTTAGTTTGATTTTTGTTCTACCACCAACTTTTATCAAGTGACATGCTTCTTTTTGCTCTATCTAGAGATTTCATGGTCACTTGTGTGCTTAATTTGTTTTTACTTCCTTTCATCTTGAGTTGTCAATGCACTCATCAAGGGGGAGATTGAGAAACCAAGTGAGGCTTTTACTATAGTTCCCGTGTTATGATGAGTAATTGACGAAGTTGGTTATGTTGATTGTTGGTTGTCTTCGTATGGGTTGCATGGAGGTGTGTGTGTTTTGCTTGTCTCGTGTGTGCAGGGTTGAGATGCTTGTCAACTGTCGATGGCGAGTGATCAGGGTTAGCTAGGGAGTATAATGCCAGATGGTCGAGGATGCTAGTTGAAGTGAAAAGTGACCTCAGGCGTTCGTAGGGAGACGAAGCAAGACATGGGATAACGGTTGATCGAGAAGAAGTGTTGATCAAGACAACGAAAGAGAAGCCAGTGCAAGTGATAAGGCGGCTCGAGGGATCGAGAGTGGGAGAAAGTTGCTGGTAGTCGAGTTCGTGGACTCACGACACATGTCGAAGATCGGCGAGGCTTTGTCAGTTTTTTGCTGAAAACCGTCACATCTCAAAATGTTTTTAATTCCAATAAATAGGTGTTAATTTTTCGTTTAGTAATTTAGATTAAGGGTAATCTTTTAGTATTTTTTAGAATTTTCAAATTCTTAAAATATATTAAAAGAATAGGGTCAATGTTGTAATAAATTAGGAGTAAACATTAATGTATTTTTCAGAATTTATAATTATGAAAATACATTATGGCATTTAGGTAAATACTCACAACTTTAACCCTAATGGCATTTTGGGGATTACTTTAATGGGCTAGCCTATATAAAAGACACCATGCCTAAGGGTTAAGGTTGCTCTTTCAAATTAAACCAGAAATTTCTTTTCAGTTTCTGTGCAGTCTACTCCTGCATTTTACTGTTCATTTAATCCAGTGAGTTTCTTTTTGCTTAACATTTAATTCAGCAAAAGTAGCATACTATTTGTAGTCTCTTTTACCGTGTACTGTGGATTTTGCCGACTGTTTTGTTCTTCAGTCAGCTTCTCCGCTCCTGTTCTGAAGACTGCGCTGCCATTGATCTAGCATGATTTTCTGAGTTGTTTGTGTTTCTATTTGCTCTGAACTTTTCACTATCTTCCTGTGATGTTCATACAATTTTGCAAAGTGTTTATACTAGAAGTATATTTACCTTTCTCTGCTTTCTTTGATCTCTTCCATCATGTTGTTCATCTTTCGGGTGGTGAATAGTCCCTGGCGATAGAATTTCTGAGTACCACGACAGATCATTCGAAGGTTTTTCTGTTGCTGGGGTTCTTCAAGATCTAATTTCGTGTAAAACTTCTACTGCAGATCATTAACCTTTACAATGCTTATGTACTGATCATCACAGTCAACAAGCTTGGAATACAGTTCTCAATGTTGGTTGAACTGAACTCTGTGACTTCTTCCAATTCTAGTCTTTTGGGTCTGGAAATCAAGTCTGCTTTTATGTGTAGATTTGAGTGAAATGGAAATTTATGATCTTGTTTTCACTGCTGAACTCCTTTTCTTGAGCCTATACTACTGATTCTTTGATCTGAAGGAATATAGTGCAGAAGCTTCAAACCTACAATGCTCAAAGAACAAGAACAACACAATTTTGATTATTTTGTTATTTTGGTCTATTTTATTGAGCTGAAATAGAAACTCCATCTTTGCTCATATTCAGTCTCCTGCATCTATTAAACATCAGATTGTTTTTTCTTGGCTGTGGTATCCTGTTTGCTCTAAAAAATACTTCACTATTTTATAGTAAAGTCAGTAATAATCAAGAGCTGTTAAAGGATCTAAGTTTTGAATATTATTGCTTGGAGTTATTCTATTCTTATGAATGAAATTGAGTAGTTGTTGTTCATTGTTAGGTAGTGGTCTTATTGCTGTACAGAAAATAGTCCTTAGAACAGCCCTTGTGAAATCTTCTTGTTCATTGAGGTTTTCTAATCTAATTTGAACAATCTTTTGAGATTAATATGAAATGATTGATTAATCTGATTGTTCATGCTCTTGTGACTGTTGAGTTTAATGAATACTCAAACATACATGACATTATCAATATTCCAATTGATAAAATTCAGTTTCTGATTATCTGAACCCTTTCGGAGTTCCATCGATTGACAACGTGCTATCGGCATTTCATGTGCCAAAATAGAAGTTGTATTTCGGAGACTCAAACTCCTACAGTTCAGATCGACTGTTCAAATTACGATTTAGACAAAAATTTTATCTGGGGTTGATTTCTATTCTGAATTTGTACTAGTGATCATAATTTTGCTTCTGAAATGTTTAGAGGAGCATTGGGTGTTCTAAACAGACCATCTTATTCACAAAAATTTATCGAGGCGCATATTCACCCCCCTCTAGTCACCTAATCTGATCCCACAAAGATCGATTAGCAGCTGACGGAAACCAAGATGTCGGGCATAGACCGTCGGATGATAAAACTCATAAGACGACTTACGTGTGTGACCGACCGTAAAATTGATCACAAGAAGACAAGGAGAGATACAAGCAAGGAAGATGGCCTCGCTCTCTAAGCTCGCTAGCACATCGGCCAAAGATATCCGATGTTGGTATTCATAGTCAGTGAAGGACTCGTAGGTACACCACACTACACATTCACTAATGAAGCCGCAATAGAAGGCCTTGAACCATTGGGCCAAGATGTCAGCGGACATTCTTTTCCCTGGCCGATAGGCGGCCGCCTCGCCTAAGGATAGGCATCGATGGGTGGTCGGAGAAGCGGACTTGCGATGATCAGATGGAAAAAGGAGGATATCAAAGGAAGGGCCAGGGGAGACTTTGGCCGTAAATACGTTAAGCCACAATTGGAGGAACCACCAGGGACCACCCAGGTGACCTACCACATCGCCAGCTGATAATCGGACTGATACCTGATGAAGAAGATAATAAAGGGAGCCAAGGAGGTATCGGCCAAGGGGATCACAACTTTAGCAGTCAGTTTGTCTAGTAAAAATTGAAGTTGACAAGTAGGCCCGAGGGTGGACCCGCAAAAGAAGAACCTCTAGATCAAATGGTTAACAAAAGCGACGTGTTCTCACTCATTAACAGGACCGAACTGCTTATTGTGACTTGTGTTATATTTGGCCCAACCGCCACTAGATTTGATATCAAAATGGTGGGAAGGTTTGGAATGGAAAATAAAGGGATTGGCCACATAAATGATATCGAGAGAGGTCAAGACAACAATGTCAAGAAGGTTGGGACTCATTGGCCCATGGCCGAAAAGAAATGCGTTTAACACATCCAACCAAAAGTAGCAAGAAGATGCTACCATCAGCTCGTTTTTGAGGAGATGAGCTAGGGAAAGGCCGATGCAGTGAGTGATGTAACCTTGTTCCTAGGAACCCCTCTTTGATGTGGGAACCGAGAGGTACCAGTTACGCCATCCAGGGAGCGGACAAGGGAATGCCCTAAAGCTCTGAGTCTAGTTGAAAAAAGCATTTCTGAATTTTTAAAGTAAATACACCGGGTCTCGGCGTTAATGAAGTCGGTGGGGTCCGGGTATCCATCAGACCCAAAAAGAAGTACGAGGGATGGTTGGCCATAGGAATCAAAATTTGATTCCACAGAATCTACAAGGAAAGAAAATAACAATAAAGAAAAGCGACGAAAGAACAAAGAGAAATGAAGAACAATAAGAAATAAAAAGTCTTACCTAAGGGATGGAGTCGTTGGTCGCCATCGAGAGGTTTTGCTAGAATTGTAGGTCAGCGAAGAAGAAGGCATCGATCAACCGTAGACACAGGTAGTGTTGGAAGCCAGCGGTAGTATGTTCGGGGCAAAAATAGAAAAATAAGCACAAAGCATAATGAAAAGGCTAGTTAGACACTTATAAAGCAAGAAGCAACTCCTAGGCAGCCGAGTCAAGCCAATTCCACCGGAATTGGTGGGGACCACCTACAACATTCAGCAAAAGGTAATCATGGGTGTGGTTTTCGAAAGGCCAAAATCTTTGCAGGTCTAGGATTAGAGGAAACAAATCTTCATTTTAATGAACACCAATGCGAAACTGTGTGGGATGAAGCCTGGTCCGACGCCACTATGAAGAAACGTAAATGTGTCAGACTAGGCGACACACAACATAGTTGCGAATGGCCGAAGACGAAGGAACAAAGAAAATGAGGAGGAAAAAATTATGAAGCTGAAATCCTAGGCGAAGTTATAAAAGTAATAGAAGATGAAGGGTTGCAGCTGGAAAGGATCATGCGGATAGATGTTTGAGGAGATGTGGTAGCAAGGGGTGATGATGGCCGGTAATTTCGAAGCATCAGACGCCATTTAATGCTCCAAAACAAGGAGGGCATGTGTTGACACAAAGATTTGGTAAAAGTCAAGGGACCACCAGGAATGTCGCATGATCAAAAGAAGTCAATGGAGGTCCGATTAAAATGGTCAAATAAGCCCATAAGTTACAACATGGCTAGATATGGAGAAGCCAATGATGTTAAGATGAAGATGATCCAAAATCCATTAAGATAGAATACCTGGATGTCAAGTCTCCAGACTATAAATATGTACCCCTTAGTTAGATTAGAAACATATCTTTGTCAAAAAACTACTCGGCGCATCACCACCCTTGGTTTTCAAGGTTAATCCTGGTGGGATTCAGCACTTGGAACTAAATAGGCTGCATCATTTCGATATCCAGTGAAGAGGTGAGTCCCCCATGACTGTATCGACTAGGTTAGTATCCTCACGGCTGCATCAATTTGATCTCTTGAGGTGAACGTTGAAATAGTACGGTCGCTGATTTAGCTTGGTATATTAGTTAGGTCTAAGGCTGCATTAGATTGATCTCCTAGATTGATGTGATCTATGTGTGGTAGTTTGAGGCTTCATCGGTTAAGTTTGACATGTCTTGCTATTGTATCTTTTTCATGCTATATACCATTCATCTAAATAAAGCATGCCATATACTTTGACATATTATTAAGATCATTGTGATTCTCTACTATCTTGGTTAGGTCCAATCTAATTATTGTGATGATTTTCATGATATAGACATGTTATCTGGCACATTTTATTTAGTTCTATCAGATTACAAGCTGATAGGTTATCTCCAATTCAATGCCATATCTTATTCGACATCGGAAAGCACTCATCAGCCAATACGTGCAAACTTCCTATCTCCCTGACCGATGGCATGCTCGCCTGATCGCTTCTCCTGTGGTTATCGGCCCTATGGCCGATCATCGTAATAGTCCATGATTATTCTATCCACATTGCAATCATTGGCTCAATAGCTGATAGGCTATGCTACTGTTACCATTATATTTGTTTCCATATCAATTGCAGGGTCAAACCGATTGGCACACCTTGAACCTTTTTTTAAGAACGCAGGACCTACACTGGAGTGAAGGAGATCTCCTAGGCAATCAGTGTGTCAAAGTGTAACCAAAAAACGCACCAACATCGGGCCCCTATGGAGAAGATCTCGACTGAGACAAAACCAAGTGAAAGTTTGCTATCTTGGTAGTTGCGCGAAGCTGTTTCTCAGAACCAAGTAAAATAATAGCGGTGATGATGAAAATACAAGAGGCAACACATGATGAAACACCTGCACATACTACATGAGAAATCCAAACAAGCAAGTAAAAACACATGAGCGGGGATCGAAGATGTTGGGGGAAATTACTCCCTTTCCAAGACTTAAAGATTAATCCTTCAAAGGCTGGTGAGGACTCCGAAGCCGGTGAACTGTTGTTCGAAGCATGCGTCGCTGCACCGAAGGGTGCAACGGTGCGAAGCTTTGGAGAACCCTCCGAACGGAAGATGGAGGCCTCGAAGCCAAAGGACATGATTGATTCGATGTCTAGCTTATCCATCTACCTTATAGTACTTTACCGTATATAACCTTGTTTACGGTACAAAATAGTTTCCACTATGTCGGTTGTAATTTAGGGGTAAATAGGTCTTTTCCTTATGTTTTTCCCCTATAAATACCCCCCTTTGTACCTTGTAAAAGGGATCCAGAACAAGTTATTCATCTACACTTATTCGGACCTCTTGAGCTATTATCCATTTCGGAGGCTCAAAGTAGTCCTAACACACAAACTCCCTGTTTGTCCGTTCTTGATTTCAGAGAACCTGTTGGCGTAACATTTGCGCCAACAGTTGGCGCCGTCCGTGGGGAACTAAGTCCTAAAAGCTTGTTCTCTACTGCTGACTGCACTTCGAAGAGTACTTACGGAGGGAGTTTCGGAGTCTCAAGATTCTGCGCACCCTTCGGTTAAGGGCTTCTTAGTGCAGCCCGAAGGCTTTCACTCGACCCCTCTGGTCGTTTGAAGTCCTCCATCTCCAAGACCTCTTTGTGGCTAGCTATGCCTCCGAAGCGAAGTCAGTCTTCGGGTCCTCTCCGAAGGTCCCCTCGGACCAATGGAGCCGGACCCTCGGCCAATCCGGCGATTCCCGCCGAGACTGCTGGGCGTCGAGCGCCCCGAGGCCCTCTGGCTCCTCCTACGCTGCTTCAGACCGACTACGCAGCTAGCCGAGATCCAGAAGTGCCCTCCGACGAAGACGAAGGCCCTCCCGAAACCGAGGCTACACAGCTAGCCAGGCTTCAGGAGGAGGTATCCAGGTGGAGGCAAGAGGCCGCCGATCGCCTCCGCACTCAAGCTTCCACCGAAACTCCAAGAGGACCTCAAGACGATGGTACCCACAATCCCCCAGAAGTTATCCAAGTCCCGGAGGAAGCCGAGAATGCATCCTTCGATAACGAGTCTCCATTACATTCGGATTTGCAGAAAGTGCCTTTCGACCCTAGATTCAAGGCCTCGAAGCTACACAAATACTCCGGGGGGTCGGACCCCGGAGAGTTCGCCCGCTCTTACGCCCTAGCAATAGAAGCGAGCGGAGGGGTGCGAAGCACCATGGCAAAATGCTTCCCCCTCGCTCTCGAAGGCGTGGCACTCCGCTGGTTCTGGTCCCTAAAGCCAGGATCGATCAGTTCATGGGAGTAGCTAAAAAAGAAATTTGTGAGCAACTTCCAAGGCACCTTCGTGGCCCCAACGTCCACAGGAAGTTTGTTCCAGGTAAAACAGCGGGTAGGAGAAACCCTCCGGGAGTACTTTACGCACTTCGCCCACACCAAGTCACAGATCAAGGGCCTGTCTACCTCTTCGGTAGTTGATGCTGCCCGCGAAGGGGTGCTGAACCCCGACCTCCTCAGCAAACTCCATTGAAAGCCAGTGACGTCTGTGGCGCAGCTCATGGCATACTTCGAACAGTATGCTAAGGCGGAGGAAGGATGTCTTCGGTGAGCTGAAATACCATTGCCCACCCTCCGAGAAGTCAAAAGGGAGCCTGAAGCCTCCGCTACTCTGCAACCTCCACAAGACAACCGCTTCAACGAGTACAAGCGGAGGAAGAAGCATTTCCGTTCGGAGGTGCTAAACATTGCACCTTCTGCTCCGAAGGCACCTGCCAATTTCCAGCAGGTGAAGAATTTCAAGGCCGGGCCGCCGAAGCCTCAAGAAAGGATGCCTGGCAAGCGCCAGAGTTTTTTCTGTTGCGTGCATGGCGACAATAGAAGCCATGACACGAAAGACTGCAAGGCAGTGTTGGCCCTTCGGGGCGACTACCTTGAACGAAGTACCGGGCGGGGCGCTTCGGATTGAGCCCCATCATCGGCACGGCCGGAGCCTGTGCAAGCTGTGGCCCGGGCCAGTGCCCTCGAAGCCCCCATGCGGCTGCCGGTGGCCAGCATTATGCCACCACCAAAGCAAGAAGACCCGCAGGACCGCGGCAAGAGAGTGGTCCTACCCATCTCCGGAGGGGGGACCCTCGGAACCATGTCCAAGAGGTAGCGGCGCGAGTACGTCCGCAAGGTCGGGCACATTGGGACCTCGAGTTCCGCCGATGGGATGCCAGAATGGTCCCGTGTGCCCATCTCATTCAGAGCCAGTGATGCTGCGGGGGTGAAGTTCCCCCATGCTGACCCATTGGTCATCTCTGCTGATATAGCAGGAGTAGAAGTACGAAGGATCCTGGTAGATGGCGGGAGCTCCGCAGACATACTCTTTGTCCAGGCCTTCGATCAGATGTGCATACCTCGGAAGCATCTACTTCCAGCAGCCCGGCCGCTTCAATGGTTCTCAGGACCGCCTCTCGATGCCCTCGGCCAAATAGGCCTCGAGGTTGCCTTTGGAGAGGGGCCTTTGGCCCGAGTAGAAGAGGTGATCTTTAATGTAGTTGATGCCCCATACGCTTACAATGCTATCTTCGACCGAGGGATGTTGAACCAGTTCGGGGCTATAGCACACCATAATTACCTTTGTCTCAAAATGCCCACGCAAGGTGGAGTGCTTACTATTTCAGGAGACCAAGCTATAGCCAGGAGGACGGAGTATGGCCATGGGCAGCCATTGGACCCCCGTCAAGTGCATAATGTGGGGGAAAGCATCGAAGAAGCACCAGAGGCCTCGAACCCTCCGAAGGGGTCTTCGCTCAAGCCAAGCCCGGAGGGCGATGTTGAGACCAGAATAATCTCGGAAGATGGCAAAGAGTACCCAGTGCAGTTCGGCAAGGGGCTATCTACGGAAATAGCTGCCTCGTTAGAAGAAGTCGTCAGGAAAAATCTGGACATATTTGCTTGGGCTGACGAAGACATCACCGGGGTCGATCGAAGCATCATCGAGCATAGTCTTCTCGTTAACCCGAAGGCCAAGCCGGTATGCCAGGGGCTCCGCAAGCTATCAGCAGAAAGAGCAAGCCTAGCCAAGGCCGAAGTAGAAAAATTGTTAAGGGCTGGCATCATCAAGGAGGTAGCCCATACCGAGTGGTTGGCTAACCCTGTTTTTGTAAGGAAGAAGGACTCGAACAAATGGCGCATGTGTATTGACTTTACTTCATTAAATAAAGCATGCCCGTGAGACCCCTACCCGATGCCCCGAATAGATCAGCTGGTAGATTCCACAGCCGGCTCCGAATTGCTAAGTTTCCTCGACGCTTACTCCGGATATCATCAAGTATGGATGAAACACGAAGACGAAGCCAAGACAAGCTTTATAACCCCTTCCGGAGTATTTTGTTATGTAAGAATGCCTTTTGGGCTACGGAATGCCGGAGCCACCTTTTCTCGTTTAATAGCTAAGGCTCTAGGTCATCAGATAGGCTGGAATGTCGAGGCCTATATGGATGATATTGTAATAAAAAGTGCTCAAAAGCACCAGCATAGCCTAGATCTAGCTGAGACATTTGAGAGCCTCCGAGCATGTGGAGTACGCCTCAATCCGGAAAAATGTATATTCGGAGCACAAGCAGGAAAAATGCTAGGGTACTTAGTTTCAAGCAGGGGAATTGAAGCTAGCCCAACACAGATAAGTGCGCTACAAAGGATGGCTCCACCAGAAAATTTGAAGCAAGTTCAAAAGTTAGCAGGGAGACTAGCAGCTCTTAGCAGGTTCCTGGCCAGGTCAGCAGAGTGGAGCCTCCCAATTTTCAAAGCACTAAAGGGGTCCGAAAGCTTTCAGTGGACGTCGGAGTGCCAGAAGAGCTTCGATGATATAAAGGCATACCTCGGAAGATTATCAATTTTGACCGTTCCCCTCCCAAAAGAAACATTACTCCTTTATCTTGCAGCAACAAATTCAGCAGTAAGCGCAGTACTGGTCCGGGAAGTTGAGCTTAAAGAAAAGCTAGTCCAGAACCCAGTATATTTTGTGTCGGAGGCATTATCCGGAGCTAAAGTCAGATACTCCGAGCTCGAGAAGTTTGCTTATGCCCTAGTAATGGCCTCGTGAAAGCTAAGGCATTATTTCTTGGCGCATAACCTGATCGTCCCTACGTCGTATCCTCTTGGAGATATGCTCCGAAACAAAGATTCTACCGGTGGGATTGGAAAATGGGCGGTCGAGCTGGCACCCTTTGGGATTTCCTTCACGGCGAGAACATCTATTAAATCTCAAATTATAGCTAATTTCGTAGCAGAGTGGACTTCATCTGCTACTTGGGCCCCGGAAGAACCCTCCGAAGGTTTTTGGACAATATTCTCTGACGGAGCTTATCAAGCATCAAGTGCCGGTGCAGGGGCCATCATCATATCACCATCGGGGCAGAAGGCCATGTACTCTGCGAGGCTCAACTTCAGGACCACTAATAACATTGCCGAATATGAAGGAATCTTGCTAGGCCTCCGAAAGGCTAGGGCACTCGGAGCTGCAAGAATAATGATTAAGACAGATTCCCAAGTCGTCGCGGGGCATGTCGATAAATGTTTTCAAGCAAAGAATCCACATCTAGCACAATACCTTGAATAAATCCGCAAAGCCGAAGCAACATTCAAAGGATTTACAGTTCGAAGTATCCCTCGGGCAGAGAATCAACTTGCAGATATTCTTGCAAAGGCTGCAGCAGGGGCAGTGGACCTCCCGAAGGGTGCTTTCTACGAAGAGCTAGCGCAACCAGCAGCTGTTCAATTACCCTCTTCGGAGGTACTATGCATTCCAACTACAGATTGGCGGGCTCCGATAATTAGCATGTTGCAAAGTAGCATGGACTCCCCCGAAGGCCCAGAAGCCTGAAGGTTGCAAGCAAGAGCTCGGAGTTACAAGCTTATTGACGAAGTGCTATACAAGGCCGGAGTGTGTTCACCCCTACTTCGATGCATCTCACGGCCCGAAGGTCAAGACATACTTCGAGACATCCACGAAGGCTTTTGCGGCGGTAATTTAGCCCCTCGAGCGCTAGCAGGCAAGACGCTTCGGCAAGGGTTTTATTGGCCAACTATACTAAGAGATGCAGAAGAACTAGTTCGAACATGCCAAGGCTGCCAATGGATGGGCAGACGGAGCCATCGCCCGCCAGCTCAGCTTCAAGTTATTGCCCCAGTATGGCCAATGGATAGATTGGGCATGGACCTCATAGGCCCTTTCCTAGTGTCAAAAGGCAGCTTGAAATTTGCGGTGGTGGCAATCGAATATTTCCAAAATGGGTTGAAGCGGAGCCACTAACAGCCATCACCTCGAAGAACGTGCAAAGATTTTTCTGGCAGAATATCATATGCAGGGAACTGACGGTAGATAATGGGACCCAGTTCGAAGCTGACACCTTCCAAACATTTTGTGAAGAACTGGGCATTAAGTTGTGCTTCGCAGCGGTACGACATCCACAATCCAATGGAGCCGTTGAGCGAGCTAACGGGAGCATCCTTTCCGGGCTAAATCGCCGAATTGTTGGATTGGCCAAGGGGCTGTGGGTCGAAGAGCTCCCCAAAATCTTATGGTCCATTCGAACCACTCAAACCAGGTCAACCGGGTTCACGCCATTCAGATTGCTCTTCGTAGATGAGGCCATGACTCCTACAGAGCTCAGAGGTGGATCACTTCGCGTAGTACAACCTGGGGAAGAAGATGACCGGAGCACTTCGCTGGATTTGTCAGAAGAAACAAGGCTTCGAGCTGTCGCTAACCTGACTAAGTACCAGGACCACACCAAAACATGGTATGACTCGAAGGTAAAGCTAAATGAGTTAAAGCCTGGTCATCTAGTGTTGTGAAGTGTAATAGCTCCGGGGAAGCTAGGAAACAAATGGGAAGGACCATATGTTATCCTACGCTCAGGACGTCCCGGATCGTTTAAAATAGCTAATTTAGAAGGAGAAGAATTGAAGCATGCATGGCATGCGGAGCACCTTAAGTGTTATTTTGCTTAGGGGCTCCTTGTAATCACTTGTAAAACATTCCTTTCTATGAATAAAGATAAGGGTCGAATTTTGTTTGCTCTTCGAATATCCCTTACTCCTGATGGACGCATCGGGAGGACGGAGATGCTTGTAGAGCCAAGCATTTTTCTGAAGACCCAGGCAGCTGCCTTCGAACCATTGGTTCAAAGGCTCCGTGGCCAACCTACGGATTCCAAGCTCCGGCTTGTTAGGATCCGTAGAAGAGTCTAAGGACTTTAAAGAAAAACAGACTTTCGGCCTTCGGGCGCGAAGTGTCTGTAAAAGAGCCGAAGGTGGCCAACATACGGATTCCAGGCTCCGGCTTGTTAGGATCCGTAGAAGAGTCTAAGGACTTTAAAGAAAACAGACTTTCGGCCTCCGGGTGCGAAGTGTCTGTAAAAGAGCCGAAGGTGGCCAACTTACGGATTCCAGGCTCCGGCTTGTTAGGATCCGTAGAAGAGTCTAAGGACTTTAAAGAAAAACATACTTTCGGCCTCCGGGTACGAAGTGTCTATAAAAGAGCCGAAGGTGGCCACCTTATGGACTCCAGGCTTCGGCTTGTTAGCATCCGTACTAAAGTCTAAAGACTTTAAAAAAGCGAACAAATTTTTAGTCTTCGAAGCATGCAGCTGTTCTGACATTCATTGTGCCTAGCGAACCCTTCTCTATAGCAAAGGCTCCGCCACCCACAAGGGGGGTCGGAGGATAGGATTCACAGAGCATACTTTCGAAGCATTCCACATTAAATTATTATACTTGTACATCAAGAGAAATTTGTGTCTAAGCCTAGGTAAAATCGGAGACCTTTTCAGCCCCTAGAGCTACCCCTACGGCTACTTTGCCCTTCGGAGCTCAAAGCCGCCGAAGTTATCTTTTTAGTTCGGGCGCTTCTCTTCTTCTTCGAGGCTCGCAGTTTCTTCTGTTCCTCTTGAAGCTCGGCCCATGTCAGGAGCCTTTCGGAGTCAGCCTCCGCAAGGTCTTCAGCTCGGTACTCCGAGTCAGACCAGTCGATAGGTTCGGAGGACGAAGACCCCTCCGCCTTCTCTTCCTCTTTAATATAAGCTAAGACATCCCGACGAACTTCAAGGGTGATCTCCCCTCCGTCTCCGCGAGGAACAGAAAAGCGGGAGCGGCGGTAAGGCCTCAAACCCTCGAGGTTTGCCCACTCCTTTCGGAGCTCATCGGTAATTTCCAGAAGTTCGAAGTCAGGGCTCGAAGGGCATGACAAAACCTAAAAAAGAGTAAAACACCCAAGACAAGTTCTCGTTTATAACTTTTTCATTAATAAGAACAGGTTTTACAAGGCTTCATATACATAGCAACCCTAAGCGGCTAGACCTGCGGGTCGGTCGGTGGAGCAGGAACCGAAGGGGCTGGCGAAGCAGGAAGTGGCGGCTTTGATTGCGCTTGCTTGTGCCGACGGGCCTCGTCAATCCACGCCTTAGCTGCGACCTTATGGTCCGTCTTCTAGGTTGACCGGAAGGCTTCCTAGGCTGAAGCCACCTCCGAAGATGGCCGCAGCAAGTCGTCGTCCGCAAAGCCTCCAAGAGACGAACCCCCGACTGAGCCAAGGGGGATCCGAAGAGATTCAAGATGACGAAGAACCCCGATACCAGCACACTGTCCGGAGATCTCTCCGTACCGAATACCGGAGTTCTTCATCAACGACGAAGCAACCTGGATCCTCGTCAGCTTCCGGTCAAGGGGCTCGTGGGTCGCCGCAGAAGACGAAGGGCACATGGTGCCGAAGTACTCCAGCGTACCCTGAAGGGCTTCCAAGGTACGATCCGCAGTACTAGAGTTCTTCTTCTCCGCTGCTTCCAAGCCTGCAGCAGTCGCACCCACTTCGGCCACCCGGAGCATTAAAGAACTCTTGAGGGCCATCGCCTGGCTAAGAGCCCCCTGGAGCTCCACCAGCTACGCACTCGAGGTAGCAGCCTCCTGGCGGAGTCTTTCAACCTCCATTCGAAGGACGACGTGCTCGGCCTCGACCTCTTGGGCAGACGAGCGAAGGGCATCGAGGGCTTCGTCAGACGCCGCCCTAGCCCTCCGTTCCTCCAGGACTTTTTCCTCCAGCCTGAGGGATCTCCCGGTGGAGTCGTTAAGGGCTGTCTGGAGGGTAGTGACCTTCTGTTTAAGTCGATTAACTTCAACCTCGTTGGAAGTCGCTGCCGCTCTAGCAAGGACAAATTGCTGCAAAAAGAACAAAGTAAGTACTGAAGTATTTATGATCACTAATGCGAAGTAGATGTGGTGTCTTTTAATACCTGAAGGGCAGCCCTTTCGAGGGCCGTGTTGAGTGACGAAGCCCTGGCCTCGCTCAAGACGGAGATCAACTCTGAATTGGTGATGTCTTGGCTTTTCTCGGCCAGGGGCTCCATGAGTCTCCGGAGGCCACCCCGGTGCTCTAAGAACGGAGCCAGTAGAGGAAGCCAAGACAGAGCTTGAGCATCGTCCGCTGCGGCCTCATCCTCCGAATTGCCAACGGAGGTCGCGGTCTGGCTAGGAAGAAGACCGAGGCTAGAAATACTCTTGCCCCTCCCCGGTACGAAGGAGGGTGAAGCAGGAGTATTCCGACCATCGGCAGCCACCTCTTTGACCAGAACCGCAGCGGCGGAGGCAACCTCGGGGGTCGAGGCTGCCACTGCAGGAGTGACCTCCGTCACCAACTCCGTCCCGGCAAGCGCGTCGTCCGCTCCGAAAGACGCGTTCTCCGCCGCCAAGTTTGGGACCTCCAGAGGCGCGGGAGGATCCGATTGAAAAGCAGCCTCCGAAGGTGCAGGAACTTCGGACGCCACCAAAGCATCGACACCCGAAGAGGTACCTATTTCGATAAACAAAATTAATAAGCATGTTTTCACAGATAGCAGGCAGGTATTGATTAAAAAGGGGGAGCTTCGGAAACAACCTCCGGGAGCTTCGTGGGGAAGGATTGCTGGATCCTCCAAGACCTCGTACATCTGAAGGATGTCGGCGAAGTCATCCCCCGAGGTCCTGCCCTCAACATTTCCAGCCGGAGCCACGATCTCCACTGAGACCGCCTTGGGCGCAGGCAAGCTGGGAGTAGGAGGGTCTGACTCCACTTGCACGACGGCGGGCGCAGGGAGAACAGGTGGAGTCGCACTTACTACCTCCCTGACGGGGGCGCTAGGGGGGACCTCCCCTATGTCTTCGTCGTCCAGGAGGTAGGCTTCGAAAGCCGCCGCTGTCTGACCGTCGGAGTCCTCTACCTCTTCGGAGGCTAAACTCTGCGCGCCCGGTGACGAAACAGACGAGGCAGGCGCCAACTGTGAAGGGTGCTTCGCTATCTTCTTCTTCTGGGGCGACTGCTTGCCGGTCTTCTTGGAGGCCTCGGTAGCGGCTTTCCTTTTGCGAACAACCGCTCCGGTCGGGGCGAAGTCGGGAAGACTCGGGGGCTCCATTTCGAGAGCTCGCCACACTCTGTTGGATCGCTCCCAGCTCCCAACAAGCTCTAACCTTCTTTGCCTCTCGGCCACCGAAGGGGCTCCGAGAACTCGTTCGGTGGCCCGAACTATGTCCTCCAGAGACAATGCCAGAGGCGCCGCTAAAAAAAGGTATGAAAGTATGAGTACAATTGATTCCTTCATCTAATATGATGCTGCAGGGAGTAAAGTTTACCTAAGTTTCGGAGGTCCCCCTCCGAGGCCTGTGGGAACACAATCGGCCAGTTGGCTCCGAGGGGAGGGATCCGAAGGGCGACGAACTCCTCGGCCAGGTCGCGCATGCTCATGCGACGAGCTACCGAAGTGAGCAGCCCTAGCCTCGTTGAGAGCAGGCTAGGGTTCGGAGAGATGTCCGCCTCCTTCCGGAACCAGATCTCCTGGAGAGGACCAGCGAGGGGGGAGTCCTCTCCGACTTCGGCATAAAACCACCGAAGTATCCAGTTTGTGTACCACCTGTCGTTTATAGCTTCTTGAGGGAAGTGGAGGGCATGCTCCCTCCGAAGTTGGAAATTGACGCTGCCAAAGGCTATCGTCACCTTGGAATCCCCGGGGCCATCTTGTGGCTTCGGTTGGCATATAGCTTCGTGGGTCGCAGCGAAGATCTCGGAGCGTCCTTCGCATCCCTCTTCCCGGAGCGCCCATTTGAAGATGGCTAAGCGGGCGATGGCGTTGGGGGACAGGTGAGGCAGAGTTATGTGGAACAAGTCCAATACCTCTGCCAAGAAATCCACGGCTGGCAGTCCCAGACCTGCTTCGAAGAATGCTTCGAAGACCACCACCTCCCCGCTTCTCAGTCTTGGAGTCGATTCTGTCCCTGGGACTCTAGTCCTCAGTCCAGCGCCCAGCTTTCCTTCCACTGCTTCTTCAATGGATTCGGCGGTGCTTGCGGATTGGCCGATAATGAAGCTCTGGGCAATCTTCTTCTTGGAGGGTGGACGGAGCGCCCGAGGATTCTTGGGCCAAGCTTCGCTCGAGGTCCCCGCCATTGCCGCTGCTGCCGAAGCAGCCCATGCCTGCCTCTGCGCTAGGGTGTTGGCCGCTTCTGGAGTGGTGTGGCTAGTTCTAGCCATTGCGCTCAAGTGCTCAAGAGGTGGGAAGATTGGGGAAAGGTGAATCGAGAATAATGGGTGCGGTAAAAAATTTCGGTTAATCCATGTCTCTCCTTTTCATAACCGCACGACCAGTGCTACTCTTTGATTGATTTCACATTGCAGGTTCGGCTTCTGTCACTATCAAGTGGGTCCGGTAATTGGAACGACGTATAACCGCTGTAAAAATCGACCGTTACCTTTTTTGCAGAGGGTAACGGCTACTTGCGCTGTAACGGCTACATCTAACGACGCTCTACGACGTTCGTACTCCGAAACCGTTCCCTTTCCAACATGCGTTCCCACTGCATCAAGAACCCGAAGGGGGGGGTTCGAACGCGTTGGGCTCGAAGTCTTTGGCTAAGTCGCAGCATCCCTAAATCCTCTTTAAGCCTCAGAAAATAGAAATGTTCCTTCCGTATACTGCCTTCTTTCTAAACAGGTTAACTACAGAAAGGCGTATTCGAGGGGCTACTGTTGGGGGAAATTACTCCCTTTCCAAGACTTAAAGATTAATCCTTCAAAGGCTGGTGAGGACTCCGAAGCCGGTGAACTGTTGTTCGAAGCATGCGTCGCCGCACCGAAGGGTGCAATTGTGCGAAGCTTTGGAGAACCCTCCGAACAGAAGATGGAGGCCTCGAAGCCAAAGGACATGATTGATTGGATGTCTAGCTTATCCATCTACCTTATAGTACTTTACCGTATATAACCTTGTTTACGGTACCGAATAGTTTCCACTATGTCGGTTGTAATTTAGGGGTAAATAGGTCTTTTCCTTATGTTTTTCCCCTATAAATACCCCCCTTTGTACCTTGTAAAAGGGATCCAGAACAAGTTATTCATCTACACTTATTCGGACCTCTTGAGCTATTATCCATTTCGGAGGCTCAAAGTAGTCCTAACACACAAACTCCCTGTTTGTCCGTTCTTGATTTCAGAGAACCTGTTGGTGTAACATTTGCGTCAACAGAAGATTTCAAGACAAAAACTCCCATCAGTGATGCTTAGAGAACCATGGCAGTGACTCAAACTTACTGGCGATGGAGGCTTAGGGAGAAGGAAGAAAAATTAAACAAAAGTGACCCATACTTTTTAGTGAAGTGAAAATGGATTTCCGAATAATGGGTGGTTGAAACCCTAGGGTTTACATGGCCTTTTATAGTCAGCCAAAAAATGAAAAAGACATATTTACCCCTAAGGTATTTTTCTCACGGACACGAAAATACAGACATGGGTCCAATGGCAAAATAGTAAAATCCTATTTCTAGATAGTTTGTCTTGATGTGAAACTTTTGTAGTAGCTATGACTTCTCATCACGACCTTCAGATGTTGATCCGACGGTTTTGAGCCGAAACCAACAAAAGCCTCTAGATCTTGATAGGTGTCACCAATCTCGTGATCTCAACCACTAGCAAGTCTCTCCCGCTCTCGATCCCTCGAGCCGCCATGTCACTTGCACTAGCATCCCTTTCTCTTGACTTGGTCAAGGGGAATAACAAGAATTTGTGGATTCTCCCTTGTCAGCTTGAGTTTTCATTTGATGCTGGGCTCGATGCATCTGTTGCTTCAACAGTTGATTCATTAACTTCCTGTTGTCCAGCCATTCCTGCAAATCTAGGATTGCACAAGTAGTATATGACAGCCCAAGCTGTCTTGGATGCTACCCATACAATACTTCAAATGGGGTTCTCAATAGCGATGAATGAGGGCTAGTGTTGTACCAGAATTCAGCCAAATGAAGCCACTTAATCCACTTTTTAGGATAGGCATGAGTAAAACACCGGAGATAAATTTCCAAACACTGATTTACTCTCTCTATTTGACCGTCTGTTTGCGTGTGGTAGGAGGAGCTTAAATTGAGAGTAGTACCCGCAAGGTCAAACAATTGTTGCCAGAATTGACTTGTAAAAATCTTGTCACGGTCTGATACAATAGCCATTGGCATGCCATGGAGTTTGTACACATTGCACATAAATGCTTGGACCACATCCTTAACAGTATAAGGATGACTCAACGGCATGAAATGTGCATACTTAGAGAACTTATCGACCACCACAAAAATGCAATTATATTCCTCTAAAGAAGGCAAACCTTCAATAAAATCCATAGTAATCAAGTGCCATGCACCGTTTGGAATCGGTAGTGGTTGCAACAATCCAGGGTACTTGGCTCTATTAGGTTTAGCCTGTTGACAAATTGTACATTCTTTGAGTTGATGTTGCACTGTTGTCTTGACCCCTTTCCAAGCAAATAGCCTTTTAACCTTTTGATATGTCAAAAGAAACCCAGAATGCCCCCCTATTGGACTGTCATGCAGTGCAAAAATCAGCTTGTGTTGCAAAATTTTGTTATCCCCTATCCAAATTCTTCCATGAAATCGAATGAGGCCATCTTTGAGTTCGAATACAGGACGAGCTGATGGGTTAATAGCCAATTCAGACAAAAGTTGAGCAGTATAATCATCTAATTGATATCCCTGAACCACCTCAAGTAACCATTCAGGTTGGCAATAAGACACAGCATGCAACACAGAATCAGAATCAACATATAAACGAGATAATGTATCCGCCGCAGCATTACTTACACCTTTTTTGTAACACAATTTGTAACGCAACCCCAACAGCTTCGTGAATGCCTTCTGTTGCAATGGAGTGGACAATCGTTGATCTGACAAATGTGTGAGACTTTGATGGTCCGTGAAAATAATGAATTCATCATATTGCAACTATGACCTCCAGTGATCCACAGCCATTAAGATTGCAAGACACTCTTTCTCATACGTGGAAAGTCCTTTAGTACGCGAACCAAATGCTTTACTTATGAATGCAATAGGGTGATTCTCTTGAGCTAGTACTGCTCCCATTCCAGAATCACTTGCATCGGTCTCAATGGTGAATTGCTTGTTGAAATCTGGTAAGGCTAAAACCGGAGTTGAACTTAATGCTTGCTTTAATGAACAAAAAGCTTGCTCAGCCTCTGGAGACCATTGAAACACCATGTCCTTCTTTAAAAGATTAGTTAATGGTTTGCTCAAAATGCCAAAATCCTTAACAAACTTCCTGTAATACCCGGTCAATCCCAAAAATCCCCTCAGTTTCTTAACAGTAGTGGGTTGAGGCCAATTAACAATCTCCATGACTTTAGCAGGGTCAGTAGACACCCCATGAATACCAATGATATGACCCAAGTAATTTAAACTGCTTTGTCCAAAAGCACACTTGCTGAATTTGACCTTCCATTCATGTTTCTGGAGCAACTTGAAAACCAGACGAAGATGTTGCATATGGGCTGTCAAATCAGGACTGTACACCAAAATATCGTCAAAAAATACCAAAGCACACTTACGAAGTACAGGAGATAATGTGTCATTCATAGCGCCTTGGAATGTTCCAGGGGCACCCGTCAACCCAAAAGACATCACCTTGTACTCAAAATGACCAACATGTGTCTGAAACGCTGTTTTGTGTTCCTCACCCGCGACCATGCAGATTTGATGGTACCCAGATCGAAGATCGAGCTTCGAAAATACCTCGGATCCTTGCAATTCATCTAACAGTTCCTCAATCACCGGCATCAAGTACTTACTTTTGACTGTGATTGAATTGAGCTGCCGATAATCGACCACTAGATGCCAAGAACCATCCTTCTTTTTAACCAATAAAGCTGGTGAAGAAAATAAGCTAGTACTTTTTTGAATGATACCTGATTGGAGCATTTCCTTGACCTGTCTTTCGATCTCATCCTTCTGAGCAGGGTTATAACGATACGGTCGCACATTAACTGGTTTGGCATTAGGAATAAGAGGTATTTTATGATCACAACTTCGTTTGGGAGGAAGGCTAGTTGGTTCTGCAAAGATGCTAGTAAACTCATGCAACAAATCCTGTAATGAGTCTGGAACAGTACCTTCAGTGCCTGACTTGCAAACACAGAGAGAAACCATATACATCAAGGCCTCTTTTTTGAACAATCCAGTAATTTGGTCACTTGTAATAGAGAGACAAGCATCCAGTTTGGGAACAACTCCTTGAACCTGAATAACCTTTCCCTGATACTAAAATTCAAGCCAAACGATCAATCTGGCTAATTCATAGGACTTAATTTTCATAGGACTGAATTTTTCATAGGACTGAATAACCTTTCCCTGATACAGTTATGTGGTTCCAATCAATTTTCATAGGACTGAATTTTTGCAACCAATCCATTCCCAAGATAACATCATAACTGCCTAATTCGATCAATCTAAAATCATTTGTATAAACTCTTCCTTGTAACCACCACACACAATCTGGGATAACATAAGAGCATTTCATGTGACCCCCATTCGCCACTTTAACCGAAACAAGGCTGGTAAGTGAATGCACACCATTCAATTTCAGTCCCAAACGATCATCCACAAAACAATGTGTACTGCCAGAATCAATTAACATGAGCACTTCTGTTCCTTGTATCCATCCCTTGACACGGATAATTTGCCCAGTTTCAGTGCCAACTAGTGCTTGGTATGATATCGCCATTATGGTATCCTCCTCCGACCCAACAAGATGATCCATATCTGCCTTGTACTCAAAATCCGGATTAATGGCTTCAATTAATTCTTCCACCACATCCAGCTGAATAGACGTGGAACATTTGTGATCTTTACTCCATTTCTCGCCACAAACAAAGCATAAACCTTTGGATCTTCGATAATTTCTCAAAACAGCCACTCAATCATCACGGGAAGGCTGGCGACTGCCTTCCACACCACGCCTGTCTTTTGTGAAGCTGTTAGTTGGAGATACATTCGGCGTCGGTGTTGACACTCCTCTTGAATAAGTTCGAGTTACACACTGGTTTTGGTTTTTGAGTTGGTCTCTACTCCTTCCCAACTGCAATGTTTCCTCCTGTAAAAATGCCAAGGCACATGCTGAGTCCAAATCTTTGGGTCGATGCATAATAACTCCTGAACGGATGTCATCCCGTAACCCTTCCACAAACTTAGTGACAAAATAGATGGTACTCAGAGAACTATCATAAGCGATAAGCTGATGCATGAGACTATCAAAATGCTCCACATAACTGGCTACAGATCCATCTTGCTTCATAACGATCCACTGGCGTATTAACGTTTCATGCTGATCTCGACTGAACCGAGCACACACTTTGGCACAAAAATTTTCCCAAGAAATACCAATGATATGCAGTTGCACTGATTGTAACCAAAAAACTGCATTGCCCACAAAGTGCAGAGATGCGATTCGCACCCAATTTCCTGGATGGACTCCATATGTTTCAAAGTAATTTTCACAATTACTCGCCACACCTGAGGATGATTACCATCAAATTGTGGGCAATTAATCTGAGGTAATCCTCCCAAACCAATCACTCCAGGTGATTGATACAACTACGACTCCAGTCCCGATCCATTCTGCAGCAATTCCTGATGAGGAATCTGTGTAATTTGATTAAGCGGATTCAGTGTTGCCTCTGATTTGTCCTGTGCCATTCGAACAGATTCCGATCCACTTGGTGCTGTATTCAGTAAGGATGGAGAGGTGTGTCCACCCTCTGAAACTCTTGCTACCTCCAATTTTTCCATCTTAAACTGCAGTTTCTCCACAACAGACTGTAATCCATCCACCTTCCTCTCCACCTGTAACCAGGACTCCACAGAAGAATTTAGTGCCAAGAGATCTGACCGAATTTTTTGCTCTGATTCCATATGTCGTACCTCTACTTCTTCAAACTTTCTGATCAGAATGTCAAACTTCGCGTCCGTCTCCATGATCTTCGTGGCCTGCCTGGTGGTGTATCTAGGTCTCTCTAGGACGATTTGTGGCTCTGATACCAATTGTCAAGGGGAATAACAAGAATTTGTGGATTCTCGAGCAGGAGCAACCTGCCGAGCCGCCGCTGCCGAAGTTCATCTCCCTTTTCTTATTACATCAACTCAGTTTATATACAATCAGGAACGCACACACTCACACAGGCTCAGCCCACTTACGCCACCCACTCTGGCCCAATAACCCTTGCATTCAGTTTCCTTGCCCTGGTTCCCTTGATACGTTGTTCATCACTCGGCACACCAGCTGCAACTTCCTTAACAGCTGTCTTGATCAATCTGCCGTCTATGTCTCGCTTCATCTCCACGTGTTCATCTGAGACCATCCTCAACTTCACCTGGACTCCTTGATCGTCTGGCATCACGCTCCCCACTTGATGCCGATCATCCACCATTGATAGTTGAGTAGCATCCCAATCCTGCACACCATGAGACAAGAAAACACATCTGTTCCACACACACCGACCCCTTCGGTGAACTCAAGACAAAAGCACATGTCTAATCCATGAACCTAGCAAGCTTGTCAATCACTCATCACTTAGACAAAACAAAGGTACATGTCCACCTGGTTTCTCAATCTCCCCCTTGATGAGTGCATTGACAACTTCCATAAGAATCAAGATGAATTTGATGTTCAACACACAAGTGACTATAAAAACTAGGAATAGAGTCAAACCATGTCACTTGATTTTAAAATTCCCCCCTTGATAAATGTTTCTCGCCTTTGGCAGAAGCATGAAATGAATTCTCCCCTTTGGCAATGAAAGCATCAAGGTGATAAAAATGATGCACAAAAATATGTGAGGGTGGATGTAGATGCAAGATTCTGAAATATGATTAACAGTAATTACAGTACATAACAAACATTTGCCTTGAATATTGTCTAAAAGTATTGTATGAAAAGCTCAGGTGAATCATATCCAAAGAAAATCAAGAGCAGGCATTTTTCATGTTTTTTCAAACAAAAGCATCACCACACAGACACGCATACTAGACATGATAAACATGAAATGCAAAAGCTAGCAAATATCTACCTAGAAAAGCTTATCCAAAAACATGGAGCTTCACCAAACTTGTTATGCAATATTTTCAAGCTTTTTATTTCCTTTTTCTTTTTGGTTTAGTGCTAGGGGTTATTTTCTTTCTAACCTTATACTGATGGACCAAGCTAAGCCTAGGTCAAGAAAAGACCATCTGAAGCTTAAAGCATTGGTCTTAGCAAACACTGCATTGTCCCAGTTCATACCAAAGTGCTATGGTAAGCAGTATAGAACAAAGCAGTGTGACAAAGCAAACTCACTTAGATCTTTTAAATTTCAACACAAAAGGCATGGATATCAATTTCATGATTTTGTTTCATTTTTTAGAACAAGAATTTCATAAAAAGCATTTAAAAGTTCAATTTGCATGTTTGCATCCAAGTGAAAATGACTTAGCTACCAGGTATGTAAAAGATAGCAAAAGCAATCAACCTACACATACTAGTTACAGACTAAGCAGTAATCATATTTTAAATTTTCATAAATAAAAGTCATGCTCATGACAGATATTACATATATTCAATCGAGCAAAATCAACATGATCATAGATAATGATTCAATGGCATATAAAAGCATATGCACGTAAAAGCAGTTAATAATATGACAAAAGCTTATGCAATAACACAGAACTCTCCATCACAAAATTCCATAAGGATGGCAAACACCAAGTTCTCCTCTAAAACATGCAAAATGAGAAGCATCAAGAGACTTGGTAAAGATATCAGCAAGCTGGTTCTACGTATTTATGTATTAACTCAATATCACCCTTCTCATTGCGGTATCTCAAAAAGTGATAACACACACCAATGCGTTTGGTTCTAAAATGCTGAAATGGGTTGTTAGCTAAGATAATGGCACTAGTGTTATCACAGAGAAGTGGAACACCCTTAAAATCCAACCCAAAATCCCGCAATGTAGAAACCATCCACAAAATCTAAGAACAACAGCTAGCAGCAGCTACATATTCAGCTTGAGTAGTAGACTGTGCAATACTAGACTATTTGTGAGAAGACCAACACACAAGAGAAGAACCTAGAAAATAACAAGTACCAGAGGTACTTTTCATATCATTTGTGCATCCAGAAAAATCATCACCCGAAAATCCTCTAAGGCATTAAGAAGATCATGCAGAATACCAAATGCCAAATTCAAGAGTATACTTGAGATACCTTAGTATATGCTTGATGGCTTGATGATGTGGAGATCTCGGGGATGCTTTAAAATGAGCATTCAGACATACGACAAAGTGTATGTCTAGTCTCGTGGCCGTCAAGTAGAGGAGGGAGCTAATCATGTTCCGGAACTCCTTCTGATCCATTTCTTCACCATCTTCATCTGGGTAAAGCTCCATTGAGGTAGTCATTGGAGTGGCTAATGGATTTGCATCGCTCATATCAAATCACTTCAGTAGATCCTTGGTGTACTTCGTCTGATGCATGAAAGTACCTTGTTTGCATTGCTTGATTTGCAAACCAAGGAAAAAGGTCAACTCACCCATCATCAACATCTCGAACTCCCTTCTAATAGAATCTGCAAACTCAGCAACAAGAGCATGAGAAGAACCACCAAATATGATGTCATAAACATATATCTGAACAAGAACAAAGTATTTGCCATGCGTGAGAGTAAATAGGGTTTTGTCAATAGAGCCCATTTTCTACCCATGCTCAAGCAGAAAGGTCCTAAGCCGGTCATACCAAGCCCTAGGATCTTGCTTGAGTCCATACAAAGCTTTATGAAGTCTAAAGGCTCTATGGGGGTACTTGGGATGTTCAAATCTTGTGGGTTGTTTGACGTAAACATCCTTTACTATGAAACCATTAATAAAAACACTTTGGACTTCCATTTGAAAATTTTTTAAACCACAAGAATATGAAAAAGCAAGCAAAATCCAAATGGCCTCAAGTCGACCTATAGGATCAAAGGTATCTCCAAAATAAATCCGCTCGACTTGAGAATAACCATGAGAAACAAGTCTAGCCTTGTTTCTCACAATAGACCCATCCTCCCCCTGTTTGTTTTTGAAAATCCATTTTGTGCCATTGATATGAACATTTGGGGTGGGTCTACAAGAACACAGACTTGGTTTCTCTCAAAAATTTCAAGTTCCTCATGCATGGCATCGATCCAACTCGAATCATATAAAGCATGACTAACATTGTTGGGGGAAAATATCTCATCTTCGGGGTTATTGCCGAAGCAACATAAAGGCAGACAGCAGGTTCGAAGGTTCCCAAACGATCATCTTCGAAGATACCCGGAACCAAGTTCGAAGTACGAAGATAGGCATTGGTTCGGAGTACATCTTCGAACTAAGGCCCTTCAAGATCTTTTCTGCCAGCTAAGATGGAAGACTTATCTTCTTTCTCATTAGATTAGTCTTTTACCATTTTAGCCCTATTAAGGGAACCGAATAGTTTCCACTATGTCGGTTGTAATAGAGGGGTAAATAGGTCTTTTCCTTAATGTTTGGGCCTATAAATACCCCCCATTTCACCCTGTAATAGGGACCGAATACAAGTTATTTAATACACACATTCGAACTATTCTAAGTTATTATCCTTTCGGAGGCTTAGAACAGTTTGCTTCGCAAACATTTCGTTTGTTAGTTTCACTTCTACAGAAACCTGTTAGCGTAATCTTTTACGCCAACAGTTGGCGCCGTCCGTGGGGAACCTAGTCCGAAAAACTTCGTTCTCTACCAACCTTTTACATCATGCCTCCTAAGCGGAGCGCACCCCGCAATCCCACTCAGAGGTCCTCTCGGATCTCCGGAGAGATACCCTTCGACACAGTTGAAATCGGAGGGTCTTCGGCTTTCCCTCCACAAACTCCGGAAGGGGCTTCTATCCCTCGAGTATACGAAGCTTCTCCGCCAACCCCTTCCATACTCCGACAGCCCGGAGTCCCTTCTCCACCATCCATCCCGATTCGAACTGATCCTATCAGTTCTCAAGACCCGGAAGATCCTTCTGGAGGAAATGGAAATAATCTTGGAGATATGGCCAGTCAAATGGCCAACCTTCAAGCTGAAGTGGCAAGGTGGCGACAGGAAGCTGCGAGCAGGCTTCGCTTTCAAGCCACCCCAACCATCCCAGAAGTGCCCGAAGACGACAATCTTGATTATCCCGAAGCCCCGGAGAACGCCTCCTTCAACAATGAATCTCCACTGCATCCTGAGCTGCAGAAGGTTCGCTTCGATCCAAAGTTCAAAACTTCGAAGCTCTGTAAGTATGCCGGAGATGAAGATCCCGGAGATTTCGTTTGGTCTTATGCTCTAGCAATTGAGGCTAGCGGAGGTGTTCGAGACACCATGGCGAAGTGCTTTCCTTTGGCTCTTCAAGGAGTGGCATTGAGATGGTTCTGTTCCTTGAAGCCAGGATCAATCAATTCATGGTCGCAGCTGAAGAAGAAGTTTATAAGCAACTTTCAGGGCACCTTCGTGCCTCCTATGTCAACAGGAAGCCTTTTCCAGGTGAAACAGCTCCCCGGAGAAACATTGAGGCAGTACTTTGAGCGCTTCGCTCATACGAAGTCGCAAATTCGGGGGATGTCCACATCTTCAGTGGTTGATGCAGCTCGGGAAGGCGTCAGTCATCAAGGCCTTCTGGATAAACTGCATCGGAAGAGCATCTCCTCACTCTCTCAGTTAATGTCATACTTCGAGGAGTATGCGAGGTCAGAAGAGGGTTGGCTTCGGAGGACTGCTGCTACTTCATCCATATTGCAAGAAGTCAAAGTAGAAGTGAAGACTTCGGCGCAGCCGCATGAACCAGTCTTCGAAGTGCAACATGATCGGAGAAGAGGGCAAAAGCACCCTCGTTCTGAAGTCATGAATATTGCACCCCCACAGAAGTTTGCACCAAGAGCTCCACAGTCTACGGGGAACAAGGCCAGCGGCTGGAGGCCGCCAGGGAAAACGGCTGGCAAGGGCCAGACCCTTTTCTGCTGCATTCACGGAGAAAATCGAAGCCATGCAACTGACACTTGCAAGGCTATACTTACCCTAAGGGGAGAGTACTTAGAGAGAACTTCGGGTCGAGGCAGTACCGACCGAAGTCCAGCTACAGCGCGCCCAGAGCCGGTCCAGGCTGTAGCGCGAATAGAAAATTTTGATGCTGCAAGGCACCCTCCGGTGGCCAATGTTATGCCACCTCCGAAGCAAGAGGAAGGGCAAGATAGAGGAAAAAGAGTAGTTCTCCCTATCTCCGGAGGAGGTACCCTCGGAAGTATGTCCAAGAGACAGCGAAGAGAGTACGTTCGAGAAATAGGTCATATTGGAACTACGTCATCTGCAGCTGCAATGCCGGAGTGGTCTCATGTTCTGATATCTTTCTCTACGGAGGATGCAGCTGGTATTAAGTTCCCGCACGCAGATCCATTGGTTATCACTGCTGATATTGCAGGGACTGAAGTCCGAAGGGTGCTAATTGACGGAGGCAGTTCGGCAGATATCATTTTTGTTCAAGCCTTCGATCAGTTATGCATTTCCAGGAAGCATCTCCTTCCAGCGGCTCATCCTCTGCAAGGCTTCGCAGGACCTCCGCTTGATGCACTTGGCCAGATAGGCCTGGAAGTTACCTTCGGAGAAGGTTTATTAGCCCGGACTAAAGAAGTTATCTTTGATGTGATAGATGCCCCGTATGCTTATAACGTCATCTTCGGACGGGGCATGTTGAACCAGTTCGGAGCTGTGGCGCATCACAATTACTTGTGCATGAAGATGCCCACACAAGCAGGAGTCCTTACAATCTTCGGAGATCAAGCCATTGCTCGGAGGGCGGAATATGGTCATGGTCCCCCTCTTGATCCGAGGCAAGTAAACAGTGTGCAAGATAATGAAGAAATTTTTTCAGCCTCCTCCGAAGCTTCGAAGAAGTCCTTTCTGAGACCAAGTCCCGAAGGAGAGATTGCAACTAAGGTCATTGTTAAAGATGGTAAAGAGTACACTTTTCAATTTGGTAAAGATTTACCTCATGAAGTTGCAACCTCACTAGAAAAGGTGGTGGAAGAAAATTTGGTTGTCTTCGCTTGGTCTGACGAAGATATCACCGGAGTCGATCGGAATATCATTGAACACAGTTTACTTGTAAACCCGAAGGCCCGGCCTGTTCGACAAGGACTTCGGAAGATGTCCGCAGAGAGAGCTTCTCTAGCTAAAGACGAAGTTGAAAAATTATTGAAGGCTGGGATTATCAGAGAAGTGGCTCACACAGAATGGTTAGCCAACCCAGTCTTCGTCAGAAAGAAGTCTTCCGGGAAGTGGCGCATGTGCATTGATTTCACATCCTTGAATAAAGCATGCCCACGTGACCCCTACCCCATGCCCCGAATTGATCAACTGGTTGACTCCACTGCAGGTTCGGAGTTATTAAGCTTCCTTGACGCGTATTCTGGTTATCATCAAATATGGTTGAAGCGCGAAGATGAAATCAAGACAAGCTTCGTAACTCCTTCGGGAGTCTTCTGCTATGTAAGAATGCCCTTCGGCCTAAGAAATGTTGGGGCTACTTTTTCAAGATTAGTTGCTAAAGCTCTAGGTCATCAACTAGGTCGCAATGTGGAGGCCTATATGGATGATATTGTAATAAAGAGTGCTTTAAAGCACCAACCTAGCCTAGACTTAGCAGAAACATTCAATAGCCTTCGGGCATGTGGGATCCGCCTTAACCCCGAAAAATGTATATTCGGAGCTAAGGCTGGAAAATTGTTAGGGTATTTAGTTTCAAGCAGGGGAATTGAAGCTAGCCCTACTCAAATAACTGCGCTGCAGAAGATGGCTCCTCCGGAAAATTTAAAGCAAGTGCAAAAGCTGACTGGGCGTCTGGCCGCACTTAGCAGGTTTTTATCAAGGTCTGCGGAGAGGAGCTTGCCGATATTCAAAGCTTTGAAAGGGTTCGAAGATTTTGCATGGACACCAGAGTGTCAGAGAAGCTTCGAAGATATTAAAGATTATCTCAGTAATCTTGCTACACTCACGGTGCCTACTGTGGACGAAACCTTACTCCTGTACCTTGCAGCTACAGGTTCAGCTGTCAGCGCAGTCCTTGTCAGAGAAGTGGATTTCAATGGGAAGTTGGTCCAAAATCCTGTTTATTTTGTATCCGAAGCATTATCAGGAACGAAGACAAGATACTCCGAACTTGAGAAGTTCGTTTATGCTCTGATAATGGCTTCGAGGAAGCTAAGACATTATTTTTTGGCTCATAATGTAATTGTACCAACTTCGTATCCCTTAGGAGATATGCTCCGAAGCAAAGATTCCACTGGAAGGATTGGAAAGTGGGCAGTCGAGCTAGCACCCTTCGGCATATCTTTCTTGGCAAGGACAGCTATCAAATCCCAAGTCCTAGCAGACTTCATAGCAGAGTGGACTCCACCTGCGAATTTGACTCCGGAGAAATCAAGTGACGGAGTTTGGACTGTTTACTCCGATGGGGCTTTCCAAGCATCCGGAGCAGGCATTGGGGCAGTGTTGATTTCACCATCAGGGCAAAGAGCAATGTACTCCGCAAGACTCAACTTTAAGTCTACCAATAATATAGCGGAGTACGAAGGGATTTTATTGGGACTCCGGAAAGCACGTGCTCTAGGGGCTACAAGAATAATTATAAAGACAGATTCTCAGATAGTAGCAGGGCACGTAGACAAAAGTTTTCAAGTTCGGCATCCACAGCTTGCAAAGTACTTAGAGGAAATCCGCAAAATCGAAGCACACTTCAAGGGTATTTCCATTCGGAGTATACCAAGAGCGGAAAATGTGCAAGCGGACATTTTAGCGAAGGCTGCAGCCGGAGCTGTGGATGTGCCTAAAAAAGCTTTTTATGAGGAGCTCAATATACCTTCGGTGCCACAAGTTGCCTCTGCAGAGATTCTTTGCATTCCTAGTGCAGATTGGAAAGATTCGATCATGGAACTCTTGCAAGGAGGAACAAATTTGCCCGAAGAGCCCCAGTTGTCAAGATTAAAGCTCACAGCTAGAAACTATCAGTTAATCAACGGTATATTATACAAGGGCGGAGTATGTTCCCCTCTACTCCGATGCATATCTCAAGCCGAAGGCCAAGAAATTCTTTGAGAAATTCACGAAGGCCTTTGTGGAAGCCATTTAGCCCCTAGAGCTCTGGCAGGAAAAACACTTCGCCAGGGGCTTTATTGGCCCACAATAACAGCTGATGCGGAGAGCTTGGTCCGCACATGTCAAGGATGCCAGTGGATGGGTCGACGGAGTCATCGCCCACCAACAGCTCTTCAAGTCATTGCTCCGGTATGGCCTATGGCCAGATGGGGTATGGATTTAATTGGTCCCTTTCCGTTAGCAAAGGGAAATCTGAAGTTCGCAGTGGTAGCTATTGAATATTTTTCTAAGTGGGTGGAAGCAGAACCCTTAACAGCTATCACTTCGAACAATGTGCAGAAATTCTTCTGGAAGAACATTATTTGCCGGTTCGGAGTGCCTAGATACCTCACAGTTGATAATGGAACACAGTTCGACGCAGAACCCTTCAGGAAGTTTTGCGAAGACCTAGGCATTCAGCTATGTTTTGCTGCAGTGAGGCATCCTCAGTCGAATGGAGCCGTAGAGCGAGCCAATGGAAATATTTTATCAGGGCTAAATCGAAGAATAGTAGGATTAGCAAAGGGACTGTGGACCGAAGAGCTTCCGAAGATTCTGTGGTCCATTCGGACTACGCAAACAAGGTCCACAGGTTTTACTCCGTTCAGACTACTATTCGGAGATGAAGCTATGACTCCAACGGAGCTCAAAGGGGGATCATTTCGCAGCACCGAACCGGACATTGAAGAAGAAAGACAAGCTTCGTTAGATTTGTCAGAAGAAACAAGACTTCGGGCTGTAGCTAATTTATCAAAGTATCATCAGCAGACGAAGACTTGGTATGACCCGAAGGTTAAGCTCAATGAGTTAAGGCCGGGTCATCTTGTTCTACGAAGCATTATAGCACCAGGGAAGTTAGGCAATAAATGGGAAGGTCCATATCTAATTGTCCGCTCAGGGCGCCCTGGTTCATTTAAATTAGCTAATTTAGAAGGTGAAGAGTTAGCACATACTTGGCATGCGGAGCACCTAAAGCGATACTTCGCATAAGGGCTCCTTGTAATTCGCTTGTAATCATCCTCTAAATTAATAAAGCATATGACCCTGATAGTTGCCTTCCCCTCATAGACTTCCAGCTTCCGAGTGGACGCACTGGAACCGCGGGGTCGACCGAGAGGGAAGTGTCATTAAGCTGGGTTGTATTTTCGAACTTCGAACCCATAAAGTTCGAAGCCTCCGACGTGGGGGCTGACATAATCCGGAGCCCAGGCCACCGGCTTGTAGGCATCCGTAAAAGAGCCCAAAACCACACCCTACGGAGTCCAAGCCATTGGCTAGTAGACTTCCGTAAAAAGAGCCGAAGGTGGCCAAAATCTGCGAAGTCCAAGCCATTGGCTGGTAGACTTCTACAAAAAGAGCCGAAGGTGGCCAAAATATACGGAGTCCAAGCCATTGGCTGGTAGACATCTGTAAAAAGAGTCCAAAGAGACCATTGCAAACTCCGAACCATTGGTTCGTCAGAGATCGCAAAAATAAGCCGAAGGTGGCTAAAGCAAAACAACATTTGAGCCATGAGCTTCGAATGTCTGTTAACACAGTCCAAAGTGACAAATTTTTTTTAAGACACTAAAGTGTCCTGGAAGTTATCTCAAGTGATTTCTTTCATAAAACAAAGGTACTAAGTTACCATTCTTCTGACTGCAAAAAGTCGAAGACATTTCATAAGATTTTAAAAGATCTTTAAATAACAGAGGGGCTCCGAACCCCCAAAAAATTGTACTCCGAAGTTTTTTCTTTGTGCATAACCATCTTTGAATACATTTCGAAGTTGCTTATACCCAAAGAGGGGCTAGTAAATATGGAGACAATTTTAAATCGGCATTCATTATTGAAATAAATGTGTTTACAGATTACACTATGAAAAATTGGTATCTATACCAAGAAGGAATCAGAGACCTCTTCGGTCCCGAGAGCTAGGGGTGGAACGACTAGTTCCAACATCGGAAGTTCTAAGAACTTTACGTTTAACTCTCTTCCTCCCCCTCGAAGCTCTAAAATCCTTCTGCTCTTGTTGAAGCTCGGCCCAAGTTCGAAGCCGTTCGGGGCTTCTTTCCCAGCTTCTAAGATATTCAGATCTTTTATTTCGAGCTTCACCTTCGTCTTCAGACCAATCAGTGTCTTCAGAAGACGAGGTGTTTGCGTCAACCTCTTTCTCTTCCTCTTTAATATAAGACAATACGTCTTTGATTACTTCGGGCGCAATTACGCCGGAGTCATCTCGAGGAATAAGAAATCGAGGACGCTTGTAACTCTTTAGAAGTTCGAAGGTATGCCATAATGAACGAAGTTCGTCGTTAAGTTCTAACACTTTGATATCTTCCACAAGAGGCAAAGCCTAAAAATATAACAAACAAGATTTTCATTGATAAAATGTTTACAACCATAAAGCTTTACATAATCAAAAATCCTAAATGATTCCTAAACCTGCGGGTTCGGAGGAGGCTGACTGCTCGAAGCCTGGTTCCGAACTTGCTTCTAGCGTTGGCCTTCATCGATCCAAGCCTTGATCGCGGAACGACCTTCGGCTCTCCATGAAGTTTGAAAGGCTCGCCAGGCGGCAGTCACACCTTCGGAAGGATTCAAAAGCCGCTCGTCGTCGAAGGTAATGGAGCCCTCTGCGCTCGGAGTGATTGTTCGGCCCAAATCCTCGTAGTAACGAAGTAGTCCGAGGGCAGACACTTGTCCGGAGAGTTCTCCATAACGAATGCCTGTCGTCTTCATTTGCTTCGCTGCTCCTTGGATCCTTTTTAACCAGCGCAGCAGAGTCACGTTGTCATCCGAAGGAAGTGATCCAGTAGTACCGAAGTACTCCAGAACACCTAGCATCTGTTCGATGACCTCCGTAGCTACCTTCTCCGACTTAAGCTTTTCTTCAATTAGTGCATCCTTGCTCGAAGTTGTTTCTGCCAAAACTCTGGAAATCCTAGCATTCTCCGTAGTTAAAATATTCTTCTGGTTTAGGAGTTGGCTAGCTTCCTCTTGGAGCCTTACAAGTTCGGACCCAGCACTAGCATGCTCCAACCGCACCTTTTCAATTTCAGCCCGAAGCACGATTCTTTCTGCTTCGAGCTCCTTATTAGCAGCTTCCAAGCCCTGTCTGGCCCTACGCTCCGTTGAAATCACATTATCCATTTGAAGTACTCTAGCTTCGGAGAAAGATAAGTTGCGTTTAAGAGCTTCATTTTCTTCCCGAAGCTGAGCAATTTCATTCTCGCTTGATAAAGTTGCAGCGCAGGCCAAGACCGCTTGCTGAGAAAAGAAAAAACTAAAGTAAGAAATTATTCATGTATAATTTGCTGCTGGTTCGAAGATGTACTCCGAACCCAATATAATTCGCTAAAGATATTGGCTCGAAGGTGCTCCGTACCTGGTAGGCCGCTCGTTCCAGGGCAACGTTAAGCTCCGAACTCTTCGCCCTGCTTAATTTTGCTACCAGCTCTGTCTCCCCGACTTCGCGACTCACTCGACCTAAAGGTTTGAGCAGAGTCCGAAGCCCAGTTGGCTCCAAAAAAGGAGTCAGAAGAGGGAGCATTGCCGAAGCCTCTTGGTCAACCCTGCTTGGCGAAGGTCTGGAGCGTTCTCCTGAGGTCCTCGGAAGTTCGGAAGATGGCCCCCCCTCAGTTGATTCACTTTCATCTGTTGATTCAGACGAAGTTGATCCTTGAGTAGGGAGAGGCTCTATGTGTTTTTTACCCCTTCCAGGCCCCTGTTGAGTGACCTCCGGGTGCGGCTCCGAAGTTGTCGAAGGCCTTTGAATTGTGTCTTCGTGTTGTACTCCTTCCGAAGGGGGCTCTGCAAAAGCAAATGTATTATACATTGTATAATTTTGCAGAAAATAATAAAAGAATTATGCGAAGTTTACCTTCGACATTCTGGGGGCATTCTAGCACCGGACTGCTCGGACGATCGAAGGTGAGGTCTTCGTCTGAATCTACAGTTAAAATTTCTGCTGCCGGAGTATCTCCGTGAGCAGTCCTCCCTTCATCCACAACTGAAGTTGTAGGAACTTCAACTTCATCTTCGCCCATAGGGGCTTCGATTTGCTCTTCTTCTTGAGCATCCGGAGCTCTCACTTCTTCAATATTAGCTTGAGGCTCCGGCATACCTGCAGTATCTTCAATGTGAATATTTTGTTGAGCTGCATCTTCATCAATCAATCTCACTAATAATATACCTTCATCTTCTTTAGAACCGGAGACTGAGGTTCTTGAGCTCGAAGGCGCAGGATTCGAAGGTGCGAGATTTTTTGGCTTCCGAGCCACCTTCTTCACCGGAGTCTTTGCGGAGCTCGAAGCTCCGACTTCAGCTATCCTCTTTTTGGGTCCTTTCTCCGAAGGCACCCAGTCCATCAGAGGGGGCGGGGTCAACTCCAACATTCCCCATACTCTGTTAAACCTCTCCCAACTCCCGACCAACTTAATTCTCCATTCTTTTTCAGTCGGAGTTGGGGCACCGAAAATCTTCTTCGAAGCCCTTACAATTTGCTCTGAAGTAATAGGGGCTGAAGAAGCTAAAAAATAAATAATTTAAGTCAGTTTTTCTTCGAAGTAAATATGTATAATACATGTTGGTTTCGAAGTTACCTGCAGGGCTCGAAGTCAAGTTAATCTTGCGGAGACCGCCCTCTGAATCATCCTCGAAGATGACAGGCCAGTTGGCCATCAGCGGAGAAATTTGCAGGGCGAGGAATTCTTCGGCTAAGTCCCGCATGCTTAACCTTCGGCTAATCTTTTGAAGCAGGTTAAGACGAGCTTCGAGCTGACCTTCGTTGGGCTGCACTAAGGCTTCCTTCCGGAATTGAATTTCTTTGAGGGGCCCGGCCAGAGGACTGCTTGCCCCAACTTCGGCATAGAACCATCTTAGGATCCAATCAGTATACCATCTGGCATTGATGGCCTTGGCAGGAAACTGAAGGGCGTATTCATCTCGGAGCCTAAAGTTGATGCTACCGAAGGATACCACTACTTTTTCACCTCCGGGGCCTACGAAGGTCTTTGGTTGGCATGTAGCCCTATGTAATGCAGCGAAGATCTCTGCCCTTCCTTCGCACCCTTCGGCCCTCAGCGCCCATTCGAAGATAGTCAGTCTAGCTACCGCATTCGGAGATAATTGGGGGAGGGTTACGTGGAACAGATCCAGTACCTCCGCCAGGAAGTCCACTGCAGGAAGGCCCAAGCCAGCTTCGAAGAAGGCTTCGAATACCACTACTTCTCCGGGTCTTGGCGCTGGAATCATCTCTTTGCCTGGCTTCCGAATCATAACTCCATTACTGATTTTTCCTCCCGCTGTGATTGCCAGTGACTCTCTTTTGCAGGTAGAAGCCCCCAACTGGAAAGACTGATCCAAATACTTTGTTGATGGCGGGCACAGACCTTGGTCATCGGCGATTGGGGATTTCTCCCTCCTGCCGCCATTGATGTCACCGCCGGTACCGGAGGTGCCGCCGCCAACGCTGCCGTCGCTGCTGCTGCAGCCGCCTGCTGCCGAGCCAAGGCCGACGGAGGTGCAGATCCCTTAGGGCTAGTTTGGGAGCCCACAATCCCGGCCCATTCCCTAGGGATGGGCCGGGATTTTGAACTAAAATCCCGGCCCATCCCCAGGGAATGGGCCGGGATTGAAAGTTCCCAAACAGGCCCTTAGTCTTCACCATTGCAGTCGTCAGATTGCTTTGAGGAAATGGAGGCTAGGGCTCAAGAACTCAAAGGCTCGAAAAGTTTTGGATTGCGAGAATGCGGTGAAAAGGTAACTGGGTAACTTCTAGACCTTCTATTTATAGCCCAGACTTCGCTTTTTTACCGTTAATCCATGTCGTTTCGTATTCTTACCGTTACTTTTCCCGGAAATTAACTCTTACTACAGTTTTCGTTAGAAACAGAAACTTAATGGCTATTTTCTCTAAGTCTAAAAGACTTTTGAACTTCTTGAGTCGGTTCTAAGATAGTTCGAAAAGCAATTACCTTAAGACTGATTCGAAGTTCATATCTTCATGCATTTCGGAGATAAAATAAAAACCAATAACCCCTATGTTTGGTTATCTTTTCCTTCCGTATACTGCTCTCCTAACGTTACAGGTCAAACGGAGAAGCGTATTCGAGGGGCTACTGTTGGGGGAAAATATCTCATCTTCGGGGTTATTGCCGAAGCAACATAAAGGCAGACAGCAGGTTCGAAGGTTCCCAGACGATCATCTTCGAAGATACCCAGAACCAAGTTCGAAGTACGAAGATAGGCATTGGTTCGGAGTACATCTTCGAACTAAGGCCCTTCAAGATCTTTTCTGCCAGCTAAGATGGAAGACTTATCTTGTTTCTCATTAGATTAGTCTTTTACCATTTTAGCCCTATTAAGGGAACCGAATAGTTTCCACTATGTCGGTTGTAATAGAGGGGTAAATAGGTCTTTTCCTTAATGTTTGGGCCTATAAATACCCCCCATTTCACCCTGTAATAGGGACCGAATACAAGTTATTTAATACACACATTCGAACTATTCTAAGTTATTATCCTTTCGGAGGCTTAGAACAGTTTGCTTTGCAAACATTTCGTTTGTTAGTTTCTCTTCTACAAAAACCTGTTAGCATAATCTTTTACGCCAACAAACATCTATGGGCTCAAAATAAGCAACAAAAGCAGAATCTATAAAGTGAGCATGAGATCGACTTACCCTTTCATTTAGCTCACCGATAATCTGCACAGGAGGGTGATGTCGCTGAATACGAAGAGGGGGTTCTCGTCGAGAGAGAATCTCCCCCTCAACACTTGCTAGAGTGAGCTCGATGAAGTCGATGCTTCAGGCCCTCTTGCTGAAGTAGAGGAAGTAGGGTCTGCTTTAGGGGTTGATGTAGTGGGAGGTAGGGGATCATCCTCTTGTTCTTCAAAGTCAGATGGATCTTCTTCCGCAAAGATGGTTTTATCCATATCCCGCTCACTAGCAAGCTCAAAAGAAGTACTAACACAAGGAGAAGACTCATCAAAATTCACATCACATGATTCGATGAGTGTTAGTATCGAGGTTAAAAACACGATATGAATGACCATGAAGAGAATAGCTCAAAAAGATACCATCAGAAGAACTTGACTAAAATTTTTCAAGATTAACGCGTTTTAGAATACAGCACCGACATCACAAAACTCTCAAATGAGTAACCTCGGGCTTCCGTCCAAAACACAGCTCATAAGAAGTCAAATTCAAAAGAGAGTGCAAGAAAATCCGGTTGGAGATTTAACAAGCAGTGCTCATGGCCTCAGCCCAAAATTTTATAGGAGTTCTATGCTCATTAAGCATCGTCTTATCCATCTCCACCAGAGTGCGTTTATTTTTTCAATAGCTCTATTTTTTTGAGGAACCCACGGAGCAGAAAATTGATGTTCAATGCCATGCTCAAGGTAAAAGTCAACAAAGAAATTATTCTTGAACTCGGTGTCATTATCACTTCTGATTACTTTCAATGCATTAGGGAGTTCAGTGAATAGTCTTAAAGCTATGCTCTGAAAGTGCGAAAACACTTCATCCTTGCTTGCAAGAAAGAAGACCCAAGAATAACGGGAGTAGTCATCCACCACGACAAGGACATACCATTTGCCTCTTACTGAACTAACTCTAAATGGACCAACAATGTCCATATGAAGTAATTCTCTAGGTTGTTCAGTCATCACTAGATTGACTAGTAAATGAGAGGCAACCACCATCTTTCAATGTTGACAAGAATCACAAACAAGATTCTTCAGAAACTTGAGCTTGGGTAATCCTCGAATCAAACCTAGGGCACTCATAGGAGCAAGCAAGTCAAAGCTCATGTGTCCTAGTATTCTTTGCCACATCTAGAGCTCAGAAGAAGGTTTAGCAATTAAGAAATGAGAAGAACCAAAGTACTCAGAAAAATCAGCTCCAAAGGCCCTCCCTATTCTTGAAATCTTGCAAACCAAAGCACCAAAAGAATTGAGAACTTGTGAAGTGTCGCGTCTGAAATGCACTTCCAAGCCCTCATCAAGAAGCTGAGATATAGACAACAAATTGTATCCCAAATGCTCAACCAAAGCGAAATATTTGAGAGTAAAGTTTTCATTGATCCTTATCATACCATTACCTTTCACTCTGCCTCTTTGATTGTTTCCGAAGGTGATGTAATCACATTGCTTGGTCAAGGTGAGGTTGGAAAACCATGACGACTTCATGGTCATCTAGCGCGAACAACCGGAATCAATGATCCACTTGTTCTTGAGGCATCCATCTACCACCTACACATGAAGAAAATGTCTCGAGTGCTTAGTGTTAGGGTAATTGAAAAACATTCTAGGAATCGAGCTCTAAGAAACTCAAGGGGCAGAAGTAAAAGCAGTAGACTGCACATTAGTGGATTGCAAATCATGATAAAAAGCACGCGGCCTACCAACATGATGAAAACCAAAACCAAGACGAGGTCTACCAATATGTTGAGGATCAAAGCCTCTTACACAACATCTAGTACCTTATGAGTCATGGTGTTGGGGGAAATACTTCCAACCACATCATAAATAGGAGGCTTCTCCGGAGGCCTAATTCGAAGGGTAAGAGGAGCCAAAGCTTTGCTCCCCGGAGATGCAGATGATCAACAAGGCTCCGTTGAAGGGAGATTTTGTGAAGGCTGGCAGTCCGAAGGGTTCAACGAGGCTTCCGTCAAGGAGAACTCCCTGAAGGGTATCCTCCCGAAGGGGCGCCACCAGGATGGATGTGACATCTGCTTTACCCAAGTGTTCATACGACCTTTTATCTTTTTAGCGCTACGAGAGCTAAGGAACAATGCCCTCTATGGCGATTGTAAGTAAAGGGTATAATGGTCTTTTCCTTATGTATTCTTGCCTATAAATACCCCCTCTTTACTAAGGTATAGGCATTGAAGTATGATATAATCAATAGACACTCCGAACTATCATCGGCTATTATCCTACTCGGAGGCCTAGAACAGTCCTCAATCAACCATCTCACTCAATAACCCTTCGAGGTTATTCAAACCTATTAGCGTAATATTTTACGCCAATAGTTGGCGCCGTCCGTGGGGACCCTAGTACAAAAACTATAGTCTCTACCAACCCTTTTCCAAAGCCATTCCTCCTAAGTGAAGCAAAGGCCCTAGTCACCCCGAAGATCCCTTGGGATCTTGGACTAGGATATCGAAGTATTGTAGGGGCTGCAAAACCCTTCGCAGCTCCTCCACCTGCGATTCCCGAAGTAGCCTCTAGCGCTCACTAGCCCGAAGGACCCTCTAAGGCCCCAACCATACTCTGCACCGACTATGTTAGGTCTCAAAATCTTGAAGACACCCACGGAGGATGCGGGAGCCACCCCGATGCTGTGGCCACTGAAATGGCTCAGTTAAAAGAGGAGCTACAGAGGTGGCAGCAGGAGGCCACGAACTAGCTCCCTTCTCAAGACGAAGCCAGAAGATCAGTGGAGCCACCTGAAGCCATCGCAGTTGTCGAGCCCAAAGCCCCCGAAGCTCGGAGGGGCAGTCAGAATGCCTTCTGCAATGAATAATCTCCACTGCACCTCGACTTACAGAAGGCGTGCTTCGACCCCAGGTTCTGAGCAGCGAAGCTCCCGAAGTACTTTGGGGAAGTTGACCCTTGGGAATTCTCATGATCATACGCGCTCACAATAGAAGCCAATGGAGGGGCTCGAGACACCATGGCTAAGTGTTTCCCCCTCGCGCTCGAAGGGGTGGCCCTTCGGTGGTTCTGGTCCTTGAAGCCTGGGTCGATAAAATCCTTGGAGTAGTTAAAAAAGAAGTTTGTGAATAACTTCTAAGGGACCTTCATGGCACCAACGTCCATAGGAAGTCTCTTCCAAATAAAGCAGCAGCCCGAAGAAACCTTGCAGCAGTACTTCAAGCGCTTCACCCATACAAAGTCCCAGATCAAAGTGTTGCCCACATCGTTTGTTGTGGACGCCACGCGTGAAGGCGTGACTTACATGGGCCTCCTCGATAAGTTGCACTAGAAGCACATCACTTCGGTGGCCCAACTAATGACGTACTTCGAGGAGTATGCCCGGTTAGAAGAAGGACAACTCCAGAGGATCACTTCGTTCCTGCCTACCTTCGTCCAAGATGCGAAGTCTACAGAGTCAAGGGTCTTGAACCTAGTGAGAACATGCCCCTTCAACAATCGTCCGCTCGATTCTCGAAGGGGGCGGAAGCATCATCGCTCGGAGGTCTTGAACATTGATGCCCCCACTTCAAAGCAGCCATTGAAGTTCCAGCAAACTCAAGCCAACAGGGCTAGCAGCTTGAGGCAGCTCAGGAAGGCGGCCGGTCAAGGCCAAACTTTTTTTGCAATGTCGGGCGCATCGATGGACTAGAAGCCCCTAGCCACCCCTCAGTGGTAAATGTGTTTCCACCACCAAAGGCCGAAGACCTCTAGGACCGCCAGAAGCGTGTGGTCCTGCCCATTACCGGAGGAGGGACTTTGAGCAACATGTAAAAATGATAGCGAATGGAGTATGTACGTGAACTAGGGCTCTTTGGGACCTCGGCGTCCACAGCAGCCATGACCGAATGGTCCCATGTGCCCATATCCTTCTCCACGGATAATGCAGCCAGGAATAAGTTCCCTCACACCGATCGCCTCATCATCACCGCTGATATCATGGGCACCGAAGTTCGGAGAGTGCTAGTCGATGGCGGGAGCTCCACCGACATTATTTTCATCTAGGCCTTCGACCAGCTCTACATCCCTCGAAAGCACCTGCTCCCGGCGGCCCACCCACTGCAAGGCTTCACAGGTCCCCCTCTCGATGCCCTCAACCAGATAGGCCTCGAGGTCGCCTTCGGAGAGGGGCACCTGGAGAGATCCAAGGAGGTCATCTTCGATGTCGTCGATGCCCCATACGCCTACAATGCCATCTTTGGGAGGGGTATGCTGAATCAATTCGTAGTTGTAGGACACCATAAATACTTGTGCGTGAAAATGCCCATGCAAGGCAGGGTACTTACGGTCCTTGGCGACCAAGCTTCAGCACGATGAGTAGAATATGGCCACGTCGCCCCCCTTGACCCTCGACAAGTCAACAACATGAAAGAGCACCTAGACAGTGCCCTGTTGTCTCGGGACTCTTCAAAGGGCCCAGCCTTGAAGCCAAGACCCGAAGGCGAAGTCATCACAAAGATCATCGTCAAGGGAGGCAGGGAGTACCCCGTCCAGTTCGGCAAGGGGCTGCCTCCTAAAGTCGCCACTTCGCTAGAAGAAGTGGTTAAGTAAAATCTTGACATCTTCGTCTAGTCAGACGAAGATATCCCTGGAACTGACCGAAGAATTATTGAGCACTGCCTACTTATCAGCCCAAGGCGGTGGTAGACCTCGCCAAGGCAAAGGTAGAAAAATTGCTTCGAGCTAGAATTATTAGGGATGTGGGTCACACAGAGTGGCTATCTAATCCAGTCTTCATAAAAAATAAGAGCTTCGACAAGTTGCGCATGTGTATTTACTTTACATCATTAAATAAAGCATGCCCCCATGACACCTACCCCATGCCTTGCATCGATCAGCTCGTAGACTCAACAGCCGGCTCTAAGCTCCTAAGTTTCCTTGATGCATATTCCGGGTACCATTAGATATGGTTAAAAATCGAAGATGAGGCAAAGACAAGTTTTGTAACTCCTTCGGGAGTCTTCTGTTATGTATGGATGCCCTTCGTCCTAAGAAATTTCAGGGCAACTTTTTCAAGGTTAATCACTAATGCTCTAGGGAACCAAATATGCCGCAATGTTGAGGCCTATATGGATGACATTGTAATAAAGAGTGCTCATAAGCACCAACATAGCCTAGACATAGCAGAAACATTTGAGAGCCTCCGAGCATGTGGTGTTCGCCATAACCCTGAAAAATGTGTTTTTGGAGCAGACGTGGGAAAGTTGCTAGGGTATTTAGTTTCCAGCCGAGGTATTGAATCCAACCCTATGCAGATAAGTGCATTGCAAAGAATGACCCCACCAGAGAATCTAAAGCAAGTCCATAAGCTTGCCCGACATCTCGCTACTCTCAATAGGTTCCTCGCTAGGTCTGCAAAGTGACTTTTATATCTTGCAGCTACCACTCTGCTGTTAGCGCGGTACTCATCTAAGAGGTCAAATTTGACGGGAAGCTGGTGCAAAATCCAGTATACTTTTTTTCGAAGGCCTTGTCTGGAGCTAAGACAAGATACTCCGGCTAGAAAAGTTTGCTTATGTGCTAGTAATGGCCTCGATGAAGACAAGGAATTATTTTCTAGCACATAATGTAATCGTCCCAACTTCCTATACACTCGAAGATATGCTCCACAACAAGGATTCCACTGAAAAAATAGAGAAGTGGGACCTCGAGCTTGCCCCCTTCGGCATTTCATTCGCCGCATGAACTTTCATAAAATCACAAGTGGTCACGGACTTCGTGGTAGAGTGGGACCTCGAGCTTGCCCCCTTCGGCATTTCATTCGCCGCATGAACTGTCATAAAATCACAAGTGGTCGCGGACTTCGTGGTAGAGTGGCCTCTGTTGGGGGAAAATACTTCATCCCAAAGATCTTCAAGGTCGTAAGACAAAGGCAATTTACTAGACCGAAGTCCAAGACCTATCTCCAGCCTGGTGTATGATAAAGTCTGGAAGATCTATCCAGACTCCCGTTTGAAGATACACTTCGAAGGTCTAATCTCCATAGTGGATAACTGCCAGCAAGGGCAGAAGACTTATCTTCTTTCTGATTTGATTAGTCTTTTACCATTTTAGCCCTATTAGGGCTACCAAAATAGTTCCCACTATGTCGGTTGTAACTGAGGGGTAAAAAGTTCTTTTCCTTAAGATTTTTACCTATAAATACCCCCCTTGTCACCCTGTAATAGGCATCGAATACTTAGATATTCAATACACAACTTCGAACTACTTCGAGCTATTATCCTATTCGGAGGCTAGAGAGAGTTTGTTTCACAAACTCCTTGTTTGTTAGTTCTTAATCTTAGAGAACCTGTTAGCGTAATCTTTTATGCCAACAGTTGGCTTCGTCCGTGGGGAATTTAGTTCTAAAAGCTAGTTCTCCGCCGCTGACTGCACTTCAAAGAGCACTTGCGGAGGGAGTTTCAGAGTCTGAAGATTCCGCGCACCCTTCGATAAGGGGCTTCCTAGTGTAGCTTGAAGGCCTCTTCTTGCCTTCCCATATCATTCGATGTCTTCGGTCTTCGGACCTTAACTTCATTAGCCATGCCTCCCAAGTAGAGCCTAGCTACTGATCCTCCCTAAAGGTCCCCTCGGACCAACGGTGCAGGACACTCAGTCATTCCACCAACTCCCGAAGTGGTCATCAGACCTCGAGCACCCAGAGGTCCCCAAGCAGCTCCCTCGGTGCTTTGAATTAATTACCCCAATTCCCAAGACCCGGAGATCCCCTTCGGAGGAGATGAAGACCTTCCTAAGGACGCGGCTACCCAGGTAGCGCGGCTTTAGGAGGCAGTAGCAAGGTGGAGGAAAGAGGCTGCAGATAGACTTCACCCTCAAGCCTTCACTCCTGCTCTGGAGGTGCCTCAAGACGACGGTCCTGGTAATTATACCGAAGATCTTCGAGTATCGGAGGAAGCCGAGAATGCATCCTTTGACGATGAGTCTCCACTGCATCCAGACTTGCAGAAAGTGCCCTTCGACCCCAGGTTCAAGGCCTCGAAGTTCCACAAATACTCCAGTAGGTCCGACCCCGGAGAGTTCTCTCGTTCGTATGCCTTGGCAATAGAAGCTAGTAGAGGGGTGCGGAACACAATGGCGAAGTGCTTCCCCCTCGCGCTGGAAGGTGTGGCTCTCTGATGGTTCTGGTCTGTTAAGCCAGGATCTATCAAGTCATGGGAGCAGCTGAAGAGGAAGTTCGTGAGTAACTTCCAGGGTAAGTTCGTAGCCCCAATGTCAACCGGAAGTTTGTTCTAGGTAAAGCAGCAAGCAGGGGAGACCCTTCGGGAGTATTTTACACGCTTCACCCACATCAAGTCTTAGATTAAAGGCTTGTATACCTCTTTGGTAGTGGATGAGGCACGCGAAGGGGTGTTGAACCCAGACCTCCTTAGCAAACTTCACCGGAAGCCGGCGTCGTCTGTAGCATAGCTGATGGCATACTTCGAATAGTATGACAAGGCAGAGGAAGGCTGCCTCTGAAGAATTGTGGTGCCTACACTAGTCCTTCGAGAAGTGAAGACGGACCAGAAGTCCCGACTCCTCCACAAGCCCCCCTTGATAATCGCTTCAATGATCATAGACGGGGAAAGAAACATTTCTGCTCTGAGGTATTAAATATTACACCCTCCGCCTCGAAGATGCCTTTCAACTTTCAGCAGGCGCAAGCTAACAAGGTGAGTACCTCGAAGCCCCAAGAGAGAACGGCTGACAGGCGCCAAACCTTCTTCTATTGTGTTAACCCTTCGGGGCGAGTACTTAGGACAGAGCTCAGGGCAAGGTACTTCGGATCGAGCCCCTCCAGTAGTGTGTTCGGAGCCTATGCAGGCCGTGGTTCAGGCTAGCAACCCTAAAGCACCATTGCAACTCCCGGTGGCCAACATTATGCTACCACTGAAGCAGGAGGATCCCTAAGATCATGGAAAGCGAGTGGTCCTGCCCATCTCTGGAGGGGGACCCTTGGTAACATGTCGAAATGGTAGCGCAGAGATTATGTCCGTGAAGTAGGGCACATAGGGACCTCGATTTCGGTGGCAAAAATGCCTGAGTGGTCCCATGTACCTATTTCTTTTACTGCCAATGATGCCGTAGGGGTGAAATTCCCCCATGCTGACCCCCTTGTTGTTTCAGCTGATATAGCGGGAGTTGAAGTCCGAAGGATATTGGTGGATGGTGGAAGCTCCACAGACATACTCTTCGTCCAGGCCTTCGACCAGATGTGCATTCCCCGAATACACCTACTTCCGGTAGCTCGCCCACTCAAAGGTTTCGCAGGTCCTCTTGATGCCCTCAGCCAGATAGGTCTCGAGGTTGCCTTCGGAGAGGGGACCCTAGCTAGGGTTGAGGAGGTTATCTTCGATGTCGTCAATGCCCCGTACACCTACAATGCAATCTTAAGGAGGGGAATGCTAAACCAATTCAGAGTTGTAGCACATCATAACTATTTGTGTCTCAAAATTCCCACGCAAGGTGGAGTTCTCACTATTTTAGGAGACCAAGCTGCAGCCCAGAGAGCGGAGTATGGCCATGGTCCACCCCTTGACCCTCGGCAGGTGAATAGTGTGTTGGAGCACTCGGAGGAAGCTTCGGGGTCTTCCGACCCCTCGAAGGGCCCTTCCCTAATGCCAAGCCCAGAAGGTGATGTGATCACGAAGATGATCCTAAAAGATGGCAAGGAATATCCAATACAATTCAGCAAGGGGCTACCTTCGGAAATATCTACTTCGCTGGAGGAAGTAGTTAAAGAAAACTTAGATATATTCGCCTAGACTGACGAAGATATCCTCGGAGTTGACCGGAGCATCATCGAGCACAGTTTGCTTGTCAACTCGAAGGCTAGGCCAGTGCACCAGGGGATCCATAAGTTATCAACAGATAGGGCAGACCTCGCCAAGGTGGAGGTGGAGAAGTTGCTGAGGGCAGGAATTATCAAGGAAGTAGCCCATACAGAGTGGTTGGCTAACCCCGTTTTTGTCAAGAAAAAGAGCTCTGGCAAGTGGCGCCTGTGCATCGTCTTCACGTCACTAAATAAAGCATGCCCACGAGACCCCTACCCTATGCCCCAAATAGATCAGCTTGTGGATTCTACGGTTAGCTCCGAATTGTTAAGCTTCCTAGACGCATACTCCCGTTTTAATCAGGTCTGGTTAAAGCACGAATACGAAGCTAAGACGAGTTTTATAACTCCTTCGAAGTATTTTGTTATGTTTGAATGCCTTTTGGCTTGCGGAATGCCGAGGCTACCTTCTCATCACATCTTATAGCTAAGGCTCTAGTTCACCAAATAGGCCAAAATGTCGAAGCCTATATGGATGACGTTGTAATAAATAGTACTGTAAAGCACCATCATAGCATAAACTTAGATGAAACTTTTCAGAGCCTCCGAGCATGTGGAGTTTGCTTCAACCTTGAAAAATGTATATTCGGGGTGCAAGCAGGAAAATTGCTAGGGTACTTAGTTTCGAGTAGAGGAATCGAAGCTAGCCCAACACAGATAAGTGCACTGCAAAGAATGGCTCCACCAGAAAATATGAAGCAGGTCCAGAAGCTGACAGGATGGCTCGCAGCCCTTAGTAGATTCCTGGCCAGATCAGCCGAATGAAGCTTCCCAATGTTTAAAGCTCTAATGGGGTCCGAAAGTTTCAAGTGCCAGAAGAGCTTCAATGACATTAAAGATTATCTCGGAAATCTATCAACGCTTACTGTGCCCGTCCTAGAAGAAACTCTTCTTTATTTTGCAGCAATGGGCTCCACAGTAAGTGCAGTGCTGGTTAGGGAAGTTGAGCTTAAAAGAAAACTGGTGCAGAACCCAGTCTACTTCATCTCAGAAGCTTTGTCCGGAGCAAAGGCAAGATACTCCGAGCTCGAAAAATTTATTTATGCTTTGGTAATGGCCTCGCGGAAGCTAAGGCATTACTTCTTAGCACATAATCTCATCATTCCTACCTCATATCCCCTTGTAGATATGCTTCAGAGCAAAGATTCCATGGGTAGGATCGGAAAATGGGCTGTCGAGCTAGCCCTCTTTGGTATTTCCTTCACGACAAGAACATCTATCAAGTCCCAAGTCATAGCTGACTTTGTGGCCGAGTGGACTCCATCCGCAGTTTGAGCTCCGGAGGAAACCTCCGAAGGTCTGTGGACAATTTTTTCTGATGGAGCCTATCAGGCATCTAGTGCCAGAGCTGGAGCTGTGATAATATCATCGTTAGGGTAGAAGGCCATGTATTCTGCAAGGCTAAACTTTAAGACCACCAATAATATCGAAAAATACGAAGGGATCCTGCTAGGCCTCCGAAAGGCAAGGGCACTTGGAGCAGCAAGGATTATAATAAAAACAGATTCCCAAGTCGTCGCATGGCATGTTGACAAGAGCTTCCAAGCCATGAATCCACATCTTGCAAAGTATTTAGAAGAAATCCGCAAGACCGAAGCAGTGTTTAAAGGATTTTCTGTTCGAAGCATCCCACGAACAGATAATAAACTTGCAGATATTCTAGCGAAGGCTACAGCTGGAGCATTGGACGTCCTGGAGGGCGCTTTTTATGAAGAACTCATCGAGCCTACAATGCATCAACTACCCTCCGTAGAAGTCCTTTGCATCCCAGCCACCGATTGGCGGACTCCGATAATGGATGTTTTGCAAAATAGCGCAGTCTCGTCAGAAGGTCCAGATTTCTGAAGATTCCAAGCAAGGGCTCGAAATTATGAGCTTGTCAACGGAATATTGTACAAAGCCAGAGTTTGTTCTCCCCTACTCCAGTGCATCTCACAACCTGAAGGCCAAGATATACTTTGGGAGATTCATGAAGGCTTATGCGGCAACTATCTAGCCCCCCGTGCTCTAGCAGAAAAGACACTTTGATAGGGGCTCTATTGGCCAACAATTGTAAGAGATGCAGAAGTGTTGGTTCGAACCTGCCAAAGGTGCCAGTGGATGTGTAGGAGGAGCCATCATCCACCGACACCTCTTCAAGTTATTGCTCCGGTATGGCCAATGGCACGATGGGGAATGTATCTCATTGGTCCTTTTCCAATGGCAAAAGGAAGATTGAAGTTTGCGGTGGTAGCAATCGAATATTTTTCTAAATGGGTCGAAGTTGAACCCCTAACTGCTATCACTTCAAGAAATGTGCAAAAATTCTTTTGGCAGAATATTATTTGTAGGTTCGGAGTGCCTAGGGAGTTAACTGTTGATAACGACACTCAATTTGACGTCGATCCCTTAGGGAGTTTTGCGAAGGCCTGGGCATCAAGTTATTCTTCGTAGCTATTCACCACCCCCAATCCAACGGAGCTGTTGAGCGGGTCAATGGAAATATTATCTCCAGTTTAAATCGAAGGATTGTCGGGTTAGCTAAGGTGCTATGGACCGAAGAGCTCCCCAAGATTTTATGGTCCATTCGGACCACTCAAGCTAGGTCTATGGGCTTCACCCCATTTAGGCTGCTATTCGGAGATGAGGCCATGACTCCTACGGAGCTTAAAGGTGGATCCCTCTGCGTAACAAAGCTTGGGAATGATGATGAAAGAAACACTTCGCTGGACTTATCAGAAGAGACAAGGCTTCGAGCTGTCATCAATCTTATGAAGTACCAAGACCAAACGAAGGCATGGTATGACCCGAAGTTAAGAGTGAACGAGCTTAGACTAGGTCATTTGGTGTTGCAAAGTGTAATCGCTCCGGGGAAGCTAGGAAACAAATGGGAAGGACCATATATTATCCTACGCTCAGGGTGCCCCGGGTCGTTTAAGCTAGCTAATTTAGAAGGGGAAGAGTTTAAGAATGCATGGCAAGCAGAGCACCTTAAACATTATTACGCTTAGGGCTCCTTGTAATCAATTGTAAAAGTACCTTTCTAAGCTAAATAAAGATGGAGGTTCGAATTATGCTTACTCTTTAACTATTCCTTACTCCTGGTGGATGCATCAAGGGAACAAAGATGCTTGCAGAGGTAAGCATCTTTCAAGGAACCCAGCAAACGACCTTCAAACCATTGGTTCAAGGATTCCGTGAAAGAGACAAAATTGGCCAGCCTACGGATTCCAGGCTCCAGCTTGTTAGTATCCGTAGAAGAGTCTAAGGACTTTGAAAGAACAAATTTTCGGCCTCCGGTTCAAAGCATCTATAAAAGAGCCATAGGTGTCTAGCCTACGGATTCCAGGCTCCGGCTTGTTAGGATCGTAGAAGAGTCTAAGGACTTTAAAAGAACAAATTTTCGACCTTCGGGTTCGAAGCATCTATAAAAGAGCCATAGGTGGCTAGCCTATGGATTCTAGGCTCCGGCTTGTTAGGATCAATAGAAGAGTCTAAGGACTTTAAAAGAACAGATTTTCTGCCTCTGGGTTCGAAGCATCTGTAAAAGAGCCGTAGGTGGCCAGCCTACGGATTCCAAGCTCTGGCTTGTTAGGATCCATAGAAGTGTGTAAGGACTTTAAAAGAATAGATTTCTAGCTTCCGGGTTCGAAGCATTTGTAAAAGAGCCGTAGGTGGCCAGCCTACGGATTCCAGGCTCTGGCTTGTTAGGATCCGTAGAAGAGTCTAAGGACTTTAAAAGAATAGATTTCTGGCCTCCGGGTTCGAAGCATCTGTAAAATAGTCGTAGGCGACAAAGCAATAAGGTTTCAAGGCTTCGGCCCAATGAAACACTTTTTAAAGTCCTAAGGGACTGTTATTGGAGCTTACAAGTATAAACTTAGTTCCAAAACTTATAAACATCACAATATGAACGTATAGTTCTAAGAACTCTACAAAAGAGTAAAATATGATTACCAAGTGTTAGGCGAAGCATCAAGTTGTTATATCAATCATTGTGTCCGACGGACCCTATCGCAATGCGTACGGTCCCCCACCCACAAGGAGGGGCAGGGGAGTAAGGAACAATCAAGTGATGCTTCCGAAACAGATTGTATTAATTGGATAATCATCTTACATTACATCATGAAAAATCAGTATCTATACCAAGAAGGAAATGAAGGCCTCTTCGATCCCTAGAACTACTAGCACGCTTAACCCTCTTCCCTTCTTTTGAAGCTCGGAAGTCCATTTTCTCTTGCTGAAGTTCGGCCTAGCTTCGAAGTGGTTCGGGGCTTCTTTCCCAGCTACGAAGTTGTTCTAGGCTCTTTTCTACTTGCTCTTTAGTAGTACTTTCTTATTCAGACCACTCAATGTCCTCAAAAGATGAAGTTTCTAAGCTAAATTCCTTTTCCTCCTTTTTAATATAAGCTAATATTTCTTTACATATATCGGGTATAACTTCACCGTAACTTCCCCGAGGAATTGAAAACCGAGGGCGCTTGTGAGGTCTTAGAGCTCCGAAGCTAGCCCATTGCAAGCGAAGCTCTTCGTTAATCTCTAGCACTTCGAGATCATCCAAAAAAGGTTGGAAATACTAAAAACATTTCCAAATAAGTCTTTTCATTCATAAGAGGATAAAAACATAAGTTTTTACATAATTGAGGCCCTAAGGAGAAGTAAACCTTCGGGTACGAAGGAGGCCGGCTGCTCGAAGGCTGCGACCATGCTTGCTTTTGAAGAAGTCCTTCGTCAATCAATGTCTTGATATCCGATCGGCCTTCAGCTCTCCAAGATTGTTGGAAGGTTTCCCAAGCCATAGCCACATCAACGGAAGGAGTCAGGAGCCGGTCATCGCTGAAGTTGACAGAGGCTGCCTCCGGTTCTGATGCTACAGATAGCCCTACATCCTCATAGTAGCGAAGCACTCCGAGAGCAGCTACTTGGCCGGAGATCTCTCCGTACCTAATACCCACTGTCTTCATAGTCTTCACTGCTGCTTGGATCCTTTTCAGTCTTCACAGCAGAGAGACATCGCTAGTCGAAGATAAGGCCCAGGAAGTGCCAAAATACTCCAAGACACCCCGAAGGTTGTCCATTGTATCTGAGGCCACCTTCTCACACTTTATCTTGTCTTCAGACAAAGCATTCTTCAACGAAGACAACTCGTCTTTCAAAGACACGAGTCTAGCTGCCTCCGTAATCAAAGAATTTTTCTACCCGAGCAAGGTGTTGGCCTCCTCTGTCAACTTCAACTGCTCTTCTCGAAGCTTGACCAGCTCAGCTCCCGCGGTTGCTTGCTCCCTCTGCAGCTTTTCCACTTTGGCCCGAAGCATGACCTGTTTAGCTTTGAGCTTGTTATTGGCAGCCTCCAAGCTAATCCTAGCTTTTGGTTCTGCGGCCACCATCTCTTCCAAGCCAGAGGTCCGAACCTCAGAGCTAACAAGACTCCCCTGAAGAGTCGTTATCTTCTCCTTGAGTCTATTGCACTCTCGCTCATTAGATACAACCACAGCTCGAGTAAGGACTATTTGCTACTAAGGGAGAAAAAGAGCAATGTAAGTAAATTATTTACATATGTTTGAACTAACTCTATTGTTGCAGATACTTCGTACCTGATAGGTTGCCTGCTCCAAAGATTCATCCAACTCTGACCCCACAGCTTCCCCGAGAATGGAAACCAAGTCTGTCTCCCCAACCTCATGACTAGCCTGATCCAAAGGCTCTAGCAAAGTCCAAAGTCAAGTGCTTCGCTCCAAAAAAGGAGCTAGGAGGGGGAGCCTAGACAAGGCATTCTAATCGTCTTCATTCGGAGATGGGCTGGAGCGCGGCGAGGTGTCTTCAGAAGCTTCCATGGATTGTCCTCCCTCCGTGGATTGGCCTCCATCTGTAGACTTCGACGGGGTCAACCCTAGAACCGGAGCAGGCAAAGACACCCCTTACCTTTACCTCTCCCAGGACCCATTTTCATGGCTACCTCTTGTAGGACCGAAAGTAGCGACCAGAGGGGGGGTGAATGGGCGCCTAAAAATTTCTTCCTAAACTATATCGAAAACCCAACACCCAACTAACTTAACCGAACAAACAATATTAGGAAAATAAATTACTGGTACTATAGTTGTCTAGCCTAAAAATGATCGGTGTCCTAATTAAAATGATATTAGAGCTAAACTAAAAAGAATCACTGCAGTATATAAAATGGTTAGTAGAAATATTTAATGACGCAATACAAAACACTAAATATTCTAATAAATTGTTCAGATTGCAGTCAAAAAATAAAATACTAATTAACTAAACAATATTTGGATCACCCGGAAATTAATTCAGAAATAACCTAAAAAATATTTCACGCGAGAGAAAGAAAAATTATCACGACTAATAAATTTTTATTTTCTTTTATATGAGCAGATTAAACAGATCTATTTAAATAAATAATACGAGATAACTAATAAGCAGATTAAAATTTAACGACGAGATTAATTTTTAATTAAGAACAGATAACTACGAGATTATTATTTTTCAGCTAATTAAAATATGGATAAATGTTGGTTTAACTAACCAGCTAAAATATAGGAGATTAAATAAGAAAATTTACCTCGTCGGTCATGTGTCGCCGCCTGCAAGCGGCTGGTTTTGCTGCCGGCCGAAGCAACGCATGCGCTGTAACCTGGCCGGAAAAGAAAATGAATTTCCTTGTGTGCTGTAGAGACCGTGCACGGGAATCAACCAAGCCTGTAGCTGCTGCTTTCCAGTGCCTAGCGCATGCACCTGTGCATGCAAAAAGCCTACACTGCGCGCTACAGTGCACGAAAGGAAGCCGTGCTGCTTTTTGCGGCCAGAGGCGCCACGCGCGGCCATGGGGATCAGCTAGGCGCAGCTGCCTCATGTCGCGTTTTTGCCGTGGAAAGCCGTGGAAAACAAGTCCGCCGACTGTTTTTCCTGCTTTTTCGCCCGGTGATGTCACGCTAGAGAAAGGTTTGCAGATGAAAACTTTTTGGTGGAAGACGAATGCGGACAAAACCAAAAATTGGACTGTAGATTGATCTACTAGAAACAATCATCTATCCCTAGGGGGATAGGGGCCTATTTATAGGCAAATCCTAATACATGAAAAGACTAATGTACCCCTAGGGTAAATTAATACTGACTCTAAAATAAATTTCGAAAATTACTAAAATATTCTTAGAAAAATCACCTGACTCAAATAACAATATTCTAAACTTAAAAACTAAATATTAATATCCTAAAAAACAAAATAAACATAGGTTGTCAGTTTTGCGCCGAAACTGACAAAGCGTCCACCGTCTTCGCACCGGGTACCCGAATTGGGCTGACCCGACCCCGCAACTTCCTTAGTCCGGCAATCGCTCACCGCCCGTGTACCTGAGTCAAACCCAGTCAACAGACCAGTGGATCATCTGCCGCTCCTAGCCATGTACCCGGATTGGGCCAACCTGACTCCGCGGCTCCTCTGCCCGACCATTGATCATTGCCCGTGTACCTGAGTCACATGCGCCTCAGACTCGACAGGTCTTCATATCTCCCTTCCTTTGACTTCCGTTGACAATCACTCATCACATCTAGAGTATCAAACCCATGTACTTCAACATGGTTTCTCAATCTCCCCCTTGATGAGTGCATTGTCAACACCCTTTTCAGCTCATCTTAAGAACCTGCAAAACATGTGGAAACAGGAAAACAAAGACAAAAGAAAATAGAAGAAAGAAAATAAAAGTTTAACCCTAATGACCAAAACCAAATAGAAGCAAGAAAAACGGTCATTATGGTTAACCAAAAAATAAAGACTCAAAAGTAAGTGCAATCTCAGAATTACCAACAAGGAACTCCCGTGAAATAAATCCCAGAGAAAGCTAAAAAATGTACTCCAAAATTTCTCCCCCTTGTTGACAATTGGACTCATCAAGTGAGACTAAATGCACTTTAAAGAGACATAGACACAAACTTCGCCTCAAAATATGCCATGAATGCAGATGGAGTGCAGGTGGAGTGTGAAAAGTATGCTTCTTAGATATGATTAACTGCAATTACAACATCTAACAGGTATAGCAAAATATATACTGTCTAAAATACATGACATGATGAGTGCAACAGATGATATCTAAAAAGAGTCATTAGCATGCATTTTTGATTTTCGCAAACAAAAGCATCACCATATTTTCTAGTTGACAAGCAATGTAAAGCATGAGATGCAAAAGCTAACTGATATCTACCAAGATAAGCATTGTCCAACACAAAATGCTTCAGCAAACTTGTCATATTTTTAAATTTTTTAGACTTTTTCTTTTTCCTTTTATTTTTTCATTTCTGGCAGGGTTTATTTGCATGTCAAACCTTATGCTAACCGACCAAGTCAAGCCTAGGCCAGAACTGGACCATCAGAAGCTTAAGACTTTGGTCTTGGCATACATTACATTGTCCTAATTCATACCGAAGTGCTATGGTAAGCAGTCCAGAACAATGCAATGCGACAAAGCAAACCCACCTGGATCTTTCCTAATAATCATACAAATGAATAAATTTATATTTTTCTGAATTTTTATCATTTTTATAGAACATTTTTCATATTTAAAGCATATAGATGTCCAAGTTGCATATCTGCATCTAAGTAAGGATCTAGCTACAAGGCATGTAAAAGATAGCGAAAGAATTCAACTTACACATGCTAGTTACCAGAAGCAATGGTGATCATTTTTCAATTTTAAAGCATAAAAGCCATGCATATGACAAATATCAGATATATCATGTGAACTGAAACAAAACATGATCATCGACAAGTAATCAAAAACATATACTAGTTAGAGAAAGTAAAGCAGATTAATCATATGGCAGAAGCAAAACTCAAAATGTGATTTATGATAATGCATGATATGAATGCACACAAAAAGACTCAATAAAAAAATAAAGAAGAAAGTAAAAAACTGAATCAAAGTATCCCAAAAAGGATACAGAACTCCCAAATCAAGATCAATAATCATGAGTGGGAGCAAACGGTACAACGCCAGGTTTGGCAAAGGTGTTAAACCAGTGTCGAGCCATCTGCTCATATGTAGGGAAGCAAAAAGAATCATATGAGTCTAGACCGAAACGCGGATCAAAGCGCGGTCCTCTGTTCTTCCTAAAATCACGGCCACGAGGTCCAAAGTCGTATCCATAACGATCTGGAACTCTGCCGGAACGGAAACCACCCTCTGGAGCACGATCATAAAAACTGTCTCCTCTACCACCACCTACACGACGTGGCCTGGCCTCTAGCCTCTCTCTACGTCGAGGAACTCTCTGTCTACCACCCTTCTGGTAGAACTGCTCCTGCCCACCTTGAGCTCTCTCTGCACGCTCAACCCGCTTCCTCCTGAAGCAAAACTCCTCAAGATACCTGTCTCTCTGACAAAACTCACAGCGATAGGTAGGCTTCTTGGGATGTTGTTGTGGCTTAGGGTTTTTAGGCTTAGTGATGTTGGGAGTAGCATCTTTGGTGTGAGAGGGTCTAGGTAAAGAATCAAGAGAAGTGTGGAGAGTTTTAGGTTTTGGAACCCAGATCTGCTTCTTAGGTGGAGCATTAGGTTGTTCTTGGATCACTCCATCCTTGGGCTGACTATCCTTAAAGGACTCAGTGGAGTGAGTCTTAGGATATCTCTGTTCGGTAGTCATCTTACTCCACTCCACTGCACAGCTAATGGCCCTCTCAAAATTATCCTTGGTATATGTGTAACCTACCCCAAACCCATCCTGTCTCTTGAACTGCTGGATCATCACGCCGAGCTGTGGCTCTCTGGCACTAATCCAACTCATGATCTGACGGAGGTAAAAGTTCTCGTTCTGAACATCAGCTAGCTCCTCTCTCAAAGAAGCTAACACCTCCACCTGAGACAAGCAGATCTCACACTCTTTATCAACTTCGACAGACTTCTCAGCTTTTAGCTTGATCAACTCCATTCTAATGGACAAGCAGTTCTCACAGACAATGGGTGGAACTGACAAGGTCTCAAGCTCTAGCTTAGTCTGCTCCAACTCAGCTCTCACTCCAGCTAACTCGCTCAAATGCTTATCACTCTTGGCTCTCAGCTCAGCTATACTAGCTAAATTGGATGGGCAGTCTACACAAGATGCGACGATAGTGGCATGAGCATCTTTTAGCTCCTGCTGAGCGCTCTCAAGCTCAGTGGCCAATGCGTCTCTCTCATCTACTCTCTCTGTGTACCCGGACTTAACAGTCGTCAGGTCACACAACAACCCCTCACAGTTAGGGCACTCACCACTATCACCCAAGCAAGGGGAAGAAGACAGACTCTCAATCTTGCCATTCGCCATGGCAAGCTCCCTCTCAAGCTCATCTATCCTCTTCTTAGCCCCTCTAAGTAGTTTCTCCTGATACTTCAACTCCTGATGGTTTTGTTCTAATAAATTAACAACTTCTTGTTCATAGGAAGATACCTTCACATCGTCGTCATCGTCGGAGTCATCGGAGGAGTCATTCTCTTTCTTCTCCCCAAGAGCCATTGAGCTGAAGCTCTTGTGGGTTCTTCGGCTGTGACGTGAGCGACTCTTCGGCTTGTCCCTGAAGGTCATGAAATAGAGGCCCGCCGGATTGTCCTTGTCCTTCCCTTTCCTGATCATGATCTCTTCATCACTTGAACTTGAAGACGAGGAGGAAGACGAGGATCTATTGGAGTATCTTTTCTCCATCTAAGCGAAGAAGGTCTTGTCTCGCTTCTTGTTCTCACGCCTGTAATCCTTCAGACCCTTTCGAAAGAATCTTGTCTTGGGCTTGCCCTTCGTGGAGTTGTCGTACTTGCCGGAGTTGTAGGAGTTGTCGCCAGCTCCCTTCTTGTAATTCTTCTGCTTGGGGCAGTCGGCGATAAAATGAACTGGGTCACCACACTCAAAGCATCCGGATTTTGTGCCGTGTCTCTTAAGCATTCGCTTATCATAAGCACGTTGCACCCGATTGTTAAACAAGCACAGATCATCATCTCGTAGTGAATAAAGTTGTTCCTCGGAGATAGACATCAAGGAAAAGGAAGTACAACTCATGGCATTAGGATCAGCAGACGGTGTCACAAGTGCCAGAGTTTTGGAGCCAGAATCAGTGAGATTTGATCTCAATTGAATATCGACCTCTGAGGCCTTGAGCTTACTAAAAATCTCTGCGACAGTTAAGGTATCATAAGACGCGCTCTCAACAATAGAAGATACCTTGATCTCCTAGATCTTAGAGTCTAAGGTATGGAGTAACTTAAGCGCCTGCTCATGATCCGAGACCAGCTGATCACGCTCGGCCTTGTTAACGCGAAGCTTGTTAATGATCGATTGAAAACGACCAAACAAAGCCTCAACCGTCTCACTCGGCTTCTGTGAGAAATTCTCATACTCACGTCGGTAGGTCTGATATAGCCTAGCCTTGACCTGAGCTGTCCCCTCATGGTGTGCCTGGAGAGTAGCCTAGATCTCTCGAGCAGTGGTGAGATGGCTAACACGCTCAAACTCACTAGGACCTAGACCAAAAAATAAAATATTCACCGCCTTACTATTATTTTGATGTTGGGTAATTACATCTGCAGCAGTATCCGCAGCAATACTCGTTATGTGAAACTAGGATGAACACAAATCTCCCATATGTCCGAGCTCTGGCTCATAAGGTATGCTCGCATGCGAGTCTTCCAATAAGGGTAGCCAAAATCTTCTAGGGACGGGATTTTACCAGAAGACGTCATGGTTACTACATAGGTTTAGAATCGGTTAAGATATTAGAAAACCATAACCTCGCTATGATACCACTTGTAGTACCGAAAGTAGCGACTAGAGGGGGGGGTGAATGGGTGCCTAAAAATTTCTTGCTAAACTATATCGAAAACCCAACATCCAACCAACTTAACCAGACAAACAATATTAGTAAAATAAATTACTGGTACTATAGTTGTCTATCCTAAAAATGATCGGTGTCCTAATTAAAATGATATTAGAGCTAAACTAAAAAGAATCACTGCAGTATATAAAATGGGTACTAGAAATATTTAATTTCGTAGTACAAAACACTAATTAAAATAAAATAATAATTAACTGAACAAAATTTGGATCACCCGAAAATTAATTCAGAAATAACCTAAAAAATATTTCACGCGAGAGAAAGAAAAATTATCACGACTAATAAATTTTTCTTTTCTTTTATATGAGCAGATTAAACATATCTATTTAAATAAATAATACGAGATAACTAATAAGCAGATTAAAATTTAACGACGAGATTAATTTTTAATTAAGAACAGATTACTACGAGATTATTATTTTTCAGCTAATTAAAATATGGATAAATGTTGGTTTAACTAACCAGCTAAAATATAGGAGATTAAACAAGAAAACTTACCTCATCGGTAATGTGTCGCCGCCTGCGAGCGGCTGGTTTTGCTGCCGGCCGAAGCAACGCATGCGTTGTAACCTGGCCAGAAACGAAAATGAATTTCCTTGTGTGCTGCAGAGGCAGTGCACGGGAATCAACCAAGCCTGTAGCTGCTGCTGCTTTCCAGTGCCTAGCGCATGCACCTGTGCATGCGAAAAGCCTACATTGTGCGCTATAGTGCATGAAAGGAAGTCGTGCTATTTTTTGCGGCTAGAGGAGCCACGCGCGGCCGCGGGGATCAGCCAGGCGCAGCTGCGTGATGTCGTGTTTTCGCCGTGGAAAGCCGTGGAAAACAAGTCCGCTAGCTGTTTTTCCTGCTTTTTTGCCCGGTGATGTCACGCTAGAGAAAGGTTTGCAGATGAAAACTTTTTGGTGGAAGACGACTGTGGACGAAACCAAAAATTGGACTGTAGATTGATCTACTAGAAAAAGTCATCTATCCCCAGGGGAGATAGGGGCCTATTTATAGGCAAATCCTAATACATGAAAAGACTAATTTATACCTAGGGTAAATTAATACTGACTCTAAAATAAATTCCGAAAATTACTAAAATATTCTTAGAAAAATCACCTGACTCAAATAAAAATATTCTAAACTTAAAAACTAAATATTAAGATCCTAAAAAACAAAATAAACATAGGTTGTCAGTTTTGCGCCGAAACTGATAAAGCGTCCACCGTCTTCGCACCGGGTACCCGAATTGGGCCGACCCGACCCCGCAGCTTCCTCAGCCTGGCAATCGCTCGCCGCCCGTGTACCTGAGTCAAAACCAGTCAACAGACCAGTGGATCATCTACCGCTCGCAGCCTCCGGCGCAACCTTCGCAGCAAGGGTCACCTCCATGGGAGTTGATCCTGTAAAAGCCAAAGGTATTCGATATTGCATAAGTTTTGAGGACACAAAAGGAAAGAAAAAGAAAAAGGTACTCTGCTGAAGTTTACCTTCGATGTTCTTTTGCCGAACGAGCACGGGACTGCTCGGAGGCTCGAACTTCTCATCAAAGTCCTCTTCGGACTTCGGGCTTGGAACCGAAGGATTAGCTGCCAAGACTTCTCCGACAACTGCATCTATCACTTCGTCCGGAGGCGAGACTTGGGCATTCGCTGTCTCGACTACGCCTTCTTCCGCAATGGGGGCTTCTTGACCAGGCAGGACATTTTGAGTTTCTGCTTGTTCAGGGTTGTCTCCAGTATTGGGTGCCACCACCACTTCATCCTGGGCAGGGACTTCAGCCCCAATTTGTGATTCCTCATCCCCGGTTATAAGGGCTTTGAACTCCCTTCGTATTTCTACATGTCCTTCATCTTCCAATGACTCCAAAGATGAAGTAGAGGATTTGGCAGGAGCCAGGGCCATCAGCTTCTGAGCCACTTTCTTCACGGGCGTCTTGGTCGGCGCTGAGGTCCCCGCTTCGGCTTTCCTCTACTTAGGGGCTTGCTCGGAGGTGTCCCAGTCTAGAAGAAGGGGAGCTTCAACTCCGAGTACGCTCCATACCTGGTTGAATCGCTCCTAGCTGCCAACCATCCTAACCCTCCACTCCTTTTCGGTGAGTGTAGTAGCTCCGAGGATCTTCTTCGAAGTCCAGACGATTTGCTTCGGAGTGAGGGTGGCGCGTGGAGCTGAAAGATAAGATTTTATTCTAGTTAAATCATTTTTACAAAGTCAATACTGCATGTAAAACATTTTGTAGGACATTCGAGGTTATCTGCAACACTTGAAGAGATTTCTCGGAGTCCACCCTCCGGATTCTCTTCGAAGTTGATCGACCAACTGGCCATCAGGGGTGGAATTCGGAGTCCGATGAACTCCTCTGCTATGACCCGCATGCTCATGCGGTGACTTATTGCTTGCAGTAGGTTGAGGCCAGCTTCGAGCTGGCCCAGGTCCGGATGAACCTCCGCTTCCCTCTGATAGAAGATGTCTTCAAGAGGTCCGGCCAGGGCGTTGTCCGCTCCTACTTTGGCATAAAACCACCGAAGGACCCAGTCTGTGTACCACCTGGCATTGATAGCCGTTGCTGGGAACCGGGTTTGGTACTCGTCTCGAAGCCTAAAGTTGATGCTGCCGAAGGAAATCACCATCTTCTCTCCTCCAGTTCCTTAGTAAGTTTTTGGTTGACAGGAAGCTTTGTGGAGTGCTACAAAGATCTCCGCTCTCCCCTCACAACCTTTGGCTCGCATCGCCCACTCGAAGATGGCTAGGCGTGCTATGGCATTGGGAGACAGCTCAGGAAGAGTAACATGGAAGAGCTCCAGTACCTCGGAGAGGAAGTCTACTACGGGAAGTCCCAACCCCGCCTCGAAGAAAGCTTCGAACACGATCACTTGTCCGGCCCGAGGTGAAGGGATTGCTTCTGTGCCAGGTTGGTGAATCTTAATCCCTAGGCTAATCTTCCCCACGATCGCCACCGCAATAGACTTCTTCGTGCAGGTCGACGACCCCAGGCTGTATGACTGGTCGGAGTACTTTGACGATGCCAGGAGAAGATCATGGGGACCTACCGAACGAGGGTTTCCCGAATGCACCGCTGCTGCTGCTGCCATCGCTTGCTGCCTGGCCAGGGTTGAAGCAGGAACAGGAGCCTTGTGGCTGGTTTTCGCCATGAGAGAGGGTGGAATTTCAAAGTTCAAGCTCGAGAAGCAGAAGGGGAAAATATGGGAGAAGTTGGTAAAGTATCCCACACGCACCATTACCCCTCTATTTATAGCCTGTGCTCACAGATATTTTACGGTTCATACATGCCTTTCCATCTTCTGTACCGTTATGATTTATCATGACTCCTCGTGAGAACCCCTATCTCTAGAAATGAAGCGACACTATAACTCTTTCCGAGAAAAGGGGTAACTGCTTTTTCTGTGAGTCTAGCGGTCATTTCAGCTTCACAAGGATTGTCTTCGAAGTCGCTTCAAGAATGTCTTCGCATAGAAGTCGATTCGAAGATTGTGAATCTCTGGATGTTTCCAAGGATGGTAAATTTTGCTAAGTCCCTAAGCATGAAAATATTTCTTGCGTACACTGCTTCCCTTACCTTACAGGTTATCAGAGAAGAGTATTCAAGGGGCTACTGTTGGGAGAAAATACTTCATCCCTAGGATCTTCAAGGTCGTAAGACAAAGGCAATTTACTAGAACGAAGTCCAAGACCTATCTCCGGCCTGGTGTATGATCATGTCCAGAAGATCTATCCAGACTCCCGTTCGAAGATACACTTCGAAGGTCCAATCTCCGCAGTGGATAACTTCCAGCAAGGACAAAAGACTTATCTTCTTTCTGATTAGATTAGTCTTTTACCATTTTAGCCCTATTAGGGGTACCGAAATAGGTTCCACTATGTCGGTTGTAACTGAGGGGTAAAAAGGTCTTTTCCTTAAGATTTTTACCTATAAATACCCCCTTCTCACCCTATAATAGATATCGAATACTCAGATATTCAATACACAACTTCGAACTACTTCGAGATATTATCATATTCGGAGGCTTGAGAGAGTTCGCTTCACAAACTCCTTGTTTGTTAGTTCTTAATCTTAGAGAACCAGTTAGTGTAATCTTTTACGCCAATAGACTCCATCTGCCATATGGGCTCCGGAGGAGCCAAGAGAAGGGGTCTGGACCATTTACTCCGATGGCGCGTATCAGGCATCCGGAGCCGGCGCCGGAGCCATGATAATGTCACCTTTGGGCCAAAAAGCAATGTAGTACACGAGGCTCAACTTTAAAGCCACCAACAATGTAGCTGAGTACGAAGGAGTACTCCTTGGACTTCACAAAGCACGTGCACTTGGCGCCACTTGGGTCATCATCAAGTCAGATTCTCAAATTATTGTGGGCCACTTAGACAAAAGATTCCAAGGTTGGCACCCTCACCGAAGTAGGTTTTAAAGGAATTTATGTTCGAAGTAACCCAAGGGCCAACAACCAGCATACCGATGTTTTGGCCAAGGCTGCAGCCGGAGGTCTGGATGTCCCGGCAGGGATTTCTTCGAAGAACTATCTACCCCTTCGGTGCCACTGCTTCTCCCCATGGAAGTACTCTGCATACTGAGCAATCATTGGCACGGTTTGATCATGAGCATGTTGCAAGATGAAGCCATTCTACCCGAAGGTTTAGAGCTATCAAGACTGTAGTCGAGTCTGGCACTATAACATCATCAATGACATTCTATATAATTATAGAGTGTGTTCGCCCCTCCTGCAATGCATCACCAAGCCCAAAGGCTACCAGATACTCCAAGACATCCACGAAGGCTTGTGCAGGAGCCACCTAGCGCCTCGAGCACTAGCGGGAAAAACACTTTCTAGGGGCTATATTGGCCGATTATTATGGCCGATGCCGAGGCCTTGGTGCGCACTTGCCAAGGGTGCCAATGGATGGGACGGCGGACCAATAGCCTACTAACACCTTTGAATGAATTTCCCCAGTGTGGCCATTGGCCCAATGGGGTATGGATCTAATTGGCCCCTTCCCGAAGGAAAGGGTAAGCCTGAAGTTTTTAGTAGTGGCGATCGAGTACTTATCAAAATGGGTCGAAGCCAAGACCCTAACATCCATCACTTTGAGTAAAGTACATAAATTTTTCTGGTAGAATATCATATGCAGGTTCATAGTGCCCAAGCAACTAATAATTGACAACGACACCTAGTTTTATGTCGATCCCTTCATAGAGTTCTATGAAGGCCTCAGCATCCAGATGTGCTTCACAGTTGTTCAGCATCTCCAGTCCAACGGAGCTGTCGAGCGTGCCAACAGAAACATTCCGTCTTGTCTAAACCGTCGTATAGTAGGACTGGCGAAGGGGTTGTGGAGTGAAGACTTGCCAAAAATTTTGTGGTCCATCCGAACCACCCAAGCAAGGTCTAGAGGTTTCACAATGTTCTGTCTGCTGTTCGGAGATGAAGCCAAGACGTCGACGGAGCTAAAAGGCGGCTTCTTGCGCTCCATAGAGCCAAAAGACGAAGGTGAAAGGCGTGCCTCGCTCGATCTATCAGAAGAAACAAGGCTTCGGGCTATCACCAATATGACGAAGTACCAACACCAAATAAAGGTCTGGTATGACCCCAAGGTACAATTAAAAGAACTAAGGTTGGTTCACCTAGAGCTACGAAGCGTGGTCGCTCCAGGGAAGTTGTGGAATAAATTGGAAGGTCCATATATTATACTCCGGTCGGGGCGTCCGGGCTCGTTCAAATTAGCTAACTTATAAGGGGAAGAGTTGAAACATGCGTGGCACGCGGAGCACCATAAGCGCTACTTCACCTAAGGCCTTGTTGTAAAACATTGTAACACCCCTTCGAAGTGATAAAGATTATGGTTCAAATTATGTACACCCCCTAAACAAATCCCTACCCTGGTTGACGCACTAGGGAACGGAAGAGTTTTGTGAGGTAAAGAATTATTCATAAGCATCCATAAAAGAGTCCGAAGTGACCAAACTAATGGATTCCGAGCCACCGGCTCGAAGAGTCTGTAAAAGAGTTCGAAGTGACCAAACTAATGGATTCTGAGCCACCGGCTCGAAGCGTTCATAAAAGAGTCCGATGTGACCAAACTAACGGATTCCGAGCCACCAGGTCAAAGCGTCCGTAAAAGAGTCCAAGGCGACCAAACTAACGGATTACGAGCCACTGGCTTGAAGCATCCGTAAAAGAGTCCAAGGTGACCATGATGGGGGATTGGTCCCGATCTTCCGCTAGGTAAAGGATAACTTGGGTTGGTGGAGAATCTCGACGTTGGCGATCCAAGGCTCCGGTCTGGCGGATCAAAACCTTGCAATCGTTACACCACTGTCTCTGTTGGTTATCAACCACGCAGGACGCAATTGACCTCGCCACGAAGGCTAATTCCTGCAAGCGAACCCAAGAACACAAGCAAGAACAGGAAGGATATAAGTCGAATGCCAAATCACAGACAAACGATGATAAGGTGAGGTTTCACAAATGCCAATGCAGCAGCCAATCGGTCCGGTGCAAGAGGCGGGATCTAAACACACAAGTGTAGATGCAAACAAAGCAAAACCTAACCCTAAAGGCGGCTGGAGTGAGTTATATAGGGCGTGGGCAGCCTGTGGAAGGCGAACAGACTCAGTAGAAGGTGAACAGACTCAGACTATGACCCAACACGGCCCAGTTCTGTCACGCAGGATGGTTTCAATCACACAGAACGACTCGAGACTCCAAATGAGGTGAAACCAACGGCAAACGATCCATCTTCTCCTCAGATTTCCAAAAAGTCAAAGAACGCAGCAATCGGACTTCGTATGAGGATGTTATGCCCATTTTGGTGCATGGTGGTCGATGTAGTCCGAACCAGCGAAATCTTGACTTCAAAACATCCGTGCGACTCCGTCTTCAACTCCAACGCTTCTATTCCATCTCCCATGTTCCCAAGCAATAAAATATCACTAGTATTCAGTGGCATCCCGTCCAAACAAATATTAACATAGTTGCTAAGGAAAGAATTAACCTCATGGTTCAAGCGACGGGCAAGGGCGCGTGTGATTGGTCCTAGTAATTGAATTGTAGGTGGAGGCTCCATGTGTGTATCATGTGAAGTGATGTCCTCATCATCCTCCCCCTCTTGAATTGGAGTCGTCCTCGACTCAAGCTCATCGTCAGCTCCCAAATAGGGTTTTAAATCATCAGCACGGGGCATCAATTTAAACTTTCTCAAATCATGAAAATGATCCTTGCGCAAGTACAACCAAACAAGATCTCCTGGTTTGAAAAACATCTTCTTTCTTCCTTTATTTGTCTTTTGAGCAAAATAGTGTGCCTTCTTTTCTATAACTTCCTTGGTCTTTAGATGCATAGCTTTCACAAACTCTGCACGCTTTGTTGCCTCCATGTTTGCTCTCTCTTGAAAAGGAAGTGGCAGCAAATCAAGTGGTGTGATTGGCTTAAAACCATACACCACTTCAGACGGGCACAATTGTGTTGTTGAGTGGACATCTCTATTGTATGCAACTTCAACATGTGGAAGATCGTCCTCCCATTCTTTCAAGTTCTTCTTAATCATTGTTCGCAGCAACATGGAGAGTGTACGGTTTACCACCTCTGTTTGACCATCAGTTTGCGGGTGACAAGTTGTTGAAAATAGCAATTTTGTGCCAAGCTTGGCCCACATTGTCTCCCAAAAGTAACTCATAAACTTCACATCATGATCTGAAACAATGGTTCTAGGCATCCCGTGCAATCTCACAACTTCCCTGAAAAATAAATCAGCAATATGTGAAGCATCGTTGGTCTTGTGACAGGGAATAAAATGTGCCATTTTAGAAAACCTATCCACTCTTACAAATATGGAGTCTCTCCCCCTCTTTGTTCTAGGCAATCCCACAATAAAGTCCATGCTAATATCTTCCCAAGGTGCACTAGAAACAGGAAGTGGAGTATACAAACCATATGGGTTAAGTTTGGACTTAGCTTTATGGTATGTGGCACAACGCTGCACAAATCGTTCAACATCTCTCCGCATCTTTAGCCAATAAAAATTATTGGACAGCAGGGCCAAAGTCTTTTATCTCCCAAAATGTTCCATTAAACCACCGCCATGTGATTCCTGCAACAACAGCAAACGTATGGACGAATCTGGAACACATAGCTCGTTAGCATGGAACAAGAACCCGTCATAAACATGAAATCTTTTCCAACCTTTCCCATCATTACATTTAGTGAATGGTTCAGCAAATTCTTTATCTACAACATACAAATCTTTCAAACTTTCCAAATCTGGAACGTTGATATCAAGTTGAGATAAAAGAACAATCCTACGAGACAATGCATCAGCATCCACATTTTCTTTGCCATTCTTGTATTTCACAATGTATGGGAAAGATTCAATAAATTCAACCCATTTAACATGTCTATGGTTCAGTTTAGCTTGCCCTCTCAAATATTTTAGTGCTTCATGATCAGAATGTATATTAAACTCCTTAGGCAAAAGGTAATATTGCCATGTTTCAAGCACACGCACTAAGGCATATAATTCCTTATCATAGGTAGAATAATTCCTTATCACGGGTTTACCTCCTTGTAGCAGCACACTTCCTATTCCAACACCACTAGCATCACATTCTAACTCAACAGGCTTACTGAAGTCGGGTAGCTAAAGTAGAGGTGCACGTGTAAGGCGATCCTTGAGTGTGGCAAGAGCTTGTTCTTGTGCTAGCTCCCAAGTAGAAGTAACTCCCTTCTTGGTCAACTCAGGTAAAGGACCGGCTATAGTGCCGAAATCTTTCACAAAACGCCGGTAGAAACCTGCAAGACCAAGAAAACTACGTACTGCAAGGTTAGTTTTAGTTGCATGCATGACACATCCTTTCAGATTAATAACTTGTGACGAGGAAGGAGAAACAACTTTGTCTTTTTGTTGCCTCGAAAGTGTTTTAGCTACTTGCTGATTTTCAGAAAATTGTTTGCTCTTTTGTGCGTTCCTAGCACGTTTTTCTTGTTCAAATTTCACAATTTCAGCAGGAGTCATAGGAAGCAATGTAACTTTCTTTCCTTTATACATAAATGTGTACTTATTGCTCCTACCATGGTGTGTAGCATCAGTATCATATACCCAAGGTCAACCAAGTAATAGAGAACATGCTTGCATTGGTACTACATCAAAATCAGCAACTCCTAAGTATGTACCAATGACAAATTTGATGTGGGCAGTTTGTGTTACCTTGACCTTACCGCTATTGTTGACCTTACCGCTATCGGTACGGTGCAAGAGGCGGGATCTAAACACACAAGTGTAGATGCAAACAAAGCAAAACCTAACCCTAAAGGCGGCTGGAGTGAGTTATATAGGGCGTGGGCAGCCTGTGGAAGGCGAACAGACTCAGTAGAAGGTGAACAGACTCAGACTATGACCCAACACGGCCCAGTTCTGTCACGCAGGATGGTTTCAATCACACAGAACGACTCGAGACTCCAAATGAGGTGAAACCAACGGCAAACGATCCATCTTCTCCTCAGATTTCCAAAAAGTCAAAGAACGCAGCAATCGGACTTCGTATGAGGATGTTATGCCCATTTTGGTGCATGGTGGTCGATGTAGTCCGAACCAGCGAAATCTTGACTTCAAAACATCCGTGCGACTCCGTCTTCAACTCCAACGCTTCTATTCCATCTCCCATGTTCCCAAGCAATAAAATATCACTAGTATTCAGTGGCATCCCGTCCAAACAAATATTAACATAGTTGCTAAGGAAAGAATTAACCTCATGGTTCAAGCGACGGGTAAGGGCGCGTGTGATTGGTCCTAGTAATTGAATTGTAGGTGGAGGCTCCATGTGTGTATCATGTGAAGTGATGTCCTCATCATCCTCCCCCTCTTGAATTGGAGTCGTCCTCGACTCAAGCTCATCGTCAGCTCCCAAATAGGGTTTTAAATCATCAGCACGGGGCATCAATTTAAACTTTCTCAAATCATGAAAATGATCCTTGCGCAAGTACAACCAAACAAGATCTCCTGGTTTGAAAAACATCTTCTTTCTTCCTTTATTTGTCTTTTGAGCAAAATAGCGTGCCTTCTTTTCTATAACTTCCTTGGTCTTTAGATGCATAGCTTTCACAAACTCTGCACGCTTTGTTGCCTCCATGTTTGCTCTCTCTTGAAAAGGAAGTGGCAGCAAATCAAGTGGTGTGATTGGCTTAAAACCATACACCACTTCAGACGGGCACAATTGTGTTGTTGAGTGGACATCTCTATTGTATGCAACTTCAACATGTGGAAGATCGTCCTCCCATTCTTTCAAGTTCTTCTTAATCATTGTTCGCAGCAACATGGAGAGTGTACGGTTTACCACCTCTGTTTGACCATCAGTTTGCGGGTGACAAGTTGTTGAAAATAGCAATTTTGTGCCAAGCTTGGCCCACATTGTCTCCCAAAAGTAACTCATAAACTTCACATCATGATCTGAAACAATGGTTCTAGGCATCCCGTGCAATCTCTCAACTTCCCTGAAAAATAAATCAGCAATATGTGAAGCATCGTTGGTCTTGTGACAGGGAATAAAATGTGCCATTTTAGAAAACCTATCCACTCTTACAAATATGGAGTCTCTCCCCCTCTTTGTTCTAGGCAATCCCACAATAAAGTCCATGCTAATATCTTCCCAAGGTGCACTAGAAACAGGAAGTGGAGTATACAAACCATATGGGTTAAGTTTGGACTTAGCTTTATGGTATGTGGCACAACGCTGCACAAATCGTTCAACATCTCTCCGCATCTTTAGCCAATAAAAATTATTGGACAGCAGGGCCAAAGTCTTTTATCTCCCAAAATGTTCCATTAAACCACCGCCATGTGATTCCTGCAACAACAGCAAACGTATGGACGAATCTGGAACACATAGCTCGTTAGCATGGAACAAGAACCCGTCATAAACATGAAATCTTTTCCAACCTTTCCCATCATTACATTTAGTGAATGGTTCAACAAATTCTTTATCTACAACATACAAATCTTTCAAACTTTCCAAATCTGGAACGTTGATATCAAGTTGAGATAAAAGAACAATCCTACGAGACAATGCATCAGCATCCACATTTTCTTTGCCATTCTTGTATTTCACAATGTATGGGAAAGATTCAATAAATTCAACCCATTTAACATGTCTATGGTTCAGTTTAGCTTGCCCTCTCAAATATTTTAGTGCTTCATGATCAGAATGTATATTAAACTCCTTAGGCAAAAGGTAATATTGCCATGTTTCAAGCACACGCACTAAGGCATATAATTCCTTATCATAGGTAGAATAATTCCTTATCACGGGTTTACCTCCTTGTAGCAGCACACTTCCTATTCCAACACCACTAGCATCACATTCTAACTCAACAGGCTTACTGAAGTCGGGTAGCTAAAGTAGAGGTGCACGTGTAAGGCGATCCTTGAGTGTGGCAAGAGCTTGTTCTTGTGCTAGCTCCCAAGTAGAAGTAACTCCCTTCTTGGTCAACTCAGGTAAAGGACCGGCTATAGTGCCGAAATCTTTCACAAAACGCCGGTAGAAACCTGCAAGACCAAGAAAACTACGTACTGCAAGGTTAGTTTTAGTTGCATGCATGACACATCCTTTCAGATTAATAACTTGTGACGAGGAAGGAGAAACAACTTTGTCTTTTTGTTGCCTCGAAAGTGTTTTAGCTACTTGCTGATTTTCAGAAAATTGTTTGCTCTTTTGTGCGTTCCTAGCACGTTTTTCTTGTTCAAATTTCACAATTTCAGCAGGAGTCATAGGAAGCAATGTAACTTTCTTTCCTTTATACATAAATGTGTACTTATTGCTCCTACCATGGTGTGTAGCATCAGTATCATATACCCAAGGTCAACCAAGTAATAGAGAACATGCTTGCATTGGTACTACATCAAAATCAGCAACTCCTAAGTATGTACCAATGACAAATTTGATGTGGGCAGTTTGTGTTACCTTGACCTTACCGCTATTGTTGACCTTACCGCTATCGGTACGGTGCAAGAGGCGGGATCTAAACACACAAGTGTAGATGCAAACAAAGCAAAACCTAACCCTAAAGGCGGCTGGAGTGAGTTATATAGGGCGTGGGCAGCCTGTGGAAGGCGAACAGACTCAGTAGAAGGTGAACAGACTCAGACTATGACCCAACACGGCCCAGTTCTGTCACGCAGGATGGTTTCAATCACACAGAACGACTCGAGACTCCAAATGAGGTGAAACCAATGGCAAACGATCCGTCTTCTCGTCAGCTTTCCAAAAAGTCAAAGAACGCGCCAATCGGACTTCGTATGAGGAAGTTATGCCCATTTTGGTGCATGGTGGTCGATGTAGTCCCAACCAGCGAAATCTTGACTTCAAAACATCCGTGCGACTCCGTCTTCAACTCCAACACTTCTATTCCATCTCCCATGTTCCTAAGCAACAAAATATCACTAGTATTCAGTAGCATCCCGTCCAAATAAATATTAACATAGTTGCTAAGGAATGAATTAACCTCATGGTTCAAGCGACGGGCACGGGCGCGTGTGATTGGTCCTAGTAATTGAATTGTAGGTGGAGGCTCCATGTGTGTATCATGTGAAGTGATGTCCTCATCAGACCAAACTAACAGATTCTGAGCCACTAGCTCGAAGCGTCCATAAAAGAGTCCAAGGCGACCAAACTAATGGATTCTGAGTCACTAGTTCGAAGCATCTACGCAAGAGTCCAAGGCGACCAAACTTACGGATTCCGAGACGCTAGTTCAAAGCATCCTTTTAAAAAAAGAGTACTTCGTGGTCATCGAGCATGCAATTTACGAAGCATACTTCTAAAAAGTACCAAGCATTGTGCGTGACCAACTTTATCATAACTAAATAGCCACTCGCCCGCAAAGAGGGGTGAGAGGTAAAGGCACAATCAAATATGTTCTTGCAAATTGCATTACAAGATCGATGTCATAATATACAATTACATAATCAAAATAGTATTACTCCAAAAAATATTCAGGCACAATAAACTCGGGCACTATGAAAAATTGGTGTCCAAGCCAAGGTAAAATCGGAGGCCCGTTCGTTTTCAAAGGTTAGGCTGTCTCCCTCTAGAGTTTGAAGCCCTTGGATCGACAACCTTCCTCGTAGCTCCTCTGTTAGACTTGGTCCAGGACCACTTTCCCTTCTGTGAAGCCCTCCAGTCCTTTTGCTCTTGTTTAAGTTCGGCCCAACTCCGAAGCCTTTCAGGGTTAGGCTCCGCTAAGGCCAACCCTCGCTCTTCTTCAGACCACTCTACATCAGACCAATTAACGTGCTTTGATGGCGAAGAAGATTGTTCCACGACTTCCCCCTTTATTCCTCTTCTTTGATAGAAGAAATTACATCGTTAAGCATGTCAGGGGAAATTTGCCCGTGGTACCCACGAGGAACAGAAAACCGAGTGAGCCTATCGTGTCTTAGGGCATCGAAAATATCCCACTGATGGTAGAGCCCTTCGTTAGCTTCTAGCACCTCGAGGTCACTAAGAAAAGTGCAGTACAAGCCCTGAATTGAAAATATCCCGACAAAAGAAGTCTTTTTCATTTATAAAAACTGGGAACTACAAAAGACTTTTACATGCAGGGTCTTAAAAAGAAGCTAAACCTTTGGGTCCGAAGGAAGAGTGCTTGGCAAATCTATCAACGAAGCTTGTGACCACGCCAGCCTCTCGCGATGGGCTTCGTTGATCCAAGCCTTGGCCGTCTCCTGGCCTTCGGTCTTCTAGGACACCTGTAAAGCTTCCCAAGACGTTGCAGCTCTCGGTGAAGGGGACAACAGACACTCTCCCCCGAAGCTGATGGGCGCCACCCCTGGGTCGAGCAAAAGGGAGCCCCAACATCCTCGAAATGATGGAGGACTCTGAGTGCAGCCACCCATCCGGAGATCTCCCCGTACCTGGCTGTGGTGGTCCCCATTGTCTTTGCCGCCACCTAGATCATCTTCAGCCGATGGGCTAGGGGCTCATTTGCTGGGACGGAAGACGAAGGGCAAGATGTGCCAAAGTCCTTCAGGATGCCCCAAAAGACATCCATTATTTCGGAGGCTACGCCGTCATGTTTCACCAGCTCCATTAGAAAGGCCTCCGTCCCGGCCTTCAGATTGGCATTTGAGGTGGCGAGCTCAGAAGCCCTCATCACGTATGTCGTCTTCTGAGCGAGCAGCCACTGCACCTCGCCGGCCAAGATGCTCCACTCATCCCGAAGCTTCTGAACTTAGGCTCTAGAGGCCGCTCGGTCAGCCCGGAGATCCTCCGCCTCAGCCTTGAAGGCCGCCCGCTTCCTCCGATCCTCTCAAAATGTGTCCTCCAAGCTCGAAGCCCTGCCTTTGGAGTTGGCGAGGCGATCCCGAAGATCCGCAACTTTCTCTTTGAGTTGGTCGCGCTCGTGGTCGTGGGAGGTCATGGTTGAGCGAGTGAGGACAATGAACTGCAGAAAATGAGGTAAGTATGGAATATGGCTCTGATAAACTAACTCATGCAGGGGTCTGTCATACCTAGTATGCGGCTCACTCAAGGACGATGCCTAACTCCATCCCTTTGGATTGGCTCACTTCGGTGACCAGCTCGATCTCTCCCACCTCCCGACAGACCCAAGCCAAATGCTCTAGCATAGCCCTAAGACCTATCCTCCGTGCCAGGAATAGAGCAAGCAGAGGAAGCCTTGTTAGGGCACTCCGATCATCGTCTATAGGGTAGATCCCAAACGATGGGAGGCCACCTCCGAAGCCTCCATATATTGGGCCCCTTCGGTCGACTACAACATGGCAGCCACCATTGTAGGGGCCTTCCACTTTGTCTCAGTCCTCATCGTCGGTGCCGACCAGGATTTGCCTTTTCCCTTTGCTGGTACAACTAAAACACAAGGTATGTACAATTACTCGAATAATGCGGGAAAGTGGCAAGTTCGAAGCTCTATCAGTAAGGACTTACCTCCTCTACTTCCCACCAAACAACCTTTGGGTTGTCCGGATGCTAGAACAACCGGGAAAAATCTTCGGTGGAGTCCACCAAACAATCTTGTCCACTGCGACTGCTCCTATCTCCAGCGGTGTTGGGCCCTCTAGCTCCGACACCTGGACCCTTCCAGCATCATATGAGTTTGGTCCCTCTGGCTTCGTAGTCTAAACTCCCTCGGCCCCGACCTGGGTAGTGGCCTTCGGCTCCATCGACGGTGCACATGTAGCATCCTCTTGGCCGGGAGCCTTCATCTCCTCCATCGGCACCGCATTTGCACAGTCCTGGGCAGGGGCTTCGATCTCCGCTCCGGAGTGCCCCTCCTCGTCCCCTACGACCAAGGCCTTGATCTCCACCACCAAGGCCTCGTCTGATGCCCGCTCTGCTCCAGACGACTGCGGCAATGGGACGAGAGTCTATAGAGGAGGATACTTTGAAGGGGCCGAGGCCTTCGGCTAGTGAGCCACCTTCTTCAAAGCAGTCTTCGAAATGCCAGAGGTCCCCGCCTCGTCCTTCCTCTTCCTCAGCACTCGGTTGACATCTCTGAAGTTTTGGTGGGCAGGGGGCTCTATTCCAAGTGCACTTCATACCCTGTTGAACCTCTCCTAGTCTCTAACTACCTCGAGCCTCCGCTCCCTCTCCATAGCAGTAGGGGATCCGATGACCTTCTCCACAGCTTGGACTATTTGGTTCACAGTCATCACCACTCGTAGACCTCGGTAAGGCAAAGTATCACTTTATTAAAAATAAATGGAAAAATGTCTATGCAAATAATATAATGTAGGGAAAGCCAAAAAAAATATACCTACGGAGTCTGAAGGGATTTCTTGGAGCTCCCCCTCCGCAGTCTGTTGAAAGGCAATGGGCCAGTATGCCATGAGATGGGGATATGTAGGGCAATGAACTCCTCCGCCAAGTCGAGCATGCTCATGCCCTAGGCCACGGTATCTAGGAGCCGGAGCCGCACCCAGAGGACACTCACGTCTGTGGTGATCGCTGCCTCCCTCCTGTACAAGATCTCTTCTAGAGGCCCCGCCAGGCCAAAATCCGTCCCCACTTTGGTGTAAACTAACGGAGGATCCAGTCTTAATAACAACGGTCGTTGGTAGCCTTCGCTAGGAAGTTGTTCTGAAATTTCTTTCGAAGTTGGAAGTTGATACTTCCAAAAGCCACCAGCATCATCGAGCCAACGGGGCCAAAGTGCTTCTTCGGTTGGCAGCTAGCTTCGTGCATCGCTGCGAAGATCTCCATCCGCCCTTCGGCCCCCTCGCCCTACATGGCCCATTCAAAGAACCAAGCAGGCGATGACGTTCGGGGTGATCTGTGTGAGCATCATGTGGTATAGGCAGAGGATCTCCTAGGAAGGTAGCCCGAGCCCTGATCGAAAAAGTCTTCTAGGACCACCACCTCTTCGTATCGCGACACTAGGATGGTCTCGGACCTCGGGATCCTCACATTAACATCAGACCCCAACCATCCACAAACGGTGTTGCTCATCGTCTTCTTCGTGTAGGGGGTCCATCCTAGGTTGAAGGTCTAGTGCAGAAACTCGCTGGAGGGTGGCGGAGGTCCTGAGGTCCATAAGACAATGGGTTTCCTGGAACCTCCACCGTCGCCGCCGCTGCTGCAGTTGCCTGTTGCTGGACCAGCGACGAGCCCATAGTGGGCACCCTAGCACTAGTCCTAGCCATCAACAAGGAGGCAATGAGGCCGAAGATGAAGGTTGGAGGAGAAGAAAACAAAGACATAGCTCAGGCGTTAGGAGTGTAAAAGGAGGAAGGCTTAGTGCCATCGAAACTGTTTTATCTCCCCTTTTATCAGATGGGGGTGGCTTGTACTATACGCCCCAGGGTGACTGTTGATATTCTTTTTCAAGCTACAACCCCCATCAATGATAGGTGGGGCCATCACCGAGGAATGTCTGAATCACGCCCTAGACCATCTATAGTGGATGTGATTCGAAGAGGTGACGATTGTCATAAGCGGCGGTTGGTTAGCCTTGGGATTGTCGAGCCAACATTCGGGAAACTAGCGCAATTAAGCAAATTAATCAAAGTAAATTTTGAGGGCCCACCTCCCAAGTACATCCGGCAGGGAGTTCGGAGTTAGCTTCCCCCTGAATTTGAAGTTACGACATAATGATTGTGAATACCTTCGATTTATCTAGTCCGGAGCATGAAATTATTTCTTGCGTATACTGCATTCCTCACTATGCAGGACATTTGTAGAGACGTATTCGAGAGGCTACTATTGGGTGAAATAGTTCCATCCAAGTGATAAATAGGAGACTTCTCCGGAGGCCTAATTCAAAGGGTAAGAGGAGCCAAAGCTTCGCTCCTCAAAGACGTAGATGATCGACAAGGCTCCGCTGAAGGGAGCTTTTCCGAAGGGTTGAAGGCCCAAGGGTTCAACGAGGCTTCAGTCAAGGAAAACTCCCCGAAGGGTATCCTCCCGAAGGGGCGCCGCCAAGATGGATGGGACATCTGCTTTACCCAAGTATTCACATGACCATTTACCTTTTTAGCCCTACGAGGGCTAAGGAACAGTGCCTTCTATGGCGGTTCTAACTAGAGGGTAGAATGGTCTTTTTCTTATGTATTCTTGCCTATAAATACCCCCTCTTTACTGAGGTATAGGCATCAAAGTCTGATATAATCAATAGACACTCTGAACTGTCCCCAGCTATTATCCTACTCAGAGGCCTAGAACAGTCTGCAATCAACCATCTCACTCAATAACCCTTCGAGGTTATTCAAACATGTTAGCATAATATTTTACGCCAACACATGGTAAGATCTGTGCTAGGAAAATCCTCTATCATAAAAATGTGGAGCCTCTCTAAAGCGTGAAAGAGAATGATACATGTCACATGCACTCAACTCCCAAGAGTGTCTCTCATCCCTCATGCGATGAAAGCAAAAATCAATCAAATGACTCACCCTCTAACAATAAGAACAATGAAAAATCCTCTTGAGGGTTGGGGCATTGGTAACTTGGGCTTTCCTCATATGCTCTCTTGGTTTTGTCTCAGAAGCTCTCTTGGGTGGAGGAGGTGTATTTTTCTTGGGAGACTAGATGGGTTGCTTTGCTTTTAGTGGAGTATCTACCATGGCCTTTTCCTTCTCAAGGGTAGTGGGTGGAGTAAAAATGGTTTTTCCCTTGCTCTTTGATTAATCTCTCTAAAATCCCAACCCTAAAGAAAAACCAGCTCTATCAGCACACATCTTGGTCTTAACAAAGAGCAAATCCAATCTACCCTTCCCCTCAGAGCACTTGTTAACCATAGAAAGAAGGTATTCATTCGTTGTCATGAGTTTGTCGACTTGCCCTCTAGCAAAGCTAAGTTTTTCCTTGAGGATAGTAAAAGTGGAACATTCAAACTGCACATCTGTTGGGGGAAAATATTTCATCCTCTGGTCATTAAGAAAACCTCAACATCAACACAATGAGAAGAAACGAAGTCAGAAGCTTTAGTCTCTGAAGGTCCCAAAAGCATCAAGGCTTCGCTGTATTCGGAGCCTTCTACAATGAAAGCCTCCGCCAAGTCTTCAGCATGACGAAGAATCCCAGAGCTTCTTTACCCGAAGGGGTACTGCCAGCCAGGATAGAAGAATTACTTTCTCATTATTAAAACTAGTCTTTTATCCTTTTAACCATACGAAGAATATTAAATAGTATCTTCTAAGTCGGTTGTAATTAGAGGGTAAAGGAGTCTTTTCCTAATGTATTTCATCTATAAATACACCTCTTCGCTCTGTAAGGGGTATCGAATACTCAGATATTCAATACACACTTCGAACTATCTCAAGCTATTATCCAATTCGGAGGCTTGGAATAGTCCTCATAAGAAAACACTTCATTTGTCATTCTTTCAAGTTCTCTAAACCTGTTAGCGTAATCTTTTACGCCAACAGTTGGCACCGTCCATGGGGAACCTAGTACAAAAACTTCATTCTCTACCAATCCTTTCTTAGAGTAATGCCTCCTAAATGGAGACTAGGCACTAATCCCCTCCAAATGTCTTCTCGTACCTCTGTGTTGGGATCTTCGAACACCACCGAGGTTGGAGGACCCTCCGTGGCCCCCCACCTCAAACTCCCGAAGTAAATACTCATCCTCAAGCATACGGAGCCCCTTCTGCGGCTCCGTTTGTTCTCTGAACCGACAGAGCCCCTCCTACGACTCCGTCTGTGCTCTGAACTGACTTCGCCAGTTCTCAAGACCCGGAGGTCCCCTCCGGAGGAAATGAAGACCATCCTGATGATGTGGTGACCCAGATGGCTCGGCTTCAGGCCGAGGTAGAAAGATGTAGGACCGAAAGTAGCGACCAGAGGGGGGGTGAATGGGCGCCTAAAAATTTCTTGCTAAACTATAATTTAAACCCAACACCCAAACAAACTTAACCAGATAAGTAATATTAGCAAAGCAAAAAAATAGAACTAAAGTTATTTATCCTAAAATAATCGGTGTACTAATTAAAATGATATTAACGATAAACTAAATAAAGATAATACAATAAATAAAAACACCTAAATAAATTACTAAATATTTATATTGTAGTCTATAAATGAAATACTAATCAACTAAATAGAAACATGAATCATCCATAAATTTATTTAGATATAACCCTAAAATATTTCACGTAATTCTAGAATAAGAATATTGTTGTAACTAAAAATATTTTTTTTCTTTTTATATGATAAGATTAACAAATATTCAAATAAAAATATACGAGTACAAAAATTAATTCGCCAGATTAAATTACCATGAAATTTCTAAAGAAATTTTTGCTAACTAATTAACAGATGATTATCTCTAAAAATTGATCTACTAAAAATTAACAGATTAAAATATTAACTGCAGAATTAATTTTTTCAGACTAATTAAAAATAATAGACTAACAACTTTAATCTAACCAAAACTTAAAATAGATAGAGAAAAGCAAACCTGCATTGCCGTGCGCAAGAAGTCCGGCCAGAAAAAAACTAATTCTCACCTATGCGTTGTGGGTCCCGCGCTTAGCTTTCCTGCCGTGGAGATCGCCGGCTTCTGCTGTGGGGCCCTCACGCCACGGCGCGGTGCGGCTGGATTCGCTGCCGAGAACGCGCCTTGGCTGGCTGATTTCACACGGGATGATGCGGCCGTGGAGACACCGCCGGACTGGCCAAAGAGCGTGGAGCTCACGTGGAAGGCAACAGCCAAGATCTTCACGCCGGCCGTGAGCACTTGCGTGGGGCCCACTGTTGAAAAACGTGCCAGGAATGCTGTGGGCGCTGGCCGCACCTGGGACTCCACGCACGGCACAAATCAGTAGCCGTGTGTTGATGTTACGAAGAAAAAACTTGCAGATGAAAATTTTTGTGGAAGACGAATTCGGAAGAAAACAAAAAGTGGACTGTAGATTGTAGATTGATCTGAAAAACAAAACAGTCATCTATCCCCAAGGGGATAGGGGCCTATTTATAGGCAAATCCTAATACATGAAAAAACTAATTTACCCTCAGGTAAAATAAACTGACTCTAAAATAAATTCCGAAAATTACTAAAATATTATTAGAAAAATTAACTGACTCGAATAAAAATATTCTAAACTTAAAAACTAAATATTAATATCCTAAAAATGAATTAATGATAGATTGTCAGTTTTACGCCGAAACTGACAAAGCGTCCACCGTCTTCACACCGGGTACCCGGATTGGGCCGACCCGACCCCGCAGCTCCCTCAGCCCGGCAATCGCTCGCCGCCCGTGTACTTGAGTCAAACCCAGTCAACAGACCAGTGGATCATCTGCCGCTCCTAGCCATGTACCCGGATTGGGCCAGCCCGACTCCGCAGCTCCTCTGCCCGGCCGTCGCTCACTGCCCGTGTACCTGAGTCACATGCGCCTCAGACTCGGCAGGTCTTCATCTCTCCCTTCCTTTGACTTCCGTTGACAATCACTCATCACATCTGGAATATCAAAACCATATTCTTCAACATGGTTTCTCAAAAGATGGAGGCATGAAGCTGCCGATAGGCTTCGCCCTCATGCTAGCCCTATCATCTAGGAGGTGCCTTAATACGATGACCCTATTTACTATCCCGAAGACTCTGAGATCTAGAGAAGCACCGAAAATGCTTCCTTCGACGATGAATCTCAACTGCTCCCAGACTTGCAAAAGGTGCGCTTCGACCCCATGTTATGGACTTCGATGTTGTGCAAGTACTCCGGAGAGGAAGTCACCAGAGAATTCTCCCACTCTTATGCTCTAGGAATTGAAGCCAGTAGAGGGGTTCGAGACACGATGGCCATGTGTTTCCCCCTTGCGCTTGAATGAGTGGCTCTTCATTGGTTCTGGTCTTTAAAACCAGGATCAATTAAGTCTTGCGAGCAATTGAAGGAAAAATTCGTGAGAAAATTTCAAGGGACCATTATGCCCCCGATGTCTACATGGAGTCTTTTTTAGGTGAAGAAGCATCCCGGAGAAACTCTACATCAATTCTTCATGTGCTTCGCTCATACTATGTCTCAAATAAAGGGGCTTTCTACATCATCCATTGTTGACGCAGCGTGCGAAGGTGTCACGAATGCGGGCCTCCTCGACAAGCTTCATCGGAAGCATATTTCTTTGATAACGCAACTAATGGCCTACTTTGAGCAATATGCCAAGTCCGAAGAAGGGTGGTTTCAAAGAACTACTTCATCTTCATCGACTTTCCTTCAAGAAGTCAAGATCGAGTTGAAGGCCTCAAGTTCATCACAAGTATCTCTCTTCGAGAATAATCAGAATGATGGACGAAGATGATGAAAGCATCCTCACTCCGAGGTTCCAAACATGCCCCTTTTGCTTCGAATTTGCCTCCTAAGTATTCGTAGGCTCAGGGAAACAAGGCCAACGGCTCAAGGCCGCTAAGGAAGCCGACTGGGCGAGGACAAGTCTTCTTCTGCTGTGTGCATGGTGAAAATCGAAGCCATGCTACTGACGCATGCAAGTCCATATTAGCTCCACAAATCGAGTAACTCGAGAGGAGCTCTGGTCGAGGCACTACTGACTAGGCCCCTCCCGTGACATGTCCAAAGCTGGTTCAGACTGTTGGACTTGTGGACAGCCTCGAAGCACAAAGACAACCTTCGGTGGCCAGTGTTATGTCACCCCTGAAGCAAGACGACAACCAAGACTGTAGCAAATGGATAGTCCTGCCCATCTCCGGAGGAGGGACCCTAAGCGGCATGTCGAAGCGTCAGTGGAGGGAATATGTATTTGAAGTAGGGCATATTGGGACCTCCTCATCGGCCGCTGAAATGCCCGAGTGGTCTCATGTGCCCATATCCTTCTCCGCAGCTGATGTAGCTGGAATTAAATTCCACCATGTGGACCCTCTTGTTATTACAGCTAACATTGCAGGAATGGAGGTCCTGTGAGTGTTGGTTGATAGTGGAAGCTCCGCGGACATTATCTTCATCCAGGACTTCGATCAATTCTGTATTCCGTGAAAGCATTTACATTCAGTAGCTCGTACACTTTAATGCTTCACATGCCCTCCTCCCGATGCCCTCGGCCAGATAGGCCTCGAGGTGGCCTTCCGTGAGGGCACCTGGCTAGATCGGAGGAAGTAATTTTTGATGTCGCCGATGCCCCTTATCCCTACAATGTTATCTTCGGAAGGGGAATGCTGAACCTGTTCAGAGCTCTTGCACATCACAATTACTTATGCTTGAAAATTCCTACAATTATTTATAGCAACTCAAGAAGCTCGCCGGACGCCTTGCGGCCCCTAGCAGATTTTTGGCAAGGTCTGCAGAACGGAGCCTTCTAGTATTCAAAGCATTAAAGGGGTCCGAAGATTATGCCTGGACACCGGAGTGTCAAAAGAGCTTCGATGAAATCAAGGTGTTGATAGCAAAAAATTGCATTAATGGTCAAGATTTTCAAAATATCAATTTTGGTAATTTGGGTCGAAAATACACAAGTCCTGGTACAAGATGAAGCCCTATAGTGCCGAAGGCCCATCATACATTGGGCTTCGGAGGCCTTTTAGTGGTTTGCTAGCTTCGGCCTGAAGGCCCTTCGGAGGCCTGCCTCGTCGAAGCTTTGGCCCGAGGAGCAGGCTTCGGCAAGCCTGCTATTTATAGCAAAAAACGACATTAATGGTCAAATTAGGCAAATACTGAAAAATGGTATTTTTGACCGAAAATGGGTCGAACCTAGCAAAGGCCGGTCTAACCGGCTATGGTAGGCTGGTCCAACCAGCTAGGTCTGGTTAGAACGGACCCATGGGCTCGGTCAGACTGGCAGGGTCTAAAATATGGATCTGAGGAGGATTCGAGGTATTTTTGCCCAAATCTTATCTTAACAGGGTTTTGGCTGCATCTAACTCTATCTCTATCCTTGGATAACCAGCCCACCCCCTATAAATATTAGGGGCAAGGCCGATTCAAAGCTCTCTCTCCAATCCAAAAATCCAAAGCCCTAGCTTTTAATCACGTTTATTTCTTGTACTTTTCGCATCTTCATGGGTTTGCTTGTAAGCCCTCCGTCTGTCGCGTACGTAACATGGTAAACCTTGCTGGTTCACTTGTGAACCTCCCGTTAATCCACATAATGGATTGCTATCCTCTTATCAGTTTTTATCGCCCTACTCGGTAATTCCGCCTTTTGGTCGAATTGTGTTTGATTTCTTATTATCTTTGCAGATCAATTGCCTTCCTAAACATCCCTGCAAAATTTGGAGGCAATTGGATATTGTTTGCTTGGTCGTTCGAGTGCTAACAGATCGGATCTGCCATCGCCGGTCCGACCGGGGGCTTAGGGCTGGTCTGACCGGAGCCCTTCCGTCAGGCTGTTTTCAACAACGGCCGGTCAGACCGAGGGTGCCCCGCCGGTTTGACCGGAATCCTCCACACCGTGACGAAGCCTTTCGCCAAAGCCTTTTCATCGGAGTCTTGCGCGCCTGAGCCTGCACGCCTCGAAGCCTGTCTCACCGGTCCGACCGAGAGTACATCGTCGGTCCGACCGGAACCCTCCACACCACGCCGGAGCCTACCTTGCAGCTACCTTTGGGACGCGTTCCCGAAGCCCCTCCGCACGTCCGGTACGACCGAGGCCGTACCTCCGGTCCGACTGGGCTTGAGGCCAAAGGTGCCCTAGGGACCGTTTGGACCATCTTTGTTGTAACTCCGAATCAGCCTCCGAATTGGCCGATTCCAGGTATTTTGATCATTTTGTTACTGTTTACATTGTTACTACTACTTTTCGGCCAATTGGATTGAAATATCAATTATTTATCTGATTGCCTGGCGACTCCAAATCTCTTGTCACTATCTAGGGTAGTCGGAACACGACGTCAGTATCCTTGCAATACTTTTGGACATCGAACCGGCCCAAGTGCGGGGCATATTTCTGCGTTAACACACTTTTTGGCGACTCCACTGGGGACAACACCAACCATGACTACTACCTCTACACCCGCAGCGGGTACCTCTACTACGTCTACATCCACTACATCACCGATGAACACTATGGGGAGCGCCGACATCGATGACCTCAACATTATTACGCCCACCATGGCAGACATATCTGAGGAAGACAGAGCAAAGATCGAAGCGAATAAGAAGGAACTCGAAGAACTGATGCCCAGAGATTGCATAAAGACACGCTCGGGCTTCGTCATGCGCGACAACCTCAACTTAACCAAGGAATGCCTGTCATCACCCCCTTTATCTGCCTCACAAGTCAACCATAAAATAGTTGCGTCTGTTGATCAGGCGGTTAGCGCCTCGCTAGCCTATAAACTAGAGCTCGCAGTTGTCTCGCAAGTGGCAGCAGTGTTTAGAAGATTCGATTTTACTGTGGCCGATTCACCAGCACCAATCACTAGTATTCTGCCAGCACAACATATTTATAGTAGAACCGATGACAATACTGGAAAACCATCACATTTTTGGCTACATCATCCACAACCGAAACACATAATTACTCTTATGGCCAGGAAAACCCCGCTTATCATGTGCTGCCACCGCCTGTGCCCATACCTGCTCTGCTGCCGCTCACACTGCACACTCCCACACCGCCACATAGGCTAGAGCATGCCGATATACCGCCACGCGTCCCGCCACCACACGAAAGACGCGCGCAAGCATTAGACCACGACGATATCGAGGAACGTATTCGTGCGCTATTTAGGGAATGCACCAACTTTACACCTCGGGATAGAGCTAGGGTTTATCGCAAACCATATCCTGACTACTTTGACACCATTTCGTACCCTCGCGGCTATAGAGTCCCAGATTTCACGAAATTTGACGGCGAGGGTAGTAAATCCACATTAGAACACATTAGCCAATTTCTAGCACAATGTGGTGAAGCTAGCGGATCAGATGCATTAAAACTCAGGTTAATTTCCCTATCATTGTCCGGCACCACGTTCACTTTGTTTTTAGCGCTTCCGCCGAACTCTGTGCAGACATGGGCTCAGCTAGAGCAGAAGTTTCATGATTATTTCTATATAGGCAAGACCGAGCTTAGGCTATCACACCTCACGACAATTAAGCAAAAATCTAGCGAACGTGTTTTTGAATACATCAAGCGCTTTAGAGACACTAGGAATAAATGTTTTAGCCTAAACATATCCAAGAGGGACCTAGCAAACCTCACATTTAATGGCCTGCGAGCAGAAATTAAGGAGCGAATGGATAACCAGAATCTTCTAGATGTTAGCCATGTCTCGCAACAGGCTCTCGTCCAGGAAGGCCGAGCCAAAGATAGAAAATTCGTTAAAACTTTTAATAAGCCAAGGGCTGAAATCCACGCTATGAAGCACTATAACGAAGGAGAATCCGAAGAGGAAGAAGATCCAGCCGATACGTACACGGCCGAATGGACTTGGAGGGCGAAGTCTAAACCCGTCACCTGCTCCGAATTGCGACCGTCTCCCTCAGTGGCTGAACCCACCTCCTCCGGATGAGTTCCAACCTCTGGGGGGATTCGGACCTTAGTGGCTGGACACACCTACTCCGAGTGAGCTACAGCCTCCAGATGGATTTGGTCTCCTGTGGCCGGGACCATCTCCGCCATGGGCTAGTTTACCTCCGGCTTGGCAAGACCCTTCGCTGGTCTAGTCTGAGGTACCGTCGACGTGGCTGAGCTTCCAACAAGCCAATGGGTTTGGCACTCAATGGGCGAGGCCGCTAGAGCCTCTGATGCCACCACCCTACTGCTGGACGATGGCTCCGACTTGGCCTCCACCGCTGGAAATCTCCTGGCAGTGTCCAGCTATTGACACTCACATTCCTTCTAGTGTTTCCTAGTGGCAGGTTCGGGGATAGGTGCAGTATGGTAATGTTCTTCACCGCCTGTCTGTAGTACCTCAGAATTGGGCTCCGCGAGATGTCACTGGAAGGGATGAACGTGAAGATGCCTCAGAGGTTATAGTCATCAGGGTGGGATCCCATGAGGTCCCAATCCCGAAGGGTGCCCCAATGGGACAGTGCGAAGACCCCGCCAAAGCTCGGTCTGACTGGCCAACGTTGGCCGGTCCGACCGGCCTTATGACACTTTTCATCATAGACCGGTCTGACCGGCCTGCTATGGCCGGTCCGACCGACTAGGAGTAGAGGAGCTCTCATGGCAAGTGCAAGACATTCGAGGCCGATGCGGACAAGTCCCCTTCGGCCAAAACTGCTAAAAGCAAGACCGTGGCACCCGGCACCCGTCCCCAACCATCATGGGCACCTTCGGGGATGTCCAAGTCTCAAAAAAGGAGGCTGCAGCGCTTGCGGGCACAAGAGATACGAGAAGAGAAGGCTGAGGAGGCACGGGACGCACTTTTTGAGGAAAACCATCCTCGGCCCACCGTGAATAAAGTCTGGAGACCTAGGCCGATCATAGTCAATGACTTGGCCCCCGTTGTTAGCTCTAACGATGATGACTTGCTCGATGATGACTACACTCCTATCTCCAAGGGGCCCGCTCCTCAGGTAATGGAAATCGGCATCGTCATGTTGCATTTCGAGTTCTCTCCACTGCAGCAGGAGGCCGGGTTCACGCAGCTAGACCATGGCCCGCAAGACGCCATATTCGATAAGCCTAGAGACACGAGCCATCACTTGAGACCTCTCTACATAAGTGGTACATCGACAGGAAGCCTGTCTCGAGGATGCTCGTCGATGGCGGTGCCACCGTGAACCTAATGCTGTACTCCCTTCTAACGAAGCTCGGCAAAGATGACGATGAACTGAAGAAGACCAATGTCACCCTCAACAGCTTCAACGGTGACATGATAGAGGCTAGAGGCGTGATGTCCCTAGAATTGACAGTGGGGAACAAGACGCTACCTACCGCCTTCTTCGTCATCGATGTACAAGGTAATTATAATGTATTGCTTAGGCGTGATTAGATCCACGCAAATTAGTGTGTGTTGTCTACCCTGCATCAGCACCTAATACAATGGGATGGCGATGAAGTCGAGATAGTATACGCCGATACATCGGCCCATGTTAGTTTGGCCGATGCGTCCGGCGACGCCACCCATGATGAGATAGAATGCTTGTCGGGACGGGACCTCTGAGATTAAGACTTTGTTAGTGTATCAGAGGGGGGTTTGTTCCTATTTCTGTAAAGTCGGCTGGTGTGGCTCGGTTGTGTCTAAGGTAGCAGAATGTCTAGCGCTAATCTTTATTGGTCTTCTCAAGACGGTATCGCCGAAGCCATTAAAGATTTTAGTGAGGTAGAAAAATTAGGTCAAGGCTTCTCGTCGACCGATCCTTTGGAACCAGTAGACATAGGAGATGGTAGTGTTCCGAGGCCGACATTTGTAAATCAGAATTTGAGTAATGATGTAAAAGCCAAAGTAATAAAATTGCTTCAATCGTATGTTGATTGCTTCGCATGGGACTACAGCGAGATGCCCGGGTTAAGCCGAGAGCTTGTTGAGCATCGGCTCCCCATCAAACCCAAGTTTAGGCCTTATAAGCAGCCGCTGTGCCGCTTCAATTCGGCCATCTATGACCGAGTTAAAGATGAGGTTGAACATCTATTAGCGGCAGGTTTTATTAGGCCATGCAGGTACGCAGAATGGGTCGCTAATATTGTGCCTGTCGAGAAGAAAGATAGTGGCAAGATCTGCATCTGCGTCGACTTAAGGGAATTAAACAAAGCCACTCCGAAAGATGAGTATCCCATGCCAATAGCCGACATGTTGATCAACGATGCCTCAGGACACAAGGTACTAAGTTTTCTTGACGGCAACGCTGGTTATAATCAAATCTTTATGGCCAAAGAGGATGTTTTTAGAACAGCCTTTCGCTGCCTGAGTTTTGTCAGCTTGTTTGAGTAGGTAGTAATGACGTTTGGTTTAAAGAATGCTGGCGCCACATACCAACGTGCCATGAACTTAATCTTTCATGACTTGCTAGGAGTTATGTTAGAGGTTTATATAGATGATGTTGTGGTCAAATCGGATGCTATGGAGAACCACTTTGCTAGTTTAAGAGTTGCTTTCGAAAGAATGTGCTAGTATGGCTTAAAAATGAACCCGCTCAAGTGTGCTTTTGGCGTGTCAGCGGGTAAGTTCTTGGGATTTATGATTCATGAAAGAGGCATTGAAATAGATCCTAAGAGGCTTGAGAAAATTAGAGGATGTGTGGAGCCGACATGTAAGAAAGATGTGCAAAAACTGCTAGGCAAGGTTAATTATTTGCGACACTTTATATCTAACTTGTCTAGCAAAATAGATGCTTTCATCTCGATACTCAGGCTAAAAATGAAGCCGAGTTCACTTGGGGGCAAGCAAGCAACGTGCCTTTGATAAAATCAAAGAGTGCTTATCGACGCCGCCAGTAGTAAGGGCGTCGAAGGCCAGAATTTCATTTCGGCTTTATATTGCCATGGAGGAGAGTGTGATTGGAGACGTATTGACTCAAGACATTGAAGGAAGAGAGTACATCATCACCTTCTTGAGTCGTCGACTTCTGTATGCCAAGACAAGGTACGTGTTTGTGGAGCGTTTGTGTTTATCCTTCTATTATGTGTGTACCAAATTGCGTCACTATCTTCTCCCTAGCACATGTGTTGTCACTTGCCAAACGGATGTCATAAAGTACATGTTGAAAAAGTCGATTCTAAGTGGTAGAATCGGCAAGTGGGCGTATGCGTTAATTGAATATGATTTGGCTTATGAACCGTTGAGAGCTATGAAAGGCCAAGTCGTTGCTAATTTTATAGTAGATCACCATGTAGATGTCAATTGGGGCGATGAAGTCGCTTTTATTGAAGTATTACCATGGAAACTTTATTTCGATGGTTCGGCTTGGAAAAATGGCCAAGGTATTGGAGTGGTGCTCGTATCACCAAGTGGTATGCACTTTGAAACCTCGGCCCGTTTAGAATTTCATTGAACCAATAATCAAGCCGAATATGAAGCCCTATTGCTAGGTCTTGAGTTGTTAAACTCCATGGGTGTGAAATATGTTCATGCATATGGTGATTCTTTATTAATTGTGCAACAAGTAGCCTAGCTTGCTCAATGTTTTGATGGTTTACTAAATAGATACTTGTATAAGTGTTTAGACTTAATCGCTACCTTTAATGATTTTGAGATTACTCATGTATCTAGAGAGGCCAACTCGCTTGCAAATGAGTTGGCTCAACAAGCATCATGCTATCAAATTAGTAGAGGTAAATTCTGCACACGAGAAAACCCGATGCTTGAAGACGATGTAGCACCCGAGGGTATTGATGTCGGTTTGACTCGCCTTGTAAGCAGGGTTAGACCGCCCTTGTGTTCCAGGTTCGAGCGACCATGTCAGGATGGTCAGACCGAACCGTGCCAGATGATCGGCAATAGCCAGTTGAACCGGGCCAACATGGCCGGTCTGACCGACTGTTGCTAGGAAGGTTTAGCACTCGGTGGAAAGGTCCAAATGAGAAATCTCGAGGCCAGTTCTAGTGGGAATTTGGCCATTGCTCCTTTGATTAGTAGGGACGATTGGAGGATCCCAATCGTCCAATATTTGAGAAATCCAAGTCAAAAGGTCGATCGGAAGGTTTGGCGACATGCTTTCAAATTTGTTTTGCTCGACGATGTGTTGTATTGTCGGACTATTGATGGAGTACTTTTGAAGTGTTTGGACCCCGATCAAGCTAGAGTTGCTGCAAGCAAAGTACATGAAGGGCTTTGCAGTACTCATCAGTCGGCCCCGAAGATGAGTTGGATGCTCAAAAGGGTGGGTTTTTACTGGCCGACTATGACTGAAGACTGTTTTAGATACTATAGAGGATATGAAGCTTGTCAAAAATTTGGCAATATTCAGCTAGCACACACGTCGATGCTTAATCATATTATCAAACCATGGCCGTTCCGAGGTTGGAGTTTAGACTTCATCTGCTAGATTCATCATAAATCTTCAAAAGGGCGTCGGTTCGTGTTGATGGCAACAGATTACTTCACCAAATGGACCGAGGCCGTGCCGCTCAAGAACATGATCCAGAACGAGGCAATTGATTTCATCTTGAAATACATTATACACAGATTCGGCATTCCCCAAACTCTTACTACAGACCAAGGTACTTCGTTTGTTTCTAAAGAGGTGATGGACTTTGCCGAATACTATGGGATCAAATTGGTAAACTCTTCCCCATATTATGCTCAGGCCAATGGTCAGGCCGAGTCTAGTAACAAAACTGTAATTAAACTAATCAAGAAAAAGATTGAAGAGTTTCCGAAAAGGTGGCATGAGGTACTTTCCGAAGCTCTATGGGCTAGTAGAGTTGCGAGGCACGGTGCCACTAAATTCAGTCCATATGACTTAGTATATGGACAAGAAGCTGTTCTACCGGTTGTAGGATCGAAAGTATCGACTAGAGGGGGGTGAATGGGCGCCTTAAAAATTCTTTCGAATCTATGGCCTGCTCCCAATACCCAACGCACCTCAAAACACTAAGCAGAAAGCGTGAACAGATTGCCTAAGTCTAAAAGTATCTAGCCTAGAAAAGACTGGTGTCCTTGACAGAGAAACATCAATACAGGCAGATAAACAAAATATTCAAAACAAGGCAAATCAAACTTCTCAGCAGATGATCTAAGTGTTCATCAAAAGAGATGAGAAGTTATTGTTCAAATTTGTCTCCTGTTCGAAACTTGGCGAAGCCTGCTTCGCTGTGTCGAAGCCTACTTCGGAGTCCCTTGTCGAAGTCTAGCGAAGGTAGTCGTTGAAGTGCCGAAGGTTCATTGAGTCTAGCCTAGTTCGAGTGTAACAGAGAGCGAAGTATGCTTCGAAGCGAAGTATGAGTGTATCGAAGCTTGCTTCGAACAGTGTACTTCGAAGCCGATACTTCGAACAGAAAGCTTCAAACAAAGTTCACAGAAAAGAAATCTTCGAACGAGAAGCGAAGCTCGACACACGGCAGCAAGACCAAATCGAAGCCTACACTCTACCTCCGGAGCTAGCTAGATCAAAGAAAGACTACTGAAGTGATGACCTTCGAAACGAAGTCTGCAGGTGTTGTCACACAAGAAGTTGAAGCCCACAACTACACTTCGAAAAGCAAACTTTGAGCTCACAAACTGAGATCCATGGAAATGACAGAAGTAGAGAAACTTCTCCGGAAATCTGCTCCGAGTGAAGTCTATCAGAGAGACATGCTTCGAAGCTAACGTCGAAGCATGTCGAAGTATGCTTCGCGAAAGAGTGCCGAAGTATGCCAGAACAAAAACTAAAGACAGAGCATACTTCAAAGCTAGATTCAGAGATCAAGTTCGATGTTGAAAGTTCGAAGCCTTTGAAGATGTCAGGTCGAAGCCTGCATCACGGAGCTGAGGGACTTCGAACAAACAGAGGGGGCTTAGCCAGAAATAGCCAGAGAAAGACAAAGTCTTGTCCACTCGATCAAAAAGGCTATTCAGGAAAAAGCAAGGCTAGAAAAACTAGCACACTGTAGCTACAGGAAACTAGTACTACTTGCAACTTGTACTGCTCAGCCCGTAGAACAGAAGCCATCAGAAGGAAGCGTGAGCTCTGAAATAAATAATAGCGCGCGGGAAACGAAGCCTCAGAATCACACAGAAACTCAGCAAGCAGAAAAACCACAGAGCCAGGAAGAATAAAAACTCATGAAGAACAGGAGAGAGTTCCTGGCAGCGTACGCAGGGGAATGAACAGGGAGCAAAGAGAATAAAAGTGACCCAATGGATTAAAAATTATTTTAGCAAAAGGGTCACCTAACCCTAGGGATTGGGGCCCTATTTATAGGCTGCCCAATAGCAAGGAATATTCCACCAGCCCCCTAGGGTTTTTTACAAACGCTGAAATAAAAGGAAAAGACTAAACCGCCCTTAGGATATTTTTACAGACTCGACTAACTGACTGTGGGCCTATGGACAAAATAGTAAACTCCTATATACAAATGACTTATTCGGAAGCTAAGCTTTCGTAGCGACTACGGCTTCTCTTCTGGACGGTCCGACACAAGATCAACGGTTGTCAGTTTTGTGCCGAAACTGACAAAGCCTCCACCGACTTTGCACCAGGTACCTGGATTGGGCCGGCTCGATTCCGCAGCTCTCTCAGCCCGGCAATCACTCACCGCTCGTGTACCTGAGTCAATCCTGGTCAACAGCCCAGTGGGTCTTCTGCTGCTCCTAGCCCATGTACCCGGATTGGGCCAGCCCGACTTCGCAGCTCTCTCAGCCCGACAGTCACTCGCTGCCGGTGTACCTGAGTCACACGCGGCCCAGACACAGCAGATCTCTTCTATTCTTCTGTCCTCTTTGACTATCATTGACAATGACTCATCACATCTAGAGCCTTGAGGCCCACGCTATTCAGCACGGCTCCTCAATCTCCCCCTTGATGAGTGCATTGTCAACACTTCACTTCTTCAGCTCTTCAGTACCTGCGAACACATGTAGAAACACGAAAAACAAAGCACAAGAAAACAGAAGAAGAAAATAAAGTAAAAGTTTAACCCTAATGACCAAAAGCCAAACACAAGCAAGAAACGGTCATTATGGTTAATCGAAGGTAAAAGCTCAAAAACGAGTGCAATCTCAGAATCATCAACAAGGATAACAAAAGAGTAAGGGCAAACAGAACAAAAAAAACTCCCCCTGAAACAAATCCTAGAAAAAGCTAAAACTCCCCCTTGAACTCTTATCCCAAAATTTCTCCCCCTTGTTGACAAGTGAACTCATCAAGCACTCTAAAAAGAGACAAAGACTCCCCCAGAAATGCAACTCCCCCTCAAAATACGCAATGAATGCAATTGGGGTGCATGTGGAGTGAAGAATGCATGCTTCTCAGATATGATTGACTGCAATTACAACATCTAACAAGCATAGCAAAAGACATATTGTCTAAGACACATGGCATGATCAGTGCAATAGATGATATCTAAAGAAAGTCATTAGCACGCATTTTTCAGTTTTTGCAAACAAAAGCATCACCACATTTTCCAGCTTACAAGCAAGGTAAAGCATGAGATGTAGAAGCTAACTGATATCTACCAAGATAAGCATTGTCCAAAAACAAAGTGCTTCATCAAACTTATTATCATTTCAATTTTCAGGCTTTTTCTTTTTCCTTTTTCCTTTTTGCCAGGGGTTATTTGCATGTCAAACCTTATGCTGACCGACCAAGTCAAGCCTAGGCCAGAACTGAACCATCAGAAGCTTAAGACATTGGTCTTGGCATACACTACACTGTCCTAGTTCATACCAAAGTTCTATGGTATGCAGTCCAGAACAATGCAATGCGATAAAGCAAACCCACCTGGATCTTTCCAAATTATGCATAAAAAAGGCATGGAATTTTCATTTTCTCAATTTTGCATCATTTTTATAGCACATTTCCATGTTTAAAGCATAAAAATGTCCAAGTTGCATATTTGCATCTAAGTCAGGAACTAGCTACAAGGCATGTAACAGATAGCAAGAACATTCAGCCTACGCATGCTAGTTACCAGAAGCAATGGTGATCATTTTTCAAGTTTTAAAGCGTAAAAGCCATGCATATGACAGATATCAGACATATCAAGCGAACTGAAACAAGGCATGATCATTGACAAGTAATCAAAAGCATGTACCAGCTAGAATAAGTAACGCAATCCAATCATATAACAGAAGCAGCTCAAAAGTGTGATATGTGAATATGCATGATATGAACACACACAACAAGACTCAAGAAAAAAAAGTAAAGAAGAAGGAAAAACTGACGCAAAATATCATAGAAAGGATACACAACACCCAAATCCCCTCGTAAACGCTCAAAAGTAGACTGATCTAGGGGTTTGGTGAAAATGTCAGCCAATTGATGATGGGTATCAACATGAACAAGGTCAATTACACCTTTCTCATATTGATCCCGCAGAAAGTGAAAGCGCACATCAATGTGTTTGGTTTTTGAATGGAGACAAGGGTTTTTCCCTACACTAATAGCACTGGTGCTGTCGCAAAACAAAGGGACTCTGGTAGGAAAGAACAACCCAAAATTTCGCAATGTGGAAATCATCCAAACTAACTGTGAGCAGCAGCTACATACTCAGCCTCAGTGGTCGAAAGAGCAACTCCAGATTGCTTTCGAGAAGACCAAGACACAAGAGAAGAACCAAGAAACTGGCAAGTACCGGAAGTCGACTTGCGATCCAACCGGCACCCACCAAAGTCGGCATCCGAAAACCCAGATAAATCAAGAGATGATGATATTGAATAATAAAGACCACGATCGGGCGCATAAGTGAGATACGTGAAGATGCGCTTGATAGCCTGCCGATGAGACGCGCGTGGTGAAGACTGAAAGCGCGCGCATAGTCCCACGGTGAACTGTATGTCTGGCCTCGTCGCCGTCAAGTACAACAGCGAACCGATCATCCCTCGAAACTCTCTCTCGTTGACCTTGACGCCGCTTTCGTCCTTGTCCAGGCCCCCAAATGTGCCCATCGGGGTCATCTGTGGCTTCAACTCTCCACCAAAGTCAAATTTTTTCAACATATCACGAGTGTACTTACCTTGATGGATGAAAGTGTCGTCCTTGGTCTGCTTGGTCTGGAGCCTTAAGAAGTACTTGAGCTCACCCATGAGGCTCATCTCAAACTCATTGTGCATCTGCTCAGAAAACTTGGACACAAGATCATTAGTAGTACCGCCAAAAATAATATCGTCCACGTAAATCTGAGCAACTAAAAAATCTGAAGCATCTCTGAGCAAGAAAAGAGTTTTATCCACAGAACCCATCACAAAGCCCTTTCCCAACAAAAATTGCTTCAACCGGTCATACCAAGCCCTGGGGGCTTGTTTCAATCCATATAAAGCTTTCTACAATTTAAAAACATGTCGAGGAAACTTAGGGTTCTCAAAACCGAGGGGCTGCCTAACATACACTTTCTCCTCTATATACCCGTTCAGAAAAGCACTCCTGACGTCCATTTGAAAAAGCTTAAAACCCTTTGAAACGACAAAAGCTAAAAGAATGCAAATGGACTCAAGACGGGCAACAGGAGCGAAGATTTCTTCAAAGTCAATACCTTCCTTCTGGCAAAAACCCTGGGAGACTAGTCGAGCTTTGTTGCGCACCACAACCCCATCTTCACCTTGTTTGTTCTTGAAGACCCACTTGGTGCCTATGGGGTTGCATCCTGGTGGCGGCTCAACTAGTGTCCATACCCGATTACGGACAAAATTCTCAAGCTCTTCTTGCATAGCATTAATCCAATTAGAATCAGAAAGAGCATGAGAAATGTCTCTAGGCTCAAAAGATGCAACAAAAGCAGATTCAGCAAACACAGCAAGAGATTTACCAGATGAACGCAAAGTTCTCTCAGTCAAATCACCAATAATGAGCTCTGAAGGGTGATCACGCTGAACTGCTTGGGATCCCTGGTGATCTGAAGTCACCTCACCGGAGTCAGCAGTTGGCACCTCTGGACTCGACTGAGGGGGCTCGATCGAAGTGGAAGAAGTGATCAGAGGTCTTCCCTCGTCCTCAGTCGATGTCTCAGAAGGTGTGGGCTCTACAGGGGGTGCAGAAGGCCCACCCTCATCAGCAGCTGGAGTATCCTCATCTTCCTCGAAGATGGACTCTCCGAGCTCATCATCACCAGAAAGCTCAAAAGCAGGAGTCAAAGAAGGCAAGGATTCGTCAAAAGAAACTTCACAAGTCTCGACAAGCTACTAGGAGTCGAGGTTCCAATCACGAAAACCTCGAGAATGTAAAGCGTAGACAAGAAAAACTTTGTCCCAGCAATGAGACTCAAACTTGTCCAAATGCCCTCCCTTCATGAGCACAAAGCACTTGCAGCCAAACGCTCGCAAGTGGCTCACCTTGGGCTGTTTGCCAAACCGCAACTCATATGAAGTCTTACCAAGGTAAGCTCTACGAAAAATGCGGTTGGCCAGATAGCAAGCCGTGTTCATTGCTTCAGCCCAAAAACGCCTAGGAGTCCTGTGCTCATCGAGCATCGTCCTGGCCATCTCGACTAGCATGCGGTTTTTTCGTTCCACAACGCCGTTCTGTGGGGGAGTGTAAGGAGAAGAAAACTAATGGTCAAGACCCTGATCACTATAGAAGCTGACGAACTGAGAGTTCTTGAACTCAGAGCCATTGTCGGAGTGAATCGCTCGCATCCAACCATTGCTCTCCTTCTTCAGCTTCAAAATCAGGTCATGAACAAAATGAAAAGTTTCATCCTTAGACTCCAAAAAGAAAACCCACGAGAATCGAGAAAAGTTGTCAACAATGACAAGCGCGTACCACTTTCCACCGACTGAGCGTACGCGAGCTGGACCGACAGTGTCTAGATGTAACAGCTCGCCCGGATACGAAGTCATCACCTGAGTCACAGGTGAGTGAGAAGTGGCAACCATTTTCCCATGATGACAGGGATGTCAAACTAAATCTTTCTCCATTTTAAGCTTGGGCAATCCTCGGATGAGGTCCATAGAGCTTAACCTGACTAGCAGATCAAAACTCAAATGACCTAACCTCATATGCCACTTCCAGAGCTCATAAGAAGATCCGGCAATCAAACAGCGAGAAGGGCCAAAAGAACTAGAGAAGTCAATTCGAAAAACTTTACCGAATGGTAAAATCTGGCAAATCAAAGAACCTCTAGAATCAAACACAGAAGAATTACCCTTCTTAAAACGCACTTCCAAACCATCCTCAAGAAGTTGCGAAACAGAAATCAAGTTAAAGTTCAAATTCTTAACAAAGGCAACATTCTTCAAAGAGAAATGATCTGAAATGCGAATTGAGCCGATGCCACTTACTTTCCCTTGACCATTGTTCCCGAAAGTGATGTACTCTTTGGAGCTCGGGGGAATGAGACTGGAGAACCATCTGCGATGTCCCGTGATGTGGCGAGAGCATCCTGAGTCCATGATCCAAACGTCCTCCAGTCCCCGATCCTGCACAATCAGTGGTTGTAAGGTGGAGCAAATGGTCCGGCACCAGGTTTAGCAAAAGAACTAAACCAGTGTCGAGCCATCTGCTCAAAAGACGGAAAGCAAAAACCATCAGAAGAATTTGGACCAAAGCGCGGCTCAAAGTGCGGTCCATGGTTCTGCCTAAAACCTCGACCACGAGGTCCAGGACCGTAGCCAAAACGGCCTGGAGCTCTGCCAGAACGAACACCACCAACTAGAGCACGAGCATGAAAGCCTTCTCTTCTACCACCACCTACACGACGCGGCCTGGCCTCCAGCCTCTCCCCGCATCTAGGAACATGCAGTCTACCACGCTGCTGGTAGAACTGCTCCTGACCACCACGAGCTCTCTCTGCTTTCTCAACCCACTTCCTCCTGAAGCAAAACTCCGCAAGATGCCCGTCTCTCTGACAATACTCACAATGATAGGTGGGCTTCTTGGGATGTGGTTGAGGCTTGGTATTCATAGGCTTAGTGGTGTTTGGTGTAGTCTTCTTGGGTTGAGAGGGTCCAGGAAGAGAGTCAAGAGAAGTGTGGAGGTGTTTGGGCTTTGGAACCCAGATAGGCTTCTTGCGTGGACCTTTGCGGCTTCTTGCGCTCCATAGAGCCAAAAGACGAAGGTGAAAGGCGTGCCTCGCTCGATCTATCAGAAGAAACAAGGCTTCGGGCTATCACCAATATGACGAAGTACCAACACCAAATAAAGGTCTAGTATGACCCCAAGGTACAATTAAAAGAACTAAGGTTGGTTCACCTAGAGCTACGAAGCGTGGTCGCTCCAGGGAAGTTGTGGAATAAATTGGAAGGTCCATATATTATACTCCGGTTGGGGCGCCCGGGCTCGTTCAAATTAGCTAAATTATAAGGGGAAGAGTTGAAACATGCGTGGCACGCGGAGCACCATAAGCGCTACTTCACCTAAGGCCTTGTTGTAAAACATTGTAACACCCCTTCGAAGTGATAAAGATTATGGTTCAAATTATGTACACCCCCTAAACAAATCCCTACCCTGGTTGACGCACTAGGGAACGGAAGAGTTTTGTGAGGTAAAGAATTATTCATAAGCATCCATAAAAGAGTCCGAAGTAACCAAACTAATGGATTCCGAGCCACCGGCTCGAAGAGTCTGTAAAAGAGTTCGAAGTGACCAAACTAATGGATTCCGAGCCACCGGCTCGAAGCGTTCATAAAAGAGTCCGATGTGACCAAACTAACGGATTCCGAGCCACCAGGTCAAAGCGTCCGTAAAAGAGTCCAAGGCGACCAAACTAACGGATTCCGAGCCACTGGCTTGAAGCATCCGTAAAAAAGTCCAAGGTGACCATGATGGGGGATTGGTCCCGATCTTCCGCTAGGTAAAGGATAACTTGGGTTGGTGGAGAATCTCGACGTTGGCGATCCAAGGCTCCGGTCCGGCGGATCAAAACCTTGCAATCGTTACACCACTGTCTCTGTTGGTTATCAACCACGCAGGACGCAATTGACCTCGCCACGAAGGCTAATTCCTGCAAGCGAACCCAAGAACACAAGCAAGAACAGGAAGGATACAAGTCGAATGCCAAATCACAGACAAACGATGATAAGGTGAGGTTTCACAAACGCCAATGCAGCAGCCAATCGGTCCGGTGCAAGAGGCGGGATCTAAACACACAAGTGTAGATGCAAAAAAAGCAAAACCTAACCCTAAAGGCGGCTGGAGTGAGTTATATAGGGCGTGGGCAGCCTGTGGAAGGCGAACAGACTCAGTAGAAGGTGAACAGACTCAGACTATGGCCCAACACGGCCCAGTTCTGTCACATAGGACGGTTTCAATCACACAGAACGACTCGAGACTCCAAATGGGGTGAAACCAACGGCAAACGATCCGTCTTCTCCTCAGCTTTCCAAAAAGTCAAAGAACGCACCAATCGGACTTCGTATGAGGAAGTTATGCCCATTTTGGTGCATGGTGGTCGATGTAGTCCGAACCAGCGAAATCTTGACTTCAAAACATCCGTGTGACTCCGTCTTCAACTCCAATGCTTCTATTCCATCTCCCATGTTCCCAAGCAACAAAATATCACTAGTATTCAGTAGCATCCCGTCCAAACAAATATTAACATAGTTGCTAAGGAAAGAATTAACCTCATGGTTCAAGCGACGGGCAAGAGCGCGTGTGATTGGTCTTAGTAATTGAATTGTAGGTGGAGGCTCCATGTGTGTATCATGTGAAGTGATGTCCTCATCATCCTCCCCCTCTTGAATTGGAGTCGTCCTCGACTCAAGCTCATCGTCAGCTCCCAAATAGGGTTTTAAATCATCAGCACGGGGCATCAATTTAAACTTTCTCAAATCAGGAAAATGATCCTTGCGCAAGTACAACCAAACAAGATCTCCTGGTTTGAAAAACATCTTCTTTCTTCCTTTATTTGTCTTTTGAGCAAAATAGTGTGCCTTCTTTTCTATAACTTCCTTGGTCTTTAGATGCATAGCTTTCACAAACTCTGCACGCTTTGTTGCCTCCATGTTTGCTCTCTCTTGAAAAGGAAGTGGCAGCAAATCAAGTGGTGTGATTGGCTTAAAACCATACACCACTTCAGACGGGCACAATTGTGTTGTTGAGTGGACATCTCTATTGTATGCAACTTCAACATGTGGAATATCGTCCTCCCATTCTTTCAAGTTCTTCTTAATCATTGTTCGCAGCAACATGGAGAGTGTACGGTTTACCACCTCTGTTTGACCATCAGTTTGCGGGTGACAAGTTGTTGAAAATAGCAATTTTGTGCCAAGCTTGGCCCACATTGTCTCCCAAAAGTAACTCATAAACTTCACATCATGATCTGAAACAATGGTTCTAGGCATCCCGTGCAATCTCACAACTTCACTGAAAAATAAATCAGCAATATGTGAAGCATCGTTGGTCTTGTGACAGGGAATACAATGTGCCATTTTAGAAAACCTATCCACTCTTACAAATATGGAGTCTCTCCCCCTCTTTGTCCTAGGCAATCCCACAATAAAGTCCATGCTAATATCTTCCCAAGGTGCATTAGAAACAGGAAGTGGAGTATACAAACCATATGGGTTAAGTTTGGACTTAGCTTTATTGTATGTGGCACAACGCTGCACAAATCGTTCAACATCTCTCCACATCTTTAGCCAATAAAAATTATTGGACAGCAGGGCCAAAGTCTTTTCTCTCCCAAAATGTTCCATTAAACCACCGCCATGTGATTCCTGCAACAATAGCAAACGTACGGACGAATCTGGAACACATAGCTCGTTAGCATGGAACAAGAACCCGTCATAAACATGAAATCTTTTCCAACCTTTCCCATCATTACATTTAGTGAATGGTTCAGCAAATTCTTTATATACAACATACAAATCTTTCAAACTTTCCAAATCTGGAACGTTGATATCAAGTTGAGATAAAAGAACAATCCTACGAGACAATGCATCAGCATCCACATTTTCTTTGCCATTCTTGTATTTCACAATGTATGGGAAAGATTCAATAAATTCAACCCATTTAACATGTCTATGGTTCAGTTTAGCTTGCCCTCTCAAATATTTTAGTGCTTCATGATCAGAATGTATATTAAACTCCTTAGGCAAAAGGTAATGTTGCCATGTTTCAAGCACACGCACTAAGGCATATAATTCCTTATCATAGGTAGAATAATTCAATTGTGGACCATGCAATTTCTCACTAGAATAGGTCACGGGTTTACCTCCTTGTAGCAGCACACTTCCTATTCCAACACCACTAGCATCACATTCTAACTCAACAGGCTTACTGAAGTCGGGTAGCTAAAGTAGAGGTGCACGTGTAAGGCGATCCTTGAGTGTGGCAAGAGCTTGTTCTTGTGCTGGCTCCCAAGTAGAATTAACTCCCTTCTTGGTCAACTCAGGTAAAGGACCGGCTATGGTGCCGAAATCTTTCACAAAACGCCGGTAGAAACCTGCAAGACCAAGAAAACTATGTACTGCAAGGTTAATTTTAGTTGCATGCATGACACATCCTTTCAGATTAATAACTTGTGACGAGGAAGGAGAAACAACTTTGTCTTTTTGTTGCCTCGAAAGTGTTTTAGCTACTTGCTGATTTTCAGAAAATTGTTTGCTCTTTTGTGCGTTCCTATCACGTTTTTCTTGTTCAAATTTCACAATTTCAGCAGGAGTCATAGGAAGCAATGTAACTTTCTTTCCTTTATACATAAATGTGTACTTATTGCTCCTACCATGGTGTGTAGCATCAGTATCATATACCCAAGGTCAACCAAGTAATAGAGAACATGCTTGCATTGGTACTACATCAAAATCAGCAACTCCTAAGTATGTACCAATGGCAAATTTGATGTGGGCAGTTTGTGTTACCTTGACCTTACCGCTATTGTTGACCTTACCGCTATCGGTCCGGTGCAAGAGGCGGGATCTAAACACACAAGTGTAGATGCAAACAAAGCAAAACCTAACCCTAAAGGTGGCTGGAGTGAGTTATATAGGGCGTGGGCAGCCTGTGGAAGGCGAACAGACTCAGTAGAAGGTGAACAGACTCAGACTATGACCCAACACGGCCCAGTTCTGTCACGCAGGACGGTTTCAATCACACAGAACGACTCGAGACTCCAAATGAGGTGAAACCAATGGCAAACGATCCGTCTTCTCGTCAGCTTTCCAAAAAGTCAAAGAATGCGCCAATCGGACTTCGTATGAGGAAGTTATGCCCATTTTGGTGCATGGTGGTCGATGTAGTCCCAACCAGCGAAATCTTGACTTCAAAACATCCGTGCGACTCCGTTTTCAACTCCAACACTTCTATTCCATCTCCCATGTTCCTAAGCAACAAAATATCACTAGTATTCAGTAGCATCCCGTCCAAATAAATATTAACATAGTTGCTAAGGTAAGAATTAACCTCATGGTTCAAGCGACGGGCACGGGCGCGTGTGATTGGTCCTAGTAATTGAATTGTAGGTGGAGGCTCCATGTGTGTATCATGTGAAGTGATGTCCTCATCAGACCAAACTAACGGATTCTGAGCCACTAGCTCGAAGCGTCCATAAAAGAGTCCAAGGCGACCAAACTAATGGATTCTGAGTCACTAGTTCGAAGCATCTACGCAAGAGTCCAAGGCGACCAAACTTACGGATTCCGAGACGCTAGTTCAAAGCATACTTTTAAAAAAAGAGTACTTCGTGGTCATCGAGCATGCAATTTACGAAGCATACTTCTAAAAAGTACCAAGCATTGTGCGTGACCAACTTTATCATAACTAAATAGCCACTCGCCCGCAAAGAGGGGTGAGAGGTAAAGGCACAATCAAATATGTTCTTGCAAATTGCATTACAAGATCGATGTCATAATATACAATTACATAATCAAATAGTATTACTCCAAAAAATATTCAGGCACAATAAACTCGGGCACTATGAAAAATTGGTGTCCAAGGCAAGGTAAAATCGGAGGCCCGTTCGTTTTCAAAGGTTAGGTTGTCTCCCTCTAGAGTTTGAAGCCCTTGGATCGACAACCTTCCTCGTAGCTCCTCTGTTAGACTTGGTCCAGGACCACTTTCCCTTCTGTGAAGCTCTCCAGTCCTTTTGCTCTTGTTTAAGTTCGGCCCAACTCCGAAGCCTTTCAGGGTTAGGCTCCGGTAAGGCCAACCCTCGCTCTTCTTCAGACCACTCTACATCAGACCAATTAACGTGCTTTGATGGCGAAGAAGATTGTTCCACGACTTCCCCCTTTATTCCTCTTCTTTGATAGAAGAAATTACATCGTTAAGCATGTCAGGGGAAATTTGCCCGTGGTACCCACGAGGAACAGAAAACCGAGTGAGCCTATCGTGTCTCAGGGCATCAAAAATATCCCACTGATGGTAGAGCCCTTCGTTAGCTTCTAGCACCTCGAGGTCACTAAGAAAAGTGCAGTACAAGCCCTGAATTGAAAATATCCCAACAAAAGAAGTCTTTTTCATTTATAAAAACTGGGAACTACAAAAGACTTTTACATGCAGGGTCTTAAAAAGAAGCTAAACCTTTGGGTCCGAAGGAAGAGTGCTTGGCAAATCTATCAACGAAGCTTGTGACCACGCCAGCCTCTCGCGATGGGCTTCGTTGATCCAAGCCTTGGCCGTCTCCTGGCCTTCGGTCTTCTAGGACACCTGTAAAGCTTCCCAAGACGTTGCAGCTCTGGGTGAAGGGGACAACAGACACTCTCCCCCGAAGCTGATGGGCGCCACCCCTGGGTCGAGCAAAAGGGAGCCCCAACATCCTCGAAATGATGGAGGACTCTGAGTGCAGCCACCCATCCGGATATCTCCCCGTACCTGGCTGCGGTGGTCCCCATTGTCTTTGCCGCCACCTAGATCATCTTCAGCCGATGGACTAGGGGCTCATTTGCTGGGACGGAAGACGAAGGGCAAGATGTGCCAAAGTCCTTCAGGATGCCCCAAAAGACATCCATTATTTCGGAGGCTACGCCGTCATGTTTCACCAGCTCCATTAGAAAGGCCTCCGTCCCGGCCTTCAGATTGGCATTTGAGGTGGCGAGCTCAGAAGCCCTCATCACGTATGCCGTCTTCTGAGCGAGCAGCCACTGCACCTCGCCGGCCAAGATGCTCCACTCATCCCGAAGCTTCTGAACTTAGGCTCTAGAGGCCGCTCAGTCAGCCCGGAGATCCTCCGCCTCAGCCTTGAAGGCCGCCCTTTTCCTCCGCTCCTCTCGAAATGTGTCCTCCAAGCTCGAAGCCCTGCCTTTGGAGTTGGCGAGGCGATCCCGAAGATCCGCAACCTTCTCTTTGAGTTGGTCGCGCTCGTGGTCGTGGGAGGTCATGGTTGAGCGAGTGAGGACAATGAACTGCAGAAAATGAGGTAAGTATGGAATATGGCTCTGATAAACTAACTCATGCAGGGGTTTGTCATACCTAGTATGCGGCTCACTCAAGGACGATGCCTAACTCCATCCCTTTGGATTGGCTCACTTCGGTGACCAGCTCGATCTCTCCCACCTCCCGATAGACCCAAGACAAATGCTCTAGCATAGCCCTAAGACCTATCCTCCGTGCCAGGAATAGAGCAAGCAGAGGAAGCCTTGTCAGGGCGCTCTGATCATCGTCTATAGGGTAGATCCCGAACGATGGGAGGCCACCTCCGAAGCCTCCATATATTGGGCCCCTTCGGTCGACTACAACATGGCAGCCACCGTTGTAGGGGCCTTCCACTTTGTCTCAGTCCTCATCGTCGGTGCCGGCCAGGATTTGCCTTTTCCCTTTGCTGGTACAACTAAAACACAAGGTATGTACAATTACTCGAATAATGCGGGAAAGTGGAAAGTTCGAAGCTCTATCAGTAAGGACTTACCTCCTCTACTTCCCACCAAACAACCTTTGGGCTGTCCGGATGCTAGAACAACCGGGAAAAATCTTCGGTGGAGTCCACCAAACAATCTTGTCCACTGCGACTGCTCCTATCTCCAGCGGTGTTGGGCCCTCTAGCTCCGACACCTGGACCCTTCCAGCATCATCTGAGTTTGGTCCCTCTGGCTTCGTAGTCTAAACTCCCTCGGCCCCGACCTGGGTAGTGGCCTTCGGCTCCATCGACGGTGCACATGTAGCATCCTCTTGGCCGAGAGCCTTCATCTCCTCCATCGGCACCGCATTTGCACAGTCCTGGGCAGGGGCTTCGATCTCCGCTCCGGAGTGCCCCTCCTCGTCCCCTACGACCAAGGCCTTGATCTCCACCACCAAGGCCTCGTCTGATGCCCGCTCTGCTCCAGACGACTGCGGCAATGGGATGAGAGTCTATAGAGGAGGATACTTCGAAGGGGCCGAGGCCTTCGGCTAGTGAGCCACCTTCTTCAAAGCAGTCTTCGAAATGCCAGAGGTCCCCGCCTCGTCCTTCCTCTTCCTCAGCACTCGGTTGACATCTCTGAAGTTTTGGTGGGCAGGGGGCTCTATTCCAAGTGCACTTCATACCCTGTTGAACCTCTCCTAGTCTCTAACTACCTCGAGCCTCCGCTCCCTCTCCATAGCAGTAGGGGATCCGATGACCTTCTCCACAGCTTGGACTATTTGGTTCACAGTCATCACCACTCGTAGACCTCGGTAAGGCAAAGTATCACTTTATTAAAAATAAATGGAAAAATGTCTATGCAAATAATATAATGTAGGGAAAGCCAAAAAAATATACCTACGGAGTCTGAAGGGATTTCTTGGAGCTCCCCCTCCGCAGTCTGTTGAAAGGCAATGGGCCAGTATGCCATGAGATGGGGATATGTAGGGCAATGAACTCCTCCGCCAAGTCGAGCATGCTCATGCCCTGGGCCACGGTATCTACGAGCCGGAGCCGCACCCAGAGGCCACTCACGTCTGTGGTGATCGCTGCCTCCCTCCTGTACAAGATCTCTTCAAGAGGCCCCGCCAGGCCAAAATCCGTCCCCACTTTGGTGTAAACTAACGGAGGATCTAGTCTTAATAACAACGGTCGTTGGTAGCCTTCGCTAGGAAGTTGTTCTGAAATTTCTTTCGAAGTTGGAAGTTGATACTTCCGAAAGCCACCAGCATCATCGAGCCAACGGGGCCAAAGTGCTTCTTCGGTTGGCAGCTAGCTTCGTGCATCGCTGCGAAGATCTCCATCCGCCCTTCGGCCCCCTCGCCCTACATGGCCCATTCAAAGAACCAAGCAGGCGATGACGTTCGGGGTGATCTGTGTGAGCATCATGTGGTATAGGCAGAGGATCTCCTAGGAAGGTAGCCTGAGCCCTGATCGAAAAAGTCTTCTAAGACCACCACCTCTTCGTATCGCGACACTAGGATGGTCTCGGACCTCGGGATACTCACATTAACCTCAGACCCCAACCATCCACAAACGGTGTTGCTCATCGTCTTCTTCATGTAGGGGGTCCATCCTAGGTTGAAGGTCTAGTGCAGAAACTCGCTGGAGGGTGTCGGAGGTCCTGAGGTCCATAAGACAATGGGTTTCCTGGAACCTCCACCGTCGCCGCCGCTGCTGCAGTTGCCTGTTGCTGGACCAGCGACGAGCCCATAGTGGGCACCCTAGCACTAGTCCTAGCCATCAACAAGGAGGCAAGGAGGCCGAAGATGAAGGTTGGAGGAGAAGAAAACAAAGACATAGCTCAAGCGTTAGGAGTGTAAAGGGAGGAAGGCTTAGTGCCATCGAAACTGTTTTATCTCCCCTGTTATCAGATGGGGGTGGCTTGTACTATACGCCCCAGGGCGACTGTTGATATTCTTTTTCAAGCTACAACCCCCATCAATGATAGGTGGTGCCATCACCGAGGAATGTCTGAATCACGCCCTAGACCATCTATAGTGGATGTGATTCCAAGAGGTGACGATTGTCATAAGCGGCGGTTGGTTACCCTTGGGATTGTCGAGCGAACATTCGGGAAACTGGCGCAATTAAGCAAATTAATCAAAGTAAATTTTGAGGGCCCACCTCCCAAGTACATCCGGCAGGGAGTTCGGAGTTAGCTTCCCCCTGAATTTGAAGTTACGACATAATGATTGTGAATACCTTCGATTTATCTAGTCCGGAGCATGAAATTATTTCTTGCGTATACTGCATTCCTCACTATGCAGGACATTTGTAGAGACGTATTCGAGAGGCTACTATTGGGTGAAATAGTTCCATCCAAGTGATAAATAGGAGACTTCTCCGGAGGCCTAATTCAAAGGGTAAGAGGAGCCAAAGCTTCGCTCCTCAAAGACGTAGATGATCGACAAGGCTCCGCTGAAGGGAGCTTTTCCGAAGGGTTGCAGGCCCAAGGGTTCAATGAGGCTTCAGTCAAGGAGAACTCCCCGAAGGGTATCCTCCCGAAGGGGCGCCGCCAAGATGGATGGGACATCTGCTTTACCCAAGTATTCACATGACCATTTACCTTTTTAGCCCTACGAGGGCTAAGGAACAGTGCCCTCTATGGCGGTTCTAACTAGAGGGTAGAATGGTCTTTTTCTTATGTATTCTTGCCTATAAATACCCCCTCTTTACTGAGGTATAGGCATCAAAGTCTGATATAATCAATAGACACTCTGAACTGTCCCCAGCTATTATCCTACTCAGAGGCCTAGAACAGTCTGCAATCAACCATCTCACTCAATAACCCTTCGAGGTTATTCAAACATGTTAGCATAATATTTTACGCCAACACATGGTAAGATCCGTGCTAGGAAAATCCTCTATCATAAAAATGTGGAGCCTCTCTAAAGCGTGAAAGAGAATGATACATGTCACATGCACTCAACTCCCAAGAGTGTCTCTCATCCCTCATGCGATGAAAGCAAAAATCAATCAAATGACTCACCCTCTAACAATAAGAACAATGAAAAATCCTCTTGAGGGTTGGGGCATTGGTAACTTGGGCTTTCCTCATATGCTCTCTTGGTTTTGTCTCAGAAGCTCTCTTGGGTGGAGGAGGTGTATTTTTCTTGGGAGACTAGATGGGTTGCTTTGCTTTTAGTGGAGTATCTACCATGGCCTTTTCCTTCTCAAGGGTAGTGGGTGGAGTAAAAATGGTTTTTCCCTTGCTCTTTGATTAATCTCTCTAAAATCCCAACCCTAAAGAAAAACCAGCTCTATCAGCACACATCTTGGTCTTAACAAAGAGCAAATCCAATCTACCCTTCCCCTCAGAGCACTTGTTAACCATAGAAAGAAGGTATTCATTCGTTGTCATGAGTTTGTCGACTTGCCCTCTAGCAAAGCTAAGTTTTTCCTTGAGGATAGTAAAAGTGGAACATTCAAACTGCACATCTGTTGGGGGAAAATATTTCATCCTCTGGTCATTAAGAAAACCTCAACATCAACACAATGAGAAGAAACGAAGTCAGAAGCTTTAGTCTCTGAAGGTCCCAAAAGCATCAAGGCTTCGCTGTATTCGGAGCCTTCTACAATGAAAGCCTCCGCCAAGTCTTCAGCATGACGAAGAATCCCAGAGCTTCTTTACCCGAAGGGGTACTGCCAGCCAGGATAGAAGAATTACTTTCTCATTATTAAAACTAGTCTTTTACCCTTTTAACCATACGAAGAATATTAAATAGTATCTTCTAAGTCGGTTGTAATTAGAGGGTAAAGGAGTCTTTTCCTAATGTATTTCATCTATAAATACACCTCTTCGCTCTGTAAGGGGTATCGAATACTCAGATATTCAATATACACTTCGAACTATCTCAAGCTATTATCCAATTCGGAGGCTTGGAATAGTCCTCATAAGAAAACACTTCATTTGTCATTCTTTCAAGTTCTCTAAACCTGTTAGCGTAATCTTTTACGCCAACAGTTGGCACCATCCATGGGGAACCTAGTACAAAAACTTCATTCTCTACCAATCCTTTCTTAGAGCCATGCCTCCTAAATGGAGCCTAGGCACTAATCCCCTCCAAATGTCTTCTCGGACCTCTGTGTTGGGATCTTCGAACACCACCGAGGTTGGAGGACCCTCCGTGGCCCCCCACCTCAAACTCCCGAAGTAAATACTCATCCTCAAGCATACGGAGCCCCTTCTGCGGCTCCGTTTGTTCTCTGAACCGACGGAGCCCCTCCTACGACTCCGTCTGTGCTCTGAACTGACTTCGCCAGTTCTCAAGACCCGGAGGTCCCCTCCGGAGGAAATGAAGACCATCCTGATGATGTGGTGACCCAGATGGCTCGGCTTCAGGCCGAGGTAGAAAGATGGAGGCATGAAGCTGCCGATAGGCTTCGCCCTCATGCTAGCCCTATCATCTAGGAGGTGCCTTAATACGATGACCCTATTTACTATCCCGAAGACTCTGAGATCTAGAGAAGCACCGAAAATGCTTCCTTCGACGATGAATCTCAACTGCTCCCAGACTTGCAAAAGGTGCGCTTCGACCCCATGTTATGGACTTCGATGTTGTGCAAGTACTCCGGAGAGGAAGTCACCAGAGAATTCTCCCACTCTTATGCTTTAGGAATTGAAGCCAGTAGAGGGGTTCGAGACACGATGGCCATGTGTTTCCCCCTTGCGCTTGAATGAGTGGCTCTTCATTGGTTCTGTCTTTAAAACCAGGATCAATTAAGTCTTGCGAGCAATTGAAGGAAAAATTCGTGAGAAAATTTCAAGGGACCATTATGCCCCCGATGTCTACAGGGAGTCTTTTTTAGGTGAAGAAGCATCCCGGAGAAACTCTACATCAATTCTTCATGTGCTTCGCTCATACTATGTCTCACATAAAGGGGCTTTCTACATCATCCATTGTTGACGCAGCGTGCGAAGGTGTCACGAATGCGGGCCTCCTCGACAAGCTTCATCGGAAGCATATTTCTTTGATAACGCAACTAATGGCCTACTTCGAGCAATATGCCAAGTCCGAAGAAGGGTGGTTTCAAAGAACTACTTCATCTTCATCGACTTTCCTTCAAGAAGTCAAGATCGAGCTGAAGGCCTCAAGTTCATCACAAGTATCTCTCTTCGAGAATAATCAGAATGATGGACGAAGATGATGAAAGCATCCTCACTCCGAGGTTCCAAACATGCCCCTTTTGCTTCGAATTTGCCTCCTAAGTATCTGTAGGCTCAGGGAAACAAGGCCAACGGCTCAAGGCCGCTAGGGAAGCCGACTGGGCGAGGACAAGTCTTCTTCTGCTGTGTGCATGGTGAAAACCGAAGCCATGCTACCGACGCATGCAAGTCCATATTAGCTCCACAAATCGAGTAACTCGAGAGGAGCTCTGGTCGATGTACTACTGACTAGGCCCCTCCCGTGACATGTCCAAAGCTGGTTCAGACTATTGGACTTGTGGATAGCCTCGAAGCACAAAGACAACCTTCGGTGGCCAGTGTTATGTCACCCCTGAAGCAAGACGACAACCAAGACCGTAGCAAATGGATAGTCCTGCCCATCTCTGGAGGAGGGACCCTAAGCGGCATGTCGAAGCGTCAGTGGAGGGAATATGTATTTGAAGTAGGGCATATTGGGACCTCCTCATCGGCCGCTGAAATGCCCGAGTGGTCTCATGTGCCCATATCCTTCTCCGCAGCTGATGTAGCTGGAATTAAATTCCCCCATATGGACCCTCTTGTTATTACAGCTAACATTGCAGGAATGGAGGTCCTGTGAGTGTTGGTTAATAGTGGAAGCTCCGCGGACATTATCTTCATCCAGGACTTCGATCAATTCTGTATTCCGTGAAAGCATTTACATTCAGTAGCTCATACACTTTAATGCTTCACATGCCCTCCTCCCGATGCCCTCGGCCAGATAGGCCTCGAGGTGGCCTTCCGTGAGGGCACCTGGCAAGATCGGAGGAAGTAATTTTTGATGTCGCCGATGCCCCTTATGCCTACAATGTTATCTTCGGAAGGGGAATGCTGAACCAGTTCGGAGCTCTTGCACATCACAATTACTTATGCTTGAAATTTCTACAATTATTTATAGCAACTCAAGAAGCTCGCCGGACGCCTTGCGGCCCCTAGCAGATTTTTGGCAAGGTCTGCAGAACGGAGCCTTCTAGTATTCAAAGCATTAAAGGGGTCCGAAGATTATGCCTGGACACCGGAGTGTCAAAAGAGCTTCGATGAAATCAAGGTGTTGATAGCAAAAAATGCATTAATGGTCAAGATTTTCAAAATATCAATTTTGGTAATTTGGGTCGAAAATACACAAGTCCTGGTACAAGATGAAGCCCTATAGTGCCGAAGGCCCATCATACATTGGGCTTCGGAGGCCTTTTAGTGGTTTGCTAGCTTCGGCCTGAAGGCCCTTTGGAGGCCTGCCTCGTCGAAGCTTTGGCCCGAGGAGCAGGCTTCGGCAAGCCTGCTATTTATAGCAAAAAACGACATTAATGGTCAAATTAGGCAAATACTGAAAAATGGTATTTTTGACCGAAAATGGGTCGAACCTAGCAAAGGCCGGTCTAACCGGCTATGGTAGGCTGGTCCAACCAGCTAGGTCTGGTTAGACCGGACCCATGGGCTCGGTCAGACTGGCAGGGTCTAAAATATGGATCTGAGGAGGATTCGAGGTATTTTTGCCCAAATCTTATCTTAACAGGGTTTTGGCTGCATCTAACTCTATCTCTATCCTTGGATAACCAGCCCACCCCCTATAAATATTAGGGGCAAGGCCGATTCAAAGCTGTCTCTCCAATCCAAAAATCCAAAGCCCTAGCTTTTAATCACGTTTATTTCTTGTACTTTTCGCATCTTCATGGGTTTGCTTGTAAGCCCTCCGTCTGTCGCGTACGTAATCATGGTAAACCTTGCTGGTTCACTTCTGAACCTCCCGTTAATCCACATAATGGATTGCTATCCTCTTATCAGTTTTTATCGCCCTACTCGGTAATTCGGCCTTTTGGTCAAATTGTGTTTGATTTCTTATTATCTTTGCAGATCAATTGCCTTCCTAAACATCCTTGCAAAATTTGGAGGCAATTGGATATTGTTTGCTAGGTCGTTCGAGTGCTAACAGATTGGATCTGCCATCGCCGGTCCGACCGGGGGCTTAGGGCTGGTCTGACCGGAGCCCTTCCGTCAGGCTGTTTTCGACAACGGCCGGTCAGACCGAGGGCGCCCCGCCGGTTTGACCGGAATCCTCCACACCGTGACGAAGCCTTTCGCCAAAGCCTTTTCATCGGAGTCTTGCACGCCTGAGCCTGCACGCCTCGAAGCCTGTCTCACCGGTCCGACCGAGAGTACATCGCCGGTCCGACCAAAACCCTCCACACCACGCCGGAGCCTACCTTGCAGCTACCTTTGGGACGCGTTCCCGAAGCCCCTCCGCACGTCCGGTACGACCGAGGCCGTACCTCCAGTCCGACTGGGCTTGAGGCCAAAGGTGCCCTAGGGACCGTTTGGACCATCTTTGTTGTAACTCCGAATCAGCCTCCGAATTGGCCGATTCCAGGTATTTTGATCATTTTGTTACTGTTTACATTGTTACTACTACTTTTCGGCCAATTGGATTGAAATATCAATTATTTATCTGATTGCCTGGCGACTCCAAATCTCTTGTCACTATCTAGGGTAGTCGGAACACGACGTCAGTATCCTTGCAATACTTTTGGACATCGAACCGGCCCAAGTGCGGGGCATATTTCTGCGTTAACACATTTTTTGGCGACTCCACTGGGGACAACACCAACCATGACTACTACCTCTACATCGGCAGCGGGTACCTCTACTACGTCTACATCCACTACATCACCGATGAACACTATGGGGAGCGCCGACATCGATGACCTCAACATTATTACGCCCACCATGGCAGACATATCTGAGGAAGACAGAGCAAAGATCGAAGCGAATAAGAAGGAACTCGAAGAACTGATGCCCAGAGATTGCATAAAGACACGCTCGGGCTTCGTCATGCGCGACAACCTCAACTTAACCAAGGAATGCCTGTCATCACCCCCTTTATCTGCCTCACAAGTCAACCATAAAATAGTTGCGTCTGTTGATCAGGCGGTTAGCGCCTCGCTAGCCTATAAACTAGAGCTCGCAGTTGTCTCGCAAGTGGCAGCAGTGTTTAGAAGATTCGATTTTACTGTGGCCGATTCACCAGCACCAATCACTAGTATTCTGCCAGCACAACATATTTATAGTAGAACCGATGACAATACTGGAAAACCATCACATTTTTGGCTACATCATCCACAGCCGAAACACATAATTACTCTTATGGCCAGGAAAACCCCGCTTATCATGTGCTGCCACCGCCTGTGCCCATACCTGCTCTGCTGCCGCTCACACTGCACACTCCCACACCGCCACATAGGCTAGAGCATGCCGATATACCGCCACGCGTCCCGCCACCACATGAAAGACGCGCGCAAGCATTAGACCACGACGATATCGAGGAACGTATTCGCGCGCTATTTAGGGAATGCACCAACTTTACACCTCGGGATAGAGCTAGGGTTTATCGCAAACCATATCCTGACTACTTTGACACCATTCCGTACCCTCGCGGCTATAGAGTCCCAGATTTCACGAAATTTGACGGCGAGGGTAGTAAATCCAAATTAGAACACATTAGCCAATTTCTAGCACAATGTGGTGAAGCTAGCGGATCAGATGCATTAAAACTCAGGTTAATTTCCCTATCATTGTCCGGCACCACGTTCACTTTGTTTTCAGCGCTTCCGCCGAACTCTGTGCAGACATGGGCTCAGCTAGAGCAGAAGTTTCATGATTATTTCTATATAGGCAAGACCGAGCTTAGGCTATCACACCTCACGACAATTAAGCAAAAATCTAGCGAAAGTGTTTTTGAATACATCAAGCGCTTTAGAGACACTAGGAATAAATGTTTTAGCCTAAACATATCCAAGAGGGACCGAGCAAACCTCACATTTAATGACCTGCGTGCAGAAATTAAGGAGCGAATGGATAACCAGAATCTTCTAGATGTTAGCCATGTCTCGCAACAGGCTCTCGTCCAGGAAGGCCGAGCCAAAGATAGAAAATTTGTTAAAACTTTTAATAAGCCAAGGGCTGAAATCCACGCTATGAAGCACTCTAACGAGGGAGAATCCGAAGAGGAAGAAGACTTGGAGGGCGAAGACTAAACCCGTCACCTGCTCCGAATTGCGACCGTCTCCCTCAGTGGCCGAACCCACCTCCTCCGGATGAGTTCCAACCTCTGGGGGATTCGGACCTTAGTGGCTGGACACACCTACTCCGAGTGAGCTACAGCCTCCAGATGGATTTGGTCTCCTGTGGCCGGGACCATCTCCGCCATGGGCTAGTTTACCTCCGGCTTGGCAAGACCCTTCGCTGGTCTAGTCTGAGGTACCGTCGATGTGGCTGAGCTTCCAACAAGCCAACGGGTTCGGCACTCAATGGGTGAGGCCGCTAGAGCCTCTGATGCCACCACCCTACTGCTGGACGATGGCTCCGACTTGGCCTCCACCGCTGGAGATCTCCTGGCAGTGTCCAGCTATTGACACTCACATTCCTTCTAGTGTTTCCTAGTGGCAGGTTCAGGGATAGGTGCAGTATGGTAATGTTCTTCACCGCCTGTCTGTAGTACCTCAGAATTGGGCTCCGCGAGATGTCACTAGAAGGGATGAACGTGAAGATGCCTCGGAGGTTATAGTCATCAGGGTGGGATCCCATGAGGTCCCAATCCCGAAGGGTGCCCCAATGGGACAGTGCGAAGACCCCGCCAAAGCTCGGTCTGACTGGCCAACGTTGGCCGGTCCGACTGGCCTTATGACACTTTTCTTCATAGATCGGTCTGACCGGCCTGCTATGGCCGGTCCGACCGACTAGGAGTAGAGGAGCTCTCATGGCAAGTGCAAGTCATTCGAGGCCGATGCGGACAAGTCCCCTTCGGCCAAAACTGCTAAAAGCAAGACCGTGGCACCCGGCACCCGTCCCCAACCATCATGGGCACCTTCGGGGATGTCCAAGTCTCAAAAAAGGAGGCTGCAGCGCTTGCGGGCACAAGAGATACGAGAAGAGAAGGCTGAGGAGGCACGGGACGCACTTTTTGAGGAAAACCATCCTCGGCCCACCGTGAATAAAGTCTGGAGACCAAGGCCGATCATAGTCAATGACTTGGCCCCCGTTGTTAGCTCTAACGATGATGACTTGCTCGATGATGACTACACTCCTATCTCCAAGGGGCCCGCTCCTCAGGCAATGGAAATCGGCATCGTCATGTTGCATTTCGAGTTCTCTCCACTGCAGCAGGAGGCCGGGTTCACGCAGCTAGACCATGGCCCGCAAGACGCCATATTCGATAAGCCTAGAGACACGAGCCATCACTTGAGACCTCTCTACATAAGGGGTACATCGACAGGAAGCCTGTCTCGAGGATGCTCATCGATGGCGGTGCCACCGTGAACCTAATGCTGTACTCCCTTCTAACGAAGCTCGACAAAGATGACGATGAACTAAAGAAGACCAATGTCACCCTCAACAGCTTCAACGGTGACATGATAGAGGCTAGAGGCGTGCTGTCCCTAGAATTGACAGTGGGGAACAAGACGCTACCTACCGCCTTCTTCGTCATCGATGTACAAGGTAATTATAATGTATTGCTTAGGCGTGATTAGATCCACGCAAATTAGTGTGTGTTGTCTACCCTGCATCAGCACCTAATACAATGGGATGGCGATGAAGTCGAGATAGTATACGCCGATACATCAGCCCATGTTAGTTTGGCCGATGCGTCCGGCGACGCCACCCATGATGAGATAGAATGCTTGTCGGGACGGGACCTCTCAGATTAAGACTTTGTTAGTGTATCAGAGGGGGGTTTGTTCCTATTTCTGTAAAGCCGGCTGGTGTGGCTCGGTTGTGTCTAAGGTAGCAGAATGTCTAGCGCTAATCTTTATTGGTTAAAATCTCGTGTGGAGCAATATCGGTCTTCTCAAGACGGTATCACCGAAGCCATTAAAGATTTTAGCGAGGTAGAAAAATTAGGTCAAGGCTTCTCGTCGGCCGATCCTTTGGAACCAGTAGACATAGGAGATGGTAGTGTTCCGAGGCCGACATTTGTAAATCAGAATTTCAGTAATGATGTAAAAGCCAAAGTAATAAAATTGCTTCAATCGTATGTTGATTGCTTCGCATGGGACTACAGCGAGATGCCCGGGTTAAGCCGAGAACTTGTTGAGCATCGGCTCCCCATCAAACCCAAGTTTAGGGCTTATAAGCAGCCGCTGTGCCGCTTCAATTCGGCCATCTATGACCGAGTTAAAGATGAGGTTGAACATCTATTAGCGGCAGGTTTTATTAGGCCATGCAGGTACGCAGAATGGGTCGCTAATATTGTGCCTGTCGAGAAGAAAGATAGTGGCAAGATCTGCATCTACGTCGACTTAAGGGAATTAAACAAAGCCACTCCGAAAGATGAGTATCCCATGCCAATAGCCGACATGTTGATCAACGATGCCTCAGGACACAAGGTACTAAGTTTTCTTGACGGCAACGCTGGTTATAATCAAGTCTTTATGGCCAAAGAGGATGTTTTTAGAACAGCCTTTCGCTGCCCGGGTTTTGTCGGCTTGTTTGAGTGGGTAGTAATGACGTTTGGTTTAAAGAATGCTGGCGCCACATACCAACGTGCCATGAACTTAATCTTTCATGACTTGCTAGGAGTTATGTTAGAGGTTTATATAGATGATGTTGTGGTCAAATCGGATGCTATGGAGAACCACTTTGCTAGTTTAAGAGTTGCTTTCGAAAGAATGTGCTAGTATGGCTTAAAAATGAACCCGCTCAAGTGTGCTTTTGGCGTGTCAGCGGGTAAGTTCTTGGGATTTATGATTCATGAAAGAGGCATTGAAATAGATCCTAAGAGGCTTGAGAAAATTAGAGGATGTGTGGAGCCGACATGTAAGAAAGATGTGCAAAAACTGCTAGGCAAGGTTAATTATTTGCGACACTTTATATCTAATTTGTCTAGCAAAATAGATGCTTTCATCTCGATACTCAGGCTAAAAAATGAAGCCGAGTTCACTTGGGGGCAAGCCAGCAACGCGCCTTTGATAAAATCAAAGAGTGCTTATCGACGCCGCCAGTAGTAAGGGCGTCGAAGGCCAGAATTTCATTTCGGCTTTATATTGCCATGGAGGAGAGTGTGATTGGAGACGTATTGACTCAAGACATTGAAGGAAGAGAGTACATCATCACCTTCTTGAGTCGTCGACTTCTGTATGCCAAGACAAGGTACGTGTTTGTGGAGCGTTTGTGTTTATCCTTCTATTATGCGTGTACCAAATTGCGTCACTATCTTCTCCCTAGCACATGTGTTGTCACTTGCCAAACGGATGTCATAAAGTACATGTTGCAAAAGTCGATTCTAAGTGGTAGAATCGGCAAGTGGGCGTATGCGTTAATTGAATATGATTTGGCTTATGAACCGTTGAGAGCTATGAAAGGCCAAGTCGTTGCTAATTTTATAGTAGATCACCATGTAGATGTCAATTGGGGCGATGAAGTCGCTTTTATTGAAGTATTGCCATGGAAACTTTATTTCGATGGTTCGGCTTGGAAAAATGGCCAAGGTATTGGAGTGGTGCTCGTATCACCAAGTGGTATGCACTTTGAAACCTCGGCCCATTTAGAATTTCATTGAACCAATAATCAAGCCGAATATGAAGCCCTATTGCTAGGTCTTGAGTTGTTAAACTCCATGGGTGTGAAATATGTTCATGCATATGGTGATTCTTTATTAATTGTGCAACAAGTAGCCTAGCTTGCTCAATGTTTTGATGGTTTACTAAATAGCTACTTGTATAAGTGTTTAGACTTAATCGCTACCTTTAATGATTTTGAGATTACTCATGTATCTAGAGAGGCCAACTCGCTTGCAAATGAGTTGGCTCAACAAGCATCAGGCTATCAAATTAGGAGAGGTAAATTCTGCACACGAGAAAACCCGATGCTTGAAGACGATGTAGCACCCGAGGGTATTGATGTCGGTTTGACTCGCCTTGTAAGCAGGGTTAGACCGCCCTTGCGTTCCAGGTTCGAGCGACCATGTCAGGATGGTCAGACCGAACTGTGCCAGATGATCGGCAATAGCCAGTTGAACCGGGCCAACATGGCCGGTCTGACCGACTGTTGCTAGGAAGGTTTAGCACTCGGTGGAAAAGTCCAAATGAGAAATCTCGAGGCCAGTTCTAGTGGGAATTTGGCCATTGCTCCTTTGATTAGTAGGGACGATTGGAGGATCCCAATCGTCCAATATTTGAGAAATCCAAGTCAAAAGGTCGATCGGAAGGTTTGGCGACATGCTTTCAAATTTGTTTTGCTCGACGATGTGTTGTATTGTCGGACTATTGATGGAGTACTTTTGAAGTGTTTGGACCCCAATCAAGCTAGAGTTGCTGCAAGCGAAGTACATGAAGGGCTTTGCAGTACTCATTAGTCGGCCCCGAAGATGAGTTGGATGCTCAAAAGGGTGGGTTTTTACTGGCCGACTATGACTGAAGACTGTTTTAGATACTATAGAGGATATGAAGCTTGTCAAAAATTTGGCAATACTCAGCTAGCACACACGTCGATGCTTAATCCTATTATCAAACCATGGCCGTTCCGAGGTTGGAGTTTAGACTTCATCTGCTAGATTCATCATAAATCTTCAAAAGGGCGTCGGTTCGTGTTGATGGCAACAGATTACTTCACCAAATGGACTGAGGCCGTGCCGCTCAAGAACATGATCCAGAACGAGGTAATTGATTTCATCTTGAAATACATTATACATAGATTCGGCATTCCCCAAACTCTTACTACAGACCAAGGTACTTCGTTTGTTTCTAAAGAGGTGATGGACTTTGCCGAATACTATGGGATCAAATTGGTAAACTCTTCCCCATATTATGCTCAGGCCAATGGTCAGGCCGAGTCTAGTAACAAAACTGTGATTAAGCTAATCAAGAAAAAGATTGAAGAGTTTCCGAAAAGGTGGCATGAGGTACTTTCCGAAGCTCTATTGGCTAGTAGAGTTGCGAGGCACGGTGCCACTAAATTCAGTCCATATGACTTAGTATATGGACAAGAAGCCGTTCTACCGGTTGTAGGATCGAAAGTATCGACTAGAGGGGGGTGAATGGGCGCCTTAAAAATTCTTTCGAATCTATGGCCTGCTCCCAATACCCAACGCACCTCAAAACACTAAGCAAAAAGCGTGAACAGATTGCCTAAGTCTAAAAGTATCTAGTCTAGAAAAGACTGGTGTCCTTGACAGAGAAACATCAATACAGGCAGATAAACAAAATATTCAAAACATGGCAAATCAAACTTCTCAGCAGATGATCTAAGTGTTCATGAAAAGAGATGAGAAGTTATTGTTCAAATTTGTCTCCTGTTCGAAACTTGGCGAAGCCTACTTCGCTGTGTCGAAGCCTACTTCGGACTCCCTTGTCGAAGTCTAGCGAAGGTAGTCGTTGAAGTGCCGAAGGTTCATTGAGTCTAGCCTAGTTCGAGTGTAGCAGAGAGCGAAGTATGCTTCGAAGCGAAGTATGAGTGTATCGAAGCTTGCTTCGAACAGTGTACGTCGAAGCCGATACTTCGAACAGAAAGCTTCAAACAAAGTTCACAGAAAAGAAATCTTCGAACGAGAAGCGAAGCTCGACACACGGCAGCAAGACCAAATCGAAGCCTACACTCTACCTCCGGAGCTAGCTAGATCAAAGAAAGACTACTGAAGTGATGACCTTCGAAACGAAGTCTGCAGGTGTTGTCACACAAGAAGTTGAAGCCCACAACTACACTTCGAAAAGCAAACTTTGAGCTCACAAACTGAGATCCATGGAAATGACAGAAGTAGAGAAACTTCTCCGGAAATCTGCTCCGAGTGAAGTCTATCAGAGAGAAATGCTTCGAAGCTAACGTCGAAGCCTGTCGAAGTATGCTTCGCAAAAGAGTGCCGAAGTATGCCAGAACAAAAACTAAAGACAGAGCATACTTCGAAGCTAGATTCAGAGATCAAGTTCGATGTTGAAAGTTCAAAGACTTTGAAGATGTCAGGTCGAAGCCTGCATCACGGAGCTGAGGGACTTCGAACAAACAGAGGGGGCTTAGCCAGAAACAGCCAGAGAAAGACAAAGTCTTGTCCACTCGATCAAAAAGGCTATTCAAGAAAAAGCAAGGCTAGAAAAACTAGCACACTGTAGCTACAGGAAACTAGTACTACTTGCAACTTGTACTCCTCAGCCCGTAGAACAGAAGCCATCAGAAGGAAGCGTGAGCTCTGAAATAAATAATAGCGCGCGGGAAACGAAGCCTCAAAATCACACAGAAACTCAGCAAGCAGAAAAACCACAGAGCCAGGAAGAATCAAAACTCATGAAGAACAGGAGAGAGTTTTTGGCAGCGTACGCAGGGGAATGAACAGGGAGCAAAGAGAATAAAAGTGACCCAATGGATTAAAAATGATTTTAGCAAAAGGGTCACCTAACCCTAGGGATTGGGGCCCTATTTATAGGCTGCCCAATAGCTAGGAATATTCCACCAGCCCCCTAGGGTTTTTTACAAACGCTGAAATAAAAGGAAAAGACTAAACTGCCCTTAGAATATTTTTACAGACTCGACTAACTGACTGTGGGCCTATGGACAAAATAGTAAACTCCTATTTACAGATGACTTATTCGGAAGCTAAGCTTTCATAGCGACTACGGCTTCTCTTCTGGACGATCCGACACAAGATCAACGGTTGTCAGTTTTGCGCCGAAACTGACAAAGCCTCCACCGACTTTGCACCAGGTACCCGGATTGGGCCGGCTCGATTCCGCAGCTCTCTCAGCCCGGCAATCACTCACCGCCCATGTACCTGAGTCAATCCTGGTCAACAGCCCAGTGGGTCTTCTACTGCTCCTAGCCCATGTACCTAGATTGGGCCAGCCCGACTTCGCAGCTCTCTCAGCCCGACAGACATTCGCTGCCGGTGTACCTGAGTCACACGCGGCCCAGACACAGCAGATCTCTTCTCTTCTTCTGTCCTCTTTGACTATCATTGACAATGACTCATCACATCTAGAGCCTTGAGGCCCACGCTATTCAGCATGGCTCCTCAATCCCCCCCTTGATGAGTGCATTGTCAACACTTCACTTCTTCAGCTCTTCAGTACCTGCGAACACATGTAGAAACACGAAAAACAAAGCACAAGAAAACAGAAGAAGAAAATAAAGACAAAGCACAAGAAAACAGAAGAAGAAAATAAAGTAAAAGTTTAACCCTAATGACCAAAAGCCAAACACAAGCAAGAAACGATCATTATGGTTAATCGAAGGTAAAAGCTCAAAAACGAGTGCAATCTCAGAATCATCAACAAGGATAACAAAAGAGTAAGGGCAAACAGAACAAAAAAAACTCCCCCTGAAACAAATCCCAGAAAAAGCTAAAACTCTCCCTTGAACTCTTATCCCAAAATTTCTCCCCCTTGTTGACAAGTGAACTCATCAAGCACTCTAAAAAGAGACAAAGACTCCCCCTGAAATGCAACTCCCCCTCAAAATACGCAATGAATGCAATTGGGGTGCATGTGGAGTGAAGAATGCACGCTTCTCAGATATGATTGACTGCAATTACAACATCTAACAAGCATAGCAAAAGACATATTGTCTAAGACACATGGCATGATCAGTGCAATAGATGATATCTAAAGAAAGTCATTAGCACACATTTTTCAGTTTTTGCAAACAAAAGCATCACCACATTTTCCAGCTGACAAGCAAGGTAAAGCATGAGATGTAGAAGCTAACTGATATCTACCAAGATAAGCATTGTCCAAAAACAAAGTGCTTCAGCAAACTTGTTATCATTTCAATTTTCAGGCTTTTTCTTTTTCCTTTTTCCTTTTTGCCAGGGGTTATTTGCATGTCAAACCTTATGCTGACCGACCAAGTCAAGCCTAGGCCAGAACTGAACCATCAGAAGCTTAAGACATTGGTCTTGGCATACAATACACTGTCCTAGTTCATACCAAAGTTCTATGGTATGCAGTCTAGAATAATGCAATGCGATAAAGCAAACCCACCTGGATCTTTCCAAATTATGCATAAAAAAGGCATGTAATTTTCATTTTTCTCAATTTTTCATCATTTTTATAGCACATTTCCATGTTTAAAGCATAAAAATGTCCAAGTTGCATATTTGCATCTAAGTCAGGAACTAGCTACAAGGCATGTAACAGATAGCAAGAACATTCAGCCTACGCATGCTAGTTACCAGAAGCAATGGTGATCATTTTTCAAGTTTTAAAGCGTAAAAGCCATGCATATGACAGATATCAGACATATCAAGCGAACTGAAACAAGGCATGATCATTGACAAGTAATCAAAAGCATGTACCAGCTAGAATAAGTAACGCAATCCAATCATATAACAGAAGCAGCTCAAAAGTGTGATATGTGAATATGCATGATATGAACACACACAACAGGACTCAAGAAAAAAAAGTAAAGAAGAAGGAAAAACTGACGCAAAATATCATAGAAAGGATACACAACACCCAAATCCCCTCGTAAACGCTCAAAAGTAGACTGATCTAGGGGTTTGGTGAAAATGTCAGCCAATTGATGATGGGTATCAACATGAACAAGGTCAATTACACCTTTCTCATATTGATCCCACAGAAAGTGAAAGCGCACATCAATGTGTTTGGTTTTTGAATGGAGACAAGGGTTTTTCCCTACACTAATAGCACTGGTGCTGTCGCAAAACAAAGGGACTCTGGTAGGAATGAACAACCCAAAATTTCGCAATGTGGAAATCATCCAAACTAACTGTGAGCAGCAGCTACATACTCAGCCTCAGTGGTCGAAAGAGCAACACCAGATTGCTTTCGAGAAGACCAAGACACAAGAGAAGAACCAAGAAACTGGCAAGTACCGGAAGTCGACTTGCGATCCAACCGGCACCCACCAAAGTCGGCATCCGAAAACCCAGATAAATCAAGAGATGATGATATTGAATAATAAAGACCACGATCGGGCGCATAAGTGAGATACGTGAAGATGCGCTTGATAGCCTGCCGATGAGACGCGCGTGGTGAAGACTGAAAGCGCGCGCATAGTCCCACGGTGAACTGTATGTCTGGCCTCGTCGCCGTCAAGTACAACAGCGAACCGATCATCCCTCGAAACTCTCTCTCGTTGACCTTGACGCCGCTTTCGTCCTTGTCCAGGCCCCCAAATGTGCCCATCGGGGTCATCTGTGGCTTCAACTCTCCACCAAAGTCAAATTTTTTCAACATATCACGAGTGTACTTACCTTGATGGATGAAAGTGTCGTCCTTGGTCTGCTTGGTCTGGAGCCTTAAGAAGTACTTGAGCTCACCCATGAGGCTCATCTCAAACTCATTGTGCATCTGCTCAGAAAACTTGGACACAAGATCATTAGTAGTACCGCCAAAAATAATATCGTCCACGTAAATCTGAGCAACTAAAAAATCTGAAGCATCTCTGAGCAAGAAAAGAGTTTTATCCACAGAACCCATCACAAAGCCCTTTCCCAACAAAAATTGCTTCAACCGGTCATACCAAGCCCTGGGGGCTTGTTTCAATCCATATAAAGCTTTCTACAATTTAAAAACATGTCGAGGAAACTTAGGGTTCTCAAAACCGGGGGGCTGCCTAACATACACTTTCTCCTCTATATACCCGTTCAGAAAAGCACTCCTGACGTCCATTTGAAAAAGCTTAAAACCCTTTGAAACGACAAAAGCTAAAAGAATGCGAATGGACTTAAGACGGGCAACAGGAGTGAAGGTTTCTTCAAAGTCAATACCTTCCTTCTAGCAAAAACCCTGGGAGACTAGTCGAGCTTTGTTGCGCACCACAACCCCATCTTCACCTTGTTTGTTCTTGAAGACCCACTTGGTGCCTATGGGGTTGCATCCTGGTGGCGGCTCAACTAGTGTCCATACCCGATTACGGACAAAATTCTCAAGCTCTTCTTGCATAGCATTAATCCAATTAGAATCAGAAAGAGCATGAGAAATGTCTCTAGGCTCAAAAGATGCAACAAAAGCAGATTCAGCAAACACAGCAAGAGAGGAACCAGATGAACGCAAAGTTCTCTCAGTCAAATCACTAATGATGAGCTCTGCGGGGTGATCACGCTGAACTGCTTGGGATCCCTGTTGATCTGAAGTCACCTCACCGGAGTCAGTAGTTGGCACCTCTGGACTCGACTGAGGGGGCTCGATCGAAGTGGAAGAAGTGATCAGAGGTCTTCCCTCGTCCTCAGTCGATGTCTCAGAAGGTGTGGGCTCTACAGGGGGTGCAGAAGGCCCACCCTCATCAGCAGCTGGAGTATCCTCATCTTCCTCGAAGATGGACTCTCCGAGCTCATCATCACCAGAAAGCTCAAAAGAAGGAGTCAAAGAAGGCAAGGATTCGTCAAAAGAAACTTCACAAGTCTCGACAAGCTACTAGGAGTCGAGGTTCCAATCACAGAAACCTCGAGAATGTAAAGCGTAGACAAGAAAAACTCTGTCCCGGCAATGAGACTCAAACTTGTCCAAATGCCCTCCCTTCATGAGCACAAAGCACTTGCAGCCAAACGCTCGCAAGTGGCTCACCTTGGGCTGTTTGCCAAACCGCAACTCATATGAAGTCTTACCAAGGTAAGCTCTACGAAAAATGCGGTTGGCCAGATAGCAAGCCGTGTTCATTGCTTCATCCCAAAAACGCCTAGGAGTCCTGTGCTCATCGAGCATCGTCCTGGCCATCTCGACTAGCATGCAGTTTTTTCGTTCCACAACGCCGTTCTGTGGGGGAGTGTAAGGAGAAGAAAACTGATGGTCAAGACCCCGATCACTATAGAAGATGACGAACTGAGAGTTCTTGAACTCAGAGCCATTGTCGGAGCGAATTGCTCGCATCCAACCATTGCTCTCATTCTTCAGCTTCAAAATCAGGTCATGAACAAAATGAAAAGTTTCATCCTTAGACTCCAAAAAGAAAACCCACGAGAATTGAGAAAAGTCGTCAACAATGACAAGCGCGTACCACTTCCCACCGACTGAGCGTACGCGAGCTGGACCGACAGTGTCTAGATGTAACAGCTCGCCCGGATACGAAGTCATCACCTGAGTCACAGGTGAGTGAGAAGTGGCAACCATTTTCCCATGATGACAGGGATGTCAAACTAAATCTTTCTCCATTTTAAGCTTGGGCAATCCTCGGATGAGGTCCATAGAGCTTAACCTGACTAGCAGATCAAAACTCAAATGACCTAACCTCCTATGCCACTTCCAGAGCTCATAAGAAGATCCGGCAATCAAACAGCGAGAAGGGCCAAAAGAACTAGAGAAGTCAATTCGAAAAACTTTACCGAATGGTAAGATCTGGCAAATCAAAGACCCTCTAGAATCAAACACAGAAGAATTACCCTTCTTAAAACGCACTTCTAAACCATCCTCAAGAAGTTGCGAAACAGAAATCAAGTTAAAGTTCAAATTCTTAACAAAGGCAACATTCTTCAAAGAGAAATGATCTGAAATGCGAATTGAGCCGATGCCACTTACTTTCCCTTGACCATTGTTCCCGAAAGTGATGTACTCTTTGGAGCTCGGGGGAATGAGACTGGAGAACCATCTGCGATGTCCCGTGATGTGGCGAGAGCATCCTGAGTCCATGATCCAAACGTCCTCCAGTCCCCGATCCTGCACAATCAGTGGTTGTAAGGGGGAGCAAATGGTCCGGCACCAGGTTTAGCAAAAGAACTAAACCAGTGTCGAGCCATCTGCTCAAAAGACGGAAAGCAAAAACCATCAGAAGAATTTGGACCAAAGCGCGGCTCAAAGTGCGGTCCATGGTTCTGCCTAAAACCTCGACCACGAGGTCCAGGACCGTAGCCAAAACGGCCTGGAGCTCTGCCGGAACGAACACCACCAACTGGAGCACGGGCATGAAAGCCTTCTCTTCTACCACCACCTACACGACGCGGCCTGGCCTCCAGCCTCTCCCCGCATCGAGGAACATGCAGTCTACCACGCTGCTGGTAGAACTGCTCCTGACCACCACGAGCTCTCTCTGCTTTCTCAACCCGCTTCCTCCTGAAGCAAAACTCCGCAAGATGCCCGTCTCTCTGACAATACTCACAATGATAGGTGGGCTTCTTGGGATGTGGTTGAGGCTTGGTATTCGTAGGCTTAGTGGTGTTTGGTGTAGTCTTCTTGGGTTGAGAGGGTCCAGGAAGAGAGTCAAGAGAAGTGTGGAGGTGTTTGGGCTTTGGAACCCAGATAGGCTTCTTGCGTGGACCTTTGGGCTGTTCATGGATCACTCCATCCTTGGGCTGACTCCTTGGGAAGACTCAGTGGAGTGAGTCTTGGGGTATCTCTGCTCAGGAGTCATTTTACTCCACTCCACTGCCCGGCTAATGGCACTCTCAAAGTCAGCCTTGGTGTAGGTGTAACTTACCCCAAACCCATCCTGCCTCTTGAACTGCTGGATCATCATGCCGAGCTGTGGCTCTCGGGCACCGATCCAACTCAGGATAGAACGGAGGTAAAAGTTCTCATTCTGAGAATCAGCTAGCTCCTCTCTCAAGGAAGCTAGTACCTCCACCTGAGACAAGCAGGTCTCACACTCGCTATCTACCTGGACAGACTTCTCGGCTTTCAGCTTAATCAACTCCATTCTAAGAGATAGACAGTTCTCACAGACAGTGGGTGGAACTGATAGTGTCTCAAGCTCTAGCCTAGTCTGCGCCAGCTCAGCTCTCACTATCTCCAAATCAACCCAAATGCTCATCGCCATTGGCCTTCAACTCATCTAAGAGAGCTAGATGAGATGGGCAATCAGCACAGGGCACGACGACATTGGCTTGAGCATCTTTCAGCTCCAGCTGAGCACTTTCAAGCTTAGTGGCCAAAGCTTCCCTCTCATCAACCCTTTTTGTGTACTTGGACTTCAGAGTCGACAAGTCACACAGAAGCACCTCACACTTTGGGCACTCACTGCTATCATCACCCAAGCAGGGGGAAGAAGATAGACTCTCAATTTTGCCGTTGGCTATGGCAAGCTCACTTTCTAACTCATCTATCCTCTTCTTAGCTCCCCTAAGAAGTTTTTCCCGATATTTTAACTCCTGATGATTGCTTTCAAGTAAATCAACGATTTCGCGTTCATAAGATGATACCTTTTCGTTGTCGTCGTCGTTGGAGTCATCGGAGGAGCTCTTCTCTTCCTTATCCCCAAGAGCCATTGAGCAGAAGCTCTTGTGGGATCTTCGGCGCTGATGTGAGTGGCTCTTCGGTCTGTCCCCGAAAGCCATGAAGCAAAGACCCGCCGGTAGCTCTTCTCCATCTCGGCGAAGAAGGCCTTGTCGCGCTTCTTATTCTCTTGCCGGTAGTCCTTCAGGGCCTTTCTGAAAAATCTGGTCTTTGGCTTGCCCTTTGATGAGGACATCACTTCACATGATACACACATGGAGCCTCCACCTACAATTCAATTACAAGGACCAATCACGCGCCCGTGCCCGTCGCTTGAACCATGAGATTATTTCTTTCCTTAGCAACTATGTTAATATTTGTTTGGACGGGATGCTACTGAATACTAGTGATATTTTGTTGCTTAGGAACATGGGAGATGGAATAGAAGAGTTGGAGTTGAAGACAGAGTCGCACGGATGATTTGAAGTCAAGAATTCGCTGGTTCGGACTACATCAACCACCATGCACCAAAATGGGCATAACTTCCTCATATGAAGTCCGATTGATGCGTTCTTGGACTTTTTGGAAAGCTGAGGAGAAGACGGATCGTTTGCCGTTGGTTTCGTCTCATTTGGAGTTTCGAGTCGACCTGTGTGTTTAAAACAGTCCTGCGTGACAGAATTGGGCCGTGTTGGCCCATAGTCCGAGTCTGTACGTCTTCTAGCCCATAAGTCCGAGTCTGTCCGTCTTCTACAGGCTGCCCACGCCTTATATACTCACGCCAGCCACCTTTAGGGTTAGGTTTTGATTTGTTTGCATCTACACTTGTGTGTTTAGATCCCGCTCCTGCAACGGACCGATTGGCTGCTGCATCAGCGTTTGTGAAACCACTCCTCTTCATAGTTTATCTGTGATTTGGCATTCGACTTGTGTTCTTCCTGTTCTTGCTTGTGTTCTTGGGTTCGCTTGCAAGAATTAGCCTTCGTGGCGAGGTCAATCGCGTCCTGCGTGGTTGATAACCAACGGAGACGGTGGTGTAGCGATTGCAAGGTTTTGATCCGCCGGACCAGAGCCTTGGATCGTCAACGTCGAGATTCTCCCCCAATCCAAGTTATCCTTTACCTAGCGGAAGATCGGGACCAATCCCCCATTAGCTGGTATCAGAGCACAGATTTCCCGTTAGGTAATCTCGATCTGCTTTTATTTTTACCTAGAGTCCAGAAAACCCTCACAAAAAAATCCCCACCGAGAACCCCTTTGTGCCTTGCGATTTTGTGTTCTTGGTCGAGTCTTGTTGCTGGTTTAGTAATCCCTTTGTGTCGTTTGAGTAGTAGTTGGTCTTGTGTCTCAAAAAAATTCCCCACCCGAAAAAACCCCCCCTCCACAACCCTACTCGTTTTCCACATCGAGTGCTTGTGACCACCCTTCGGTAAAACATGCATAATTTTTCGCTCGTTTGGCAGAAAAATCTGAAATTTTTTGAGCATATTCTTGACCCGATTTGGAGCATACTCTAATTTGAATCGCCAAAAAATCAGGAAGATAAAGAAAAAAATTGGTCAAAGTTTTTGCTCGCTGTTCAGCGAACTTGTTGAATTTCTGTGAACCACACCCCACCTCAGTTGCAGGTGCCAATTTTTGTGGTTGCATCTCTGGTCATCCTTGTTCAAAAAAAAAAGAGAACCGGTCCTGTCGATTGCTTGTCCGATCTCTTGTCCGATCCCTTGTCTGATCTCTTGTCCGATCCCTTGTCCGATCTCTTGTCCGATCCCTTGTCCGATCAGCGGCAGCGGCAGATTCTGCTTGTCCGATCCCTTGTCTGATCTCTTGTCCGATCAGCGGCAGCGACAGAGAGCTAAATTTGGCCTATTATTGCCTCCACTTGAGCTTTGGGCACATAGATTCCCTCTATTGCTTGAATTTTCACATTGGGAGCACTAAGGCCAGCAACTTTGACGAGTACTAGGGAACACTTATTGAACTTGGTTTAACTGATATTACTATCGCTAATCCTTGCTACTCACTTTGCCTTCCAAGCTACACCTTTCTCTTGGTCAGGACAGGTTCATTTCTTGCAATTGCACACCACCCTCCACTTGGTTCATCACCTGTAGGCCGGTGACCTCACTGCGGCGTGGTAAGAACACTTGCAAGCGTGGGTAAGGCGCTTGACGGATTGCTTCCACCACACACCCACCACCCCACCTAGCTGTTTTCCATAAGGATTATTCTTTGTTGTTTTGTCTTTTCACTAACATGGCAGCACTTATTGTACAACGTGTCTTGAGCACTCACATGGACCAGGACGACCGGGCACAATGGAACAATCTGTTTCAGACCTTCTTCGTCGTCAATGACCGCCGTGTACGTGTCATCATAGACAGCAGTAGTTGCAACAATTTGGTGAGCCACGACATGGTAACTAAGCTTCAACATCCCACACATGCACATCCACACCCTTACCACGTGCAATGGTTCAACAATAGCGGTAAGGTCAAGGTAACACAAACTGCTCACATCGAATTTTCCATTGGTACATATTTCAGAGTTGCTGATTTTGATGTAGTACCAATGCAAGCATGTTCTTTATTACTTGGTAGACCTTGGGAGTATGATACTGATGCTACACACCATGGTAGGAGCAATAAGTACACATTTATGTATAAAGGAAAGAAAGTTACATTGCTTCCTATGACTGCTGCTGAAATTGTGAAGTTTGAACAAGAAAAACATGCTAAGGACGCACAAACGAGCAAACAACCTTCTGAAAATCAGCAAGTAGCTAAAACACTTTCGAGGCAACAAAAAGATAAAGTTGCTTCTCCTTCTTCATCACAAGTTATTAATCTGAAAGGACGTGTCATGCTTGCAACTAAAACTAACCTTGTAGTACGTAGTTTTCTTGGTCTTGCAGGTTTCTACCGGCGTTTTGTGAAAGATTTCAGCACCATAGCCGGTCCTTTGCATGAGTTGACCAAGAAGGGAGTCACTTTTACTTGGGAGCCAGCACAAGAAAAAGCTTTTGCCACACTAAAAGATCGCCTTACACATGCACCTCTACTTTAGCTACCCGACTTCAGTAAGCCTTTTGAGTTAGAATGTGATGTTAGTGGTTTTGGAATAGGAGGTGTGCTACTACAAGGAGGTAAACTCGTGGCCTATTTTAGTGAGAAATTACATGGTCCACAGTTGAATTATTCTACCTATGATAAGGAATTATATGCCTTAGTGCATGTGCTTGAAACTTGGCAACATTACCTTTTGCCTAAGGAGTTTATTATTCATTCGGATCATGAAGCATTGAAGCATATACGTAGTCAAGCAAATCTGAATAAACAACATGCTAAATGGGTAGAATTTATTGAGACTTTTCCATATATCATTAAGCATAAGAATGGAAAGATAATGTGATTGTCGATGCTTTATCTAGACGTTATACATTGCTTTCTCAACTTGATTATAAGATCTTTGGTTTAGAAACATTGAAGGACATGTATGCTACTGATTTGGACTTCAAAGATGCTTTTGCAAATTGTACTGATGATCGTGCTTGGAACAAATATGTGCTGAATAATGGATATCTTTTTCGTGTTAACAAGTTATGTGTGCCGGATAGCTCTCTTCGCTTGTTGTTATTGCAGGAAGCACATGGTGGTGGTTTGATGGGTCATTTTGGATCAAAGAAAACCGAAGATGTGCTGTCCACACACTTCTATTGGCCTAGGATGAGACGAGATGTTGAGCGCTATGTGGCACATTGCACTACTTGCAATAAAGCTAAGTCCCATCTAAACCCACATGCTCTTTATATGCCTCTGCCCGTTCCTAGTGTACCTTGGGAGGATATTTCTATGGATTTTGTGATAGGATTACCTAGAAGTAGGAGGGGGAGGGATAGTATTTTTGTGGTGGTAGATCGGTTCTCTAAAATGGCGCATTTTATACCTTGTCACAAGAGCGACGACGCTACAAATGTTGCTGATTTGTTTTTCAGAGAGGTCATACGCTTGCATGGAGTTCCCAATACCATCGTTTCAGATCGTGATGCTAAATTTTTAAGTCATTTTTGGAGAACGTTGTGGCATAAGTTGGGGACGAAGCTGATGTTTTCTACTACTTGTCACCCCCAAACGGATGGGCAAACGGAGGTCATCAACCATACATTGTCCACCATGGTGAGGTCTGTTTTGAAGACCAACTTGAAGCTCTGGGAAGAGTGTCTACCTCATATTGAGTTTGCATATAATAGGTCAGTACACTCCACTACTAAGGTAAGTCCATTTCAAGTGGTCTATGGCTTTAATCCGCATGCTCCTATTGATTTGCTACCATTACCACCATCTGAAAAATTGAATTTTGATGCTAATACACGTGCTGAATTATTGCTTAAGATGCATGAAACTACTAAAGCAAACATAGAGAAAATGAGAAATATCGTGCTTATGGTAGTAAGGGTAGAAAAGAGATAACATTTGAACCGGGTGATCTTGTTTGGTTGCACTTGCGCAAGGATCTTTTTCCTGATTTGAGAAAGTCTAAATTGATGCCCCGTGCTGATGGTCCTTTCCGTGTGCTTGAGAAGATAAATGATAATGCATATAAACTTGAGTTGCATGCAGCTTTTGGGGTTAGTCCCACATTTAACATTTCAGATTTAAAGCCCTATTTGGGAGATGACGATGAGCTTGAGTCGAGGACGACTCCAATTCAAGAGGGGGAGGATGATGAGGACATCACTTCACATGATACACACATGGAGCCTCCACCTACAATTCAATTACAAGGACCAATCACACGCGCCCGTGCCCGTCGCTTGAACCATGAGATTATTTCTTTCCTTAGCAACTATGTTAATATTTGTTTGGACGGGATGCTACTGAATACTAGTGATATTTTGTTGCTTAGGAACATGGGAGATGGAATAGAAGAGTTGGAGTTGAAGACGGATTCGCACGCAGAATTCGCTGGTTCGGACTACATCAACCACCATGCACTAAAATGGGCACAACTTCCTCATATGAAGTCCGATTGATGCGTTCTTGGACTTTTTGGAAACACTACTACAAACTGTCACTGTAGTGGCGTTGGGCAAAACCACTGTAGTGGCGGGCCATTAGATGCCCGCCACTAGAGTTGCTGGTGCTGACGGTAGCACCAGCGCCCGCCACTATTGCTGGTAAAGTAGTGGCGGTCGGTGATGACGTCAGCCCGGACCGCCACTAATGTACCAATAGCAGTGGCGGGCGCTGGTGCTGCCCGCCGCTGCTAAGATGGCCGCCACTAAAGTAATGATGACATCACTTGCGACCGCCACTACTATTCTAGCTATAAATGCGCAGCGTCTTCCTCCCCGAGCTCTACTGGAGTTCGCATTCAATTTTGTCCGTACAATGGCGACAAAAATCTAGATAAAGAGGGGGGAGGCTTTGTTTTCGTTTCTTTTGAAGGATTTCATTCTAGGAGGTAAATCCATTCCGAATCTCACATTTATTTTGTATTTAATCATGTATACAATGAGTTATTATCGTTTTTCTAATTTAGGGTTTAAGTGAATAGAAATTTTCAAATAATCTTCCATTTACGGTGTTACCTTCTCCCAAATGAACAAATATGACCCTCCTCACAATTATTCATCACTTGTATATTGATTTACGTCATTTTAATCTCCTTTTTAATTTGATTTATGATTATAGATCTAGAGTTATGTTGTTTGGAGAGAGAGAGAAACCAATATAGTTAATTTATTTAATAATTTTTTCTGCTTAATAAGTAGTTTTAATTAAAGCATTGAGGATTTTTAATTAATGTTGTTATGAGCGATAATAAATCAATATATTTTCAATTTGTAAATTAATAAAATTAACAATAATGATTTTATTAATATTTTTTCAAATAATATATGTTTTAGATGGAGCACAGGTCCTGGATGTACTCGTCCAACGACGGAGATGTGGTGGCATATTTTAACAGAGTAACTGAATTTACTGAAGCTGCCGCACAATATGCTTCCCGTCAGAGTGAAGAGGCAATATATTGTCCTTGTAAAGTTTGTAAAAACGAAGCGATGTATCCGTGTTCTGATCGTGAAACCATACGATTTCACTTGTTGAAAAATGGTTTCGTGAAGAACTATTATATATGGACGAAACACGGTGAGATGGGCCAAAATCCTCCTGAAGATTCTGATGTGCCGCAAGATGCTCATCAACATAGAAGAGGTTGTGATCATACATCCGACATAACACATGATGATGTTGATCAACATGATGATGATGACGCCTTTGATGTGGAGGAACTGATGCGAAATGTTGCGCCTGAGGTGTTGTTGCAGAGAACTACAACCAAAGGATACGATAACTTCGAAGCACTTGACAAAGCATCAAAAAACCTTCTTTACGAGGAACGCCACGGATGCGATAAGCAGTATACTGTGTTGTACACAATTCTTGAGCTTATGAAACTGAAGGCCAGCAATGGATGGTCTGACACCAGTTTTTCAGATCTTTTACAACTCCTAAAAAAGGTTTTGCCAAAACCCAATGGTTTACCATCTGATACGTACCAAGCAAAGAAGATGATTTGTCCGTTGACTTTGGGCGTTCAGAAGATTCATGCATGCCCGAACCACTGTATCCTATATCGAAAAGAGTATGGATTGTTAGAGAGATGTCCGCAGTGCAACGCGAGTCGATACAAACGTCCAAATGACTGTGCGGAGGACTACAATGACCACCAGAAGAAGAATAATAAGAGGTTGCAGAAGAGGAATAAAAATGTTATTGAAGACCATCCTGGAAAAAAGATGGAGAGGAAAGTTCCGGCCTTAGTAATGTGGTACCTACCGGTGATTGATCGCTTGAAACGTATGTTCTCTAATCCTAGAGATGCTGAACTATTAATCTGGCATTTCGCTGGGCGAAAGAAGGACGGAAAACTTCGGCACCCTGCGGATGCTAGGCAGTGGAAATCATTTGACTTGGCCCATCCAGATTTCTCGGATGATCCTAGAAATATCAGGATGGGACTTAGCACGGATGGAATGAATCCCTTCGGTGAGATGAGGAACCCACATAGTACGTGGCCAGTCTTTCTATGCTTGTTCAACATTCCATCATGGTTGTGCCATAAAAGAAAATACCTTATGCTCACTACTCTAATTTCTGGTCCAAAACAACCTGGCAATGACATTGATATCTTTCTAGAACCTTTGATGGAGGATATGAAACGTCTATGGGAACATGGTGTCTGTGTGTGGGATGAGCACAAGAAAGAGCACTTCAATCTAAGAGCCATAATCTTTTGCACCATAGCTGACAACCCAGGACGCATGTCCCTAACAGGACAGGTTAAAGGAAAGACAGCATGTGTAGTGTGTGTGGACCAGACAGAATCTATGCATCTTCCATCATTCGTTAAGACGATATATATGCGACACCGCAGATTTTTACCAAAAAACCACAAATATCGAAGAAATAGGAACCATTTCGACGGTACAATCGAGCTTGGACAGCCTCCACGAAATCGAGATGGCAAATTTCTATTCGAAATGGTAAAGAATATCAAAGTTGTTTTCGGAAAGAAGAGGAAGAAATCTGAAAAAATTTCAAAGGACGCTCCATTTAAAAAGCAGTCGATCTTCTTTAGATATTTGCCCTATTGGAAGGAGTTGGAGATTGGTCATGCTATCGATACAATGCACGTTGAGAAGAATGTCTTCGAAAGCACTATCGGTATTTTGTTAGACATACCGGGCAAATCAAAAGATGGACTCAAAGTACGAAGGGACCTTCAAACTCTCGGAATTAGACCCGAGCTTCACCCACAGGAAAGGGCCAATGGAAAATTTTTCCTTCCGGCTGCTAGCTATAACCTCACAATTGACGAGAAAAGATCAATCTGCAGGTGTCTACATGGAATTAGAGTTCCAACAGGATTCTCAACGAATATAAAGAATATTGTCTCCGTAGCAGATTTGAGGATGAGCGGCTACAACACTCATGATTGTCATGTTATGCTTGGGCTATTCCTCGCCATCGCAGTAAGAGGAGTCAAACATTCATTTCTGAAGATGGTGATAACACGCATGTGTCACTTCTTCAATGTCATATCAAAGAAGGTGATCGACACTGAAGAGTTAAATGAATTACGTAAACAAATGAGGGAGACTATGTGTCAGCTTGAGATGTGCTTTCCTCCTTCATATTTTGATATTATGGAGCACTATATGATACATATAGCAGACCAAATCTTTGTTCTCGGTCCAACGTACCTGCACAATATGTATGCGTACGAGCGTCTAATGGTTATCTTCAAGGGTTACGTACGAAATCGTGCTTATCCAGAGGGTTCCATGATAGAGGGCTACACGACTGAGGAAGTCATTGAGTGCTATGCAGATTACATAAGAGATGGAAGACCAATAGGAGTTCCCGTGTCGCGGCACCATGGAAGACTCACCGGTAAAGGAACTAAAGGCAGGAAAATCATACGAGACAATAGTTATCAAAGAATAAGAGAATCACATTACAGTGTAATGCATCAGTTGGCGATTATGAGACCATATGTTGAACAACACCTACAAGAGCTTCGTGAAAAGAATGAAGATCACGATGAACAATGGATTATGAAAGAACACAAAATTTATTTCACATCATGGCTGAGGGATCTAAACCTTTCGATCGGAGAAACCGACGAAGAGATGATGATAAATAAATTGTCTTACGGTCCATTGAGCATGGTTAAAACATGGCAAGCGTATGACATCAATGGTTTCACATTCTATACCAAAGCAAAGGATCAAAGGAGTCAGCGCCAAAATAGTGGTGTCAGAGGAGAAGCAGAAGATAGCACTGGACAAAAGAATGCTTACTATGGATACATCGAAGAAATATGGGAACTTAACTACGGGAACTCTATAGAAATCCCTGTATTTAAGTGTCAGTGGGTGAGACATCCAGAAGGTGTGGAGGTGGATGATTACGGGTTTACGATAGTTGACCTTAATAAGGTGGCTTATAAAGATGACCCTTGGATACTCGCTCAATCCGTGGCACAAGTATTTTACATACTTGATCCTAAAGATGAGAAAAAATACATCGTTGCTCCAGGATAACAAAGAATTGTTGGAGTTGATGGAGTCGAAGACGAAGAAGAATACAATCAGTTTGATGAGGTGCCGTTTTTCGTTGACATATCAAGGATCAATGTGGTTGAAGCAAAACTGTCATTTGGCAGTGTGATTCCTTATCTACGCACCAATGGCGATGGAAAATTAGTTCAAGGCTAGATCATTTATGTTTAGTTGTAAAATCAATTATGTCATTTATTATTAAAACATTTTCAAGATCAAATGAGGATTGAGTGTTGTGAATTATTTCATGTCTTGTAGTTCAAATTGAACTTTTTTTGACTTTGATCATAAAAACATACTTAATGAAATAAAAACAGTACACTAAGGGAGAAAAAGTAAAGTGAGGCATAAAAATACATATTTTCTAATTTGATAAGTTATGATGTATTTTTATTGTTAAAAAAACAAGTTCAAACTAGAATTTAATTATGAATAAAAAAGTCATGAAAAATTAGAATAGAAATGTAAAAAAAAATGTTTGGATGCTAGCAGCAAGGTTCGAACCTCAAACCGCCTGCAGGCAGCAAGGTTCGAACCTCGAACCGCATGGCACCAAGCAACCCCCGCACCACTGCGCTACTAAGTCTTTCTCGACTTGAGTGGCAACGTATGCTAGATAACCCCACCAGCGTCGGATTAGTAGTGGCGGGCAGGATGACGTCACCAGCCGCCACCGTTATCCTTTTAGTAGTGGCGGGCATGCTGACGTCAGCATATGCCCGCCACTACTATACTTTTTTCCACCCGCCCAGACTATACCCTAGTAGTGGCGGTCGGTGACGTCAGCGGCCCGCCACTACTATGTCTTTGCCCGCCACTACTACGATAAATATCAGTGGCGGGCAAGATGACATCAGCGTGTGCCCGCCACTGCTAATCCACCTATATAAAAGTTTCGCTCCCGCGTCTAAAACCCGAAGCCCTAATCTTCTCCTGCCAGTTATACTACCGCTCCTAGTGCCCGCGCCGCCACCATTGGAGCCCGTCGTTGTCGTCCCCGAAGCCCGTCGCCGCCATCTCGGAGCCGTTGGTGTCCCCGGACCCCTCACCGCCACCTCGGAGCCATCGCTGCCATCCCCGTCCTTGACGCACGCCGCCATCCCCGTCCCGGAGCCCGCGCCGCCACCCTCGGAACCCGTTGCCGTCGTCGCCCCGAACTCCGCCGGAGCCCACGTCGCTGTCGCCAGAGCCCGCGCCGCCGTCCCCGTCCCCGTCCCCGTCCCTCTGCAATCAGTCTGGTTAGATTCTCATTTAATTTTATATAGTCTCTTGAGTATATATCTGAGATGATAGTGGCAGTGGCAGTGCACGCATGGCCTGTGTTCTGCTGGCCCGAGCCGCAGTGAAAGAAATCCCTAGCTGTGATTCTGTGAAAGAAAACCCTAGCTCAGTGATTCTAATGTTTTCTCTGTGAGAAAATGTTTTCTATGTGATTATGCTTGATCTGGTTGCCATGCTTGTTATTTGTTGTGCTATATAGGTAGCTAGAACATTTGTGTTGTTAAAGATAAATGGAATAGTTGTTGCTGCTTTGCTAATTATGGATATATAGATTATGGAATAGTTATATTACTGAAATTATTACCAATATTGTGATGAACATCATATATTAGTAATAATGTTAGCACAAAATCTGTGAAGTGAGTATGGCGTCGCCTCGCCGCACGCCATACTCGCCTAAAAGGTGTGAAGGTGGTCCGGCGCCTCGCCTCGCCGCGCCGCCATAACAACTATGGATCAAATAACTCATAACTTATTTCTTTTATATTATCTAAGCAAAATTATTATAATATCCATTTGTAAGCTCAATTATAATAATTTTAAGTTGAAAGAAACACATTCTTCACAAAGCGTGCTGTCCATTGCAGTGCTATTTCAAAAAGCCAAACCAAGATCACCTACTCATCTTGCTAAAGTTGGATTAATTTTCGCTCCCGCCGTCCGAAAACCTAGTTTCATTTCTAACTCTCGCGCCGTCGTCCGCCAGTTGCCGCCACTCCCGGAGCCCGCGACACCCTCAAAGCCCATCGCCGTCGTCGCCGAAGCCCGTCGCCGCCGAACTCCACTTTTTTAGAATAACTTTTAGAGGCCTATGATGCAAATAATAATTGAGTTATCTCTTGTATGTCATCAAGCCGTGCGACACATCCATTCCTATCAACAACTTCTTCTTTCTCGTGTTGCTGACAGGGAATGGATGTGCTCACGGTTCCATGGCAGCCATGAACATTTTGAAAAGCTACACAAAATATGCTGAGGCCTAAACAACACTGTGACCAGTTTACTACCGCTATTATTTCTAAGGCTACTATATACTAATCCTCAAGTTCATGCATCTGGCTGAAGGCCAACATTAGATTCTGCAATTCTTTTTAGGGGCCTATGATGCAAATTGTAATTGAGTTATCTCATGTATGTCATCAAGCCGTGGGACACATCCATTCCGTTCAACAACTTCTTTTTTCTCGTGTTGCTGACAGGGAATGGATGTGCTCACGGTTCCATGGCAGCCATGAACATATTTGAAAGACAACACAAAATATGCTGAGGCCTCAACAACACAAGAGAGAGAGAACAACACAATCTCCTAACTTGAGGATTAATATAGTAGCTTCAGAAGTAATAGCTCACTACTGTAGCCAAGAAGAGTGTTCATACATTTTCCACCTTTGACACTGTGATCAGTTTACTACTGCTATTATTTCTGAGGCTACAGTAGTAAACTGATCACAGTGTCAAAGGTGGGAAATGTATGAAAAATCTTCTTGGCTACAGTAGTCAGCTATTACTTCCGAAGCCACTATATTAATTCTCAAGCTAGGAGATTGTGTTGTTCTCTCTCTTTAGTTTTGTTGATACCTCAGCATATTTTGTGTTGTTTTTCCCTCTAATGTTCCATGGCAACAAAATATGCTGAGGCCTAAACAACACTGTGACCAGTTTACTACCGCTATTATTTCTAAGGCTACTATATACTAATCCTCAAGTTCATGCATCTGGCTGAAGGCCAACATTAGATTCTGCAATTCCTTTTAGGGGCCTATGATGCAAATTGTTATTGAGTTATCTCATGTATGTCATCAAGCCATGAGACACATCCATTCCTATCAACAACTTCTTTCTCGTGTTGCTGACAGGGAATGGATGTGTTCATGGTTCCATGGCAGACATGAACATTTTGAAAAGCTACACAAAATATGCTGAGGCCTCAACAACATTGTGTTCAGTTTACTACTGCTATTATTTCTAAGGCTACTATATACTAATCCTCAAGTTCATGCATCCGGTTGAAGACCAACATTAGATTCTGCAATTCCTTTTAGAGGCCTATGATGCAAATTGTTATTTAGTTATCTCATGTATGTCATCAAACCATGGGACACATCCATTCCTATCAACAACTTCTTTCTCGTGTTGCTGACAGGGAATGGATGTGCTCATGGTTCCATGGCAGCCATGAACATTTTGAAAAGCTACACAAAATATGCTGAGGCCTAAACAACACTGTGACTAGTTTACTACCGCTATTATTTCTAAGGCTACTATATACTAATCCTCAAGTTCATGCATCTGGCTGAAGGCCAACATTAGATTCTGCAATTCCTTTTAGGGGCCTATGATGCAAATTGTTATTGAGTTATCTCATGTATGTCATCAAACCATGTGACACGTCCATTCCTATCAACAACTTCTTTCTCGTGTTGCTGACAGGGAATGGGCGTGAACATGGTTCCATGGCAGACATGAACATTTTGAAAAACAACACAAAATATGCTGAGGCCTCAACAACACTAGAGAGAGAAAACAACACAACATCCTAACTTTAGGATTAATATGACATCAGACCTTTTTTGCATAACCAAAATTCTGATACATTAGCATCTTCATATGAATAGTTTATCTATGGCGGAAGAAGGACGTTCCATCGAGGAGCTCATCTACGAGTCTCCCGCAAAAACAAATAAAGAGGGTTCATCTGAAGGATCCTCCGATAGCGAATCTTCGTACCACTCTCCGGAGAATGAACATCCAATGGAGCCTAGGAAGAAGAGAACGAGAGAAGACGCCGATGAGGATTACATTCCTGAAGCTCAAGCGGAGGTAATTATTACGTTAGTAACAAGTCAGAGCAGCTTCTAACCGAGGATTACATTCCTGAAGCTCACATTGTCTATCATCGTAGGATCGTCCAAAGCGAGGAAGCAAGCGTCGATTATTCCAAGTCGAGAAAAGAACAACTATTGTCCCAGCTATTGAGTCAGCTGAGCAAACAGATGTTGAGCCCGCTGCCACAACATCGTCTGCAAATGCGAAGAGGAGAGGGAAACGGGAGAAGAACAAGCTACATACAGCTATCTATGAGGTTGAAGAAGTGCATGTTGATGGGGCTCCAAAGAAGCCAAAAGAAATCACTGCGAAGTGGCGTAACGACTGTGGATGTCTCGCCAGGGAGTGATGTAAGATAGTTTGGAAAAATTGGAAGACTGTCCCTGAAGCTACAAAGAACGAATTGTGGCAGCATATAAAAGCGCATTATAAATTCCCGGAAGACCGCTTAGAAGACGCTAAAGCTGCCACATTGAAGACTATCGGGAAGGCTCTCCGTACATTTAGGACTAAACTGAACACACAATACCTTCAGAAAGATGAGTCGCCACTCAACGACTACGGCTTTATAACGCCAAATGAATGGAATGAATTTAAAATGCAGCATTGCTCCGAAGAAGCCAAACAAGAGAGCATAATGTTCAAAGAACTTAATAAGAAGAATAAGTTCCCCCATAAACTTGGGCCAGGTGGATATAAGGCTAAGGAGGATGAGTGGAGTAAAAAGGAGGAGGAGGACCGTGCGGCTGGGTTACCTGAACAGTTTTCAGGTGCTGATCAGCGCACTAAGAGATGGCTCCTAGGTCGAGCTAAAAAAACACCCGAGGGCCAATATATGCTCTCCGACTCACGGACTAGTGAAGTATTCCAGAAAGCACAGGAAATCGCTGAGTTGGAGAAGACTGGAAAGTTCAAGCCCGAGGGATGTAATGACCAGCTTACATCTGCTCTCGGAAACGAGGAACATCGAGGGCGCACCCGAGGTGTCTCTTCTATAGCACCCTGGAAAAATACTTTCAAGAAACAGGAGGGTGCCACATACAAGAAGCGTCAAGCACGCACAGACGACGCCGTAGAGCGCCGTGCAGAGTGGGAGCGACACTTTTTTGAATTTATTAACGAGAATCCAAACATAATGCAGGCTGCAGCTGGACAAATAATTGTGCCAGAGGTACGACTCGACGTACCAAGCAGTGTTGGCTCAGTACAAGACAAATTTCCTGTAAATTATATTAAAGAGGACACACCCTGCAGCCTGCATGTACCGATAGGGCGCAAAGGGCATTCCCAAGAGGCTGCACGAGGCATTGCTATGCCTGGGGATTTATTTCACAATCGGCCTATTCCTGCTGACTATACCAAGGTTCAGGTCAATGAGATCACCAACGACAGATTTATTAATGACCCCTTGGATCTTCCAATGCCTGATGAGGGGATTGAGACAATCGGAGATGCTCTAAATAACTTTGTCCTATGGGCGAGCCGAGATATCAAATTACTGCAGACAAGTTCTCAGAGTAAATCACCTATTGTCTCATCACAATCCCCCGCATATCTTTCATCTCAGGATGTGCAAAATATAGGATCATTATCACCTGTTGATGAGCGTGAAATAGAGGAAAAGGCAGAGGAAGAGCCAGTGCCCAATAAAGTGGCAGAAGTGATAGAATCGAAAGTGACTTCTGATCCTCAAGTGACAAAGCTAGTGCCAGTGCTTGAGCCCACTGATGAGCCCAACACAAATGTGCCAGAGCCAGATCAAATGCCAGTGCTAGTTCCGACTGAGCCTCAAGTGCCAGTTCCGGCTGATCCTCAAGTGCCAGTGCTAGTTGCTGCCGAGCCTGAAAAACAAGATGCATGCCCAAAGCAAGCAATCCACAAGATAACTGTTCAAGCTGGGCAGTGTTCTGCGCTGAAATCTGAAATGCATAAATTTTTTAATACTTTGGGGCAAACACGTTCTATGCCCGAAGCGGCTCCCATAAAGGCTCCAGTACAAAAGCATGCGGGCTCACTTTCTGTTGATAAGAGGACCTACGGAGACGAGGATTATATCGAATACGAACCAGGCAAACCATTATTACCCCAAGGAGTACTTAATTGTATGCCTTGGACGATGAAAACATTTCATGACTGGTACCTCGAAGCGTCTTCGTTAGGTGTAACACAAATAGAACTGACGGTTCCACAAGAAATATTCAACTGCCCAGAGTTTAAGCTTGCACTATTTTTCGACGACTTCCATCGGATGTTTCGTCTGAAGCGAACCGACATCACAAGCATGATGCTCTGGTGCATGTAAGTACTTTATACTTTGTCAATACAAAGAAAAAATAAATAATGTCTTATATTGACTATTGTTTTATAACATATGCAGTTGTAATTCACGCGGTGACGAGTCTAAATTGTATGGGTACCTAAACCCGTCATTAATAAGCCAAAGTGCGCTGAACCCGACACTAAACCAGAATGATAGCAAGTACTGGACTGCGGGTAAGAAAAAATTTCAAAGAAAGATGTTCAATAAAGACGAAGACAAACTTAAGAAGAACAAAAGGAGTTGTGCCGCGTTGTATATTGCGCGGTGCATGTATCAATGGAAGGACAGAGAAATTATATGTGGGGCATATAACTTTAAGTAAGTATACCCACTATATCCACTTAAACACGTTTTATCGATTATGAAACTAACATAATCATATATTACTTCTTTCGATAGTGATCATTGGATTGCACTTCTGATATACCCAAAAAGCTCAAGGGTTTATGTGCTCGACTCGCTCGACAAACCCAAAAAAGAATATCAAGATATATTAAATGTTATTCAGAGTGCACATAGATACTACGTGGAAAAGTTAGGTGGCCCACATGATCCACAGAGGCCGAAAGAAATGCTTATCAGAACCAACTTTCCGGTAATATTATATTTTTAAATTTGTTAATTCAATTGATAAAGCCAAACTATATATCGTTCTAACTTTGTCTATTTTGAAGTGTCACAAACAATCTCTTGGTTCCGTGCATTGTGGCTACTATACTTGTGATTTCTTGAGCAATAACTTAGGAAAGTTTGGGCGGACAGTATCTGAGGATACTAAAGAAGTAAGTTGATTTCTTGTGTGTTAATCTAATATAACTTGCAGCGTATGTACTTATATTTTACGTATGCAGGCGTCAGGTCCATCAACCGTTGCCGAGAAGAGCCAACTCTCTGAATCACAAATGTACGAAATCGTATCAAGGATGTGCCGCTTCACGATGCATGAGATTCTTCATGAGCTTGGACGATTTTTCGATCCTGAGAGTGAAGTGGCCAAGCATCCAACTTTGTATGATTGGGCCGGAAGAATGAAAAGGCGAACCAATTAAGATATGAGTTAGCCTTCCAAGAAAACATAAACCGCATGAGCATGTATTTGTGAAACAATGAATTGTGTTGATGGTTGGTTATTGCGAAACAAAAACCGGAAGAATGTAAACATTGTGAATTTTTGAAAATTGATGAGATTGATGGTTGTTGTGTTGATGTGTTGTTGTTGTGGATGTGTATGTGGATATGTGGATGTTTTGCTGCTGTGTATGTGGATATGTGGATGTTTTGCTGCTGTGTATGTGGATGGCTGTGTGAAGCATATAATTTCTGTGTTTTGGTTTGTGGGATCACAGCATTCTGTGTTATGGCTTATACACAGCAGTGGCGGGCAGATGAGGTAGCTTGCCCGTTACTGCTGTTGACACAGTGGTGGCGGGCGTGCTGACATCATCTGCCCGCCACTGCCGTTATCAATAGCAGTGGCGGGCAGATGAGGTCAGCGCGCCCGCCACTGCTGTTGACATAGTGGTGGCGGGCGTGCTGACATCATCTGCCCGCCACTGCTATTGATAACGGCAGTGGCGGGCAGATGATGTCAGCACGCCCGCCACTGCTGTTAACACAGCGGTGGCGGGCGCTCTGACCGCCACTGCTAACCAGCGATAGCAGTGGCGTTAGAGCAGTGGCGGACTGGATGCCCGCCACTATAGGTCGATTTTGCCCGCCGCTACAGTGTCGCTTTGTAGTAGTGAAAGCTGAGGAGAAGACGGATCGTTTGCCATTGGTTTCGTCTCATTTGGAGTTTCGAGTCGACCTGTGTGTTTGAAACAGTCCTGCATGACAGAATTGGGCCGTGTTGGCCCATAGTCCGAGTCTGTACGTCTTCTAGCTCATAAGTCTGAGTCTGTACGTCTTCTACAGGCTGCCGACGCCTTATATACTCACGCCAGCCACCTTTAGGGTTAGGTTTTAATTTGTTTGCATCTACACTTGTGTGTTTAGATCCCGCTCCTGCACCGGACCGATTGGCTGCTGCATCAGCGTTTGTGAAACCTCTCCTCTTCATAGTTTATATGTGATTTGGCATTCGACTTGTGTTCTTCCTATTCTTGCTTGTGTTCTTGGGTTCGCTTGCAGGAATTAGCCTTCGTGGCGAGGTCAATCGCGTCATGCGTTGTTGATAACCAACGGAGATGGTGGTATAGCGATTGCAAGGTTTTGATCCGCCGGACCGGGGCCTTAGATCGTCAACGTCGAGATTCTCCCCCAATCCAAGTTATCCTTTACCTAGCGGAAGATCGGGACCAATCCCCCATTACCCTTGTTGAAGGAAGAGCTGTCATGCTTGCCGGAGTCGTGGAAGCCACCACCGGTGCCCTTCTTGTGTCCATTGCGCTTGGGGCAGTCGGCGATGAAATGTCTTGGGTCACCACACTCAAAACACCCGGATTTTGTGCCGTGTCTCTTGAAGATTCGTTTGCCATAAACACGACGCACCCGGTTGTTAAAAAGACACAGGTCATCATCTCCCAAAGTCTCAAGTTGGTCCTCAATGATAGACATCAAAGAGAACCCAGCACAGCCCACAAAAGAAGGATCAACAGAAGGTGTAGCAAGAGCTAGGGACTTTGATCCAGAGCCAGTGAGATTTGATCTCAGCTGGATATCAACCTCAGTGGCCTTCAGCTTGCTAAACAACTCAGAAATGGTCAAGGTATCATAAGAAGTGCTCTCAATGATAGAGGATACATTGATCTCCCAGATCTTTGGGTCCAAGGTATGGAGAACCTTGAGCGCCTGCTCGTGATCTGAGACTAACTGAGCACCCTCAGCCTTATTGTCCCGAAGCTTGTTTATGATCGATTGAAAACGACCAAACAACACTTCAACAAATTCACCCGGCTTTTGTGTGAAGTTCTCATATTCACGCCGGTAGGTCTGATAGAGCCGAGCCTTGACCTGGGCTGTCCCCTCATGGTGTGCCTTGAGGGTAGCCCAAATCTCTCTCTCAGTGGAAAGATGGCTCACACGCTCAAACTCAGTGGGACCTAAACGAGAAAACATAATGTTCACAGCTTTACTATTGCTCAGATGCTAGGCAATGATACCAGGAGTACAATGCTCAGCAACTGGCAATATAACAAACGTATCGTGAACGCAAATGTCCTAGATGTCCGAGCCCTAGCTCATGAGATAGGCTTGCATGCGAGTCTTCCAATAGTTATAGCCATAAGCTTCCACGGACGGGACCTTGCTAGGAGAATTCATGATCACTACTGGGGTTTAGAACCGGTTAAGGTATGGAAAAACCCTAACTAGGCTCTCATACCACTTGTAGGATCGAAAGTAGCGACCAGAGGGGGGTGAATGGGCGCCTTAAAAATTCTTTCGAATCTATGGCCTGCTCCCAATACCCAACGCACCTCAAAAGACTAAGCAGTAAAGCGTGAACAGATTGCCTAAGTCTAAAAGTATCTAGCCTAGAAAATACTGGTGTCCTTGATAGAGAAACACCAATACAGGTAGATAAACAAAATATTCAAAACATGGCAAATCAAACTTCTCAACAGATGATCTAATTGTTCATGAAAAGAGATGAGAAGTTACTATTCAAATTTGTCTCCTGTTCGAAACTTGGCGAAGCCTGCTTCGCTGTGTCGAAGCCTGCTTCGGAGTCCCTTGTCGAAGTCTAGCGAAGGTAGTCGTTGAAGTGCCGAAGGTTCGTTGAGTCTAGCCTAGTTCGAGGGTAGCAGAGAGCGAAGTATGCTTCGAAGCGAAGTATGAATGTATCGAAGCTTGCTTCGAACAATGTACTTCAAAGCCGATACTTCGAACAGAAAGCTTCGAACAAAGTTCACCGAAAAACAATCTTCGAACGAGAAGCGAAGCTCGACACACGGCAGCAAGACCAAATCGAAGCCTACACTCTACCTCCGGAGCTAGCTAGATCAAAGAAAGACTACTGAAGTGATGACCTTCGAAACGAAGTCTGCAGGTGTTGTCACACAAGAAGTCGAAGCCCACAACCACACTTCGAAAAGCAAACTTCGAGCTCACAAACTGAGATCCATGGAAATGACAGCAGTAGAGAAACTTCTCAAGAAATCTGCTCCGAGCGAAGTCTATCAGAGAGACATGCTTCGAAGCTAACGTCGAAGCCTGTCGAAGTATGCTTCGCAAAAGAGTGCCGAAGTATGCCAGAACAAAAACTAAACACAGAGCATACTTCGAAGCTAGATTCAGAGATCAAGTTTGAAGTTGAAAGTTCGAAGCCTTTGAAGATGTCAGGTCGAAGCCTGCATCACGGAGCTGAGGGACTTCGAACAAACAGAGGGGGCTTAGCCAGAAACAGCAAGAGAAAGACAAAGTCTTGTCCACTCGATCAAAAAGGCTATTCAGGAAAAAGCAAGGCTAGTAAAACTAGCACACTGTAGCTACAGGAAACTAGTACTACTTGCAACTAGTACTCCTCAGCCCATAGAACAGAAGCCATCAAAAGGAAGCGTGAGCTCTGAAATAATTAATAGCGCGCGGTAAACGAAGCCTCAGAATCACACAGATCGCTGCACACAAAAACTCATCACGCAGAAAAACAACAGAGCCAGGAAGAATCAAAACTCATGAAAAACGGGAGAGAGTTCCTGGCAGCGTACGCAGGGGAATGAACAGGGAGCAAAGAGAATAAAAGTGACCCAATGGATTAAAATGATTTCAGCAAAAGGGTCACCTAACCCTAGGGATTGGGGCCCTATTTATAGGCTGCCCAATATCTAGGAATATTCCACCAGCCCCTTAGGGTTTTTTACAGACGCTGAAATAAAAGGAAAAGACTAAACTGCCCTTAGGATATTTTTACAGACTCGACTGACTGATTGTGGGCCTAGGGACAAAATAGTAAACTCCTATTTACAGATGACTTATCCGGAAGCTAAGCTTTCGTAGCGACTACGACTTCTCTTCTGGATGGTCCGATACAAGATCAGCGGTTGTCAGTTTTGCACCGAAACAGACAAAGCCTCCACCGACTTTGCACCAGGTACCCGGATAGGGCCGCCATGATTCCACAACTCTCTTAGCCCGGCAATCACTCACCGCCCGTGTACTTGAGTCAATCCTGGTCAACAGCCCAGTGGGTCTTCTACTGCTCCAAGCCCATGTACCTGGATTGGGCCAGCCCAACTTCACAGCTCTCTCAGCCCGACAGTCACTCGCTGCACGTGTACCTGAGTCACACGCGGCCCAGACACAGCATATCTCTTCTCTTCTTCTGTCCTCTTTGACTGTCGTTGACAATGACTCATCACATCTGGAGTCATGAGGCCCACGCTATTCAGCATGGCTCCTCACCGGTAGAGGTGGATCTTGGCTCACTTAGATTTCTTAAGCAAGATGTCTTATCGGTCAATGAATATGAGACACTTCTAAAGGATAATTTGGAAGAAGTGACCGATAAGAGGTTGAAGGCTCTAGATGCAATAGAGAAAGATAAAATAAGACTAGCTACGGCCTACAACAAGAAGGTCAAGGCAAAATCGTTTCAAATCAACAACTTGGTGTGGAAGACAATTTTGCCATTAGGCGCTAGGAGTTCAAAATTTGGTAAATGGTAACCTAGTTGGGAAGGACCTTTTAAAGTAGTCGAAATCGCTCCAGGCAACGCATATGTCCTAGAGTCTTTACAAGGAGAGCGATTTTGAAGGGCTTTGAATGGTAGATATTTGAAAAAAAATACTTCCCAAGTGTGTGGCAAAACGCTTGAAGTGTTAAAAGGCCGATATTGAAAGTATCGCCCAAGGCCCGTCATGCTTTTACCTCACTAAGTTTGCTAAAAGGCAGGGGGCATGTGTTTATAGCAAAAAATGGCATTAATGGTCAAATTAGGCAAATACTGAAAAATGGTATTTTTGACCGAAAATGTGTCAAACCTGGCAAAGGTTGGTCTGACCGGCTATAGTATGCTGGTCCTACCGGCCAGGTCCGGTCGGACCAGACCCTTGGGCTCGGTCAGACCGGCCAGGGTCCAGAATATGGATTCGAGGAGGATTTGAGGTATTTTTGTCCAAATCTTATCTTAAACAGCGTTTTGGCCGCATCTAACTCTATCTCTAGCCATGGATAACCAGCCCACCCCTATAAATATTAAGGGCAAGGCTGATTCAATCTTTCTCTCCAATCCAAAAATCCAAAGCCCTAGCTTTGAATCGCGTTTATTTCTTGTACTTTCCGCATCTTCATGGGTTTGCTTGTAAGCCCTCCGTTTGCCGTGTCCGTAGTCACGGTAACCCTTGCTGGTTCGCTTGTGAACCTACTATTAATCCATGTAATGGATTTCTATCCTCTTATCGGTTTGTATCGCCCTACTTGGTAATTTGGTCTTTTGGCCGAATTGTGTTTGATTTCTTATTATGTTTGCAGATCAATTGCCTTCCTGAACATCCCTGCAAAATTTGGAGGCAATTGGATATTGTTTGTAGGCCGTCAGGGTGCTAACAGATCGGATATGCCATTGCCGGTCCGACCGGGGGCTTAGGGCCGGTCTGACCAGAGCCCTTACATCAGACTATTTTTGGAAACGACATGTCAAACTGAGGGCATCCTACCGGTCCGACCGAATCCTCCGCACCACACCGAAGCCTTTCGCTGAAGCCTGTTCGCTGGAGTCATGCGCGCTAGAGCCTACACGCCTCGAAGCCTGTCTCGCCGGTCCGACCGGGAGTACTTCGCTGGTCCGACCGGAACCCTTTGCACCATGCCGGAGCCTACCTCACAGCTACCTTCGGGACACGTTCCCAAAGCCCCTTTGCACGCCTGGTCTGACCAAGGCCATACCTCCGGTCCGACCGGTCTTGAGGCCGAAGGTGCCCTAGAGACCCTTCGGACGATCTTCGTTGTAACTCCAAATCGACCTCCGAATTGGCCGATTCTAGGTATTTTGATCATTTTGTTATTGTTTACATTGTTACTAGTACTTTTCGGCCAATTGGATTGAAATATCAATTATTTATCTGATTGTCTGGCAACTCCAAATCCCTTGTCACTATCTAGGGTAGTCGGAACGCAGCGTCGGTATTGTTGCGATACTTTTGGACGTCGAACCGGCCCAAGTGCGGGGGCGTATTTCTGCGTTAACACCTGCCGATGGCCCACTTCAGGATGGCCTCGGAGATAGAGTTTGAGTCTGATCCTAGCTGTTTTTATCCCTAAACATGATTAGGCCGAATCCTACCAGATTAGCCTTAGAGATAAGAAGACTAGCCCCTATAAATATAGGGGTGAGGCCGGTTCATTAGAACCCCCAACACAAATCAACTTCAAACCCTAGTTTTAATTGTACCTTTTGTTCTTCCTTTATTTTCTGTACAACCTTCATGCTTTTCCTGGAAGCCCTCTGCTGGCCACTTCGAAACGGTGGTAAGCCTTGTTACTTCGCTCGTGAAATACCCATTAATCTACGTAACAGATTGCTATCGCCTTGTTACTTCGCTTGTGAAGTATCCGTTAATCTATGTAACCGATTGCTACCTTCATTTACCTGCTACAACACTAAGTAAATTTGGTCTCTATGCCGAATTCGCACTTGATCTCTATTTTCCTGAAGGTGTCCGGAGCTAGGAGACTAGTTTCGGAGGCCGCCAAAACATCCTTCATCGGAACCCCTGCTTCGACTGCTCGTGCTAGACCCATCACGCTATTGTCAGTCTGGCCAAGTACCACACGCTACAGCGGTCCACAGCAGGCTTCGTTGCATCAGGCTTCACAATGCCTACACTCCGCACCGGACGAAGTCGCGCCATCGCGTCACGTTGGAGTATTTTTGTCGTGTTAGAGACTTCGCACCAAACTCTATTTTTCGGAGGTGATTTTGCGTCAGAGATCTGTTCAGTGCCTGCCTTCGGCTAGATCGATCCAAACACCGAAGACTACCTTCGGCGAACCCTTCGCACCAGACGCCGAAGGCCCCTTCGGTGACCCCTTCGCACGGTACACTTCAAACTAGTTAGGCTCCATTTAGCTGGCTAGTTTATTGTATGTATATATTTCTTTCGGCTAATTGGATTATTTCTGTGTTATCTTATTACCTGGCGACTCCACCCCCCTTGCCACTGTTAAGGGTAGTCGGAAAATGACGTCAGTGTTGCGTTACTCTTAGGCTTGCCCCTAAGTATCCGCACACTTTTCATGTCAACACACTTTTTGGCGACTCCGCTGGGGAAGGCTATGCCAACATGACCAATACATCTACATCAGCAGCAAGTACTTCTACAATGACTACTACATCTACAACGCCGATGGATCCAATGGGGGGCGCAGATATCAACAACCGCAACATCATGATGCCTACCCTTGAAGATATCCCCGAAGAAGACCAAGAAGAGATCGAGGCAAAAATGAAAGCGCTACAAGACCTCATGCTTGGAAGCTACATCAAGACACGCGCGGGCTTCGTCAAGCGCAACGTCAATGTCCCCGACCTCGCTTGGACCCAGGTAACGCCGGTATTGCCTCCTTTATCTTCTTTAGAAATCAAAAAATAGCTTCATTAGTAGATCAAGCTGTCAGCGCTTCACTAGCCAACCGTTTAGATTAGGCAGTTAGCTCTCAAGTAGAGGCGGCGCTTAGAAGATTCGACTTTACCGAAGCCGTTCCCCCAACTCCAATCGGTAGTCTACCTCTGGTGAATCGTATCTATAGCAGAACCGATGGTAGTACTGGCAAGACCATCACATCTCCGGCCTCAACATATACGGTCGAGACAAGCCATCAAAAAGCTAACCCTGTTTATTGAACACAACCTACGCCTCCGACAGTTTTTCCGCACTGCCCGTGCCACATGCACAAACGCATAGGCCCGAACATGTTATATACCCCAAGCCAACACGTGAGGAAGTCCCCCGTGGCCGACACGCCGATATACCACCGTGTGTTGCGCCCCCGCATGAGAGACGCGTGCAGGCAAGAGGCCAAGACGACATTGAGCAGTGGATTCACGCACTATTTAGGGAGTGCACCGGCTTCATACCTAGGGGTCGATCTAGGTTTTACCGGAAACCATACCCTGACCATTTCGACATTGTACCATACCCTTGCGGATATAGATTTCCTGAGTTCACCAAGTTTGGCGGGAAACAAAACCACACTAGAGCACGTAAACCAGTTCTTAGCATAGTGTGGAGAAGCTAGTGGGTCAGACGCTTTAAAACTTAGAGTATTTTCTCTGTCACTATCCGGCACCAATTTTACTTGGTTTTCGGCACTCCAGCCGAACTCTGTCCAAACATGGGCTGAATTGGAATAAAAGTTTCATGACTATTTCTATACGGGCAAAACAGAACTTAGGCTTTCACACTTGACATCGGTCAAATAGAAATCTAGTGTGAGTGTCTCCGAGTACGTCAAGCGCTTTAGAGATACTAGAAACCGATGTTTTAGTCTCAATATTTCAGAGAGAGATTTGGTGGATCTAGCTTTCAATGGGTTGCGCTCTAAGATTAAAGAGAGGCTGGACAACCAATACTTTTTTGAAGTTAGCCAAGTCTTACAACAGGCTTTGGTCCAAGAAGGCCGAGCAAAAGATAAAAGGTTTATTAAAACATTCAACAAGCCTAGGGCTGAAGTCCACATCATGGAACATTTCGATGAGGAGGAGTCAGAAGAAGAAGAAGATTCAGTTGACATGTATGCGGCCGAATTGGTCTGGAACGCTAAGAGTAAACCCGTCACTTATTATGAACTACGGCTGTCTCCCACTAAGAGTCGGCCTAGCGAAGTCAAATACTTGTTTAATATAACTAAGTGTGATAAAATATTTGATTTCCTCTTAAAGAACTACCTTCTCAGGTTTCCTAAGGGCCAAGTCATTCCATACGTTGACGAGCTAAAGAAACGCCCCTAGTATAAGTGGCATGATTCGCATTCCCATTATACTAACGACTACAATGTTTTTTGTCGGTAGGTTCAATCTGCCATAGAAGAAGGACGATTGAAAATAGACCACAGTCCAAAGATGAAGCTGGAGAGGGACCCCTTTCCATCTACCTCGACGAGAAGAGAGTATGTTGGGGGAAAATACTTCATCCAAAGGGTCTTTATAGTTATAAGACAAAGACAATTTACTAAACCGAAGTTCAAGTATTAACTCCGGCCTCACGTATGATCAAGCTCGGAGAATCCATGCAGGCTTCTGTTCGGAGTATGACTTTGAAGGTTAAGTATTCAGAGAGCTTATCTGCCAGCGAGGATGAAAGACTTATCTTCTTTCTAATTAGATTAGTCTTTTACCATTTTAACCCTATTACGGGTATCGAATAGTTTCCACTATGTCGGTTGTAATTGACGGGTAAAAAGGTCTCTTCCTTAAGATTTTTACCTATAAAAACCCCCATTCTTACCCAGTAATGGATATCGAATACTCAGCTATTCAATACACAACTTCGAACTACTTTGAGCTATTATCCAATTTGGAGGCTTGAAACAGTCCATTCCACAAACTCTTCGTTTGTTAGTTCTTAATCTTCGAGAACCTGTTAGCGTAATCTTTTACGCCAACAGTTGGCACCGTCCATGGGGAACCTAGCCCAAAAAACTTCATTCTCTACCAAGTTTTTAGAACCATGCCTCCTAAGCGGAGTTCAGGTCGTAGCCCTACTCGGAGGTCCCCTCGTACATCTGGTGCAAGATCTTCGAATACAGTCAAGGTCAGAGGACCTTCAATAGTTCCTCCACCTCAGACCCCCGAAGGGAATTTTATTCCTGGAACATACGGAGCTCCTCCTCTAACTCTGTCTACGCTTCGACCAGACGGAGCTCCTCCTCCAACTGGGGTTGCCTTGCGTTGGTTCTGGTCTTTGAAGCCATGATCAATTAGAACTTGGGAGCATCTAAGGAAAAATTTTATAAGTAACTTTCAGGGTACCTTCGTACCCCCTATGTCTACAAGAAGTCTTTTCCAAGTGAAGCAGCAACCTAGAGAAACTTTAAGATAGTTTTTCAAGCGCTTCGCTCATACGAAGTCACAGATAAGGGGGCTGTCAACATCATCTGTTGTTGATGTAGCCCGAGAGGGAGTTACTCATGCGAGCCTCCTTGACAAACTTCATTGGAAAAAGATATCTTCTGTAGCACAGCTGATGGCCTATTTTGAAGAATATGCTAGGTCAGAAGAAGGATGGCTCTGAAGAATAGCTTCAAGTCCACCAATTCTGCAGGAAGCCAAGGTCGAGGTGAAGACTTCAGCACCTTCGCAGGGGCCCAACTTCAATATCTAGCATGACAGGCGTCGAGGGCAAAAGCATCCTGACTCTGAAGTCCTGAACATTTCCCCTTCCGCGCAGAAATTTTCCCTTAGAAATCCGCAAGCTTCGGGAAGCAAGGTCAGCGGCTGGAGGCCGCCAGGGAAGCTGACTGGCAAAGGCAAAGCCTTCTTCTTCTGCGTTGATGGTGAAAATCGGAGTCGTGCTACTAATGCGTGCAAGTCTATACTGGCTTTAAGAGGCGAGTACCTCGAAAGGACCTCTGGTCAAGGCACTACTGACCGAGTCCCTTCCGAGGCATGTCCGGAGCCTGTGTAGGTTGTTGCACATGTAGACAACTTCGACCCCGCAATACAACCTTCGGTGGTCAATATTATGCCACCCCCGAAGCAAGAAAATGGCCAAGATCGGGGCAAAAGAGTAGTTCTCCCCGTTTCCGGAGGAAGGACCCTCGGCAGTATGTCAAAGAGGCAGCGAAGAGAATATGTCCATGAAGTAGGTCATATTGGAACTTCTTCGTCTGCAGCTGCAATGCCTGAATGGTCCCATGTACCTATATCTTTTTCTGCAGATGATGCATCAGACATAAAGTTCCCACATGTAGATCCCCTTGTCATTACTTCTGATATAGCAGGAACTGAAGTCTGGAGAGTGTTGGTCGATGGTCAGAGTTCAGCAGATATTATCTTCGTTCAAGCTTTCGGTCTGCTCTGTATCTCCAGGAAACATCTCCTCCCCGCAGCTCATCCCCTGCAAGGCTGGCTTCGCAGGACCTCCTCTTGATGCCCTCGGCCAAATAGGTCTTGAGGTTACTTTTGGAGAGGGGCTCCTAGCAAGGACGGAGGAAGTAATCTTCGATGTTGTAGATGCCCCTTATGCATATAATGTTATCTTCGGAAGGGGCATGTTAAATAAGTTTGGAGCCGTGGCGCACCATAACTATTTATGTATGAAGATGCCCACACAAGTAGGAGTACTCACTGTCTTCGGCGATCAAGCCACTACACGAAGAGCAGAATATGGTCATGGTCCCCCTCTCGACCCGAGACAAGTGAATAATGTACAAGGCAAATCGGAGGATATTTCTGTTTCAAGTGAATCTTCGAAAAAAATCCTTCCCAAGGCCAAGCCCCAAAGGAGAAATTGTAATGAAGATTATTGTAAAAGATGGCAAAGTCTATTCGTTTCAGTTCGGCAAAGATTTGCCTTCAGAGATTGCTACTTCATTAGAAAAAGTAGTCGAAGGAAATTTGGATGTCTTTGCCTGGTCTGATGAAGACATTCCGGGAGTCAGCTGAGATATCATTGAGCATAGCTTGCTTATAAATCCGAGGGTTAGGCCTATTTGGTAGGGTCTTTGAAAGTTATCAGTAGAAAGGGCTATCCTTGCTAAAGCGGAAGTGGAGAAATTATTGAAGGATGGGATCATCAGAGAAGTGGCTCATACAGAGTGGTTAGCTAACCCAGTCTTCGTCAAAAAGAAATCCTCCGGGAAGTGGTGCATATGTATTGATTTTACATCTTTGAATAAAGCATGCCCACGTGACCCCTATCCCATGCCCCGAATAGATCAATTAGTTGATTCCACTACTGGTTTAGAGTTATTAAGCTTCCTTGACGTGTATTCTGGCTATCATCAAATCTGGTTAAAGCGCGAAGATGAAATCAAAACAAGCTTCGTAACTCCTTCGGGAGTCTTCTGCTATGTAAGAATGCCCTTTGGCTTGAGAAATGCCAGGGTAACTTTTTCGAGATTAATTGCTAAAGCTCTAGGTCATCAAATAGGACGCAATGTAGAAGCCTATATGGATGATATTGTAACAAAGAGTGCTTTAATGCACCAACATAGCCTAGACTTAGCAGAAACATTTGAGAGCCTCCGAGCATGTGGAGTTCATCTCAATCCCAAAAAATGTATCTACGGGGATCAAGCTAGGAAGTTGCTAGGGTATGTAGTTTCAAGTAGAGGAATTGAAGTTAGCCCTACTTAAATAACTGCATTGCAAAAGATGGATCCGTAGGAGAATTTAAAATAGGTACAAAAGCTGACTGGTGAGAAACCATGTTGAAGAATATGGTTTTGATATTCCATATGTGATGAGTGATTGTCAACGGAAGTCAAAGGAAGGGAGATGTGAAGACCTACCGAGTCTGAGGCGCATGTGACTTAGGTACACGGGCAGTGAGCGACGGCCGGGCAGAGGAGCCGCAGAGTCGGGCTGGCCCAATCCGGGTACATGGCTAGGAGCGGCAGAGGATCCACCGGTCTGTAGACTGGGTTTGACTTAGGTACACGGGCGGCGAGCGATTGCCGGGCTGAGGAAGCTGCGGGGTTGGGTCGGCCCAATCTGGGTACCCGGGCGAAGACGGTGGATGATTTGTCAGTTTCAGCGTAAAACTGACAATCTATGTTTAATTCATTTTTAGGATATTAATATTTAGTTTTTAAGTTTAGAATATTTTTATTTGATTCAGGTGATTTTTCTAAGAATATTTTAGTAATTTTCGTAATTTATTTTAGAGTCAGTTTAATTTTACCCGAGTGTAAATTAGTCTTTTCATGTATTAGGATTTGCCTATAAATATGCCCCTATCCCCCTGGGGATAGACGACTGTTTCTAATAGATCAATCTACAGTCCATTTTCGTTTTCCACCAAAAATATTTTGATCTGCAAATTTTCTTGACGTCTATTCTTCTCCGGGAAATTTGTTTTCGGTGGCTGGTTTTTTTCCTGGCGTTTTCTTCTTCTCCACAGTGGGCAGGCACGTCATCAGCGCATACAGCAGCATCGGCAGGAGGCAGGGCTCGGCAAAACTTCACGCGGCCTGAGGTCACAGAGGCACGGCATTCCCACACGTTAGCGCATCGGGCGGAAGCAACATTGAATTTTCTACAGCACATGCACGTTCTTCGGTGCAACCATTCAACGTAGAGTGCACGGGCTTATAAGTGCTTGCGCCTGCAGGAAGAGCACGCATGCGCCGTCGGCTCACCACGATGAGGCGTGCAGCAGCAACGCGCAGCGATGCTGGCGGGCTCTAGCACGGCAACAGCGATTAGCACGTTTTCCAGCAGCTCTGTGGGTCCCACAACAATTTCGGCCGGCGTGCAGAAGCCGTGCCTTGGCGTGCCTGCATGCAAGATTTTCATCACACGGCCGGACGCAGTGCACATGGTGGAAAGCTTTCGGCGACGTTGCAGGTAAGTTTTCTAATCTCCTATTTTTTTAGTAGATCATTTTTAGCGGTAATCATCTATTAATTAATTAGCGGAAAATTCGTTTAGAAATTTTGTGTTAATTTAATCTGCTAAACTGTTTTTTAGAAATCACATATTTTTATTTATATCTGTTTAATCTGCTTATATAAAAAGTAAAGAAAAGTTTATTAGTCATAGTAATATTTTTAATTCTAGTCTTTACCTGAAATATTTTAGGTTTATTTCAGAATTAATTTTTGAATGACCCATGTTTTATTTATTTGGTTAGGATTTTATTTTAGACTGCAATATAAATATTTCGTGGTATATCTAGTTATTCTGTCATTTTTAGTCTAGACAACTTTAATTCCAGTAATTTGCTTTGTTATTATTATTTGTCTGGTTAAGGTCATTCGGGTGTTGGGATTAGGATATAGTTTAGTAAGAAATTTTTAGGCGCCCATTCACCCCCCCCTCTGGTCGCTACTTTCGGTCCTACAAGTGGTATCAGAGCGAGGTTAGGTTTTTCTAATATCTTAACTGATTCTAAACCTAGGTAGTGACCATGACGTCTTCTGGTAAAATCCCGTCCCTAGAAGCTTTTGGCTACACTTATTGAAAGACTCGCATGCGAGCATACCTTATGAGCCAGAGCTCGGACATATGAGAGATTTGTGTTCATCCTAATTTCACAATAACGACTATTGCTGCTGATACTGCTGAAAATGTAGTTACCCAGCATCAAAATAATAGTAAGGCGGTGAGTATTTTATTTTCTGGTCTAGGTCCTAGTGAGTTTGAGCGTGTTAGCCATCTCACCACTGCTCGAGAGATCTGAGCTACCCTCCAGGCACATCATGAGGGGACAGCTCAGATCAAGGCTAGACTCTACCAGACCTACCGGCGTGAGTATGAAAATTTCTCACAGAAGCCGGGTGAGACTATTGAGGCCTTGTTTGGTTGTTTTCAATCGATTATTAACAAGCTTCGCGTTAACAAGGCCGAGCGTTATCAGCTGGTCTCGGATCATGAACAGGCGCTTAAGGTACTCCATACCTTGGACTCTAAGATCCGGGAGATCAAGGTTTCTTCTATTGTTGAGAATGCGTCCTATGATACCTTGACCATCGCAGAGCTTTTTAGTAAGCTCAAGGCCTCAGAGGTCGATATTCAGTTGAGATCAAATCTCATTGATTCTAGCTCAAAGACTTTGGTGCTTGCGACACCGTCGGCTGATCCTAATGCCATGAGTTGTACTGCCTTTTCCTTGATGTCTATCTCCGAGGAACAACTTGATACTCTAGGAGGTGATGATATGTGCTTGTTTAACAACCGGGTGCGATGTGTCTATGAAAAGCGAATGCTTATGAGACACGGCACAAAATCCAGATGCTTTGAGTGTGGTGACCCAGGTCATTTCATTGCCGACTGCCCCAAGCAGAAGAATTACAAGAAGGGCACCGGCGGCAACTCCTACAACTCCGACAAGTATGAAAACTCCACAAAGGGCAAGCCCAAGACAAGATTTTTTCGAAAGGCTCTGAAGGATTACAGGCATGAGAACAAGAAGCGAGAGAAGACCTTCTTCGCCGAGATGGAGAAAAGATACTCCAAGAGATCCTCGTCTTCCTCCTCGTCTTCAAGTTCAAGTGATGAAGATATCATGATCAGGAAGGGGAAGGACAGGGACAATCCGGCGGGCCTCTGTTTCATGGCCTTCGGGGACAAGCCGAAGAGACGCTCACGTGACAGCCGAAGACCTCCCGAGAGCTTCTGCTCAATAGCTCTTGGGGAGAAGAAAGAAAAGGACTCCTCCGATGACTCCGACGACTACGACGATGAGAAGGCATCTTCCTATGAACAAGAAGTTGTTAATTTACTAGAACAGAATAGTTAGGAGTTGAAGTATCGGGAGAAAATGCTTAGAGGGGCTAAGAATAGGATAGATGAGCTTGAGAGTGAGCTTGCCACAGCGAATGGCAAGATTGAGAGTTTGTCTTCTTCCCCTTGCTTTGGTGATAATGGTGAGTGTCCTAACTGTGAGGTGCTGTTGTGTGACCTGACGACTCTTAAGTCCAGGTACACAGAGATAGTAGATGAGAGAGATGCATTGGCCACTGAACTTGAGAGGGCTCAGCAGGAGCTGAAAGATGCTCATGTCACTGTCGTCGCATCTTTTGTAGACTGCCCATCCCATTTAGATAGTATAGCCGAGCTGAGAGCCAAGAGTGATGAGCAGTTGAGCGAGTTAGCTGGAGTGAGAGCTGAGTTGGTGCAGACTAAGGTAGAGCTTGAGACCTTGTAAGTTCCATCCACTGTTTGTGAGAACTGCTTATCCATTAGAATGGAGTTGATCAAGCTAAAAGCTGAGAAGTCTGTTGAAGTTGATAAAGAGTGTGAGATCTGCTTATCTCAGGTGGAGGTGTTAGCTTCTTTGAGAGAGGAGCTAGCTGATGTTCAGAACGAGAACATTTACCTCCATTCAATCCTGAGTTGGATCCGTGCTAAAGAGCCACAACTTGGCATGATGATCCAACAGTTCAAGAGACAGGATGGGTTTCGGGTAGGTTACACATATACCAAGGCTGATTTTGAGAGTGCCATTAGCCGTGCAGTGGAGTGGAGTAAGATGACTCCCAAACAGAGATATCACAAGACTCACTGTACTGAGTCCTTTAAGGATAGTCAGCCCAAGGATGGAGTGTTCCAAGAACAACCTAAAGCCCCACCTAAGAAGCAAGTATGGGTTCCAAAGCGTAAAACTCTCCACACTTCACTTGATTCCTTACCTGGACCCTCTCACACCAAAGATGCTACACCCAAAACCACCAAGCCTAAGAACCCTAAGCCACAACAACATCCCAAGAAGCCTACCTATCATTGTGAGTTTTGTCAGAGAGACGGGCATCTCGAGGAGTTTTGCTTCAGGAGGAAGCGGGTTGAGCGAGCAGAGAGAGCTTGAGGTGGGCAGGAGCAGTTCTACCAGCAGGGTGGTAGACAAAGAGTTCCTCGATGTAGAGAGAGGCTAGAGGCCAGGCCACATCGTGTAGGTGGTGGTAGAGGAGACGGTTTTCATGACCGTGCTCCGGAGGGTGGTTTCCGTTCCGACAGAGTTCCAGATTGTTATGGATACGACTTTGGACCTCGTGACCATGATTTAGGCAGAACAGAGGACCGCGCTTTGAGCCGTGTTTTGGTCCAGACTCATATGATTCCTTCTGTTTTCCTACATTTGAGCAGATGGCTCGACACTGGTTTAACACTTTTGCCAAACCAGGTGTTGGACCGTTTGTTCCCACTCATGATTATTGATCTTGATTTGGGAGTTGTGTATCCTTTGGGGATATTTGAGTCAGCTTTTCATTAGTATCAGTTTTTTCCTTCTTCTTTATTTTTAATTGAGTTTTTTGTGTGCGTTCATATCATGCATAATCATCAATCACATTTTAAGCCTGCTTCTGTTATATGATTAATCCGCTTTACTTTCTCTAGCTAGTATATGTTTTTGATTACCTGTTGATGATCATGTTCTGGTTCAGTTCACATGATATATCTGATATTTGTCATATGCATGGCTTTTATGCTTTAAAATTGAAAAATGATCACCATTGATTCTGGTAACTAGCATGTGTAGGCTTAATGCTTTCGCTATCTTTTACATGTCTGGTTGCTAGATCCTTACTTAGATGCAGATATGCAACTTGGACATCTATATGCTTTAAATATAGATTTTTATGATTATTAGAAAAGATCCAGGTGGGTTTGCTTTGTCGCATTGCATTGTTCTGGACTGCTTACCATAGCATTTTGGTATGAACTAGGACGGTGTAATGTATGCCAAGACCAATGTCTTAAGCTTCTGATGGTCCAGTTCTGGCCTAGGCTTGACTTGGTCGGTTAGCATAAGGTTTGACATGCAAATAAACCCTGGCAGAAATGAAAAAATAAAAGGAAAAAGAAAAAGTCTAAAAAATTTAAAAATATGAAAAGTTTGCTAAAGCATTTTGTGTTGGACAATGCTTATCTTGGTAGATATCAGTTAGCTTTTGCATCTCATGCTTTACTTTGCTTGTCAACTAGAAAATGTGGTGATGCTTTTATTTTGCAAAAATCGAAAAATGTGAGCTAATGACTTTCTTAAGATATCATCTATTGCACTGATCATGTCATGTATCTTAGACAGTATATCTTTTGCTATACCTGTTAGATGTTGTAATTGCAGTTAATCATATCTAAGAAGCATGCTTTTCACACTCCACCTGCACCCCATCTGCATTCATAGCATATTTTGAGGGGGAGCTGCATTTCAATGGGATTTTGTGTCTATGTCTCTTTAGAGTGCATTTAGTCTCACTTGATGAGTCCAATTGTCAACAAGGGGGAGAAATTTTGGAGTACATTTTTTAGCTTTCTCTGGGATTTATTTCAGGGGGAGTTCCTTGTTGGTAATTCTGATATTGCACTTGTTTTTAAGTCTTTATTTTTGGTTAACCATAATGACCATTTTTCTTGCCTCTGTTTGGCTTTTGGTCATTAGGGCTAAACTTTTATTTTCTTTCTTCTATTTTCTTTTGTCTTTGTTTTTCTGTTTCCACATGTTTTGCAGGTTCTGGAGATGACCTGAAATGGGTGTTGACAATGCACTCATCAAGGGGGAGATTGAGAAACCATGTTGAAGAATATGGTTTTGATATTCCAGATGTGATGAGTGATTATCAACGGAAGTCAAAGGAAGGGAGATGTGAAGACCTGGCGAGTCTGAGGCGCATGTGACTCAGGTATACGGGCAGTGAGCGACGGCCGGGCAGAGGAGCCACGGAGTCGGGCTGGCCCAATCTGGGTACATGGCTAGGAGCGGCAGAGGATCCACCAGTCTGTTGACTGGGTTTGACTCGGGTACACGGGCGGCGAGCGATTGCCGGGCTGAGGAAGCTGCGGGGTCGGGTCGGCCCAATCTGGGTACCCGGTGCAAAGACGGTGGATGCTTTGTCAGTTTCAGCGTAAAACTGACAATATATGTTTAATTCGTTTTTAGGTTATTAATATTTAGTTTTTAAGTTTAGAATATTTTTATTTGAGTCAGGTGATTTTTCTAAGAATATTTTGGTAATTTTCGGAATTTATTTTAGAGTCAGTTTAATTTTATCCGAGGGTAAATTAGTCTTTTCATGTATTAGGATTTGCCTATAAATAGGCCCCTATCCCCCAGGGATAGACGACTGTTTCTAATAGATCAATCTACAGTCCATTTTCATTTTCCACCGAAAATATTTTGATCTGCAAATTTTATTGACGTCTATTCTTCTCCGGGAAATATCTGTTTAATCTGCTTATATAAAAAGTAAAGAAAAGTTTATTAGTCATAGTAATATTTTTAATTCTAGTCTTTACCTGAAATATTTTAGGTTTATTTCAGAATTAATTTTTGAATGACCCATGTTTTATTTATTTGGTTAGGATTTTATTTTTAGACTGCAATATAAATATTTCGTGGTATATCTAGTTATTCTGTCATTTTTAGTCTAGACAACTTTAATTCCAGTAATTTGCTTTGTTATTATTATTTGTCTGGTTAAGGTCATTCGAGTGTTGGGATTAGGATATAGTTTAGTAAGAAATTTTTAGGCGCCCATTCACCCCCCCTCTGGTCGCTACTTTTGGTCCTACATGTGGTATCAGAGCGAGGTTAGGTTTTTCTAATATCTTAACTGATTCTAAACCTAGGTAGTGACATTGACGTCTTCTGGTAAAATCCCGTCCCTAGAAGCTTTTGGCTACACTTATTGAAAGACTCGCATGCGAGCATACCTTATGAGCCAGAGCTCGGACATATGAGAGATTTGTGTTCATCCTAATTTCACAATAACGACTATTGCTGCTGATACTAATGAAAATGTAGTTACCCAGCATCAAAATAATAGTAAGGCGGTGAGTATTTTATTTTCTGGTCTAGGTCCTAGTGAGTTTGAGCGTGTTAGCCATCTCACCACTGCTCGAGAGATCTGAGCTACCCTCCAGGCACATCATGAGGGGACAGCTCAGATCAAGGCTAGACTCTACCAGACCTACCGGCGTGAGTATGAAAATTTCTCACAGAAGCCGGGTGAGACTATTGAAGCCTTGTTTGGTTGTTTTCAATCGACTATTAACAAGCTTCGCGTTAACAAGGCCGAGCGTTATCAGCTGGTCTCGGATCATGAACAGGCGCTTAAGGTACTCCATACCTTGGACTCTAAGATCCAGGAGATCAAGGTTTCTTCTATTGTTGAGAATGCGTCCTATGATACCTTGACCATCGCAGAGCTTTTTAGTAAGCTCAAGGCCTCAGAGGTCGATATTCAGTTGAGATCAAATCTCATTGATTCTAGCTCAAAGACTTTGGTGCTTGCGACACCGTCGGCTGATCCTAATGCCATGAGTTGTACTTGCCTTTTCCTTGATGTCTATCTCCGAGGAACAACTTGATACTCTAGGAGGTGATGATATGTGCTTGTTTAACAACCGGGTGCGATGTGTCTATGAAAAGCGAATGCTTATGAGACACGGCACAAAATCCAGATGCTTTGAGTGTGGTGACCCAGGTCATTTCATTGCCGACTGCCCCAAGCAGAAGAATTACAAGAAGGGCACCGGCGGCAACTCCTACAACTCCGACAAGTATGAAAACTCCACAAAGGGCAAGCCCAAGACAAGATTTTTTCGAAAGGCTCTGAAGGATTACAGGCATGAGAACAAGAAGCGAGAGAAGACCTTCTTCGCCGAGATGGAGAAAAGATACTCCAAGAGATCCTCGTCTTCCTCCTCGTCTTCAAGTTCAAGTGATGAAGATATCATGATCAGGAAGGGGAAGGACAGGGACAATCCGGCGGGCCTCTGTTTCATGGCCTTCGGGGACAAGCCGAAGAGACGCTCACGTGACAGCCGAAGACCTCCCGAGAGCTTCTGCTCAATAGCTCTTGGGGAGAAGAAAGAAAAGGACTCCTCCGATGACTCCGACGACTACGACGATGAGAAGGCATCTTCCTATGAACAAGAAGTTGTTAATTTACTAGAACAGAATAGTTAGGAGTTGAAGTATCGGGAGAAAATGCTTAGAGGGGCTAAGAAGAGGATAGATGAGCTTGAGAGTGAGCTTGCCACAGCGAATGGCAAGATTGAGAGTTTGTCTTCTTCCCCTTGCTTTGGTGATAATGGTGAGTGTCCTAACTGTGAGGTGCTGTTGTGTGACCTGACGACTCTTAAGTCCAGGTACACAGAGATAGTAGATGAGAGAGATGCATTGGCCACTGAACTTGAGAGGGCTCAGCAGGAGCTAAAAGATGCTCATGTCACTGTCGTCGCATCTTTTGTAGACTGCCCATCCCATTTAGATAGTATAGCCGAGCTGAGAGCCAAGAGTGATGAGCAGTTGAGCGAGTTAGCTGGAGTGAGAGCTGAGTTGGTGCAGACTAAGGTAGAGCTTGAGACCTTGTAAGTTCCATCCACTGTTTGTGAGAACTGCTTATCCATTAGAATGGAGTTGATCAAGCTAAAAGCTGAGAAGTCTGTTGAAGTTGATAAAGAGTGTGAGATCTGCTTATCTCAGGTGGAGGTGTTAGCTTCTTTGAGAGAGGAGCTAGCTGATGTTCAGAACGAGAACATTTACCTCCATTCAATCCTGAGTTGGATCCGTGCTAAAGAGCCACAACTTGGCATGATGATCCAACAGTTCAAGAGACAGGATGGGTTTCGGGTAGGTTACACATATACCAAGGCTGATTTTGAGAGTGCCATTAGCCGTGCAGTGGAGTGGAGTAATATGACTCCCAAACAGAGATATCACAAGACTCACTGTACTGAGTCCTTTAAGGATAGTCAGCCCAAGGATGGAGTGTTCCAAGAACAACCTAAAGCCCCACCTAAGAAGCAAATATGGGTTCCAAAGCGTAAAACTCTCCACACTTCACTTGATTCCTTACATGGACCCTCTCACACCAAAGATGCTACACCCAAAACCACCAAGCCTAAGAACCCTAAGCCACAACAACATCCCAAGAAGCCTACCTATCATTGTGAGTTTTGTCAGAGAGACGGGCATCTCGAGGAGTTTTGCTTCAGGAGGAAGCGGGTTGAGCGAGCAGAGAGAGCTTGAGGTGGGCAGGAGCAGTTCTACCAGCAGGGTGGTAGACAGAGAGTTCCTCGATGTAGAGAGAGGCTAGAGGCCAGGCCACATCGTGTAGGTGGTGGTAGAGGAGACGGTTTTCATGACCGTGCTCCGGAGGGTGGTTTCCGTTCCGACAGAGTTCCAGATTGTTATGGATACGACTTTGGACCTCGTGACCATGATTTTAGGCAGAACAGAGGACCGCGCTTTGAGCCGTGTTTTGGTCCAGACTCATATGATTCCTTCTGTTTTCCTACATTTGAGCAGATGGCTCGACACTGGTTTAACACTTTTGCCAAACCTGGTGTTGGACCGTTTGTTCCCACTCATGATTATTGATCTTGATTTGGGAGTTGTGTATCCTTTGGGGATATTTTGAGTCAGCTTTTCATTAGTATCAGTTTTTTCCTTCTTCTTTATTTTTTAATTGAGTTTTTTGTGTGCGTTCATATCATGCATAATCATCAATCACATTTTAAGCCTGCTTTTGTTATATGATTAATCCGCTTTACTTTCTCTAGCTAGTATATGTTTTTGATTACCTGTTGATGATCATGTTCTGGTTCAGTTCACATGATATATCTGATATTTGTCATATGCATGGCTTTTATGCTTTAAAATTGAAAAATGATCACCATTGATTCTGGTAACTAGCATGTGTAGGCTTAATGCTTTCGCTATCTTTTACATGTCTGGTTGCTAGATCCTTACTTAGATGCAGATATGCAACTTGGACATCTATATGCTTTAAATATGGATTTTTATGATTATTAGAAAAGATCCAGGTGGGTTTGCTTTGTCGCATTGCATTGTTCTGGACTGCTTACCATAGCATTTTGGTATGAACTAGGACGGTGTAATGTATGCCAAGACCAATGTCTTAAGCTTCTGATGGTCCAGTTCTGGCCTAGGCTTGACTTGGTCGGTTAGCATAAGGTTTGACATGCAAATAAACCCTGGCAGAAATGAAAAAATAAAAGGAAAAAGAAAAAGTCTAAAAAATTTAAAAATATGAAAAGTTTGCTAAAGCATTTTGTGTTGGACAATGCTTATCTTGGTAGATATCAGTTAGCTTTTGCATCTCATGCTTTACTTTGCTTGTCAACTAGAAAATGTGGTGATGCTTTTATTTTGCAAAAATCGAAAAATGTGAGCTAATGACTTTCTTAAGATATCATCTATTGCACTGATCATGTCATGTATCTTAGACAGTATATCTTTTGCTATACCTGTTAGATGTTGTAATTGCAGTTAATCATATCTAAGAAGCATGCTTTTCACACTCCACCTGCACCCCATCTGCATTCATAGCATATTTTGAGGGGGAGCTGCATTTCAATGGGATTTTGTGTCTATGTCTCTTTAGAGTGCATTTAGTCTCACTTGATGAGTCCAATTGTCAACAAGGGGGAGAAATTTTGGAGTACATTTTTTAGCTTTCTCTGGGATTTATTTCAGGGGGAGTTCCTTGTTGGTAATTCTGATATTGCACTTGTTTTTAAGTCTTTATTTTTGGTTAACCATAATGACCATTTTTCTTGCCTCTGTTTGGCTTTTGGTCATTAGGGCTAAACTTTTATTTTCTTTCTTCTATTTTCTTTTGTCTTGTTTTTCTGTTTCCACATGTTTTGCAGGTTCTGGAGATGACCTGAAATGGGTGTTGACAATGCACTCATCAAGGGGGAGATTGAGAAACCATGTTGAAGAATATGGTTTTGATATTCCAGATGTGATGAGTGATTATCAACGGAAGTCAAAGGAAGGGAGATGTGAAGACCTGGCGAGTCTGAGGCGCATGTGACTCAGGTATAACGGGCAGTGAGCGACGGCCGGGCAGAGGAGCCACGGAGTCGGGCTGGCCCAATCTGGGTACATGGCTAGGAGCGGCAGAGGATCCACCAGTCTGTTGACTGGGTTTGACTCAGGTACACGGGCGGCGAGCGATTGCCGGGATGAGGAAGCTGCGGGGTCGGGTCGGCCCAATCTGGGTACCCGGTGCATAGACGGTGGACGCTTTGTCAGTTTCAGCGTAAAACTGACAATCTATGTTTAATTCGTTTTTAGGTTATTAATATTTAGTTTTAAGTTTAGAATATTTTTATTTGAGTCAGGTGATTTTTCTAAGAATATTTTGGTAATTTTCAGAATTTATTTTAGAGTCAGTTTAATTTTACCCGAGGGTAAATTAGTCTTTTCATGTATTAGGATTTGCCTATAAATAGGCCCCTATCCCCCTGGGATAGACGACTGTTTCTAATAGATCAATCTACAGTCCATTTTCATTTTCCACCGAAAATATTTTGATCTGCAAATATTATTGACGTCTATTCTTCTCCGGGAAATTTGTTTTCGGTGGTTGTTTTTTTCCTAGCGTTTTCATCTTCTCCATAGTGGGCGGCCACGTCATCAGCGCATACAACAACATCGGCAGGAGGTGGGGCTCGGCAAAACTCCACGTGGCCCGAGGTCACAGTGGCACGGCATTCCCTCACGTTAACGCATCGGGCGGAAGCAACATTGAATTTTCTGCAGCACATGCATGTTCTTCGGTGCAACCATTCAACGCAGAGTGCATGGGCTTCTAAGTGCTTGTGCCTGCAGGAAGAGCACGCATGCGCCGTCGGCTCACCATGACGAGGTGTGCAGCAGTAGCGCGCAGCGACGCTGGCAGGCTCCAGCACGACAAAAACGATTAGCACGTTTTCCAGTAGCTCTTCGGGTCCCACAACAATTTCGGCCGGCGTGCGGAAGCCGTGCCTTGGCGTCCCTGCATGCAAGCTTTTCTTCACACGGCCGGATGAAGTGCACACGGCGGAAAGCTTTCGGCGACGTCGCAGGTAAGTTTTCTAATCTCCTATTTTTTAGTAGATCATTTTTAGAGATAATCATCTATTAATTAATTAGCAGAAAATTCGTTTAGAAATTTCGTGTTAATTTAATCTGCTAAACTGTTTTTTAGAAATCACATATTTTTATTTATATCTATTTAATCTGCTTATATAAAAAGTAAAGAAAAGTTTATTAGTCGCAGTAATATTTTTAATTCTAGTCTTTACCTGAAATATTTTAGGTTTATTTCTGAATTAATTTTTGAATGACCCATGTTTTATTTATTTGGTTAGGATTTTATTTCTAGACTGCAATATAAATATTTCATGATATATCTAGTTATTCTGTCATTTTTAGTCTAGACAACTTTAATTCTAGTAATTTGCTTTGTTATTATTATTTGTCTGGTTAAGGTCATTCCGGTGTTGGGATTAGGATATAGTTTAGCAAGAAATTTTTAGGCACCCATTCACCCCCCCTCTGGTCACTACTTTCGGTGCTACAACTGGCCGCCTTGCAGCACTTAGCAGATTTGTAGCAAGGTCTGCAGAACGAAGCCTCCCCATATTCAAATCATTAAAAGTATCTGAAGATTTTGCATGGACACCGGAGTGCCAAAAGAGTTTTGATGATATCAAAAATTATCTCAGCAACCTCGCTACACTCACTGTGCCCGTTGCAGACGAAACCCTACTCCTTTACCTCGCAGCTACTGGCTCCGCTGTTAGTGCAGTCCTTGTGAGAGAAGTTGATTTCAAAGGGAAGTTTGTGAAAAATCCAGTTTATTTTGTTTTCGAAGCCTTATCTGGAGCAAAAACAAGATATTCTAAGCTTGAGAAGTTCACTTATGTTGTGATAATGGCTTCGAGGAAATTACGACATTATTTTCTAGGACATAATGTAATTGTACCAACTTCATATCCTTTGGGAGATATGCTCCGAAGCAAAGATTATATGGGAAGAATTGGAAAATGGGCCGTCGAGCTAGCACCCTTCGGCATCTCCTTCGTAGCAAGGACAGCAACCAAGTTGCAAGTGGTGGCATATTTCATGGTAGAATGGACTCCGTCTGCAATATGTGCTCCAGAGAAATCAAACGAAGGAATTTGGACCATATACTCCGATGGAGCTTTTCAAGTGTCTCGAGGAGGTATTGGAGCAGTAATAATTTCGCCTTCAGGGCAAATATAGATGTACTTCGCAAAGCTCAACGTTAAGTCCAACAATAATATAGCGGAGTACGAAGGAATTTTTTTAGGACTCCGAAAAGCGCGTGCTCTGGGTGCTACAAGATTTGTTATCAAAACAAATTCTCAAATTGTAGCAGGGCACGTTGACAAAAGTTTTCAAGTCCGACATCCGCAGCTTGCAAAATATTTGGAAGAGATCAGTAAGATTGAAGCAGCATTCAAATGGATTTCCATCCGAAGTATACCAAGAGCTGAAAATGTACAAGCTGATACCTTAGCAAAAGTTGCCGCCGGAGCATTAGATATTCCAGAAGGAGCCTTTTATGAAGAACTTACTTCACCTTCGGTGCCACAAATTCCTCCTACGGAGGTCCTTTGCATTCCGAGCACTGACTGGCGGAGTTCAATGATGGAATTATTGCAAGGTGAAGCAACTTTACCTGAAGGACCACAACTTTCAAGGTTAAAGCTAAGAGTTCGGAATTATCATGTCATCAACGGTATTCTCTACAAGTCCGGAGTATGTTCCCCTTACTCCGATGTATTTCTCAAGCTGAAGGTAATGAGATACTTCGAGAAATTCATGAAGGCCTTTGTGGTAGCCATCTGCCCCCCTGAGCTTTAGCAAGAAAAACACTTCGCTAGGGTCTTTATTGGCCTACAATAGTAGCTGATGCGGAGAGTTTAGTCCACACTTGCTAGGGTGTCAATGGATGGGAAGATGAAGTCATCATCCGCCAACGACTCTCTTAGTCATTGCTCCGGTTTGGCCTATGGCCAGATGGGGCATGGATCTCATTGGTCCTTTCCTAGTAGCAAAAGGAAATCTAAAATTCGAATTGGTAACAGGTGAATATTATTCTAAGTGGGTCGAAGAAGAACCCCTCACAGCTATCACTTCGAATAATGTACAAAAATTCTTTTGGAAGAATGTTATATGCAGGTTCGGAGTGCCTCGATAGCTCACAGTCGATAATGGGACACAGTTTGATGCGGAGCTCTTCAAGAAGTTTTGCGAAGACCTTGTCATACACATATGTTTTGCAGCTGTGCATCATCCTCAATCCAACAGAGCTATCGAAAGGGCTAATGGTAATATTTTATCAGGGCTGAATCGAAGAATAGTATGATTAGCAAAAGGGTTGTGGACTGAAGAACTCCCAAAGATTTTATGGTCCATTCGGACCACTCAAACGAGGTCCACAAGTTTTACTCCTTTTAGATTATTATTCGGAGATGAAGTTATGACACGGACGGAGCTCGGAGGAGGATCTCTTCGCACCACCGAACCTGAAATAGAAGGAGAAAGGCAAGCTTCGCTAGATTTAACAGAAGAAATAACGCTTCGGGCTATTGATAATTTATTGAAATATCAACATCAAACGAAGACTTGGTATGACCCAAAGGTTAAGCTTAATGAACTTAAACCAGGTCATCTAGTTTTGCGAACCATCATAGCACCAGGGAAATTAGGAAATAAGTGGGAAGGTCCATACATCATTCTACGTTCAGGACGCCCTGGTTCTTTTAAGCGAGCTAATTTAGAAGGCGAAGAGTTAAAGCATGCCTGGCATGCGGAGCACCTAAAGTGATATTTTGCATAGGGGCTCCTTGTAATAATCTATAAACACCTTCTGAATAAATAAAGCTCATGGTTCAGATAATGCCTACCTCTCAAACACTTCATACTTCTAGTGGACGCACTAGAGGAATGAAGTTGACTATGAGGAAAGTGTCATTCATTTGAACCAAATTTATGGACTTTGAACCACTGGTTCGAAGCTTCCGATGAGGTGGGAAAGTCACAAAAAATGGATTCCAAGCCACCGGCTTGAAAGCATCCGTAAAAAGAGTCCAAGGAGACCAAATGATGCGGATTCCAGGCTCCGGCTTGAAAGCATCCGTAAAAAGAGTCCAAGGAGACCACTATGCGAATTCCAAACCACTGGTTTGATAGCATTCTCAAAAAGAGCCGAAGGAGGCCAAACAAAACAGACTTCGAGCTAATAGCTTAAAACATTTGTAAAAAGAGTCCAAAGTGACCAATTTTATCAGATGTTAAGGTATCCGAAAAAAGAGTCCGAAGTGACTACATTCAAACAAAAAGGTACTAAGTTACTAGTTTTTAGACTCTGAGTTATTAGAGTCGAAGACATTTTTGAGATCTTAGTCAATCTCTAAGTTGATAAGGGCTCTGAGCCTCCAAAATTGTACTACTAACTAATGTTATTTTCGTTGTGCATAACCACTTTCGACCAAATTTTGAAGTTGCTCACACTCAAAGAGGGGCTAGGAAGTAGGGAGACAATTTTGAACCTTTAATCTTTATCATTCAAACAGATTACATTACATCATGAAAAGTCTGTATCTATACCAAGAAGGAAAATAAGACCTCTTCGATTCCTCGAGCTACCGCTAAAACTAGAACGACTTGTTCTGGAGCTAGGAGTTTTAATAACTTTACATTTAACCATTTTCCCTCCTTTAGAAGCTCGGAAATCCTTCTATTCCTGCTAAAGTTCAGCCTAGGTTCGAAGTCGCTCGGGGCTTCTTTCCCAACTTCGAAGTTGTTCAGAACACTTCTTTACTTGTTCTTCAGCAATATTTTCTTCTTCGACCATTCAATGTCTTTAGAAGATGAAGCTTCTAAGTTAACTTCTTTTCCCTCTTTTTAATATAAGATAATATATCTTTGCATATTTCGGGCATAATTACACTGGAGCTTTCTCGAGGATTTGAAAATCGAGGGCGTTTGTGAGGTCTTAGAGCTTCGAAGGTAGCCCATAGCAGGTGAAGCTCTTCGTTAACCTCTAGCACTTCGAGATCATCCAAAAAAGGTCGGAAAGCCTAAAAAAATTTCCAAATAAGTCTTTTCATTCATAAAGGATAAAAACATAAATTTTTACATAATCGGGGCCCTAAGGAGAACTAGACCTTCGGGTCCAGTGGGGGCTGACTGCTCGAAGCTTGCGACTGCGCTTGCTTCTGGCGAAGTCCTTCATCAATCCAGGCTTTGATCGCTGATCGGCCTTCAGCTCTCCAACATGATTGGAAGGCTTCCCAAGCTGCAGCCACATCGGTGGAAGGGGCTAAGAGCCGGTCATCGTCGAAGATAATAGGAGTCGCCTCTGAGTATGGTGCTACTGATAGCCCTAAATCCTCGTAGTAGCGAAGAACTCTGAGAGAAGCTACTTGGCCAGAGATTTCTCCATACCGAATACCCACCGTCTTTGTTGGGGGAAAATATCTCATCTTCGGGGTTATTGCCGAAGCAACATAAAGGCAGACAGCAGATTCGAAGGTTCCCAGACGATTATCTTCGAAGATACCCGGAACCAAGTTCGAAGTACGAAGATAGGCATTGGTTCGGAGTACATCTTCGAACTAAGGCCCTCCAAGATCTTTTCTGCCAGCTAAGATGGAAGACTTATCTTCTTTCTCATTAGATTAGTCTTTTACCATTTCAGCCCTATTAATGAAACCGAATAGTTTCCACTATGTCGGTTGTAATAGAGGGGTAAATAGGTCTTTTCCTTAATGTTTGGGCCTATAAATACCCCCCCATTTCACCCTGTAATAGGGACCGAATACAAGTTATTCAATACACACATTCGAACTATTCTAAGTTATTATCCTTTCGGAGGCTTAGAACAGTTTGCTTCACAAACATTTCGTTTGTTAGTTTCTCTTCTACAGAAACCTGTTAGCGTAATCTTTTACGCCAACAGTCTTCATAGTCTTCGCCGCTGCTTAGAACATCTTTAGTCTTCACAGCAGAGGGATGTCACCAAATGAAGGTAAAGTCCCAGAAGTGCCGAAGTACTCCAAGATGCCCCGAAGGTTGTCCATGGTCTCTAAGGCTACCTTCTCACACTTCACCTTGTCTTCAAACAAAATATCCTTTGACGAAGATAGCTCGTCTACCAAAGAAGATAGCCTAGCTGCCTCCGTAACCAAGGAGTTCTTCTGTCAAAGTAAATTATTGGCCTCCTCCATCAACTTTGCTTGCTCCTCTCGGAGCTTGATCAGCTCGGCCCCTGCGGTCGCTTGCTCCATCCGCAGTTTTTCCACTTCAGCCCGAAGCACTATTTGTTCAGCTTCGAGTTTCCGATTGGCAACCTTCAAACCAAGTATGGCTTTCCTTTATGTGGCTACCATTTCATCCAAGCCGGAGGTCCGAATCTCGGAGCTGACAAGACTCCCCTGGAGGGCCGTTATCTTCTATTTGAGACGGTTACACTCTCGCTCATTTGATACAGCCGCAGCTCGGGCCAAGACTATTTGCTGCGAAGGAAGAAAAGAGCGATGTAAGTAAACTATTTACATGTTTAAACTAACTTTGTTATTGCAGATACTTTGTACCTGGTAGGCTGCCCGCTTCAAGGCCGCATCAAACTCAGACCCCTCAGCTTCCCCAAGGATAGCTACCAAGTAGGTCTCCCCAACTTCGCGATTAGCTTGAGCCTGAGGCTCGAGCAAAGTCCGAAGGCTAGTCCTTCGCTCCAGAAAAGGAGCTAGGAGGGGGAGCCTTGACAACGCTCTTTGATCATCTTCATTCGGAGAAGGGCCAGAGCGCAGCGCCGCATCACCGGAGCCCTCTATGGATTGGCCCCCTTCCATAGACCGGCCTCCTTCGGTAGACTCTGACGAGGTTAATCCAGAAGTCAGAGCAGGCAAAGGACCCCCTTTTCCTTTACCTTTTCTAGGCCCCATTCTCATGGTCTCCTCCGGAATTGACTTCGGAGATATTGAAGCTTCAGGCGCAGTCTGCGTGGCAGGGGTCATCTCCATTGGGGCTGATCCTGTAAAATCAAAGGTATTATATTGTATAAACTCTGTAGAAAACAAAAAGAAGGAAAAAGCACTCTACTAAGTTATACCTTCGACATTCTGTCACCGGATGAGTACAGGACTGCTCGTAGGCTTGAATGCCTCTTCAAAGTTCTCTTCGGATTCGGAGTTAGAGACCGAAGGATTAGCTGAAGAAATCTCTCCAAGAATAGTAGTTATCACATCGTTCGGAACTGAGGCTTGATCATTTGTCGCCCCGACTCTGCCTTCTTCCGTGGTAGGGACCTCTTGGATAGGCGGCACTTTCGAAGTCTCTGCCTGCTTGAGGTTATCTTTCATGGTAGGCACGACCGCAGTGTAGCCCTCGGCAGGATCTTCGAACTCCGTGTGCGCCCCTTCATCCTCTGTAACAAGGGCTTTGAAGTCCTTTTGTATTTCTATGTGTTCTTCATCTTCAGATGACTCCAAAGACGAAGTAGGGGACTTGGAAGGGGCCACAAACTTTGGCTTTCAGGCCATCTTCTTCACAGGTGTTTTAGCCAGCACTGAAGTCCCGGCTTCAGCTTTCCTCTTCTTAGGACCTATTTCAGATGTACTCCAGTCTAGAAGAGAAGGAGCGTCAACTCTGAGTACACTCCATACTCGGTTGAACCGCTCCCAACGGCCCAATAGTTTCACTCTCCATTCCTTCTCAGCGAAAAGTAGGGGCTCCGAGGATCTTTTTCGAAGCCCGTACGACTTGCTCCGAAGTCAGGGTAGCGCGTGGAGCTGAAAGATAAGATTTATTTAAGTCATATCATTTTTATGAAATTATTGCATATAAAACATTTAACAATTTCCGAAGTTACCTGCAGAGTTCGAAGAGATCTCTTGAAGTCCACCCTCTGGATTCTCTTCGAAATTAATGGGCCAATTGGCCATCAGAGGATGAATCTGGAGCCAGATGAACTCCTCCGCTAAGTCCCGCATGCTCATGCGGTGACTTATCGTTTGCAGCAGATTGAGACGAGCTTCAAGCTGGCCCGGGTCCGGATAAACTTTGGCTTCCCTTCGGAAATATATGTCTTTCAGAGGCCCAGCCAAAGCACTGTCTGCTCCCACTTCGGCGTAGAACCAGTGAAGAATCCAGTCCATGTACCATCTGGCATTGATGGCCTTCACCGGAATCCGAGTCTGGAATTCATCCCAGATCCAGAAGTTGATACTGCCAAACGCGATTACCATTTTCTCTCCTCCGGAGCCCTGGTAAGTCTTTGGCTTGCAGGAGGCCTTGTGAAGTGTTGCGAAGATTTCTGCCCTTCCTTCGCAACCTTCGGCTCGCATTGCCCATTCGAAGATTGCGAGGTGCGCTATGGCATTCGGGGAGAGTTGAGGAAGGGTGACGTGGAAAAGTTCCAACACCTCGGACAAGAAATCTACTGCAGGAAGCCCAACCCAGCTTCGAATACAACTACCTCTCCAGGCCGACGCGAGGGGATTGCTTCCTAGCCGGGCTGACGAATCTTAATTCTCGGGCTAATCTTCCCCGCAATCACTGCCTCGATGGTCTTCTTCTTGCAGGTCGACGGCCCCAAGCTATAAGATTGATCCGGGTACTTGGAAGACACTAGGAGGAGGTCGTGGGGGCTGGCCTATTGGGGATTCCCCGTAGGCGCCGTCGCTGCTGCCACCGCCATGGCTTGCTGCCTAGCTGAGGTTTAAGATGCTACTGGAGCCTTGTGGCTAGTCTTCGCCATTGAATGGAGTGGGAGGTTTGAAGCTAGAGCTCGAGAAATCAGAAGGGGAATAATGCGAGAGCAATGAGTAAGGTGTCTCGAATGCTCTTTTGCCCCCTATTTATAGCCTATACTTACAAATTCTTACCATTCATACATGTCGTTTTATCTTCTGTACCATTAACATTTCCAAAAACGAAGCGACGTCGTAACTCCTTTTGAAGGAAAAGAGTAACGGCTATTTTTGTGAGTCTAACAGTCTTTTCAGCTTCACAAAAATTGCCTTCGGAGTTGCTTGCTAAAATCTCTGCATGGAAGTTGATTTGAAGTTTGTAAATTTCAGAATGCTTCCGAGGTTGGTATATTCTATTAAGCCCCTGAGTATGAACATGTTTCTTGCGTATACTGCTCTCCTAACTTTATAGATCATTCGAAGAAGCGTATTCGAGGGGCTACTGTTTGGGGAAAATACTTCATCCCCAGGGTCTCTACAGTTATAAGACAAAGACAATTTACTAAACCGAAGTTCAAGTATTAACTCCGGCCTCATGTATGATCAAGCTCGGAGAATCCATGCAGGCTTCTGTTCAGAGTATGAGTTTGAAGGTTAAGTCTTAAGAGAGCTTATCTTCCAGCGAGGATGGAAGACATATCTTCTTTCTAATTAGATTAGTCTTTTACCATTTTAACCCTATTAGGGGTACCAAATAGTTTCCACTATGTCGGTTGTAATTGAGGGGTAAAAAGGTCTCTTCCTTAAGATTTTTACCTATAAATACCTCCATTCTTACCATGTAATGGATATCGAATACTCAGCTATTCAATACACAACTTCGAACTACTTCGAGCTATTATCCAATTCGGAGGCTTGAAATAGTCCGTTCCACAAACTCTTCGTTTGTTAGTTCTTAATCTTCGAGAACCTATTAACGTAATCTTTTATACCAACAGAGTACTTATTCAGCTAGAGAATCACGCACACGCACACTCATACCTAGGAACCCTGAAGTAGGAGTGTGGAAAAGGAATGTCAGCACATCTCCTTCGACTACGGCTCTTAAGAAGCCGAAGGTGACATATCAGATGTTGTTGAACAAACACCAGAAAAAGGCCAAGGAAACATGCCCCTGCCTAGAAAGGCTAAGACAGCAAAGGGGCCAAAGCAGACGGAGGACGGCTTCAGACCACAGTGGCTGAACCCTCCGCATGGCAGCTCCGGACCACAGTGGCTGAACCCTCCACACAGTTGCTTCGGACCCCAATGGTCGAACCCTTCACACAGTGAGCTCAGACCTCAATGTTCGAACCCTCCACATGGCAAGTTCAGACCCCAATGGCTGAACTCAGCTCCGCTCTAGGTGAACCCCCCGGTGGGAGGCTTTGGACCACAATGGACAAACATATCTCTAGCCTAAGAGGACCTTTCGCTAATATGGTCTAAAATACCTTCAATGTGGACAAACCTCCCACCAGGCAATGAGTTCGGCCCACAGTGGGCGAAGCCGCTAGAGCCACCAATCCCGCCGCCATACAACTGGGCAGCAACCCCATGGGCTCCGTACACCTTGCCCTCCGAGTACCCTTCACAGTATAACATTACCTCTTGTTTTCCTTCGGAGTATTATAATTGCAGGGACAAACAAACACGGCGAAGGGAGACGTCTTCCACAGGCTGTCCGTAGTACCTCCAAATCGACTCATACAAGATGGAGCCAAGGGAGATGGACGTGAAGAGGCGAAGGAGAGGGAGTACGAAGCCATCACAGTGAAAGTAGGGTCTCAGGAAGTCCAAATCCCGAAGGTCCCCTCATCGAAGCCCGATAGAGGTAAGTCCCCTAGTCCAGCCGAGGCTAGTTCCGAAGCCTGGTCCGATCGGCTGAACGAGGTCCGTCCAACCAACTGGGTCCACGGCGAAGTGCCCACTCATTATAAAACACGCGAGGCTGACCTGGGTTGTACCCCTTTGGCCAAAAATCCTAGAAATAGGGTGGTGGCACTTGGTACCAAGCCACAACCATCTTGGGCACCTCTTGGCATGTCCAAATCACAGAAAAGGCATCTACAACGCCTACGGGAATAGGAGATGCGTGACATAAAGGCCGAGGATGAATGAGATGCCATCTTTGAGGAGATCCGCCCTCGGCCAGCTGCGAGACAGGTATGGAAGATCAAGCTAATTGAGATGACCAAGCCAGCTCCCGTTCCGAGCGACGACGACGACATGCTCGACAACGATTATAGGACTATCTTTGAAGGACCCGCACCTCAGGCAATGGACATCAACGCCTTCATGTTTTTTGCCGAGTTCAGCCTACCACAAGACAAGGACGGGGTCGCTTAGTTGAACCTCAGCCCACACCATGCTATTTTTGAGAAACCCAAGGATACGGCTCGCCACCTAAACCCTCTCTACGTCAGGGGTCACATTGACGGGAAGCCGATCTCTAGAATGTTTGTCGACGGTGGTGCCACTGTTAACCTAATGCCTTACTCTCTATTGAAGAAGCTTGGCAGGGGCGAGGAAGACTTAAAGAAAGCCAACCAAATGCTCAACGGCTTCAACGGAGTGAGTTCCGAGGCAAAAGGCGTACTCTCCATGGAGATAACAATAGGTAACAAGACATTGCCAACATCATTCTTCATGGTTGACGTGCACGGTAACTACAACGTGTTGCTCGGCCATGACTGGATTCACGTGAATTGTTGTATTCCTTCTACTTTGCAGCAATGCCTGATACAATGGGATGGTGATGAGGTAGAAGTAATACCAGCAGACACTTCGGCCCAGGTAGCATTGGCCGATGTGTCCATCGACGCCATCCACAACAAAGTAGAGTGTCTATCAGGTAGGGATCTTTCAGATTATCACTTCGTCAGCGTATCCGGGGGACATTTCGTACCCGTGTTTTTAAAGTCACCTGGTGTAGCACGACTATTTCTAAATTAGTAGTCATGTCTAGAAAAAGTAATCTTGATTGGCTAAAGTCTCGCGTAGAATGATATCGGTCTTCTAAATACGGTATTGCCGAGGTCATTGAAGATTTTAGCGAAGTAGAGAAATTAGGATAAGGTTTCGCATCGGCCGATCCTTTAGAAGAAGTTGACATAGGCAATGGTAGCATTCCAAGGCTGACCTTTGTAAACCAAAATTTGCAGGCTGATGAAAAGGTCGAAGTAATAAAATTGCTTCGGTCATTCATTGATTGTTTCTCATGGGAGTATATCGATATGCCCGGATTAAGCCACGAGCTCATGGAGCATCGGATACCTATTAAACCCAAGATTAGGCCTTATAAACAACCCCCTTGTCGCTTTAATTCGGTCGTCTATGACTGGGTTCAAGAGGAGATGGAGCGATCACTCATAGTAGAGCTTATTAGGCCATGCAGGTATGCTAAATGGGCCGCTAAAATTGTTCCTATAGAAAAGAAGGGGAGTGGCAAAATACGAGTTTGTATTGATTTTAGGGATCTGAACAAAGCCACTCTGAAAGATGAGTATCCCATGCCGATAGCCGACATGTTGATCAACGATGCTTTAGGACACAAGATACTAAGTTTTCTGGATGGCAACGCTGGTTATAAAAAAATTTTTATGGCCAAAGAGGATGTCTATAAGACATCCTTTCGATGCCCTGGTTTTGTCGGTTTGTTTAAGTGGGTAGTTATGACTTTTGGTTTATAGAATGTCGGCGCTACATATCAACGTGCTTTGAATTTGATCTTTCATGGCTTGCTAGCAGTTATGTTAGAAGTCTACATAGATATGTTGTAGTCAAATCGGACGCTATGGGAAACCACCTAGCCGATTTGAGAGTTTCTTTGGATAGGATGCACCAATATGGCTTAAAAATGAACCCACTCAAATGTGCTTTCGGCGTGCCGGCAGGAAAGTTCTTAGGATTCATGATTCATGAAAGAGGTATTGAAATTGACACTAAGAAGCTTGAAAAGATTAGAAACTTTGCAACACAGATATGCAAAAGAGATGTGCAAAAGTTGCTAGGCAAGATGAATTATTTGAGTCGCTTTATATCTAACTTGTCTAGCAAAATCGATGCTTTCGTCCCTATACTTCGGCTAAAGAATGAAGCCAAGTTCACTTGGGGGGAAAGTCAGCAAAGCGCCTTTGAGAAGATTATAGAGTGCTTGTCATCGCCACCCGTGGTGAGAGCACCAACAACCGGAATTCCATTTCGGTTGTACATCGCTGCAGAAGATAGCATGATAGCAGCCATGCTAACTCAGGAGGTGGAGGGGAAAGAATACATCATCACATTCTTTAGTCGCCACCTACTGGACGCTGAAACAAGGTACGTGTTCTTGGAGCATTTATGTTTATCACGTTATTACGCGTGTACCAAATTACGTCACTATCTTCTCTCTAGCATGTGTATTGTCGCTTAGCAAACCGATGTAATAAAATACATTGTGCAAAAGTTGATTCTAAGTGGAAGAATCAGAAAGTGGTATTATGCTTTAATTGAATACGATTTGGCTTATGAACCACTAAGAGCAATGAAAGGCCAAATTGTTGCTAATTTTATAGTTGATCACCACGTAGATGTCAATTAGAGTAATGATATTGCTCTAGTTAAAATAGTGCCATGGAAACTTTATTTTGATGGTTCAACTTGTAAGAATGGCCAAGGTATCAGGGCAGTTCTCATATCACCTAGCGGCATGCACTTCGAAACCTCAGCCCATTTAGAATTTCCTTCTACTAATAACTAAGCTGAATATAAAGCTTTATTGCTAGGACATGAATTGCTAGAATCCATAAGCACCAAACATGTTCACGCGCATGGTGATTCTCTGTTAATAGTACAACAAGTAGCTAAAAGTGCTCAATGTTTTAATGGCTTGCTAAATATTTACTTGGATAAATGTTTAGACATAGTTGCTACTTTTGATGACTTTAAAATTTTTCACGTATCAAGATAAGCCAACTCAATTGCAAATGATTTGGCTCAGCAAACATCTGGCTATCAAGTCAAGAGAGGAAAATTTTCTGTACAAGAAAAGCCAATGCTTGGTCTCACTGCCGAAGTTAGGGACTTCAGGCAGATGCAAGGCCCATCGGACCCTCCGGGTAAGACCCCTCCGACCATCGAAAGGGCTTTACCCGCTAGAGCCCTTGTGCCGGGGCCCTTCATCTGCCGAAGGGTCCTACACGCTAGAGCCATTACACCGAAGACTTTTGGGCAACGAAGGCCTTCACACGACGGACCCCTCCGGTAGGGGACTTCGGTCTGATCGGCTCCGCATGACTGATCTGGTCAGCCTTCGACCGAAGTTGGAGAGGCCCCTGGCACTCCAAAGTTAGCAACTTAGACGTTGCTCTAGGAAAATAATTAACAAATCCTCCGGATACCCATGAGGATGATCGGAGAATTCCAATCGTCCAGTATCTAAAAGATCCCAATAGAAAGGTTGATCGGAACGTTCGGCGAGAAGCGTTTAAATTCGTGTTGCTAGATGACATATTATACAACCGAACTATTGATGGAGTACTCTTAAAGTGCTTGGATGCCGATCAGTCCAACGTAGCCACAGGAGAAGTCCATGAGGGGTTTTGCGACACTCATCAGTCGGCCCAGAAGATGAGTTGGATGCTTAAAAGAGCAAGTTTCTACTGGCCGACTATAATTGAGGATTGTTTTAAATACTATAGAGGGTGTGAAGCATGTCAAAGGTTTGGTCATATTCAGTTAGCTCCTACATCGCTACTTAATCCTATCATCAAGCCATGGCCATTCTGAGGTTAGGGTTTAGACTTAATTGGCCAAATTCATCCTCCCTCTTCAAAGGGGCATCGGTTCATGCTGATGGCGACAGACTACTTCACCAAATGGACCAAAGACGTGCCTCTCAAGAACATGACTCACAATGAGGTAATCGATTTTATCTTGAATCACATTATACACAGATTTGGTACTCCCCAAACTCTCACTACAGATCAGGGTACTTTGTTTGTTGCTAAAAAAGTGAGAGACTTTACCGAATTTTATGGTATTAAGTTGATAAACTCTTCACCATACTATGACCAGGCCAATGGTCAGGCCGAGTCTAGTAATAAAACTTTGATTAAACTTATTAAGAATAAAATTGAAGAGTTCCCTAAAATGTGACATGAAGTGCTTTTAGAAGCATTGTGGGCTTGTAGAGTTGCAAAGCATGGTTCTACCAAAGTTAGTCCATATGAGTTAGTATATGGAAAGGAAGTCATTCTACTAGTAGAGGTGGATCTTGGTTCTTTAAGATTTCTTAAGCAAGATGGCTTATCGGTCGATGAATATGAAACTCTTTTAAAATACAATTTGGAAGAAGTGACCGATAAGAGAAAAAGGTCTTTAGAATCTATAGAGAAAGACAAAAGGAGAGTCGCTAGAGTCTACAATAAAAAGGTTAAGCCAAAATCGTTTCATGTTGGTGATTTGGGTTGGAAGATAAATTTACCCTTAGACACTAGGAGCCCCAAATTTAGTAAATGGTCACCTAGTTGGTAAGGCCGTTTCAAAATAGCCGAAATCTCTCTAGGTAATACATACTGTTGATAGCAAAAAAATGGCATTAATGGTCAAGATTGGCAAAATATCAATTTTTGTAATTTGGGCCAAAAAATACATATGTTCTAGATCAGGCCGAAGCCCTACAAGGTCGAAGGCCTATCGAACAGTGGGCTTCAGAAGCCTTCCAGCGGCCTGGTACCTTCGGCCCGAAGGCCTTCGGAGGCCTAACTCACTGAAGCTTCGGCCTGAGGAGTAGGCTTCAGTAGGTCTTGTTGAAGGCCCACTTCGGGTTGTTTCTAGAGATAGAGTTTGTGTCTGATTCTGGCTATTTTTATATCTAAACTTAATTAGACCGAATCTTACTAGATTAATCTTAGAGATAAGAAGACTAGCCCCTATAAATATAGGGGTGAGGCCGGTTCATTAAACCCCGCCTGACACAAATCAATTACCAAGCCCTAGCTTTGAACCGTACCTTTACCTTTTATTTACATTTCTACAACCTTGGTGGGTTTGCCTGGAAGCCCTCCGCCGGCCATGCCGAAACCGTGGTAAGCCTTGCTACTTCTCTCGTGGAATACCCGTTAATCAATGTAACAGATTTCTATCACCTTGTTACTTCTCCTATGAAGTATCCGTTAATCTACGTAACAGATTGCTACCTTCATTTCTCTACTACAACACTTAGTAGATTCGGTCGCCAAGCCAAATTGGCACTTGATCTTTGTTCTGTTGCAGGTTTTCATGCTCGGAGCCAATTCGCCGGAGGTGTCTGGAGCCAGGAGACTGGTTTCAGAGGCTGCCAGAACACACCTCGGCATGCCAGAACGCAACACAACAGGCTTCATCGCGTCAGGCTTCAGCACGCCCGCACTTCGCTCCAGACGAAGTCACGCCAGTGTGTTGCGTTGGTATATTTTGTCCTGTTAGAGACTTTGCACAGAACCCCGCAGTTCAGAGGTAATTTCACATCGGGATCTATTCGGAGCCTGCCTTCGGCCAGATCAGTCTGAACGCCGAAGACTACCTTCGGCGAGACCCTTCGCACCAGACACCGAAGGCCTCCTTCGGTGAACCCCTTCGCACAGTACACTTTGAACTAGTTAGTCTCCGGTCAGATACATAGTCTATTTTATTTAATATACTTCTTTTTTACTAATTGGATTATTTGTTTGTGATCTGATTACGTGGCGAATCCACCCCCTTGCCATTGTTAAGGATAGTTGGAACGCAATGTCAGTGTTGTGTTACGCTTAGGCTTGTCCCTATGTATCTGCACACTTTTGGATCATCGAACTAACCCAAGTGCAGGGGCACGTTTTCATGTCAACACACTTTTTGGCAACTCCACTGGGGAAGGCTACACCAACATGACAGGTACATCTACATCGGTCATAGGCATGCCAAAAACGACTACAACATCCACATCAACAAAGGATGCCATGGAAGGCGCGGATATCGACAACTGCAACATCATGATGCCTACCCTTGAAGATATCCACGAAGAAGACTAAGCAGAGATCGAGGCAAAGATGAAGGGACTACAAGACCTCATGCTTGGGAACTACGTCAGGACATGCGCAGGCTTCATCAAGCACGACGTCAACATCCCCGACATCGCCCTGACCCAGGAAACACCAGTATCACCTCCTTTATCTTCTTTATAAATTGAGCAAAAAATAGCCGCATCAGTAGATGAAGCTGTTAGCGCTTCGCTAGCCAACCGTTTAGATTCGGTAGTTAGATCTCAAGTAGAGGTGACAATTAGAAGGTTCGGCTTTAACGAGGCCGTACCTCAAGCTCCGATTGCTAGCGTACCTCTGATAAATCAAATTTATAGTAGAACTGATGGTAGTATCGGCAAAGCCATTGCATCTCCGGCATCGACATCTATGGCCGAGACCAGTCACCATGGCCAAACTAGCACTGCTTGCTATGCACCAACGGTCGACCCACGGTTCTTGTAGCGTCAAGTGGCCACAGCAGCGGCTGCGGCGATGGCTCCCAACCCAGCTAAGTCCCGTGATCCCTAGGAGTTTCCACTGGCTTAAGAGAAGTTTCTGGAGAAGACCCTAGTGCTGGAGAAGTCGGCTTGCACGAACTACTCGATAGCGCTTGCGGTCCGACACCGCCTTGGCCCCGGCGTGGAAGCTAGAAAGCTTGGCCTGGAGACGGTCCCGGAGCCACACGAAGGGGAGGTAGTAGTCTTTGAGGCTTTCTTTGATGTCGAGCTCATGTTACCTGCTTCAGAGCTTCTGGTGGGGGTTCTCGATGCATTTCACCTCGAACTACCTCAGCTGCCCCAAACGCGGTGGCCCGCCTAGCTATCTTTGAGTGGGCCATGCGGGCAGAAGGTTGCGAAGGGCGGGCCTAAGTCTTTGCGAAGATGCACGAAGTGTGCTGTCAGCCGAAGAAAAAGGAGGATCTGGTGCTGGCATACGGGAGCATCAATTTCAACCTCCGAAAGATGTAGGCTGACTTTTTCCATGCAAAAGCCATTAACGAACAGTGGTATTAGGAATGGATACACCGCTGGTTCTATGTTAGAGTGGAGCTGAACTCTAGACTGGCGGGACCTCCATGCCATATCTAGTTCCGGAAGGAGGCGAATATCGAAGTTGATGCCGGCTAGGTCTCCACCCGCGTCTGGATCCTTTATATCATCGCCCGCCGAATGAGCATGCAGGAATTGATGGATGAGTTTGTATCCCTCGAGATCCCGCCCCTGATGGTGGCATGGCCAGTCTCGCTTCGGAGCGCACAAGAGGTTTCGCCTCCGGAGGCGTTCTCCAGCTCACTTTGTTCAGACTACCCTATTTTTCCTGTAATGGGTTGATCACAACTTATGGGTTCGCGAAGATACTAAATACTCATCTTAACTTGCAGGGTCGTGCGTTATCAAGAATCCGGAGCTGGTTGCTCGTATTGCCGACAAGATCATCGGGGCTCCTAGTTCGGCTGAGCGCAAGCGGAGGATAGAGCTTGTGGGATCTTCGAGTGGTTCAACCGTGTATGGAGTGCGCTCAAGCTTCCCCCTCCATGCCTTCTAGATTCAGACTTCCTAGGTCCAGCCTCGAAGAAGAGGGGGCGGAGTCCGATGCTGCGGGGCCCTCGAAGCGCCCCTTGAATAAGACTTTGAAGGGCCCAAGGAGTCCGTTAGTGGGGAAATGGGAACCGAGCTAGATGGCCTTTCGCTGGATCTTGGTACTTCCCTACCGGGCCACCCAACAGATGGTGACAGCAACGCCGGGGCTTCAGCTTTGCTGGATCCACCTCGCCCTCCCTCGAGGTCGGAGCCAGAGGAAGGTGACGCTAGGGCAAGGGTTACTCCGCTGACCACCTCACCTCCTGGCTTAGCGTCTGAAGAGGTCCCTGCCAGCTGCCGTGGGATCCGTGAGGAAGACAGTCTGCATCTTGGGGGGTTGGCTGATCACCTGGCAGAAGTGGTGGGGAGCGCCAATGTCACGGCCGAATTAGATGCCACCCTAGGTAGCTCTCCGATGAACTCGATGGACGATTCTTCTGCCGGGCTTAGTCCCCGGCAACCATGCGCTCCTCACACCCCTTGCCTGAAGGCAGGAATGGAGGTAGGAGGCTTCATGCGGGTCATCCTTTAATCTAGCGAGTTTCATATGCCTATTACTTTATGACTTACCTCGCTCATAGGCAGGTACTTTGGTTTGGGCCTCCCCACCACCACCCGCGCCTCCTTGAGATGTCATCGAGGTGTGGGTTAGGGCCCCCGTCGAGGTAGTGGAAGTCCTTGGATCGGACAAAGAGGTGGGTGCCACTCCACAAGTCGAGGTCCCTCCTGTCATGGACCCTAGACGCGCGCGCGTGTGCGCGCCCCTCCTAGTCTCGTTTGTGGAAACTGGTCCGGAGTTCGCGACGAGGACCGCGCCCCTTCATCAGGCTTACCTGAGCCTGAGGGACACCGAACTAGTGTCAAATATTGGCCGGTTGGATGGGGCCGACCTCGGCTTCGCTATTTAGAGTGCAACGAGCCAGGTAAGCCTTCCCGGTGATACCGATCAAGCACCTTGCTCTTTCCTTCTCCTCCATCTTATTTTTACATGCCTCCATATGTAGCTAGTCACCTTGGCATAGGGTTCGCTGGTGTCCCTCTCTGCCAAGCGGAGCCATCATGAGTGCGAGGCCTCTGGGCTTCGCCAGCATGTCGAAGCAGCCGAGGAGGCCACCCAGGGGCAGGCTGCTGAGGTGGACAGGCTCCGTGTGCTGGAAGTGGAGGTCATCTCACTCTGAGCTCAAGTCGCGGAGGTCGACACGCTTTAGATTCACGCCACCGAGGCCGACGCACTCTGTGCCCAGGTTGTCGAGGTCGAAGAACTCCGAGCTCGGGCTGCTGAAGTCGACGCACTCAAGGCCCAAGTCGCTGAGGTCAAAGAGCTCCGGACTCGGGCTGCTGAGGTCGAAGCACTCAGGGCCCAAGTCACTAAGGTCGAGGGGCTTCACTCGAAGGTAGCCGCTGCCGAAGTCTTGAGGATCCAAGGGATCAAACTAGAGCGGACCGTCCTAGACATCATGGCCAGGAATGAGGCAACTAAAAAAAGCCTTAGCCCAAGGCAAAAAGATCGCGGCCGATGTAGTAGGGGCCCTTTGAGGGGTCCTGGAGCGCTTCGGGACGTCATGTGCACCCTTCAACGCCGCTCGGGAGCCCCTCAACCACTGGCTGAGATACATACAAGTTGCTATCTGGTAGGTGTATTCCATGGCATCTAGATATCGGGTTCACCTCCGGTTGCCTTTAGTGGGAGTCGTCTTCTTTCCCCGACGCCCGCGGTCGCAAAGGCTAGGAAGGCTCTTCATGTGACCTAGAAAACGTAGGGCCCGAGCGTGGTAAAGGATTGGATGGACGAAGCCCACCGGTTGAGCATTCATCGGTCTTCTTCGAAGACTTCTTCCGTCGCCCCTCTTCCGGACCCGAAGGTGTAGTTCCTCCCTAGGGATTTTGTAATGCAGGTCCTATAATAGAAATTCCATGAGTCATCACTAAAGAAGAGCTACTTTCTGAAAATCGCCCAGGGTTCCCCTAATGCCTCTGGCTCTGAGGTAGAAATACTTGATGGGGACGAGACCATTCGACATCAATGGGCCTTCTTCGAGGCCCTCAGGGCTGATCAGCATGCTCGCTTTAATGTGCCTCAGGATGATCGTGGATGTGTTATCCCCGAAGTTCTACACGAGGTCCTAGCCTTTATTAAGGAGGAAGAGAAGGGGAAGAGAGCTTCGTCCTCGTCGCTAGAGCTAGTGGAGTGGTCTGACATAGAGTCTGGTCTCAGCGAATCGAAGTCCGAAGAACAAGCTTTGCGCAGCTGGACACAGCTCGAAGAGGGCTTCACAGGCTATAAAGAAAATGGAGAAGAAACGCTCTGCTCGCACGGCTCCGAAGCCACAGACTGGGAGAGCTGCCGGCGTCCAGCTAACCTACAAGACTGAAAGGGCTTCCGGTTCTTACTCAGCCTAGACAACGAGTTTTCTTAGTTTCAAGTTTTTAGTTTGATCTTGTAATTGGCACCTATTTGTTAATATATTTTTTATAAAATTGTAGCCTTGTTGCTTGGGTGCTCATGTTATTAATAAATCCTGGCTGCTCCCCATCTACTCCCCCTTCCCCTCCATGCGGGTAGGCGACTTGTTGGCTGTGCACAATGTGTTGTGCGCCTTGGTTCGGGTGTCGTAGGGCAGGACGCTTCGAGCCAGGGCATGGAAACTGAGTGTAGGGTGCATCGAGTCGGGGCTCGGAACCTGAATGTAGGGTGCTTCGACCAGGGCTCAGAACCCGAATGCATGGTGCTTCGAGAAGGGGCTCAGAACTCGAATGTAGGGTGCTTCGAGCCGGGGCTCGGAACCCAAATGTAAGGTGCTTCGAGCCGGGGCTCGGAACCCTAATGTAGGGTGCTTCGAGCTAGGGCTCGAACCTGAATGTAGGATGCTTCGAGCCGGGGCTCGGAATCCTTATCGCGTGCCCGGAGTACGCTGGTACCGTAGTGCGTCCACTTTGGTAAAACGTTTCACCGGAGGAATATTTTTTTTCTTCTTGTTTTATTCAAAAAATAGAGTCAGAGTACATCATATAGGAAGGCGGAATGGTTACATTGGAGATTATGCGTAGTAGCACTTCAAATGCTCCGCATGCCAGGTGTGCTTCAAGTTTTCGCCTTCTAGGGTAGCCAAATGAAACGACCTCGGCCTGTCGGACCTGACGATGATGTATGACCCTTCCCACTTGTTGCCAAGCTTCTTGGGGGCGACGACTACCCGGAGGATGAGGTGCCCTGGCTTCAACTCATTTCGCTTGATCTTGGAGTCGTACCAAGCTTTCATCTGGTTGTGATACTTGGATAGATTGGCGATGGATCAGAGCCTTGTTTCTTCAGAGAGGTCGAGGGAGACGTTGTGTCTTTGCTCGGCTTCGGTTGTTGTGGCCCGCAAGGAGCCGGCTCAGATCTCCGTTGGTGTCATCGCTTCGTCCCCGAACAGCAGTCGGAAAGTGGTGAACCCGGTTGCCCTAGGAGTGGTCCGGATGGACCATAGGATTTTGGGTAATTCCTTAGTCCACAGGCCCTTGGCCAGACCAACAATCCTCTTGTTTAGACTGGAGAGGATGTTCCCGTTCGCTCTCTCAATGGCCCCGTTAGATTGTGGGTGCCGGACTACAACGAAGCACGGTTTTACTCCGAGTTCTTCGCAAAATGCCTTGAAGGTGCTCGCATCGAATTCAGTGTCGGTGTCCAAGGTGAGATGCTTGGGTACTCCGAACCGGTAGACAATGTTTTGCTAGAAGAACTTCTGGACGCTCTTCGAGGTGATGGTGGTCAGCTGAGCCATCTTCGATTCACTTGGAAAAATATTCAATGGCGACGATGGTGAAGCGCAAGATGCCCATTGCTCTGGGTAACAGGCCAATGAGATCCACCCCCATCGGGCGAGGGGCTAAACAGGGGTGATGACCTGTAAGGGGGTGGGTGGCTAATGGCTTCGCCTTCTCATCCACTGGCACCCTTGGCAGGTGCGCACAACATCTTCGGCGTCAGTTACAATAGTGAGCCAATAAATGCCCTGATGCAAGGTCTTCCCTATGAGTGCCCATGGAGCTAGGTGACTAGCACATAGACCGTCGTGGATATCTCAGAGCATCTACTGCCCTTCGGAGAGGGAGATGCACCGAAGCAGTGGGGAGCAAACGCCAGATTTGTACAAAGCTCCATTTGATGATCTTGTAGCACCATGCTCGATGCTGAAGCTTTGAGAGTTCTGTACTTGGCTCAAGCTCTCCCTCGCCCTTGAGCAGCTTCAGGATCGGATCTCGCCAATTGTTAGAGGTTGTATAGAGGACTTTGGCTGGTTCCGGCGACGCTGAGATATCTCCCGGAGCTTGGGTTGAGATGTCTTCTCGCGGGGAAGCCGACGGCTTGGCTAGCTCTCCGAAGAAAGCCCCGAGTGGCAATGCTTGACCTCCAGCTGCGGCCTAGTGATTGTCACACCATGGAATGCTCCGGACAGAAATCCCCTTGAAGGCTGCCTTGACTTTCCATACTGCTTCAAGGTATGTGATGAGGTCAGTGTTTCGAACATGGAAACTCTTGTCTACATGCCCAGACACGACATGGGAATCGATCTTTATAACTACTATGGTGGCGCCCAGCGCGCGATCTTTGCGAAGGCCTAGCAGCACACCTTCATATTCTGCGACGTTATTCGTGGCTTTAAAAATTAACCTTGCGGAGTACAATGCTTGTTGTCCCGAAGGGGAGATAAGGACTGCTCCCGCGGCTGCTCCGGAGGCTTGATATGCACCGTTGGAATAAATGGTCCATACTCCCTCACTAGCTTCATCAGTAACATGGCTTGCTGCTAGAGTCCATTCTGCAATGAAGTCTGCGAGGATTTGAGACATGATGAAGGTCCGGGCCACGAAGGCGATGTCGAAGGGAGCCAGTTCTACTGCCCACTTCCCTATCCTTAAAGTAGCATCTTTGTTTCGAAACATGTCCTCGAGAGGGTATGATGTGGGGATGATGATACCATGGGGCAGGAAATAGTGTCGTAGCTTCCGGGAGGCCATGACAAGGGTGTAGGCCACCTTCTTGAGTTCAGTGTACCGAGTCTTTGGTGCGGAGAGAGCTTCAGATATGAAGTACACTATCCGGTGGACCAACCTTCCATCAGCCTCTTCCTCCTAGATTAAGGCGGCTCTTGCCGCACAGCCGGTGGTGGTGAGGTAGATGAAGAGGGTCTCACCGCTGCGGGGTGTAACGAGGGTAACCAGATTGGCGAGGCACTCCTTGATGTCGTTGAAGCAACGTTGGCATTTGGGGGTCCATGAGAAGTCCTCGGGGCCTCGAAGTGCCCTGAATGTTGGCAGTCTTCGCTCTGCTGACCTAGCCAGGAAGCGACTAAGAGTTGCGAGGTGTCCTGCTAGCTTCTGAGCCTGCTTCCGGTTCTGTGAAGGGGCCATATTCTGGAGGGAACTAACTTGGGTAGGGCTAGCTTCGGTGCCCCGACTTGAAACCATATATCCTAGTAGCTTTCCGGCCCGGGCTCCGAAGACGAATTTTTCCGGGTTTAGGCAGATTCCACAATTTCGAAGATTGCGAAACATCTCCGCTATATCTAAGCTATGTTGGTGCTTATTTGCACTCTTGATTACAATGTCGTCCATGCACGCCTCGATATTGCGGCTGATTTGGTGTCACAAAGCCTTGGTGATCAACCTAGAGAAGGTAGCCTCGACATTCCGGAGGCCGAATGGCATTTTTACATAGCAGAATACTCAGAAGGGAGTGACGAAGATTGTCTTGGCTTGATCTTCCTACCTTAACCAGATCTGGTGGTTCCCAGAGTACGCGTCTAGGAAGCTGAGGAGTTTGGAGCCTGCTATTGAATCAACCAACTAGTCGATGCAGGGCTTTGGATAGGGGTCACGGGGGGGAGATTTATTTAAATATGTGTCATTTGTTGGATGTTTTCTTTTGGAAAACACGGGGTTCAATAGCCACTCCGTGTGACTGATCTCCCGAATGACTCTGGCTTTGAGCAGCTTCTTGACTTCGGCCTTGGCGAAGTCGGCCCATTCGGAGGACAGCTTGCGGAGCCCCTGATGGATCGGTCGGGCTCTCGAGTTGACCACAAGGGAGTGCTCGATGATGGAGCGATCAACGCCTGGTATGTCTTCATCCGACCACGCCAAGATATCCAGGTTGTCTCGGACAACTTCTTCCAGCCTAGCTAACACCTCCGGCTCCAGACCCACACCTAACTGGATAGGGTACTCCTTGCCATCCTTGACCAGGATCTTGGTGATCACCTCCCCCTCTGGGTGCGGCTTGGCGGCGGGGCCTTTGGAGGGCCCGTTGCGGAGTAGGGGGCTCGATGACACCGAGGGGTTCGAGCTCCTCTAAGCTTTCGCGGGCGCTATGGACCTACCTCGGCTCCAATGGAGTGGAGTGACCATACTCCACTCGACGAGCCACAACTTGATCGCCAAAGACGGACAGGACTCCTCCTGGGGTTGGCATCTTAAGCCATAGATAGTTGTGGTGCACGACGGCTCTGAACCGGTTGAGCATACCCCTTCCGAAGATGCCGTTGTAGGCATAAGGGGCATCGACGACATCGAAGATGATCTTCTCGACGCATGAAAGGGGGCACTCTCCGAAGGTCACATCTAGCCCAATTTGACCGAGGGCATCGAGGGGTCGCCCTGCAAAGCCCTGCAATGGCCGGGACGCCAGTAGCAGGTGCTTCTGGGAGAGACACAGCTGGTCAAAGGCCTGCACGAAAATAATGTCAGCAGAGCTACCCCCATCGACCAGGATGCGACACACCTCGATGCCAGCAATGTCCGCTGAGATGACGAGGGGATCGATGTGTGGGAACTTGATGCCAGTTGCGTCGCTGGCGGTGAAGGAGATGGGAACGTGGGACCATTTGGGAAGTGTGGTGGAGTTGGAAGTCCCAATGTGCCCAACTTCCTGAATGTACTCCCTTCGATGCCGCTTCGACATGTTACCCATGGCCCCTCCTTCGAATATGGGCAGCACCACACGCTTCCTCCGATCTGGCCCATCTTCGAGCTTGGGAGCTAGAAATCTGCTGGACTCCGGGAGGAGCCCTAGAGCCCCTGGCTCGTCGCCTCGCCCAACCACCTGGACGGACTCAGTGCGGTGAGCGGAGGGCGTCCTATCAGAGGAGCCTCGCCTAGAACTTCGCTCGAGGTAGTCGTTTCAGAGGGCGAGGATGGTTTAGCAAGAGATGGTGTCGTGGGTTCGGTTCTTTCCATGGATGCTACAATGAAAAGTAGCATTCCCAGCCGGATGTGTCCTTGCGGGTGGCTTAGAGCCGGAGTGGCACCCTCCACCTGGGGTGTGTTGGTACTTCGCCGGTTTAGGCCAGGGGGGCGATGCTAAGGACCTCTCCTCAGAAGTTCTTACACCCCCGCCAAGAATCGCGATAATGAGGATCCGCCAGGGCGGGAACGGAGGATGGTTCATAGATCTTGATGTTCGGAGCCTAAACAAGGGCGATCATTGCCTAGCGCCGCAGCTGCCCCTCTTCGGATCGGGCATACTCCTCAAAGTACATCATGAGCTGAGCCACCGAAGATATTGGCTGCTAGTGGAGTTTGTCGAGGAGGTCGTGTTGGTGACACCTTCGTGGGTGGCATCGATGACGGAGGAGGCTGACAACCCCTTGATCTAGGCTTTAGTGTAGGTGAAGCATTGCAAATACTACCACAATGTTTCTCTAGGCTGCTACTTCACTTTAAAAAGGCTTCTGTTGGACATGGGAGCCACGAAAGACCCCTGGAAGTTGTTAATAAATTTTTTCCTCAGCTGGCCTCACAACCTGATGGACCCCGGCCTGAGCGACCAAAACCATCGGAGAGCGAAACCTTCGAGGGCTAGGGGGAAGCACTTCCTCATCATGTCCCGACATCCTCCGCGGTCTTCTATCACCATGGAATATGTGGGATCGGAATGGCGACTAGAGGGGGGTGAATAGGACCCTCCACAAATTCTCGTGAATCAGATGGCCTTTTCAAATCACCTAACGCACCTCAAAAATTTCCAATTCCAATTTAAATCAATCAGTACCAATCAGGGCAGCAAAATCTTTTTAAATTTAGAATTCAGTCTTGTTTGGAGTTTATAGTGTCAAGTACTCTGTCGACAAGTGATATTCCGAACTACTATGAGTAGATTGACAACTCGATGGTCAATAGATGTAAATTGGTGTCTGAAACTCCGAAAAAGAACTGAAATTCAGAAAATTCAGAACTGAGCAAAAACTATTTTAAATTCAGATAGTAGATTGCATCTTCATAATTTACCTCAAATCATAATTTCAGATTAATACAAACTGAACTCAGCTGAAAATACAAAACCTGAAACTATTTAGATGATGAACAGTACCAAACAAACTCAATTCAAGCTTGCCAAACCAAATCAGATTAACTCAAGTACATTTCAGTTGAAGATACAAGTTCTTAAAATTTCTAGATGATGAACAATACTTAATTACTTTCAATTCAGATCACAAAACTGATTGTCTATACATAACAGCAGATTAGTTTTGAAGTAAACACATCAAAGCAATTAAGTATCAATTGTATTGAGACCAAAACTCAATTCAGATTCAGCACAAAACTAGTATCTCCTCAGTTTCAACAAGTGAACTTTGTTAATAGAGTCTGACCTGAACTCACTCTACTAAACTGAACTCAATTCAAGTTAGATTCGATCAAATGTTCAGATCAAGGGTTGAACAAGTGAGTAGATTCAATCACAAAATAGAATTGCAGAAGACTTGAAACTGAAAACAGAAGTCTGAAAATAAACAGTGATTTTAGTTCAGATTTAGAAATTATAGATCAGAGAAGTTTTTAAATTCTAACAGAAAAGCACTTGTAGCAATTTAAATACTGAACTGATCTAAAAAGCATTAAACTGAACACAATAACAGGACCTTCTTGATTCAGATGATTTTCAATGATTTTGTATCACAATGTCTGAAAGATTGATCACTTTGAAAATTAAAAAACAAACTTCAGTTCAATGACTATTTTCAGAAGACCTTGATGAGAAACAGTCAGAACAAACATTCAATTTTTCCAAAACAGAACCATACACAGTTTTGCTTGTATTCAGTTTTTTTGGGTAAAAATAGTTCAATAAACATTTCTGAATATACAAAATAATTCAAATCATTTGAATGAGTGTTTAGATTTCAAAACTTGCTCATGATACTGATGTAATGTTGATCATCCCAATTTCAACAGCATTAAGTACTGGATATCCAGATTGACACATTTGAGATCAAAAGAATACAGTTTCATTTTGAAAAAACAGATTCACTACAGCTTCAGACTGTTAGCAACAAAAACAAAAAATAAGAATGATTATGTAATTTCTCAAGTATTCAAACAAGAACTTATAAAGTATTTGTCAAATTCAGAACTACGTTAATCAATCAGATTTTAGTCTTGAGAATTCAGATCTTGATAACTATCAATAAACTACAGAAAAGTATCTGAACCATTCTACTCTGAAAAACTCCCAAATCAGGGAAAGATATTAGTAACATCTTGAACCACAGATACTTTGAGCTATTCTTAAAGTTCTAAGGTCAGAAACAGTGTTGAGCAACAAGAATTCTCAACAGAACTAGTAAGATTTGTTTTAGCCTAATCAGAGTAATAAAATCAGAAAATAGTTTTAGTTCTTCTAATTGATTGATGAGAAAAATTTATCAATCAAAAGCTACTATTTTCTCAGAAGAAGAATCACTTACACCATCAATCATCTAAAAACCAACTTGACTATACTCATGACAACATCAAATGAATTCTGCCAAAGTTTTAGAATACTTACTAGATGAAGAACAACAGTTATTTCTTGACTTCAGAAACGTTTTCTTCAGTAGATTCTTCTCCTCCACAGGTGATTTCTTGTCTGATAGCTTGAAGATGACTCTCTTGATCAAACACACAAAGCCAGAAAAGACACACTGCCAGATCAGATCAAGAAGAACAGCAACACAAACCACAGATAGAACAAAAGAAAACTTGGCAGTGTAGTCAGAGTTCAGATGCTCCTGGACGATGAATAGTATTTTCGAAACAGCACAGTAATTGCAGGAGAAAAGATCTGAAAATGAGCAGCAATATCTCAAAGAGATCACCCAGAAAAAAGTTTAGATCAGGATCATGAACAATCAGAACAACACGCCAAAAATTGAACCAGAAACTCAAAACATCAACCAATTTCAGATAAATTAGATCAAACAATTTCTGTGAACAACAGTAATCACATAGATCAACTCAAATACCTTGGATCACATGCAAGGAATCTCAAGTAGTTCGATTTCCCCTGAATATGAATAGTATTGTAGAGCAGAACAAGAACAGCATGAAAAATATAGTTCCAGCATCTCAAATCATCACAAGAAGATGGGAAAAACAGATCAAACAGTTTGATCAGAAGACAACAAAAAAACATCACCAAAATAGCAAGAAAAATAAGTCAGCCAAAAGATATTTTGTATTGCTCAAGTGGACAGCCACCTTTGGTGAGGATGCCCCCTTTTTATAGGCCCACCCAAGGATGGCAACATTACAAAGACCCCCTTGAGATGTTCAGATTTACACATAAAGACATGACACATTTTCACAATTAAAAATTCTAAAAACTACTCTCCTAGACTATATTTATTTACAACTTGACTCACACTTTAATACATTTTCAGAACATTGAAATTCTGAAACATACCAAAAGTTTACACTTTTAAACTAAACTACTAAACACAAATAGACTCTTAATTCTTGGAATTAAAGAAACAAATAAAGATGAGATGATTTTCAGCAAAAACTGACAAAGCCTCCTCGATCGCGGACATGTGACGCCAATCCGCAAACTTGACCGCCAGCAAGTCTCTCCCGCTCTCGATCCCCTCGATCCGCCTAATCACTTGCACTAGCCTCTCTTTCGCTGACTTGACCGTCACCCTGTCTTGACCATCCGTCCATCCATGTCTTGCTATTATCTCCTCCTGCAATCCTAAGAACATCTCCAACTTCACCCGGCATCGTTGATCCTATGGCATTGAGCTCCTCGCTCGACCCTTGATCACCCGCCGCTGACAGTTGGTTAGCATCTCCACCCTGGACACAAGAGATAAGCCAAAACACAAAGCGCGATGCACACCGATCCCCTCGGCATCCACTCTCCATGATCACACATCTAACCCATCGATGCAATCAAAACATCACAAACCAACACTTACTCATTCACTCGATCGCTCATCCTTGTCAATAACTCATCATAAAGATTGAAACCATAGTGCGACCACACTTGGTTTCACAACATTGGAGCGAGAGAACTCCCTAGGGTCAGATTCTCCGGAGTACTTTGGGAGCTTTGCGGGACGGAACTTCCAGTCGATCAACACCCTTTATAGATCGGGGTGCAGCGGAGACTCCTCATCATAGGACGCGTTCTCCTCCTTCCTCTAGTCTACGTCATCACTTAGAGCAACGTCCTCGACCCCCAATGCCCACGAGGGCTCGGTGGGGGGGGGGAGTGAGACTACTTGACACCTTTGAGCTAGGTCAGCATTCAGCCTAGCATTTTCTATGGCCAGAGCATCGTCCTGGCTCCCGCTGCCTCCGGAATTTGTCTCTGGGTACTGTGAATGAACAATGTCGGTCCGAAGAGCCACAGTTGGGTGACCGCTTGGGAGGTGGAGCCCGAGTGGATGCTGGGATTCCTGACACAGGTCCCACTGAGTCGGTGAGGTCCCAAACCCCCGGAGCCCCTCCTATAGCCGGGTCCGGAACTACACCTGAAACGTCAGTTGCGTTGATGGGCCGGGCCCCGTGACGGGCAGACCTTCGGAGGGGGTCGTGCTCGCGCCTTTCTTGGACGACATGCTTCTTCTTGGATGAAGGGTAGAGAGGATGTTAGATTCTTGAACTAAAGTCCTCACGTACGGCACCAACTGTTGGCGTAGAACACTACACCGACAGGTTTCAAGAGAGTTTTCAGTGAAATACGCGGCTTAGAGCCATATTCTTGGATCGTGAGTTATTGGTCTGTACAATACGAGAGGGGGAGGGTATTTATAGTGGAGCCGTACAGTGGCCCCATATTTCCAAAGCCCTCTGGCAGACGAACACCACACAACTGTCACTCCCCTACAGACAGGGGCTCAGCCCTAACTACTCTACTAGGCGCTCGGCGACATGGCTACAGTATAAACTGCTACAGTGCATAGCCGCAATCTTGCCGCTAACCTACCTTGACTGGACAGGTACCGGCCGCCTGTCTTAGTTACGGGACTATAGCGCCTTACGGGTGACATGCCTTGGTCTTGAGCGGGCATCACCACCCTTAGGTATGACCCCCCTTCCTCCAGTCGGGGCTCTTGACGCTGGTGCCTTCGGCCTCCAGATGACCCCTCAGAGCTTAGAGGCCTTTCCAGTTTCTGGGCACCAAGCCGAGGACCCGAGGCTCCGAGTCCCCAGCCTGGGGCGGATGTCACATCTGGCCTCATATTGTCTCCGGGGCTCCATGCCAAGGGGAGCCGGGTTCGGCCCAGCCTTCGTAGGGGCCTCTGAAATTCTAGTCGCGTACCCCGTAGCCTAACGAAGCTGCTCCTCGAGCTTTGCACTACAACCTTCATGCTCCCCGAGTACCATCGGGATTATTTTCCCCAACACTATAGCGTGCTGCTCGAGCGTGACTAGATTCACACGAATTGTTGTATCCCTTCTACTTTGCACCAATGCCTAATACAGTGTGACGACAATGACGTAGAAGTCATACCAACAGACACTTCGGCCCCAGTAGCATTGGCCGACGTGTCCTTCGATGCCATCCACAACAAATTAGAGTGTCTATCAGGTAGGTACCTTTAGGATTATGACTTTGTTAGTGTATCCGGGGGACATTTCGTACCCGTGTCTGTAAAGCCGGCTGGTGTATCACATCTATTTCTAAATTAGTAGCCACGTTTAGCAAAAGTAATCTTGATTGGCTAAAGTCTCGCATAGAGCGATATCGGTCTTCCAATGATGGTATTGCCAAAGCAATTGAAGACTTTAGTGAAGTAAAGAAATTAGGACAAGGTTTTGTGTCGGCCGATCCTTTAGAAGAAGTTGATGTAGGCAATGGTAGCATTCCAAGGCCAACCTTTGTAAACAAAAATTTATAGTCTGATGAGAAGGCCGAAGTAATAAAGTTGCTTTGGTCGTACGTTGATTGTTTCACATGGGAGTATAGCGAGATGCCCAGATTAAGCCATGAGCTCGTGGAGCATCGACTACATATTAAACCCGGGTTTCGGCCTTATAAACAGCCCCCTGCTGCTTTAATTCGGTCTTGTATGACTGAGTTAAAGAAGAGGTAGAACGATTACTCAAAGCTGAGTTTATTAGGCCATGCAGGTATGCCGAATGGGTAGCTAATATTATGCTTGTAGAGAAGAAGGGGAGAGGCAAAATACGAGTTTGTATTGATTTCAGGGATCTGAACAAAGCCAGTCCAAAGGACAAGTATCCCATGCCGATAGCTGACATGTTGATCAACGATGCTTCAGGACACAAGGTACTAAGTTTTCTTGATGGCAACGCTGGTTATAATCAAATTTTTATGGCCAAAGAGGATGTCTACAACACAGAATTTTGATGCCCTGGCTTTGTCGGTTTGTTTGAGTGGGTCGTTATGACTTTTGGTTTAATGAATGCTAGCACTACATATCAACATGCTATGAACTTGATCTTTAATGACTTACTAGGAGTTATGTTAGAAGTATACATAGATGATGTTGTAGTCAAATCGGGTGCTATTGGAAACCACTTGGCCAATTTGAAAGTTGCTTTTGATAGAATGCAGCAATATGGTTTAAAAATGAACCCTCTCAAATGTGCTTTTGGCTTGTCGGCAGGTAAGTTATTAGGATTCATGATTCATGAAAGAGGTATTGAAATCTATCCGAAGAGGCTTGAAAAGATTAGAAACTTTGCAGCACCGACATGCAAGAGAGATGTGCAAAAGTTTCTAGGCAAGATGAATTATTTACGTCGCTTTATAACTAACTTGTCTAACAAAATCTATGCTTTTGTCCCTACACTCCGGCTAAAGAATGAAGCCAAGTTCACTTAGAGGGCAATTCAGCAAAGTGCCTTTGAAAAGATTAAAGAGTGCTTGTCATCACCACCCGTGGTGATAACACCGAAGGCCGGAATTCCATTTCAGTTGTACATCGCTGCAGAAAATGGCGTGATAGGGGTCGTGCTAACCCAGGTGGTGGAGGGAAAGGAGTACATCATCACATTCTTTAGTCACCACCTGCTAGATGTTGAAACCATGTACGTGTTTGTGGAACGTCTGTGTTTATCACTTTATTATGCATGTACCAAATTACGTCACTATCTTCTTCCTACCACATGTATTGTCGCTTGCCAAACCGATGTCATAAAATACATGTTGCAAAAGTCGATTCTTAGTGGAAGAATCGGAAACTGGGCTTACGCTTTTTTTGAGTACAATTTGGCTTATGAACCTCTAAGGGCTATGAAAGGCCAAATTGCCGTTAATTTTATAATTGACCACCACGTAGATGTCAATTGGGGTAATGATATTGCTTTAATTGAGGTAGTACTGTGGAAACTTTATTTTGATGGTTTAGCTTGTAAGAATGGCCAAGGTATCAGGGTACTTCTCATATCACCTAGTGGCATGCACTTTGAAACCTCGGCTCATTTAGAATTTCCTTCCACTAATAACCAAGTTGAATATGAAGCTTTATTACTAGGGCTTGAATTTCTATAATCCATAGGTGCCAAACACATTCATGCGCACCGTGATTCGTTGTTAATAGTACAACAAATAGCTAAAAGTGCTCAATGTTTTTAATGTCTTGCTAAATAGCTACTTGGACAAATGTTATACATAATTGCAAATTTTGACGACTTCAAAATTTCTCACATGTCAAGAGAGGCCAATTCAGTTGCAAATGATTTGGCTCAACAAGCATCTGGCTATCAAGTAAGGAGAGGAAAATTTGGATGATGGAGGCCCTCACACATTGGACCCCTCCGACGGAAGGCTCCGCTCCTATGGGCTCCGCACGACCGATTCGGTCAGCCTTTGGCAGAAGCAGGAAAGGCCCAAGGGTTTTCTGAAGTTAGCAATTTAGACATCACTATAGGAAAGTAGTTAGCAAAACCTTCGGATGTCCATATGGATGATTGGAGAATGTCGATCGTCTAGTATTTAAGAAATCCCAATTAAAGAGTTGATCAAAAAGTTCAACGACAAGAGTTTAAATTTGTGTTGCTAGATGATGTATTGTACCGCTGGAATATTGATGGAGTACCTTTGAAATGCTTAGATGTCGATCAATCCAAAGTAGCTACAGGAGAAGTCAATGAAGGTCTTTGTGGCACTCATCAGTTGGCCCAGAAAATGAGTTGGATGCTCAAAATGTTTAAATACTATAGAGGGTGTGAAGCATGTCAAAGGTTTTGTAATATTCATTTAGCTCCTGCATCGCTACTTAATCCTATTATCTAGCCATGGCTATTCTGAGGTTGGGGTTTAGACTTCATCGGCCAAATTCATCCTCCCTCTTCAAAAGGGCATCGGTTCGTGTTGATGGCAACAGACTACTTCACCAAATGGACCGAAGCCGTGCCTCTTAAGAATATGGCTCACAATGAGGTAACTGATTTTATCTTGAAGCACATTATACACAGATTCGGTATTCCCCAAACTCTCACTATAGATCAAGGTACTTCATTTGTTGCTAAAGAAGTGAGAGATTTTTCCAAATTTTATGGTATTAAGTTTATAAAATCTTCACCATACTATGCTCAGACCAATGGTCAGGCCGAGTCTAGCAATAAAACTGTGATTAAACTCATTGAGAAGAAAATTGAAGAGTTCCCTAAGTGGTGGCATGAAGTGCTTTCCGAGGCACTATGGGCTTATAGAGTCGTAAAGCATGGTGCTACCAAAGTTAGTCCATATAAGTTAGTATATGGGCAAGAAACCATTCTACCAGTAGAAGTGGATCTTGGCTCTTTAAGATTTTTTAGGCAAGACGCCTTATCAATCGATGAATATGAAACTCGTTTAAAAGATAATTTAGAGGAAGTGACCGATAAAAGGTTAAAGGCTTTAGAAGCTACAGAGAAACACAAGAAGAGAATAGCTCCAGCCTACAATAAAAAATTAAAGCCAAAATCGTTTCAAGTTGGTGATTTGGTTTGGAAGATGATTTTACCTTTAGGCACTAACAGCCCCATATTTGGTAAATGGTCGCCTAGTTAGGAAGGGCCTTTCAAAATAGCCGAAATCGCTCTAGGTAATGCAAACGTGTTAGAATACCTACAAGGACAGCAGTTTCAGAGAGGTTTGAATGATAGGTATTTGAAAAAGTACTTCTCAAGTGTGTGGAAAAGCGCTTTATAGTGTAGAAACGCCGATATGGAAGGTATCATCCTTAGCCCATTATGCTTTTAGTTCACTTAGTTCACTAAAAGGCAGGGGCATGTGTTGATAGCAAAAAATGGCATCAACGGTCAAGATTGTCAAAATATCAATTTTGGTAATTTGGGCCAAAAAATACACATCAGTGGGCTTCGCAAGCGTTCCAGTGGCTTGCTACCTTCGACCCAAAGGCCTTCGGATACCAGATTAATCTTAGAGATAAGAAGACTAGCCCCTATAAATATAGGGGTGAGGCCGGTTCATTAAACTCCCCCGACACAAATCAATTACAAAGCCCTAGCTTTGAACCGTACCTTTACCTTTTATTTACTTTTCTACAACCTTCGTGGGTTTGCCTGGAAGCCATCCACCGGCCACGCCGAAACCATGGTGTTGGGGGAAAATATCCCATCTTCGGGGTTATTGCCAAAGCAACATGAAGACAGCTAACCAGTTCGAAGATAGTCCGAAGGTCATCTTCGAAGGCGGCTTGGAACCTCGTCAAGAGTCCGAAGACTGGCATTGGTTCGAAGTATATCTTCGAACCAAAGCCTTCCAGGATCTTTTCTGCCAGCTAAGATGGAAGACTTATCTTCTATCCTATTAGATTAGTCTTTTACCATTTTAGCCCTATTAAGGAAGCTAAATAGTTTCCTTAATGTCGGTTGTAATAGAGGGGTAAATAGGTCTTTTCCTTAATGTTTGGGCCTATAAATACCCCCCATTTCACCCTGTAATAGGGACCGATTTACAAGTGAATCAATACACTCTTTCGAACTATTCTAAGCTATTATCCTCTCGGAGGCTTAGAACAGTTTGCTTCGCAAACACTTCGTTTGTTAGTTTCTTTTCTACAGAAACCTGTTAGCGTAATCTTTTACGCCAACAGTTGGCGCCGTCCGTGGGGAACCTAGTCCAAAAAACTTCGTTCTCTACCAACCTCTTGCATCATGCCTCCTAAGCGGAGTGCACCTCGCAATCCCACTCGGAGGTCCTCTCGGATCTCCGGAGAGATACCCTTCGACACAGTTGAAGTCGGAGGGCCTTCGACTATCCCTCCACCTCAAACTCCGCAAGGGGCTTATATTCCTCGAGGATACGAAACCTCTCCACCAACCCCTTCTACACTCCGACCGCCCGGAGCCACTCTGCCACCCTCCATTCCGATCGGAACTGATCATACCAGTTCTCAAGACCCGGAAGGTCCTTCCGGAGGAGATGAAGATAGCCTTGGAGACATGGCCACTCAAATGGCCAATCTTCAAGCCGAGGTAGCGAGGTGGCGACAGGAGGCTGCGAACAGACTTCGCCCTCAAGCCACCCCAGCTATCCCCGAAGTGCACGAAGACGACGATCTTGACTATCCCGAAGCTCCGGAGAACGCCTCTTACGACAATGAATCTCCGTTGCATCCCGAGCTTCAGAAGGTTCGCTTCGATCCAAGGTTCAAAGCTTCGAAGCTTAGCAAGTATGCCGGAGACGAAGATCCCAGTGAGTTTGCGCGTTCTTATGCCCTAGCAATCGAGGCTAGTGGCGGAGACAGAGAAACTATGGCGAAGTGCTTCCCGTTAGCCCTTGAAGGAGTGGCGTTGAGATGGTTCTGGTCTTTAAAACCAGGATCAATCACGACATGGTTACAGTTGAAGAAGAAGTTCATAAGTAACTTCCAGGGTACCTTCGTGCCCCCCATGTCGACTGGAAGCCTTTTCCAAGTGAAACAGCTCCCCGGAGAAACATTGAGGCAGTACTTCAAGCGCTTCGCTCACACGAAGTCGCAAATTCGGGGGCTGTCCACATCTTCGGTGGTTGATGCGGCTCGGGAAGGCGTCAGTCATAAAGGCCTTCTGGATAAATTGCATCGGAAGAGCATCACCACAGTATCACAGTTGATGTCGTACTTCGAAGAGTACTCGAAGTCAGAAGAAGGTTGGCTTCGGAGGACTACTGCTACTTCGACAGTGTTGACAGAAGTAAAAGCAGAAGTGAAGACTTCGGCTCCGCCGCAAGAGCCAGTCCCCGAAGTGCAACAGGATAGAAGAAGAGGGCAAAAGCACCCTCGTTCTGAGGTCTTAAACATTGCACCCCCGCAGAAGTTTGCACCAAGAGCTCCACAGTCTGCAGGGAACAAGTCCAGTGGCTGGAGGCCGCCAGGGAAAACGGCTGGCAAAGGCCAGACCCTTTTTTGCTGTATTCATGGAGAGAACCGAAGCCATGCAACTGACACCTGCAAGGCTATTCTTACCCTTCGGGGAGAATACTTGGAGAGAACTTCGGGTCGAGGTAGTACCGACCGAAGTCCAGCAGCAGCAGTGCGCTCGGAGCCGGTCCAGGCTGTAGCGCGGATAGAAAATCTTGATGCTGCAAGGCATCCTCCGGTGGCCAACGTTATGCCACCTCCGAAGCAAGAAGAAGGGCAAGATAGAGGGAAGAGAGTAGTTCTCCCTATCTCCGGAGGAGGTACCCTCGGAAGCATGTCCAAGAGACAGCGAAGAGAGTACGTCCGAGAAGTAGGCCACATTGGGACTTCGTCATCTGCAGCTGCAATGCCGGAGTGGTCTCATGTTCCAATATCTTTCTCTGCGGAGGATGCAGCTGGTATCAAGTTCCCGCATGCAGATCCATTGGTTATCACTGCTGATATTGCCGGAACTGAAGTCCGAAGGGTGCTAATCGACGGAGGTAGCTCGGCAGATATCATATTTGTACAAGCCTTCGATCAGTTATGCATTTCCCGGAAGCATCTTCTCCCAGCGGCTCGTCCTCTGCAAGGCTTTGCAGGACCTCCGCTAGATGCACTTGGCCAGATAGGCCTAGAAGTAACCTTCGGAGAAGGTTTACTAGCCCGAACTGAAGAAGTTATCTTTGATGTGGTGGATGCCACGTATGCTTATAATGTTATCTTTGGTCGAGGCATGTTGAATCAGTTCGGAGCTGTGGCGCATCACAATTACTTGTGCATGAAGATGCCCACACAATCAGGGGTTCTGACAGTCTTCGGAGATCAAGCCATAGCTCGGAGAGCAGAATATGGTCATGGTCCTCCTCTTGATCCGAGGCAAGTAAACAGTGTCCAAGAAAATGGAGAAATTTTTTCAGCCTCCTCCGAAGCTTCGAAGAAGTCATTTCCAAGACCAAGTCCCGAAGGAGAGATTGCAACGAAGGTCATTGTCAAAGATGGTAAAGAATACACTTTTCAATTTGGTAAAGATTTACCTCCCGAAGTTGCAACTTCCTTGGAAAAGGTTGTAGGAGAAAATTTGGATGTCTTCGCCTGGTCTGACGAAGATATCACCGGAGTCGATCGGGATATTATTGAGCACAGCTTGCTTGTAAACCCGAAGGCCCGGCCTGTTCGACAAGGGCTCCGGAAGATGTCCGCAGAGAGAGCTGCTCTAGCTAAGGACGAAGTTGAAAAACTGTTGAAGGCTGGGATTATCAGAGAGGTGGCCCATACAGAATGGTTAGCAAACCCAGTCTTCGTCAGGAAGAAGTCCTCCGGAAAGTGGCGCATGTGCATTGATTTCACATCTTTGAATAAAGCGTGCCCACGTGACCCCTACCCTATGCCCCGAATTGATCAGCTAGTTGACTCCACTGCAGGTTCGGAGTTACTAAGCTTCCTTGACGCCTATTCCGGCTATCATCAAATATGGTTGAAGCGCGAAGATGAAATCAAGACGAGCTTTGTAACTCCTTCGGGAGTCTTTTGCTATGTAAGAATGCCCTTTGGCCTAAGAAATGCCGGGGCTACTTTTTCAAGATTAGTTGCTAAGGCTCTAGGTCATCAACTAGGTCGCAATGTGGAGGCCTATATGGATGATATTGTAATAAAGAGTGCTTTAAAGCACCAACATAGCCTAGACCTAGCAGAAACATTCAATAGCCTTCGGGCATGTGGGATCCGCCTTAACCCCGAAAAATGTATATTCGGAGCTAAGGCTGGAAAGTTGTTAGGGTACTTAGTTTCAAGCAGGGGAATTGAAGCTAGCCCTACTCAAATAACTGCGCTGCAGAAGATGGCTCCTCCGGAGAATGTAAAGCAAGTGCAAAAGCTGACCGGACGTCTGGCCGCACTTAGCAGGTTTTTATCAAGGTCTGCGGAGAGGAGCTTGCCAATCTTTAAAGCTTTGAAAGGGTCCGAAGATTTTGCATGGACACCGGAGTGTCAGAAAAGCTTCGAAGATATTAAAGATTATCTCAGCAATCTTGCTACACTTACGGTGCCTATTGCGGACGAAACCCTACTTCTGTATCTTGCAGCCACAGGCTCAGCAGTCAGCGCAGTCCTTGTCAGAGAAGCTGATATCAATGGGAAGTTGGTCCAAAATCCTGTCTATTTTGTATCCGAAGCATTGTCAGGAGCGAAGACAAGATACTCCGAACTTGAGAAGTTCGTTTATGCTCTGATAATGGCTTCGAGGAAGCTAAGACATTATTTTTTGGCTCACAATGTAATTGTACCAACTTCGTATCCTTTAGGAGATATGCTCCGAAGCAAAGATTCCACTGGATGAATTGGAAAGTGGGCAGTAGAACTAGCACCCTTCGGCATATCTTTCCTGGCAAGGACAGCTATCAAATCCCAAGTCCTAGCAGACTTCGTAGCAGAGTGGACTCCACCTGCGAAGTTGACTCCGGAGAAATCAGATGACGGAGTATGGACTATTTACTCCGATGGGGCTTTCCAAGCATCCGGAGCAGGTATTGGGGCAGTATTAATTTCTCCGTCAGGTCAAAGAGCAATGTACTCCGCAAGACTCAACTTTAAGTCTACCAATAATATAGCGGAGTACGAAGGAATATTATTGGGACTCCGGAAAGCACGTGCTCTAGGGGCTACAAGGATAATTATAAAAACAGATTCTCAGATAGTAGCAGGGCACGTAGACAAAAGTTTTCAAGTCCGACATCCACAGCTTGCAAAGTACTTAGAAGAAATTCGCAAGATCGAAGCACATTTCAAGGGTATTTCCATTCGGAGTATACCAAGAGCTGAAAACGTGCAAGCAGACATTTTAGCGAAGGCTGCTGCCGGAGCTGTGGATGTGCCTGACGAAGCTTTCTATGAGGAGCTCAATATACCTTCGGTGCCACAAGTTGCTTCTGCAGAGATTCTCTGCATTCCTAGTGCAGATTGGAAGGATTCAATCATAGAACTCTTGCAAGGAGGAACAAATTTGCCCGAAGAGCCCCAATTGTCAAGATTAAAGCTCAGAGCAAGAAACTATCAGCTAATCAACGGTATATTATACAAGGCCGGAGTATGTTCCCCTCTACTCCGATGTATATCTCAAGCCGAAGGCCAAGAAATTCTTCGAGAAATTCACGAAGGCCTTTGTGGAAGTCATTTAGCCCCTAGAGCACTGGCAGGAAAAACACTTCGCCAGGGGCTTTATTGGCCCACAATAACAGCTGATGCGGAGAGCTTGGTCCGCACTTGTCAAGGATGCCAGTGGATGGGTCGACGGAGTCATCGCCCACCAACAGCTCTTCAAGTCATTGCTCCGGTATGGCCTATGGCCAGATGGGGTATGGATCTAATTGGTCCCTTTCCGTTAGCAAAGGGAAATCTGAAATTCGCAGTGGTAGCTATCGAATATTTTTCTAAGTGGGTGGAAGCAGAACCCTTAACAGCTATCACTTCGAATAATGTACAGAAATTCTTCTGGAAAAACATTATTTGTCGGTTCGGAGTGCCTAGATATCTCACAGTTGATAATGGAACACAGTTCGACGCAGAACCCTTCAGGAAGTTTTGCGAAGACCTAGGCATTCAACTATGTTTTGCTGCAGTGAGACATCCTCAGTCAAATGGAGCAGTTGAGCGAGCCAATGGAAATATTTTATCAGGGCTAAATCGAAGAATAGTAGGGCTATCAAAGGGACTGTGGACCGAAGAACTTCCGAAGATTTTGTGGTCCATTCGGACTACACAAACAAGGTCCACAGGTTTTACTCCATTCAGACTGCTATTCGGAGATGAAGCTATGACTCCAACGGAGCTCAAAGGGGGCTCACTTCGCAGCACCGAACCAGACATCGAAGAAGAAAGACAAGCTTCGTTAGATTTGTCAGAAGAGACAAGGCTTCGAGCTGTAGCTAATTTATCAAAGTATCATCAGCAGACGAAGACTTGGTATGACCCAAAGGTTAAGCTCAGCGAGTTAAGGCCGGGTCATCTTGTTCTACGAAGCATTATAGCACCAGGGAAGCTAGGCAATAAATGGGAAGGTCCATATCTAATCGTCCGCTCGGGGCGCCCTGGTTCATTTAAATTAGCTAATTTAGAAGGTGAAGAGTTAGCACATACTTGGCATGCGGAGCACCTAAAGCGATACTTCGCATAAGGGCTCCTTGTAATCCGCTTGTAATCACCTCTAAATTAATAAAGCATACACCCGGTGGTTTAACTTTCCCCTTGACGCTCCTAGTCTCCCGAGCGGACGCGCTGGGACAGAAGTCGTTCGAGAGAGAAGTGTTATCAAGCTGGGAGGTATTTCCGGACTTCGTACCCATAAAGTCGAAGCCTCCGGTGTGGGGGCTGGCATAATCCGGAGCCCAGGCCATCGGCTTGTAGGCATCCGTAAAAGAGCCCAAAACCACACTCTACGGAGTCCAAGCTTCGGCTGGTAGACTTCCGTAAAAAGAGCCGAAGGTGGCCAAAATCTACGGAGTCCAAGCTTCGGCTGGTAGACTTCCGTAAAAAGAGCCGAAGGTGGCCAAAATCTGCGGAGTCCAAGCTGCAGCTTGTCAGACTTCCGTAAAAAGAGCCGAAGGTGGCCAAATTCTGCGAAGTCCAAGCTCCGGCTGGTAGACTTCTGCAAAAAAGAGCCCAAGTGGCCAAATTCTGCGAAGTCCAAGCTCCGGCTGGTAGACTTCTGCAAAAATAGCCGAAGGTGGCTACAATTTCTGCGAAATCCAAGCTCCGGCTGGTAGATTTCCGCAAAAAACAGCCGAAGGTGGCTAAAGCAAAGCAGCATTTAAGCCATGAGCTTCGAATGATTGTTCATATGCGTCCAAAGTGACAAAATTTTTTAAGACATTAAAGTGTCCTGGAAGTTATCTCAATTGATCTCTTTCATGAAATAAACAAAGGTACCAAGTTACCATTCTTCTGATTACAGATAGTCGAAGACATTTCATAAGATTTCAAAAGATCTTTAAATGACAGAGGGGCTCCGAACCCCCAAAAAATTATACTCCGAAGTTTTTTCTTTGCGCATAACCATCTTCGAATACAGTTCGAAGTTGCTTATACCCAAAGAGGGGCTAGTAAATATGGAGACAATTTTAAATCGGCATTCATTATCAAAACAAATGTATTTACAAATTACATTATGAAAAATTGGTATCTATACCAAGAAGGAATCGGAGACCTCTTCGGTCCCGAGAGCTAGGGGTGGAACGACTAGTTCCAACATCGGAAGTTCTAAGAACTTTACGTTTAACTCTCTTCCTCCCCTTCGAAGCTCTAAAATCCTTCTGTTCTTGTTGAAGCTCGGCCCAAGTTCGAAGTCGTTCGGGGCTTCTCTCCCAGCTTCTAAGATCTTCAGATCTTTTATTTTGGGCTTCACCTTCGTCTTCGGACCAATTAGTGTCTTCAGAAGACGAGGTGTTTGCGTCGCCCTCTTTATCTTCCTCTTTAATATAAGACAATATGTCTTTGATTACTTCGGGCGCAATAACGCCGGAGTCATCTCGAGGGATAAGAAATCGAGGACGCTTATAACTCTTTAGAAGTTCGAAGGTGTTCCACAGTGAGCGAAGTTCGCTGTTAAGCTCTAACACTTCGATATCTTCTATAAGAGGCAAAGCCTAAAAATATGACAAACAAGATTTTCATTGATAAATATTTACAAGCATCAGCTTTACATAATCAAAAAATCCTAAATAATTCTAAACCTGCGGGTTCGGAGGAGGCTGACTGCTCGAAGCTTGGCTCCGAACTTGTTTTTGGCGTTGGCCTTCGTCAATCCAAGCCTTGATTGCAGATCGACCTTCGGCTCTCCATGAAGTCTGGAAGGCTCGCCAAGCAACAGCTACACCTTCGGAAGGTTTTAAAAGTCGGTCGTCGTCGAAGATGATGGAGCCCTGTGCGCTCGGAGTGATTGATCGGCCCAAATCCTCGTAGTAGCGAAGTATTCCAAGGGCAGACACTTGTCCGGAGAGTTCTCCATAACGTATGCCTGCCGTCTTCATTTGCTTCGCTGCTCCTTGGATCCTCTTTAGCCGGCGCAGCAGAGTTACATTGTCATCCGAAGGTAGTGATCCAGTAGTACCGAAGTACTCCAAGACACCTAACATTTGTTCAATGACCTCCGAAGCCACCTTCTCGGACTTAACCTTTTCTTCAACAAGCATATCCTTGGCCGAAGTTGTTTCAGCTAAAACTCCGGAGATTCGAGCGTTCTCCGTAGTCAAAGCATTCTTTTGAGTTCGGAGTTGGCCAGCCTCTTCTTGTAGCCTCACAAGTGCGGAGTCCTTCGCAGCATCCTCCGTCCGCAGTCTTTCAATCTCTGCTCGAAGCACAACTCTTTCTGCTTCGAGCTCTTTCCTTGCAGCTTCCAAACTTTGTCTAGCCCTTCGCTCTGCTATTATCACATTGTCCATCTGAGATACTCGACCTTCGGAGAAGTTAAGATTTCTTTGAAGAGTTTCGTTCTCTTCCCGAAGTTGAGCAATTTCGTTTTCATTCGACAAAGCTGCAGCGCGGGCTAAGACTGCTTGCTAAGAAAAAGAAAAACTAGCATAAGAAATTATTCATATATAATTCATTATTTGGTTCGAAGATGCTTTATACCTGATAAGCTGCTCTTTCCACAGCAAGGCTAAGCTCCGAACCCTTCACTCTACTTAAGCGGGCTACCAGTTCTGTTTCCCCGACTTGGCGACTGGCTGCACCCAAAGGTTTAACCAAAGTCCCAAGTCCGGTTTTCTCCTCCAAAAAAGGAGTTATGAGAGGAATCAGTTTCGAAGCTTTCTGGTCAGCCCTGCTTAGCGAAGGTCCGGAGGTTTCTTCCGAGGCCCTTGGAACTTCAGAAGATGGCCCCCCCTCAGTCGATTCACTTTCGTCCATTGACTCAGATGAAGTCGATCCTTGAGCTGGGAGGGGCTCGATGTGTCTTTTTCCTCTTCCAGGCCCCGGTAGAGCAACTCCCGGTTGTGGCCCCGAAGTTGTCGAAGGTCTTAGAGTTGTATCTTCGAGGGATACTTCGACAACAGGAGGCTCTGAAAAAAAAAACCAAAAATATTACACATTGTATAATTTTGCAAAAATTGATAAGAATTAAGCAAAATTTACCTTCGATATTCTCTGGAATATCGAGCACCGGGCTGATCGGAGGATCATAAGTGTAGTCCTCATCCGAATCAGCCGTTAAATCTTGGGCTTCAGGAGCATCGTCCTGAAGAGCCCTCGTTACTTCTTCGAGAATCGAAGCCATAGTGACTTCGACTCCCCCTTCATCCACTGGCACTTCGGCCTGAGTTGTGTCTTCCTGAACTACCGAAGTCATTGGTTGATCAACATTGTCTCCAGACTCCGGTATGTTCGCAGGCACTTCGGCCTCATTCACACTCGTAGGGGCTTCGATTTGTTCTCCCTGGGTATCCGGAGCTCTTACTTCTTCGATGTTGGTTTGAGGCTCCGGAATACCTGCAGTGTCTTCGATGAGAATACTTCGTTGAGCTGCATTTTCGTCAATTAATCTTACTAGTAAAGTACCTTCGTCTTCTTTAGAGCTAGAAACCGAAGCTCTTGAGCTCGAAGGTGCGAGGTTTTTCGGCTTCCGAGCCACCTTCTTCGTCGGAGTCCTTGCGGAGCTGGATGCTCCAGCTTCGGCTACTCTCTTCTTGGGTCCTTTCTCTTGAGGCACCCAGTCCATCAGAGGGGGCGGAGTTAACTCCAACATTCCCCATACTCTGTTGGATCGCTCCCAACTTCCGACTAATTTGATTCGCCATTCCTTTTCTGACGGAGTTGGAGCACCCAAGATCTTCTCCGAAGCCCTTATAATTTGCTCTGAAGTAATAGGGGCTGAAGAAGCTAAAAAAATAACTCAAGTTAATCTTTCTTCGAAGTAAATATGTATTATGCATGTTGGTTTCGAAGTTACCTGCAGGGCTCGAAGTATAGTTTATCTTGCGAAGACCGCCTTCCGAGTCATCTTCGAAGACGATAGGCCAGTTGGCCATCAACGGAGAAATTTGAAGTCCGATGAATTCTTCGGCTAAGTCCCGCATGCTCAACCTTTTGCTGATTTTCTGAAGCAAGTTGAGGCGAGCTTCGAGTTGACCTTCGTCAGGTTGCACTAAGGCTTCCTTCCGGAACTGGATTTCCTTGAGGGGACCAGCCAGAGGACTACCCACTCCAACTTCAGCATAAAACCACCTCAGAACCCAATCGGTGTACCATCTAGCATTGATGGCCTTGGCAGGGAATTGCAGTGCATATTCATCACGAAGCCTAAAATTAATGCTTCCAAAAGAAACTACCACCTTTTCACCTCCGGAGCCTACGAAGGTCTTCGGCTGACAAGTCGCTCTATGCAACGCAGCGAAGATTTCAGCCCTCCCCTCACAACCTTCGGCTCTCAGTGCCCACTCGAAGATGGCTAGTCTGGCTACAGCATTCGGAGACAGCTGGGGGAGGGTTACGTGAAACAAGTCAAGGACTTCGGCCAAGAAATCTACAGCAGGGAGGCCCAAGCCTGCTTCGAAAAAAGCTTCGAACACTACGACTTCTCCGGGCCTTGGTGATGGGATTGCCTCTTTGCCTGGTTTCCGAACCATTACCCCATTGCTAATCTTACCCCCTGCTGTGATTGCCAAGGACTCTCTTTTGCAGGTCGAAGGTCCCAATTCAAAGGACTGATCCAAATATTTGGTCGATGGAGGGCACAGACCTTGGTCATCGGGGATTTGGGGATTTCTCCCCCCTGCCGCCATGGACATTGCCGCCTGCCTCGAAGATGCCGCCGCCAATGTTGCCGCCGCTGCTGCTGCGGCTGCCTGCTGCTGAGCCAAGGTCGAAGGCGGCGCGGATCCTTTGGTCTTCACCATCGCGATTGCCGGATCAACTTGAGAGAACGGGAACTAGGGCTCAAGAACTCGAGAGTTAGGGCTCAAGAACTCAAGAACTCAAAAGGCTTTTGACTGGGAGCGAGCGGTGAAAAGGTAATCGAGTAAGTTCCAGAGTTCTTTATTTATAACCCAAAACTTTCCGTTTGTTACCGTTTGGGCTCCGCCCTTTCGCATTCCCGCCTGTTATTTTCCTCCGAAAATAACGCCTCATATAACTCCGTTAGAACAGGAACTAACGGTTATATTTTCTAAGTCTAAAAAGACTTTCGAACTTCCTGAGTCAGTTCTAAGATAGTTCGAAAAGTAATTACTTTATGACTGATTCGAAGTTCATATCTTCATGTATTTCGGAGATAAAACAAAAATTAATAATCCCTATGATTGGTTATCTTTTCTTTCCGTATACTGCTCTCCTAACGTTACAGGCTGAACGGAGAAGCGTATTCGAGGGGCTACTGTTGGGGGAAAATATCCCATCTTCGGGGTTATTGCCAAAGCAACATGAAGACAGCTAACCAGTTCGAAGATAGTCCGAAGGTCATCTTCGAAGGCGGCTTGGAACCTCGTCAAGAGTCCGAAGACTGGCATTGGTTCGAAGTATATCTTCGAACCAAAGCCTTCCAGGATCTTTTCTGCCAGCTAAGATGGAAGACTTATCTTCTATCCTATTAGATTAGTCTTTTACCATTTTAGCCCTATTAAGGAAGCTAATAGTTTCCTTAATGTCGGTTGTAATAGAGGGGTAAATAGGTCTTTTCCTTAATGTTTGGGCCTATAAATACCCCCCATTTCACCCTGTAATAGGGACCGATTTACAAGTGAATCAATACACTCTTTCGAACTATTCTAAGCTATTATCCTCTCGGAGGCTTAGAACAGTTTGCTTCGCAAACACTTCGTTTGTTAGTTTCTTTTCTACAGAAACCTGTTAGCGTAATCTTTTACGCCAACACATGGTAAGCCTTGCTACTTCGCTCGTGAAGTACCCGTTAATATACGTAACAAATTTCTATCGCCTTGTTACTTCGCCTATGATGTATCCATTAATCTACGTAACAAATTGCTACCTTCGTTTCTCTACTGCAACACTTAGCAGATTTGGTCTCTAGGCCGAATTGGCACTTGATCTCTGTTCTATTGTAGGTTTTCACGCTCGGAGCCACTTCGTCGTAGGTGCCCAGAGCTAGGAGACTAGTTTCAGAGGGTGTTAGAACACACCTCGGTGGAACTCTTGCTTTGACTGATCGTGTCGGACCCATCACGCTGTTGTCGGTTTGATCAAGTCCCACATGCTAGAATGCTCCATAGCAAGCTTCGTCACGTTAGGCTTCGAAACGCCCACACTTCGCTCCAGACGAAGTCATGCTAGTGCATTGCTGTTGGGGGAAATAATCCCGGTGGTGCATGAGGAGTGTTAAAGGACACAGAGCGGAGTTCAAAGAAGGGGCTCCATAAGGCGGCGGCCAGCGGAGCCATCGTTTGCAAAGTGGTTCTGTACGGAAGCCAAGCTTGGGCCAATTTAACTTCCGTCGGCTTTTGGGCAAGCCGACGGAAGTTAAATAACTTCCGTCGGCCTCTGGAGGCCGACGGAAGTTAACTTAACTTCCGTCGGCTTTAATGCTGGCCGACGGAAGTTAGCGGGGATTTTTCCTCGGCCGCTCGGATCCCCCTAACTTCCGTCGGCCAGCATTAAAGCCGACGGAAGTTCCGTCGGCTTTAATGCTGGCCGACGGAAGTTAGGGGGCTTTTCCCCCAACCGCGCGCGCGTACAGGGAGCCCTAACTCCCTGTACACGCACGCACTCCCGCCCGTTCCCCACCGCCGCCGCTCCTGCGCCCGCCGCCTCCTGCGCCTGCCGCCGCCGCTTCGCCGCCTCGGCCGCCGCCTGCCCGCCGCCGCCGCTTCGCCGCCCGGCCGCCGCCCGCCCGCCCCCGCCCGCCCGGCCGCCGTCCGCCCGACCGCCCGGCCACCGCCTCGGCCGTCGCCCGCCCGCCCGGCAGCCGCAATTTTTACATCAACTATTTGATTACTTCTTCAAGGTCTGTTCTTCTTGTCAAGTTTAATTCTGATTTGGTTCTGGGTTGATTTCCTGCTGGATATACTAAGCGCTGCCACAGTTGTTGTTTTCTGCTGATGGCATACAGTCCCAGTTTGATCACCCATGTCATAGCATTGCAATTTTTTTGATATCAATGTTTACTTGTATTTCATTATGAAGCTTGAGCCCAGGCAGGGCATATGCGTTATTATTTCATTGCAGAACAGAATGTTATTTCAAGTTATGTTATTATTTCAGTCATGCAATTACTACTTGATGATCTGGTTCATAATTGATTCTATTCAATCTTCATTAGAGAGACATAGATACATGACTTTGAGATAGAGCTAGCATCTCCCAAGGTGATTTTTCTTGCCGTGGATGATTGATCAGTTTTTGGTTTATTTTCATTATTCATGTTTTTCAGCCAATACAACTTAGAGCCTCCAGGTTGCCGGAGATCACTATTGCTTGTAATTTGTCATGACGTCAGTGCTCTGAATGTGTTTTTTCTCATATGTATGATTGGTTACAGTTGGAGTTTTCCTACCGACCGTCGCGAATAGTCATGAAAAATTCTGAAACAACTTAGTAGCAAATAGTCATGATCACTGTTGTCACGGCGTCGCCTAGGCGACGCCTAGGCGCCGACTAGGCGTCCAGGCGGTGGCCGCCGGACGCCTAGCTGAAACGCCTCGCCTGGGTGAGTTAGGCACCCGCCTGGACAGTCTAGGCGTCGCCCATGGCGCCTAGGCGGTCGCCAGGAGACTCTGGGCGGGCGCCTAGGGTCCGTCAGTCTATTTTCTAAGCTCCCCTGTGCTCCCCGGCTCCCCTGTGCTCTCTCCCCTAGTCCCCTGTGCTCCCCGGCATGAACTATGGAATATGCCTAGACGAATTTAATTGTGCTATGAAGTATGAACTATGTGTGGTTTTGTAACGAAACCTATGCGTCACCCGTTTCGGACCAACATGTCTCACACGTGTCATGCGTGTGAGATGTGTAGGTCCGGAATTGTCCCTTTTTGGACAGCCTCGGAGTGGGCGACAGAGCGTGGTCTTTATGATGAGTCATGAGTCCGAATGGGATTTCAGTAACATAACCTTGTTGTTCTCCATTGCACCACTATCAGGCGTGCAATTGGAGAACAGCGGGGTTATGCTGCTGAAATTTCATTCGGACTCATGGCTCGTCATAAATACCACGTGTTGTCGGTCACTCTTGGGTGGGTTTAGGACCTATCTTTTCCTATAGACCATGGTTGGCACGGCGTCGCCTGCGCCGACTAGACGTCCAGGCGGTCACCGCCGGACGCCATGGTGAATTGCCTCGTCAGGGTGTGTGTATGTTGCGAGCCCTTTTATAGCGGCCAGTGCGTGAATCTTCTTGATTGAATGAATGTTTTGCATATAGAATGGTTGAGGACGACCGACGGTGGATGTATAGTGGTTGGATGAAAAGTGGAGCTCACACGAGGGAGTGGGTAATCAACGCTGAGAAATTTGTTGATCGTGCATTCGCTTTGACAACAAACACTGGCGCGAGGTGCCCATGCATGAAGTGCAGAAATTCTCGTTGGCAAGACAAGAGGACGTTGTCATTGCATATTTGCAAATATGGTTTCGTGCCAGGTTATGAAGTTTGGTCTTTTCACGGCGAGACAGGCCTTGAAAAAACGGTATTAGTAGTGGAAGAAGAAGATGATAGCGTTGCTGACGATAGGATGGATGAGATGGTTGATGCTATACGACCGGAGTTTGAATCAAACCCCGAGGATCCTCCAACACCGGAGGTTCAAAAGTTTTTCGACATCCTTCGAGCTTCAGAAGAGCCATTGCATGAGCACACCACCGTAAGCGTTCTCGCTTTCGTGACTCGTATTATGGCTATTAAGTCAAAGTTTGCATTTTCAAACAATTGTTATAAGGAGCTCTTGAATCTGATCAGCGATATCCTTCCTAAGAACCATAAGGTGCCGAAAGACATGTATCAGTCAAAGAAAATGCTTTCTGCTCTCGGTATGGAGTATGAGAAGATTGATGTGTGCCGAGATAATTGTATGCTGTTATGGAAAGAACATAGTAATGAGGTGAAATGCTTAAAATGTGGTAAACCGAGATTCGTAGAGGTCATAAATGAAGACGGAGAGAAGGTGACGACAGAGGTTGCTCATAAGCAACTTCGTTACATGCCTCTTACACCTCGGGTGAAACGATTGTTTCTATCAAAGAAAACCGCTAGACATATGCGATGGCATAAAGAAGGTGTACGTGAGAATAATCAAGTAATGGTGCACCCATCTGATGGTGCGGCATGGAAGGCTCTAGATGATTTTGATGCAGACTTTGCTAGTGATGCAAGGAATGTTCGCATCGGGTTGGCAACTGATGGATTCACGCCTTTCAATGTAACGGCATCGTCGTACTCTTGTTGGCCCGTGTTTGCTATTCCATACAACCTTCCACCTTCATTTTGTATGAAATATGAATTTATGTTCCTGTGTCTCATTATACCCGGTCCAGATCATCCTGGAACACGACTAAACGTGATGTTGAAGCCCTTAATTGAAGAGTTAAAACAATTGTGGAAAGGAGTTGAAGCATATGACTATGACCAGAAACAAAAATTCAATCTTCGAGTTGCGTATCTGTGGTCGGTCCACGATTTTCCGGCATACGGTATTTTTTCTGGTTGGAGTTGTCATGGAAGGTTGACATGCCCGATATGTGCGAAGGACACAGATTGTTTCCGTCTGAACTTCGGGGGAAAGATTTGTTACTTTGATTGCCATAGATGCTTTTTGCCCATGAATCACCCATTTAGGTTACAGAGGAACAATTTCAAGAAGGACAACATTGTTGTAAAGGGACCACCAAGGCGTTTAAATGGTACAGAAATCGCTGATATGCTGAATGAGTTGGTCCTTAATGAAAATGAGGATGGATTTGTAGGATTCGGAACTGAACATAATTGGACCCACATATGTGGTTTATGGGAACTGCCGTACGTCAAATCACTAATTCTGATGCACAACATTGACGTTATGCATCAGGAACGTAATGTTGGTGAAAGCATTATAAGTACATGTATGGATTTTACTGACAGGACAAAAGATAATGTAAAGGCGAGAAGAGATTTAGCTGAGATTTGTAATCGACCAACCCTTGAGTTGACGAATAGTGGTGGCAAGCCACGTGCCCCATTTTTTTTAAAACCTAAAGAAAAAAACAAGTAATGAGGTGGTTGAAAAAATTGAAATTCCCAGATGGTTACGCCGCAGGATTTAGAAGAGCTGTGAACTTGAAGACAGGGAAATTAAATGGATTGAAAAGTCACGATTACCACATAATAATGGAAAGACTCCTTCCTGTAATGTTTCGTGGGTACCTGAATGATGATGTGTGGAAGGCGTTAGCTGAGCTGAGCCATTTTTATAGACAACTTTGTGCGAAAGAAATTAAGAAAGATATGATGGAGATGCTAGAGAAAGAGATCCCGGTGCTTTTATGTAAACTGGAAAAAATATTCCCTCCAGGGTTCTTCAATCCAATGCAACATTTACTGGTTCATCTGCCATATGAAGCTAAGGTAGGTGGCCCTGTGCAATATAGGTGGATGTATCATATTGAAAGGTCCCTAAAGAAGCTTAGAGCGATGGTTGGTAATAAGGCCAGAGTTGAAGGTTGCATCGCAGAAGAATTTAAATTGAAAGAGATAGCATACTTCACTAGTGTATACTTCGCTGAGCATCACAATGTCAACACACCTGCTACACGGTACCATATGGATGAAGACCATCCTTGTAGTGATCTCCAAATATTTGGGTGGAAGGGCATAACTGTTGGTGTTTCCACGACATATTATGTAACTCGGGAAGAACGAACAAATGCCTTGCTCTACATGTACTCAAATATGGAAGAGATGGAACAATATTTCGCGTAAGTGATTCATTTTAGTTTTATATTTTACCTCCAAATTTTATACCCGTTTGTTTACCTATTCGTTACATTGACAGTATGTTTGATTCGAAATACTTGACTTCTGGTCGTCAACCAACGGAGAAGCAATTAGATAAATTGCGTCGAGAAGGAGTAAATGACGCGCCTAGTTTTCTCACTTGGTTCAGAGAACATGTAAATCCTTACCTTTTCTGACACGTATTATTTTACTCTACTGGGTTAATTATCTTATAATCTCTTATGATTTGCAGTGCGTGCTCGCTGACAATGTACATATAGACTTGCGACAGCTCTCTTACGGGAGTATTAGTGCCAAAAGTTACGGTCGCTATGATGTTAATGGTTTCCGCTTCCGTTCAACTATATTTGAAGCATATCGACCTCTAGCGGCAACAACTAATACTGGTGTTGTTACAAGGGTCGTTGATGGACAAGGACACGAAACTATGTATTATGGAATCATCAAAAATATAATCGAGTACAAATTTGCCGGGAATAAGGAGATTAAAGTAGTCTTCTTCGATTGTGATTGGTTCGACCCTAAACATGGTACTCGTGAAAACCAATTTGGGATGGTTGAAGTCAAACACGCGGAACGATTATCTAGTTGCGATAATTTTGTCCTTGCTCATCAAGTCGAGCAGGTGTATTATATGCCCTACCCATGTGAAAAACTAAGTGCTTGGTGGGTAGTCTACAAAGTGAATCCTCGGGAACGTCTACACACCCCTAGTGATGACGCTTATCAATTGGAGGTTGAAGAGGTCGATGAGGTTTATCAAGATGATGAATTGCCGACTTCGTTTAATGTAGAGTCAGAATCGTCGACAGATTCTTTTCTCGGCGATTCTAATGATGTGGCAGTTCCCGAGAAAAGGAAACACCAACATAATAAGAAAAAAGTAACATGGCGTGCTTTGGGGAGAAAAGGACAAATTGATCCTGATTTTGATGATAATTGACAAGTAATTGTTTTCATACATGTATATGCAATATACTTCATATTACATGTTTTTTCATATGTACAAACCTTCTTTACTAATAAATGCTTGTTTGTGCTTATTTTGAACAGGATGTCGAAAAAGATGAAGAGTGTCACGAGGAAGCTCTTCCGCTTGGGGAGTTCATCGGCGAGTACTCCGGCGAGTACACCGAAGAGTCAGGAGGACACCCTATTCCAGGGTAGTTCCTCTTCTTCAAACAGACGTCGTCAAGAGCAGCTCCTGAGATGCATAGATCCGACATTAATTGGTCGGCCTATTGCATTTCAACTAGATGAGGAGGTAACTTTCAGATTGTTTTTTATGCCAGTTATAAACTATTACTAATTGTTTCAATATTGTTTTGTAGGAGGAAGAACACTTGGAGAGTGCGGGTCATGAGGATGATCCGGTGGGTGGCGGGCAAGAGGGGGATGTCCCAGAGTGTGCGGCACAGAGGGATGACCCGGAGGGTGTGGGGCAGGGGGATGACCCAGAGGGTGCGGGGCAGGGGGATCTCCCGGAGGGTGCGGGTCAGGAGGAAGGTGCTGAGGCTGCCGGCGGGTCCTCGGTATCTTTCAGGACGAGCCACTTGGTCGCTCCACCAGTAGTCTCTTCCGGTGGAGCCAAGATCGAGATTACGCCTGTTGGTGACGGGTAAGTGTAATACTCTTCTGTTGTTTTGCTTTTGTTTTCAAAAAATTTCTTTCACTAAACTAATTAACTTTATTTATTATGTATTTCTAGATATTGGATTGACTCTCGGTTCGACGGCACTTCGAGGGTCAGGCAGGTTAACCAGATATTGGGTAACCTGTGCTGTCTGCACTACCCAGGGGTGCTGACAATGCCGACCGGTGAGCAGCTTCTATGCCAGACATGGGACCAGTACCGGTTCGCTCCTGACGGGCGCCACGGAACTGCTCAGGGGGCGGTGTCTCATGACTTCTGGGTATGCAAGTGTTTTTTCAATCTACTTTTAGGCTTTTCGAGTTACAACACTGTACTAATCATTACTTTTGCAGTTACGCTTTTGCTTGCCAGAAGTCGGCAATCACCATAACCATGCGCTTCAAGTCTTCAACAACAATGCACATGAGGTGGTGAAGGACGCCATTTCATATGCCCGCATTCAAGCGAACAATGCTTACTACAAGGAGAAGCTAGGGCAACGAATGAGCAAGGCGACGGGCTCATCGTCAATTTATTTGACTGAAGAAGAATACCGTTCGGTAAACAATTCTAACTTTTTACTCTTCGATTGTTGAGATTTGTTGTCATATAATACAAATAGCATATCTGTTCAGGTGAGGATTCCGTGGTTTGCAAACCGCGAGGATGCATATTTCGAATTCTGCAAGATTTGGTCTTCAGCCGCATTTAAGAAGACTTCCGAGCAGAAAAGACAATGCCGCGGGACGGATCCGAAGCACAGATATGGTGCCGACGGACATATTCGCCACGCTAAACGCTTGGTAAGACTGATCTGTCACTCTCTAGCTATAGATACATTGTAATGCGACTAACTCATTTCTAATGTACAGGAAGCTAAATCTGGCAACGTGCCAAGTGACATAGAGGTGTATACCTCTGGTCACAAAGGAAGCGATCCGGCACAGCCAGATGTCTTGTGTAGCCAGACAGCCACGGACCATTTGGTGAGATGTTATTAAGAGTTGACGTAATTTCATTTTTCTGCGTCTAGCTAATCGGACATGTTTTTTGCAGGCGCAGTATGGTGAACACATGGTTCGACTCCATGGAGAGGACTATGATTGGCGGAGAGAACCTGTGGACCAAATGGCCGTGTACTCCAGCGGAGGTGGCAAAAGCCATGGACGGTGAGACAGTGTTTTTATTAATGTTTTGTGTATGGTATTGTGATGGTAACTAACCCCTGTTAATGTTGCAGGTACTCCATGTTCAATGGAGTTATTGACTCGAGAGCGGTGAGAGCTCAGAAGTCAGCTCAGTCGTCGCAGAGCTCCGTCGGAGTTGGCTCCAGCCGTCGTCGCTCAGAAGAAACCCCGGAGATGGTTCGGATGAGGGAGGAATTGAGGCGGGTAAACGAGCACAACAGGAAACAACAAGAGTACTATACCGCCTGCTTAGCACAACAACATGCGATGATCCAAGTAAGTTTAGTTTAGAGTGTTGCAGTTCAAAAGTATTCAGAAATAGGTTTAGAACTAACTGATTACATTACAACATGTGTAGCAACTAGCCCAGCAAAACAGTGGATTTGACATGTCTATGTTCCAACCACTACCTCCCCCGCCACCACCACTATCTCCTACATCACCTGAGGTACCTCCTAAATACTTAAGTTAGCGTTTAGAAGGGTAGTTGAGTTCGTTTCTAATTTTGTCTATTTCTTCAGTGTTTCCGTACGCCTGGCCAGGATGGAGCCTCCGGGGCAAATGTGAACGAAGCGGGAGGCAGCGGCGGCGCCCACGACCCAAATGTGGGCGATCAGTGAGTATATGGACAAATATGACTTTGTATGTGGCTCTCGCTGTGTTTTGTGAATTTGTATGTGAGTTTGGATGTTATATGTGAATTCAGATGTGTACTGTGACTTTAGATGTGAATTCAGTTATATTATGTGATTTTGGATGTGATGTGTGAAGTGTGGATGTGAATTTGGATGTGAGATGTGATTTTGGATGTGAGATGTGATTTTGGATGTTATATGTTAAGTTTGAATGTGATTTTGGATGTGAAATGTGATTTTGGATGTGTATTGTGAATGTATGTGAAATTGTGGTTGGATGTGAGTGTGAGTAGGGGAACCAGGAAAAAATAAAAAAAAAATATCAGTTAACTTCCGTCGGCTTTGACCATAGCCGACGGAAGTTAGCTGGTTTCGGCCACGTGGGCAGAAAGGCTAACTTCCGTCGGCTTCGGCCCTAGCCGACGGAAGTTAGCTGCCCCTAACTTCCGTCGGCCAGGCTGGCCGACGGAAGTTAGTGCCCCTCTGGTGACGTGGCAGTGTTCGGCGCTAACTTCTGTCGGCCACGTGAAGCCGACGGAAGTTAGCTAACTTCCGTCGGCGGCCGACGGAAGTTAGCGTTTTGCCGACGGAAGTTGGCTTCTTCCGTCGGGAAAGGGCTAACTTCCGTCGGCCATGGCCGACGGAAGTTGCCTGTTTTGTTGTAGTGAAGGTGTACCCGAGTCCCTCCGGAAGGGATCCTTCGGTCAGGTACAAGGAGGAAGAAGAGGTCCGTCCCGGGCTCCGGGCCCTGGGCCAGGAGGTCTTCTGCTGAGGGCCCGAATTCGAGGAGCCTCCGAGCCCGATGCACCAACCGAAGGCCAAGGGTACTCCTCCGATGGGCACTGCAGCCTCGGTGTCAAGACAAGTGACTAGGACCAGTCCAGCCTAACTAGTCTAGCGGCAAGTTCGCAATCGCGTGTGCAGTTGCTGGCACTGCTGTCATGCCAAGAGTGACTGACAGAGCAGTAGGGGCTATACCCTTGTCTGTAAGGGGAGGCCATTGTATGATGTACATCTGCTAGAGGTGTTTGGAAGTATCGAGCCACCCTCCGCTCCCTCCCCGGATCTTCACCATCAATATTCTCGGCGTGGGCGGAAGCACCTCTGAGGAGAGGTCCTCCGCATCGCCCCACTGGGACCAAAGGCCTCGTCAAGTACTAGCACACTCCGGGTGGAGGGCACTCCTCCGGCCCCAAGCCACTTGGGAAGGCGCTCCTGGGAGGCGCAACTTTCCACTGTAGCGTTCATGGTCAGAATCAGAGCCACGACATCAACTCCTGTCACACCATCCTCACCATCCGAAATGATTACCTCGAGCGAAGCACCAGCCGCAGTTCCTCTGAAAGGGTGCCCCCCGCCCACCGCACCGAGTCAGTCGAGGTGGTCAGGTGAAGTGACGAGCAAAGGGCTCCGGGGCTACTCCCAGAGTCTGGCTGGTTTCTAGCTCCCAAGCTTGAAGACTGTTAAGCTCGAGAATAATACCTTCCCAAACTCTTTGTGCATTAAGTCCCTGTCCCAGGAAAAGGCAAGGTACACAATAACAAGTATATACAACAGAGTTCCATGCGGATTAAAAGTAAATACACATAGTCATATACATGGCCTAAAAAGACTGAACACAGATTACTAAGCAAAACACAAGTAGTGGATAGTGGGCTTTTCCCATAAGCGCTCGAGTGTGGTCAAGCCTCACGCCTCCTCTTCGTCTTCATCTGTGTAGATCCCTTCAACTTCTGGAGAGGTTTGAAATAGTGTGCTGAGTACATTGGTACCCAACAAGCCACCCGAAATGATGCAAATAATGCAAGGGAACAACAAGGATGGCATAATAGGGTTCATTTGCGTAAAGCTGATTTTTAGTTAAAACAATTGTAAAAACATCTACAAATAATAAAGTCTGCTATGAACCGATTACAATCCAAGCAGTGCGCCTGCACTGGCAGGTTACCACCACCAGCAGGATCCTTAGACCCCATCCCAACCATCAAACCAGAATTAATGTGGAAGGTTATTCTAACCGTGAAAACATCACTTTGCCCGCCCTTGACTGTGGGCTCGGGTATTCGAATAGATTTTAACTCTGATCAGAGGTGCACAACTTTACACACAAGGCACAGTCTCAGTTGACGTCAGGATACCACCACGGTACCCCGACCTAATCCCATGCCAAGGCCCATCGTATACCATACAAACATACAAACACCCGCTAAGGTTTCGCTTCCCGTAGTGCCAACCCTAGTTGAGTAAGCCCCCTCTTGCGCCAAGTGACATTCAGGCCTGGGGGTGCGACCCACCACAAACCATCACCCATCATACCACTGGTGTTATAAGCAAATACAATTAATACTCTAAGCCAGGTCGTACCCATTAGACTTGTGGTAGTACGAAAATGCATTGCAACAGTAGCCACAGACTGGTCCTTAATCGCCAGAGGTGTGACATCCCAAAATACTAGCATGCACCCACGACCAGCCCTTTTAATATTTTAATTAGTCAAGTTTTAATCCAAACCACTAACGGTAGTAATCCTACCGTAGGGTACAATTTAATCGACATGAAAGAGACAACATTTGTCATTAAAGAGATGAATAATTCCTCATTTAAAAAGTCTAGGGTACGAGTTGAACCAAACTTTACCTAAGTTGACAAAGGCATAGTATTAATTGCACGGGGCCATAATTAACACAATGGGTACAACTAAACAATAATAATACATATTATAGCCCTAAAAATTATGCATTAAGTTAATATCAAAATAACTTATGAAAAATGGGATTTCAATATGTTCAACTGTTTAGGTAGCTTGCCTTGGTCCGCGAATGCTTGATCCTCAATGAACTAGGCCTCCGGCGGTACGAAATCGGTGGCGTCTACGTGATCACATACATAATTAATGCAAAACAGTACATCAATACACATGAACAATAAAAAATAAATGCATAGTTAGATTCTTTGCATTTTTATGAAAACACAACAATTTGAATCACTCCAAACGGAGCTAGGATGAATTATTTGTGTATTTTAGAAGTTTTATCTCTATTTTTAACCGAAACAGTACTAATGTGTAGGACGCAAAATAATTATCCTGAAACAGAGGGGCTAGAATGCTAAAGTTAAAGAAAAGGATTTAAATAACCTAAAATAGAGGGTTAAATCACAAAACTGGCAAAAATGGGTGCTGGATGGCTCGGTCTGGTGCGGCGCGGCATGGCCGGCACGACACTACTACAAACCATCACTGTAGTGGCATTGGGCAAAACCACTGTAGTGGCGGGCCATTAGATGCCCGCCACTAAAGTTGCTGGTGCTGACAGCAGCACCGGCGACCACCACTATTATTGGTAAAGTAGTGGCGGTCGGTGCTGACATCATCCCGGACCGCCACTATTGTACCAATAGCAGTGGCGGGCGCTGGTGCTGCCCACCGCTGCTAATATGACCGCCACTAAAGTATTAATGACATCACTTGCGACCGCCACTACTATTCTAGCTATAAATGCGCAGCTTCTTCCTCCCCGAGCTCTACCGGAGTTCGCATTTAATTTTGTCCGTACAATGGCGACAAAAATCTAGATAAAGAGGGGGAGGCTTTGTTTTCGTTTCTTTTGAAGGATTTCATTCTAGGAGGTAAATCCATGCCGAATCTCACATTTATTTTGTATTTAATCATGTATACAATGAGTTATTAGCGTTTTACTAATTTAGGGTTTGCGAATAGAAATTTTCAAATAATCTTCCATTTACAGTGTTTCCTTCTCCCAAATGAACAAATATGACCCTCCTCACAATTATTCATCACTTGTATATTTATTTACATCATTTTAATCTCTTTTTTAATTTGATTTATGATTATAGATCTAGAGTTATGTTGTTTGGAGAGAGAGAAACCAATATAGTTAATTTATTTAATAATTTTTTCTGCTTAATAAATAGTTTGAATTAAAGCATTAATTTTTTATCAATGTTGTTATGAGCGATAATAAATCAATATATTTTCAATTTGTAAATTACTAAAATTAACAATAATGAATTTATTAATATTTTTTCAAATAATATATGTTTTAGATGGAGCACAGGTCCTGGATGTACTCGTCCAACGACGGAGATGTGGTGGCATTTTTAATATAGTAACTGAATTTACTGAAGCTGCCACACAATATGCTTCCCATCAGAGTGACGAGGCAATATATTGTCCTTGTAAAGTTTGTAAAAACGAAGCGATGTATCCGTGTTCAGATTGTGAAACCATACAATTTCACTTGTTGAAAAATGGTTTCGTGAAGAACTATAATATATGGACGAAACACAGTGAGATGGGCCAAAATCCTCCCGAAGATTCTGATGTGCCGCAAGATGCTCATCAACATAGAAGAGGTTGTGATCATACATCCGACATAACACATGATGATGTTGATCAACATGATGATGATGACACCTTTGATGTGGAAGAACTGATGCGAAATGTTGTGCCTGAGGTGTTGTTGCAGAGAACTACAACCAAAGGATACGATAACTTTGAAGCACTTGACAAAGCATCAAAAAACCTTCTTTACGAGGAACGCCACGGATGCGATAAGCAGTATACTGTGTTGTACACAATTCTTGAGCTTATGAAACTGAAGGCCAGCAATGGATGGTCTGACACTAGTTTTTCAGATCTTTTACAACTCCTAAAAAAGGTTTTGCCAAAACCCAATGGTTTACCATCTGATACGTACCAAGCAAAGAAGATGATTTGTCCGTTGACTTTGGGCGTTCAGAAGATTCATGCATGTCCGAACCACTGTATCCTATATCGAAAAGAGTATGGATTGTTAGAGAGATGTCTGCAGTGCAACGCAGGTCGATACAAACGTCCAAATGTCTGTGTGGAGGACTACAATGACCACCAGAAGAAGAATAATAAGAGGTTGCAGAAGAGGAATAAAAATGTTATTGAAGACCATCCTGGAAAAAAGACGGAGAGGAAAGTTCCAGCCTTAGTAATGTGGTACCTACCGGTGATTGATCGCTTGAAACGTATGTTCTCTAATCCTAGAGATGCTAAACTATTAATCTGGCATTTCGCTGGGCAAAAGAAGGATGGAAAACTTCGGCACCCTGCGGATGCTAGGCAGTGGAAATCATTTGACCTGGAAATATCAGGATGGCACTTAGCACGGATGGAATGAATCCCTTCGGTGAGATGAGGAACCCACATAGTACGTGGACGGTCTTTCTATGCTTGTTCAACATTCCATCATGGTTGTGCCATAAAAGAAAATACCTTATTCTCACTACTCTAATTTTTGGTCCAAAACAACCTGGCAATGACATTGATATCTTTCTAGAAACTTTGATGGAGGATATGAAACGTCTATGGGAACATGGTGTCTGTGTGTGAGATGAGCACAAGAAAGAGCACTTCAATCTAAGAGCCATAATCTTTTGCACCATAGCCGACAACCCAGGACGCATGTCCCTAACAGGACAGGTTAAAGGAAAGACAACATGTGTAGTGTGTGTGGACCAGACAGAATCTATGCATCTTCCATCATTCGTTAAGACGATATATATGCGACACCATAGATTTTTACCAAAAAACCACAAATATCGAAGAAATAGGAACCATTTCGACGGTACAATCGAGCTTGGACAGCCTCCACGAAATCGAGATGGCAAATTTCTATTCGAAATGGTAAAGAATATCAAAGTTGTTTTCGGAAAGAAGAGGAAGAAATCTGAAAAAATTTTAAAGGACGCTCCATTTAAAAAGCAGTCAATCTTCTTTAGATATTTGCCCTATTGGAAGGAGTTGGAGATTGGTCATGCTATCGATACAATGCACGTTGAGAAGAATGTCTTCGAAAGCACTATCGGTATTTTGTTAGACATACCGGGCAAATCAAAAGATGGACTCAAAGTACGAAGGGACCTTCAAACTCTCGGAATTAGACCCGAGCTTCACCCACAAGAAAGGGCCAATGGAAAATTTTTCCTTCCGGCTGCTAGCTATAACCTCACAATTGACGAGAAAAGATCAATCTACAGGTGTCTACATGGAATTAGAGTTCCAACAGGATTCTCAACCAATATAAAGAATACTGTCTCCGTAGCAGATTTGAGGATGAGCGGCTACAACACTCATGTTTGTCATGTTATGCTTGGGCTATTCCTCGCCATCGCAGTAAGAGGAGTCAAACATTCATTTCTAAAGATGGTGATAACACGCATGTGTCACTTCTTCAATGTCATATCAAAGAAGGTGATCGACACTGAAGAGTTAAATGAATTACATAAACAAATGAGGGAGACTATGTGTCAGCTTGAGATGTGCTTTCCTCCTTCATATTTTGATATTACGAGCGTCTAATGGTTATCTTCAAGGGTTACATACGAAATCGTGCTTATCCAGAGGGTTCCATGATAGAGGGCTACACGACTGAGGAAGTCATTGAGTGCTACGCAGATTACATAAGAGATGGAAGACCAATAGGAGTTCATGTGTCCCGGCACCATGGAAGACTCACCGGTAAAGGAACTAAAGGCTGGAAAATCATACGAGACAATAGTTACCAAACAATAAGAGAATCACATTACAGTGTAATGCATCAGTTGGCGATTATGAGACCATATGTTGAACAGCACCTGCAAGAGCTTCGTGAAAAGAATGAAGATCGCGATGAACAATGGATTATGAAAGAACACAAAATTTATTTCACATCATGGCTGAGGGATCTAAACCTTTCGATTGGAGAAACCAACGAAGAGATGATGATAAATAAATTGTCTTACGGTCCATTGATCATGGTTAAAACATGGCAAGCGTATGACATCAATGGTTTCACATTCTATACCAAAACAAAGGATCAAAAGAGTCAGCGCCAAAATAGTGGTGTCAAAGGAGAAGCAGAAGATAGCACTGGACAAAAGAATGCTTACTATGGATACATCGAAGAAATATGGGAACTTAACTACAGGAACTCTATAGAAATCCCTGTATTTAAGTGTCAGTGGGTCAGACATCCAGAAGGTGTGGAGGTGGATGATTACGGGTTTACGGTAGTTGACCTTAATAAGGTGGCTTATAAAGATGACCTTTGGATACTCGCTCAATCCGTGGCACAAGTATTTTACATACTTGATCCTAAAGATGAGAAAAAATACATCGTTGCTCCAGGAAAACAAAGAATTGTTGGAGTTGATGGAGTCGAAGACGAAGAAGAATACAATCAGTTTGATGATGTGCCGTTTTTCGTTGACATATCAAGGATCAATGTGGTTGAAGCAAAACTGTCATTTGGCAGTGTGATTCCTTATCTACGCACCAATGGCGATGGAAAATTAGTGCAAGGCTAGATCATTTATGTTTAGCGTGCGTATTTGTAAAATCAATTATGTCATTTATTGTTAAAACATGTTCAAGATCAAATGAGGATTTAATTAAACATCAATACAAAATTTTTTAAAATATTTAATGTTTGGGTCCAACAGCAAGGTTCAAATCTCAAACCGCCTGCCGGCAGCGAGGTTCGAAACTTGAACCGCATGGCCCCAAGTGAGCCCCGCGCACCACTGCGCTACTAAGTGTTTCACATCATTGTAGGAAGTGTATTATATGCTATATATATAATCCCTACCTCTATTAGTAGTGGCGGGCTGGATGACGTCAGCATGCCCGCCACTACTAAGAGAAAATAGCAGTAACAGGCAAAATGACGTCGGCATGCCCGCCACTGCTAATACACCTATATGTACTTTCCACTCCCGCCATCCGAAAACCTAGTTTCATTTTCTAAACTCTAAACTCCCGTGTCGCCCCCCTCCTCCCGTCACCGCCGTCGACGTCCCGGAGCACGTCGCCGCTGCCCTCCGCCCATCGCCGCCTTCCTCGGAGCCCGTCGGCGCCGCCCGTCGCCGCCATCCAGTCAGTAAATGATTATTAACCTATCTTTGGTCTTATTTATTCGAGCTTAGGGTTAAAATGATTTCTAATTGTTATATTAATTTATGCATGGTAATATAATTTAGTATAATATTACTAGTAGAATGCACTATAACAATAATGTTTTTTAATGTACTATAAAAAATTTCTGAGAAACAATTTCCACTATAACAATAATGTTTTTTAATGTACTATAATATTACTAGATTAGGGTTTTTTAATGTTATATCAATGTGACAAAAAAATTGCAGATGGCTCCTCCTAAGATTGAACCAAATAGTGGATCCTCAGACTCTACATCAAGTGGCGTGTGTGAAGTTTGCAAATACGGTAAACATAAGGTACATGATGGTATAGTTTGCAGTTGTTTGGCGAAGAAAGTGATTCTCATAATGGACTCTGACTCGGAGGATGACTCGCGATCGCCGCAACCAGATAGGGTAAGTGTTGGCAGACGGAAGAATGATGAGACAACCGGTGGTAGAGGGAAACATGCCGAGGCTAGCGGTGGAAAAGGGAAGCATGTAGAGCAATGCGGCAGCAAGAGGAGGAAGGAGGCAAGATCCTCTTTTTATGCAAATTTTATATTTTTATCATCCAATTCAATCATTTATAAGTTGTTCTCACTATCGCCGCCGCATGTATTTTCTTGTTCAGGAACATGGAGAGCAGTTCAGACTGTCTGATGATGCCGAGTTGGTTGAGGATTGGCAAGTTGAGGCTTTTATTCTGTTTAACCAGAAATAGGTTGGGTTTGTCCCGAGGAAGAAGAAGAAGCTCCAAACCATATCTTTCTTTTGGGTTTGACCAGTAGTGCGTTTCGATGTGTAAGCTGGTTTCCCCAGCCTGGACTTGTGTTTGTTTACTTGCTTTCAAATAAACATGATGTGTCAAGCGAGCCCCCACACCACCGCGCTACAAAGTCTCGATCATATCGTAACAACATGACAAGTCTTGTCCTTTTTAGACTTTATTTGATTTTTTGAGGATTAAAAAACTACAAAGATACATGTTGTCGATCGAGTGTTTTGGCAACCTACATTTTTATGATGGTTTTAAATTTATTGGATAATAACTAATAATAGAGTCAAAAACATTAATATGGTTTTTCTATAAATTTTGGTTAATTATTTCATGTCTTGTAGTTCAAATTTATCTTATTTTGACTTTGATAAAAAAACACACTTAGTGAAATAAAAAAGAGTAAACTGAGAAATAAAAATACCAATTTTTTTAATACATGTCTAACGTAAACCAAGGCAAGAAATGCCATTTTTTAAAATTTATAAGTTATCATGTATTTTTATTGTAAAAAAATCAAGTTCATATGAGGATTCAAACATCAATAAAAAACGTGCTAAGAATTAGAACAAAAATGAAAAAAATATTTGGATAGCAGCAAGGTTCGAACCTCAAACCGCCTGCCGGTAGCGAGGTTTGAACCTCGAACCGCATGGCACCAAAGCAACCCCCGAACCACTGCGCTACAAACACTGACGTCGCCAGCCCGCCACTGCTAATCCTTTTAGTAGTGGTGGTCGCATGATGTCATCAGCCCGCCACCACTAAGTCGAGTGACATACACTGAGGCAGAAAAATACCAACTTTTTAAATTTGATAAATTATGATGTATTTTTATTGTTAAAAAAATTCAAGTTCAACGAGGATTTAAACATCAATAAAAAAGTACTAAAAATTTTAAAAAGTACAAAACAGAAAAAAATGTTGATTTGGCGCCAGCAGCAAGGTTCGAACCTCAAACCGCATGGCACCAAAGAACCCCCCGCACCACTGCGCTACAAAGTATTTCTCGGCTATGTGTGCAGTGTATGCTAGATAATCCCTACCTCTACGTGTACTTTTTTTGCATTTAAATACCAATTTCTGTTAATGAAAAATACCAATTTTTGCAATTAGAATATTGGTGTTGTATTTTTATTGTACAAAAAGTTTCAAGTTCAAAGGAAGAATCAACTATAGGTTTTGCTTTCAAACCTGAGTCATTTCATCTCTAAACCCTAATTCATCCCCGGAGAATCTTAGGTTTCTTAACGCCCTACATGATTATTTTCTCGAAACAATTTTATTTTTTATGACAACATTTATGGATCGATCATATCATAACAACATGACAAGTCTCATCTTTTTTAGACTTTATTTTATTTTTTGAGGATTAAAAAACTATAAAAATACAAGTTGTCGATCGAGTGTTGTGGAAACCTACATTTTTTATGATGGTTTTAAATTTACTGGATAATAACTAATTATAGAGTCAAAACATGAATATGGTTTTTCTATAAATTTTGGTGAATTATTTCATGTCTTGTAGTTCAAATTGAACTTATTTTGACTTTGATCATAAAAACACACTTAATGAAATAAAAACAGTAAACTAAGGGAGAAAAATACCAATTTTTGCAATTAGAATATTGGTGTTGTATTTTTATTGTACAAAAAGTTTCAATTTCAAAGAAAGAATAAACTATTGATTTTGCTTTTAAACCTCAGTCATTTCTTCTCTAAACCCTAATGCATCCCCAGAGAATCTCATGTTTCTTAATGAAATAAAAAAAGTAAAGTGAGGCAGAAAAATACCAATTTTTTAAATTTGATAAGTTATGATGTATTTTTATTGTTAAAAAAATCAAGTTCAAACTAGAATTTAAACATGAATAAAAAAGACATGAAAATTAGAATAGAAATGTAAAAAAAATGTTTGGATGCTAGCAGCAAGGTTCGAACCTCAAACCGCCTACCGGCAGCAAGGTTCGAACCTCGAACCGCATGGCACCAAAGCAACCCCCGCACCACTGCGCTACAAAGTGTTTCTCGAAATGTATCGCAACGTATGTTAGATAACCCCCACCTCTCATAGTAGTGGCGGTCGGGTATGCTGACATCACCAGCCCGCCACTGCTATTCCTTTTAGTAGTGGCATCGAGCACCAGCGGCGTGCAGATTAGTAGTGGCGGGCTGGTGACGTCAGCATGCCCGCCACTACTATGAGAAAATAGCAGTGGCGGGCAGGATTGTAGGACCGAAAGTAGCGACCAGAGGGGGGGGTGAATGGGCGCCTTAAAAATTCTTTCGAATCAATGGCCTGTTCCCAATACCCAACGCACCTCAAAATACTACGCAGCAGAAAATAAACAGAAGGCCTTAGTATAAAGGTTTCTAACCTAGAAGCAACTGAAGATAAACAGTGTGAATCTAAAAGTAGTGCAATCTAGGCAGATGAACAAGTTATAACAGGCCTAAACTTCTCAATGGAATGATCTAAGAATGTAAAAAGTGAAAAGAGAAGTTACTGTCCAAAGTTGTCTCCTGTTCGGAACTTGGCGAAGCCCCCTTCGCACGTCGAGGTCTGCTTCGGAGGTTGGTGACGGAGTCTGTCCGAAATGCCGAAGGTGTCTCTGTCTAGCCTAGTTCGAAGTGGTAATAAGCGAAGTGTACTTCGGAGCGAAGTAAAACAGTGTCGGAGCTTGGTTCTAAGTATGTACTTCGAAGACAAGGCTTCGAACACAACTTCGAACCACGAGCTTCGGAGCGAAGTAAAACTGTGCCGGAACCTGCTTTGAAGTATGCACTTCGAAGGCAAGACTTCGAACACCCTTAGAACCGAAAGCTTCGAAACACAACCTTCGACACAGAAAAGCTTCGAACACACCGCACAAACGGACAACCTTCGAACAAAGAAGCGAAGCCTGTCACGCGACAGAAAAGGAAGTCCGAAGCCAATACTCTACCTTCGAAAAGATCAAGCTTCGAAAAGAGAGGCGAAGGGTGACAAGCTACCAAGAAATTAGAGCGATGCCTAGCGGAGCCACAAGCTTCGAACCCAACCTCGAATCGTGTCGAAGTAAGGACTTCGAACAGATAGGGTCGAATCCCCTTCGCGCTATTGTTCGAAGTATGTAATGTTGTCGATCAGACAAATGCTTCGAAGCTTAGCAACACAGAAAACAAAGCAAAGTCCGAAGACTGAGGCGAAGCCTTCAAGAAAAGTTAGATCGAAGTCTACCTCACGGAGCTGAGGGACTTCGAACAAAGGAAAATGACTTCACTGAAACAGTCAAAAAGGCATTTACTCCATGCTGCTTCGATCAAAAAGCTGGGCAATAGAAGGTGAAAAGCTGGCAGCAAGTACTGTAGCTACAGAAGTAGTACTACTTGCAACAGCAAGAACTAGTACCCAGTTCGTGAAGAACGGAAGCAACAGAAGAAGCTTCTCCCCAAGAAATAAATTCACCACCTTGTACCCAAGGCTTTAACTTCCCAAACCGAACAAGATGCAAGCAATAAATTCACCAGAGACCAAGGATTAAATGCATCCAACAGATTTGAGCCAAAATAATGCAAAACCAGGGAGGAGCCAGTCCTGGCGGCGCACATAGGAGAGAGAAGAGAGACAAAAGTGACCCAATGGGAGGATTTGATTTCAGCACAAAAGGGTAGTCCAAACCCTAGGGATTGGGGTGCTATTTATAGGCAGCCCAACACTAGGAATATTCTACCAGCCCCTTAGGGTTTTTACAGACTCAAAAATACAGAAAAAGACTCTACTGCCCTTAGGTATTTTTACAGACACAACAGACTGACTGTGGGCCTAGAGTAACAGATGACATATCCTGAAGCTACTCTTCTGGACAGTCGGATACAGAATCAACGGTTGTCAGTTTTACGCCGAAACTGACAAAGCCTCCACCAGCTTTGCACCAGGTACCCGGATTGGGCCGGCCCGACTCCGCAGCTCTCTCAGCCCGGCAATCGCTCACCGCCCGTGTACCTGAGTCAGTCCTGGTCAACAGCCCAGTGGGTCTTCTACTGCTTCTGGCCCATGCACCCGGATTGGGCCAGCCCGACTTCGCAGCCTCCTCTGCCCGACAGTCGCTCGCTGCCCGTGTACCTGAGTCACACGCGGCCCATGAAACAGCAGATCTCTTTTCTTCTTCAGTCCTCGTTGACTATCGTTGACAATGACTCATCACTTCTAGAGCCATGAGGCCCACGCTATTCAACATGGCTCCTCAATCTCCCCCTTGATGAGTGCATTGTCAACATTCCTCTTTTCACAGCTCTTCAGCACCTACGAACAAATGTGGAAACACGAAAACAAAACACAAGAAAACAAAGAAGAAGAAAAATAAGGTAAAAGTTTAACCCTAATGACCAAAAGCCAAATAAAGCAAGAAACGGTCATTATGGTTAACCAAGACGTAAAAGCTCAAAATGAGTGCGATTTTCAGAACAACAAGGATATCAACAGAGTAAGAACTCCCCCTTAAACTCTGATCCCAAATTTTCTCCCCCTTGTTGACAAGTGAACTCATCAAGCACTCAATAGAGACACAGACTCCCCCTGAAAAACAACTCCCCCTCAAAATATGCAGTGAATGCAATTGGGGTGCAGGTGGAGTGTAGAAAGCATGCTTCTCAGATATGATTGACTGCAAATACAGTATCTAACGGGTATAGCAAAAGAGATACTGTCTAAGACACATGGCATGATCAGTACAACAGATGATATCTAAAGAGAGTCATTTGCACGCAGTTTTCAGTTTTTGCAAACAAAAACATCACCACATTTTCTAGTAAACAAGCAAGGTAAAGCATGAGATGCAGAAGCTAGCTGATATCTACCAAGATAAGCATTGTCCAAAACAACAGGCTTCAGCAAACTTGTTATCTTTTAAAGTTCAGGCTTTTTCATTTTCCTTTGTCATTTTTGCCAAGGGTTATTTGCATATCAAGCCTTATGCTAACCGACCAAGTCAAGCCTAGGCCATAGCTGGGCCATCAGAAGCTTAAGACATTGGTCTTGACATACACTACACTGTCCTAGTTCATACCAAAGTGCTATGGTAAGCAGTCCAGAACAATATAATGCGACAAAGCAAACCCACTTGGATCTTTTCAACTTAAGCATAAAAAGGCATGGAACATTCATTTTCGATTTTTATCATTTTTATAACACATTTTCCATGTTAAAGCATAAAGATGTCCAAGTTGCATATCTGCATCTATGTGATGAACTGGCTACAAGGCATGTAACAGATAGCAAAAACACTCAGCCTACGCATGCTAGTTACCAGAAGCAATGGTGATCATTTTTCAGGTTTAAAGCATAAAAGCCATGCATATGACAGATATATCAAGTGAACTGAACCAAAGCATGATCATTGACAAGTAATCAAAAGCATGTACTAGCTAGACTAAGTAAAGCAGTTCAATCATATAACAGAAGCAGGCTCAAATGTGTGATATGTGAATATGTATGATATGAACACACACAAAAAGACTCAAGAAAAGAGTAAAAAGAAAACTGACGCAAAATATCCTAGAAAGGATACACAACACCCAAATCCCCTCGTAAACGCTCAAAAGTAGATTGATCTAGGGGTTTGGTGAAAATGTCAGCCAACTGATGATGGGTATCAACATGAATAAGGTCAATGACACCTTTCTCATATTGATCCCGCAAGAAGTGAAAGCGCACATCAATATGTTTGGTTTTTGAATGAAGACACGGGGTTTTCCCTACACTAATAGCACTAGTGCTGTCGCAAAACAATGGAACCCTGGTAGGAAAGAACAACCCAAAGTCTCGTAGAGTAGAAATCATCCAAACCATCTGTGAGCAGCAGCTAGCAGCAGCTACATACTCAGCCTCTGTGGTCGAAAGAGCAACTCCAGATTGCTTTCGAGAAGACAAAGATACAAGGGAAGAACCAAGAAACTGGCAAGTACCGGAAGTCGACTTGCGATCCATCCGGCACCCACCAAAGTCAGCGTCCGAAAAGCCAGATAAATCAAGAGATGACGATGCTGAATAGTAAAGACCGAGATCAGGCGCATAAGTAAGATACCTGAAGATGCGCTTGACAGCTTGCCGATGAGACGCGCGTGGTGAAGACTGAAAACGCGCGCAAAGTCCTACGGCGAACTGTATGTCTGGCCTCGTCGCCGTCAAGTACAGCAGCGAACCGATCATCCCTCGAAACTCTCTCTCATTGACCTTGACGCCGCTCTCGTCCTTGTCCAGACCCCCAGAAGTGCCCATCGGGGTCATCTGCGGCTTCAATTCACCACCAAAGTCAAATTTCTTTAACATATCACGAGTGTACTTACCTTGGTGGATGAAGGTGCCGTCCTTGGTCTGCTTGATCTGGAGCCCTAAGAAGTACTTGAGCTCACCCATGAGGCTCATCTCAAACTCACTGTGCATCTGCTCAGAAAACTTGGACACAAGAGAATCAGTAGTACCGCCAAAGATAATATCGTCCACATAAATCTGAGCGACTAAGAAATCTGAAGCATCTCTGAGCAAGAAAAGAGTTTTGTCCACAGAACCCATCACAAAGCCCTTCCCCAACAAAAATTGCTTTAACCGGTCATACCAAGCCCTGGGGGCTTGCTTCAACCCGTATAAAGCTTTGTGCAACTTAAAAACATGTCGAGGAAACTTAGGGTTCTCAAAACCGGGGGGTTGCTTAACATAAACCTCCTCTTCTATGTACCCGTTCAGAAAAGCACTCTTAACGTCCATTTGAAACAGCTTAAAACCCTTTGAAACGGCAAAAGCTAGAAGAATACGAATGGACTCAAGACGGGCCACAGGAGCGAAGGTTTCTTCAAAGTCAATACCTTCCTTCTGGCAATAACCCTGGGCGACTAGTCGAGCCTTGTTGCGCACCACAACCCCATCTTCACCTTGTTTGTTCTTGAACACCCACTTGGTGCCTATGGGGTTGCATTCTGATGGCGGCTCAACTAATGTCCAAACCCGATTGCGGACAAAATTCTCAAGCTCTTCTTGCATAGCATTAATCCAATTTGAATCAGAAAGAGCATGAGAGACGTCTCTAGGCTCAAAAGATGCAACAAAAGCCGATTCAGCAAACACAGCGAGAGAGGCAGAAGAACGCAAAGTCCTCTCAGTCAAATCACCAATAATGAGCTCTGAGGGGTGGTCACGCTGAACTGCTCGGGTTCCCTGGTGATCTGAAGTCACCTCACCGGAGTCAGCAGTTGGCACCTCTGGACTCGACTGACGGGGCTCGATCGAAGTGGAAGAAGTGATCAGAGGTCCGCCCTCATCATCAGTCGAAGTCACAGAAGGTGTGGGCTCTGCGGGGGATGCAGAAGGCCCACCCTCAACAGCAGCTGGAGTATCCTCATCTTCCTCGAAGATGGATTCTCCGAGCTCATCATCACCAGAAAGCTCAAAAGAAGGAGTCAAAGAAGGCAAGGACTCATCAAATGAAACCTCACATGTCTCGACAAGCAGCTGGGATTCGAGATTCCAAACACGGAAGCCTCGAGAATGCAATGCATAACCAAGAAAAACACCATCCCAGCAACGAGACTCGAATTTGTCCAAATGCCCTCCCTTCTTGAGCACGAAGCACTTGCAGCCAAACGCTCGCAAGTGGCTCACTTTGGGCTGTCTGCCAAAACGCAACTCATATGATGTCTTACCAATGTAAGCTCTAAGAAAAATGCGGTTGGCCAGATAGCAAGCCGTGTTCATGGCTTCAGCCCAAAAACGCCTAGGAGTCCTGTGCTCATCGAGCATCGTCCTGGCCATCTCAACTAGCGTGTGGTTCTTTCGTTCCACAACGCCGTTCTGTGGGGGAGTGTAAGGAGAAGAGAACTGATGGTCCAGACCCTGATCACCACAGAAGCTGACGAACTGAGAGTTCTTGAACTCAGAGCCGTTGTCAGAGCGAATTGCTCGCATCCGACCATTGTTCTCATTCTTCAGCTTCAAAATCAGGTCATGGACAAATTGAAAAGTTTCATCCTTAGACTCCAAAAAGAAAACCCACGAAAAACGAGAAAAGTCGTCAACAATCACAAGTGCATACCACTTCCCACCAACTGAGCGTACCCGAGCTGGACCTACAGTGTCCAAATGTAAAAGCTCGCCTGGATACGAAGTCATCACCTGAGTCACAGGTGAGTGAGAAGCGGCAACCATTTTCCCATGACGACAGGGATGACAAACTAGATCCTTCTCCATCTTAAGCTTGGGCAATCCTCGGATGAGGTCCATAGAGCTTAACCTGACTAGCAGATCAAAACTCAAATGACCTAACCTCCTATGCCACTTCCAGAGCTCAGAAGAAGATCCAGCAATCAAACAGCGAGAAGGGCCAAAAGAACTAGAGAAATCAATTCGAAAAACTTTACCGAAAGGTAAAATCTGACAAACCAAAAACCCTCTAGAATCAATCACAGAAGAATTGCCCTTCTTAAAACGCACTTCCAAACCATCCTCAAGAAGTTGCGAAACAGAGATTAAATTAAAGTTCAGATTTTTGACCAAAGCAACATTCTTTAAAGAGAAATGATCTGAAATGCTGATTGAGCCTATGCCACTTACTTTCCCTTGACCGCTGTTCCCGAACGTGATATATTCTTTGGAGCTCGGGGGAGTGAGACTGGAGAACCATCTGCGATGTCCCGTCATGTGGCGAGAGCATCCTGAGTCCATGATCCAAACATCCTCCAGTCCCCGGTCCTGCACAATCAATGTCTGTAAGTTGGAGCAAATGGTCCGGCACCAGGTTTAGCAAAAGAGCTAAACCAGTGTCGAGCCATCTGCTCAAAAGATGGAAAGCGAAAACCATCATAAGAATTTGGACCAAAACGCGGCTCAAAGCGCGGTCCACGGTTCTTCCTAACCTTACGGCCACGAGGTCCAGAACTGTAGCCAACTCGGTCTGGAACTCTGCCGGAACGAACACCACCAACTGGAGCACGAGTACGAAAACCGTCTCCTCTACCACCATCTACACGACGCGGCCTGGCCTCCAGCCTCTCCCCGCGCCGAGGAACACGCAGTCTACCACCCTGCTGGTAGAACTGCATCTGATCACTACGAGCCCTCTCTGCTCTCTCAACCCGCTTCCTCCTGAAGCAAAACTCCGCAAGATGCCCGTCTCTCTGACAATACTCACAATGATAGGTAGGCTTCTTGGGATGTGGTTGAGGCTTGGGGTTCTTGGGCTTGGTAGTGTTTGGTGTGGTCTTCTTGGGCTGAGAGGGTCCAGGAAGAGAGTCTAGAGAAGTGTGGAGATTTTTGGGTTTAGGAACCCAGATAGGTTTCTTGGGTGGAGCTTTAGGTGGTTCATGGATCACTCCATCCTTGGGCTGACAAGCCTGGGAATACTCAGTGGAGTGAGTCTTGGGATATCTCTGCTCTGGAGTCATTTTACTCCACTCCACTGCCTGGCTGATGGCACTCTCAAAGTCCGCCTTGGTGTAGGTGTAACCTACCCCAAACCCATCCTGCCTCTTGAACTGCTGGATCATCATGCCAAGCTGTGGCTCTCTGGCACTGATCCAACTCAGGATAGACCGGAGGTAAAAGTTCTCATTCTGAGAATCTGCTAGCTCCTCTCTCAAGGAAGCTAGAACCTCCACCTGAGACAAGCAGGTCTCACACTCACTCTCTTTTTGGACAGACTTCCCGGCTTTTAGCTTAATCAGCTCCATTCTAAGAGACAGGCAGTTCTCACAGACAGTGGGTGGAACTGACAATGTCTCAAGCTCTAGCCTAGTCTGCGCAAGCTCAGCTCTCAACCTCTCTAAATCACCCAAATGTTCATCGCCCTTGGATTTCAGCTCAGCTAAGGTAGCTAGATGAGATGGGCAATCAACACAAGGTGCGACGACAGTGGCTTGAGCATTTTTCAGCTCATGCTGAGCGCTTTCAAGCTCAGTGGCCAAAGCGTCCCTCTCATCAACCCTTTCTGTGTACCTGGACTTCAGAGTCGACAGGTCACACAGAAGCACCTCACACTTCGGGCACTCACTGCTATCACCCAAGCAAGGGGAAGAAGATAGACTTTCTATTCTACCGTTGGCTACGGCAAGCTCACTTTCTATCTCGTCTATCCTTTTCTTAGCCCCCCTAAGCAGTTTCTCCCGATACTTCAACTCCTGACGATTGCTCTCAAGTAAATCTACAATTTCACGCTCATAAGATGATACCTTGCTATCGTCGTCGTCGGAGTCGTCGGAGGAGCTCTTTTCTTCTCTATCCCCAAGAGCCATGGAGCAGAAGCTCTTGCGGGATCTTCGGCGCTGGTGAGAGCGGCTCTTCGGCTTGTCTCCGAAAGCCATGAAGCAGAGACCCGCCGGATCGTCCTTGTCCTTCCCCTTCCTGATGGAGATCTCCTCATCGCTTGAGCTCGATGAAGAGGAAGAAGTCGTGGACTGCTTGGAGTAGCTCTTCTCCATCTCGGCGAAGAAGGCCTTGTCGCGCTTCTTGTTCTCTCGCCGGTAGTCCTTCAGGGCCTTCTTAAAGAACCGAGTCTTCGGCTTGCCCTTGTTGAAGGAGGGGCTCTCATGCTTGCCGGAGTCGTGGAAGCTGCTGCCGGTGCCCTTCTTGTATCCACTGCGCTTGGGGCAGTCGGCGATGAAGTGTCCTGGATCACCACATTCAAAGCATCCGGATTTTGTGCCGTGTCTTTTGAACATTCTTTTATCATAGACACGACGCACCCGGTTGTTAAAGAGACACAAATCATCATCTCCCAACAGCTCAAGCTGGTCCTCAGTGATAGACATCAAAGAGAACCCAGCACAACTCACAGCAGAGGGATCAACAGAAGGTGTAGCAAGGGCCAGGGATTTTGATCCAGAGCCAGTGAGATTTGATCTCAACTAGATATCTACCTCAGTGGCCTTTAGCTTGCTAAATAACTCAGAAATGGTCAAGGTATCGTATGAAGTACTCTCAACGATAGATGATACCTTGATCTCCCAGATCTTTGGATCCAAGGTATGAAGAACCTTGAGCGCCTGCTCATGATCTGAGACTAACTGAGCACCCTCAGCCTTGTTGTCCCGAAGCTTGTTAATGATCGACTGAAAGCGACCAAACAAAGCCTCAACAGATTCACCCGGCTTCTGTGTGAAATTCTCATATTCACGCCGGTAGGTCTGATAGAGCCGAGCCTTGACCTGTGCTGTTCCCTCATGGTGTGCCTTGAGGGTAGCCCAGATCTCTCTCGCAGTGGAGAGATGACTCACTCGTTCAAATTCAGTGGGACCTAAGCCAGAAAATAAAATGTTCACCGCCTTACTGTTGCTCAGATGCTGAGCAATGATACCAGCAGTACCTTGCTCAGTAACTGGCAGAATGACAAATGTGGTGTGAACGCAAATGTCCCATATGTCCGAACCCTGGCTCATGAGATAGGCTCGCATGCGAGTCTTCCAATAATTATAGCCATAGGCTTCCAAGGACGGGACCTTGCCAGGAGACGTCATAGTCACTACTGGGGTTTAGAACCGGTTAAGGTATGGAAAAACCCTAACCTCGCTCTGATACCACTTGTAGGACCGAAAGTAGCGACCAGAGGGGGGGGTGAATGGGCGCCTTAAAAATTCTTTCGAATCAATGGCCTGTTCCCAATACCCAACGCACCTCAAAATACTACGCAGTAGAAAATAAACAGAAGGCCTTAGTCTAAAGGTTTCTAACCTAGAAGCAACTGAAGATAAACAGTGTGAATCTAAAAGTAGTGCAATCTAGGCAGATGAACAAGTTATAACAGGCCTAAACTTCTCAATGGAATGATCTAAGAATGTAAAAAGTGAAAAGAGAAGTTATTGTCCAAAGTTGTCTCCTGTTCGGAACTTGGCGAAGCCCCCTTCGCACGTCGAGGTCTGCTTCGGAGGTTGGTGACGGAGTCTGTCCGAAATGCCGAAGGTGTCTCTGTCTAGCCTAGTTCGAAGTGGTAATAAGCGAAGTGTACTTCGGAGCGAAGTAAAACAGTGTCGGAGCTTGGTTCTAAGTATGTACTTCGAAGACAAGGCTTCGAACACAACTTCGAACCACGAGCTTCGGAGCGAAGTAAAACTGTGCCGGAACCTGCTTTGAAGTATGCACTTCGAAGGCAAGACTTCGAACACCCTTAGAACCGAAAGCTTCGAAACACAACCTTCGACACAGAAAAGCTTCGAACACACCGCACAAACAGACAACCTTCGAACAAAGAAGCGAAGCCTGTCACGCGACAGAAAAGGAAGTCCGAAGCCAATACTCTACCTTCGAAAAGATCAAGCTTCGAAAAGAGAGGCGAAGGGTGACAAGCTACCAAGAAATTAGAGCGATGCCTAGCGGAGCCACAAGCTTCGAACCCAACCTCGAATCGTGTCGAAGTAAGGACTTCGAACAGATAGGGTCGAATCCCCTTCGCGCTATTGTTCGAAGTATGTAATGCTGTCGATCAGACAAATGCTTCGAAGCTTAGCAACACAGAAAACAAAGCAAAGTCCGAAGACTGAGGCGAAGCCTTCAAGAAAAGTTAGATCGAAGTCTACCTCACGGAGCTGAGGGACTTCGAACAAAGGAAAATGACTTCACTGAAACAGTCAAAAAGGCATTTACTCCATGCTGCTTCGATCAAAAAGCTGGGCAATAGAAGGTGAAAAGCTGGCAGCAAGTACTGTAGCTACAGAAGTAGTACTACTTGCAACAGCAAGAACTAGTACCCAGTTCGTGAAGAACGGAAGCAACAGAAGAAGCTTCTCCCCAAGAAATAAATTCACCACCTTGTACCCAAGGCTTTAACTTCCCAAACCGAACAAGATGCAAGCAATAAATTCACCAGAGACCAAGGATTAAATGCATCCAACAGATTTGAGCCAAAATAATGCAAAACCAGGGAGGAGCCAGTCCTGGCGGCGCACACAGGAGAGAGAAGAGAGACAAAAGTGACCCAATGGGAGGATTTGATTTCAGCACAAAAGGGTAGTCCAAACCCTAGGGATTGGGGTGCTATTTATAGGCAGCCCAACACTAGGAATATTCTACCAGCCCCTTAGGGTTTTTACAGACTCAAAAATACAGAAAAAGACTCTACTGCCCTTAGGTATTTTTACAGACACAACAGACTGACTGTGGGCCTAGAGTAACAGATGACATATCCTGAAGCTACTCTTCTGGACAGTCGGATACAGAATCAACGGTTGTCAGTTTTACGCCGAAACTGACAAAGCCTCCACCAGCTTTGCACCAGGTACCCGGATTGGGCCGGCCCGACTCCGCAGCTCTCTCAGCCCGGCAATCGCTCACCGCCCGTGTACCTGAGTCAGTCCTGGTCAACAGCCCAGTGGGTCTTCTACTGCTTCTGGCCCATGCACCCGGATTGGGCCAGCCCGACTTCGCAGCCTCCTCTGCCCGACAGTCGCTCGCTGCCCGTGTACCTGAGTCACACGCGGCCCATGAAACAGCAGATCTCTTTTCTTCTTCAGTCCTCGTTGACTATCGTTGACAATGACTCATCACTTCTAGAGCCATGAGGCCCACGCTATTCAGCATGGCTCCTCAAGGATGACATCAGCATGCCCGCCACTGCTAATCCACCTATATAAATATTTCACTCTCGCCGTCTGAAAACCCTAAGCTCTAATCTTCTCCCGCCAGTTACTGCAGCTCCCAGTGCTCGTGCCGCCACCCTTGGAGCCCGTCGTTGTCGTCCTCGAAGCCCGTCGCCGCCATCTCGGAGCCATTGGTGTCCCCGGACCCCTCGCCGCCACCTCGGAGCCATCGCAGTCATCCTCGAAGCCCATCACCGGAGCCCGCGTCGGTGTACCTGGACCCCTCGTCGCTGCCGTCCCCATCCCCGACGCACGTCGCCATCCCCGTCCCGGAGACCGCGCCGCCACCCTCTGAACCCATCGCCGTCGTCGCCCCGAACTCCGCCGGAGCCCACGTCGCTGTCCCCGGACCCCGCGCCGCCATCCCCATCCCCGAGCGCACGCCGCCGTCCTCGTTCAGGTTGCTAAAAATTTCCCCTTTTTTGGTATGAGAATTGTATACCCTTTTTTGGTGAACAAATCAAAAGAGAAAATGTTGATTGTGGAATGCAGTTTAGGCTTGTCTTTATTTTATTTTTTCTATTTTGGTGGAATGCAAGTTAAGTCATACTTAAAGATAAATATGTCATGGCTCACGTGTGCTGCCATTACAGTTCACAATTTGAAATAAACAAGTTCTGAAACTGAAATAGATGGCTCACAAAGCCATGAAGATTAACTGCTAAATTAAAACAGAGTAGCAAAACATCATCAATTCAACTAAAAACAGCAAACATCACAAGTACTCAAGTAGTAGACAAACATCTAAGGTGTAGAACATATGAATAATCAAATAACTAGCAGTAGCAAGTAGCCAAGTATTCAAGTAGTAGACAAACATCTAAGGTGCAGAACATATTTAAGGTACTAGTAAAGGTGTAGGCAAGATTCACAGTACGTGGAGGAGGATGAGGGATTGAGTGAATGCTCACCTTTGGAGGAGTCAGAAGAGGAGGATCTGCTCATCATCTTCGGAAGAGGAGGTACTGTAGCAGCCGCCGGCCAGCAATTCAGCAGCAGCCGCTGGCCAGAAATCCATTAGTCGCCGCCAACACAGGAGCAATAATATGCCAGCTAGGGTTACACAGTACGTGGGGGTCTGGGTACCGACTTGATGAGTAATCGTCGGTTAATCGTCGAGTAGACGACGACTTGAAAACATTGATCATTTGTAGAACCACTATATACTACTTTGTTACACCTATTTTGGCATTGATTAATGGAAATGTACCATTCACCCAATATATATTAGTCTAATTTTGGGTGAAGTCTTCTATATCTAAGTTATGCCATGAGAAATATTGCATACCACATTACCACTTTTTTAGAACAACTTTTAGAGGCCTATGATGCAAATAGTAATTGAGTTATCTCATGTATGTCATCAAGCCGTGGGACACATCCATTCCTGTCAACAACTTCTTCTTTCTCGTGTTGCTGACAGGGAATGGATGTGCTCACGGTTCCATGGCAGCCATGAACATATTTGAAAAAAACACAAAATATGCTGAGGCCTCAACAACACAAGAGAGAGAACAACACAATCTCCTAACTTGAGGATTAATATAGTAGCTTCAGAAGTAATAGCTGACTACTGTAGCCAAGAAGAGTTTTCATACATTTTCCACCTTTGACACTGTGATCGGTTTACTACTGCTATTACTTCTGAGGCTACAGTAGTAAACTGATCACAGTGTCAAAGGTGGGAAATGTATAAAAACTCTTCTTGGCTATAGTAGTCAGCTATTACTTCCGAAGCCACTATATTAATTCTCAAGTTAGGAGATTGTGTTGTTCTCTCTCTAGTGTTGTTGAGACCTCAACATATTTTGTGTTGTTTTTCCCTCTAATGTTCCATGGCAACAAAATATGCTGAGGCCTCAACAACACTGTGATCAGTTTACTACTGCTATTATTTCTAAGGCTACTATATACTAATCCTCAAGTTCATGCATCCGGTTGAAGACCAACATTAGATTCTACAATTCCTTTTAGAGGCCTATGATGCAAATTGTTATTGAGTTATCTCATCTATGTCATCAAGCCGTGTGACACATCCATTCTTGTCAACAACTTCTTCTTTCTCGTGTTGCTGACAAGGAATTGATGTGCTCACGGTTCCATGGCAGCCATGAACATATTTGAAAAGCAACACAAAATATGTTGAGGCCTAAACAACTCTGTGATCAGTTTACTACTGCTATTATTTCTAAGGCTACTATATAGTAATCCTCAAGTTCATGCATCCGGTTGAAGACCAACATTAGATTCTACAATTCCTTTTAGAGGCCTATGATGCAAATTGTTATTGAGTTATCTCATGTACGTCATCAAGCCGTGTGACACATCTATTCCTGTCAACAACTTCTTCTTTCTCGTGTTGCTGACAAGGAATGGATGTGCTCACGGTTCCATGGAAGCCATGAACATATTTGAAAAGCAACACAAAATATGCTGAGGCCTAAACAACACTGTGATTAGTTTACTACTGCTATTATTTCTAAGGCTACTATATACTAATCCTCAAGTTCATCCGGCTGAAGGCCAACATTAGATTATGCAATTCCTTTTAGAGGCCTATGATGCAAATAGTAATTGAGTTATCTCATGTATGTCATCAAGCCGTGAGACACATCCATTCCTGTCAACAACTTCTTCTTTCTCGTGTTGCTGACAGAGAATGGATGTGCTCACGGTTCCATGGCAGCAATGAACATATTTGAAAAGCAACACAAAATATGCTGAGGCCTAAACAACACTGTGATCAGTTTACTACTGCTATTATTTCTAAGGCTACTATATACTAATCCTCAAGTTCATCCGGCTGAAGGCCAACATTAGATTCTGCAATTCCTTTTAGAGGCCTATGATGCAAATAGTAATTGAGTTATCTCATGTATGTCATCAAGCCGTGAGACACATCCATTCCTGTCAACAACTTCTTCTTTCTCGTGTTGCTGATAGGGAATGGATGTGCTCACGGTTCCATGGCAGCCATGAACATATTTGAAAAACAACAAAAAATATGCGGAGGCCTAAACAACACTGTGATCAGTTTACTACTATTATTACTTCTAAGACTACTATACTAATCCTCAAGTTCATCCGGCTGAAGGCCAACATTAGATTCTGCAATTCCTTTTAGAGGCCTATGATGCAAATTGTTATTGAGTTATCTCATGTATGTCTTCAAGCCATGGGACACATCCATTCATGTCAACAACTTCTACTTTCTCGTGTTGCTGACAGGGAATGGATGTGCTCATGGTTACATGGCAGCCATGAACATTTTGAAAAACAACACAAAATATACTGAGGCCTCAACAACACTGTGATCAGTTTACTACTGTTATTACTTCTAAGGCTACTATACTAATCCTCAAGTTCATCCGGCTGAAGGCCAACATTAGATTCCGCAATTCTTTTTAGAGGCCTATGATGCAAATTGTTATTGAGTTATCTCATGTATGTCATCAAACCATGTGACACATCCATTCCCGTCAACAACTTCTTCTTTCTCGTGTTGCTGACAGGGAATGGATGTGCACATGGTTCTATGGCAGCCATGAACATTTTGAAAAACAACACAAAATATGCTAAGGCCTCAACAACACTAGAGAGAGAGAACAACACAATATCCTAACTTTAGGATTAATATGACATCAGACCTTTTTTTCATAACCAAAATTTTGATACATTAGCCTCTTAACTATGAATAGTTTATCTATGGCAGAAGAAGGACGTTCCATCGAGGAGCTCATCTACTAGTCTCCAGCAAAAACAAATAAAGAGGGTTCATCTGAAGGATCCTCCGATAGCGAATCTTCGTACCACTCTCCGGAGAATGAACATCCAATGGAGCCTAGGAAGAAGAGAACGAGAGAAGTCGTCGATGAGGATTACATTCCTGAAGCTCAAGCGGAGGTAATTATTACGTTAGTAACAAGTCAGAGCAGCTTCTAAACGAGGATTACATTCCGGAAGCTCACATTGTCTATCATCGTAGGATCGTCCAAAGTGAGGAAGCAAGCATCGATTATTCCAAGTCGAGAAAAGAACAACTATTGTCCCAGCTATTGAGTCAGCTGAGCGAATAGATGTTGAGCCCGCTGCCACAACATCCTCTATAAATGCGAAGAGGAGAGGGAAACGGGAGAAGAACAAGCTGCATACAGCTATCTATGAGGTTGAAGAAGTGCATGTTGATGGGGCTCCAAAGAAGCCAAAAGAAATCACAGCGAAGTGGCGTAACGACTGTGGATGTCTCGCCAGGGAGCGATGTAAGATAGTTTGGAAAAATTGGAAGACTGTCCCTGAAGCTACAAAGAACGAATTGTGGCAGCATATAAAAGCACATTATAAATTCCCAGAAGACTGCTTAGAAGACGCTAAAGCTGCCACATTGAAGACTATCGGGAAAGCTCTCCGTACATTTAGGACTAAACTGAACACACAATACCTTCAGAAAGATGAGTCACCGCTCAATGACTATGGCTTTATAATGTAAATGAATGGAACAAATTCAAAATGCAGCATTGCTCGCAAGAAGCCAAACAAGAGAGCATCATGTTCAAAGAACTTAATAAGAAGAATAAGTTCCCACATAAACTTGGGCTAGGTGGATATAAGGCCAAGGAGGATGAGTAGAGTAGAAAGGAGGAGGAGGACCGTGCGGCTGGGTTACCTGAACAGTTTTCAGGTGCTGATCAGCGCACTAAGAGATGGCTCTTAGGTCGAGCTAAAAAACACCCGAGGGCCAATATATGCTCTCCGACTCACGGACTAATGAAGTATTCCAGAAAGCACAGGAAATCACTGAGTTGGAGAAGACTGAAAAGTTCAAGCCCAAGGGATGTAATGACCAGCTTACATCTGCTCTCGGAAACGAGGAACATCGAGGGCGCACCCGAGGTGTCTCTTCTATAGCACCCTGGAAAAATACTTTCAAGAAACAGGAGGGTGCCACATACAAGAAGCGTCAAGCACGCACAGACGACGCCACAGAGCACCGTGCAGAGTGGGAGCGACACTTTTTTGAATTTATTAACGAGAATCCAAACATAATGCAGGCTGCAGCGGGACAAATAATTGTGCCAGAGGTATGACTCGACGTACCAAGGAGTGTTGGCTCAGTACAAGACAAATTTCCTGTAAATTATATTAAAGAGGATACACCATGCAGCCTGCATGTACCGATAGGGCGCAAAGGGCATTGCCAAGAGGCTGCACGAGGCATTGCTATGCCTGGGGATTTATTTCACAATCAGCCTATTCCTGCTGACTATACCAAGGTCCAGGTCAATGAGATCACCAACGACAGATTTATTAATGACCCCTTGGATCTTCCAATGCCTGATGAGGGGATTGAGACAATCGGAGATGCTCTAAATAACTTTGTCCTATGGGCGAGCCGAGATATCAAATTACTACAGACAAGTTCTCAGAGTAAATCGCCTATTGTCTCATCACAATCCCCCACATATCTTTCATCTCAGGATGTGCAAAATATAGTATCTTTATCACCTGTTGATGAGCGTGAGATAGAGGAAAAGGCAAAGGAAGAGTCAATGCTCGCTAAAGTGGCAGAAGTGATAGAATCGAAAGTGACTTCTGATCCTCAAGTGACAAAGCCAGTGCCAGTTCTTGAGCCCACTGATGAGCCCAACACAAATGTGCCAGTGCCATTTCCAGCTAAGCCTCAAGTGCCAGTTCCGGCTGAGCCTCAAGTGCCGGTGGCCAAGCCCATAACAAAAGTGCCAGTGCTTGTTGCCGAGCCTGAAAAACAAGATGCATGCCCAAAGCCAGCAATCCACAAGATAACTGTTCAAGCTGGGCAGTGTTCTGCGCCAAAATCTAAGATGCATAAATTTTTTACTACTATGGGGCAAACACGTTCTATGCCCGAAGCGGCTCCCATAAAGGCTCCAGTACAAAAGCATGTGGGCTCACTTTCTTTTGATAAATGGTCCTACGGAGAAGAGGATTATATCGAATACGAACCAGGCAAACCATTATTACCCCAAGGAGTACTTAAGAGTATGCCTTGGATGATGAAAACATTTCATGACTGGTACCTCGAAGCATCTTCGTTAGGAGTAACACAAATAGAACTGAAGGTTCCACAAGAAATATTCAACTGCCCAGAGTTTAAGCTTGCACTATTTTTCGACGACTTCCATCGGATGTTTCGTCTGGTGCATGTAAGTACTTTATACTTTGTCAATACAAAGCAAAAATAAATAATGTCTTATATTGACTATTGTTTCATAACATATGCAGTTGTAATTCATGTTGTGATGCGTCTAATATGTATGGGTACTTGAACCCATCATTAATAAGCCAAAGTGCGCTGAACCCGACACTAAACCAGAACGATAGCAAGTACTGGACTGCGGGTAAGAAAAAATTTCAAAGGAAGATGTTCAATAAAGACGAAGACACACTTAAGAAGAACAAAAGGAGTTGTGCCGCGTTGTATATTGCGCGGTGCATGGATCAATGGAAGGACAGAGAAATGATAAGTGGGGCATACAACTTTATGTAAGTATACCCACTATATCCACTTAATCACGTTTTATCGATTATGAAACTAACATAATCATATATTTCTTCTTTCGATAGTGATCATTGGATTGCACTTCTGATATACCCAAAGAGCTCAAGGGTTTATGTGCTCGACTCGTTCGACAAACCTAAAAAAGAATATCAAGATATATTAAATGTTATTCAGAGTGCATATAGATACTACGTGGAAAAGTTAGGTGGCCCACATGATCCATAGAGGCCGAAAGATATGCTTATCAGAACCAACTATCCGGTAATATTATATTTTTAAATTTCTTAATTCAATTGATAAAGCCAAACTATATATCGTTCTAACTTTGTCTATTTTGAAGTGTCACAAACAATCTCTTGGTTACGTGCATTGCGGCTATTATACTTGTGATTACATGAGCAATAACTTAGGAAAGTTTGGGCGGACAGTATCTGAGGATACTAAAGAAGTAAGTTGATTTCTTGTGTGTTAATCTAATATAACTTGCAGCGTATGTACTTATATTTTACGTATGCAGGCGTCAGGTCCATCAACCGTTGCCCAGAAGAGCCAACTCTCAGAATCACAAATGTACGAAATCGTATCAAGGATGTGCCGCTTAACGATGCATGAGATTCTTCATGAGCTTGGAGCATTTATCGATCCTGAGAGTGAAGTGGCCAAGCATCCAACTCTGTATGATTGGGTCGAAAGAATGAAAAGGGAAACCAAGATATGAGTTGGCCTTCCAAGAAAACATAAACCGCATGAGCATGTATTTGTGAAACAATGGTTAATTTTGAAATTTTGATAGATGTAAACTTTTTAGACTTGATGTGTGATGAAATGTAAATTTGTAAATTGATGAGATGTGTTGTTGTTGTTGCTGTGTATGTAGATGACTGTGTGAAGCATATAATGTAAACTTTGTAAATTTTTGTAAATTGATGAGATGGATGGTTGTTGCGTTGATGTGTTGTTGTTGTGGATGTGTATGTGGATATGTGGATGTTTTGCTGCTGTGTATGTGGATGGTTGTGTGAAGCATATAATTTCTGTGTTTTGGTTTGTGGGATCACAACATTCTGTGTTATGGGTTATACACAGCAGTGGTGGGCAGATGAGGTCAGCGCGCCCGTTACTGCTGTTGACACAGTGGTGGCGGGCGCGCTGACATCATCTGCCTGCCACTGCTATTGATAACAGTAGTGGCGGGCAGATGGGGTCAGCGCGCCCGTTACTGCTATTGACACAGTGGTGGCGGGCGAGCTGACCTCATCTGCTCGCCACTGCTGTTATCAATAGTAGTGGCGGGCAGATGAGGTCAGCGCGCCCGCCACTACTGATGACACAGCGGTGGCGGGCACTCTGCCCGCCACTGCTAACCAGGGATAGGAGTGGCGTTAGAGCAGTGGCGGACTGGATGCCCTCCACTATAGGTCGTTTTGCCGGCCGCTACAGTGTCACTACGGGCTGGCGACGGGCGGCACGGCGCATGGGCGACGGGCAGCACGGTGCGCGGGCGATGGGTGACACGTGGGCAGGTGGCGGGTGGGTGCGGTCGGCACGCAGGTGGGCGCGCACAGGCGAGCGCGCACGGCGGGCGTGGCCGGCTGCCACCATGGCGCGACGATGATGGCGATGACAAGGCTAGGGGGAAGAAATGGGGAAGGGAGGAGTTCTCATCGGGGGGACAATGATGACGACATGGTACGGCGAGGAAGGAGAGCTCGGAGGAGAAAGATGGTGGAAAGTGGGAGAAAACGGAATGGGGAAGAGAGGAACGGCCAAATAAAATGGTGCGCGAGGGGGATGACGGTTCCGGCATCGTGGGTGTGGCCTCGACGCGAAGTGGGTGATGGAGAAAGTGGAATGGCTAGCGGTTGCCATGGGGAGGGAGTTGTGTGTGCATGGTGGAAGTGGGAGATGGAGAAAAGAGAGGAGGGTGGGAGGAAGGTGATGACAAGTGGGTCCCACATGTAAGTGAGAGAGAAAACTTAAAGAGAGAAATAAAATTTTCGAAAAAGAAAAACGAGTCTAAAATTCTGGAAAAATAACTTTTCATAGCTTTGAATTATTTTATAAATATCCAATGTATTATTTTAATTATTATTACTATTTTTTATTTTATTTTTTTATTTATTTATAACGTGGGCGTTACAAACCTACCCCCTTAAAAGGAATCTCGACCTCGAGATTCGGAGATACTGGCAAAGAGATGTGGGTGCGCGGTCTTTAGCTCATCTTGATACTCCCAAGTGGCTTCGGCTTCCGAGTGATTACTCCACTGGACCTTACAGAAACTGATTACCTTTCTTCGTGTTCTTTCACTCAATGGTGTCAAGAATCCGGATAGCCTTCTCAACATAAGTTAAATCTTCTTGTACTTCAATTTTCTCCAAGTCTGCTTGTTCTGTTGGTACCCTAAGACACTTCTTCAGTTGGGATACGTAAAAAACATTATGAATCACTACCATTGATGGCGGCAATTCTAGCTGGTATGCAACCTCTCCCCGCCTGCCTTTGATTTGATAGGGTCCAACATATCTCGGTGCAAATTTTCCTTTTGTCCGGAATCGGTGTACACCACGAAGTGGTTTAACTCTAAGGTACACATAATCCCCTTGTCCAAAAGCCAAGTCCCTTTTGCGGTTATCCGCATAACTCTTTTGCCTTGATTGAGCGGGTTTTAATCTCTCTTGTATGATCCTAACTTTTTCCTCAGCTTCTCTTAGAATGTCAGTTCCAAACACTTGACGTTCCCCAGTCTATTCCCACATGAGTGGAGTTCGACACTTTCGCCCATACAATGTTTGGTAACTATTATTGTATGAAAACTATGCGTATGGCAGGCATTTGTCCCAACAAGCTCCAAAGTCAATGGCACATGCCCGAAGCATATCCTCGAGGATCTGATTTACTCTTTCAGTTTGTCCATCCATTTGGGGATGGTAGGCAGTGCTGAAGTTTAACTGGGTGCCTAATTCTTCCTGAAGCTTCTGCCAGAATTTAGAAGTGAATTGACTCCCCCGATCTGATACTATCTTTTTTGGCACTCCATGCAAGCACACTATTCTAGCCATGTACAGCTCGGCTAGCTCTCCTGCGCCATAGGTGGTCTTGACGGTGATGAAGTGTGACACTTTAGTTAAGCAGTCGATTACAACCCAGATAGAATCATACCCGCCTTGAGTTCGAGGAAACCCAGTGAAGAAGTCCATACCAACTTCTTTCCATTTCCATTCTAGAACCTTTAACGGTTGAAGCAATCCCACGGGTCATTGATGTTCTGCTTTGACCCTCTGACAAACATCACAGAGAGCTACATACTCAGCTATTTCCCTTTTCATGCTAACCCACCAATATTTTTCTTTAAGATCTTGGTACATGTTCGTACTCCCTGGATGAATGAAGTATGGTGACTCTTGGGCTTCTTGTAGTATCAGATTCTTCAATTCGGGTTTATCTGGAACACAAATACGCTCCCCAAACCATACAGTACCTCGCTCGTCCTCTGAAAATCCTAGAGCTTTTCCTCTCCTCATATTCTTTTGAATTTCTTTTATGTTTGTATCATCCTTTTGGGCTTCCCTAATTTGCTCTGTTAGAGTTGGTTGAGCCTCCAATGCTGCCAAGTAGCCTTGTTGCACTATTCCAATGTTCAAGCGTTCAAACTCTGCTACTAGTTCCGGGTGGCATTTCCCTTCAAGCATGATATTGCAATAACTTTTACGACTCAAAGCGTCAGCCACCACATTAGCCTTGCCTAGATGATAATGAATCCCAACATCATAATCTTTAATCAACTCCAGCCATCCCCTCTGTCAAAGGTTCATATCTGGTTGAGTGAATATATATTTCAAGCTCTTGTGGTCCGCGTAAACTTCGCAATGATTAACAATGAAGTAATGTCACCATATTTTCAGAGCATGAACCACCACAACTAACTCCAGGTCATTAGTGGGATAGTTCCCTTCATGCGGTCTGAGTTGGCGAGATGTGTATGCTACCACTCTACCTTATTACATTAGGACACAACCAAGTCCTTGACGGGATGCATCGCAGAAGACCTAAAAGTCTCTTTGATTATCTGGGAGGGTCAATACTGGAGCAGACACTAGTCTGGTCTTAAGCTCTTGAAAACTGTTCTCACACATAGGGGTCCACTATAATTATACTTCCATCTTCAATAACTCAGTCATTGGCTTGGCAATTCTTGAGAAATTCTATATGAATCGATGATAATAACTTGTCAATCCAAGAAAACTGCAATCTTGAGTGACAGACTTTGGCTGCTGCCATTCAGTGACCGCTTCAACATTGCTAGGGTCCACTACTACACCGTTGGTTGTGATGACAGGCCCAAGGAATCCTACTTGAGTTAACCAAAAGTCACACTTGCTATACTTTGCATAGAGCTTGTGTTTTTCGAGCCTCCCTAACACCATGTGCAAATGCTGCTCATGATCCTCCCAGGTTTTAGAAGAGATCAAAATATCATCAATGAATACCACCACAAATTTATCCAAGTAGTCCATGAACACCTTATTCATGAGGTTCATAAAGAAGGCCAGGGCATTCGTGAGTCCAATAGACATAACCGTGCACTCGAATAAGCCATATCTTGTAGTAAAAGTTGTCTTAGGGATGTCTTCCTCCCGAATTCTCAACTGTTTGTATCCTCACCTAAGGTCAATCTTGGAGAACATTGTGGCTCCATTGAGTTGATCGAACAGATCATCTATTCGGGGAAGGGGGTATTTGTTCTTGATGGTGACATCATTTAGTGCGCGATAATCGACACACATCCTCTTTCTTTTGTCTTTCTTTTCTACAAATATGACAGGTGCTCCCCACGGAGATGTACTCGGTCGGATATATCCCTTGTCTAACAAATCTTCCACTTGCCTTTTTACTTTTGCCAACTCATTAGCGGCCATCTAGTATGGTCGCTTCGATATGAGTGCTGTACCAGGGGCCAGATCAATCCTAAACTCAATTTCCCTCTTTGGGGGCATACCAGGTAGATCTTCTGGGAAAACATCTGGATAATCCTTCACCGCCAAATGGTTTACAAACTAGCTTGGGTTAGAGTGACGACTTTTGGTGGGGTTCCCAAACATTGAAATTCTACTTCTTGTCCATCTCTTCCCCTCAGTAGAATTGTTCTACAAGCACAATCTATCACTACTACAAACAGCCGCTGTAGTGGCGTTGGGCAAAAACGCTGTAGTGGCGGGCTATTAGACGACCGCCACTACAGTGGTTCCAGGCGCCGCCATGCCGGTGACCGCCACAACTAGTGGCGGTCGATACTGACGTCACCACTGACCGCCACTAGTATAGACACTACTAGTGGCAGTCGTTGATGACTTCAGCGCGGACCGCCACTACTTTACCAATAGTAGTGGCGGGCGCTAGTGCTGCCCGCCGCTGCTACGATGTCCACCACTAATGTATTGATGACATCACTTGCAACCGCCACAACTATTCTGGCTATAAATACAGACCTTCTTCCTCCCTGAGCCCGAGGCTACGGGAGTTCGCATTGAATTTGGTTCGTACAATGGCGACAAAAATCTAGATAACGAGGGGGAGGCTTTGTTTTTGTTTCTTTTGAAGAATTTCATTCTAGGAGGTAAATCCATGCCGAATCTCACATTTATTTTGTATTTAATCATGTATATAATGAGTTATTAGCGTTTTACTAATTTAGGGTTTGTGAATAGAAATTTTCAAATATTCTTCTATTTATAGTGTTTCTTTCTCCCAAATGAAGAAATATGACCCTCCTCACAATTATTCATCACTTGTATATATTTTTACATCGTTTTAATCTCTTTTTTAATTTGATTTATGATTATAGATCTAGAGTTATGTTGTTTGGAGAGAGAAACCAATGTAGTTAATTTATTTAATAATTTTTTCTACTAATTACATAGTTTGAATTAAAGCATTTTTAATTAATGTTGTTATGAGAGATAAATCAATATATTTTCAATTTGTAAATTACTAAAATTAACAATAATGAATTTATTAATATTTATTAAAATTATATATATGTTTTAGATGGAGCACAAGTCTTGGATGTACTCGTCCAACGATGGAGATGTGGTGGCATATTTTAATAGAGTAACTGAATTTAATGAAGCTGCCACACAATAACAATATTAATTTATGCATGGTAATATAATTTAGTATAATATTACTAGTAGAATGCACTATAACAATAATTTTTTTAATGTACTATAAAAAACATTATCAACGTGAAAAAAATTGTAGATGCTATATATACATATATACATGAGCCATTCACGAGATTAATTAACCAAAGTATATAAGTTGCCCACAAATTTCTCACTAGCCATTCCCGACCCCCAACCTCGACGACATCGCCCTCCACCCGGCCTCATCATCGACCCCCAACTTCAACGACAGCGCCATCCTCGCCGCTTCACGATGGCTCCTCCTAAGATTGAACCAAATAGTGGATCCTCAGATTATACATCAAGTGGCGTGTGTGAGGTTTGCAAATGCGGTAAACTTAAGGTACATGGTATAGTTTGCAGTTGCTTGGCGAAGAAAGTGATTCTCATATTGGACTCTGACTCAGAGGACGACCCGCGATCGCTGCAACCAGATATGGTAAGTGCTGGCAGATGGAAGAATGAAGAGGCAACCGGTGACAGAGGGAAACATGCCGAGGATAGCGGTGGAAAAGGGAAGCATGTAGAGCAATGCGGCAACAAGAGGAGGCAGGAGGCAAGATCCTCTTTTTATGCAAATTTTATATTTTTATCAGCCAATTCAATCATTGATAAGTTGTTCTCACTATCGCTGCCACATGTATTTTCTTGTTCAGGAACATGGAGAGCAGTTCAGACTGCCTGCTGATGCCGAGTTGGTTGAGGATTGGCAAGTTGAGGCTTTTCATCTGTTTAACCAGAAATAGGTTGGGTTTGTGTCGAGGAAGAAGAAGAAGCTCCAAACCATATCTTTCTTTTGGGTTTGGACCGGTAGTGCGTTTTGGTTTGGTGTGCGTTTCGATGTGTAAGCTGGTTTCCCCAGCCTGGACTTATGTTTGTTTACTTGCTTTCAAATAAACATGATGTGTCAAGTTTGGATCCTTGAACCGCATGGCCCCAAGCGAGCCCCCGCACCACTGCGCTCCAAAGTCTCGATCATATCGTAACGAAATGACAAGTATCATCTTTTTTAGACTTTATTTGATTTTTTAGCATTAAAAAACTATAAAGATACATGTTGTCGATCGAGTGTTGTGGCAACCTACATTTTTTCTGATGGTTTTAAATTTATTGGATAATAACTAATAATAAAGTCAAAAACATGAATATAGTTTTTCTATAAATTTTGGTTAATTATTTCATGTCTTGTAGTTCAAATTTAACTTATTTTGACTTTGATCAAAAAACACACTTAATGAAATAAAAAACAGTAAACTGAGAAAGAAAAATAGCAATTTTTAATACATGTCTAACGTAAAATTTATAAGTTGTGATGTCTTTTTATTGTTAAAAAACAATTCAAGTTCAAATGAGGATTTAAACATCAATAAAAAAGTGCTAAAAATTAGAACAGAAATGAAAAAAATGTTTGGAGGCTAGTAGCAAGGTTCAAACTTCAAACCGCCTACCGGCAGCAAGGTTCGAACCTCGAACCGCATGGCCCTAAGAGAGGCCCCGCACCACTGCGCTACAAAGTCTTTCTCGACAATGTAGGCAGCATATGCTAGACAATCCCTACTACCACTATTAGTAGTGGCGGGCACATTCACCCAGTGGTGGGCATGCTGACGTCACCAGACGGCCACTGCTATTCCTTTTAGTAGTGGCGGTCGCATGACGTCATCGGCCCGCCACTACTAAGTCGAATGATGTAAACTGAGGCAGAAAAATACTAATTTTTTAAATTTGATAAGTTATGATGTATTTTTATTGTTAAAAAAATTCAAGTTCAAACGAGGATTTAAACATCAATAAAAAAGTGATGAAAATTTAAAAAAGTACATTAACAGAATAAAAAATGTTGTTTGGGCGCCAACAGCAAGGTTCAAACCTCAAACCGCCTGCCGACAGCAAGGTTCGAACCTCCAACCGCATGGCCCCAAGAGAGCCCCCGCACCACTATGCTACAAAGTCTTTCTCTGCAATGTTGGCAGTGTATGCTAGATTATCAATTTCTGTTAATGAAATACCAATTTAAATACAAATTTCTATTAATGAAAAATACCAATTTTTGTAATTAGAATATTGGTGTTGTATTTTTATTGTACAAAAAGTTTTAAGTTCAAAGTAAGAATCAACTATAGGTTTTGCTTTCAAACCTGAGTCATTTCATCTCTAAACCATAATTCATCCCTGGAGAATCTCAGGTTTCTTAACGCCCTACGTGATTATTTTCTTGAAACAATTTTATTTTTTATGACAACATATATGGATCGATCATATCGTAATAACATGACAAGTCTCATCTTTTTTAGACTTTATTTTATTTTTTGAGAATTAAAAAAACTATAAAAATACAAGTTGCCGATCGAGTGTTGTGGTCCCCTACATTTTTTATGATGGTTTTAAATTTATTGGATAATAACTAATAATAGAGTCAAACACATGAATATAGTTTTCTATAAATTTTGGTTAATTATTTCATGTCTCGTAGTTCAAATTTAACTTATTTTGACTTTGATCATAAAAACACACTTAATGCAATAAAAACAGTAAACTAAGGCATAAAAATACCAATTTTTGCAATTAGAATAGTTGTGTTGTTTTTTATTGTACAAAAAGTTTCAAGTTCAAAGGAAGAATCTAAGAAACCATGTTGAAGAATATGGTTTTGATATTCCAGATGTGATGAGTGATTGTCAACGGAAGTCAAAGGAAGAGTGATATGAAGATCTGCCGAGTCTGACGCGCATGTGACTCAGGTACACGGGTAGTGAGCAACGGCCCGGCAGAGGAGCTGCGGAGTCGGGCTAGCCCAATCCGGGTACATGGCTAGGAGCGGCAGATGATCCACTGGTCTGTTGACTGGGTTTGACTCAGGTACACGGGCGGCGAGCGATTGCCAGGCTGAGGAAGTTGCGGGGTCGGGTCGGCCCAATCCGGGTACCCGGTGCGAAGATGGTGGATGCTTTGTCAGTTTCGGCGAAAAATTAACAATCTATGATTAATTCGTTTTTAGGATATTAATATTTTTTTTAAGTTTAGAATATTTTATTTGAGTCAGGTGATTTTTTTAAGAATATTTTAGTATTTTTTGGAATTTATTTTAGAGTCAGTTTAATTTACTCTAGAGGTAAATTAGTCTTTTTATGTATTAGAGTCGCTTATAAATAGGCCCCTATCCCCCTTAGGGATAGATGACTATTTTTTCTAAGATCAATCTATAGTCCACGTTTGGTTTTCGGCCGCAAGCGATTTTTCTTTTTGGTGATTGTTTTCTCTCTGGTCAATCAAATCGAAGCAGCCAGAGATTGTTTCTTCTGCGGTCAATCAAATCGAAGTCGCCAGAGCCAGCGTCCATGGCGCCAGGGCAGCACGCCCGCACTGCAGGTTTTTTCTACGGTAGTAGATTTCCCACGCCGGCGCGTAGCTCTCCCGTGCGGGATCCACCGGCGTGCAACGCAGCGGGTCCCACGGCAAGCTTGGCCGGCAGGCCTCTACTTCCACGGCGCGGCAGCTAGCTGCAGCAGCAGTTTTTGACGCGTTAAGTGATCGCGAGCCCCATGCGGCTGCTGGGCACACGGCGGAAAGCGACGGGCTACTAAATTTCTATAGCAGGCAGCCGAGCGCTGTGTTGTTCCGTCGCGGAATCAAGCGAGCTACACGGCACGGTCACCTGTGCACTGTCCAAGGCAAGAAAAAGGCAACAGCAGCTTCTCGTGCAGAAGACTTCATCGTGGGCCCCACGGCGTGGCACTCCATCGTGTAGCAAAGAAAAAAAGGGAGGAGAGTGGCAGCCGAGTTTTTCTCTGACGCGGTACTCCATGCGGTGGTTTTCTGTAACGCATAGGTAGCAGGACGGCGACGACGAAATATTTCATGGCCAACTGTTTCGTAGATCGGCATGCAGGTAAATTCTGTTTAATCTCCTATTTCACGGCTAGCTAATCAAATCATTATCTAGTTTTTAATTAGCATGAAAAATAATAAATTTCGTAGTTAATTTTTAATCTCTTAACTTTTAGTAGTTATCTCATATTATTTATTTAAGTGTCTTTTATCTGCTCATATAAAATGAAAAATTTATTAGTCGCAGTAATATTTTTATTCAAGTTTCTACATGCAATATTTTTTAGGTTATTTCTGAATTAATCTTTCGGTGATCCATATTTTATTCAGTTAATTAGTATTTTATTTTTAGACTGCAATCTGAACAATTTATTAGGATATTTAGTGTTTTGTATTACGTCATTAAATATTTCTAGTACCCATTTTATATACTGCATGATTCTTTTGAGTTTAGCTCTAATATCATTTTAATTAGAACACCGGTCATTTTTAGGCTAGACAACTATAGTACCATGAATTTATTTTACTATTATTATTTGTCTGTTTAAGTTCTTTTGGGTGTTGGGATTAGATCATAATTTAGCAAGAATTTTTTAGGCGCCCATTCACCCCCTCTGGTCGCTACTTTCGGTCCTACAAAATCAACTATAGATTTTTCTTTCAAACCTCAGTCATTTCATCTCTAAACCCTAATTCATCTCCAGAGAATCTCAGGTTTCTTAATGAAATAAAAAACAGTAAAGTGAGGCAGAAAAATACCAAATTTTTAAATTTTATAAGTTATGATGTATTTTTATTGTTAAAAAAATCAAGTTCAAATTAGAATTTAAACATCAATAAAAAAGTGATGAAAATTAGAACATAAATGAAAAAAATGTTTGGAGGCTAGCAGCAAGGTTGAAACCTCAAACCGCCTGTAGGCAGCAAGGTTCGAACCTCGAACCGCATGGCCCCAAGTGATCCCCCGCACCACTGCGCTACAAAGTGTTTCTCGATAATGTAGGCAGCGTATGCTAGATAGTCCCTACTACCCCTATTAGTAGTGGCGGTCGGGTGTAATCAGTGGTAGGCATGCTGACGTCACCAGCCTGCCACTGCTATTCCTTTTAGTTGTGGCGGTCGCATGACATCATTGACCCGCCACTACTAAGTCTAGCACCAGCGGCAGGCGGATTAGTAGTGGCGGGCTGGTGATGTCATTGCCCGCCACTACTAAGAGAAAATAGTAGTGGCGGGCTGATGACGTCATCATGCCTGACACTCCTAATACACCTATATAAAATTTTTGCTCCAACCGTCCGAAAACCTAGTTTCATTTCTAACTCCCACGCGTCGAACTCCGCCAGTTGCCACCGCTCTCGGAGGCCCACGCCACCGAAGCTTCGGCCCGAGGAGCAGGCCTCGACGGGCCTAGCCGAAGCCCACTTCGGTAGAGATATAATTGGATGCAATTCCAACTAAGTTGTTTATCTCTATCCCAGCTGAATTATAGCAGATTAGATTTGAAGTTTGGCCCCTATAAATAGAGATGCAAGGCCAGCTTAGAGGGCCCCCCAAACCAAATCAAACCAAAGCCCTAGCTTTGATCGCATTTACTTTACCTTTATTTTTCCTGTACCTCTTCATGGGTTTGCCTAGAAGCCCTCCGCCGGCCACTTCAGAACAGTGGTAACCCTTGTTAGTTCGCTTGTGAAGTATTCGTTAATCTATGTAATATATTGCTATCGCCTTGTTACTTCGCCTGTGAAGTATCCGCTAATCTGCGTAACATATTGCTACCTTCGCTACTAGTGCAACACTTAGCAGAATTCGGTCCCCAGGCCAAATTGGTACTTCGAACCCTCTTTGTTGCTGGTTCCCATGTTCGGAGCTACTTCTTCGGAGTTGTCTAGAGCTGAGAGATCAGTTTCAGAGGACGTCAGGACAACCTTCGGTGAAACTACAGGCTTCGACGACAGGTTTGCTAGCACACTTCGTCACAACAGGCTTCGCCACAATCGTACTTCGCTTTGGACGAAGTTTCGCCCGCGCGCTGCCCTCGCGTCATTATTCTGAAATTCGCCGTATCGGAGACCTCACGTCGAACCTCCTTTTTCGGAGGTGATCATCGCGTCCAGATCCGCTTGGGGTTCATCTTCGGTCGGATCAGTCTGAACGCCAAAGGCACCCTTTGGCAGGATACTTCACACCAGACGCCAAAGGTATACTTCGGCAACCCATTCGCATCAGACTTCGAAGCAGACAGGCTCTGACCGGTTTGCTGATTTTATTCTGTTTAATATATTTCTTTCGGCTAATTGGATTATTTTGTGTGATCTGATTGCCTGGTGACTCCACCCCCCTTATCATGACTAAGTGTAGTCGGAACGCGACGTCGGTGCTACGTCATGCTTAGGCTTGTTCCTAAGTATCCGCACACTTTTGGATCGTCGAACAGACCCAAGTGCGGGGACATGTTTTCGTGTCAACACACTTTTTGGCGACTCCGCTGGGAAAAGCTACACCAACATGATGAGTACATCTACATCGGCCACCAGTACATCTACATCGACTACTACGTCTACACCGCTGATGGACACAATAGGAAGCGCGGATATCGACAACCGCAACATCTTGACACCTACACTTGAAGATATCCCCGCAGAAGACCGAGTAGAGATCGAGGCAAAGTGAAAGGCACTCAAAGACATGATGCTTGGGGGCTATGTTAAGACACGTGCGGGCTTCATCAAGCATGACATCATCACCCCCGACTTCGCTCAGGTCCAGGTAACACCTGTATCGCCTTGTTTATCTTCTTTAGAGATTGAGAAAAAAATAACCGCATCAGTAGATCAAGCCGTTAGCGCTTCGCTAGCCAACCGTCTAGATTCGGCAGTCAGCTCCCAAGTAGAGGCAACTCCTAGGAAGTTCGGCTTTACCGAGGCCGTACCCCCATTTCCTATTGCTAGTGCACCTCCGGAAAACCACGTGTACGGTAGAACTAACGACAGCACTGGCACAACCATGTCTCTGGCCTCAACACTTATGGCCGAGACTAATCATTACACTTACGGTCAAACTAGCACTGCGTACCATGCACCACCACCTGCGCCAGTACCCGCGCTGCCCGCACCGCATGCGTAGGCACCCGGACACGAGCACGTCATGTAGATGGCACGCAGGGAAGAGGCCCATGGCCGACACGCTGATATCCCACCACTTGTCATGCCCCCGCATGAGAGGCGCGCGGAGGCAACATGCCAAGAAGACATAGAGGAGCGGGTCCGCGCACTATTTAGAGATTATGCCGGCTTCGTTCCCAAGGGATAGGTTAGGGTTTACCGTAAGGCATACCCCGACCATCTCGATACAATACCCTACCCCTGCGGCTATAGAATCCCTGAATTCACGAAGTTCGACGGCGAGGGTAGCAAAACCACACTAGAGCACGTTAGTCAATTTTTGGCACAGTGTGGAGAAGTTAGCGGGATAGATGCTCTAAAAGTTAGACTATTTCTCAATCGCAATTCGACACCGCTTTCACTTGGTTTTTGGCGCTCCCGCCGAACTCCATTCAGACGTGGGATGATTTAGAGCGGAAATTCCATGATTACTTCTACACGGGTGAGACAGAACTTAGGCTTTCACATTTGACATCGGTTAAGCAGAAATCTAACGAGAATGCCTCTGAGTATATCAAGCGTTTTAGGGATACTAGGAACCGATGTTTTAGCCTTAATATTTCGCAAAGGGACTTGGCGGAACTAGCTTTTAACAGGTTGCGTTTTGACATTAAAGAGAGGTTAGATAACCAAAACTTTTTATAAGTCAGCCAAGTTTTACAGTAGGCTTTAGTCCAGGAAGGACGAACCAAAGATAAAAAGTTTATTAAGACATTTAACAAGCCTAGGGCTGAAATCCACATCATGGAACGCTCTGACGAGGAAGAGTCAGAAGAGGAGGACTCAGCCAACATGTACACGACCGAATGGGTTTGGAATGCTAAGAATAAACATGTCAAGTACTCATTCGATATAACTAAGTGTGATAAAGTATTTGATTTTCTCTTAAAAAGTCAGCTTCTCAGGTTACCTAAGGGTCAAGTCATTCCACCTGCCGATGAGTTAAAGAAGCATCTGTACTGTAAGTGGCATGATTCACATTCACATAATACTAACGACTGCAATGTTTTTTGATGGCAGATCCAATCGGCCATAGAAGAAGGATGATTGAAGATAGACCATAATGCAAAGATGAAGCTGGATAAAGATCCTTTTCCCGTCAACGCCGTCGACCTCGGCGAGAAGAAGGTGTTGATTCGGCCAGAACAGGTCGAGTCGGCTAAGGGGAAGGATGTAATTGTTGGAGAGCCGCGCACACGCATGCTCATACCAAAGAATCCCAAGGTAGGAGTGTGGAAACAGAACATTAATACCCCTTCAGCTAAAGCTCGCAAGAGGCCGAAGGTAACGTACAATATTTTGTTAAACAAGCATCAAAGAAAAGCCATGGAAGCAGGTCCCCACACTAAGAAGCTAAAGCAGCCGAAGGGTCCAAGACTCTCAGAAGGTAGCTTCGGACCGATGCAATCGAACCCTCCGCATGGCGGCTTCGGGCCACGGTGGCCTGACACTCCGCACGGTGGCTTGAAGCCACAATGGCCGAACCCCCCGTACAGTAACTTCGGCCCCCAATGGCCGAACCCCGCACCGTGTTGGACTTCTCCGATAGGAGACTTTGGCCCGCACTGGCCGAACGTACCTCCGGCCAGGCAGGACCCTTCGCTGGTGTGGTCCAAGACACCATCAACTCTGCCGAACCCCCTTCCGGGTAACAGGTTCAGATCTAAGTGGGCAAGGCCACTTGAGCCACCTATGCCTCCGCCGTACGACTAGGCAGGAACCCCGTGGGCTCCGTACGTATCTGCGTCAGAGTACCCTCCTCAATCTAACACTATGTCTTGTTTTCCTTCGGTGTATTATGGATGGAAGGGACAAACGGACACAACGGAGGGAGGCATCGTCCACAGACTATCCGTGGTCCCCCCGAATCGGACCATGCAGAGCAAAGCTAAAGGGCGCAGGCGCGAGGAGGCCGAGGAAAGGGAGTTCGAAGCCATCACCATCAGAGTGGGGTCCCAGGAGGTCCCAATATCGAAGGCTTTGTTGCCGAAGTCTGACGGAGGTGAGCCCCATACTTCGGTCGGAGCCCGCGCCAAAGCCGGGTTCGATTAGCCGAGCAAGGCTGGTCTGACTACCGGGGTTCGCAGTGAAGGCCCCTCCGAACACAGGGTGCGCAAGGCCAAAGGGCACAGTACCACTTTGGCCAGGGTTGATAGAAGCTGAACTGTAGCACCCGGTACCAAGCCGCAACCATCTTGGGCACCTCCGGGCATGTACAAATCACAGAAGAGACGCCTACAATGACTACGGGCACATGAGAGGCGCGAGAAGGAAGCTGAGGACGAGCGCGATGCTATCTTCGAAGAAATCCACCCTCGGCCAGCTACAAAATAGGTATGGAGGGAGAATCCAGTTGAGATAACCAACCCGGCTCCTAGTCCGAGCGATGACGACGACGACATGCTCGATGATGACTACTCACCCGTCTCCTAGGGGCCCGCACCCCAGGCGATGGACATCAACATCGTCATGCTGCCCGCCGAGTTCGCCCTGCCACATGACGAGGCTGAGGTTGCTCAATTGAACCATGGCCCGCGCAATGCCATCTTTGAAATGCCCAAGGACTCGGCTCGCCATCTGAAACCCCTCTACGTCAGAGGTCACATTGATGGAAAGCTGATTTCCTGAATGCTCGTTGACGGCGGTGCCACCGTTCACTTAATACCTTACTCATTGTTGAAGAATCTTGGCATGGGCGAGGATGATCTGAAGAAGACTAACTTGATGCTCAATGTCTTCAACGGAGAGAGCTCCTAGGCTAGGGGCGTACTCTCCATGGAGTTGACGGTAGGCAACAAGACATTGCCAACAACATTTTTCGTCGTCGATGTACAAGGTAACTACAACGTGCTGCTCAGGCGCGACTGGATTCACGCAAATTGCTGCATTCCTTCTACTCTACACCAGTGCCTGATACAGTGGGATGGCGATGAGGTAGAGGTCATCCCTGCGGATACTTCGGCCCAAGTAGCATTGGCTGATGTATCAGTTAACGCTTTCCATTACAAAGTAGAGTGTATGTCAGGTAGAGATCTTTCGAACTATGATTTTGTTAGCGTATCCGGAGGAAGTTTTGTTTCAATGTCTGTAAAGCCGGCTAGAGTAGCACCGGCTGTTTTTGTATTAATAGTCATGTCTAGCAAGAGTAATCTAGATTGGCTAAAGTCTCATGTGGAGCAATATCAGTCTAGTAAAGACAGTATTGCCGAGGCCATCGGGGACTTTAGCGAAGTAGAGAAATTATGACAAGGTTTTGCGTCGGCCGATCCCTTGGAGGAAGTCGACATAGGTAATGGTAGCAACCTGAGGCTGACTTTTGTAAACCAACATTTACAACGTGATGAAAAGGCTGAAGTAATAAAGTTACTTTGGTCATATGTTGATTGTTTCGCATGGGAGTATAGCGAGATGCCAGGACTAAGCCGCGAGCTCGTGGAGCATCGGCTACCTATCAAGTCCGGATTTAGGCCATATAAGCAGCCTCCTCACTGCTTTAACTCGGCCATCTATGACCGAGTTAAGGAAGAAGTAGAGTGACTGCTCAAAGCTGAATTTACTAGGCCATGCAGGTATGCAGAATGGGTTGCTAACATTGTGCCTATAGAGAAGAAAGGGAGCGGCAGGATATAGGTGTGCATTGATTTCAGAGATCTGAATAGAGCCACTCCCAAAGACGAGTACCCAATGCCGATAGCCGACATGCTAATCAACGACGCTTCAGGACACAAGGTACTGAGTTTTCTTGATGGCAATGCTGGTTATAATCAAATCTTTATGGCCGAAGAGGATGTCTACAAGACTGCCTTTTGATGCCCTGGTTTTGTCTGTTTATTCGAGTGGGTTGTCATGACTTTTGGTTTGAAGAATGCTGGTACCACGTATCAGCGTGCCATGAACTTAATCTTTCATGACTTGCTAGGGGTTATGCTAGAAGTTTACATTGATGATGTTGTAGTCAAATCAGACGCAATGGGAAACCATTTAGCCGATTTGAATGATGCTTTTGATAGAATGCAAAAGTATGGTTTGAAAATGAACCCACTCAAGTGTGCTTTTGGTCTATTGGTGGGTTAGTTCTTAGGTTTCATGATTCACGAGAGAGGCATAGAAATTGATCCTAAGAGGCTTGAGAAGATTAGAAACATTGCAGCGCCGACGTGCAAAAAGGACGTACAAAAGTTGCTAGGCAATATGAACTATTTGCGTCACTTTATATCCAACCTGTCCGGCAAGATTGATGCCTTTGTCCCCATACTCCGGCTAAAAAACGAAGCTGAGTTCACTTGGGGGGCAAACCAGCAAAGTGTCTTTGAGAAAATCAAGGAATGCTTGTCATCACCACCTGTGGTGAGAGCACCCAAAGCTGGGATTCCGTTTCGGCTATGCATCGCTGCTAAAGATAGCGTGATTGGGGCCGTGCTAACTCAGGAGGTGGAGGGAAGAGAGTACATCATCACGTTCTTGAGCCGCCGCCTGCTGGATGCCGAAACTAGGTACGCGTTTGTGGAACGTTTGTGTTTGTCACTTTACTACGCGTGCACCAAGTTACACCATTATCTTCTCCCCACTACATGTGTTGTCATTTTTCAAACCGATGTTATAAAGCACATGTTACAGAAGCCGATTCTAAGTGGAAGAATCAGAAAATGGGCTTACGCGTTGATTGAGTACGATTTGGCCTACGAACCCCTGAGGGCAATGAAAGGCCAAATCGTGACCAACTTTATAGTTGACCATCACATAGATGTCAGCTGGAGTGACAATATTGCTCTAGTTGAGGTAGTGCCATGGAAACATTATTTTGACGTTTCGGCTTGCATGAGTGGCCATGGCATTGGAGTGGTTCTCATATCACCTAATGGAATGCACTTTGAGACTTCGGCCCGTCTAGAATTTCCTTCCACTAATAACCAAGCTAAATACGAAGCTTTATTGCTAGGTCTTGAATTATTAGAATCTATAGGTGCTAGACATGTCCACGCATATGGTGACTCTTTTTTGATAGTGCAACAAGTAGCTAAAAGTGCTCAATGCTTTAACGGCTTGCTGAATAGTTACTTGGATAAATGTATAGACATAGTTGCTGCTTTTGATGACGTCAGAATCTCTCACGTGTCAAGAGAAGCCAATTCAGTCACAAATGATTTGGCTCAGCAAGCGTCTGGTTACCAAGACAGGAGAGGAAAATTTTTTGTATTGGAGAAGCCGATGCTTGGTCTCACTGCCGAAGCCAATGACGGTGGGCAGACGCATCCTCCGGGTCGACCCCTCTGGCCGCCGAAGGCCACTGCGAGCCAAGGTCCCCAGACCAGAGTACTCTACCAACCGAGAGACCTAGCACGCTGGAGGTCGTAGGCCGAAGTCTCCTGCACGGAGAAGGCTCCCTAGAGTCCGAACCCTCTAGAGGGCTTCGGCCCAGCACACTCTGAATGGCCAGCCCGACCATGCTTCGGCAGAAGCAGGAATGGCTCGGGGGGCATCCCGAAGTCAGTAGTTTAAAAATTTCTTCAGAAGGTGAGCTAGCGAGACCCTCTGAAGTCCATAAGGGTGATTGGAGAATTCCGATCATCTAGTATTTGAGAGACCATAACCAAAGGGTTGATCGGAAGGTTCGGCGACAAGCGTTCAAATTCGTGTTAATAGACGACACATTGTACCGCCGAACCATCGATGGAGTATTATTAAAGTGTTTGGACCATGAACAATCCCAGGTGGCTACGGGAGAAGTCCATGAAGGACTTTGTGGCACTCACTAGTCGGCCCAGAAAATGAGTTGGATGCTAAAACGAGTAGGTTTTTATTGGCCGACTATGACTGAAGATTGTTTTAAGTACTATAGAGGGTGTGAAGCATGTCAGAAATTTGGCAATATTCAGTTAGTTCCTGCCTCATTACTCAATCCTATTATCAAGTCATGGCCATTTTGAGGCTGGGGTTTAGACTTCATCGGCCAGATTCACCCTCCTTCCTCAAAAGGGCATCGATTCATGTTGATGGCGATAGATTACTTCACTAAATTGACCGAGGTCGTGCCTCTCAAAGAACATGAATCACAATGAGGTATGAGATTTTATCTTGAAGCACATCATACATAGGTTTGGCATTCCTCAAACTCTTACTACGGATCAAGGTAGTTCATTTGTTTCTGGAGAAGTGAGGGACTTCGCCAAATATTATGGTATTAAGTTGATAAACTCTTCGCCTTACTATGCTCAGGCCAATGGTCAGGCCAAGTCTAGTAATAAAACCATGATTAACTCGTTAAGAAGAAAATTGAAGAGTTTCCCAAAAGGTGGCATGAAGTGCTTTCCGAGGCGCTATGGGCTTGTAGAATTGCAAAGCATGGTGCTACCAAAGTCAGTCCATATGAATTGGTATATGGACAAGAAGTCGTTCTGCCTATAGAGGTAGATCTTGGCTCCCTTAAGAGTATTAATGCAAGACGGCTTATCGGTCAATGAGTATGAAACTCTTCTGAAGGATAATCTAGAGGAAGCGACCGATAAGAGACTGAGGGCTTTAGAAGCCATAGAAGTAGACAACAAGAGAGTAGCTAAATCCTACAATAAGAAGGTTAAACCAAAATCGTTTCAAGTAGGAGATTTGGTGTGGAAGACGATTTTACCCTTAGGCACGAAGAGTCCCAAATTTGGTAAATGGTCACCTAGTTGGGAAGGTCCTTTTAAGATAGCCAAAATCGCTCCCGGCAACGCATACGTGTTGGAATCTCTACAGGGACAGCAGTTTTGAAGAGCTTTGAATCATAGATACTTGAAAGGGTATTTCCTAAGTGTGTGGCAAACAACATAAAGGGTGTTGAAAATCCGATATGGACGGTATCATCTTCAACTCATTGTGCTTTTAGTTCACTCAGTTCACTAAAAGGAAGGGGGCATGTGTTGATAGCAAAAAATGGCGTTAATGGCCGAGATTGTCCAAATATCAATTTTGGTAATTTTGGCCATAAATACACATGTCCGAGGTCAAGACAAAGCCCTATAGGGTTGAAGGTCCATTGGGCTGTGGGCTCCAAAAGCCTTTGGCCAGACAACGGCCTTTGGCCAGGAAGCCTTCAGAGGCCCACACCACTGAAGGTTCGGCCCGAGGAGTAGGCCTCGACGGGCCTGGCCGAAGCCCACTTCGGCAGAGATAGAGTTGATGCAATTCTGGCTAAGTTGTTTATCTCTATCCTAACTGAATCATAGCAGATTAGATCTGAAGTTTGGCCATTATAAATAGAGAGGCGAGGCCAGCTTAGAGGGCCCCCCAAACACAAATCAAACCAAAGCCCTAGCTTTGATCGCATTTACTTTACCTTTATTTTCCTGTACCTCTTCGTGGGTTTGCCTGGAAGCCCTCCGCTGGCTACTTCGAAACAGTGGTAACCCTTGTTACTTCTCTTGTGAAGTATCCGTTAATCTACGTAATAGATTGATATCGCCTTGTTACTTCGCCTGTGAAGTATCTGCTAATCTGCGTAATAGATTGCTACCTTCGCTACTAGTGCAACACTTAGCAGAATTCGGTCCCCAGGCTGAATTGGTACTTTGAACCCTCTTTGTTGCAGGTTCCCATGTTCGGAGCTACTTTTTCTGAGGTGTCTGGAGCTGAGAGATCGGTTTCGGAGGTTGTCAGGACAGCCTTTGGCGAAACTACAGGCTTCGACGACAGGCTTCGCTAACACACTTCATCACAACAGGCTTCGCCACGATCGTAATTTGCCGTATCGGAGACCTCACGCCGAACCTCGCTGTTCGGACGTGATCATCGCGTCTAGATCCGCTCGGGGTTAATCTTCGGCCGGATCAGTGCGAACGCCGAAGGCAGCCTTCGGCGGGATACTTCGCACCAGATGCTGAAGGTATACTTTGGCGACCCCTTCGCATCAGACTTCAAAGTAGACAGGCTCCGACCGGTTTGCTGATTTTATTCTGTTTAATATATTTCTTTCGGCTAATTGGATTATTTTATGTGATCTGATTGCCTGGCGACTCCACCCCCTTATCACGGCTAAGGGTAGTCGGAACGCGACGTCGGTGCTGCGTCACGCTTAGGCTTGTTCCTAAGTATCCGCGCACTTTTGGATTATCTATCTGACCCAAGTGCGGGGGCATGTTTTCGTGTCAACAAATGTGTCTTACATTTATTCTACCTTTACTTTCAATATGTTATGCTACATTGTTTCCTTTTCTTCTCTTGTGCGCTCTCTTATTTATACTACAATGTACAAATGTATTCGTTGAGATACATAGAAGTTATTATATGAATTTATATTTTATAAAGAATATTATAAATGATGTCGCCACCCGACTAGCGCCTAGCGCCTTTTAGAACACTGCTAGGGATTAGATCTTCAAGAGTCTTATTTAGATTATATTGTTATCTTTTAGAGGCCTATGATGCAAATTGTTATTGAGTTATCTCATGTATGTCATCAAAGCCGTGAGACACATCCATTCCTTGCAACAACTTCTTCTTTCTTGTGATGCTGGCAGGGAATGGATGTGACCACGGGTTCCATGGCATCCATGAACATATTTGAAAAACAACACAAAATATGTTGAGGCCTCAACAACACTAGAGAGAGAGAACAACACAATCTCCTAACTTGAGGATTAGTATAGTAGCACTATAATTTCATGCCTTATTCCATGAAACCCCTGGGGAACTAAAAAATAAAGGAAAATAGGCTCTTCCCTAGGCGCCGCCTAGGCGCCAGGCTGCCGCCCGACTAGCGCCTAGCGCCTTTTAGAACACTGCTAGGGATTAGATCTTCAATAGTCCTGATTAGATTATATTGCTATCTTTTAGAGTCTTATGATGCAAATTGTTATTGAGTTATCTTATGTATGTCATCAAGCCATGTGACACGTCCATTCCCTTCAACAACTTCTTCTTTCTTTGGCTGCTGCCACGGAATGGATGTGCCATGGTTCCATGGCAGCCATGAACATATTTGAAAAACAACACAAAATATGTTAAGGCCTCAACCACTTTGTGCATTGTTTCTTACATGAAAATAAGACAACAGACCTTTTTTGCATAACCAAAATTCTGATACATTAGCCTCTTAACTATGAATAGTTCATCTATGGCAGAAGAAGGACGTCCCATCGAGGATCTCATCTACGAGTCTCCCACAAAAACAAATAAAGAGGGTTCATTTGAAGGATCCTTCGACAGCGAATCTTCGTACCACTCTCTGGAGAATGAACATCCAATGGAGCCTAGGAAAAAGAGAACGAGAGAAGACACCGATGAGGATTACATTCCTGAAGCTCAAGCGGAGGTAATTATTGTGTTAGTAACAAGTCAGAGCAGCTTCTAACCAAGGATTACATTCCTGAAGCTCACATTGTCTATCGTTGTAGCATCGTCCAAAGCGAGGAAGCAACGTTGATTATTCCAAGTCGAGAAAAGAAAAGCTATTGTCCTAGCTATTGAGTCACTGAAGCCAACAGATGTTGAGCCCGCTGCCACTACATCTTCTGCAAATGCGAAGAGGAGAGGGAAATGGGAGAAGAACAAGCTGCATACAGAAATCTATGAGGTTGAAGAAGTGCATGTTGATGTGGCTCCAAAGTAGCCGAAAGAAATCATAGATAAGTGGCGTAACGACTGTGGATGTCTCGCTAGGGAGCGATGTAAGATAGTTTGGAACAACTAGAAGTGTCCCTGAAGCTACAAAGAACAAATTGTGGCAACATATATAAGCGAATTATAAATTCCCAGAAGATCACTTAGAAGACGCTAAAGCTTCCACATTGAAGACTATCGGGAAGTCTCTTCGTATATTTAGGACTAAACTGAACACTCAATACCTTCAGAAAGGATAGTCGCCGCTCAACGACGACGACTTTATAACGTCAAATGAATGGAAAGAATTCAAAATGCAGCATTGCTCGGAAGAAGCCAAACAAGAGAGCATCATGTTCAAAGAACTTAATAAGAAGAATAAGTTCCCACATAAACTTGGGCTAGGTGGATATAAGGCAAGCAGGATGAGTGGAGTAGAAAGGAGGAGGAGGACCGTGCGGCTGGGTTACCTGAACAGTTTTTAGGTGCTGAACAGTGCACTAAGAGATCGCTCATAGGTCGAGCTAAAAAAACACTCGAGCGCCAATATATGCTCTCTGACTCACGTACTAGTGAAGTATTTTAGAAAGCACAAGAAATCACCGAGTTAGAGAAGGCTGAAAAGTTCAAGCCCGAGGGATGTAATGGCCAGCTTACATCTGCTCTCGGAAACGAGGAACATTGAGGGCGACGCCACAGAGCGCCGTGCAGAGTGGGAGCGACACTTTTTTGAATTTATTAACGAGAATCCAAACATAATGCAGGCTGCAGCGGGACAAATAATTGTGCCAGAGGTATGACTCGACGTACCAAGGAGTGTTGGCTCAGTACAAGACAAATTTCCTGTAAATTATATTAAAGAGGATACACCATGCAGCCTGCATGTACCGATAGGGCGCAAAGGGCATTGCCAAGAGGCTGCACGAGGCATTGCTATGCCTGGGGATTTATTTCACAATCAGCCTATTCCTGCTGACTATACCAAGGTCCAGGTCAATGAGATCACCAACGACAGATTTATTAATGACCCCTTGGATCTTCCAATGCCTGATGAGGGGATTGAGACAATCGGAGATGCTCTAAATAACTTTGTCCTATGGGCGAGCCGAGATATCAAATTACTACAGACAAGTTCTCAGAGTAAATCGCCTATTGTCTCATCGCAATCCCCCACATATCCTTCATCTCACGAGGTGCAAAATATAGGATCTTTATCACCCATTGATGAGCGTGAGATAGAGGAAGAGGCAGAGAAGGAGCCAGTGCCCGATAAAGTGGCAGAAGTGACAGAACCTAGATTGGCCGCGCCTGATCAAGTGGAAGTGTCAGTTCTAGCGGCTGAGCTTGATCAAATGCCACTGCCTATTCTAGTTGAGCCTGTGCTATTGCATGAGCCCACTAAGCCCAACACTAAAGTGCAGAGCTAGTTCCTGTCGAGCCAGTGCTAGTGGTCGAGCCTGAAAAACAAGATGCACGCCCAAATCCCGCAATCCACATGACAATTGTTCAAGCTGGGCAGTGTTCTGCGCCAAAATCTAAATGCTTAAATTTTTATACTATGGGGCAAACACGTTCTACGCCCGTAGCGGCTCCCTTAAAGGCTCTAGAACAAAAGCAGGCAGGCTCACTTTCTGTTGATAAATGGACCTACGGAGACGTGGATTATATCAAATACAGACCAGGCAAACCATTATTAGACCAACGAGTACTTAAGAGTATGTGCTGGTAGATAAGAACATTTCATGACTGGTACCTCAAAGCGTCTTCGTTAGGAGTTACACAAATAGAAGTGAAGGTTCCAAAACAAATATTCAACTACCCAAAGTTTACTCTTGCATTATTTTTCGATGACTTCCGTTGGATGTTCCATCTACAGCGAACTGACATCACAAGCATGATGCTCTGGTGCATGTAAGTACTTTTTATTTTGTCAATACAACGCAAAAATCAATCATGTCTTATATTGACTATTGTTTCATAACATATGCAGTTTGAATTCATGTTGTGACACATCTAATAAATATGGGTACTTGAACCCGTCATTGATAAGCCAAAGTGCATTGAACCCAGTACTAAACCAGAATGATTACAAGTACTGGACTATGGGTCGAAAAATGTTTCAAAGGATGATGTTCAATAAAGACCAAGACACACTTAAGAAGAGTAAAAGGAATTGTGTCGCGTTGTACATTGCGCGGTGCATGTTTCAATGGAAGAATAGAGAAATGATAAGTGGGGCATATAACTTTAAGTAAGTATACCCACTATATCCACTTAATCACGTTTTATCGATTATGAAACTAACATAATCATATATTACTTCTTTCGATAGTGATCATTGGATTGCACTTCTGATATATCCGAAGAACTCAAGGGTTTATGTGCTCGACTCTCTCGACAAACCCAAAAAAGAATATCAAGATATATTAAATGTTATTCAGAGTGCATACAAATATTACGTGGAAAGGTTAGGTGGCCCACATAATCCACAGAGGCCGAAAGATATGCTTACCAGAACAAACTATCCGGTAATATTATATTTTGAAATTTCTTAATTCAATTGATAAAGCCAAACTATATATCATTCTAACTTTGGCTATTTTGAAGTGTCACAAACAATCTCCTGGTTCGGTGCATTGTGGGTATTATACTTATGATTTTCATGAGCAATAACTTAGGAAAGTTTGCGCGGGCAGTATCTAAGGATACTAAAGAAGCAAGTTGATTTATTGTGTGTTAATCTAATATAACTTGTAGCGTATGTACTTATATGTTACGTATGTAGGCGTCAGGTCAATGAACCGTTGCCTAGAAGAGCGAACTCTCAGAATCAGAAATGTACCACATCGTATCAAGGATGTGCCGCTTCACGATGCATGAGGTTCTTTATGAGCTTGGAGTATTCTTCGATCCTAAGGGTGAAGTGGCCAAGCATCCAACTCTATATGATTGGGCTGGAAGAACTAAAAGGCAAGTACAACTAATCGATAAGAATTTTGAAGCTGACAAGCAAAAAAAGATGTGCAAGATGTGAGTTGGCCTTGCGAGAAAAAACATTAAACAAAATAATCATGTATACTGCTATGGATGGTTGTGTGGAGTTGTGAATACAAGCTGTGAATCTTGAGGGTGAACAATTGTTAATTTTGAAGTTCCGATGATGAGATGTAAACTTTGTAAACTTGATTTGTGATAAATGTGAACTTTGTAAAATTGTAAATTGATGTTGTTGTTGTACATGTTGATGTTGTTGCTGCTGTGGATGGCTGTGTGGAGCTGTGAATACATTGTGGTTTTGTTATGTTCTATTACTGCTGTGGAGCTGTGAATTTCTGAATATATATTCTGTAGACTGTTTGAATTAAGGTTTATTTAACATTTCTGTAAAATGGGGAAAACACAGTAATGGCGGGCAGGATGACGTCATCTGCCCGCCACTACTATTAGTCGTAGCAGTGGTGGGCAGATGACGTCAGTGGGCACGTCACTACTACTGACATAGTGGTGGCGGGTGCGCTGACTCATCTACCCGCCACTGCTTCAGCTAGCAGTAGTGGCGGGAGTGCTGACGTCCGCCTGCCCGCCACCATTATTGGCACAGTGGTGGCGGGCACTCTGCCTGCCACTACTAACCAGGGTTATCAGTGGCGTTAGAGCAGTGGCGGACTAGTTGCCCTCCACTACAATATGTTTTTGCCCACCGCTACAGTGTCGCTTTGTAGTAGTGTATCATTCCATGGTGGGCGACCAACCAGTCCATTCCCAAAATCACATCTAGATTCTAGGATTCTATCAACACAAAACTAGCAAGGAATGAAACCCCTTGAATAATTATTTTCACCGATGGGCAAAATTGATTGGTAGACATTTGGTTTCCTGGGGTGTTTACCAACATAGGGTTACTTAAAGGTTCTACCCTCACCCCATGCATTCTCACAAACATGCTTGATATAGAAGAATATGTTGCCCCAGAATCAAATAGAGTAATTGCTGGAATTGAGTTAACTAGGAACGTACCCAAAACCACTTCTAGAGCATTGATGGCCTCCTGTGCCGAGACATGATTTACCCAAGCCTTGACCACATTGTTAGATCCAACATTGGGGGTATCAAGCCACTGTTCTTGTGGGTGCTTTGGCTTGGGACACTTGTTGACGAAGTGTCTAGGCTCCTTGCAGTTGAAGCACATAACTGGTTTACCATCTTTGGTGAGTGGAACATTCTGAATAGGTGTTGCTGCTGGACGAGGGATGAGGGTTGTGTTACCTCCATTGTTGGGGTAGCAGTTTGGAGGGTTGTTGAAAGGCTTCATGACACGAGGGGCTGTGGAAGAAGACACAACATGAGGAGGTGGCATGACACGCGGCCTCTGGGGATGTCCCCGAGGAGCAAGAAAGGTAGCCATCCTATTCCTCCTATGATCGATCTTGTTTTGCTTACCTCCTGACGAATTGCCTTGTCCACCAATTTATGGAAATCAGCATAATTGCTAGAGATGAGCTTGACTGTGAGCTCATCATCCAGCCCCTCTAGAAACTTCTCTTGTTTATCTTCATCACTATGCACATCCTCCAGTGCGTAACGTGCCAAACAGTTGAATCAATGAAGATACTCTATCACAGGGCGATTTCCTTGCCTTAGCGAGCGAAACTCTTTCTTCTTTAGGGCCACCACTCTAGATGGCATGTGGGCCCTCCGAAATGCCTTGGAGAATTCGGCCCATGAGGTAACATGACCTTCGGGTCTAGCCTCACAAAAGTTATCCCACCATTCACCGCAGGGCATTGAAGTTGATCGGTAGTGAAAGCCACCCTCTCTTGATCTGAGCATTACACCAGATCTAACTTCTTTTCCATATATTTCAACCAATCATTGGCTTCCATTGGATTATTGGTGCTAGCAAAAGTGGGAGGACGAACCCTAAGGAACTCAGATAACTTGGATTGTTGAGGGCCTGCTTGATGGACGGGCATGGCTACCAGAGGTGCCCGTTTGTTCTGGTTCTGGAGTTGCTGGAGAAGAGCAGTGATCAACTGATTTTGATTGCTCACAACTTGGTCCAAAGTCGGGTCAGCTGCTGGTGGTGGTGGCAAACCCTGGTTAGGTAGAGCTGCACTAGATCCATCCATGGTGTCGCCTTGTTCTGCGTACCATCATTGTTGATGTAGCATCCGTTGCATGTGTACACCATCTTTCTGAAAGGAGGGGTTTTAGAATGGGTGGCACCATTGTTCTATCAAAGTAACTCATTTCATACATTTAGTGATGTGAACAAACACTCGGATTAAGCAAACATTCATTCATTAAGCAAATGACAAACTAAACATCAAAGTAACATAGTCTGAATTTTTGAAATCTAAACAACATCAAGCAAATCTAAATGAAGTCGTACACCAAATAGATTAGTACAAACTTCACACCTATGATAAACTAATGAAACGTATAGACAAAATGAACAGGTAAACATGAGGGTGGGTCAATCTATGGCGTGGGTGTGTAGCCTATAAGGGGCCCCTCGGTGCGAGACTCCTCGAAGAACTCCTCCTCCATGGTCTCCTCGCTGTCCTAGCCCATGTGCTAATCCCTCTGAGGTGCTGAAGCTGGAACAAGAGCTAGTGCGACAGCTATGCACTCCCCTGTCTCCTCCAGGATCTCCACGACAAACCTCTGCTGCTCCTGCGGAAGAGGCATGCTCTTGCGTGCGGTAACCCTGGTCCTCTTCCTAGGCTGAACCTGTTACTGAAGGTGGAGGATCCTCCGCTGCTACTCCGCAACCTACCTCTAGCTATCTTGAAGCTCTCTCTCCAAGCGTCAGAGCTTCTCTCCCTAGGCCTCAATCTCCTTCCTGCTCTCACGCTCCTGCAAAGTATACATGTCGTCCATCGACTCCATCATATGCACCATGTGGACGATAGTGGTGTCCTCCTCGTGCTCGGTGTTGTAGAAAAGGCTGAAGGACTCCCCCATCGTGGGCATGGCGGAGGTCCAACAATGCCCAGAAAGAAGCCACCTGCACTACGACACAAAAATCGGTGCCTTCCCCCCAGACTCTAGAGTGGGAAGGTTAGTCCGGCCTGCGGGGATCATCACTGTCACCCTCCAACGACGATCTGCCCCAACCGCAAACTCGATCCCCTCGAACTCCAGCTATTAACAGGTAACCGATCTTCCGCATCACGGCCCGAAGCTCCACCACGAAACCTCCGGCTCGCATGCACCTCGAGGTTACCAACTCCATCTACACACATATTGAAAAAACACACAAAAACAAAATCAGTAGCCTTTTTTTGAATAGTGAGGGTAAGTAAACACAACCACCAAATGACACATTTTGGGAATAATATTTTTTCAAAATAGCCTTAGACGAACATCCTAGGGGCTTAACTGTTGGGCTTAACCTACATTCGAGGTGGCTCTGATACCAACTTGTCAAGCCCGGGAATAATACCTTCCTAAACTCTTTGTGCATTTAGTCCCTGTCCCTTGAAAAGGCAGGATACACAATAACAAGTAGATACAACATAGTTCCACATGGATTAAAAGAAATGACACATAGTCGTATACATGGCCTAAATGGCCTGAACAGAGATTACTGTGCAAAACACAAGCAGCGGATAACGGTCTTTTCTCACAAGCGCTCGAGTGCGGCCAAGCCTCATGCCTCCTCTTCGTCTTCATCTGTGTAGATCCCATCAACTTCTAGAGAGGTTTGAAACAGTGGGCTGAGTACATTGGTACTCAACAAGCCACATGAAATGATGCAAATAATGCAAGGAACAACAAGGATGGCATAATAGGGTTCATTTGCGTAAAGCTGATTTTCAGTTAAAACAATTGTAAAAACATCTACAAGTAATAAAGTCTGCTATGAACCGATTACAATCCAAGAAGTGCACCTACACTAGTGTAACACCCCATATTTCCAAAGAAATAAAAATACAATTTATTAATATTTTTTTGAAAAGGATTATTTTTGGATTTCCTTTAAGGCTTTAATTACCCAAATAAACTAAAACCTAGAGAAAATATCAAAACCAGACCCTAAGAAAATTTATATGTGATCCCAAGGCCAAGACCTATTTTTTAGAATTTTTACAAATTTTTATCACCCTTGGAAGAAACCCTAATATTTTAAATCAATTTCAACAATTATATTTATTCGGAAATAGATTTAAACAGTAACGGACCCCTTTTCCCCTTTTCCCCCTCAACCGGCTGGCCCAACCCACTCAACCCCGCGCCCCTCTCTACCAAGCGAGCCCCACTCATCCGGTCCTCGTCAGCGACCTCCACAATCCGCTCGCGCCAGCCCCCTTCCGTGAAATTGGCGCCGCGTTAATACTCTCCAAGACACACCGACCGTTTCCCCTCATTAAGGGGCACGTTTAAGTCCCGGGATCACCGCGCGCATGCATGGCAAGACCTCGTCGGCAAAAGTGAATGCCCTCCCTCGGCTTTCCATGTATCCACCGGCCATTTGCCCCATCGACACCCTTATTTAAGCCCCTGCACACCCCCGCCTTCACCCCCGGACACTCCAGCCATCGCTCGCTGTCGCCGAAGTCCTCCTCCACCCTCGGTGACCACACCTGTGTGATCACCGATGCCACCCCGACCTCGTCCACCCCTCCGTTGCCACTGAAGACCGCCAGAACCCCATTGCTGACGAGGACCCGAACACCTTCGCTGTCCCCGCTCGTCACCGGCCGCAACCCGATGACTCCGAGCCACACCGACGGTACCCTCTTGACCCTCGCACTATACTGGTTCCATTTTAGCCCTTAGAACCGACCGCCTTCGCTCGCCGTCGCCGCTAGCTCGTCGCCGTCACTGGAGAAGATGACCAGCACGGGTAAAGTACCCGTGCCGTGTTGAATTCGACCGCGACCGTTTGATCTTGATCCGACGGTGATGATTAAATCGTTCGCTTGGTTTAATCAGATCCGTCAGATCTCAACGAACTGGTATGATCTAATATAGACCATCCATTTGTATTTAAAACCCATATTGAATATAGGCCATCAATCGCGTACTGTTTCGAACTTTTAATCTCAGTCGTCTGTTTTCATTAACATCGCCCGCCTCACCCTCGCACGTCCGATCGCGGTCTGATGGCGATCCGTGATCCGGCTCACGCACACAGTGCGCGTGTTCACGGTGGGTTCGGTTCACCATGGACCGGCGACTATTTTTGTTTTAAATTAAATTCCAAAAATTGTTTTTAACTTCAAAAATTCATATCTTGCTCATTTTTACTCCAAATTTGACCATTTCAATTTCAGAAAATTTATATTTTTTTCTCTTCATGTTTATACAACAAAAAAGTAGGTTTACCATGTACATTTTATTTTTATTTAATAAGGGATTTAAAAACACTTTAAGGGAATTTCATAATTCTTTTTAGAAAAATCTAGAACTCCATAAAATTGTCTTAAAAAGTTAGATAACAATTTCAGGGTATTTAATAACTTTATTTCACTTGTTTTAATCCAACCAAAGTCTATATGCTTGAAGTGTCATTTTGGATTTTTTTATTGAATGCTATGTTTATTGTTCGTATCGAGAAGACTACGACACCGCCGAAGAACCGATGTATTACCCCGAGGTTCCTCTATCACCCTTCGTTGAATAAGGAAAGTCACCAAACTAATTTTTGAAGCATATTGAACCTAGTTTTCTTAAAATATCGCTAAAACTCATAGGTCATACATGCATTAGTCAAATTGAAAGCCTTACATTACATTTATTTAGATCCACGACATTGAAGTGCAAACCCAAGCCATGCTATTGAGCCTAAACTCCTTGACACCATGTTACTAGTATTATTAGATAGTGTCCAATGTATTGACACAACTGCTATAGGGTAAAAACGAGTCGTAGAGATTTGGATTCTATTATATGATCCCCATTATTCTCTCACCCCTGGAATTCGATTGGTTATTGAGTTTTGGCTAAGTATGCAAGCATGGTGGGTTCCGGGTGCAAGCTAGGGCATTGGTCGGCAGCACCCGGGGCACTATAAGGATCGGTCTGCGGGATCCGTTGCAATACATTTCCGTATTAACCACAAGTCGGAGTGTTCCAACTTGAGGCACCATTTGGAGATGGGTCAAGCAGCACCTACGGGTGGCTTGTACCGACATGGCGCAAAAGGGGTGTGACGTTAGCCCGGAGTGGCCGGGCGCGCTGGCGAAACCTAGAGCGGGTGTTATCGGCTTGGAGCATTTCATGCTAAGGTTTTGGCATGAGTTCCCGTGGTATGGGTCATCTCGTTACACTTTGGTTTGTGGGATGAGCGCGTGCCTTGCGGGTATAGTAGTACACCTCTGATCAGAGTCTAAATCTTTTCGAAAAGCCGAGCCCACGGTCAAGGGCGGGTTGCGTGACTACTCGCAGTTAGTTTACATTTATGAGTGTTGCATGATGACTTGGCATGTAAGGACTGTTGAGCGAGGAGGGTGAGAAACCATGTTGAAGAATATGGTTTTGATATTCCAGATGTGATGAGTGATTGTCAACGAAAGTCAAAGGAAGGGAGAGATGAAGACCTACCGAGTCTGAGGCGCATGTGACTTAGGTACACGGGCAGTGAGCGACGGCCGGGTAGAGGAGCCGCGTAGTCGGGCTGGCCCAATCCGGTTACATGGCTAGGAGCGGCAGATGATCCACTGGTCAGTTGAATGGGTTTGACTCAGGTACACGGGCGGCGAGCGATTGCCGGGCTGAGGAAGCTGCGGGGTCGGGTCGGCCCAATCCGGGTACCCGGTGCGAAGACGGTGGACGTTTTGTCAGTTTCGGTGTAAAACTGACAAACCATGATTATTTCGTTTTTAGGATATTAATATTTAGTTTTGAAGTTTAGAATATTTTTATTTGAGTCAGGTGATTTTTCTAATATTTTTCTAGTAATTTTCGGAATTTATTTTAGAGTAAGTTTAATTTACCTGAGGTTAAATTAGTCTTTTCATGTATTAGAAGTTGCCTATAAATAGGCCCCTATCTCTTTGGGGATAGATGACTGTTTTCTTTGAGATCAATCTACAGTCCACATTTTTTCGGCTACTTATTTTGATCTGGAATAATTTTTTCGCCGTCGTGCTTTCTCATACGCGCGGTCAAATTGCTTAGGCTTGTTTTAATTCATTGGCACGAAGATCAAGACAGCTGGTTGCTTGGCTTCACGGATTCTCCAACACGGCGTGCCCAGGTTTGCTTTTTATCCTACACGGCGCCATGTTGCATTGCAGGACTGCAGGCAAGCCTGCAGCACGAAACCGTGGGCAGCAACTGCACGCGCGTGGCTTCGGCGTGCGGCTCGACGTGGTTTGACGTGCGGCAGTGGCCGAACGGCGGACCCCACGCCTGAGTTTTCACGGCAGGCAGAGCGACAGAAAAATTGTCTACGATGGCAACGGCGAAGGTAAACAGTTTTCTTAATCCCCTATTTTCCAGCAGTTTAAAATTAAACCAGTCTTTATCTTCTGCCTAATTAGCTGCAGATCTGATTAGAAAATTCGGGATTAATTTTTATCTGTCAAAATATTAATAGTGTTCGCATATTTTTAATTAAGTTTTTTTCTGCTCATATATATAGATATATACATTTATCTAGTCGTAGTAATATTTCTATTCTACATGTACAAGAAATATTTTATGTTTATTTCTGAATTAATTTCTGGATGACCCATATTTTATTCTTTTGATTAGTATCGTATTTTTAAACTGCATTTCGAATCATCATAAATTTATTTAGGAATTTTGCTTTCGTTGTTAAACATTTCTAGTATCCATTTTTTATTTACTGCAGTATTCGTATTTTAGTCTATCTTTAATATCACTTCAATTAAGACACCGGTTATTTTTAGGATAGAAAACTTTAATTCCAGTAATTTACTTTGTTATTATTATTTGTTTGGTTAAGCTCATTCGGTTGTTGGGATTAGGATATAGTTTAGCATGAAATTTTTAGGCGCCCATTCACCCCCCCTCTGGTCGCTACTTTCGGTCCTACAAGTGGTATCAGAGCGAGGTTAGGTTTTTCTAATATCTTAACCGATTCAAAACCTAGGTAGTGACCATGACGTCTTCTGGTAAAATCCCATCCCTAGAGGCTTTTGGCTATACTTATTGGAAGACTCGCATGCGAGCATACCTTATGAGCCAGAGCTCGGACATATGGGAGATTTGTGTTCATCCTAATTTTACGATAACGACTATTGCTGTGGATACTGCTGAAAATGTAATTACCCAGCATCAAAATAATAGTAAGGCGGTGAATATTTTATTTTCTAGTCTAGGTCCTAGTGAGTTTGAGCGTGTTAGCCATCTCACTACTGCTCGAGAGATCTGGGCTACCCTCCAGGCACACCATGAGGGGACAGCTCAGGTCAAGGCTAGCCTTTACCAGACCTACCGGCATGAGTACGAAAATTTCTCACAGAAGCCGGGGTAGACTGTTGAGGCGTTGTTTGGTCTTTTTCAATCGATCATTAACAAACTTCGTGTCAACAAGGCCGAGCGTGATCAGCTTGTCTCAGATCATGAACAAGCGCTTAAGGTACTCCATACCTTGGACCCTAAGATCTGGAAGATCAAGGTTTCTTCTATTGTTGAGAGCGCGTCCTATGATACCTTGACCATCGTAGAGCTTTTTAGTAAGCTCAAGGCCTCAGAGGTCGATATTCAGTTGAGATCAAATCTCACTGATTCTGGCTCAAAGACTCTAGCGCTTGCGACACCGTCGGCTGATCCTAATGCCATGAGTTGTACTGCCTTTTCCTTGATGTCTATCTCCGAGGAACAACTTGATATTCTAGGAGATGATGATCTGTAATTGTTTAACAACCGGGTGCAACGTGTCTATGATAAGAGAATGTTTAAGAGACACGGTACAAAATCCGGGTGCTTTGAGTGTGGTGACCCAGGTCATTTCATTGCCGACTGCCCCAAGTATAAGAATTACAAGAAGGGAACTGGCGGCAACTCCTACAACTCCGGCAAGTATGACAACTCCACAAAGGGCAAGCCCAAGACAATTTTTTCGAAAGGCTCTAAAGGATTACATGCGTGAGAATAAGAAGCGAGACAAGACCTTCTTCGCCGAGATGGAGAAAAGATACTCCAAGAGATCCTCGTCTTCCTCCTCGTCCTCAAGTTCAAGTGATGAAGATATCATGATCAGGAAGGGAAAGGACAGGGACAATCCGGCGGGCCTCTGTTTCATGGGTTTTGGGGACAAGCCAAAGAATCGCTCACGTCACAGCCGAAGATTCCACAAGAGCTTCTGCTCAATGGCTCTTGGGGAGAAGAAACAAAAGGACTCCTCCGACGACTCCGACGACGACGACGATGAGAAGGCATCTTCCTATGAACAAGAAGTTGTTAATTTACTAGAATAGAACAGTCAGGAGTTTAAGTATAGGGAGATACTACTTAGAGGTGCTAAGAAGAGGATAGATGAGCTTGAGAGTGAGCTTGCCACAGCAAATGGCAAGATTGAGAGTCTGTCTTCTTCCCCTTGCTTGGGTGATAGTGGTGAGTGTCCTAACTGTGAGGCGCTGTTGTGTGACCTGACGACTCTTAAGTCCAGGTACACAGAGAGAGTAGATGAGAGAGACGCATTAGCCACTGAGCTTGAAAGCGCTCAGCAGGAGCTAAAAGATGCTCATGCCACTATTGTCGCACCTTGTGTAGACTGCCCATCTCAATTAGCTAGTATAGCTGAGCTGAGAGCCAAGAGTGATGAGCGTTTGAGCGAGTTAGCTGGAGTGAGAGGTGAGTTGGAGCAGACTAAGCTAGAGCTTGAGACCTTTCAGTTCCATCCACTGTTTGTGAGAACTGCTTATTCATTAGAATGGAATTGATCAAGCTAAAAGCTGAGAAGTCTGTCGAAGTTGATAAAGAGTGTGAGATTTGTTTGTCTCAAGTGGAGGTGTTACCTTCCTTGAGAGAGGAGCTAGCTGATGTTCATAACGAGAACTTTTACCTTCGTCAGATCCTGAGTTGGATTAGTGCTAGAGAGCCACAGCTCAGCATGATGATTCACAGTTCAAGAGACCGGATGGGTTTGGGGTAGGTTACACCTATACCAAGGCTGATTTTGAGAGTGCTATTAGCCGAGCAATGGAGTGGAGTAAGATGACTCCCGAACAGAGATATCCCAAGACTCACTCTAACGAGTCCTTTAAGGATAGCCAGCCCAAGGATGGAGTGATCCAAGAACAACCCAAAGCTCCACCTAAGAAGCAGATCTGGGTCCCAAAGCCTAAAACTCTCCACACTTCTCTTGATTGCTTACCTGGACCTTCTCATACCAAGAATGCTACACCCAACACCACCAAGCCTAAGAACCCTAAGACACAACAATATCCCAAGAAGCCTACCTATCACTGTGAGTTTTGTCATAGAGACGATCATCTTGAGGAGTTTTCCTTCAGGAGGAAGCGGGTTGAGCGAGCAGAGAGAGCTCGAGGTGGGCAGGAGCAGTTCTACCAGCAGGGTGGTAGACAGAGAGTCCCTCGACGTAGAGAGAGGCTAGAGGCCAGGCCACGTCGTGTAGGTGGTGGTAGAGGAGACGGTTTTTATGATCATGCTCCGGAGGGTGGTTTCCGTTCTGACAGAGTTCCGTATCGTTCGGTATACGGTTTTGGATCTCGCGATCATGATTTTAGGCAGAATAGAGGACCGCACTTTGATCCGCGCTTCAGTCCAAACTCATATGATTCCTTTTTCTTTCCTACATACGCGTAGATGGCTCGACACTGGTTCAACACTTTTACTAAACCTGGCATTGGACCGTTTGGTCCCACTCATGATTATTGATCTTGATTTGAGAGTTGTGTATCCTTTTTAGGATATTTTGAGTCAGCTTTTCATTGGTATCAGTTTTTCTTTCTTCATTATTTTTATTGAGTCTTTTTGTGTGCGTTCATATCATGCATAATCATCAATCACATTTTGAGCTTGCTTCTGTTATATGATTAATCTGCTTTACTTTCTCTAGCTAGTATATGTTTTCGATTACTTGTCGATGATCATGTTCTGTTTCAGTTCACATGATATATCTGATATTTGTCATATGCATGGCTTTTATGCTTTAAAATTAAAAAATGATCACCATTGCTTCTGGTAACTAGCATGTGTAGGCTGAATGCTTTCGCTATCTTTTACATGCCTTGTAGCTAGATCCTTACTTAGATGAAGATATGCAACTTGGACATTTATATGCTTTAAATATGCAAAATGTGCTATAAAAATGATAAAAATTTAGAAAAATGAAAAATTTATGCATTTTTATGATTATCAGAAAAGATCCAGGTGAGTTTGCTTTGTCGCATTACATTGTTCTGGACTACTTACCATAGCACTTTGGTATGAACTAGGACGGTGTAATGTATGCCAAGACCAATGTCTTAAGCTTCTAATGGTCCAGTTCTGGCCTAGGCTTGACTTGGTCGGTTAGCATAAGGTTTGACATGCAAATAACCCCTGGCAGAAATAAAAATATAAAGAAAAAGTCTGAAAAATTTAAAAAGATGACAAGTTTGCTGAAGCACTTTGATATGGACAATGCTTATCCTGGTAGATATCAGTTAGCTTTTGCATCTCATGCTTTACTTTGCTTGTCAACTAGAAAATGTGGTGATGCTTTTGTTTTGCAAAAATCGAAAAATGCGTGCTAATGACTCTCTTTAGATATCATCTGTTGCACTGATCATGTCATGTATCTTAGATAGTGTATCTTTTGCTATACCAGTTAGATGTTGTAATTGCAGTTAGTCATATCTAAGAAGCATGCTTTTCACACTCCACCTGCACTCTATCTGCATTCATGGCATATTTTGAGGGGGAGTTGCATTTCAGGGGGAGTTCGTGTCTATGTCTCTTTAAAGTGCGTTTAGTCTCACTTGATGAGTCCAATTGTCAACAAGGGGGAGAAATTTTGGATATATTTTTGGCTTTCTCTGGGATTTATTTCAGGGGGAGTTTATTCTTGTTGGTAATTCTGAGATTTGCACTCGTTTTTTTTGAGTCTTTATTTTTGGTTAACTATAATGATCGTTTTCGTGCTTCTGTTTGGCTTTTGGTCATTAGGGGTTAAACTTTTATTTCGTTTCTTCTATTTTTCTTTTGTTTTGTTTTCTTGTTTCCACATGTTTTGCAGGTTCTGGAGATGACCTGAAATGGGTGTTGACAATGCACTCATCAAGGGGGAGATTGAGAAACCATGTTGAAGAATACGGTTTTGATATTCCAGATGTGACGAGTGATTGTCAACGGAAGTCAAAGGAAGGGAGAGATGAAGACCTGCCGAGTCTGAGGGGCATGTGACTCAGGTACACGGGCAGTGAGCGATGGCCGGGTAGAGGAGCCACGGAGTCAAGCTGGCCCAATCCGGGTACATGGCTAGGAGCGGCAGATGATCCACTAGTCTGTTGACTGGGTTTGACTCAGGTACACGGGCGGCGAGCGATTGCCGGGCTGAGGAAGCTGCGGGGTCGGGTCAGCCCAATCTGGGTACCCGGTGCGAAGACGGTGGACGCTTTGTCAGTTTCGGCGTAAAACTGACAACCCATGATTATTTCGTTTTTAGGATATTAATATTTAGTTTTTAAGTTTAGAATATTTTTATTTGAGTCAGGTGATTTTTCTAATAATTTTCTAGTAATTTTCGGAATTTATTTTAGAGTAAGTTTAATTTACCTGAGGGTAAATTAGTCTTTTCATGTATTAGGATTTGCCTATAAATAGGCCCCTATCCCTTTCGGGATAGATGACTGTTTTCTTTGAGATCAATCTACAGTCCACATTTTTTGGGCTACTTATTTTGATCTGGAATAATTTTTTCGCCGTCGTGCTTTCTCATACACGCGGTCAAATTGCTTAGGCTTGTTTTAATTCATTGGCACGAAGATCAAGACTGTTGGTTGCTTGGCTTCACGGATTCTCCAACACGGGGTGCCCAGGTTTGCTTTTTCTCCTACACGGCGCCGTGTTGCAGTGCAGGACTGCAGGCAAGCCAGCAGCACGAAACCGTGGGCGGCAACTGCACGCGCGTGGCTTCGGCGTGCGGCTCGACGTGGTTTTGACGTGCGGCAGCAGCCGAACGGCGGACCCCACGCCTGAGTTTTCACGGCAGGCAGAGCGACAGAAAAATTGTCTACGATGGCAACGGCGAAGGTAAACAATTTTCTTAATCCCCTATTTTCCAGCAGTTTAAAATTAAACCAGTCTTTATCTTCTGCCTAATTAGCTGCAGATCTGATTAGAAAATTCGAGATTAATTTTTATCTGTCAAAATATTAATAGTGTTCGCATATTTTTAATTAAGTTTTTTTTCTGCTCATATATAATATATATATTTATCTAGTCGCAGTAATATTTCTATTCTACATGTACAAGAAATATTTTATGTTTATTTCTGAATTAATTTATGGATGACCCATATTTTATTCTTTTGATTAGTATCGTATTTTTAAACTGCATTTCGAATCATCATAAATTTATTTAGGAATTTTGCTTTCGTCGTTAAACATTTCTAGTATCCATTTTTTATTTACTGCAGTATTCGTATTTTAGTCTATCTTTAATATCACTTCAATTAAGACACCGATTATTTTTAGGATAGACAACTTTAATTCCAGTAATTTACTTTGTTATTATTATTTGTCTGGTTAAGGTCATTCGGGTGTTGGGATTAGGATATAGTTTAGCAAGAAATTTTTAGGCGCCCATTCACCCCCCTCTGGTCGCTACTTTCGGTCCTACAGAGGGAAAACGTACTTCTCGAGTTAGATGATGATGCATTGTTCATATTTATTATTCTGTATAATTAAATTTGACTACACTAAATGCTGTAACTTAAAAATGTACTTTTTCGCACTTTAAACCACTATCATTCCCTTGTTATTACCATGCATTATTATTGCATTCTCGGTGGATCGTTGAGTACTTTTGTACTCATACCCGTTGGACAAACACTTCAGAGACTACGTACTACGAGGAGGATGGTCTGGAGTAGCGACCCAGTCAAGACAACGATCCTGAAGAAGATGTCGTCATGTAGTTTTATTTTCATAGTTCCTCTTTAAAGTTTATGCTTATGTAATAATGTGGTCTGCGAACCACAAATGATTGATCGTATGTACGTTGTCGCATGATGGACATCTTGTTATCATTGTTTTTCTATGGAAATTCAATAATGTTCTGATTTCGTTAAATCAAGGCGTCAAAAGATGGTATCAGAGCCGACTTTACTGTAGGAAGCCAAACAGACCAACCTAAACGTTTAGTTTTGATAAAATCTATTTTATAAAAGTATGTTTCATCATTTTTGTTCCTCTCCCTTACTCTATTGAACTTGTTTTATTTGTAGATATATGTCCACCACATCCATAGCTTTTGCCGGCACTTCGAGGGATTCATCCGCGAGCTTCAGATGATGGTGACCTTCCATGGGTTCACCTTTGAGCCCGAGTTCCATGGAGTCTACATGGAGGAGTTCGCGGGCCCTTGTGATCTTTCCATCAAGATCCACGGGTCCGGCGACCACCTGCCGTTCTTCACGGCAGCACTCGGAGGACCGACCTTCGATGTCACATGCCAACGAGTCGCCCTCTAGGCCCTCATGGAGCTGAGGATGATCTACGATGATCATCTGTGGGACTCATCATTCCGGCTAGTACCGATGCGTACTCCCGGCGCACACCGCAACATCTACGTCGGGCTCCTCTCCAACCATGATCCGGTCATGGCCCGGCAGACCTGTCTTCTCCAGGCCATGGACGACCTCCACACTGAGGCCATGCTCGACGCCGAGGAGAACCACGAGGTGGTCGAGTTCCTTTGTCGGGAGACGAAGGGCTTGATCCAGCAAAACGGTGAGCTGCAGTGCAAGATCATCCAGCTGCAGAAGGACATCGCGGAGATGCTTCCCCTCGTCCCAAAGAGGAAGAAGCCCATCCGTGAGCCAGCCCCTCGCCCCAAGAGGGTCACGCCGCCGCTAGCACCCACCGAACCATCTACCTCCACCGCCACTGCACCATGCCCCGCCGTCATCCCCAACCCCATCATCGAGAACTTCATCGAGCCCACCGTCCCTCAGGACCCCCGTGATTCCGAGAGCACGGAGACTACCCCGGATGACGAGTAGACAATAGTTCTCATTGGATGTTTTTTGATTGATTTATGATTGTGGTACCACCTGCAACAACTTGTGTTGTGGGTGGCATGAAAATAAGAACTTGAATGTAACAAGCAGTTTATTACCACTCCTATATAATCCCCTCTGAATTATTTTTTGAATAACCTCCTTTTTAAATCTCTTTCTTATGATTGGAATATTATTTTTCTTAGAAGATGACGGACAACTAGAACACCGATTCCAACAGCGGAGAGAGGGCAACCAACGGCCTGCCCGGGAGTGTTGTGCCCAACTAGGGTGCAACAGGCTAGCGCCAATCTGGGCCGCCATCTACCATCCATCCCACCTTGGCGGAAATGATGGCAAATCAGAACCACTGATCACCGCCCTCCTAATGCAAATGCAGCACCAATAGGCTCAGTTTGACCGTCTAAAACATTAGAATGTGGAGCCGGTCCCTCGTCCACCAGCCCCCGCTCCTGCGCCTCAGCTCCCAGAGTTCTTGCGCGTGAGACCCCACATATTCTCAAGCACGATGAACCCCATGGAGGCCAGCGATTGGCTCAGGACAATCAGGAAGAAGCTGGACCTCCTCCCGTGTTCTGACCAAGAGCGAGTGGCGTTCACCACTCACCAGCTTCAGGGACCCACCTCAGAATGGTGGGACAACTACCATGAGTCCCAGCCGAAGGATCACGAGGTGTCTTGGGCGGAGTTCATCATCGCCTTCCGTGCTGCTCACGTCCCCACCGAAGTTATCGCCGTCAAGTAGTAGTAGTTCTAGGACCTGCAGCAAGGGAGCCAGACCATCATGGAGTATCTTCATGACTTCAATCGTCTGGCCAGCTACACGCTAGAGGAAGTGCAGACAGATGCTCTCCGCTAGGCCAAGTTCCTCCGGGGACTGATGGATGAGCTCTCCATATAGCTCATCGCCGCTGATTACGCCGACTTCCAACGGTTGCGGAACAAGGCTCTCATCCAAGAGACCGAACAGAATAAGCTGGACCTCAAGAAGAGGAAGATGATTGCGTTCAAGCATCACCAAGGGAACACCCAGAGTCCCCGCTTCATCCCTCCTCCGCAAGCACCCGCCTACCATCCACGACCCGTCTATAGGCCGCCACACGCTTCCAGCGGCCCAGGTACCGGGAACCCTCGCCCCGCTCCACCAGCTTCAGCTGCTCCACCAGCCCCCCCCGCCAAAACCCCGATGCTGAGGGAGCGCAACGGCAATCCGATCGTCTGCTTCAATTGCCAGAAGGAAGGGCACTACTCCCACTAGTGCCCTCACCCCAAGCAACCCCAAGGTGCGGCACCGAACCAGGCGGTTCGCACCCGCGTGAACGACATCAGCGCAGAGGAAGCTCAGGAGGCCCCCGAAGTCTTGATCGGTATGTTTAGAGCAAATTTAATACCCACATTAGTGTTGTTTGATTCGGGGGCAACACACTCTTTCATATCAGAAGGTTTTGTGAGAACAAATAACTTGGAAGTACTCCCTATGCCCGTCCCCATGATGATCGCCACTCCCGGCAATAGGACCCTAGTTGATCTATTCAGACCTAGGGTAAGGATAGAAATCCAAGGGGTGTTATTTTGGGCAGAGCCAGTTCTTATAGAATGCACAGGTCTCGACCTCATCCTAGGGATGGATTGGTTGATGAAGCACAAGGGAGTGATAGACTACGCTAGTAAGTCCGTCACCGTGACCAATTTCGGAGGCGAATCCGTCACCTTTAAGATGACTACTCGTGGTCCTAGCGGAGTATCTCTTCACTCGCTGGCCCTAGAAGAAGTGCTCATGGTCCGAGAATACATGGACATCTTCCCGGAAGACCTGCCAGGGATGCCACCCAAGAGGGACATCGAGTTAAGAATCGATCTTGTCCTCGGGACCACCCCCATCTCCAAGCGCCCATACCGGATGGCCGTCAATGAGCTAGCCGAAGTAAAATAAAGCAATATTGAAGATTTGGAACAGAAAGGGTACATCCGACCGAGTACCTCACCTTGGGGTGCACCGGTCATCTTCGCCATGAAGAAAGACAAGATCAAGAACAAGTACCCGTTGCGTCGAATCGACGACCTATTCGATCAACTAAAGGAGTCCTCAGTATTCTCCAAGATCGACCTCAGGTCGGGCTACCACCAGTTAAGGATTAGAGAAGAAGACATCCCCAAGACTGCCTTCATGTCCCGCTACGGATTATACGAGTATACTGTGATGTCGTTCAGACTCACGAATGCCCTTGCCTTCTTCATGAACATGATGAACAATGTATTCATGGAGTTCTCGGCACTAGGAAAGTTGAGGGAGCAGCAATTGTATGCCAAATACAACAAGTGTGAGTTTTGGTCATCCGAGGTGAAGTTTCTTGGCCATGTCATATCTGCCGAAGGAATAGAGGTGGACCCTACCACCATGGAAGCACTGACCAATTGCTTGCAACCGACGAATGTGACCGAGATCCGGAGTTTTCTGGGATTAGCTGGATATTATCGTAGGTTCATCGAGAACTTATCAAAGATAGCCAAGCCCATGACCAGATTGCTGTAGAAGGAGGTAAAGTTCGAGTGGACTCTAGACTGCGAAGAGTGTTTCCAGACCCTCAAGAAGAAGCTCGTGTCAGCCCCAATTCTAACCCTGCCTGACATCCAGAAGGACTTCCACGTCTACTGTGATGTCTCTTGCCAAGGGTTGGGGTGTTTTTTGATGCAAGATGGGAAGGTGATATCCTATGCCTCTCGTCAGCTGAGGCCACATGAGCTAAATTACCCGACCCATGACCTGGAATTGGCAGCAGTGGTGCACGCCTTGAAGATATGGAGATATTATCTTGTGGGTAACCGGTGTGAGGTCTTCACCGACCACAAGAGCCTTGAGTACATATTCACCCAACCTGACCTGAACCTCAGACAGAGAAGGTGGTTGGAGTTGATCAAGGATTATGACTTAGGCATCCACTATCATCTAGGCTAGGCAAACATAGTGGCAAATGCCCTAAGCCGGAAAGGGTATTGTAATGCCATCATGGTACATGTTGTAGCATTTGCGTTAGCTACAGAATAGGTTTTGTATGTTTGCATACGATGTGTAGAATAAACCTCAAAGGGTTCTCTTAGAGGGAGAAAGGATTTATACTTGTTCGGGCCTCCCCTAGGGGATAATAGCCCTACGTCCAGTTTGTGGTGGATTTGGCATGGTATGCCTCGGTGTGGAGAAGTGAACTCCAGGGTTTCATGGCCCTCTGGAGAGTGTGTCCTGTTACAAGGGCTTGGCCCTACTTTTATAAGCACGCAGGCCAAAGGAAAAGACCGAGATGCCCTCTATGAGCCCTAGAGGAAAAGGAGCTAGCTACAGTACAAAAGTGCTTTACAGCTTTACAGACGTGTCAGGCAACGTCACTTCTTGACCAGCTAAACGACAGACTATGGGCAGAGGAGCCCCTGGTATGACTTCTACACTGTAGCGCGGCATAAATATCTTCTGGGTTCGGAGTAGGGCCGGAGCTCCGAACCGGGGCTCCGAACTGGGGTCTCGGAACCAGGGCTCCGAACGAGGGCTCCGAACTGGACCTCTGAGCTGGGGCTCCAAACTGGTGCTCCGAGCCGGGTCTCCGAACTGGGGCCTCCGAACTGGGGCTCCAAACTGGGGCCCCTGAACTAGGGCTCCGAACAGGGGCTTCCAAACTGGGGCTCCGAACTGGGGCCTCCGAGGTGAACCTTGAGGCTTGGAAATAGCTTCTTTAGGAAGACACGAGCTTCGATAGTGTTGGGCTCCGGGCCGAAGGCTGACGTAATTTGGCCCCTGTTCAAGGGAAAACTATTCCCCCAACAGTAGCCCCTCGCGTGCAGGCCTTCGGGATGAAGGGGTGTGCACGCCCTTGGGACAAATAACCAAGATTACAACTTCAGGGACAACAGGCCTTCGGAGCTTGCACCGAAGGTGACTTCGAAATTCGCAGGTAATATCTGCCTGCGTCAGCTGTCAGAATGACCTCGGGGAGATCAACTGGCTCCGCAACAGCTAGAAAATTGACCGTTACACCCCGCTGGGCCGCTTCGCCTTCGCTGGAGGCCCACCTGCTAGTGGGTTTGGCCCACGAACCGTCGGAATTCTTACCGCTTATAAATAGGGGTTTACCGCGTGCAGCTTCGGAACGCTCTCATTTTCTTTCTTCTCAGCGCCTTGCATCCTTCGCTCTCTTCTCCTCCTTTGCTTCGCGCGAAGCACCCCTCGCTAGCTTTAGCCCCTCGTGCCGAAGTCCCACAAAAATGCCGAAGAAGGCAACATCGAAGGCCCTAGCCTTGGGCCCGAGCTCTAGCTCCGCCCAACTGCAGGCAGCAGTGGCAGCGGCAGCGAAGCCTGCACCGAGGCGGCTGGGGCCGAGGGACCTTCGGACGCCATCCGACAAATTTGAGCAAACGCTGGAGATGAGGGCTTCGATCTGTACAGAGGAGTCTGTCCGGAGGGCCTGCGAGGGAAGGATTGCTGCGAAGATCCAACTCAGAGTGCCAGAGAAGACGGAAGCCATACCAAGACCTCGGGCTGACGAGGTGGTGTTGTTCGAAGCCTTCTTCAAAGCCGGCCTTGGGCTGCCAGCAATGGCGATGCTGAGCGACGTCCTCAAGGCTTACAACCTCGAGCTTCCTCAGCTTTCGCCCAACGCCGAGGCAAGGCTTGCTGTCTTCGAATAGGCCATGAGGGCCGAAGGTTGCGAGGGCCATGCAGATGTCTTCGTCGCCCTTCATGACGCCAACTGCTAGCCGAAGCCGAGAGAGGGCACAGACCGCGTCAAGAGGGCTTTGGCCTTCGGTAGCGCAAACTTCCAGCTTCGGAGGGAGTTCCAAGACGCCTTCCCGGCGAGGGCGGTCAACAGCAAATGGTACTTGAAGTGGGATCAAGAGTGGTTCTATGCCTCCGTCGGCGCGAACTCTCCCCTTTGGAGTACCAATGCCCTCATCTCATACCAGCGTGAAGGGGTGGTGAAGACCAGCCCGGACACCCTTCACTCGAGGATCTCGCTCCTTCGGAGGGTTGTCGCGAAGATGAGCATGAGGGACCTTGCCGAGGAGTTCATCACCCTCCGGCTCAGCCACCTTGCGCGCTCTTGGATAGAGGGGCTCTTCCAAGCTTCGGGCCGAGGGGGCCTAAACGAGCTCGCCTTTGAATGCCTCTGTAGGGCATCGAAATCTTTCCACTTTCATACTTCGCCAAAAACTTCATTCTGACTTGAATCTTTATGAAGCTCATCTTGAAGTGAGGACTCCGGAGGAGGCCATCGCGGCGGCGGAGTGTGTTGTTGGGGCTCCGACACCAGAGGAGCAAGCTCAACGGCTAGCTTCGGTGGGGTCCTAGGAGCACTGGAACAGGGTGTGGACCTTGCTTGGCTACGAAGAGGTCCCTGCCCTGCCGGACTTCTCCCACCTCGCAGCTTCGACGGCCGGAGCCAAGAGGAAGAGAAGGGATGATGATGAGCCCGAAACTTCGAGGGCTAGGCCGGAGGAGCCCGCGACCGAAGCTCCTGCTCTAGAGGAGGCAGCGGCGGAGCCAACAAGTGCTTCGGCTACCAAGAAGGTAGCGAAGGGGGTTTCGACAGCGACGACTTCGAGCGCGAAGGCCGCCGCGCCTCCTCCAGCTATTGAGAGGGATTGGGGGGAACACATTGACCCCTCCGCCTTCGAAGAAATCTCAGACGAAGGTAAACACTTCAAACATACTTCTCTTCAATACGTGGACTTTGACTTATAATTTTTTGCACAGGAGGATGCCGGTGCGAGGCCCACCGTGGCGAAGCCAGCAGAGGACGACGTCGGTGCGAGGTCTACCGCGCCGAAGCCGGCAGAGGCCTCCGACAGCAGTAGCAACAGCAGCTTAGGGTTCGACAGCTCCTCGTCTGAAGAAGACGGAGGCAGCGGTCGTGGCGAAGGGGACCCTCAAAGCGACGAGGACGTTGATGTGGTGGAGCTAAGCCCGACCATGCTGAAGCCTGCGTAGGCGGTTGCGGCGGAGGAGATTGTCCAGCCTCTTCGGTCGAAGGGGGCTTTGACTGAGGCGGCCATCAACAGCTTCCGCGAGGTCTGCGCAGCTGCGGAGGGAGGGGACTTGGTGGCTCAACTCAGCCGCTCGAACCCCATGGAACTCTTCATCAACACGAATGAAGCCCTTATACAGGTGGGCGAAGTCCTACACAACCTTCCAGTTAAACTTTAGTCTTCGATCAACACTTATGATTTCTTGAATTCTTTCAGGCCTTCGCATTGAACGCAGCAGCTTCGACTTCTACGGATAGGCGGATGACACGCATGGCAGAGGAGAAGGAGGCCCTTCGACGCGAAGTCTCGGTGGAAGCCGAGAAGCGAAGGCGGGCCGAGGCTTCAGCCGATGCAGTGATTGGCGAGGACGGGACGGCGAGGGCAGAGGCAGAGGCGGTGAAGGCCGAGGTTAGCAAGGCTAAGGAAGCCTTGGCCTCGGAGATGGATAGGCTCCGCACGGAGCTCAAAGCTGCGAAGGACGCCGAAGCCTGGTAGGCGAAGGACAACTCCGAACTCTGCCACTGGGCTCAGTCACTTGAGAACTTCGTTGTTGACAACCTCGATGAAGCCACTCTGAGCCTGACCGAGGTCCTACAACAAATAGGGACCGAATGTCGGGCTCCGGACTTCGGTGATTTGGATCCAATTAGGGACCACGCCACATTCTTGAAGGTGGTGTCTTCGTTGGCGGAGCAGTGTCTAAAGGGCTTCGCCTTGATGGCCGGCCGAGTGGCTGGCCAAGGAGTGTTGCAAATGCTTCACGACGCGGGGTGCAACCACCTCGAAGCAGTAACCTCCGCGACCCCGGTGGCCTTACGGGGCCAACACTTGGTGATGCCTCTGACAGACGTCCGTGGAGCCTGGCGACGGCTTCAGGAGCCTTGGAAGGCCCAAGGCTGCGAAGCAGTCCTCGAGCTTCAGAAGGCCCTTCGCCTTCGCCGAGTCAAAGCACTTGCTTTGCCAAATTGTCCTTCGACATCGACACCTCCGCCTCCGAAGGTGTATATCTCCTTAGGCTCCTTGTAATTCTTAGCTGTAGGCTTTGTAAAAACTTTATCAATTTATTAATATGAATGCGGGGGTGGTTTATACCTGCCAAGGCTCTGTCTCCGAATGTTGACTTCGAAGTACTTGAGGACTCTGAATAACTCCGCCAGTTATGGGCGGTCCTTGAAGTAGCTTGGTCTGAAGGCCCCCCTCGGTTTAAACTTCCAAGGGGGCCTAATGGCGAAGCCATCCCCAAAGTAGCTCAGGATCTGCTAGCCATTGTGAAGACGGAGTTCTTCATTTTTGCCTTCGCAACCGGTCTTTGCAGGCGACAAAGCTTTAGACTTCTCTGCCTTCGACACGGCACCGCCTGCCTCGCAATCTTGGAGCGACCTGCAAAGTGGGAGAGCAGGCTCCGACGAGGCTTCATCTAGCCGAGGGGGCCCTGGCCGAAAGAAAGGCAACCGAGGGTTGGGGCCTCGCACTCGATTTTTCTTAGGCTTAGATATAGACTACTCGTAGTTTTGTTTTCGAAGCATATTTGTAACATACTTCTCAATTATCATTCAATGAATGGAGTTTATTGTATTTGCATACTTCGTCTACATGCTTCGCATTATATGATGGCTTCGAATGTTTTAGCTTGTCATGCTCGTACTGCATATTATATTCGCACACCTCGCATACATGCTTCCCCCCTTGCTCGTGGCAGCTAGGGACTTAGCCGTTGCTGGTGCGGGCAATAAAAATGCGAAGGGGTGCACCTTTTGGCGGCTTCGAATGCCTAGAACACATCGAACGAAGGCCTCTTTTGGGCTTCGAATGCATTAATTTGGAGCGAAGCAAGGCTTCAGCGTAGCCAAATTAAGTGAAGCATGCTTCGGCATGCTAGGATTTAGATGCTGTGCGTGAGCAAGGCTTCGAAACGCCCTTAGATTTTAAGCGAAGCATGACTTCAACATGCATAGGCGTATATTAGATTTTGACACGTGAAGCAAGGCTTCGGAGCATGTTTGGATAACGAAGCAAGGCTTCTGAGCTTGATTCTGTAATGAAAATGGATATTTGGTGTGGATTCACCGAACCTGTGATAATGTGAGCCACCTTCAGCTCTGAGCCACCTTCGACTCTGGGTCACCTTCGACCCTGGGATGCTTCGGGTACGGAACCCGGAATCGCTGGGATGCTTTGGGTACGGAACCCGGAATCCCTGGACGCATCGGGCCAGTGGCCCGGAGTACCTGGACTCATCGGGCCATGGCCTGGAGTCCCTGTTACTGCTACGGGGCCGGAGGCGCTGTGTAGCCTTTGGAGGGATGCTCCGGATTTTGTAAGGCGAAGCGAGGCTTCAGATTTTATACAAGGCGAAGCAAGGCTTCAGGTTTTTGATAAGATGAAGCAAGGCTTCGAATTTTGAGGTGAAGCGGGGCTTCGAATTTAAGGCGAAGCAGGGCTTCGATTTATATCAAGGTAATTGTAAAAATGTACATTGAAGTGGTACTTCGTATAGCGTACATACCTCGTTGAGTGGCTGAAAGCTTGCCTCGTAGCCCCTTGGGCTTCGATGGCCTTCGACACACCAAGCAGAGCCCCTTGGTGAAGGGCGAGCTCCGAGTTGCAAAGGATGGGAGAAGGCGAAGATGGCCTTCGAACTGCACCCGAAGCCCCTTGTCGGAGGGTGCGGGAAGCAAGAAAGCTTCGAAGCTCCCCCCTCAAGTGCACTTCGAGTTGCAGACAGTGGCAGAGAACTTAGCTTTTAGGACTAAGATCCCCACGGACGGCGCCAACTGTTGTAGCAATTGCGTTAGCTACAACACATGTTTTGTATGTTTGTATACGATGTGTAGAATGAACCTCGAAGGGTTCTCTCAGAGGGAGAAAGGATTTATACTGGTTCGGGCCTCCCCTGGGGGATAATAGCCCTACGTCCAGTTTGTGGTGGATTTGGCATGGTATGCCTCGCTGTGGAGAAGTCAACTCTAGGGTCTCATGGCCCTCTGGAGAGTGTGTCCTGTTACAAGGGCTTGGCCCTACTTTTATAGGCACGCGGGCCAAAGGAAAAGACCGAGATGCCCTCTATGAGCCCTAGGCTCATAGGGGCAAAGAGGGGAAAAGGAGCTAGCTACGGTACAAAAGTGCTTTACAGCTTTACAGACGTGTCAGGCAACGTCACTTCTTGACCAGCTAAATGACAGACTATGGGCAGAGGAGCCCCTGGTATGACTTCTACACTATAGCGGGGCGTAAATATCTTCTTGGTTTGGTGTAGGGCCGGAGCTCCGAACCGGGGCTCCGAACTGGGGTCTCAGAACCAGGGCTCCGAACTGGACCTCCGAGCTGGGGCTCCGAACTGGTGCTCCGAGCTGGGTCTCTGAACTGGGGCCCCCGAACTGGGGCTCCGAACTGGGGCCTCCAAACTGGGGGCTCTGAACTGGGCCCTCCGAGGTGAACCTCGAGGCTTGGAAATAGCTTCTTTGGGAAGACACAGGCTTCGACAGTGTTGGGCTCCGGGCCGAAGGCTGTTGGAGGCTGACGTCATTTGGCCCCTGTTCAAGGGAAAACTATTCCCCCAACAGTACAAGACCAGGCCCCGTTATTATACAAGGAGATGAAAAGATTGAATTTGGGTATCACCACCAAAATGTATCTCGTTGCCCTAAAAGCCAGACCTGTCTTAATCGACCAGATCTGTGAGACGCTGAAGGAAGACCGTGACATCCTAGAGATCCAGAGGAATATGAGGAAGGGTAAATCCCCAAGGTTATCCTAAGATGAGAACGGTACCGTTTGGTTTGGAAACCGGATATGCGTACCAAACAAGCCAAAGCTGAAGGTCCTCATCCTTAAAGAAGCCCATGAGACTCTATACTCCATACACCCTAGGAGTACAAATATGTACCAAGACCTGAAGGAGAAATACTGGTTGGTCAGCATGAAGAGGGAAATAGCTGAGTATGTGGCCAAGTGCGACACATGCCGGTGAGTCAAGGCAGAGCACTAGAGGCCTGCCAGACTTTTGCAACCCCTCAATGTCCCCGAATGGAAGTGGGAAGAAGTAGGGATGGACTTCATCACAGGATTGCCTAAGACCCAAGACGGTCATGACTCTATCTGGGTGATCATTGATCGATTCACCAAGGTGGCTCATTTCATCCCCGTGAAGACGACATATAACGTCATGAGGTTGGCTGAGCTATACATGACCCGGATCGTGTGCCTACACAGAGTTCCGATGAAGATCGTTTCCGACCGAGGAAGTCAGTTCACCTCCAAGTTTTGGAAGAATCTTCAAGAAGAGCTCGGCACTCGGCTAAACTTCAGCACCGCCTATCATTCGCAGACCGAAAAGGTGAACCAAGTGTTGGAAGATATGCTTAGAGCATGCGCCCTAGACTTTGGCGGAATGTGGGATAAGAACTTGCCTTATGCAGAGTTCTCCTACAACAACATCTATCAAGTAACCCTACAAATGTCCCTGTTTGAGGCACTTTACGAACGTAAGTGCAGAACATCGCTACTCTGGGATCAAACCAATGAGTCACAGCTATTCGGGATAGATATTTTGTGAGAAGCAGAAGAGAAGATTAAGGTCATCAGTGACAGGTTAAGGATAGCTCAGTCCAGACAAAAGAGTTATGCCGATAACCGACGTAGAGATCTGACCTTTGAGGAGGGCGATTATGTCTACCTCTGAGTCACTCCCCTTCGAGGCATCCAAAGGTTCAACATGAGAGGAATGTTAGCTCCCTGTTATGTCGGACCCTTTCAGATCCTCCGTCGGCAAGGAGAGGTTGCATATCAGTTGGAGCTACCACCATCTTTTGTAGGAGTCCATGATGTGTTCCACATCTCTCAGCTGAAGAAATGTCTCCGTGTACCCACCGAGCAGGCCGACCTCCAGCAGCTCAATGTCTAAGAAGACCGAACCTACTTCGAGAAACCCCAAATTTCCAAAGAAATAAAAATACAATTTATTTATATTTTTCTAAAAAGGATTATTTTTGGATTTCCTTTAAGGCTTTAATTACCCAAATAAACTAAAACCTAGAGAAAATATCGAAACCAGAGCCTAAGAAAATTTATATATGATCCCAAGGCCAAGAACTATTTTTTGAGATTTTTACAAATTTTTATCACCCTTGGAAGCAACCCTAATATTTTAAATCAATTTCAGCAGTTATTTTTATTTGGAAATAGATTTAAACAGTAACGGGCCCCTTTTCACCTTTCCCCCCTCAACCGGCTGGCCCAACCCACTCAACCCCGTTCCCCCCCTCTACCAAGCGGGCCCACTCGTCAGCGACCCCCTCTCTCCGCATGCGCGCCCAAAATCCCGGACCCACATATCAGCGCCAACCCCCTCCCGTCCGAACCCGACACCATCGGTCAGCCCCGACCGTTGCCATGCCCCCGCCGCAACCACCCACTGACAGTGGCCCCCACCCGTCAGACCCGTATTCATCCTCGCGCCGCTGCCAAACTTCATCGGCCCAAAGCCCCACCTTCGCAATCCGCTCGCGCCGGCCCCCTTCCATGAAATTGGCGCCACGTTAATACTCCCCGAGACCCACCGGTCGTTTCCCCCCATTAAGTGATGCATTTAAGCCCAGGGATCGCCGCGCTCATGCATGGAAATTCAATAATGTTCCGATTTCGTTAAATCGGGGCATCACAGCTGGCAGGTTACCACCTCCTGCAGGATCCTTAGACCCCATCCCAACCATCAAACCAGAATTAAAGTGGAAGGTTATTCTAACCATGAAAACATCACTTTGCCCGCTCTTTTTGCCCACCCTTGACCGTGGTCTCGACAATTCAAATAGATTTTAACTCTGATCAGATGTGTACAACTTTACCCACAAGACACAGCCTTGGTTAACTTAACATCACGATACCACCACGGTGCCCCGACCCAATCCCATGGCAAGGCCCATCGTATACCATACAAACATACAAACACCCGCTAAGGTTTTGCTTCCTGTAGGGCCAACCCTAGTCGAGTAAGCCCCCTCTTGTGCCGAGTGACATTCAGGCCTGGAGGTGCGACCCACCACCAACCATCACCCATCATACCACTGGTGTTGTAAGCAAGTACAGTTAATACTCTAAGCCAGTTCATACCCATTAGACTTGTGGTAGTACAAAAATGCATTACAACAGTAGCCACGGACCAGTACTTAATCGCCATGGGTGCGACATCCCAAAATACTAGCATTCACCCACGACCAGCCTTTTCAATATTTTAATTAGTCAAGTTTTAATCCAAACCACTAATGGTAGTAACCCTACCGTAGGGTACAATTTAATCGACATTAAAGAGACAACATTTGTCATTAAAGACATGAATAATTCCCCACTTAAAAAGTCTATGTAAACTAAGCATGGCTAAGCAATATTTCTTATCTCGATAAACCCAACCCTTATTAAGGTACGAGCTGAACCAAACTTTATCTAAGTTGACAAAGGCATGGTATTAATTGCACGGGGCCATAATTAACACAATGGGTACAACTAAACAATAATAATAATATATTATAGTCCTAATAATCATGCATTAATTTAAAATCAAAATAACTTATGAAAAATGGGATTTCAATATGTTCAATTGTTCGGGTAGCTTGCCTTGGTCCGCGAAGGCTTGATCTTCAATGAAGTAGGCTTCCAACGGAACGAAATCAGTGGTGTCTACGCGATTACATACATAATTAATAAAAAGAAGTACATAAATACACATGAACAATACAAAATAAATGCATAGTTAGATTTTTTGCAATTTTATGAAAACACGGCAATTTAAATCACTCTAAACGGAGCTAGGATAAGTTTGTTGTGTATTTTTGAAGTTTTAGTTCTATTTTTAAATGAAACAGTATTAATGTACAGGACGGAAAATAATTATCCGAAAACAGAGGGGCTAAAATGATAAAGTGCCAGAACATGATTTAAATACCCTAAAATAGAGGGTTAAATCACAAAACTGGCAAAAATGGGCGTGGGATGGCTCGGTTCGGCGCGGCGCGGTAGGGTGGCAGGCGCGTGGGCGAGCGACGGGCGGCGCGGCGCGTGTGGGCGACGCGGGCGGGCGTCGCCCGGCGGGCACGTCTGGCAGCCACCGTTGTGCGACGACGATAGTGACGACAAGGTTGGGGGGAAGAAATGGGGAAGGGAGAAGTTCTCACTGTGGGGACGATGACGATGACATGGCTACGGCGAGGAAGGAGAGATCGGAGGAGAAAATGGTGGAAAGTGGGAGAAAACAGAATAGGGAAGAGAGGAACGGCCAAATAAAATGGTGCGCAAGGGGGATGGCGGTTCTGCCATCGTGGGCGCGGCCTCGACGCGAAGTGGGCGACGGGCAAACTGGAACAGCCAGCGGTTGCCATGGGGAGGGAGTTGTGCGTGCATGGTGGAAGTGGGAGAGAGAGAAAAGAGAGGTGGGTGGGAGGAAGGTGATGACAAGTGGTCCCACGCGTAAGTGACAAAGGAAAGTTAAAGAGAGAAATAAAATTTTTAAAAAATAAAAACGAGTCTAAAATTCTGGAAAAATAACTTTTCATAGTTTTGAATTATTTTATAAATATCCAAAGTATTATTTTAATTATTATTATATTTTAATTATTATTTCTATTTTTTTATTTTATTTTATTATTTATTTTTAATGCGGGCTTTACAAAGACGGGTCGGATCGGTGGAAGCGCGCGGTGCTACCCATATAAGGAGGAGGGGCCATGGGCACCATGTCGAAGCAGCAACGAAGGTAGTATGTCCGAGAGGTTGGGCACAATGGGATTTCCAGCTTCACCAAAGTTCCCAAATGGTCCCATATTCCCATCTCCTTCACCGCCAGCGACGCAGACGGCGTCAAATTCCTGCACGCCGATCCCCTCATCATCTCCGTGGATATCGCTAGCATCGAGGTGCGTCGCATCCTAGTTGATGGAGGTAGCTCTGCTGACATTATTTTCGTACAGGCCTTCAACTAGCTATGCCTCTCGCGGAAGCACCTGCTACTGGCCTACCGGCCATTACAGGGCTTCGTAGGGCCACCCCTCGATGCCCTCGGTCAGATCGGGCTCGAAGTGACGTTTGGAGAAGCCCCCTATCTCGCATCGAGGAGATCATCTTTGATGTCGTTGATGCCCCCTATGCCTACAATGTCATCTTTGGAAGAGGAATGCTCAACCGCTTCGGCGCCGTTGCACACCACAACTGTCCGTGCCTCAAAATGCCAACTCCGAGAGGGGTACTATCTGTCTTCGGTGATCAAGTTGCGGCTCGTCGAGTGGAGTATGGTCACTCTACCCCGTTGGAGCCAAGGCAGTTCCATAGCGTCCATGAAAGCTCGGGCTAAGTCAGACCCTTCGACGTCGACAACATCCCTCTACTCCGCGGCTGGAAACCCAAAGACACCACCGCCAAGACACACCTAGAGGGGGAGGTGATCACCAAGATCCTAGTCAAGGATGGCAAGGATTACCCCATCCAGTTCAGAGGAGGCCTAGAGCCGAAGGTGTTAGCCAAGCTGGAAGACGTTGTCTAACACAACCTGGATATCTTCGCAGGGTCCAACGAGGACATACCGGGTGTCGATCGCTCCACCATCGAACACTCTCTGGTGGTCAACCTGAAGGCCCGCCCAGTCCTCCAGGGGCTACGCAAGCAATCTACCGAATGAGCCGACCTCGCCAAGACTGAGGTCAAGAAACTGCTCAAACCGGTGTCATTTGGGAGATCTATCATACTGAGTGGCTGTCGAACCCTGTGTTTGTCTAGAAGAAAACATCTGGCAAATGGAGCATGTGTATTGATTTAACATCTTTAAATAAAGCTTGCACCCGTGACCCCTACCCCATGCCTCACATCGAACAATTGTTTGATTCCACGGCATGCTCCAAGCTCCTTAGTTTCCTCGATGCGTACTCCGGGTACCTTCAGATTTGGTTAAGGAAAGAAGATCAAGACAAGATGAGCTTCGTTACCCCCTCCGGAGTATTCTGCTACGTGAGAATGCTATTCCGCTTCCGGAATGCCGGGGCTACCTTCTCAAGATTGATCGCCAAAGCTTTGGGCCACCAGCTTGGCCGCAATATCGAAGCCTACATGGATGACATTGTAAGCAAAAGTGTAGATAAGCACCACCATAGCTTGGATATAGCAGAGACATTCGATAGTCTTCGGGGCTATGGGATCCGCCTCAATCCGGAGAAGTGCATCTTCGGAGCCAGGGCTAGGAAGCTGCTAGGCTATCTGGTTTCCAGTCGAGGTATCGAAGCTAGCCTTACTCAAGTTAGCGCACTCCAAAATATGGCCCCTCCTTAGAACCTGAAGCAGCCTCAGAAGCTAGCAGGGCACCTCGCGACTCTCAGTCGTTTCTTGGCTAGATCAGTAGAGCGAAGCTTGCCCATATTCAAGGCTTTGCGAGGCTCCAAAGACTTTGCATGGACCCCCGAGTGTCAACGCTGCTTCAACGACATCAAACAGTACCTCGTCAATCTTATTACCCTCGCTACACCCTGGAACGGCGAGACCCTCTTCATTTATCTCGCCGCCACTAGCTGTGCGACAAGTGCCACCTTAATCCAAGAATAAGAATCCGACTGGAGGTTAGTCCAGCGTATAGTATACTTTGTGTCTAAAGCACTCCCCAGAGTAAAAACTCGGTACACCGAACTTGAAAAAGTAGCCTACGCCCTCGTCGTGGCATCCTAGAAGCTGTTGCACTATTTTCTTGGAGATATGTTCCGAAACAAGGATGCTACCGGGCGAATTGGAAAATGGGCAGTAGAATTGGCTCCCTTTGACATCCCCTTCGTGGCACGGACCGCCGTCAAGTCCAAAATCCTCACAAACTTTGTTGCCGAGTGGACGTCGGTGGCAAGTCCTTTTCCCGACGAAGCCAATGACGGGGTGTGGACCATTTACTCCGACGGTGCGTACCAAGCCTCTGGGGCCGGCGCAGGGGTGGTCCTTATCCCCCCTTCGGGCTAACAAGCATTGTACTCCGTATGGTTAAATTTCAAGGGCATGAATGACATCGTAGAGTATGAGGGAGTATTACTTGGCCTCCTCAAAGCTCGCGCACTGGGCGCTGCCAGAGTAGTCATCAATACCGACTCCTAGGTCGGGTCCGGGCACGTTGATAAGAGCTTTCAAGTCCAGCACCCTGACCTCGTAGCTTATCTCAAAGTAGTCCAGAAAGCCGAAGCAACATTCAAAGGGATTTCCATCCAAAGCATTCCACGAAGCGACAATCACCAGGCCAACATCCTTGCCAATGCGGCTGCCGGAGGTCAAGCACTACCCCCCAGGGATTTCTTCGAAGAATTAGTCAAGTCGTCTGCATCCCAACGAGAAGACACCCCACACCAAGTTCTGGAGGGTATCCAGGCTTCCTCGGAGCCAGCCAAAGTGCTCTGTACAATCACAGAGGATTGGCGGGATCCGATCCTGAAGCTGCTCAAGGGCGAGGTGGAGTTCCAGCCAGGTGTCGAGCTTTCTATGCTTCAGCACCGAGCCCGGCGTTACAGGATCATCGATCGAGTTCTGTACAAATAAGGCATTTGTTCCCCACTGCTTCAGTGTATCTCCCACTCCGAAGGGCAACAGATGCTCCTCGGGCATTGGCAGGGAAGACCCTGCGTAAAGCCATTTATTGGCCCACTATTTTCGCTGATGCCAAAGATGTCGTACGCAGCTGCCAAGGGTGCCAGTGGATGGGAAGATGAAGCCATCAGCCCCCACCCCCTGCATGTCATTGCACCTGTCTAGCCCCTCGCTCGGTGGGGAATTGATCTCGTTGGTCCATTTCCTAGGGCCAAGGGCAACCTGCACTTCGCTGTCATCGCCATTGAATACTTCTCAAAATTGGTCGAAGCTGAACCACTGACCACCATCACTTCGAGGAGCATCCAAAAGTTTTTCTAGCAAAACATTGTCTCTCGGTTCGTAGTACCCAGGCAGCTCACATTGGACAATGGCACTCAATTCAACGCGGTTACTTTCAAGGCATTTTGCGATGAGCTTGGAGTACAGTTGTGCTTCGCTACGGTCAGGCACCCACAATCTACTGGGGTTGTCGAAAGAGCGAACAGAAACATCCTTTCCGGCGTCAACAAGAGGATCGTTGGTTTAGCCAAAGGTTTATGGACTGAAGAGTTACCCAAGATCTTGTGGTCCATCTGGACCACTCCCTCCAGAGCAACCGGGTTCACCCCTTTTCGGCTGTTGTTTGGAGACGAAGCAATGACACCAACGGAGATCTGGGCCGGCTCCTTATGGGCCATGACACCAGAAGCCGACCAAGGCCGCGACGTCTCCCTCGATTTATCTGAAGAAACAAGGCTCTGGGTCGTCGCCAATCTATCCAAATATCAAAGCCATACAAAAGCGTGGTACGATCCCAAGGTCAAGTGAGGCGAGTTGAAGGCAGGGCACCTCGTACTCTGAGCAGTCACCGCCCCCAAGAAGGTAGGACTCAAGTGGGAAGGACCGTACATCATAGTTGTCTCCGGATGACCGGTATCATTTCATCTTGTTACCCTAGAAGGCGAAGACTTGAAGCACACGTGGCATGCAGAGCATCTAAAGTGCTATTATGCTTAATCCCCGATGTAATCAATTCTGATCCTCTGCATGATGTACCTCGCCTCAGTTTTAATAAAACAAGTAGAAGCAAAAGCGCTCGTCCGGTGACGCGTTTTACCAAACTGAACACACTATGGTACTAGCATAATACCTTCAAGCAAGGAGGGTTCCGAGCTCCGGCTCGAAGCACCCCGCATCTGGGTTCCAAGATCCGGCTCGCAGCACCCCACGTCTGGGTTCCGAGCTCCGTCTCGAAGCACCCCGCATCCATGCTCCGAGCTCTGGCTCGAAGCACCCCGCATTCGAGTTCCGAGATCCGGGTCGAAGCACCCCACGTCTAGGTTCCGAGCTTCGTCTTGAAGCACCTCGCATTCGGGTTCCGAGCTCCAGCTCGAAGCATTCAACGTCCGGGTTCCGAGCTCCGGCTCGAAGCACCCCACATTTTGGTTCCGAGGTCCGGCTCAAAGCACCCTGCATCCAATTTCCGAGCTTTGGCTCGAAGCACCCCCCGTTTGGGTTCCAAGCTCTGGCTCGATGCACCTTGCATTCGGGATCCGAGTATAGGACTGAAGTACCCTCCGTTTCCATTTTACCCCAAATCCTACACTCTAACGCATTGCACCAAGCTGACAAGTCGCCTACCCGCAAGGAGGGGAAGGGGGGTAGGTAGGAAAGCAATGAGGATTCGCTAGTAACGTAAACAATTTTGTAGGAAGTATAGCAACAAATAAACACCAGTTATTACAAGATCGAAGTAAAAGCTCCAAACTACGAGGACTCATTGTCTAAACCAAGTAAGAACTGGAAGACTTTTCGGTCTTGTAGGTTGCCCAGACCCCGAGAACTCTCCCCAGTCTGTGGCTTCGGATCCGCGCAGATAGAGCATTTATTTGCCTCCTTCTAGGCCCGAAAAGCCTTATGATCCTCTTGAAGCTGCGCCCACCTGCGTAGGCCTTGTTCTCCGGACTCCGATATGACAAGGCCAGTCTCCGCATCGGACCAGTCCACTGATTCTGGCGATGAAGATGAGACATGTTTCCCCTTCTCTTCATCCTTAATAAAAGCCAAGACTTCGTGTAGGACTTCAGGAATAATGCACCCATTGTCATCTCTAGGTACATTGAAGCATGCATAATGGTCGTCCCTGAGGGTCTCGAAGATGGCCCATTGGTGTCAAAGGGTCTCGCCCCCGTCAAGTATTTATACATTGGGGCTAGAAGCACCACAGACGCCCTGGGCGATTTTCATAAAATAGCTCCCCTTTATTAATAAGCCATGAAAAGTTTATGTTACAAGAACCTACGCTACAAAATCCCTAGGGGGAAACTACACCTTCGGGTCTGGAAGACGGGTGGCAGGAGTAGGCTTTGGGGAGGTTCGAGGAAGGCTCGGCTAGAGGGCTTCGTCCATCCAAGCTTTCACCGTGTCTGGGCCCTCTGCCTTCCAAGTGGCCTGGAGGGCTTTCCAAGCATGCGTGACTGTGGGAGTTAGGGAGCGAAGATGACTCCCCCCAAAAGCGACCGAAGGTGAGTCCGAGGCCGAAGGAAAGACACCTCCGGAGGCATCAAGATGGTGAAGGATGCCGAGGGCGGCAACTCACCCTGACACCTCCCCGTATCTAGATGCCATGGAGTCCACCTGCCAAACAGCAGCATGTATGAATCTCAGTCGGCGGCTGAGGGGCTCCCGAGCAACGTCGAAAGGCGCGCATCCCGTCCCGAAGCACTCCAAGACCCCTCAAAGAGCCCCTACCGCATCAGCTACAGTATTCTCGCCTTGGGCTAGAGCTTCGGACATCACGTCATTATGGGCCAAGAGGTCCACGATGGTCGGCTCCAGCTTAATCCCTTAGATCTTTAGGATTTCAGTGGCGGCCACCTTCGAGCGGAGCTCGTCGACTTCGGCAACTTGGACCTTGAGCGCGTTGACCTCAGCAGCTCGGGCCCGGAGCTCGTCGAGTTTGGCAACTTGGGCCCTGAGCGTGTCGACCTCAGAAGCGTGAACCGAAGCTCTTTGACTTCGGTGACCTGGGCCCGAAGCACGTCGATCTCCACGACATGAGCACGAAGACCGTCAACCTTGGTGGCATGGGCGTGAAGGCCGATGATCTATGCTTCCAGTGTGTGGAGCCGGTCCACTTCGGTGGTGCGCTCCCTGGTCACTTCTTCATTAGTTTCAGCGTGCTCACGGAGCCTCGAGGCCTCACGCTCGAGACGGCTCCATTCAGCAGAGAGGGACACCAGCGACCCTTGTGCCAAGGCAACTATCTGCGCATAGTGATATGACAAAGTAAGACGAAGGCAAAAGGGAAGAGCCAGGGGCTCGGTCGTCGGTGCTGGGAGGGCTTACTTGGCTCGCTGCACTCTCCATAGCGAAGCTGAGGTCAGCCCCATCTGACCGACCGATCTCTGACACCAGCTCGGTGCCTCTTAGGCCTAAGTAAGACTGGTGGAGGGGCATTGTCCTTGTCATGAACTCCGGCCCGGCCTCCACGAAAGGAACCATGAGAGGCGCACATGTGCGCACGCACCCATAGTCTGCGGTCGGAGAGACTTCGGCTCACGGGGCGGCATCCCTATGGGTCCTCTCTGAGTCCACCTCTTCATCTGATTCTGAGACCTCCACTATGTCGACGGGGTCCTTGGCTCTCGTGTCGGTAGCGTCTCCAATAGGCATAGGCGGTGGAGTCGGAGCCCAAACCAAAGCACCTGCTTAGGAGCGAGGTAAGTCATAAGGTAACAAAGTAAACAAAATCTACAGGATAGAGAAGATACCTGTGCAAAGCTCCCTACCTTTGTTCCTGCCCCCAGGCAGGGCATCCGAGGAGCGTGCAATTGTGAGGAATTGAGGCCAGATGAAGAACATGTCCATTGAGTTCACTGTTGAGCCGACCAGCACCGGGGCCAATTCATCCATGACATTGGTGCTCCCCACCACTTCTGCTAGGGGATCGGCCAACCCCCTGAGGTTTAGGCTGTCCACCTCCTGACTCTCGCGGGAGATGGAAGGACTTCCTCCGATACCAGGTTGGGAGGAGAAGTAGCCCACGGGGTAACCCTCGCTCTGGCATCGCCTACCCTTGGTTCAGACCCCAGGGGGGCGAGGTGGATCTTCCGAGGCCGGAGCCCTACCGCCTCTGTAGCCAGGTACCAAGCAGCTTGGCCAAGAAGTACGAGAACCCGTCATAGGACCATTCGGCTCCATTTCAGTCCCCCGCTAAGGGACTCCCCTTCGGAGCTGGAGCTAGAGGAAGGAATCGGGGATAGACGCTTCGAACACTTCGAAGTCTTCTTCAGGGGGCGCTTCGAGGACTCCGTGGCATTAGAGTCCGCCGCTCTCTTCATCGACGCTGGACCCAGGGCGTCAGCATCTGGGAGTAATGGAGGAGGAAGCTTGAGCACGCTCCACACGTAGTTGAATCGCTCCCAAGATCCCACAAGCTCTAGCCTCCGAGAATCTTGTCCGCAATTCAGGCCACCAGCTCCAGGGTCTTGACCACGAGCGACCCTGCAAGACAAGGCAAGTACTCAATACATCTGCTAACCCTTGAAATCGTGAGTGACTCATCACAGGAAAGGTAAAGCAGTCGAACCTATCGAACTAATGAATGCCTCCGAAGGTGACCCATCTAGTGCACTTCGGAGCGAGATCGGCCATGCCTCCTTTAGGGGAGGGATCTCGAGAGCAACGAACTCCTCCGCCAAATCCTGCATGCTCATCCAGTGGGGAATGATCTGGAGAAGCCGAACGCGGGCAGAGACAGAGCCAACATCGACCTCGATGTTCGCCTCCCTCTGGAACCAGATATGGCACGGAGGCCCTGCCAGTCCGAAGTCCGGCCCCACTTTGATGTAGAACCAACAGCGTATCCACTTAGAATACCACCGTTCGTTGATGGCCTTCATAGTGAAGAAATTAGTATACTTCTTCTGGAGTTGAAAATTGATGCTCTGATAGGCCATCACAAGGTCCCCTTTCTTCTTTAGTTGGCAGCACACTTCGTGTATTTTGGCGAAGACCTCTGCTTGTCCTTCGTAACCCTCTACCCGCATGGCCCACTTGAAGATAGCGAGGTGAGCCACTGCATTTGGAGAGAGTTGGGGTAACTCGAGGTGAAACACGTCGAGGACCCCCGCCAGGAGCTCCGAGGCGGGGAACCTAAGCCCCGCGTCGAAGAACTCCTCGAACACGACGACTTCTCCTTCATGCGGCTCCGGGACGGTCTCCTGGTCCGGCTTCCTAGTCTCCATGCTGGGGCCAAGTCGGTGTCGGACTGCCAGCGCGATCGACTCAACCGTGCATGCTGACTTCTCCAGCACCAACGTCTTCTCCCGAAATCTCTCTAATGCTAGTCGGAGCTCTCAAGGATCATGGGTATTTGTTGTGTTGGGGGCCATAGCCGCCACCATGGCTGCAGCCTCTTGGAACTGTAAGAATCGGGGGTCGACCGCAGAAGGAAGCCCTCTCTCCCCCGACATATCTGGAGCCGACGGCTGAGGAGGGATGAAGTTGGAAGCGATGCACGCGAGGGTAGTAGCTGAGGGCAGGGCGTGCGCGAGGCATGTGGAACAGTGTAGAGTGATGGGTCATGGCCAAAGGAGAGGATTTATACACGCGAGACGGCGCTAGGTTCATTAAATGTCCCGTCGATCCAAGTTCGACCAAGCGCCAGCATGCAGCGCGAGACGATCGCAGTAAAACCAGTTTTGAGCTTAGCGCCCTGAGCGGGTTCCATGGCATCAGGGGGTGGTCCATCTGCCGCGACCATCTGGGTCCTTCCAGGGTTCCGCATCTACACGACAGGGGACCCTCGGTGAGTTTGACTTTCGGTAATACATTCCATCGAGATTATTTTTGGCGCTCCCTCCCTCCCTCCCCTTCGGTGAACCCCTTCACATAGTACACTTCAAACCAGTTAGGCTCTGGCCAGATACCTAGTCTATTTTATTTAATATACTTCATTTCAACTAATTGGATTATTTGTTTCTGATCTGATTACCTGGCGACTCCACCCCCATTGCCACTATTAAGGGTAGTCAGAACGCGACATCAGTGTTGTGTTACACTTAGGCTTATCCCTAAGTATCCGGACACTTTTGGATCATTGAACTAAGCCAAGTGCGAGGGTATGTTTTTGTGTCAACACATACGTGTTATAATCTCTAAAAGGAGAACGATTTTGAAGAGCTTTGAATGACAGGTATTTGAAAAAAATACTTCCCATGTGTGTGGCAAAGCGCTTGAAAGTGTCGAACGGCCGATATCGAAGGGATCGTCCTTAGCCCATTATGCTTTTAGTTAACCTAGTTCACTAAATGGTAGGGGGCATGTGTTGATAGCAAAAAATGGCATTAATGGTCAAGATTGTCAAAATATCAGTTTTGGTAATTTGAGCCAAAAATACACAAGTCCTGGTACAAGCCGAAGCCCTATAGTGTTGAAGGCCCATCAGACATTGGGCTTCAGATGCCTTTTAGCGGCCTGCTAGCTTCGGCCCAAAGGTTGTTCGGGCGCCTGCATCGATGAAGCTTCGGCAGACCTGCCGAAGGCCCACTTCGGGCTGGCCTCGTAGATAGAGTTTTAGTCTGATTCTGGCTGTTTTTATCCCTAAACTTGATTAGGCCGAATCCTACCATATTAGCCTTAGAGATAAGAAGGCTAGCCACTAAAAATATAGGGGTGAGGCTGGTTCATTAGACCCCCCAACACAAATCAACTTCAAACCCTAGTTTGAACCATACCTTTTATTTTTCCATTAGTTTCTATACAACCTTCATGGGTTTTCCTGGAAGACCTCTACCGGCCACTTCATAACGGTGGTAAGCCTTGTGTTGACATGAAAACGTGCCCCCGCACTTAGGTCAGTTCAACGATCCAAAAGTGCACGGATACTTAGGGACAGGCCTAAGCGTGACGTGGCACCGACGTCGCGTTCCGACTACCCTTAATAGTTATAAGGGGGTGGAGTCGCCAGGCAACCATATTGCACAAAATAATCCAATTAGCCGAAAGAAATAGATTAAACAAAATAAAATCAGCAAACTAGTAGGAGCCCGCTCTGGTTCAAAGTCTGGTGTGAAGGGTGCGCCGAAGGGTACCTTCGGCGTCTGGTGCGAAGTGTTCCGCCGAAGGGTGCTTCGGCGTTCGGGCTGATTCGGCCGAAGGTGGACTCCGAACGGATCTAGACGCGATGAGAACCTCCGAACAGAAGGGTTCAGCATGATGTCTCTAATACAGTAAACTATGAAATAGTGACACGAGGGCAACTTCGTCCAGTGCGGAGTATGGTCGTGGCGAAGCTTGTTGCGACGAAGTGTGCTTGGCGAAGCTAGTTGCCGAAGCTTGCGGTCCCGCCAAAGGATGTCCTAGGACCTCCGAAACCGATCTCTCAGCTCCAGACACCTCCGGTGAAGGGGCTCCGAACGTGCGAACCTGCAACAAAGACAATGTGAAGTACCAATTCGGCCTCAGGACCGAATTATGTGAAGTACCAATTCGGCCTGAGGACCAAATTTTGCTAAGTGTTGCACTAGTAGCGAAGGTAGCAATCTATTACGCAGATTAGCGGATAGTTCATAAGCGAAGTAACAAGGTGATAGTAATCTATTACGTAGATTAACGGATACTTCACGGGTGAAGTAACAAGGCTTACCACTGTTCCGTAGTGGCGGACGGAGGGCTTCCAGGCAAACCCACGAAGAGGTACAGGAAAGTAAAGGTAAAAGTAAAGGTACGATCAATGCATGGCTTTGGTTTGGTTTGAGTTGGGGGGGCTCTCCACGCCGGCAATTCCTCTCTATTTATAGGGGGTTAACTCCTAATCTAATCTGCTATTAATCCGGCCAGATAGAGATAGAGATTGAGCTGGAAACGTGTCCAACTCTATCTCTACCGAGGGGGGCTTTGGCTAGGCCCGTCGAGGCACGCTCCTCCGGCCGAAGCTTCGGCAGCGTGGGCCTCCGAAGGCTTCCTGGCCGAAGCCCATGGGCTGGCTAGAGGCTTTCGGAGCCCATAGCTCAAAGGGCTTTGGGACTATAGGGCTTCAGACAGACCCTGGACATGTGTATTTTCGGCCCTAACCATCAAAAATTGATATTTTGACAATCTAGCCATTAATGCCATTTTTTGCCATCAACACATGCCCCCTGCCTTTTAGTGAACTAGTGAAGTAAAAGAACAATGAGCTGAAGACGATATCATCCATATCGGCTTTCCGACACTTTTATGATGTTTGCCACACACTTCGAAATACCTTTTCAAGTATCTCCCATTCAAAGCTCTCCGAAACCGCTCTCCCTGCAGGGATTCCAATACGTATGCGTTGTCGGGAACGATTTCGTCTATCTTAAAAGGACATTCCCAACTAGGCGACCATTTGCCAAATTTGGGACTCTTCGTGCCTAAAGGCAAAATCGTTTTCTATACCAAGTCTCCTATTTGAAAGGATTTTGGTTTAACCTTCTTATTGTAGGCTTTAGCTACTCTTTTCTTGTCTACTTCTGTGGCTTCTAAAGCCCTCAGTCTCTTATCGGTTACTTCCTCCAGATTATCCTTTAGCAGAGCTTCATACTCGTCGACCGATAAGTCGTCTTGCTTCAACACTCTTAAGGAGCCAAGATCTACCTCTATAGGCAGAACAACCTCTTGTCCATATACCAACTCATATGGACTGACCTTGGTGGCGCCGTGCTTTGCAATCCTACAAGCCCATAATGCCTCAGAAAGCACTCCGTGCCACCTTTTAGGAAACTCTTCAATTTTCTTCTTAATAAGCTTAATCACGATTTTATTACTAGACTTGGCCTAACCATTAGCCTGAGCATAGTAGGGTGAAGAGTTTATCAACTTAATGCCATAGTATTCGGCAAAGTCCCTTACATCTTTAGAGACAAATGAACTACCTTGATCTGTAGTAGGAGTTTGAGGGATGCTGAAACTATGTATGATGTGCTTTAAAATAAAATCACGTACCTCATTATGAGTTATGTTCTTGAGAGGTACGGCCTCGGTCCATTTAGTGAAGTAATCCGTCGCCATCAACATGAACCGATGCCCCTTTGAGGAAGGAGGGTAGATCTGGCCGATGAAGTCTAAACCCCATCCTCGAAACGGCCATGGCTTGACAATAGGATTGAGCAATGAGGCAGGAGCTAACTGGATGTTGCCAAACTTTTGATATGCCTCACACCCTCTATAGTTCTTGAAACAGTCTTCAGTCATAGTCGGCCAATAAAAACCCGCTCTTTTGAGCATCCAACTCATCTTTTGGGCCAACTGATGAGTGCCGCAAAGCCCCTCATAGACTTCTCGTGTAGCCACTTGGGACTGCTCATGGTCTAAACACTTCAATAGCACTCCGTCGATGGTTCGACGATACAATGTGTCGTCTACAAACACAAATTTGAACACATGTCGCCGAACCTTCCGATCAACCCTTCGGCTAGGGTCTCTTAAATACTGGACGATTGAGACTCTCCAATCGCCCTTACAGGTTTTAGAGGGCTTCGCTGGTCCATCTTCTGAAAACACTTCTAAAATACTAACTTCGGGGTGCCCCCCGATCCATTCCAGCTCCTGCCGAAGCCTGGCCGAGGTGGCCATTCGGAGTGTGTCGGGCCGAAGCTCTTTGGATGGTTCGAACTCCGGGGAGCCTTCTCTATCTGCGAGGCTTCGCACTACGGGCTCCGGCGTGCCAGATCCCTTGGTGGGCGGAGCACTCTGATCCAGGGGCTTCAGCGTGCGGTAGCCTTCGGCGACCCGAGGGGTTTGACCTAGATGGTGCGCCTGCCCAGCATTACTGTCTTCGGCAGTGAGACCAAACATTGGCTTCTCCAATACAGAAAATTTCCCTCTCTTGACTTGGTAGCCAGATGCATACTGAGCCAAATCATTGATGACTGAATTGGCTTCTCTTGACACGTGAGATATTTTGAAATCATCAAAAGTAGCAACTATGTCTAGACATTTGTCCAAGTAACTATTCAGCAAGCCATTAAAACATTGAGCATTGTTAGCTACTTGTTGTACTACTAATAATGAATCACCATATGCGTGAACAAGTTTAGCGCCTACAGACCCTAGTAATTCAAGACCTAGTAATAACGCTTCGTATTCGGCTTGGTTATTAGTGAAGAAAACTCTAGTGGGGCCGAGGTTTCAAAGCGCATTCCATTAGGTGATATGAGAACCACTCCGATACCTTGGCCATTCTTGCAAGACGAACCATCAAAATAGATTTTCCATGGTACTATCTCTACTAGAGTAATAGCACCACTCTAGTTAGCATCTATGTGATGATCAACTATAATGTTGTCTACGACTTGGCCTTTCATTGCTCTTAGGGGCTCGTAGGCCAAATCATATTCAATCAACCCGTAAGCCCATTTTACGATTCTTCCACTTAGAATCGGCTTCTGTAACATGTGCTTTATAACGTCGGTTTGGCAAATGACAACACATGTGGTGGGGAGAAGATAATGGCGTAACTTGGTGCACGCGTAATAAAGTGATAAACATAATCGCTCCACAAACGCGTACCTGGTTTCGGCGTCCAGCAGGAGGCGGTTCAAGAATGTGATGATGTACTCCTTCCCCTCGACCTCCTGGGTTAGCACGGCTCCAATGACGCTATCCTCAGCGGCGATGTATAGCCGAAACAGAATCCCGGCCTTGGGTGCTCTCACCACGGGTGGTGATGACAAGCACTCCTTGATCTCCTCAAAAGCACTTTGCTGGCTTGCCCCCAGGTGAACTCGACTTCATTTTTAGCCGGAGTCTGGGGACAAAGGCATCAATCTTGCCGGAGAAGTTAGATATAAAGCGGCACAAATAATTCAACTTGCCTAGCAGCTTTTGCACATCCTTCTTGCATGTCGGCACTGCAACGTTTCTAATCTTTTCAAGTCTCTTAGGATCAATTTCTATGCCTCTCTCATGAATCATGAAACCTAGGAACTTACCCGCCGACACACCAAAAGCACATTTGAGTGGGTTCATCTTCAACCCATACTGTCGCATCCTATCGAAAGCAACTTTCAAATTGACTAAATGGTTTCCCATAGCGTCCGATTTAACCACGACATCATCGATGTAAACTTCTAACATGACTCCTAACAAGTCAAGAAAGATCAAGTTCATAGCGCGCTGATACGTGGCGCCGGCATTTTTCAACCCAAAAGTCATAACGACCCACTCGAACAAACCAACAAACCCAGGGCATCGAAAGGCAGTCTTATAGATGTCCTCTTCGGCCATAAAGATTTGATTATAACCAGCATTGCCATCAAGAAAACTTAGTACCTTCTGTCCTGAAGCATGGTTGATCAGCATGTCGGCTATCGGCATTGGATACTCATCTTTTGGATTGGCTCTGTTCAGATCCTTGAAATCAATGCATACCCGTATCTTGCTGCTCCCTTTCTTCTCTACAGGCACAATGTTAGCAACCCATTCCGCGTACCTGCATGGCCTAATAAATTTAGCCTTGAGTAGTCGCTCCACTTCTTCTTTAACTCGGTCATAGACGGCCGAATTAAAGCGGCGGGGAGGCTGCTTATAAGGCCAAAATCCGGACTTGATGGGCAGCCGATGCTCCACGAGTTCGCGGCTTAGCCCTGGCATTTCGCTATACTCCCATGCAAAACAATCGACATACGACCAAAGTAACTCTATTACTTCAGCCTTTTCATCGGGCTGTAAATGTTGATTTACAAAAGTCGGCCTTGGGATGCTGCCATCACCTCTATCAACTTCCTCCAAGGGATCGGCCGATGCAAAACCTTGCCCTAATATTTCTACTTCGCTAAAGTCCTCGATGGCTTCGGCAATACCGTTTTTATTAGACCGATATTGCTCCACCCGAGACTTTAGCCACTCTAGATTATTCTTGCTAGACATGACTATTAATACAAGAATAGCCGTGCTACTCCCTCTGGCTTTACAGACACTGGTACAAACCGTTCTCCGATTACACTAACAAAATCGTAATCCGAAAGATCTCTCCCTAACAGACACTCTACTTTGTTATGGATGGCGTCGACTGATACATCGGCCAATACTACTTGGGCCAAAGTATCCACGGGGATGACTTCTATCTCATCGCCGTCCCACTGTATCAGGCACTATTGTAGAGTAGAAGGGATGCAACAGTTCGCGTGAATCCAGTCGCGCCCGAGTAACACGCTATAGTTACCTTGTATGTCGACGACGAAGAACGTTGTTGGCAACGTCTTGTTGCCCACCGTCAACTCCATAGAGAGTACTCCCTTGGCCTCGGAGATCTCGCCGTTGAAGCTGTTGAGCATCAGGTTAGTCTTCTTCAGGTCGTCTTCGCTCCTACCAAGTTTCTTCAACAATGAATAAGGCATTAGGTTAACAGTGGTGCCGCCGTCGACGAGCATCCGGGAAATCGGCTTCCCATCGATGTGACCCCTAACATAGAAGGGATTTAGATGGCGAGCCGAGTCCTTGGGCTTCTCGAAGACAACGTTGCATGGACCGAGGTTCAATTGAGCGACCTCGGCCTTGTCCCGTGGTAGGGCGAACTCGGCAGGTAATGTGATGATGTTGATGTCAATCGCCTGAGGTGCGGGCCCCTCAGAGACAGGCGAGTAATAGTCGTCGAGCATGTCATCGTCGTCGTCGCTCGGGCTAGGAGTCGGGTTGGTTATCTCAACCGGCTTCTCACTCCATACCTTCTTCATGGCTGGTCGAGTGCGGATCTCTTTGAAGATAGCGGCGCGCTCGGCCTCAACTCTCTTTTCGCGCATCTCCTGTGCCCGCAGCCTTTGTAGGCATCTCTTCTGTAACTTGGACATGCCCGGAGGAGCCCAAGATGGCTGCGGCTTGGTGCCTAGAGCTACTATTCGACTTCTGTTAATTCTGGCCGAAGTGGTACTATGCCCTTCGGCCTTGGGCACCCTAAGTTCGAAGGGGGATTCACTGCGAACCCCATCGAATGGACCTGCCTCGTTCGGCCGATCAAACCAAACTTCGGTGCGGAGCTCGGCTGGAGCATGAGGGTTACCTCCGTCGGACCTCGGTGACAAAGTCTTCGGGATTGGGACTTCCTGAGACCCAACTCTGATGGTTATGGCTTCGGACTCCCTGACTTTGGCCTCCGTGTGCTCGCACTCTTTGGCTTCGCTCTGCGCGGTTCGGTTCGGAGGCACCACGGATAGTCTGTGGACGATGCCCCCCTCCACTGCGTCTGTTTGCCCCTGCCATCCATAATACTTCGAAGGAAAACAAGGCATACTGTTAGTCTGTGGAGGGTATCCTGATCCGGATACGTACGGAGCCCACGGGGTCCCCGCCCAGTCATACAGCGAAGGCATCGGAGGGTCTAGCGGCCTCGCCCACTGTGAGTCAAACCCGTTACCTGGAGGGGGGTTCGTCCAAGTCGAGTGGTGTCTCGGACCACACCAGCGAAGGGTCTTGCCAGGCCAGAGGTATGTTCGGCCAGTGTGGGCCGAAGCCTCCCATCGGAGAAGTCCAATGCGGTGCGGGGTTCGGCCATTGGGGGCCGAAGTTGTTGTATGGGGGACCCGACCACTGGGGCTCACAGCTGTTGTACGGGGGGTTCGGCCATTGTGGCTCGGAACCACCGTGCGGAGCATCAGGCCACTGTGGCCCGAAGCCCTCGCGCGGAGCATGTGGCCCGAAGCCCTCGTGCGAAGGGTTCGCCTGCTTCGGCCCGAAGCCATCCTTGGAAGGTCCTAGCCCCTTCAGCTATTTTAGCTTAGCACGCAGACCTGCTTCTTTGGCCCTCCTCTGATGCTTGTTCAACAACATGTTATATGTTACCTTCGGCCTCTTGCGAGCCTTAGCCGAAGGGGTATTGATGTTCTATTTCCACACTCCTACTCGGGGGTCTTTGGCACGAGTGTGCGAGTACGCGGTTCTCCAACAATCACATCCTTTCCTTTAGCAGACTCGGCCTGTTCTGGCCGAATCAACACCTTCTTCTCACCGAGGTCAACGGTGTTGACTGGAAAAGTATCTTTATCCAGCTTCATCTTTGGATCATGGTCTATCTTCAATTGTCATTCTTCTATGGCCGATTGTATCTGCCGTCGAAAAACATTGCAATCATTAGTATTATGAGAATGTGAATCATTCCACTTACAGTATGGATGCTTCTTTACCTCATCGGCAGGTGGAATGACCTGACCCTTAGGTAACCTGAGAAGCTGACTTTTTAAGATAAAATCAAATATTTTATCGCATTTAGTTATATCAAACGAGTATTTGACCTCACTAAGTCTATTCTTTGTGGGGGATGGTCGTATCTCGGAGCAAGTGACAGGTTTATTTTTACTGTTCCAAACCCATTCGACCGCATACATGTCGGTCGAATCCTCCTCCTCTGACTCCTCCTCATCTAAGCGTTCCATGATGTGGATTTCGGCCCTAAGCTTGCTAAACGTCTTAATAAATTTCTTATCTTTGGCTCGACCTTCTTGGACCAGAGCCTGTTGTAGAACTTGGCTAACCTCTAAAAAGTTTTGGTTATCTAATCTTTCTTTAATTTCGAAACGTAACTCGTTAAAAGCTAACTCCGCCAAGTCCCTTTCTGAAATATTAAGACTAAAACATCGGTTTCTAGTATCCCTGAAACGCTTGATATACTCAGAGGCGCTCTCACTAGACTTTTGCTTAACCGATGTAAGATGCGAAAGCCTAAGTTCTGTCTCACCTGTTTAGAAATAATCATGGAATTTCTGCTCTAAATCGTCCCACGTGTGGATGGAGTTCAGCGGGAGCGCCGAATACCAAGTGAAAGCAGTGCCGGATAGCGAGAGAGAAAATAATCTAACCTTTAGAGCATCTATCCCGCTAACCTCTCCACACTGCACCAAAAATTGACTAACGTGGTCTAGTGTGGTCTTGCTACCCTCGCCATCGAACTTAGTGAATTCCGGGATACTATAGCCACGGGGGTAGGGTACCGTATCAAGATGGTCGGGGTAGGGCTTACGATAAACCCTAACCCGTCCCTTGGGATGAAGCCAGCACACTCCCTAAACAGCGCGCGGACTCGCTCCTCTAGATCATCTTGGTATGTTGTTTGCACGCCCCTCTCATGTGGGGGCGCGACACGCGGTGGGATGTCGGCGTGTCGTCCATGTGCTTCTTCCCTACGTGCTATTTGTACAACGTGCTCATGTCCAGGCGTCTGCATGTGTGGTGTGGGTAGCGCAGGTATTGGCGCAGGTGGTGCGTGGTATGCAGCAATAGTTTGACCGTAGGTATAATGATTGGTCTAGGCCATATGTGATGAGGCTAGAGACATGATTGCCGGAGGTGCAATAGCTACAGGAACTGGTGGTACAGTCTCAGTGAAGCCGAACCTTCTAAGAGTCGCCTCTACATGGGAGCTAACTGCCGAATCTAAACGGTTGGCTAGCGAAGCGCTAACGGCCTGATCTACTGATGTGGCTATTTTTTGCTCAATTTCTAAAGAACATAAATGAGGCGATACAGGTGTTACCTAGACCTGAGCGAGGTCGGGGTGAAGATGTCACGCTTGACGAAGCCCGGGCGTGCATTGATGTAGCCCCCAAGCATCATGTCTTGGAGCGCCTTTAACTTTGCCTCAATATCTGCTCGGTCTGCGGCGGGGATATCTTCAAGTGTAGGTGACAATATGTTGCGGTTGTTGATATCCGCGCCTCCTATTGCGTCCATCGGTGGTGTAGACGTAGTAGTTGAAGTAGATGTACCGGTGTCTGATGTAGACGTAATTATCATGTTGCGCAGCTCATCCCCAGCGGAGTTGCCAAAAAGTGTGTTGACACGAAAACGTGCCCCCACACTTGGGTCAGTTCGACGATCCAAAAGTGCACGGATATTTCGGGACAGGCCTAAGTGTGACATGGCACCGACGTCGCGTTCTGACTACCCTTAATAGTGATAAGGGGGTGGAGTCGCCAGGCAACCAGATTACACAAAATAATCCAATTACCCGAAAGAAATAGATTAAACAGAATAAAATGAGCAAACCAGTCGAAGCCCGCTCTAGTTCGAAGTCTGGTGCGAAGGTTGCGCCGAAGGGTACCTTCGGCGTCTGGTGCGAAGTGTTTCCGCCGAAGGGTGGTTCGGCGTTCGGGCTGATCCGGCCAAAGGTGGACTCCGAACGGATCTGGACGTGATGAGAACCTCCGAACAGTGGGGTTTGGCATGATGTCTCTGATATAGTAAACTATGAAATAGTGACGCGAGGGCCGCACACGAGGGCAACTTCGTCCAGTGCGGAGTATGGTCGTGGCGAAGCCTGTTGCGACGAAGTGTGCTTGGTGAAGCCTGTTGCCGAGGCCTGCGGTCCCGCCAAAGGATGTCTTGGTACCTTTGAAACCAATCTCTCGGCTCCAGACACCTCCGGCGAAGGGGCTCCGAACGTGCGAACCTGCAACAGAGACGATGCGAAGTACCAATTCATCCTGAGGACCAAATTTTGATAAGTGTTGCACTAGTAGCGAAGGTAGCAATCTATTACACAGATTAGCGGATACTTCACAGGCGAAGTAACAAGGCGATAGCAATCTATTACGTAGATTAACAAATACTTGACGAGCGAAGTAACAAGGCTTACCACTGTTCCGTAGCGGCAGACGGAGGGCTTCTAGGCAAACCCACGAAGAGGTACAGGAAAGTAAAGGTAAAAGTAAAGGTACGATCAAAGCATGGCTTTGGTTTGGTTTGAGTTGGCGGGGCTCTCCACGCCGGCCATGCCTCTCTATTTATAGGGGGCTAACTCCTAATCTAATCTGCTATTAATCCGGCTAGATAGAGATAGAGATTGAGCTAGAAACGCGTCCAACTCTAGCTCTGCCGAGGTGGGCTTCGGCCAGGCCCGTCGAGGCCTGCTCCTCGGGCCGAAGCTTCGACAGCGTGGGCCTCTTAAGACTTCCAAAGCTTCGGCAGCGTGGGCCTCCAAAGGCTTCCTGGCCAAACCCCATGCGCTAGCTAGAGGCTTTCGGAGACCGTAGCTCAACGGTCTTAGGCCCTGTAGGGCTTCAGACAGACCCTGGACATGTGTATTTTCGGCCCAAACCATCAAAAATTGATATTTTGACAATCTAGCCATTAATGCCATTTTTTGCCATCAACACCTTGTTACTTCACTCGTGAAGTACCTGTTAATCTACATAACAAATTGGTATCGCCTTGTTACTTCGGTTGTAAAGTATCCGTTAATCTACGTAACAGATTGCTACCTTCGGTCTCCAGGCAAAAATGGCACTTGATCTCTATTTTGTTGCAGGTGTTCGGATACTGGTTTCGGAGGCTGCCAGAACACCCTTCATCGGAAACCGTGCTTCGACAGCCCGTGCTGGACCCATCACACTGTTGTCGGTCTGGCCAAGTCCCACACGCCAGAGCACTCCACATCAGGTTTCGTCGCATCAGGCTCCGCTACGCCTACACTCCGCATAGGACGAAGTCGCGCCAGCGCGTCGCGTTGGAGTATTTTTGTCGTGTCAGAGACTTCACACCGAACTCTGTTGTTCGGAGGTGATTTCACATCAGAGATCTATTCGAAGCCTGCCTTCGGCTAGATCGATCTAAATGCTAAAGACTACCTTCGGCAAACCATTCGCACCAGACACCAAAGGACCCGTTCGGTGACCCCTTCGCACGGTACACTTCGAACCATTTAGCCTCCTTTCAGCTGGTTGGTTTATTTTATTTATATATTTCTTTCAGCTAATTGGATTATTTCTAGATGATCTAATTATCTGGCAACTCCATCCCCCTTTCCACTATTAAGGGTAGTTGGAACGCGATGTCAATGTTGTGTTACACTTAGGCTTGTCCCTAAGTATCCGCACACTTTTGGATCGTCGAACTAACCCAAGTGCGGGGGCATGTTTTTGTGTCAACACATGGACTATCATGGCAATCTCGCATCACTCACTGTGCCCCTAGCAGATGAAACTCTTCTTCTCTATCTTGTAGTCACAGGCCCCGTAGTTAGTGCAGTCCTCATTCGAGAAGTGGATTTCAACGGGAAGTTGGTACAGAATCCGATATACTTCATATCGAAAGATTTATCTAGAGCCAAAACTCGGTACTCTGAGCTCGAGAAATTTACCTATGGCCTTGTAATGGCTTCGAGGAAATTACGACATTATTTTTGGGCACATAATGTAATTGTACCGACTTCTTACCCTCTCGAAGATATGCTTCGAAGCAAAGATTCCATGGGGAGAATTGGAAAATGGGCTGTCGAGCTAGCCCCATTTGGTATTTCCTTCGTAGCAAGAACAGCCATCAAGTCACAGGTGGTGGCTGATTTTATAGTGGAGTGGACTCCGTCTGTAGTATGGGCTCCAGAAGAATCAAATGAAGGCGTATGGACCATATTTTCTGACGGAGCTTTTCATGCATCCGGAGCAGGCGCTAGAGCGGTTATAATTTTGCCTTTAGGGCAAAAAGCAATGTACTATGCAAGGCTCAACTTTAAGTGCACCAATAATATTGCGGAGTACGAAGGAATCCTGCTTGGGCTTCGCAAAGCGCGCACAGTTGGTGCCACAAGAGTTGTTATAAAAACAGACTCTCAGATTGAAGCAGGGCACATTGATAAAATCTTTCAATTTCGGCATCCACAACTTGCTAAATATTTGGAAGAAATCCGCAAGACCGAAGCAGCATTTAAAGAGATTTCTATCCGGAGAATCCCACGAGCTGGTAACTTGCAAGTAGACGTCTTGGCCAAAGCTACAGCCGGAGCCCTAGACATCCCGGAAGGGGCTTTTTATGAAGAACTTGCCTCCCCTTCGGTGCCACAACTCCCTCCTGCTGGGGTACTTTGCATACCAAGCAGTGATTGGCGGAGCCCAATTATGGATTTTGTTGGGGGGAAATACTTCATCCTAATGATCCTCCAAGATTCCAAGCAAATACATTATGCGATGAAGATGAAGGAAACTCTTAATCTCGTAGCCGAAGACTTGCCTCTGGGTTGAAGGGATCAAAGTCAAAGGGTCCATCTAGGTTCCGGTCCGAAGAGACCCCCCGAAAGGCTTCCCCTCCGCATTGGAAAACAACCAGAAGGATGGGACGTCTAATTTATCGACATCCTTCGAGCATGTTTTACCATACTAACACTATAAGGGATACTGAAATAATATCAACTATGTCAGTTGTAATTAAGGGGTAAAAAGGTCTTTTCCCTAGAGGTTTTACCTATAAATACCCTCCTTTCTCACCCTGTAATAGGCATCAAATATTCAGATATTCAATACACACTTAGAACTATTCTGAGCTATTATCTTGTTTGGAGGATTGAGATAGTCTGCATTCACAAACGCTTCATTTGTTAGTTCTTCATTTTATAGAACCTGTTAGTGTAATCCGTTGCACCAATAGTTGGCGTCGTCCGTGGGGAACCTAGTTGTTGGGGGAAAATACTTCATCCCTAGGATCTTCAAGATTACAAGACAAAGACAACTCATAAAGTTCTAAGTCTAAGATTTGTCTCCGCATTGACGAAGGGTTAAGGCCGAAGGGTCCGTCCAGACCCTAGCCCGAAGGTACCCTCCGAAGAATCCACCTACGTAGTGGAAAATAGCTGGGCAGATGGGACATCTGTCTTATCTACCTTCTTTGGACATACTTTACCATTTTAGCCCTATTAGGGGTACCGAAATAGTTTCCACTATGTCGGTTGTAATTGAGGGGTAAAAAGGTCTTTTCCTTATAATTTTTACCTATAAATACCCCCCTTCTCACCCTCTAATAGGCATCAAATATTCAGATATTCAATACACAACTTCGAACTACTTTGAGCTATTATCCAATACAAAGGCTTGATATAGTCCGCTTCACAAACTCGTCGTTTGTTAGTTCATAATCTTAGAGAACTTGTTAGTGTAATCTTTTACGCCAACAATTGGCGTCGTCCGTGGGGAACATAGTTCTAAAAGCTAGTTCTCTGCCGCTGACTGCACTCCGAAGAGCACTTGCAGAGGGAGTTTCAGAGTCTAAAGATTCCGTGCACACTTCGGTAAGGGGTTTCCAAGTGTAGTTCGAAGGCCTTTTCTCGCCTTCCCAAATCATTCGAACTCTTCGGTCTTCGGACCTTAGCTTCGTAAGCCATGCCACCTAAGTGGACCCTAGCCACTTATCCTCCTCGAAGGTCCCCTCGGACCAACGGTGTAGGACCCTCAGCCATTCCACAAACTCCCAAAGTGGTCATCAGACCTCGAGCACCTAAAGTCCCCCGAGCAGCTCCCTCGGTGCTTCGAACCGATTATCCTAGTTCTCAAGACCCGAAGGTCCCCTCCGAAGGAAGTGAAGACCTTCCTCATGATGTGGCTACCCAAGTAGCACAACTTCAGGAGGAAGTAGCAAGGTGGAGGCAAGAGGTTGCAGATAGGCTTCGCCCTCAAGCCTTTCCTCTTGCTTCGGAGGTGCATCAAGACGATGGTCCTAATGATTATCTAGAAGATCCTCGAGTCCCAGAGGATGCCGAGAATGCATCCTTCGACGACGAATCTCCACTGCATATGGACTTGCAGATGGTGCCCTTCGACCCTAGGTTCAAAGCCTCGAAGTTGCACAAATACTCTAGTGGGTCCGACCCCGGATAGTTTTCTCGTTCTTATGCCCTAGCAATAGAAGCCATCGGAGGGGTGCGGAATACAATGGTGAAATGTTTCCCCCTCGTGATGGAAGGTGTGGCTTTCCATTAGTTCTAGAATGTAAAGCCAGGATCAATTAGGTCATGGGAGAAGCTGAAAAGGAAGTTTTTGAGTAACTTCCAGGGGACGTTCGTAGCCCTGATGTCCATGGGAAGCTTGTTCTAGGTGAAGCAGCAAGCAGGAGAGACCCTTCGAGAGTAATTCACACGCTTCGCCCACACTACGTCCTAGATAAAAGGCTTGTCTACCTCTTTGGTAGTGGACGCGATGCGCAAAGGTTGTTGAATCTAGACCTCCTTAGCAAACTTCACTAGAAGCCGGTGTCATCTGTAGCAGAACTAATGGCATACTTCGAACAGTATGGCAAGGCAAAAGAAGGCTGCCTCTAATGAACTGTGGTGACTGCACTAGTCCTCCTTCGGGAAGTGAAGATGGAGATGGAAGTCCTGACTCATCCGCAAGCCCCTCGATAATTGCTTCAATGATCATAGAAGGGGAAAGAAGCATTTCTGCTCCGAGGTATTAAATATAGCACCCTCCGACCCGAAGATGCCTTTCAACTTTCAACAGGCGCAAGCTAACAAGGCTAGAACATTGAAGCCTCAAGAGAAGATGGCTGGCAGGCGCCAGACCTTATTCTATTTTGTGCATAGTGAAAATAGATGCCATGACACAAAAGATTGTAGCCTGTGCAAGCTGAGGTCTGGGCCAGCGATCCTGAAACACCTATGCAGCTCCCAGTGGCTAACATTATGCCACCACCGAAGTAGGAGGATCCCCAAGATCGTGGCAAGCGGGTGGTCATGCCTATCTCCGGAGGGGTACCCTCAGTAATATGTCAAAGCGGCAGTAGAGGGACTATGTTTGTGAAGTAGGGCATATAGGGACTTCGAGCTCGGCTGTAGAAATGCCCTAGTGGTCCCATGTACTACAGGGGTGAAATTCCCCCATGCTGACCTCCTTGTCATTTCAGCTGATATAGCGGGAGTTGAAGTCTGAAGGATATTGGTGGATGGTGGAATTTCGCGGATATACTCTTCGTCCAGACCTTCGACCAGATGTGCATTCCTCGAAGACACTTACTTGCGGCAGCTCGCCCACTCCAAGGTTTCGCAGGTCCTCCTCTCGATGCTCTTGGCCAGATAGGCCTCGAGGTTGCCTTCAGAGATGGGCCCCTAGCAAGAGTTGAGGAGGTTATCGTCGATGTCGTCGATGCACCGTACGCCTATAACGCAATCTTCAGGAGGGGAATGCTAAACCAATTTGGAGTTGTAGCACATCATAACTATGTATGTCTCAAAATGCCACACAAGGTGGAGTTCTCACTATTTCAGGAGACAAAGCTGCATCCCGAAGAGCAGAGTATGGCCATGGTCCACCTCTGGACCCTCGGCAGGTGAATAGTGTGCTGGAGCACTCGGAGGAAGATTCGGGGTCCTTAGACCCCTAGAAGGGCCATTCCTTAAAGCCAAGCCGAGAAGTTGATGTGATCACAAAAATGATCCTCAAAGATGTCAAAGAATACCCAATCCAATTTGGCCAGGGGCTACCTTCGGAAATATCTACTTCGCTGGAAGTAGTTAGAGAAAATTTAGATACCTTCGCGTGGTTAGATGGAGATATCCTTGGAGTTGACCGGAGCATCATCGAGCATAGTTTACTTGTCAATCCGAAGGCTCGACCAATTCTCCAGGGGCTCCATAAGTTGTCAACTGAAAGGGTAGACCTCGCCAAGGCAGAGGTGGAGAAATTGCTAAGGGTTGGAATCATCAGGGAAGTAGCCCACACGGAGTGGTTGGCTAACCCCATTTTTGTCAAGAAAAAGGGCTCTGGCAAGTGGTGCATGTGCATCGATTTCACGTCACTAAATAAATAATGCCCACGAGACCCCTACCCTATGCCTCGTACCGATCAACTTGTGGATTCTACGGATGGCTCTGAACTTCTAAGTTTCCTTGATGCATACTCCGGTTATCATCAAGTTTGGCTAAAGTGCGAAGAAGAAGCCAAGACGAGTTTCATAACTCCTTCTAGAGTATTTTTTATGTTCGATTGCCTTTTGTCTTGCGGAATGCCGGGGATACTTTTCACGTCTTATTGCTAAGGCTCTAGGTCACCAGATAGGCCGAAATGTCGAAGCCTACATGGATGACATTGTAATAAAGAGTGATGTAAAGCACCATCATAGTCTAGACCTAGCAGAAACTTTTGAGAGCCTCTGACCATGTGGAGTTCGCCTCAACCCTGAAAAATGTATATTCGGGGCGCAAACAGGAAAATTTCTAGGGTACTTAGTTTCGAGTAGAGGAATCGAAGCTAGCCTGACGCAGATAAGTGCACTACAAAGAATGGCTCCACTAGAAAATCTGAAGCAAGTCCAGAAGCTGATAGGATGGCTCATAGCCCTTAGCAGATTCCTAGCCAGATCAGCGGAGCAAAGCCTCCCAATATTTAAAGCCCTAAAGGGGTCTGAGAGTTTCAAATGTACACCGGAGTGCTAGAAAAGTTTTGATGATATTAAAGATTATCTCGGAAATCTATCAACACTAACTATGCCCCTCCCAGAAGAAACTCTCCTTCTTTATCTTACAGCAACGAGATCCACAGTAAGTGTAGTGCTGGTCAAGGAAATAGTGCTTAAAGGAAAACTGGTGCAAAACCCAACAGACTTCGTCTCAGAAGCTTTGTCTAGAGCAAAGACAAAATACTCTGAGCTCGAATTTTTTTTATGATTTGGTAATGGCCTCGTGGAAGCTAAGGCATTACTTCTTAGCACATAATATGATTGTCCCTAACTCGTATCCCCTTGGTGATATGCTTCGGAGCAAAGACTCCACAGGTAGGATTGGAAAATGGGCTGTCGAGCTAGCCCCCTTCGGTATTTCCTTCATAGCAAGAACAACTATCAAGTCCCAAGTCATAGCTGACTTTGTGGCCGAGTGGACTCTATCCACAGTTTGAGCTCCAAAAGAAACCTCCGAAGGTCTGTGGACAATATTTTCTAATGGAGCCTATCAAGCATCTGGTGCGAGAGTTGGAGCTATAATAATATCGTCGTTAGGGCAGAAGGCCATGTATTCTACAAGGCTCAACTTTAAGACCACTAACAATATTGCACAATATGGAGGGATCCTGCTAGGCCTCCGAAAGGCAAGAGCACTTGGAGCAACAAGAATTATAATAAAAATAGATTCCCAAGTTGTCGCAGGGCATGTTGACAAGAGCTTCCAAGCCAGGAATCCACATCTTGCAAAGTATTTAGAAGAAATCCGCAAGACCGAAGCATTGTTTAAAGGAATTTCTATTCGAAGCATCCCTCGAGCGGATAATCAACTTGCAGATATTCTAGCGAAGGCTGCAGCTAGAGCACTGGACGTCCTGGATGGTGCTTATTTATGAACAACTTATTAAGCCTATGGTGCATCAACTACCCTCCGCAGAGGTCCTTTGCATTCCAGTCACTGATTGTCGGACTCCAATTTTGGATATTTTGCATAATAGTGTGGCTTCGTTAGAAGGTCCGGATTTTTGAAGGCTCCAAGCAACGGCTCAAAATAATGAGGTTGTCAACGGAATGCTTTATAAAGCTAGAGTTTGTTCTCCCCTACTCAGGTACATCTCACAACACCAAGGCCAAGATATACTTTGGGAGATTCACAAAGGCCTGTGCGGTAGTCATCTAGCCCCTCGTGCTCTAGCAGGAAAGACACTTCGCTAGGGACTTTATTGACCAACAATTTTAAGAGATGCGGAAGAATTGGTTCGATCCTGCCAAGGGTGCTAGTGGATGGGTTGGCGGAGCCATCGTCAACCGACACCTCTTCAAGTTATTGCTCTGGTATGGCCAATGGCATGATGGTGAATGGATCTCATCGGTCCTTTTCCAATGGCAAAAGGCAGCTTGAAGTTTGCGGTGGTAGCAATCAAATATTTTTCTAAATGGGTCGAAGCTAAACCCCTAACAGCTATCAGTTCAAAAAAATTACAAATTTTTTTTGGCAAAATATCATTTGCAGGTTCGGAGTGCCTAGGGAGTTAACTGTTCATAATGGCACTTAATTTGAAGCCGAGCCCTTTAAAAAGTTTTGCGAAGGCCTAGGCATAAAGTTATGCTTCGCAGTTGTTCGCCACACCTAATCCAATGGAGCCGTCGAGCGGGCAAATGGAAATATTCTCTCCGGTTTGAATCGAAGGATTGTTGGGTTGGCCAAGGGACTATGGTCCAAAGAGCTTCATAAGATTCTATGGTCCATTCGGACCACTCAAGCTAGGTCCACGGGCTTCACCCCATTTAGCCTGTTATTCGGAGATGAGGCCATGACTCCTACGGAGCTTAAAGGTGGATCCCTTTGCGTAACGGAGCCTAGGAATGATGATGAAAGGAACACTTCGCTGGACTTGTCAGAAGAAACAAGGCTTCGATCTGTCACCAATCTGACGAAGTACCAAGACCAGATGTAACACCCCAGAAATTAAAAGGAATAAAACAAAAAAGAAAAAAAAAACATTATTTAAAATCATTTCTGGATTTATCATTAAAGGAAAATCACAAAAGAACCCAAATAAAGCCAAACAGGGAGAAATACTCAAAATCTGGACTTGAAAATTTTATGAGATGAACTAGAGGCCAAGATATAATTTTAGGAATTTTTACAAATTTTTATCAACAGTGATTCAACCCTTAATCAAATAAATGAATTACTGGAATTATTTTAAATCAGAAAAGAATTGAAAAGCTTAATGGGCCTCAACCCTGAAACCTCCCTCCAACGGCCTTTCGGCCCAGCCCATCACCGCCCTCCCACTGACAAGCGGGACCCGCCTGTCGGCGCCGCTCCCCTCTCTCCTCCCGCCCGCGCCCCGCCTCGGCCCCACCAGTCAGCCTCTTCGCACCCGCCTTCACCCTCTGACATGCGTGGCCCGCCTGTCGGCGCCATTTGTCTCGCGCTCACTCACTGACAGGTGGAGCCCACCTGTCAGATCCATCGTCTCCGATGGAAGGGGATCGCTCCCTTTCCTTCCCCGGCGATCTCCTTCTGTCTTCTCGCCGCCGGCCGCCGGATCGCCTTGGATCCCCTCCGATCGCCTTCCCGGGTCACCACCGCCCCCTTTCCTTCCATAGCCGACGCGGTTTCGCGAGAAGGGAAGCAAATCCGAAGCTTTTGGAAAGTCCTCGCCGGAGCTCTCGGGAACCCTTGATTCCCTGCCCTCCCGACGCCGGCAAACCCCCTATAAATACCCTCGCCCATGCCGCCCTCAGCCACATCACCTAGAGCCCTAGCCGAAGCCTTCCCGAGCGCCGTTGCCACGTTTTCGAGCTCTTCCACTGCTCTGCCTCCGGCGAGTGATCGCCGTCGCCTCGGACCCCCGTTGCCCTAGCCGCCGCCACCGTCGGGTCCGTCGTCGACCACCCCACCCCGTCCACCCCTCCGTTGGCCGTGGACACCGCCGGACCGCCGTCGCCGTCGAGCACCCGTACGCCCTCCGTCGTCTACGCTCACCGCCGGTCATCTCCAAGCCCCCATCTTCGCCGCCAAAGGTACCATCGTGATCCCCATCACCTCCGCAGTCCATTTTTGGCCTTAGCTAGGCACGTAGGCGCTCGCCGCCGCCGCTGCCACCGCGCCCGAACCCGCCGTCGCCGGAGACGAAGGGGGTACGCGCCCCCTTACGTCGTGCCGTGCCGGACGCGATCGTGGCCGTCCGATCACGATCGGAGGGTTACGATTAATTCCCTTCTGGATTTAATCCAAGCCCTCGGATCTGATCGAAGGGGTATCGAGCGATCACGACCGTCGATCGCCACTTAAAACCTCCGCGCGATCTCAGGCGTCCACGTGTAACCGTTCGCCACGTTTTAATCTCAGCCGTTCATTTTCATTTAAACCGCCCGCCTCGCATCTGGCCGCCGGATCCAGATCCAACGGCCCAGATCGCTCGGGTCCACGCGCATAGTCACGGGTTCACGGTGAACCTGGTTCACCGTGGACCAGGGACTGTTTTCAATTTAAATAAAATTCCAGAAAATTGTTTAAACTTCAAAAATTCATATCTTGCTCATTTTAACTCCAAATTTCACCATTCAAATTTGGTTAGAACCAGAATATTATTCTCTACACATTAATGCCATAAAAACAGTATGTTTCTGTTACCCAAAATATTATTAATAAATAAATGAATAAAAATCCCTTAGGGTTAAAATTAATAATACAGAAAATAAGTTGGGAAAAATTCTAAAATATTAAACTCTACTGTTTTGAACAAAACCTTGAAATATTAAAAATATTACTTCACATAATCAAACCTACAAATGTGTATGTTTAATATTTGGTGAATTTTATCTGTTTATTGAATGTATTGTTTATTTTCCGTATCGAGAAGACTACGAGTTCGTCGAGGAGCAGGAGTTCTACCCCGAGGTTCCTCCATCCCCATTTGCTGAGCAAGGCAAGTCATCGACCATCTCTGTGGAAACAGTTGATCATTATTGAGCCCATGTTTTAATAACTTATCGCTATAACCCATAGGTTAATATTGCATTAGACAAATACTCAAGCCTTACACTTATATTTATTAGATCCCTGTCCTTGTGTGCAAACCCAAGCCATGCTTATTGAGCCTTAACTCCTTGTCACCCTACTATAAAAATATTAGCTAGTGCCCAATGTACCGGCACAACTGCTATAGGTTAAAAAGAACGAGTCGTAGATAGCTGGATTCTGTATATGAATTTCCCTGTTATTCTCGTCTCTGGACTCTGTTGGAGTTGGCTAGGTTATAAGTATGGTGGGTTCCGGGTGCAAGCTCGGGCACTGGTTTGTCGCACCCGGGGCACTATAAGGACCGGTCTGCGGGATCTGTTGCAAAGCACTTCCGTACCAACCACAAGTCTAATGGGTAAGTCCTAACTGGAAGTATGGAATACTCCGGCTCGATGCACCATAGAGGAGGGGGCAAGGGGCTAGCCTGCGGGCGACTTGTACCGACGAGGCTCAAGGGGGGGGTATGGTGGGGCTCCGATGCGTCGGGACACCATATGAAACCCATAAGAGGGTGCTATTGAGTCGGGGAGGACTATATGGAAGGTTTTGGCACGAGTTCCCGTGTGATGGGTCATCTCGTTACACTTCGGTGTAGGTGATGAGTGCGTGCCTTGTGGGTACAGTGGTACATCTCTGATCAGAGTAATTTAATCTTTTCGAAAAGCCGAGCCCACGGTCAAGGGCGGGTTGTGTAACTACTCGCAGTTAGTTTACAACTGTTTGCATGTTCAAGTTATTCATGGCACGTAAGGACTGTTGAGCGAGGTGGGGCTGACTGTACCCCTCGAGTTAGAAGATGATGATACACATGCACATGTTTACTTTTTCGTACTACTAAATTGCTCTCATTTAAAGCTTTACAAATATGCTGCTTCCGCTAAATTAGCCACTATCTCCCTTGTTATTACCTTGCATTATATTTGCATTCGGTGGCTTGCTGAGTACATCTGTACTCACCCCGTTGACTTACAACATCAGAGCCAGTCTACTACGAGGAGAATGAAGGTCTGGAGTAGCGACCCAGTCAAGGCGAGACTGGAAGGAGGCGTTCATCTAGGACCCTTGTTTTATTAGTTTCTCTTCATCTTTATTCACTTTTGTAATAATGCGGTCTACGAACCGTGAATGATTGCTCGTATTATGCGTGGTCGTGTGATGAACGTCTTGTTTTATTGATTTTCAACGGAATTTCAATAAAGTCCTGATTTATTAAATCGGGGCGCGACAAGATGGTATCAGAGCCGACTTGACTGTAGGAAGCCAAACAGACCTGACCTTAGGACTTATATATATATTCACTACATTTTACAAAAGATTACTTATCCTCTCATCTTCTAAGATTTTCACAAAAATTTTCTCTCTTTTGTAGATGCCGAACCATACCGTGAATGGGAACCTTCGTGACGAGGCCGGATTCATCCGCGAGCTACGCATGCTCGTCAGTTTCCTCGGCTTCGAGCATGAGCCGATGTACCATGGAGTCTTCCCCGACGAGGAAGAGAGCTACTGCGAGGTCACCGTCGTCGTCCAGCCCTCCCCTCAGACAGCTCACACCTACCGCGGAGGAGGACCTACCTTCCTGGTAGCCAGTCAGCGCACCGCTCTCCAGGCACTTACGGAGCTCCGGATGATCTACGACAGCGAGCTCTACGACACGGACTTCCGCTTCGTACCTCTTCGCACCCCAGGGAGTCCACACAGTGTCTTCGTCAGCACCCTCTCCCAGCGCCATTCGGCGATTGGACATACCATGCGCTTGTTGGAGGCCATGGATGATCTCCACTACGAGGCGCTGCAAGACGCCAATGGACAGCGCGACACTATCAGTTTCTACCGCCATTCCTCCGAGGACCTGAACCGCGAGAACGGAGAGCTTCGTCGCCGCATCCAGCAGGGACACCGTTTGGCTGCCGAGGCAGAGGAGTTGCGGCGTCAGAATGAGCTCCTTCGACAGCGTGTCGCCACCAACCCGCACCTCCGCTACCAGATCGAGGAGTTGAAGAAGGACATCGAGGAGATCGCACCTCTTCCGCCTCGCCGGAAGAAACCCATTCAGACTCCCACAGTGAGGCCCAAGAGGATCTCCCGCAGCGCACCACCCGCCGGACCGTCCAGTTCCTCGACCCCGCCCGTCTCCCACGAGCCCGAGATCGAGCCGTCCCCTGAGCTGCCATAGACGTAGCATGACGATTGATTGTTATTTCTATTTACTTGATTGTATTAGCATTCATGTCACAATATAAGGCATGAATGAGAGAAAAAAAATGTAACCGCAAGAACGGTATCCTTTTGAAATAAAATATAAAGAAGTTCACCAAAATAAATATGTGTACACATTGAAAATTCCAGGATGACCAACACCCAGGGATCAGACGCTCCTCCGAACGGAGGGGAAAGTGGCAACCTGCCACAATGGGGAGCCACCGGGCAGCGGCAAGCCCCGGTCGCCAACCACCCCACCTTGGCTGAAATGATGGCCACTCAAAATCAGTTGGTCTCAGCCCTCCTGCACCAGATGCAGCAGCAGCAACAAATGCAAGAGCAGCAGGCTCACTTCTTTCGCCTCCACCAACAGCCCGAGCTGCCCCGACCCGCCACACCAGCTCCCGCTCCCGCAACTCAGCTCTCGGAGTTCCTCCGAGTCCGCCCACCGACCTTCTCAAGCACCACCAACCCCATGGAGGCTGGGGATTGGTTGCGGGCGATCGAGAAGAAACTCGATCTCCTGACCTGCACTGAGCAGGAGAGGGTGGCCTTCGCCACCCACCAGCTTCATGGTCCCGCCGCTGAGTGGTGGGACAACCACCGCGAGACTCTGCCCGAGGGCCACACCCCACTTGGGCGGAGTTCTCGGCCGCTTTTCGTGCCGCCCACATCCCTGACGGCATCGTTGCTCAGAAGCAACAAGTGTTCAGAGATCTGCAGCAAGGGAGCAGATCTGTCACCGAGTATCTGCATGAATTTAACCGTCTGGCCCGGTACGCACCAGAGGAGGTCCGTACGGATGCGGCCAGACAGGCCAAGTTCCTTAGGGGACTGAAGGACGAGTTGTCTCTACAACTCATCTCAGGAGACTTCGCCAGCTTCCAGAAGTTGGTGAACAAGGCTATCATGCAAGAGACCCAACAAAATAAGGTCGACTTGAAGAAGAAGCGCATGATTGCCTTCAGGCAGAATCAGGGTATGGCCCAAAGACCCCGTTTTGCTCCACCTCCACCAGCGCCACAATACCACCCCCGGCCAGTGTATCGCCCGGCGCCACCAGCTGCCAACGCCGGAGCCAGCCAACCTCGTGCCGCTCCAGTCGCACCGACCGCCCCAGTCGCCCCGGCCAAGAAGCCGGAGGTCTTGAGAGACAGGCATGGCAAGCCTGTGGTATGCATCAACTGCCGTCAAGAGGGACACTACTCCCACCAGTGCCCCCATCCCAAGAGAGCTCAAGGAGTCACCTCCAACCCCGCCGTCCGCGCCAAAGTGAACCACGTCTCCGCCGAGGAAGCCCAGGCTGCACCAGAGATTGTCATGGGTAAGTTTATGGTTCATTCATCGCATGCAGTGGTATTATTTGACACCGGAGCTACCCACTCCTTTATATCAACTGCTTTTGTGGGAAATAATGCACTGGACATAAGTGAACTACCCAGGCCAGTACTAATAGCTACCCCGGGAAAGCAAACCCTCGCTTGTTCCTTTAGTCCAAGGGTATGGGTAGATATCCAAGGCACGATATTTTGGGCCGACCCCATTCTAATAGAATGTCAAGGTTTGGACCTCATTTTAGGGATGGATTGGCTAAATAAACACCAAGGTGTGATAGAATGTGCCCAGAGAAAAGTAACGGTGACTAATGAAGAAGGGATTATGGTCACATTCCAGATGCCCAGCATGAAGGCCGGAAGGACAAGACTACATCAGATTACCTTGGAGGAGATACCAGTAGTCAGTGAGTACCCGGACGTATTCCCAGAGGATCTACGAGGGATGCCACCCAAGAGGGACATCGAGTTCAGGATTGACTTGGTGCCCGGAACCACTCCTATTTATAAGCGACCATACCGGATGGCCGCCAATGAATTAGCTGAGATGAAGCAGCAGTTGGAGGATCTTGAAAGGAAAGGCTACATCAGGCCTAGCACATCGCCATGGGGTGCTCCCGTTATATTCGTCGAGAAGAAAGAAGACAAGGCAAAGCGTATGTGTGTGGATTACCGCGCTCTGAATGAGGTAACCATCAAGAATAAATATCCGTTGCCTCGGATCGACGATCTCTTCGATCAGCTAAAAGGAGCTACAGTATTCTCGAAGATCGACTTGCGTTCTGGTTATCATCAGTTAAGGATCCGAGAGGAGGATATACCCAAGACTGCCTTCACTACCCGTTATGGTTTATATGAGTGCACGGTTATGTCCTTTGGATTGACCAACGCCCCTGCATTCTTCATGAATATGATGAATAAGGTATTCATGGAATATTTGGACAAGTTCATCGTAGTCTTCATAGACGACATCCTCATTTATTCCAAGGACCAGAAGGAGCACGAGACTCACCTCCGGTTAACCCTAGGAAAGTTAAGGGAACACCAATTGTATGCCAAGTACAGCAAATGCAAGTTTTGGACGGCAGAAGTAAAGTTCCTTGGACACATCATCTCTGCACAAGGAATCGCAGTAGATCCTGCCACCGTAGAAGCAGTTACGGATTGGCTGCCACCCACGAACGTATCTGAGATACGAAGTTTTCTGGGATTGGCCGGATATTACCGAAGGTTCATCGAGAATTTTTCTAAGATAACCAAGCCAATGACCAAGTTGTTGCAGAAAGGAGAGAAGTTCGAATGGACTCCTGAATGCGAGGAAAGTTTCCGCACCCTCAAGACTCGTTTGGTGTCTGCACCTATACTGACCCTACCGGATATCCGCAAAGACTTCCATGTCTATTGCGACGCATCTCGCCAAGGATTGGGATGTGTTCTTATGCAAGATGGAAAAGTCATCTCTTATGCCTCCAGACAGTTGAGACCCCACGAGTTGAATTATCCGACCCATGATTTGGAATTAGCCGCCGTAGTGCACGCCCTCAAGATTTGGAGGCACTATTTGGTTGGGAATCGCTGTGAGATCTTTACGGATCACAAGAGCTTGAAGTATATCTTCACACAGCCAGATCTGAACTTGAGGCAAAGACGATGGCTGGAATTGATTAAGGACTATGACTTGGGTATTCACTACCACCCTGGAAAAGCAAATGTGGTAGCTGATGCCTTAAGTCGCAAGGGATATTGCACAGCCATGATGATTCAAGAACACGCGCCCCTGTTATGTAGGGAGATGGAAAAACTGAATCTTGGATTGACCACCGGAGCATATCTAGCCACCTTGGAAACCCAGCCTATTCTATTTGAACAAATCCGTGAAGCTCAGTTAGAGGACCCGGATATAGCGGCCATTAAGAAAAACATGAGACAAGGAAAAGCCCCCGGATTTTCAGAGGACGAGAGTGGCACCATATGGTTTGGAACTCGGATATGTGTACCGGATAAACCTGAAATAAAGACTCTTATCCTAAGGGAAGCCCATGAGACGTTGTACTCTATTCATCCCGGCAGTACCAAGATGTACCAAGATCTGAAGGAACGATATTGGTGGGTTAGCATGAAAAGAGAGATTGCCCAGTTCGTCGCCGAATGTGACACCTGCAGAAGAGTAAAAGCTGAACATCAGAGACCTGCAGGATTGTTACAGCCACTTAAAGTACCGGAATGGAAGTGGGAAGAGATCGGTATGGATTTCATCACCGGATTACCAAAGACCCAACTTGGGTATGATTCTATTTGGGTGATCATCGATCGGCTTACGAAAGTAGCTCATTTCATAGCCGTCAAGACAACCTTTAGTGGCCCCAAGCTTGCAGAACTATATATGGCCCGGATCGTATGTCTTCATGGAGTGCCTAAGAAGATAGTATCTGACCGAGGAAGTCAGTTTACCTCTCGTTTTTGGAAGAACCTCCAAGAGGAGATGGGCACGAGATTAAATTTCAGTACCGCCTACCATCCTCAGACAGATGGACAAACAGAAAGGGTAAATCAGATACTAGAGGATATGCTTCGAGCATGTGTTTTGGATTTTGGAGCCACTTGGGACAAGAGCTTGCCGTATGCTGAGTTTTCATACAACAACAGCTATCAAGCTAGCCTTCAGATGTCTCCTTTTGAAGCCCTATATGGACGTAAGTGCAGAACGCCTCTACTTTGGGACCAAACTGGTGAATCCCAAGTATTCGGAACCGACATTCTTCGAGAAGCTGAAGAGAAGGTACGGATCATCAGAGACCGACTCAAGACAGCCCAATCGCGACAGAAGAGTTACGCAGACAATCGCCGTCGAGACCTAGCCTTTGAAGAAGGAGATCATGTCTACCTTCGAGTCACGCCTCTCCGTGGTACTCAACGGTTTAACATGAGAGGAAAGTTGGCCCCTCGATATGTTGGACCATTCCCCATTATCCGACGCCAAGGCGAAGTATCTTATCAGTTGGAACTACCACCTTCGTTGACTGGAGTGCATGATGTGTTCCATATATCTCAACTCAAGAAGTGTCTTCGCGTCCCCACGGAGCAAGTGGATCTTCAGCAATTGGATGTCCAAGAGGATCTGACCTATGTGGAAAAACCGGTCAAGATATTGGAAGTCAAAGAAAGAACCACCAGGAGTCGAGTCATCCGCTTCTGCAAAGTGCAGTGGAGCAATCATCCAGTAGAGGAAGCTACATGGGAAAAAGAAGATGAACTCAAGGCACAGCATCCTGAGCTATTCGAGGATTGATCCGAATCTCGAGGACGAGATTCTCTGTAAGGGGGATAGGATTGTAACACCCCAGAAATTAAAAGGAATAAAACAAAAAGAAAAAAACATTATTTAAAATCATTTCTGGATTTATCATTAAAGGAAAATCACAAAAGAACCCAAATAAAGCCAAACAGGGAGAAATACTCAAAATCTGGACTTGAAAATTTTATGAGATGAACTAGAGGCCAAGATATAATTTTAGGAATTTTTACAAATTTTTATCAACAGTGATTCAACCCTTAATCAAATAAATGAATTACTGGAATTATTTTAAATCAGAAAAGAATTGAAAAGCTTAATGGGCCTCAACCCTGAAACCTCCCTCCAACGGCCTTTCGGCCCAGCCCATCACCGCCCTCCCACTGACAAGCGGGACCCGCCTGTCGGCGCCGCTCCCCTCTCTCCTCCCGCCCGCGCCCCGCCTCGGCCCCACCAGTCAGCCTCTTCGCACCCGCCTTCACCCTCTGACATGCGTGGCCCGCCTGTCGGCGCCATTTGTCTCGCGCTCACTCACTGACAGGTGGAGCCCACCTGTCAGATCCATCGTCTCCGATGGAAGGGGATCGCTCCCTTTCCTTCCCCGGCGATCTCCTTCTGTCTTCTCGCCGCCGGCCGCCGGATCGCCTTGGATCCCCTCCGATCGCCTTCCCGGGTCACCACCGCCCCCTTTCCTTCCATAGCCGACGCGGTTTCGCGAGAAGGGAAGCAAATCCGAAGCTTTTGGAAAGTCCTCGCCGGAGCTCTCGGGAACCCTTGATTCCCTGCCCTCCCGACGCCGGCAAACCCCCTATAAATACCCTCGCCCACGCCGCCCTCAGCCACATCACCTAGAGCCCTAGCCGAAGCCTTCCCGAGCGCCGTTGCCACGTTTTCGAGCTCTTCCACTGCTCTGCCTCCGGCGAGTGATCGCCGTCGCCTCGGACCCCCGTTGCCCTAGCCGCCGCCACCGTCGGGTCCGTCGTCGACCACCCCACCCCGTCCACCCCTCCGTTGGCCGTGGACACCGCCGGACCGCCGTCGCCGTCGAGCACCCGTACGCCCTCCGTCGTCTACGCTCACCGCCGGTCATCTCCAAGCCCCCATCTTCGCCGCCAAAGGTACCATCGTGATCCCCATCACCTCCGCAGTCCATTTTTGGCCTTAGCTAGGCACGTAGGCGCTCGCCGCCGCCGCTGCCACCGCGCCCGAACCCGCCGTCGCCGGAGACGAAGGGGGTACGCGCCCCCTTACATCGTGCCGTGCCGGACGCGATCGTGGCCGTCCGATCACGATCGGAGGGTTACGATTAATTCCCTTCTAGATTTAATCCAAGCCCTCGGATCTGATCGAAGGGGTATCGAGCGATCAGGACCGTCGATCGCCACTTAAAACCTCCGCGCGATCTCAGGCGTCCACGTGTAACCGTTCGCCACGTTTTAATCTCAGCCGTTCATTTTCATTTAAACCGCCCGCCTCGCATCTGGCCGCCGGATCCAGATCCAACGGCCCAGATCGCTCGGGTCCACGCGCATAGTCACGGGTTCACGGTGAACCTGGTTCACCGTGGACCAGGGACTGTTTTCAATTTAAATAAAATTCCAGAAAATTGTTTAAACTTCAAAAATTCATATCTTGCTCATTTTAACTCCAAATTTCACCATTCAAATTTGGTTAGAACCAGAATATTATTCTCTACACATTAATGCCATAAAAACAGTATGTTTCTGTTACCCAAAATATTATTAATAAATAAATGAATAAAAATCCCTTAGGGTTAAAATTAATAATACAGAAAATAAGTTGGGAAAAATTCTAAAATATTAAACTCTACTGTTTTGAACAAAACCTTGAAATATTAAAAATATTACTTCACATAATCAAACCTACAAATGTGTATGTTTAATATTTGGTGAATTTTATCTGTTTATTGAATGTATTGTTTATTTTCCGTATCGAGAAGACTACGAGTTCGTCGAGGAGCAGGAGTTCTACCCCGAGGTTCCTCCATCCCCATTTGCTGAGCAAGGCAAGTCATCGACCATCTCTGTGGAAACAGTTGATCATTATTGAGCCCATGTTTTAATAACTTATCGCTATAACCCATAGGTTAATATTGCATTAGACAAATACTCAAGCCTTACACTTATATTTATTAGATCCCTGTCCTTGTGTGCAAACCCAAGCCATGCTTATTGAGCCTTAACTCCTTGTCACCCTACTATAAAAATATTAGCTAGTGCCCAATGTACCGGCACAACTGCTATAGGTTAAAAAGAACGAGTCGTAGATAGCTGGATTCTGTATATGAATTTCCCTGTTATTCTCGTCTCTGGACTCTGTTGGAGTTGGCTAGGTTATAAGTATGGTGGGTTCCGGGTGCAAGCTCGGGCACTGGTTTGTCGCACCCGGGGCACTATAAGGACCGGTCTGCGGGATCTGTTGCAAAGCACTTCCGTACCAACCACAAGTCTAATGGGTAAGTCCTAACTGGAAGTATGGAATACTCCGGCTCGATGCACCATAGAGGAGGGGGCAAGGGGCTAGCCTGCGGGCGACTTGTACCGACGAGGCTCAAGGGGGGGGTATGGTGGGGCTCCGATGCGTCGGGACACCATATGAAACCCATAAGAGGGTGCTATTGAGTCGGGGAGGACTATATGGAAGGTTTTGGCACGAGTTCCCGTGTGATGGGTCATCTCGTTACACTTCGGTGTAGGTGATGAGTGCGTGCCTTGTGGGTACAGTGGTACATCTCTGATCAGAGTAATTTAATCTTTTCGAAAAGCCGAGCCCACGGTCAAGGGCGGGTTGTGTAACTACTCGCAGTTAGTTTAGAACTGTTTGCATGTTCAAGTTATTCATGGCACGTAAGGACTGTTGAGCGAGGTGGGGCTGACTGTACCCCTCGAGTTAGAAGATGATGATACACATGCACATGTTTACTTTTTCGTACTACTAAATTGCTCTCATTTAAAGCTTTACAAATATGCTGCTTCCGCTAAATTAGCCACTATCTCCCTTGTTATTACCTTGCATTATATTTGCATTCGGTGGCTTGCTGAGTACATCTGTACTCACCCCGTTGACTTACAACATCAGAGCCAGTCTACTACGAGGAGAATGAAGGTCTAGAGTAGCGACCCAGTCAAGGCGAGACTGGAAGGAGGCGTTCATCTAGGACCCTTGTTTTATTAGTTTCTCTTCATCTTTATTCACTTTTGTAATAATGCGGTCTACGAACCGTGAATGATTGCTCGTATTATGCGTGGTCGTGTGATGAACGTCTTGTTTTATTGATTTTCAACGGAATTTCAATAAAGTCCTGATTTATTAAATCGGGGCGCGACACCAGACGAAGACTTGGTATGACCTGAAGATAAAAGTGAATGAGCTTAGACCAGGTCATTTGGTGTTGCGAAGTGTAATCGCTCCAGTGAAGCTAGGAAACAAATGGGAAGGACCATATATTATCCTACGCTCAAGGCACCTCGGGTCGTTTAAATTAGCTAATTTAGAAGGGGAAGAGTTAAAGCATGCATGGCATGCGGAGCACCTTAAACGTTATTACGCTTAGGGGCTCCTTGTAATCAATTGTAAAGTACCTTTCTAAGTTAAATAAAAATGGAGGTTCAAAGTATGCTTACTCTTCAAATATTCCTTACCCCTGGTGGACACATCATGGGAACAGAGATGCTTGCAGAGGTAAGCATTTTTCATCGGAACCCAGCAAACGGCCTTTGAACCATCGGTTCAAGGATTCCGTAAAAGAGCCGAAGGTGGCCAAAGTCTACGGATTCCAGGCTCTGGCTTGTTTGGATCCGTAGAAGAGTCTAAGGACTTTAAAAGAATATATTTCCGGCCTTTAGGTTCGAAGCATCTGTAAAAAGAGCCAAAGGTTACCAAAGCCTACAGATTCCAAGCTTCGGCTTGTTAGGATCCGTAGAAGAGTCTAAGGACTTTAAAAGAATAGATTTCCGGCCTCCGGGTTTGAAACATCTGTAAAAGAGCCGAAGGTGGCCAAAGCCTACGGTTCTAGGCTCTGGCTTGTTAGGATCCGTAGAAGAGTCTAAGCACTTTAAAAGAATATATTTCCGGCCTCCGGGTTCGAAGCATCTGTAAAGGGCCGAAGGTGGCCAAAGCCTACGGATTCTAGGCTCCGACTTGTTAGGATCCGTAGAAGAGTCTAAGGACTTTAAAAGAACAGATTTCTAGCCTCCACGTTTGAAGCATCTGTAAAAGAGCCGAAGGTGGCCAAAGGCTACAGATTCTATGCTGCGGCTTGTTAGGATCCATAGAAGAGTCTTAGGACTTTAAAAGAACAGTTTTCCGCCCTTCGGGTTCGAAGCATCTGTAAAAGAGTCGTAAGCGACCAAGCAATAAGGTTTCAAGGCTCTGGCCAAATGAAACACTTCATAAAAGTCATAAGCAACTATTATCGGAGCTTACAAGTATAAACTTAGTTCCGAAATTTATAAACATCACAATACGAACATACAGTTCGAATCTCTCTACGAAAGAGTAGATTATGATTACCAAGTATTATTCGAAGCATCAGGTTGTTATATCAATCATTGTGTCCGACGGACCCTATCGCATTGCGTATGGTCCCCACCCACAAGGAGAGGCAAGGGAGTAAGGAATAGTCAAGTGATGCTTCTGAAACAGATTATATTAATAGGGTAATCATATTACATTACATCATGAAAAATTCTGGTCTAAGCCTAAATAAAAGCGGAGACCCCTTCGACCTCTAGAGCTACCCCTAGGACCACTTCGGTCTTCGGAGACTAGAGTTCTCAAAACTTTCATCTTAGTCTGAGTGCCTTTCTTCTTCGAAGCTCGTGGCTTTTTCTGCTCTTCTTGAAGTTCAGCCCTGGATAGATGTTTTTCGGAGCAAGCCTCCGTTGGGTCTTCGACTTGGTACTCCGAGTCAGACCGGTCTACATAATCTGAGGACGAAGATGCTACTACCTTATCCTCTTCTTTAAGAAAAGCTAGGACTTTGCTATGAAGGTCAGGTGCTATTTCCCCTTGCTCCCCTTGAGGAATAGAAAAACGTGAATGCCGGTAAGGCCTTAAGCTTTCGAGGATAGCCCACTGTTGGTGAATCCCTTCGTTAAGCTCCAATACATTGAGGTCAGGGTTCAAAGTATATAACAAAACCTAAAAATAAACATCCAAGCAAACACTTCTCATTTATAAACTTTTCATTCATTAAGATAAAAGGGCATTACAAGACTTCTTGTACATGTTTAAGCGCCCTACGAGCTAGACCTGCGAGTCGATTGGTGGAGCTAGTGGAGTCAGAGCTGGAGGCTTCGTTTGATCTTGCTTTTGCCGACTGGCTTCGTCGATCCAAGCCTTGGGCGTAGCTTCATGATTTGTTTTCCAGGTCGCCCGGAAGGATTCCCACGCAGAAGCCACGTCCAAAGAAGGTCATAGCAAGTCCTCATCGGCAAAGCCTGCTGGCTTCGATCCCCTCAGTGGAGCAATAGAGATCTTGACAGATTCAAGGTGTCGAAGGACTCCGATCCTAGCTACTTGCCCGGAGATCTCTCCGTAGCGAGTCACGGAGCCCTTCATCATCTTCATCACCGCTTGCATCATCTTCAGCTTCTGGTCGAGAGGCTCACTTGCTGCAGATGAAGACAAGGGGCACATCGTGCCAAAATATTCCAGGACGCCCCGGAGGGTATCCATAGTTTGATCAGCAATCACGATGTGCTTCGCCTTGGCATCCATCGGTTCAGAAGCAAAAGTGGAGACCTCAACTATCCTTAATATCAAAGAATTCTTCTAAGCCAACACTTGTTTGACTAAATTTTGAAGCTCTACAACCTGTGCACTGGAGTTTGACTATGATCACCGAAGCCTCTCAACCTCGGCCCTTAGCACCACGCGCTCGGCTTGAATTTCTTTTATCGAAGATTTGAGTGTAGCATGGGTCTGCTGTTCAGCCTGGAGTGCCTCCTCCGCAATGGCCTTAGCACTCTGCTCTTCAAGGAGCTCCTCCTCCAGTTGCAAAGTTTTGTCTTCAGAGCCCTCGAGGACATTCTAGAAGGTTGTAACCTTCCTTTTGAGCTGATTGGTTTCGAGCTCCTTGGAAGTCGTTGCCACTCTAGCAAGGACGAATTGTTGCAAAGAAACAAAGTGAGTACAATAACATTTTTTATTAACTAAGTATACTTGTTGTATGTTGCATACCTGAAGGGTAGCCCTTTCGAGGGCCAAGTCGAGCTCCGGTCCGCTGGCCACACTTAAGATGGAGACCAGCTCGGAGCTCCTGACCTCTTGGCACTTATCTGTCAAGGCTCCAAAAGTGCTCGGAGCCCTGTCCGGTGCTCTAGAAATGGAGCCAGTAGAGGGTGCTACGATATGGCCCATTGATCGTCTTCAGCAGGATCTTCTTCTGAAGCATCCACCGAAGGATCATTGGATGAATGCGTCATCGTTAGAGAAGGGAGAGGGCTAAGGCCCGTCTTGCCCTTACCTCTCCCTGGTCCAAAAACTAGAGCTGTTGCCTCGACCGGAGTAGATCCTCCTTCGAGCGTTGCTCCTTCAGGCGGAGTCACACCACCTGACACAACCTCGGTCGTCGGAGCTACCACCTCGACCGGAGCCTCATCTCTGAGAGGAACCGAAGCTCCATCATGGGATGGAGCCATGTTGCTCCTCGACTCACCTTGGTGATATGCTCTAGAGCAAAGATTCCACATAGAGAATTGGAAAATGGGCTATCGAGCTAGCCCCCTTTGGCATTTCCTTCACTCCAAGAATAGCTATTAAATCCTAAGTTGTAGCCGACTTTGTTGTAGAATGGACTCCATCTACAATTTAGGCATCTAGGGCTAGTAATGGAGTCGTGATAATATCACCTTCAGGACAAAAAACAATGTATTCTGCAAGGCTCAACTTTAAGTCCACTAACAATCACTAGACCACAGCATAGAATTTCCTACAGATAAGTTGGTAAGGAAAACCACTTTTAGCGACCGAATGTTGGTCGGGAAAGAGTTTTCCTGACCAACCTTGTCAGTCACTGAAAGTTCGGTAGGCAAAGCTCTTTCCCAACCAATGTTTTTTTGCCGACCAACTGTTGGTCGGGGATAAAAAACTTTTACCGACCAACAAATTCTTTCCTGACCGATGTTTCTTTCCCGACCGATGGTTGGATACTATACTTTTACTGACCGACTATCAGCAGGCATAGCTCAAAATATTTTACATACCGACTGTCTGTTGGCAAAGCTTAGAAATTTTACCGACCAACAGTCAGATGATGGACTATTACCGACCAACTTTCTATGGCTAAATAATAAATCTTTCCCGAACAACAGTCTGATAGTGTGAAATTTTACCGACCAACACTTGACTATACTCTCATAGCCTATTGCCAAGAAATCATCTCTCAAAACATAAGTGAACATTCGATAGAAATCAAATATATATTTATATGTTTGGAACTGACCATAATTAAATGAAGGATTGATAGTCAACCATACACAATCTTTTCATTGTATTGATTACTAAAAAATACAAGTTCATCCACCACTTAGTGTCAAAGTCACAATCATCCATAACAAGTTCACAAAATACTCGGCCTTGATGATCCCAAACAATGGCTAGAAGGTCGTCTACCACGACATACATTAATCAAAAAAGCTACTAATCCATTCGCCCCCAAAATGGTAGCTTGCCTTTTTCCTTCCTACAAAACATGTCAATAAGATAAATTAACCATGTCAATAGATTTATTACAAATCTAATATAAAGCATAGTTAGTTAAAATAAATCATAATTATCACTAACAACAATCAATTACACTATATCATGAGCTCAGTGGCATGCATCAACATAGTGAGCCCATTAACAAAGTTCCTTTTCAGCATCTAGATTTCTCTGATTTCTGCCATGACAAAGTTGCTCATTACTACTGTGAACCATTGACTATCTGAACTGAATTTCTTCAGGTTTGTTTGCTATACTATTCTGCTGATACAAATCTGCTAGAGAGCTACAGTCAAGTTGTGTTTTGAAATCATATGATTGACAGATTAGATTATATGAACCATATTTGTTTGCTGCTGTTGAATATCTGATAATAGCTAGTTGATGTGTTGTTTAATGTAATTTGATCTGATCAATTGATTTTCTTCAGTAAATTTAATCTGTGTTCAGTTTTCAACTATCTGAATTTCTTTTTTCAATCTTGTACCTAAGAGTCTATTCAGTTTAGCTCTAATTTTGTATCTTCACTCTCACGCACTCTGAATTTATTTATCAAGCCAGTCAAGGCAGAAACACACCTCACGGGAGATAATTAACTATGTGAATGTTGATATCGAAAAGATTGTTAATGTTGCATGGTACTTGAACATGGTTTTCATGATGCCTATACAAATTTCACTAGCAACTTATGTTCTTTGGAGAAATCTTGGTCTGGGTTCTTTAGCTGGAATAGCAACAACAATCATAATAATGATTTGCAATATTCCTTTTACAAGAATCCAAAAACGCTTACACATAGGAATTATGAAAGCAAAAGATGACAGAATGGAAATGACATCTGAAGTTCTAAGAAGCATGGAGATCCTAAAACTTCAAGCTTGGGATATTCAATACCTAAGAAATTGAAAAATCTGAGGAGAGAAGAATATATGTGGTTGTGTGAATTTCTAAGACTAAAAGCACTATTAGCCTTTATATTCGGGGGAGCACCTGCTGTCATATCAATCATGACATTTGCTTCATGCATTTTGATGGGAATCCCTCTAACAGCTGGAAGAGTGTTGTCCACCCTAGCAACTATGAATATACTGAAGGAACCTATATTTAGTCTACCAGAATTGACTACTGCCTTCGCATAGGGGAAGGTATCAGTTGACAGAATGGTATCATATCTCCAAGAAGAAGAAATAAGATCAGATGCAATTGAGAGTGTGTCAACAAATCAAAATGAATTTTCTATTGAGATTGACAATTGAAGCATGCGCCTTGGTTAAAGACATTGAAATCTTCTCGGATGGTGATATGACAGATATAGGAGAACGGGGAATGACTATGACTGGGGGACAAAAGCTATGGATTCAAATTGCAAGAGCAGTGTACAAGGATGCTGATATCTACCTGCTTGATGACCCTTTCAGTGCTGTTGACCCTCAAACTGGGAGGCATCTATATAAGGTATGTTTTCTTCTTAAGAGGTAACAAAACATGGAAAATAACAGCAGTACCATTTTAGATTTTCTGTAGTTCCCCAAGGCTTTATCCACAGAAACACATGTGCTTCTAGCTTCACACATTGCTCACCCACAAGAGCTACTCAGTTGTCATGGTTTGGTGCAGCAATTACCAACTCTCTGTGAATTATGTACCCTATGCCGATTCACATAATGTCAGGGTTTCAAACATATATCGCTTTGATGTTTTCAGATTTTCCATATTAAAAAAGTCATTACGTTCTCTAAGTCAACATGGTCTGAATATATTTGAGAACATTTGATTATTAAATATTTATGTCTTATCTTCTAGTGTTTGGTGATTACCTTGCTAGATGGCCATGCAGGCTCCTCTTCCCTCATGACATGGATGCTTCTGCAGACACATAGCTACGGGTGGAGGTTGGCGCGCCTGGCTTGTAGGGCTTGATCTGTCAAAATCATCACTAGTCAGAAAGCATACACCAAATAATCAAATAAAGTAGAGAAGAAACGTGGTTTGGTGATTACCTTGCTAGATGGCCATGTGTTGTGGGAAAATACTTCACCTTCAGGACTTAGAGATTAACAATTCAAGATAACTTATCAGCTTCAGAGCTGATAAGCTTATGCCCGAAGGTGGTGGAGTCATTAAGCCGAAGGGTGCTTCGACTTACAATCCGAAGGAACCCTTCGCAGGATATGAAGCTTCGGTGCAAAACTACAAGGTTGATAAGATGTTTGGCTTATCTACTTACTCCGGGTAGATTTTTCCATTTTAACCCTGTTCAGGGTATCGAATAGTTTCCACTATGTCGGTTGTAATTGAGGGGTAAATAGGTCTTTTCCTTAGACTTTTTTGCCTATAAATACCCCCCTTCTTACCGTGTAATAGGCATCGAATACTTAGCTATTCAATACACAATTTCGGACTAATTAAGCTATTATCCAATTCGGAGGCTTGAGATAGTTCTCAACACAAACTCACTGTTTGTTAGTTCTTGATTTTAGAGAACCTGTAAGCGTAATCTTTTACGCCAACACCATGCAATGGACCTTGTGATGGCATCACCGACATATCATAAACTATCATATTGATAAGGCAACGTAGCATCCCTTCTAATAGCAACATTAACAATAACCTCATAACACTCCTTCCCATAAGGATCTCCACCAACAATAGTGTCTTCATCAACTGATATAATTGTTGCTTTAGCAACAGGAGTTTCAGGACCAGTCCAAGCATATAGAAGCACATCCATACCAATCTAAAAACCATTTAACTCAGAAATATAGAAACAAAAGGTATTTAAATATGTAGGTAAGGATGATAAAATTACGAGGCTTTCATCTTGGTGGGTTGAGAGGCGTTTTGAGGAGACCCTTGTAATAACTCTTCTACGCACAAAGGTCTCTTCGTCATCATCTTCTTCAACCCCAACAGTGTTATCATTCTCTTCTTCGTGACAACCTCTTGAGTTCTATACTAAATCAATGTATTATTAGACTGTTACATGAAATATGAATAATTAATGCAATTAATAGATATGGATTTGGTTCATTATTTGCTGAGAATTAGAACAATGTTGCGAGATAGGAGTATCCACATTAAGCCCTCCTTGTGACATTGACATCATCTGGTACAGTTGTTGCTGCATTTGTTGCATCTGTTCTTGCATTTTGTCCATGCGTTTTTCAGCTTCTCTACGTGCTTCAATTTCCACTAGTAACCTTGTGGTCATTTTACCCCATATACCCATTGTGCCCACATCTTGAGGAGTTGGCCCTTGACATAATAGACGGACACGGCCCTTTGGCTCCTTCATTCCACAAACATTGTGCATAAAGATCACCATTTTGAATAGTATTTTCCTTCCACTCAGGATGGTTTGTAGCTGCTTCAGTGAGTTGTTTCTACAAAACAAATTGTCTTTACTTTCTAAGTAATGGCTCTATGGCATAAAAGGCTTACAATAATTGGTGCTGCATGCGGCAAATGCTCACCACTCTTTCGCGTATGTGTTTTGATATAAACTTCATCTCTTCGAGGGACATGCCCAAGTTTCTCAACCTACAAGCATTTGATGTTCGTAATATGTATCAGTCTTTAAAAAGAGTAATGTATCACAGCTAAGAGAGGTAATTGTCTTTACCATTTCATGGCTAACACGGGCATAACTCTTGCTGCCAGTTGTATGGGCACCATCGATTTGGCGCGTTTCTCTTTGGCTCTAGCACTACGGGCCTATAAGAAAAAGAAGTTGAAGATCTTCCAAGTTATGAAGAGATTCTAAATAAGCATTATCCTGACCCGAAGCACAATCATCTTCAAAATCTCCCTTGTCATCTAAACCACCTGCTAGGTCTCTAAGCAAATCTGAAATATCATCACCCTCATTCCTCTCATCGACCTCATCACAATGTGGTGGTTCTGTGGAAGAAGATCCACGTTCCTCATGAAACATCCAGTGCCTATATCCTTCTACAAATCCCTCACATACAAGGTGCTCACGAACTTTCGTTTCTTCTCTCCAGTAGGAGCTGACACATCTTTTGCAAGGACATAATATTTTGTTCTCGACTGATGATTTACTAAATGCATAGCCTAGGAATCTGGTAAGCCCTTGTAAATAAGTATGCAATTAGTAGAAAATACATGAATTTCTCATTTTAGTTCTAATAGTGCACAAATATGCATTATAATGTATATATTCCAAATCTCATCAAGAAGGTAAACAACATTACAGTTTACACGACATGCACACATTCATTCACCTACATTCATTCACTTACATACATACATTCAACATGAACACATCATGGAACACATCAGAGAGCAGGTGCAGTATGCCAGTAACTCTGTGGATGGCGGCGCCGGGCTCGGATAGTGGATGAAGATATAGTTTTTCTGGCACTCTCCTCTTATTTATCCAACAAGAAGGCCAGCTGACACCAAGTTCACATTAGTAAAGCAAATCTCTTGCAATTAGTAAAATGTGTCAGTAACTTAATACCACTGACAAAAGAAAAAACAGTAAAACGTGTTACTTAGTACAACTAATTAAAGAAGAAAAGCAGCTGTCTGTCCTTAAAATTATGAATCATGCACACCATGTCATATAACCCATCTACTAGCAAAAAGGCAACAAATGGAGTAGAAATCAAACTGAAATTAGTAGCATCCATCCACATTAAAAACATGTTGATGTAGAATTTAGCATCCTTCTTGTTGTACTCCTTGACCTTTTCCTTCAGATTCAAACTGAATTGATAAGCGCCTTTTTAATATCCACCTTAGCTTGCTTGTAATCTTTTAGTTTCAGCTTGCAGGCAGCAACGTTCAACTTGCAGATCACCTTCAGTTGTTTCGACTGCTTCTTCTCATCTTCGCTGAATGAGCTATCATACTCAAGATCGACAAGAAGAGTGGCATTTGGTGGCACAATACATCGGTGGATGGCGGCGCCGGGCTCAGCGGACGGCGGCGTGGGGCTCGGCGGACGGTGGCGCGGGGATCGATGGATGGCGTCGCGGAGGTCGGAGCTCGGCCTACGGCGGTGTGGGGCTCGGACCTCGGCGGCGCAAGGCTGGACCTCGGTGGTGTAGTGCTCGGAACTCGGCGGACGACGTTCCTAGGTGACAGCGTTCGGCGGATGGTGGCGCGGGGCTCGGGGGATGGTAGCATGAGGCTCGGAGGACGGTGGCGCTGGCTCGGACCTCGACTCTGTGGAGTCTAGGGAGTCGGGGAGACGAGGAGTCGGCTTTGTGGAAGAGAGGTGGCAGCTGAGACTTAGGGATTTCATGGGATGGGTCATGGGTGAGTGGGCAGGTGGCTAAGGCTTAGGGATTCCTGACCAACTATTTGATAATAAAAATATTAGCTTTACGGACCAATAGTCTGATACGATATGTAATTATTACCGACCAACAATTTTTCGCTAGTTGTACTGACCAACTACCGGTCAGTATATGTTATATTTTCCCAACAGACATTGGTAGGGAATTCTGTGATGTGGTGTAGTGAATATTGCAGAATACGAAGGAATCCTACTTGGTCTCCGAAAAGCGAGAGCACTTGGAGCAACTAGAATTATAATAAAAACAAATTCCCAAGTTATTGCAGGGCATATTGACAAAAGCTTCCAAGCTCAGCATCCACATCTTGCGAAATACTTAGAAGAAATCCACAAGACAGAGGCATTATTCAAAGGAATCTCCATATGAAGCATTCCTCGACCAGATAATAATCTTGTAGACGTCTTGGCAAAGGCTGCAGCCAGAGCAATGGATGTCCCGGAAGGGGCTTTTTATGAAGAGCTTGTCAAACCTTTGGTGCATCAACCACCCTCCGCAGAAGTCCTTTGCATTCCAATCACTGATTGGTGGAGTCCGATATGGGATTTTATGCAAAACAATACAACTTCACTAAAAGGCCCAAATTTACAAAGGTTGCAATCAAGGGTCCGAAATTATAAGCTTGTCAATGGAGTGTTATATAAAGCCAGAGTCTATTCTCCTCTACTCCGATGCATCTCACAACCTGAAGGCCAAGATATACTTTGGGAAATTCATGATGACATCTGTGGTAGCCACTTAGCCCCTCTGGCTTTAGCAGCCAAAATAATTTGCTAGGAGCTTTTTTGGCCAACAATTGTAAGAGGTGCAGAATAATTGGTTCGAACCTGTCAAGGGTGCCAATGGATGGGAAGACGAAGCTATCATCCTCCGACACCCCTTCAAGTCATTGCTTCGGTATGGCCAATGGCATGATGGGGAATGGATCTCATCGGCCCTTTGCCAAGGGCGAAGGGCAGCTTGAAGTTCACGGTGGTAGCAATCAAATACTTTTTAAAATAGGTCGAAGTCGAACCCTTAACTACTATCACTTCGAAAAATGTGCAGAAATTCTTCTAGCAGAATATTATTTGTATGTTCCGAGTGCCTAAAGAGTTGACAATCGACAATGGCACCCAATTTGAGGCCAGACCTTTTAGACAATTCTGTGAAGGGTTGGGCATTAAAATGTGTTTTGCAGCAGTTTGTCATCCCCAATCAAATGGAACCATCGAGCGGGCCAATGGAAATATTATGTCTAGCTTCAATCGAAGGATTGTAGGGTTGGCATAGGGGTTGTGGACCGAAGAGCTTCCTAAGATTTTATGGTCCATTCGGACCACTCAAGCTAGGTCCACAGGTTTCACCTCATTCAGGTTATTGTTCAGAGACAAGGTCATGGCTCCAATGGAGCTAAAAGGTGGATCCCTTCGTGCAACGGAGCCAGAAGATAATGATTAAAGGAACACTTCGCTTGACTTGTCGGAAGAAACGAGACTTCGAGATATCGGCAAGTTGACAAAGTACCAAGGCCAGATTATGACATGGTATGACTCGAAGGTAAAAGTTAATAAACTTAGATCGGGTCATTTGGTACTACGAAGTGTAACTGCTCCGGGGAAGATAGGAAACAAATGGGAAGGACCATATATTATCCTACGCTCAGGGTGCCCCAGATCTTTTAAATTAGCAAATTTAAAAGGGAAAGAATTAAAGCATGCATGGCATGCAGAGCACCTTAAATGTTATTACACTTAGGGGCTCCTTGTAACAAATTGTAAAGTACTTTTCTAAATAAATAAAGATTGAGGTTTGAATTATGCTTACTCCTCAATGTTCCCTACCCCTGTTGGACGCGTCAGAGGAACGAAGATGCTTGTAGAGGTAAGCATCTATCATCAGAACCCAACAAACAGCCTTTGAACCATCGGTTCAGGGATTTCGTAAAAGAGCCAAAGGTGGCCAAAGCCTACGGATTCTGGGCTTCGGCCTGATAGCATCCATAGAAGAGTCTAAGGACTTTAAAAGAACATATTTCCGATTCTCCGGGTTCGAAGCATCTATAAAAGAGCCGAAGGTGGCCAAAGCCTACGGATTCTGGGCTTCAGCCTGATAGCATCCGTAGAAGAGTCTAAGGACATTAAAAGAACATATTTTTGATCCTCCGAGTTCGAAGCATCTGTAAAAGAGCCCAAGGTGGCCAAAGCCTACGGATTCCGAGCTCCGACTTGATAGCATCCATAGAAGAGTCTAAGGACTTTAAAAGAACAGATTTCTGATCCGTCAGGTTCGAAGCATCTGTAAAATAGTCGAAGGTGACCAAACTATAAGGTTTCAATGCCCGGGCCAAATGAAACCCATCAATTGTCCTATGTGACCAATTTCGGTGCTCTAATTTATAAATTCAAAGCTCTAAGATTGTAGACATCATAATATGAATGTACAGTTCGAAGAACTCTATGAAAGAGTCGAGTTTGTGGTTATCAAGTACTGTTTACGAAGCATCGACTTTATTATACAGAGCATTGTGTGCAACGGACCCTGGTGCATAGCATAAGGTCCGCCACCCACAAAGAGGGGTAGAGGAGTGAGGCACAATCAAATAATGCTTCTCAAATAAATTATATTACTGGGTTAATCACATTACAACAATCGTAATTAGGAAAAATTATTATCTAAGCCTAAATAAAAATGGAGAACTCTCCGACTTCTAGAGCTACCTCTAGGACTAGTTCCGTCTTCAAAACTTGGAGTTCTCAAAACCTTTCTTTTGGTCCGATTACCATTCTTCTTCGAAGCCCCCAGCTGTTTCTGATCTTCTTGAAGTTCGCCCCAGGTTAGAAGTCGTTCGGAGCTAGCCTCCGTTGGGTCTTCAACTTGGTACTCCGAGTCAAACCAATCTACATACTCTGAAGATGAAGATGTCACCATCTTATCTTCTTCTTTAATATAAGAAAGGACTTCGCTACAAACATCAGATGCTATTTCTCCATGCTCCCCTCGAGGAACAGAAAATCGCGAGCGCCTATAAGGCCTTAAGCTTTTGAGGATAGCCCATTGTTGGCGAAGCCCATCATTAAGCTCTAATACTTTGAGATCAGGATCCAAAGCATGTAGCAAAACCTAAAAACAAACATTCAAGGGAAGGCTTTTCATTTATAAAATTTTCATTCATTACAAGATATCTTGTACATAATTAAGCGCCCTAGAAACTAGACCTTCAGGTCGGGAGGCGGAGCAGTTGGCAGAGTTGGAGCCGAAGGCTTCGTCTGAGCTTGCCTCTGCCGATGGGCTTTGTCGATCCAAGCCTTGGCCGCAACTTCATTGTCTTCTTTCCAGGTCACCCAGAAGGCTTCCCAAGCCGAAGCCACGTCCAATGATGGTCGCATCAAGCCTTTGTCAGCAAAGCTTGCCAGTGTCGAACCATTCACCGGTGCAACAGAGACCCCGATGCTTCGAGGTGTCGAAGGACTCCGATCTCGACTACTTTCCCAAAGATGTCTTCATAGCAAGTACCGGAGCCTTTCATCATCTCGGCCGCTGCTTGGATCATCTTGAGTTTTCGGTCGAGAGGCTCATCCGTCGCAGATAAAGAAGACACGAACACCATTCCGAAGTATTCGAGAACACCCCTAAGGTTGCCAATGGCCTGATTAGTCGCCAATCTATACCTCTTCTCAGCCTTGTCAATTCAGTAGCGACGTAGGATATTTCAGTTGTCTTTGACATTAAATAATTCTTCTGATACAATGCTTGCTTAAGCGACCCTCGGAGCTCTATGAGTTCAGCTCCGAAAGTCGGCTCCGTTGCTCGAAACTTCTCAATTTCAGCCTTCAGCACCATACGCTCTGCTTGAAGTTCTTCTATTGAAGAGGCAAGAGCTTGCTGCTCCGTTCGGAGCAATTCTTCTACCGTGGCCTTTGTCCTCAGCTCTTTGAGGAGCTCCTCCTCGAGTCGTAGGGACTTTTCTTCAGAGCCCTTAAGGGCCCTTTGAAGTGTCGCAACCTTCCTTTTCAGCCGATTAGTCTTGAGCTCGTTGGAAGTCACTACCGCTCTAGTAAGGACAAATTGCTGGCAAAAGCAGAGTAAGTAGGATGTAATTTCAATAAGTTAAATGTACTTTATGTTTGTTGCATACCTAGAGGATAGCCCTTTCAAGGGCTAGGTCTAGCTATGGTCCGCTGGCCTCGCTCAAAATAGAGACCAACTCAGAGCTACCAACCTCTTGGCTCTTTTCAGCCAAAGGTTCCAGAAGAGACCGGAGCCCTGTCCGCTGCTTCAAGAACAGAGCGAATAGCCCGAGCAGCTTCGTCCAAAGTTACTCCAGTCACCGGAGCTACCTCTATGACCTGAGCCTCATCTTCAATTGGAGCCGAAGCTCCATCTTGGGCTGGAGCCATGCTGCTCCTCAAAGCATCTACAAACATAAGGTATTCGTCAATTGTCCATTAAGATATTACTAGTGCAATGAAATTATTTCAGGAACTTCAAAGAATAAAGATCGAAGGCCTACCATCATCTAGATTCAGAGGGAGGATTTCATGGTCCCCTAGAAATTCATACATTCTTAGGTATTCTTCGAGCTCCTCCCATGAGGTTTGTGCTGGAGTAGCAGATGTCGAATCCCTGACCTCTGTCACTAACACTCTGATCACGGGGGAGCTGGGACTTTCTAGCTTCGCTCCATGGACCTTAGTAGGTTCGGGGTGGATCGCCACCACCTCTTCGGCAGTTGGAGGTACTCCAACTTCTACCCAAGGGGGATCCTGAGTCATAACCCAAGAATCCTCTTCGTCGCCTTTCATTAAGAGGTCTTCAAGCTCCTTCCCCATGAGGACCTCCAAAGTATAATCCTCTTCAAACTCTTCCGAAGAAGAGCTTCTAATTTTGAGCGAAGACAGAGATGTTGGAGGTGAAGGGATCTTAGCCTTCTGCGCCACCTTCTTTATCGGAGTCCTCGCGGCCTTGGAGGTCCCGGCGGCAGCTTTCCTCTTTCGAGAGACTGCTCCTACTGAGTCAAAGCTTGGCAGAGGAGGAGCCCCCATTCCGAGCGCGCACCACACTCGGTTGGAGCGTTCCTAACTACCAACCAGCTCGATCCTCCATTGCTTCTCCACAGCAGTAGGGGCTTCGAGCACCCGTTCTGCAGCCCGAGCTATCTGCTCCGGAGCCAACGCCAACGGAGCCGCTAAAATAAGGTAACAATCTATTTAGAATACTACAGTTATTTTCTATGACTAATCTAAATGTAGGAGATGCAGAGGTATTACCTAGAGCTCGAAGCTTCCCCTCTGAAGCGCTTTGAAACGTAACAGGCCAGTCGAGGGCGATGAACTCTTCCGCCAAGTCTCACATACTAATGCACTTGTCCACTGAAGAAAATAACCCAAACCGCATTGAAAGCAGACTTATGTCTGGAGTCACCTCCGCCTCCCTCTGGTACCATATTTCTTGCAGGGGACCGGCAAGACTAGAGTCATCTCCAACCATGGCATAAAACCACTGGAGTATCCCGTCGGAATACCATTGGTCATTTATCGCCTTCGCCGGGAAATTCTTCAGGTGTCCTTTCCAAACCTGGAAGTTGACGCTCCCGAAGCCCTCTAGCAACTTGGAGTCCTCAGTACGCTCTTGCGGCTTAGGTTTGCACGAAGCTTCGTGGATCACCGCAAATACTTCGGACCTCCCCTCGCATCCTTCAGCTCGCAGGGCGCACTCGAAGATAGCTAGCCTAGCTATGGCATTCGAAGATAGCTGCGGCTGAGTGACGTGGAACATCTCCAGCACTTCTGTCAAAAAGTCTATTGAAGGAAGTCAAAGTCCCGCTTCGAAGAAGGCTTCGAAGATGATGACTTCTCCGCTTCTCGGTGCCGGAGTCACTTCTTCTCCGGGAAAACAAGACCTCATTCCTGGCCCCAGCTTTCCGCTCACCGCTTCGTCGATAGACTCTGCTGAGCAAGTCGATCGCCTAAGGATGAACGTCTGCTTTAGTGGCTTCTTCGATGGTGGGTGGAGTTCCCGTGGATTCTTGGGACAAGAGCCCCCAGAGCTCCTGCCATTGCTGCCGCTGCAGATGCGGCTAAGGGTTGCCGCTATGCCAAGGTTGCCGCCACTGTCGGCAATTTCACACTGGTTCTCGCCATTGGAGGAGTGTTCGAGAGTCTTGGAGAAGATGGTTGAAGAGGGAAGTGTGGAAAAGTAGAAGCACGGAAGCTCTGTAAAAACTTTTTGCCGCCGATCACTTTCCTCTTTTATAACTGCTTCGTTCTCGTTCGACGCGATTCGTGCATGTTTTCACACTTGCAGATCCATCCCTCTTCAATGACAGGTGGGGCCCAAAGGTGAAATAATGTGAACCCACGGTAAAACTTTGTGGCTGTTGATTTCTCAATAGGTCTAACGGATATTTGAGGCATAACGGAACAAAAGTAACAGCTCTTTGTGATGCACTGCCGTCATAACGATTCACTTTCTTTTAGAGCTATCATACGGAGGATCAAGTTCGAATCCTAGATTCGATACACCTTCGATGCCAAAGACACTTCAGACGGTTATATTACCTTGAATTTTTTCTAAGTTCCTGAGCATGAAAATATTTCTTGCGTATACTGCTCTCCTTGCTGTACAAGCTATTCATAGAAGCGTATTCGAGGGGCTCCTGTTTTGGGAAAATACTTCATCCTCATGATCCTCCAAGATTCCAAGCAAGTACATTATGTGACGAAGATGAAGGCAAGTCTTAATCTCAAAGCCCAACACTTGCCTCCGGGTTGAAGGGCTCAAAGCTGAAGGGTCCATCCAGGTTCTGGTCCGAAGAGACCCTCCTAAAGGCTCCCCCTCCGGAATGGAAAACAATTAGAAGGATGGGACGTCTACTTTATCGACATCCTTCGAGCATGTTTTACCATACTAACCCAATATGGGATACCAAAATAGTATCCACCATGTCGATTGTAATTAAGGGGTAAAAAGGTCTTTTCCCTAGAGGTTTTAACTATAAATACCCCCTTTCTCAACCTGTAATAGGCATCGAATATTCAGATATTCAATACACACTTTGAACTATTCTAGGCTATTATCCTATTTGGAGGCTTCGGATAGTCCTCATTCACAAACAATTCATTTGCCACCACTTGATTTTATAGAACCTATTAGCGTAATCTGTTGCGCCAACAGATTTATTGCAAAACGAAGCCAATTTTCCCAAAGGACCAAAGCTATCAAGATTAAAGTTAAGGGTATGAAATTATCATATTATCAACGGTATATTATATAAGGCCGGAGTCTGTTCTCCCCTGCTCCGATGTATCTCTCAAGCTGAAGGCCAAGAGTTACTTTGAGAAATTCATGAAGGCCTATGTGGTAGCCATCTTGCCCCTCGGGGTTTAGTAGGCAAAACACTTCGCTAGGGGCTCTATTGGCCTACTATAGTAGCTGATGCGAAGGCATTAGTCTGCACCTGCCAGGGTTGTTAATGGATGGGAAGACGGAGTCATCGTCCACCAACACCTCTTCATGTTATAACTCCGATATGGCCAATAGCCCGGTGGGGAATGGATCTCATTGGCCCTTCCCAATGGCAAAAGGCAGCCTAAAATTTGCAGTGGTATCAATTGAATATTTTTCTAAGTGGGTCGAAGCCAAACCCCTGACCGCTATCACTTCCAAGAACATGGAAAAAATTTTCTAGCAAATTATTATTTGTAGGTTTGGACTGCCTAGACAGCTGACAATTGACAATGGCACTCGGTTCAATGCCGAACCATTTAGAGAATTCTACGAAGGTCTTGATATCCAAATGTGCTCTACAGCTGTCTGTCATCCCTAATCAACTAGAGCCATCAAACAAGCCAATGGTAATATCTTGTCGGGCTTAAATCGAAGAATAGTAGGATTAGCGAAGTGGTTGAGGGCCAAGGAACTTCCGAAGATTTTGTGGTCCATCCAGACCACTCAGGCAAGGTCTACAGGATTTACCCCTTTCCGGTTACTATTCGGAGATGAAGCCATGATGCCGATGGAGCTCAAAGGAGGGTCCATCTACACCATCGAACCAGAGCTTGATAATGAAAGACAGACTTCACTGGACTTGACTAAATAAACAAGGCCTCGAGTTGTTGCTGACCTAATGAAGTATCAACATCAGACAAAGACTTGGTATGACCCAAAAATAAATCTTAATGAACTTAAGTCGGGCCATTTAGTATTGTGAAGCATAATTGTTCTAGGAAAATTAGGAAATAAATGGGAAGGACCATATATCATCTTGCGTTCAGGACGCCCCAGATCTTTTAAATTAGCTAATTTAGAAGGTGAGGAATTGAAACATGCATGGCATGCAGAGCACCTTAAACGTTACTTCACTTAGGGGCTCCTTGTAACAGATTGTAAACACCTTTCTAAATGAATAAAGCTTATGGTTCGAATAATGCATGCTTCTCAAGATGATTCCTACCCCTAGTGGATGAACTAGGGGGACGGAGCTGATTACGGAGGTAAGTATTATTCATTCTAACCCAATCAATGGACTTTGAGCCATTGGCTCGAAGCATCCGTCAAGGTGGGAAATAAACATGAAAAATGGATTCCGAGCCATCGGCTTGAAATCATCGGTAAAAAGAGTCAAAGGCGACCAAAATACACGGATTCTGAGCCATCGACTTGAAAGCATCCGTAAAAAGAGTCAAAGGCAACCAAAATACACGGATTCCGAGCCATCGACTTGAAAGCATCCGAAAAAAGAGTCGAAGGAGACCAAAATACAAGGATTCCGAGCCATCAGCTTGAAAGCATCCGAAAAAAGAGTCAAAGGTGACCAAAATACACGGATTCTGAGCCATCGGCTTGAAAGCATCCGTAAAAAGTGTCGAAGGCAACCAAAACACATGGATTCCAAGCCATCGGCTTGAAAGCATCCGTAAAAAGAGTCGAAGGTGACAAAAATACACTGATTCCGAGCCATCGGCTTGAAAGCATACGTAAAAAGAGTCAAAGGCGACCAAAATACATGGATTCTGAGCCATCGGCTTGAAAGCATCCATAAAAAGAGTCGAAGGCGACCAAAATACACGGATTCTGAGCCATTAGCTTGAAATCATCCGTAAAAAGAGTCGAAGGCGACAAAAATACACAGATTTCAAGCCATCGGCTTGATAGAATTCATAAAAAGTGTCGAAGGCGACCAAAATAAATGGATTCCAAGCCATCGGCTTGAAAGCATCTATAGAAAGAGTCGAAGGCAACCAAAATACACGTATTCCGAGCCATCGGTTTGAAAGAATCCGTAAAAAGAGTCGAATGCGACCAAAATACACAGATTCCTAGCCATTGGCTTCAAAGCATCCGTAAAAGAGTCCGGAGCGACTGAAATAATCGGATTTCAATACTTACGAAAAAGAGTACTAAGCTACCATTTACGGACTCTGTACCTATAGGTTAGAAGAGCCCTACGAGGTCCGTAACAACCATTACTTGGATTTCAAACCACTGGTTCCAAATTCTTATTCAATACAATAAGGGCTCCGAGCCTCCAAAATCAAAAACCTTATTTAAATTGTACTCTTAGCAGGCATGACAATTGTAGTCCATGACCGTCTTTGCTTGATAATCGAAGGTGCTCACCCGCAAAGAGGGGATAGGAGGTAAAGGCACAATTTTGAAGCATTTCAGTTTATATTACTCAATAAATTATATTACATTATAAAAAATCAGTGTCTAAGACAAAAAGAAAATGAATATGCCTTCAGTCGCCAAGACTAGATTCAGAGTTAGCCCAACTTCGAGGGCGACTTGTTCGTGAGCCCGGAGTCTTCATAAAATTTTCGTTTAATCCGCTTCGCTTTCTTCGAAGCCCAGAAGTCCTTTTGTTCTAGCTGAAGTTCGGCCCAGGTCCGATGTCGTTCAGGGCTGGTCTTCGCTTGATCTCTGCCAAACCACTCCTCTTTAGACCAGTCGACATCCTCCGAAGATGAAGATGCTAAATTTACAACCGCTTTTCCCCCTTTTTCCTTCTTAATATAAGCTAATACTTCTTTACAAATTTTGGGTATATTCTCTCCATGGCTCCCTCGAGGAATTGAAAATAGAGGACACCTATGAGGCCTTAAGGTTTCGAAGGTATCCCACTGTTGATGGAGCCCTTCGTTAAATTGTAATACTTTGAGTTCATCATCAAAAAAATGTGGGAAATCCTAAAAACATTTTCAAATAATTCTTTTTCATTCAAAAGAAAAACAGAAACACAAGTTTTTTACATAATGGAACCCTACAGAGAGCTAGACCTTCGGGTCTAGAGGGGGCATGCTAGTCGAAGGATGTGTCCACGCTTGCTTTTGAAGGTGGCCTTCATCGATCCATGTTTTCACCGCCGTTCGGCCATCAACTTTCTAGTATGCTTGAAAAGCCTCCCAAGTTGCGATGACGTCGGGTGAAAGGGTCAATGGCCGGTCGTCGCCAAAGCCGGCGAGAGCTACTCTATGGTCCAACGAAATAAAAATCATAATGTCCTCGAATTGGCGAAGTACTCCGAGAGCGGCTACTTGTCTGGAGATCTCTCCGTACCAAGTACCCGAAGTCTTCATCGTCTTCGTCGCTGCTTGGATCATCTTCAATTTCCGAATCAAGGTATCATTTGCCGACGACGAAGAGGCGCATGAAGTCCCAAAATATTCCAAGACACCCCGAAGGATGTCCATGGTCTCGGAGGCCATGCTGTCACACTTTGTCTTCTCCGCAATCAAGGCCTCAATCGAGCGCTACATGTCATGGATCAAAGTGGAGAGCTCGGCTGTCTGTGTCATAAGGACAGTCTTCTGGCCAAGCAGCACCCTTACGTCATCAGCCAAACATTGCCGCTCTTCCCGAAGTCTTATAGCCTCAGCTCCAGAGGCTGCTTTCTCCTCTTGAAGCCTTTCGACTTCGGTTCAGAGCACCACCCGCTTAGCTGCAAGCTCTTCGTTCGCTTTTGTGTTCCGCTCTGCGTGAGCTATCTCCTCCAATCTTGAGGCATGGTTCTCGGAGTCAGCAAGGCTCTCTTGGAGAGCCATCACCTTCTCTTTGAGATGTTTTCATTAGTTCTCATTGGAAACAACAGCTGCATGAGCTAAGATAATTTGCTGACAAAAGGAAAACAAGAGCAAGGTGAGTATGTTATATATACTTTAAATGAAACTGACTTTTGTAGGCGCTTCGTACCTAGTAAGCTACATGTTCAAGGGCGGCGTCAAGCTCCGACCCTTCAGCCTCGCCTATGATGGAGACCAATTCGGCCTCCCCCACTTCTCGGCTAGCCTGAGCTAGAGGCTCTAGCAAAGTCCGAAGTTCTATCCTCCTTTCAAGAAAAGGGGCTAGAAGGGAGAGCCTTGTTAAGGCACTCCGATCATCATAAATGGGAGAAGGGCCAAAGGGAAGAGAAGCATCTTCCGAAGCCTCTATCAACTGGCCTCCATTAGTCGACTCTGACGGAATCCACCGCGCTTGCTTCGGAGCCGTCTAATGTGCCAGAGTTGACTATTGTATCGGAGCCACTTCAAGTGCCGGAGCTGTCTCCTGCACCGAAGTCAGCAACATCACCGAAGCTGTCTCAAGCTCCGAGACCACCTCCTTAGCCAGGGCCTCCTCCGCTGGAGCTGATTCTATGAATTCAAATATATATTATATTATTTAAATGTTGTAGGTAAAAGAAAGTGAAACAAGCTTTGGTCAAGATACACCTCTGACACCTTGTTGTCGGATGAGCACAAGATTGCTCGGAAGCTCAAACATCTGATCGAAGTCTTCCTCCGACTTCATAGATGGAACCAAAGCAATAGCTGCAGGGTTTCATCGGCTGCAGCAACCACCACTTCGTCCAAAGTTGAGGCCTCCGCATCCAAGGTCTGAATGATTTCGACCTCAACTCCCCCTTGATCCAAAATTGGGGCGTCTGCCCCGCCTGATGGAGGAACTTCGGCATCCACCTACCTAGGTTCATCCCCCTATTCGGTTGGCGCCACCTCCACACCATCCTCAACGAAGGTCCACTACTACAAAGAAACATAGTAGCGGCGGGCAAAAATGACCTATAGTGGCAGGCATCAGTCTGCCACTGCTCTAACGCCACTGCTAACCCTGGTTAGCAGTGGCGGACACACTGACGTCATTTGCCCCCCACTGATGTTAGCCATAGCAGTGGCGGGCAGATGATGTCAGCGAGCCCGCCACCACTATGTCAACAGTAGTAACGGGCGCGCTGACCTCATCTGCCCGCCACTGCTATTGCTAATGGCAGTGGCAGGCAGATGAGGTCATCGCGACCGCCACTACTATGTTTACCACATTACGCAGAATGTTGTAAACCTCAATTCACACAGTCCCACAAACCAAAACACATAAATTATATGCTTCACACAGTTATCCACATACACAGCAGCAAAACATCAACATATCCACATACACATCAACAGCAGCAACACATCAACACAAAAACAACCCATCTCATCAATTTACAAATTTACAAAGTTTGCATTATATGCTTCACACAACCATCCACATACACAACAGCAAAACATCCACATATCCACATACACATCCACAACAGCAACACATCAACACAACAACAACCCATCTCATCAATTTACAAATTTACAAAGTTTACATTTCATCACACATCAAGTTTAAAAAGTTTACATCTATCAAAATTTCAAAATTAACCATTGTTTCACAAATACATGCTCATGCGGTTTATGTTTTCTTGGAAGGCCAACTCATATCTTGTGCATCTTTTTTTTGCTTCTCATCTTCAAAATTCTTATCGATTTGTTGTACTTGCCTTTTCATTCCTCCAGCCTAATCATACAGAGTTGGATGCTTGGCCAATTCACCCTCAGGATCAAAGAATACTCCAAGCTCATGACGAACCTCATGCATCGTGAAGTGACACATCCTTGATACGATGTCGTACATTTCTGATTTTGAGAGTTGGCTCTTCTAGGCAATGGTTGATGGACCTGACGCCTGCATACGTAACATATAAGTACATACGCTGCAAGTTATATTAGATTAACATACAATAAATCAACTTACTTCTTTAGTATCCTCAGATACTGTCCGCGCAAACTTTCCTAAGTTATTGCTCATGAAATCAGAAATATAATACCTGCAATGTACCAAACCAGGAGATTGTTTGTGACACTTCAAAATAGACAAAGTTAGAACGATATATATTTTTGCTTTATCAATTGAATTAAGAAATTTCAAAATATAATATTACCGGATAGTTGGTTCTGATAAGCATATCTTTCGGCCTCTGTGGATCATGTGGGCCACCTAACCTTTCCACGTAGTATTTGTATGCACTCTGAATAACATTTAATATATCTTGATATTCTTTTTTTGGTTTGTTGAGAGAGTCAAGTACATAAACCCTTGAGTACTTCGGGTATATCAGAAGTGCAATCCAATGATCACTATCGAAAGAAATAATATATGATTATGTTACTTTTATAATCGATAAAACGTGATTAAGTGGATATAGTGGGTATACATACTTAAAGTTATATGTCCCACTTATCATTTCTCTGTCCTTCCATTGAAACATACACCGCGCAATGTACAATGCGACACAATTCCTTTTACTCTTCTTAAGTGCGTCTTGGTCTTTATTGAACATCTTCATTTGAATTTTTTTCTGACCCGCAGTCCAGTACTTGTCATCGTTCCAGTTTAGTGCTGGGTTCAGTGCACTTTGACTTATGAATGACGGGTTCAAGTACCCATATTTATTACACGTGTCACAACATGAATTCAAACTGTATATGTTATGAAACAATAGTCAATATAAGACATGATTGATTTTTGCTTTGTATTGACAAAGTAAAAAGTACTTACATGCACCAGAACATCATGCTTGCGATGTCGGTTCACTGCAGACGGAACATCCGATGGAAGTCGTCAAAAAATAATGCAAGAGTAAACTCTGGGCAATTGAATATTTCTTTTGGAACCTTTAGTTCTATTTGTGTAACTCCTAACGAAGATTCTTCGAGGTACTAGTCATGAAATGTTCTCATCCACCAACACATACTCTTAACTACTTGTTGGGTGTAATAATGTTTTGCCTGGTTCGTATTTGATATAATCCTCATCTCCATAGGTCCATTTATCAACAGAAAGTGAGACCGCCTTCTTTTGTACTTGAGCCTTTATGGGAGCCGCTTCGGCGCAGAACACTGCCCAGCTTGAACAATTGTCTTGTGGTTTACTAGCTTTGGGCATGCATCTTGTTTTTCAGGCACTAGCATCTAATCAGGCTCTTGCATTGGCATGTGATCAGGCTCTGGCACTTTTGTGTTGGGCTCTGGCACTGGCATTTGATCAGGCTCTAGCACTTTTGTCTTGGGCTCTAGCACTAGCATTTGATCAAGCTCTGGCATTGTCTCTTTCTCTGCCTCTTCCTCTATCTCACGTTCATCAACAGGTGATAAAGATCCTATATTTTGCACATCCTGAGATGAAAGATATGTGGGGGATTGTGATGAGACAATAGGCGATTTACCCTGAGAACTTGTCTACAGTAATTTGATATCTCAGCTTGCCCATAGGACAAAGTTATTCAGTGCATCTCCGATTGTCTCAATCCACTCATTAGGCATTGCAAGATCCAAGGGGTCATTAATAAATCTGTCGTTGGTGATCTCATTGACCGGACCTTGGTATACTCAGCAGGAATAGGTCGATTGTGAAATAAATCCTCAGGCATAGCAATGCCTCGTGCAGCCTCTTGGGAATGCCCTTTGTGCCCTATTGGTACATGCAGGATGCATGGTGTGTCCTCTTTAATATAATTTACAGCAAAATTTTTCTTGTACTGAGCCAACACTGCTTGGTATGTCAAGTCGTACCTCTGGCACTATTATCTGTCCTGTTGCAGCCTGCATTATGTTGGGATTCTCATTAATAAATTCAAAAAAGTGTCGCTCCCACTCTGCACGACGCTCTACGGTGTCGTTTGTGCGTGCTTGACACTTCTTGTATGTAGCACCCTCCTGTTTCTTGAAAGTATTTTTCTAGGGTGCTATAGAAGAGACACCTCGGGTGCGCCCTCGATGTTCCTCATTTCCGAGAGCAGATGTAAGTTGGTCATTACATCCCTCAGGCTTGAACATTACAGCCTTCTCCAACTCAGTGATTTCCCATGCTTTTTAAAATACTGCACTAGTCCCTGAGTCGGAGAGCATATATTGGCCCTCGAGTGTTTTTTTAGCTCGACCTAGGAGCCATCTCTTAGTGTGCTGATCAGCACCTGAAAACTGTTTAGGTAACCCAGACGCACGGTCCTCCTCCTCCTTTCTACTCCACTCATCCTCCTTGGCCTTATATCCAACTAGGCCAAGTTTATGTGGGAACTTATTTTTCTTATTAAGTTCTTTGAACATGATGCTTTCTTGTTTGACTTCTTCCGAGCAATGCTGCAATTTGAATTCATTCCACTCATTTAGCGTGATAAATCCATAGTCATTGAGCAGCGACTGTCCTTTCTGAAGGTACTGTGTATTCAGTTTAGTCCTGAACGTACAGAGAGACTTCCCGATAGTATTCAATGTGGCAGCTTTAGCATCTTCTAAGCGATCTTCTGGTAATTTGTAATGTGTTTTTATATGCTCCCACATTTCATTCTACGTAACTTCAGGGACAATCTTCCAGTTTTTCCAAACTATCTTACACCGGTCCCTGGCGAGAAATCCACAATCATTGCGCCACTTAGCTATGATTTCTGTTGGCTTCTTTGGAGCCCAATCAACATACACATCTTCAACCTCGTAGATGGCTATATGCAGCCTGTTCTTCTCCCGTTTTCCTCTCCTCTTCGCATTTGCAGAGGATATAGTGGCCGCGGGCTCAATAACTGTTGGCTCAGATGACTCAACAGCTAGGACAATAGTTGTTGTTTTCTTGATTTGAAATAATCGACGCTTGCTTCCTCGCTTTGGACGATCCTACGATGATAGACAATGTGAGCTTTAGGAATGTCATCCTAGGTTAGAAGCTGAGTTGACTTGTTACTAACGCAATAATTACATCTGCTTGAGCTTCAGGAATGTAATCGTCATCGGCGTCTTCTCTCGTTCTCTTCTTCCTAGGCTCCATTGGATGTTCATTCTTTGGAGAGTGGTACGAATATTCGCTATCGGAGGATCCTTCAGATAAACCCTCTTTATTTTTTTGCGGGAGTCTCGTAGATGAGCTCCTCGACGGGACGTCCTTCTTCCGCCATAAATTAACTATTCATAGTTAAGAGGTTAATGTATCAGAATTTTGGTTATGCAAAAAACGTCTGATGTCATATTTTAATGTACGAAATAATGCACAAAGTAGTCAGCTATTACTTCTAAAGCTACTATATAAATCCTCAAGTTAGGAGATTGTGTTGTTCTCTCTCTCTCTAGTATTGTTGAGGCCTCAGCATATTTTGTGTTGTTTTTAAAATATGTTCATGGCTGCCATGGAACCATGAGCACATACATTCCCTGCCAACAACACAAGAAAGAAGAAGCTGTTGAAGGGAATGGATGTGTCACATGGCTTGATGACATACATGAGATTACTCAATAACAATTTGCATCATAGGCCTCTAAAAGGAATTGCAGAATCTAATGTCGGTATTCAGCTGGATGAAGTTGAGGATTAGTATAGTAGCCTCAGAAGTAATAGCAGTAGTAAACTGATCACAGTGTCAAAGGTGGGAAATGTATGAAAACTCTTCTTATCTACAGTAGTCAGCTATTACTTTTGAAGCTACTATATTAATCCTCATGTTAGGAGATTGTGTTGTTCTTTCTCTCTTGTGTTGTTGAGGCCTCAGCATATTTTGTGTTGTTTTTCAAATATGTTCATGGATGCCATGGAACTGTGAGCACATCCATTCCTTGCCAGCAACACAAGAAAGAAGAAGTTATTGATGGGAATGGATGTGTCACACGACTTGATGACATACATGAGATAACTCAATTACAATTTGCATCATAGGCCTCTAAAAGTTGTTCTAAAAAAGTGGCAAAATAGCAAGTCAATTTGAATAAAAAAGCTTACTATTGCTATGAATAGCAAGTAAAAAATAACAAGTACCATGGAGATGCTTTAACAAGCCAATCAAACTTATTATTCCATTTAATATTGAGATTGTTTAATTGTTTTCACTTTCTTTGCATATATATAAATTGATTAAATATAGATCCATTTGAATAGAAATTCACATTTAGCAAGTATGAGAAACCAAGGGTGGTTTCGGTGTATGTGATGAGTGATTGACAGGTTTATTTACCCTCTGTTCGAAGGGTACCTCCGAAGGGGCTTCGGAGGTGGGACCTCCGAAGGGTGTTCGGAGGTGTTTCACCGGAGTGTGTTCGGTGTTTGCTTGCTGCAGCTGTTGCAGCGGAGTGTACTCGTCGGAGGGGTCCGACAGTACGCGATGACTGGGTTCGTACCGTAGGCTTCGGTATTTTGGGCGGTACACCGGAGTGTGTACCGAAGGTTGATAACCCGGAGAGGTCTCCGGAGTACTGGATACACTTGTTTGCTTGTCTGTGGTGCGCAGGGACTTTGGAGGCGACGGACAGGGTTCGAGTCGGGTGAACCTGGGTCAAGCGGGAGGCTTGATGCCAGGGGAGCAGGGAGCTCCGTCACGGTGGCTGCGAAGGTGGTCCGGGTCGGTCCTCGGGTCGAGGCGTGCCAGGTGAAGGCAGAGAGTGCGGAGCGTGGCTCCGGCTGAAGGTACTCTGAGACAAAGTCCTCGGAGGTGAGGCACTTCGAAGGTACTCCGAATGGAGTGACTTCGGAGTTGGTGGATCAAGTCCTCTGCGGAGGCAAGGTGTTCGAAGTGTGCTCCGGAGGGAGACACTCGAAGGTGGCCCGACGAAGGTCTCAGAAGTCGAGGCGCATCGAAGGCATGGTCCGGGTGAGGCTCGTCGAGGAGTGTGCTCGGAGTGAGACACGGCGACGAAGTGCTCATGGAATGCTTCATGCGGAGGCCTTGGACGAAGGAGGGACTTCGAAGGGTGGTACTCCGAAGGTGAGGCTTCGGAGTGAGGATGACTTGAGGTGCTTCGGCCATGCATGGCTTCGGTACACGGACGGACGGTGTTCGAGCTGGGAGTAGCTGCGAAGCCGTGGTGATCCATTCCGGAGGTGGTGGTGCGAAGGCCCAAGGGGCTTTGACGGCTTCGGCTCAAAACCGTCACTGTATCGAAGGACTTCTTCGGCGGAGCGAAGGCCATCAGGCTGCAGGCTTCTCGCCGAAGCTACCGCACCTTCGCGTGCGATGGGAGGTTCCAGAAGTCAACTCTGTAAAGGCTGACACTGTCTGTTCTGAAAAAGGCTGACACTGTCCCCTCTGCAGCTGACAGAGAAGCCTCCAAAATAAAGGTGGACTACCTTTTGTACCCCTTAGTTCTGTAGAGACAAATCTGTTGTAAACCCTAGGGGTAAAGTAGTCACTTCCTTAGGATGAAGCCGTGGGCTATAAATATGGGGGCTCGGTAGGTAACATTTAACACTTTGAGCATTTACTGTTGAGCTCCTGTACACAGACCTCGCTATATTCATCCAGAGTTCATTTATTTTGTGTTCCTTGTTCAAGCGGCGAAGCCCTGCTTCTGTGTGCTTTTGCTTGAGCTCGCTTTGCATACCTCGCTAGTTTTTAGTTCACCGAAGCCTGTCTAGGCGAAGGGTGTTTTATCGTGAAGTGTGCTTTACAGTGTGCTGTCGCTCTGTGTAACACGAGGCCAGACCTCGCTGCTTACTAGCGAAGCCCTGTTCGTTTCCCGTTTTGCTTCCTGTGTCGAAGCCCTTAGCGTAGTCCGTTTTGTGTGCGTGTAGACCTTCGCGTACGAAGCCCAGCACCAGTTGCTGTCGCTAAGTACTTGGTCGAAGTCCTCAGAGGACTGTCCACTCTTGCGAAGGGTGAAGTGCGAAGCCTGCTCGAAGCACCTCGTGTGCGGAGCCTGCACTGACTTAGGAGAGTAGATTTTCGAGGGTTGTAAGTGGAGCGAAGTCTTCTTGGCTTCGAACTTTTGCTCCTCCGAAGCCTGTGTTCGAAGGTGTCGAAGTACCTCTGAACCAGACCTTCGAAGGTAGTGTTCGAAGCCTGTTCCGCAGAAGACAGAACAGAACCGAAGGCTAAGTTTTTAGCCCGAAATTTTAAAAGCTCCCATTCACCCCCCCCTCTGGTCGCCGTTTCCGGTCCAACAATTGGTATCAGAGCTTGGTTAAGATCACCAGTTGACCTTAACCGGTTTTGTGATCTGTTGGCGACATGGATAGAGGCAGTAAAATTCCTCTGTTCGATGGGACAGATTTTGCATACTGGAAGGTGCGCATGGAGGCTTACTTGTTAAGCCAAGGAAATGCAATTTGGGAGATTGTGGACTCACAATACTCCATCCCTGATACCCGCACCACTCAAACTGAAAAAGATCAGTATATTGCCAACTCGAAGGCAAGGAACATACTGTTCATTGGTTTGAGTCGGAGTGAGTTTGACAGGGTGCAGCACCTTAGGACTGCTAGGGAAATTTGGACAACACTCACTGTCTTTCATGAGGGCTCTGCTCAGATTAAGGCCAGGCGCCAAAGCACCTACAATCAACAGTATCAGCTGTTTGTGCAGGCACCTGGTGAATCTGTAGATGCCATGTTTTCTCGTTTTGACGCGATAGTGAGTAACTTGCGCTCCAACGGGACGCTTGCTTACAGTGATCACGATAGGGCTATCAAGCTTCTCTATGCTCTTGACCGTAGCATATGGGAAGTGAAGATATCCAGCATTGAGGAGTCCACAGGCTATGACACTTTGACCTGTGACGAACTCTTTAGCAAGCTGAAGTCCACAGAGATTGCCAAGGCATCTCTTGCAGTGCACAGAAGCTCTTTGCCACAGCCATTGGCATTGGTTTCTAGCACTAGCCGTGGCACCACTGCAGAACCAAGCACATCAGGCACTTGTGTTCTTGCAGATGGTTTTGCTTTGTCCTCCCTGGTCTCCGTCACAAAGGAGCAGGTGGACACTCTAGCAGATGATGAGCTTGCTCTCATTGCCCGGAGGTTCACCCGCTTTCATCATGAGAGACGGGATCAGCGGAGAAGTGGTTTTAGTGGCTGCTATGAATGTGGCGACACCTCTCACATTAAGGCCAATTGCCCCAAGGTCAAGAAGAGAGATGAGAGTGAGCGCCCCAAATTCCACAAAAAGGAGAGGAAGCCCTTTGTGAAGGGAAAGCGCGGCAAGATGGCTAAGAAAGTAGCCAAGGCCGCTTCCAGAGCTTTTGTTGCTGCTCTCAGCGACATCGACACATCCTCAACTGAGGAGTCGAGCTCTGAGGAGGAGGAGTCCCCAAGGAAGGAGGACAAGAAGGACAAGAAGGGACGTGACTTCACCGGCCTTTGCTTCATGGCCGACAGCGATCACAGCGGCGATGAGCTTGACTCATCTGAGGTAAACCTATCATCTGACCAGCTTCTAATTAAATTAGATGAGCTAAATGAAGTTGTGCTAGGTCAGGATAGATTACTTGTGCAAGCCGCTAGAGAAAGAAAAGACCTTAGACTTAGGCTAGAAAATGTATCTACTGAATATGCCATGCTTAAGTCTAAATTTGATGATGCTGAATGTGAATCATGTTCTGTTGTCATGAGTGAGCTTGCTCAGTTGCGTTCTGTACATGCTCAAACTCTCTTTGAGCTTGAGACTGCACAGAAGCAGCTTTTGGAGGTGGATTCTAGACCTCATGATATTATTGATTGCATGAACTGCTCGTTATTACGCGATAGCATTTCTTTACGCGATAAGCATGTTCATGATTTGGAGGCTAGATTGGAAAGGGCCGGTAGTTCTAAGGATGTGCAACCTGTTTGTGACACTTGCATCACTCTTAAGGACCAGCTAGGCACTGTCAGAGAGCGAGCTGAAAATCTCATGTCTGAAAATGAATACCTTCTTTCTGTGGTGAATAAATGCACTGAAGGGAAGGGTAGAATGGATTTGCTCTTGGCCAAGACCAAGATGTGTGCTGACAGAGCCGGGATAGCTCTAGGTTTGGGTTTTGAGAGGATAGCTTCAGACAGTAAGACCAAAACTGTTTTTACCTCTCCCACCACCCTAGAGAAAGAGAGAGCTCTGTTAGACACCCCATTAACCAAAAAACCTACCCATCCACCAAAGAAACCAACTCCTTCCACCAAGAAAAATCCTCCCAAGAAAACCACACAGAAAAAACCCAGGGAGCCTGTGAGAGTTGCTCCTGTGACCCATGAGAGTGCCCCCAGGAGAGTGTTTCATTGTTCCTATTGTCAGCGGGCGGGTCATTTGGTTGGGTTTTGTTTTCGTCGCATCAAGGATGAGCGACGCGCACAGGCGATGAGTTACCAGGACATGCATTACCCATCTTTAGGTATGCATGAGTCTGATTTTTACTATCGTCCTGCTTTTGAGGCTCCTCGTGCTTCTCGGAGAGGTTTTGCTCCTCGAGGTCTTCACCATGTTCCATATGGTGGTAGAACTCGGGCTAGCAGATTTGTACCTCGTCAGAGTAGGAGACCTCGACATGTTGTTCTTTCACAGCATGTAGGTAGACCTCGCACTTTGCATCATTCTGATTATCATGTGCGTAGACCGTCTGCTTTTACTGTGCCTACTACTCGTGTCACTCAGTGCTGGATGCCTCGTCATTATTTTACTCACCCCAGCACTGAGCGATCGAGACGTTCTCATCATGTGTAGGCGACAGGTCGAGGCTTGGAGGGCACGTGGATAATGGACTCCGGTTGTTCGCGCCACATGACCGGAGATGCAAATTGGTTCTCCAGCCTCACCACAACCAAGCAAAGGGAACATATCACCTTCGGAAACAATCGAAGGAGTAGAGTGAAAGGTAAAGGTGTGGTAAGAATTAATTCGAACTTCACTCTCAAAGATGTTGCTTTGGTTGAAAACCTGGGATACAATTTGCTGTCTGTATCTCAGTTGCTTGATGAGGGCTTCGAAGTGCGATTTCATCGCGATACTTCGCAAGTGCTCAATTCTGATGGCGTTGTGGTGTGTAAGATCTTTAGGGTTGGGAGAGTTTTTGGAGCTGATTTTTCAGAGTCATCTGGTTCTTCTCACTGTCTTGTTGCACATTCAACTTCTGAGCTTTGGAAGTGGCATAGGAGACTAGGGCATATGAGCTTTGAATTGCTCGCTCGTCTGAGCGCCCTAGGTTTGATCCGAGGATTGCCCAAGCTCAAGTTTGAGAAGAATTTAGTTTGCGCTCCTTGTCGACATGGAAAAATGATTGCCGCTTCGCATTCGCCTGTCACCACAGTGATGACTGAACAGCCCGGAGAACTTCTCCATATGGACACTGTAGGTCCTTCTCGGGTTAGTTCTTTAGGCGGCAAGTGGTATGTTCTAGTTATTGTCGACGATTTCTCTCGCTACTCTTGGGTCTTCTTTCTTGCCAGCAAGGATGAAGTGTTTTCACACTTTCGGAGCTTGGCTTTGAGACTTTTCACAGAACTCCCTGGTGCATTAAAATTCATTCGAAGCGATAATGGCACCGAGTTCAAAAATAGTCTCTTTGTTGACTTTTGCATGGAGCATGGCATAGAACATCAATTCTCTGCTCCGCGGGTTCCTCAACAGTATGGTGTTGTTGAGAGGAAAAACCGCACTTTGGTTGAGATGGCTAGGACGATGCTTGATGAGCATAGGACTCCTAGAAAATTCTGGGCTGAGGCCATGAACACTGCTTGCTACATCTCAAACCGTATTTTCTTGCGCTCAATTTTAAATTTGACATCTTATGAGCTGCGTTTTGGGAGACAGCCCAAGGTTACTCATCTTCGAGTTTTTGGCTGTCGCTGTTTTATCCTAAAACGTGGTAACTTGGATAAATTTGAGTCGCGCTCTTCTGACGGGATCTTTTTGGGCTATACTACACATGGTCATTCTTATCGTGTTTATAACTTGGAAACTAACACTGTCATCGAGTCATGTGATGTGACTTTTGATGAATCAACCCCCTCTGTTAGTTCTGCTTTTGAACAGGCAAATGAACGCGAAATGGAACAGACCTTATTCGAAGACGAAGATCCCGGAGAATTCGAGGATGAACCCCTACTACCCTCGACATCAACCCCCGAAGCTGACCCCACTTCTACTACTTCGGCACGAGGTCCCGAAGCGACTACATCAACATCGGTCATCTTGGACCACTCCAACGCACAAGTTGAGGGGGAGACTGCATCCCGCCGCGAGGCTCCACATCATGTCCAAAGGATGCACCCTCCCGAGCAGATCATTGGTGAGCTTAATCAAAGGGTAACTCGTTCTCATGCCCATTTCACTAATGCTGCTTTTGTTGCTTCTTTCGAGCCCTTAGATGTTAGTCATGCACTTTCTGATTCTAGTTGGATCAATGCCATGCATGAGGAACTTGAAAATTTTGAGAGAAACCAAGTCTGGACTTTAGTTGATCCTCCACCAAATGTTCATTTCATTGGAACAAAATGGATTTTTAAAAATAAACAAGGGGAGGATGGGACAATTGTTAGAAATAAGGCTAGACTTGTAGCTCAGGGCTTTTCTCAACTAGAAGGGATTGATTTTACTGAAACTTTTGCACCTGTTGCTCGCCTTGAGGCCATTAGGATTTTGCTTGCCTTTGCGACATCCCGGGGATTCAAACTCTATCAAATGGATGTCAAAAGTGCTTTTCTTAATGGCTTCATAGGTGAAGATGTTTATGTAAAACAACCCCCTGGTTTTGAAAACCTCAAGTACCCACATAAAGTCCTTAAACTTCATAAGGCTCTTTATGGACTCAAGCAGGCCCCTCGGGCATGGTATGATAGACTTAAGTCTTTTCTGCTTGAGCGATGGTATTTGATGGGCTCTGTTGATAAAACTTTGTTTACTCTCAAGCATGGCAAAGATTTCCTCCTAGTGCAGATTTATGTGGATGATATCATCTTTGGTGGCTCTTCTCATGCTTTGGTTGCCGAGTTTGCAGATACCATGAGCAGGGAGTTTGAAATGTCGATGATGGGTGAACTCACCTTTTTCCTTGGTTTGCAAATCAAGCAAAGCAAACAAGGTACTTTTGTCCACCAGACAAAGTACACCAAGGACCTGCTCAAGAAGTTCGACATGTCCGATGCGAAGCCCCTCGCCACTCCAATGGCTACATCTGTAGCGTTGGACCCTGACGAAGATGGAGAAGCTGTAGATCAGAAGGAGTTCCGGAGCATGATCGGCTCCCTACTCTACTTGACTGCCACGAGGCCGGACATACACTTCGCTGTGTGTCTGTGCGCTCGTTTTCAGGCTTCACCACGAGCTTCGCACCGCCAAGCGGTTAAGCGCATCCTAAGGTATCTCAAACATACCCTTGAATTTGGCATATGGTATTCATCGTCTTCATCTTTATGTCTTAGAGGCTATTCTGATGCGGATTTTGCTGGGTGTAGAATTGATAGGAAGAGTACCTCTGGTACTTGTCATTTTCTGGGTACGTCTCTGGTTTGCTGGTCTTCCCGCAAACAGTCTAGTGTTGCACAATCGACGGCTGAGGCCGAATATGTTGCTGCAGCTAGCTGTTGCTCTCAGATTTTGTGGATGGTTTCCACTTTGCGGGATTTCGGGTTAGATTATAAGAGTGTTCCACTTTTCTGTGATAACACTAGTGCTATTTGTATTGCAAACAACCCGGTTCAGCACTCCAGAACCAAACACATTGATGTACGGTATCATTTTCTCAGAGATCACAATGAGAAGGGTGATATTGAACTTCAATATGTTGATACCCAACACCAGCTTGCCGACATTTTTACAAAACCCCTCGATGCATCTCGATTTGCTTACTTGCGTGGGGAACTTGGTATTTGTCATCCCTACGGTATTTTGTGAGGGGGAGCTGATTTTAATTGTCTTGCATATGCTCATTATGTGTGGAATTGCATTTACATCTTTTGCTATTATATGCCTGCTTTTAATTCAGAGAAATCATGACATCTCAGCTCTATGAAATATGTCTGGAACATTGATTGTGCATGATGTTTTATTTTCTAAACTCAAAACTTGCTCACCACACAATCTTGTATCTAGCTTGTTTAGACTGGACTGCTTTTAGCTATCTTTTATCTATTTGACAGCAAGACACTGTTCGTTGGATGCTAAAATATGCAACTTGAAAAATGTGTTCTTCATTCATGGATACTCTTCAAAATATTTCATTCATCAAAATCAAAATCACAAATCCATGATTTGCCTGGTTTCAATGAAAAGATCCAGGAGGGTTTGTTTGTCGCACTACTCTATTCTAGACTGCTTACCATTGCACCTTGGTCTGAACTGGGATAGTTTAGTGTATGCCAAAATCACCGCCTTAAGCTTCTGATGGCTTTCATGCCTAGGCTTGGCCTGATTGGACAGTATAAGGTGGACAAACAAATAACCCCTGGCATTACGAAAAGAACAACAAATTTAATTGCTCATCAAGTTTGCTTTCAAAGCTCCTTTTGAACAAGACTTGTCTGTCTAGGGTAGAAATTGTTAGCTTTGCGCAGTCCTTGCCTTCACATGTCTAGCTACTGTGATTAAGTGGTGATGCTTTTACTTCAAAATAACAAAATCACATGCCATCATCTTGTTTCACAGAATGTTAAAATTGAGCTGAGCACATGATCATTTGTGTTAATTTTGGCATATTTTTGCATTATATGTCCTTGAAATTCTATTCATGTCGAAGCTTTGCATCTTTTGATTGCTCCTTGATGCTTGCATTGCCAAAGGGGGAGAGACTTCCTGTGTTCTCTGCCGCAAGAAGAGGCATAATTTCAAAAAGGGGAGAGATCCTTGACATAAAGGGGGAGAAAAATTTGCCAAATGGGCTTTTACTCTTGTGAGAGAGGGGGAGAAAAAATTCTTTTATCAAGTGACATGCTGTGGCTCTTTTCTGAGTTTTTATGGTCACTTGTGTGCTGAAATTTTTAAATTTTCTTGAACTTTGATTTGGTTGTCAATGCACTCATCAAGGGGGAGATTGAGAAACCAAGGGTGGTTTCGGTGTATGTGATGAGTGATTGACAGGTTTATTTACCCTCTGTTCGAAGGGTACCTCCGAAGGGGCTTCGGAGGTGGGACCTCCGAAGGGTGTTCGGAGGTGTTTCACCGGAGTGTGTTCGGTGTTTGCTTGCTGCAGCTGTTGCAGCGGAGTGTACTCGTCGGAGGGGTCCGACAGTACGCGATGACTGGGTTCGTACCGTAGGCTTCGGTATTTTGGGCGGTACACCGGAGTGTGTACCGAAGGTTGATAACCCGGAGAGGTCTCCGGAGTACTGGATACACTTGTTTGCTTGTCTGTGGTGCGCAGGGACTTTGGAGGCGACGGACAGGGTTCGAGTCGGGTGAACCTGGGTCAAGCGGGAGGCTTGATGCCAGGGGAGCAGGGAGCTCCGTCACGGTGGCTGCGAAGGTGGTCCGGGTCGGTCCTCGGGTCGAGGCGTGCCAGGTGAAGGCAGAGAGTGCAGAGTGTGGCTCCGGCTGAAGGTACTCCGAGACAAAGTCCTCGGAGGTGAGGCACTTCGAAGGTACTCCGAATGGAGTGACTTCGGAGTTGGTGGATCAAGTCCTCTGCGGAGGCAAGGTGTTCGAAGTGTGCTCCGGAGGGAGACACTCGAAGGTGGCCCGACGAAGGTCTCAGAAGTCGAGGCGCATCGAAGGCATGGTCCGGGTGAGGCTCGTCGAGGAGTGTGCTCGGAGTGAGACACGGCGACGAAGTGCTCATGGAATGCTTCATGCGGAGGCCTTGGACGAAGGAGGGACTTCGAAGGGTGGTACTCCGAAGGTGAGGCTTCGGAGTGAGGATGACTTGAGGTGCTTCGGCCATGCATGGCTTCGGTACACGGACGGACGGTGTTCGAGCTGGGAGTAGCTGCGAAGCCGTGGTGATCCATTCCGGAGGTGGTGGTGCGAAGGCCCAAGGGGCTTTGACGGCTTCGGCTCAAAACCGTCACTGTATCGAAGGACTTCTTCGGCGGAGCGAAGGCCATCAGGCTGCAGGCTTCTCGCCGAAGCTACCGCACCTTCGCGTGCGATGGGAGGTTCCAGAAGTCAACTCTGTAAAGGCTGACACTGTCCCCTCTGCAGCTGACAGAGAAGCCTCCAAAATAAAGGTGGACTACCTTTTGTACCCCTTAGTTCTGTAGAGACAAATCTGTTGTAAACCCTAGGGGTAAAGTAGTCACTTCCTTAGGATGAAGCCGTGGGCTATAAATATGGGGGCTCGGTAGGTAACATTTAACACTTTGAGCATTTACTGTTGAGCTCCTGTACACAGACCTCGCTATATTCATCCAGAGTTCATTTATTTTGTGTTCCTTGTTCAAGCGGCGAAGCCCTGCTTCTGTGTGCTTTTGCTTGAGCTCGCTTTGCATACCTCGCTAGTTTTTAGTTCACCGAAGCCTGTCTAGGCGAAGGGTGTTTTATCGCGAAGTGTGCTTTACAGTGTGCTGTCGCTCTGTGTAACACGAGGCCAGACCTCGCTACTTACTAGCGAAGCCCTGTTCGTTTCCCGTTTTGCTTCCTGTGTCGAAGCCCTTAGCGTAGTCCGTTTTGTGTGCGTGTAGACCTTCGCGTACGAAGCCCAGCACCAGTTGCTGTCGCTAAGTACTTGGTCGAAGTCCTCAGAGGACTGTCCACTCTTGCGAAGGGTGAAGTGCGAAGCCTGCTCGAAGCACCTCGTGTGCGGAGCCTGCACTGACTTAGGAGAGTAGATTTTCGAGGGTTGTAAGTGGAGCGAAGTCTTCTTGGCTTCGAACTTTTGCTCCTCCGAAGCCTGTGTTCGAAGGTGTCGAAGTACCTCCGAACCAGACCTTCGAAGGTAGTGTTCGAAGCCTGTTCCGCAGAAGACAGAACAGAACCGAAGGCTAAGTTTTTAGCCCGAAATTTTAAAAGCTCCCATTCACCCCCCCTCTGGTCGCCGTTTCCGGTCCAACAAAGTACAATGGAGATGCTCTAAGGACAATAAACCCTAGAAACTTTTTAGCAACCTGAATCAATTTCAGTGTTAATCACATAGAGTACCACTTTACAGTGGATGAATGGTGCAATCAGGAATCATTTTCAGCTTTTTGACCATATTCAGAATAAACTACAGAATTTACCAACTAAAACAGTTTATATTAATATGATTGAAGATGGACTAAGAGACATATAAGTTCAGCAAGAACATAGTTAGGACAATCCTCTTTTCAAGGTCAAAAACTCACAACACAATCAAACAAACATTCAACACACTTAAATCACACTTAAGTAAATCTAGAGACTGAAAACTGCTAAGTAATACAGGGAGTTAACTCACTCTGATGCAACAAGCAGTAGATAAATTACCATATCTTGACAAATAGAAATCATCAACTATTGTGAAAGAACTCATGATATCTAGCTAGGAACACTGATTTTGACAATTTCAATAAAAGCCAAAGATTCTGTATAAGACAACTTCAGCACTTTTGATTGCTATTCAGATCAGAATAACTAAAGTCTGAGCTGAATATTACTGAGTAGAACAAAATGTATCACACATTGATGATCAATGATATTCATGCAAAAAGTTCAAGAGTAGTACGGATTCTATCAAACTAGTACAAATTTTAGCAACCTGAACGGGGATGGCGACGTGCGCTCGGGGGACGGGGACAGCGGCGACGGCTCCAAGACAGCGGCGTGGGGTCCGGAGACAGTGACGTGGGCTACGATGATGGGCAGAGCTCGGGGAGACAGCGGCGATGGGCTTCGGGGACGATGGCGACGGGCTCTAAGGGTGGCGGCGTGGGCTCCAGGAGCGGCAACAACGGGCGGGAGGAGTTTAGGGTTTAGAAATGAAACGTATTTTTTAGACGATGGGAGCAAAAAATTTATATAGGTGTATTAGCAGTGGTGGGCATGCTGATGTCATCCTGCCCGCCACTGCTATTTTCTCTTAGTAGTGGCGGGCGATGACGTCACCAGCCCGCCACTACTAATACGCCCGTCGCTGGTGCTCGACTTAGTAGTGGTGGGCCGCTGACATCACCGACCGCCTCTACTAAAAGGAATAGCAGTGGCGGGCTAGTGGCATCAGCATGCCCGCCACTAATTACACCCGACCACCACTACTAATAGCGGTAGGGATTATCTAATATATGTTGTGCTTATATTTTAACTTGAATTTTCTAACAATAAAAATACATCATAACTTATCAAATTTAAAAAATTGGTATTTTTCTGCCTCAGTTTACGTCACTCCATTTAGTAGTGGTGGGCCGATGACATCAAGCGACCGCCACTACTAAAAGGAATAGCAGTGGCGGGCTGGTGACGTCAGCATGCCCGCCACTGGTTACACATGCCCGCCACTACTAATAGGGATAATAGGGATTATCTAGCATACGCTGCCTACATTGTCATGAAAGACTTTGTAGCGCAGTGGTGCGGGGGCTCTCTTGGGGCCATGCGGTTTGAGGTTCGAACCTTGCTGCCGGCAGGCGGTTTGAGGTTTGAACCTTGCTGCTGGCTTTCAAATATTTTATTTTTCATTTCTGTTCTAATTTTCAGCACTTTTTTATTGATGTTTAAATCCTCATTTGAACTTGAATTTTTTTAACAATAAAAATACATCATAACTTATAAATTTTTAAAAAATCAGTATTTTATGCATCGGTTTACGTTAAACATGTATTAATTAACTATAATTAAATAATAACCTATATATATTACCAATATCTTAAACAAAATGACATAATTGATTTTAAAAATACACACAATAAACATAAATGATCTAGCCTTGCACTAATTTTCCATCACCATTGGTGCGTAGATAAGGAATGACAGTTTTGCTTCAACCACATTGATCCTTGATATGTCAATGAAAATGGCACCTCATCAAACTGATTGTATTCACTATCATAAACCCGTAATCATCCACCTCCACACCTTCAAGATGTCTGACCCACTGGCACTTAAATACAAGGATTTCTAAAGAGTTCCTGTAGTTAAGTTCCCATATATCTTCGATGTATACATAGTAAGCATTCTTTTGTCCAGTGCTATCTTCTGCATCTGCTCTGACACCACTATTTTGGTATAGAATGTGAAACCATTGATGTCATACGCTTGCCATGTTTTAACCATGCTCAATGGACCGTAAGACAATTTATTTATCATCATCTCTTCGTCGGTTTCTCCAATAGAAAAGTTTAGATCCCTCAGCCATGATATGAAATGAATTTTGCGTTCTTTCATAATCCATTGTTCATAGCGATCTTCATTCTTTTCACGAAGATCTTGTAGGTGTTGTTCAACATATGGTCTCATAATCGCCAACTGATGCATTACACTGTAATGTGATTCTCTTATTGTTTGGTAGCTATTGTCTCGTATGATTTTCCTACCTTTAGTTCCTTTACCGGTGAGTCTTCCATGGTGCCAGGACATGGGAACACCTATTGGTTTTCCATCTCTTATGTAATCTGCGTAGCACTCAATGACTTCCTCAGTCGTGTAGCCCTCTATCATGGAACCCTATAGATAAGCACGATTTCATACGTAACCCTTGAAGATAACCATTAGACGCTCGTACGCACACATATTATGCAGGTACGTTGGACTGAGAACAAAGATTTTCTCCTAAGTACAAGTCATGTGCGGAGCTAAAAGATAAGATATCATCTGATTAATTCATTGAAATTAAATCGATATTTGTGTATGAAACACCTTGATGCAGGATATGTAGAAAGCCTACCTGCGGAGTTCAAAGGGATTTGTCGAAGTCCCCCCTCTGGGTTCTCTTCGAAGTGAATTTGCCAAGCAGCCATAAAGGGAGTAATTTGGAGGCCAATGAATTCCTCCGGTACGTCATGCATGCTCTTGTGTCGACTCACAGAGTACAACAATCCAAGACATACCTGAAGCTAGCTTGGATCAAGACTGATCTCCGCCTCCCTCCGGTACAAGATCTCCTCCAAGGCTCCGCTAAGGCGTAGGTCATCCCCACCTCCGCATAGAACCAGAGGAGTATCCACTCGGAGTACCACCGGTCGTTAACGGTCTTCGATGAAAATCGGTCTTGGAACTTATCGTGAAGCTGGAAGTTTATGCTTCTGAAGGCCACCACCATCTTCTCCCCTTCGAGTCCGGTGTATGTCTTCATCTTACACAAGGCCTTGTGGAGAGCAGCGAAGATCTTTGCCTTTCCCGCACACCCTTCGGCCCGCATGGCCCATTCAAAGATGGCCAAATGAGTAATTGCGTTGGGGGAATGTTGGGGAGCTTTAAATGGAATAAATCCAGTACCTCCGCTAAGAAGTCCACCATAGGGAGCCCAAGTCCAGCTTCGAAGAAGGCTTCAAATCCTACGACATCTCTCACCTGTGGCACTGGAATAACCTCTTTCTCGGGGGATCACACCTTCACTCTAGGCCCTAGCTTCCCGGCCACTGCCGCGGCGATCGACTTCTTCGAGTAGGTCGATGCCCCCATTCTATACGACTGGTTCGCCACTTGGCGGATGCCGGTCAGAGATCATGAGGACCAGTGGTCAAGGATTCTCTGAAGGCCCCGCCGCCGCTGCCGCCACCATCGCTAGCAGCCGGGCCAAAGCTAAAGCCGACGTAGGAACTTTGTTGGTGGTTTTTGCCATTGGAGAAAGCAAGGAAACTAGAAATGTTCGCTCAAGAAGAAGAAAGTAAGTTTACAAAAGCAGTCGGTAAAGTGCCTAAAAATCACTTTTCCTCTTCCTTTTATAACCCCTGAAGCCCCTTGTACTGTACGTTATAGAGCAACATTTGGGTTGCTCTGTTTCGGTTTCAACGACGTTATGACATGCATGGTCATCTCAATGAAGACTTACAACCAGCATGAGGTCGTGCGACCATTAGCCTTCTCAGAGAGTAATGACTCTAAATTGGGTCTAACGACTCTGAGAACTAACGGCTAGTAAGGCTTCGAAAGAACTTTGATTCCGAAGCGACTTCTTTGGATGCCTCCGAACAGGTTTCGTGTCTAGAGATCCTTTACCTCTGAAGATATTATTTCTAATGGTTGTAAGGGCTTTCAAACTTCCTTTTTCCAAATTTTAGATATGAAATTATTTCTTGCGTATACTGCCCTCTTCACTGCACAAGCAATTCGGAGAGAAGTATTCGAGGGGCTACTGTTGTGGGAAAATATTTCATCCTACGATCATTAAGAAAACCTCAACATCAACGCAATCAGAAGAAACGAAGTCAGAAGCTTTAGTCTCTGAAGGTCCCAAAAGCATCAAGGCTTCACTATATTCGGAGCCTTGTACAATGAAAGCCTCCGCCAAGTCTTTGGCATGACGAAGAATCCCGAAGCTTCTTTACCCAAAGGGGTACTGCCAGCAAGGACAGAAGAATTATTTTCTCATTGTTAAAACTAGTCTTTTACCATTTTAACCCTACGTAGAATATTAAAAAGTATCTTCTTAGTCGGTTGTAATTGGAGGGTAAAGGAGTCTTTTTCCTAATATATTTCGTCTATAAATAACCCTCTTTGCTCGGTAAGGGGTATCAAATACTCAGATATTCCATACACACTTCGAACTATCTCAAGCTATTATCCAATTCGGAGGCTTGGAATAGTCCTTAAAGCAAACACTTCGTTTGTCATTCTTTCAAGTTCTCTAAACCTGTTAGTGTAATTTTTATGCCAACAACATCCTTAGAACTCTCAGCACTCTCTAATCTATACTCTAGTTCCTTAACATGCTTGTCCCTTAACTTAATACTCTCAATAAGCAATGGATAGTTCGAACAAGCATCTAAAGGAGAGGGTGTAGACTCCTCCACAATGATATTTTTCTCCGCACTCTCAAGTTGATCGACAACTTGAGCATGCATAGAACATAGCTCGGCAAGCTCACTCATGACAACTAAATATTACTCACATTCAACATCATTCAGCTTAGACCTAATCTTGGCAAGTTCAGTACAAACAGATTCATATTTAGGTCTAAGTTCTTTTAGTTCACGCACAACATTAATGAGTAATCTATCCTGACCAACCAAAGCATTAGTCAATTTATCAACTTTAACTGAAAGTTCATTAAAGGATAGCATTACATCAGTGGAATCTAGCTCGTTGTCACTATTGTTGACACTGTCGGTCAAGAAGCAAAGTCCAGTGAAGTCGTTCGCCTTCTTATCCTCCTTATTTTGTGGTTCATTCTCATCAGAGCTTGGCTCTTCTCTTGAAGAAGTGTCAATGTTGCTCAATGCAGCCATGAAGGCTCTATATGCCTCTTTGTATGCTCTCTTGGCTAACTTTTCTCAGTTCTTTTTGTGGAAGGGTGAGAAACCAAGTTGAGATATGCCTTGGCTTCAAGTCTTTGATGAGTGATTGACAAGTTTTCCCTTCTAGGCGAAGGGGTCCTTCAGAAGGGGTTCAGAGGTGGCTTACCAAAGGGTTCGGTGTTTGCTGGCTGCAGTTGTTGCAGCGGAATATGTCTATCAGAGGGGTCCAACATAATACGATGAGAAGTCCGAACCGAAGGGCTCGGTACTTTGGGATATACACCAAAGTGTGTGCCATAGGTTTTTTACCTAGAGACGTCTCCGAGGTAATCAAAACGCTTGTCTACTTGTCAGTTGTGTGCAAGTGTCTATAGAGGCGATGGGATGGTTCGTAGTAGGTGAACCTAGGTCAAGCAGGGAGCTTGATGTCAGGCGAGCGGGGAGCTCGGTCACGGAGGCTGCGTAGAGTCGAGGTCGGTCCTCGGGTCAAGTTGCACCAAGTGAAGGAAGAAAGTACGGAGGGTGGCTCCTTCTGAAGGTACCCTAAGGCAAAGTCCTTGGAGGCGAGGCACTTCGAAGGGTTACTCTAAAAGAGTGACTTCGAAGGATGTCGGATGAAGTCCTCAGGAATGAGGCAAGGTTAACAAGTTTGCTCTAGACAGAGACACTTGGAAGGACAACCAATGAAGGTCTCAGAAGTAGAGGTGCATCAAAGGCATGGTTCGGATAAGGCCCTTCGTGGAGTATGCTCGGGATTGAGACACAGTGAAGGGGTGCTTATGGAAATGCTTTTTGAAGAGGCCTTCGACGAAGGAGGGACTTCGGATGGTGGTGAAGGAACTTTGAAGGTGGGGCATCATAGTGTGGATGACTTGAAGTACTTCTGCCATGCATCGCTTCGGTACATGGACGGACGGAGTTCAAGCTTGGTGTAGTTTGGAAGCCATGGTGATCCACTCCGGAGTTGATGGTGCGAAGGAGCAAGGGCTTTGACGACTTCAGCTCAAAACCATCAATCTATCGAACACTGACTTCGGTGAAGCAAAGGCCTTAGGGTTGGAAGAGTGTCTCCGAAGCCTCTGCACACTTCGTGTGCGAAGGGGGCTCCAGAAGATTCCGCATTGCAAAAGCTGAACATGTCTGCTTTGTAAAAGCTGATACTGTCTCCTCTGCAAATCTGACAAAAGGAGCTTCCAATAAAATAGACTACCATATGTACCCCCGTGTCTGCTAGAGACAAAAATGTTGTAAACCCTAGGGGTATTGTAGTCTTTTAACAAGTCAGAGTAGTACCTATAAAAGGAGAGGTAGGCTGAGGTCTAGGGTAACACTGTGCAATCCATTTTAGAACCTTATGTTTCCCTATAGCTTTGGAAATACGCCATGAAGTGTTCCTTGAACTTGTGAGTTTTTGTGTTCCATGTTCTTGCAATGAAATTTCTATTCTGTTATTCCTTAATTGCATGAACTTGTATATATGATATTTACACTGCGTGAGTTGAGTTTTCTGCATTCCACTTTGTTTTGTGCCAACCAGAGTTCTTACTCTGTTTCATTTCCAATGAAGTGTTCTTGTTTCACAAATGTGTGATTTCTGTGAGTAACTCTGTGTGTGTTCGCTCTGTGTAACTCAGAGTCTAGTCCTCACTGGTTAGTAGCGAAGCACTTTGTGAAGCGTCCTTTCGAGGCATGTTCCCTTCTAATAGCTGAAGTCATCATTGCAATTGGTTTTGTTTGTTTTTAGCACTCCAAAGTGTGAAGCCTAGTATCCATTACTAGTGCGGAGTATCTATTTGGAGCTCTTTGAGAGAAACGTACATGTGCGAAGTACAGTAGTGCGAAGCCTGCTCGAAGGCACCTCATGTGTGGAGCCTACACGATCTTTGCAGAGTTCAGTACGTTTTTGGGTTTCTGAGTGCGAGCAAAGTGTTATGAACTTCGAACTTTTACCCCATTCGAAGCCTGTGTTCGAAGTGTGTTTTATACCTCCCAACAGACACTTCGAATGGTGTGTTCGAAGCCTATCCAGTAGAATAGAATTTTAAAAGCTCCCAATCTTCCCCACTCTGGTCTCCTATTTCTGTCCAACAATTGTATCAGAGCTTGGTTAAGATCACCAGTTGACCTTAACCAGTTTTGTGATCTTTTAGCGACATCGATAGTGTTAGTAAAATACCTGTATTCGATAGAACTGATTTTGCATATTTGAAGGTGTGCCTGGAGGCTCACTTGCTAAGCCAAGGAAATGCAATATGGGAGATTTTGGACTCACAGTACTCCATCCTTGACACCCGCACTACTCAGGCAGAAAAAGATCAATATAATTCTAACTCCAAAGCTAGAAATATGTTGTTCATTGGCTTGAGCAGAAGTCAGTTTGATAGGGTATAACACCTGAGGACGGCTAGGGAAATATGGACTACACTCACTACTTTTCATGAGGGTTCTACACAGATCAAGGCTAGGCGCTAGAGCACATATAATCAACCGTATCAATTGTTTGTTCAAGGCCCTAGCGAATCTATAGATGCCATGTTTTCACGTTTTGATGGAATAGTGAGTAACTTGCGCTCTATTGGGACACTTGATTACAATGACCATGATAGGGCTATCAAGCTTCTCTATGCTCTTGATCATAGCATATGGGAAGTGAAGATATCCAGCATTGAGGAGTCCACAGGATATGACACATTGACTTGTGATGAACTCTTCGGCAAGCTGAAGTCCACAGAGATTGCCAAGGCATCTCTTGCAAGGCACAAAAACTCTTTGCCTCAGTCGTTAGCACTAGTTTTTTGCTCTATCCATGGCACCACTGTAGAACCAAGCTCATCCAGCACTTGTGTTCCTACAGGTGGTTTTGCTTTGTCCTCCCTTGTAATGCCCCGATTTAATAAAACTAGGAATTTATTGATATTCCATGGAAAATCAATAAATACAAGACGTTCGTCACACGACTGCGTACAATATGCCAATAAATCATGGTTCATAGACCATATTATTACAAAAGAGTTAAATAAAAGTGAAACTAATAAAATAAATCCTCTAGATGAACATCTTCTTCCAGTCTCGTGCCATGACTGGGTCGCTACTCCAGACCTTCGCCCTCCTCGTAGTATACTACCTCTGGTGGTGTAAGTCAACGGGGGTGAGTACAATAGTACTCAGCAAGCCATCGAATGCAATTATAATGCAAGGCAATAACAAGGAAGGTAGTGGCTTCTTTTGCAGAATAGCATATTTGTAAAGCAATTAATGTAAGTAGATTATTTAGTACAGAAAATTAAACATGTGTATGCATCATCATCTAACTCAAGGGGTACAGTCAACCCTTCCTCTCTCAACAGTCCTTACATGCCATGAATAACACAAACATTCAAACAATAGTAAACTAACTACGAGAAGTCACACAACCCGCCCTTGACCGTGGGCTCGACTTTTTGAAAAGATTTAAACTCTGATCAGAGGTGTACTACTGTACCCACAAGGCACTTGTTTCCCGCACACCGTAGTGTGTTAAATGACTCCTGTCACGAGAAGCTCGTGCCAAAACCTTCAGCATGTAACACACCAATTCGATAACACCCTCTTATAGGTTTCATATGGTTTCCCAGTCACTTAGGGCCACACCATCCCCCCCTTGAGCCTCGTCGGTACATGTAACCCGCAGGTTGCCCCTTGCCCCTCCACTATGGTGCTTCAAGTTGGTACGATCCATACCTCTAGTTAGGACATACCTACTAGACTTGTGGTTAGTACGGAAGTGCTTTGCAATAGATCCCGTAGACCGGTGCTTATAGTGCCCCGGGTGCGACCAACCAATTCTCGAGCTTGCAACCGGAACCCACCATACTTATAACATAGCCAACTACAACAGAATCCAGAGACGAGAATAATGGGGTAAATCATATAGCAGAATCCATCTATCTACGACTCGTTCTTTTACCCTATAGTAGTTGTGTCGGTACATTGGACACTAGCTAATTTAATATATTGTTGAGTGACAAGGAGTTTAGGCTCAATAAGTATGGCTTGGGTTTACACACAAGGACGTGGATCTAATAAATATAATTTAGGGCTTGAGATTGGACTAATGCAATATTATCTTATGAATTATAGCGATTTTCTTAAAACATGGGCTCAATGATGATCAAAATGGGGGTTGTGACTTGCCTAGCTCAGCAAATGGTGACGGTGGAACCTCGGGGTAATAGTCCGGATCCTCGACGGCGTCGTAGTCTTCTCGACACGAAAAAGAAATAAACACGACATTCAATAAACAATCCAAAATCACCAATATAACATACATGTTTTTGTTGTATTAATTAATGGGAAAGGGGCCCTAAATTCTATGAAATTACTACCTAATCATTTGAGATTAATTTTTAAAGAGGTTTCTGAATTTTAAAAATTGATATAAGTACTTTCCCAAAGTGGTTTTTTATTTTCCCTTTTAGAGGTGAAATAAAAAGGTATAAAGCAACCCTATTGTTTTTATTGCATTTAAAATAGTGAAATGAAGTTATTAGGTCTTCTGAAGTTATTATATATGTTTTTATGATATTTTTAGAAAGTGTTGAATTTTTACTACATGAATTAATTATTTATCCTAAAAGGGCCTTTGAATTATTATTTAATAAGAATAAAATGGGCAAAATAAACTTATTGTTTTTATTGCATAAAAGTTTTGGGAATAAAAAGACAAATTTTCCAGAATTGAAATGGTCAAATTTGGAGTTAAATTGGGCAACTTATGAATTTTTAAAGTTTAAACAAATTTCTGAAATCTTATTTAAACAGAAAACAGGTTTGGGTCCACGGTGAGCCAGACCCACCATGGACCCGCGCGCTGTGCGCGTGAACTGGTCCAACCTCGACCGTTGGATTTGGATCCAGCGGCCAGGCACGAGGTGAGGACCAAAGTCACAGCGGACGGCCCAGATGGGTCCGTACCACTTTGACCAGACCAACCTCTAGGATTAAACCCCCCGAGGGTTTTAATCTTGACCGTCCAGATCCGATCGGAGGGCTCTGAGCCCATCCGTTACGGCACAAGCTAAAGGAGGTAAAATACCCCTCTTCTCCGGCTCCAACGACACGACGACGAGGGATACCGGTGACGGCGACGGCTAAATGGCTTGGCTAAGGTCTAAAATTGAAAGAGGAGGCTACAGGCAGTCTAGGCATACCGAAGGAGATGACGACGGGGTAGTGGCGGCGGTCGGCGGCGAGAAGGGGGCGGCGAGATCCTCGGGTTCGATGATGGCGCGGCGATCTGGTGGCGGGGAACCCGAACGGAGGCGAGGCTGAGGTAGTGGAGGCAACGGCGGTCCTGGCTATGGTGGTGGCGAGGGCTGCGGAGAACCGTGGTGCCGGTGAGGGGCTACCGGAGCCGAAATAGGGGAGGCGGCGCAAAAGGCATGGGTGATGCTCGGGAAGGAGTGGATGGTGTAAAATTGTGAGGGCGGAGGTGCGGTAAGGCTAGGTCTTTTATAGGGGTCATCGACGGCGTATTAGGCAGGGCAAATCGAGGGGGGTTTCAAAAATGGCGCTGGTGAGGTTTCCATGCACTCGGGTAGATTCCTTACGGTGTGAAACCGCGTCGGCTTATGGGGAAAGGGGTCACCAGAGGATGGCAAATGGGATTCGGGCGCTAATTTTGGCAAGGGAACCGGCCGGCGGCGAAAAGGAAGGGGGGCGTCGGGGATGGAAGGGAATCCCTCCTTCCATCGAAGAAGATGGAACTGACAGGTGGGGTCCACCTGTCAGCGGGCGCGTGCGAAGGAATGGGTGCAGACAAGTGGGGTCCCCAGACAGTGAGAGGGAGGCGCGTGCGTGTGGCTGTCAAGTGGGTCTAGGCGAGCGCTGCGCGGAGGAGAGAGGGAGGGAGCATGCCAACAGGTCGGTCCCACCCGTTAGTGGGCGTGGCGCTAGGCTAGAACGGGTTGGAGGCAAATTGAGGGTTGTGGCCCAATAGCAATTTAAATGTATTTTTCAATTAAAATAATATCAATAATTCATTTATTTGCTTAGAGGTGTATTCACTATTGATAAAAAATTGTAAAATTTCTTAAATTGGGTTCTATACTTCATCATAAATTTTTCAGCTTCAAATTTTAAATATTTCTCCCTGTTTTGCTTTAATTGGGTTCTTTTAACCTTTGCCTTCAATTAAATAATTCCTTTTTATTTCAGAAACTTTATTTCCCTCATTTTTATTTTATTTTTAATTCTGGGGTGTTACATCCCTGGTCTCTGTTACTATGGAGCAAGTGGATACTCTGATTGATAAAGAGCTTGCTCTCATTGCCACGAGATTCACCTGTTTTCCTAATGAGAGACGGGATCAACGGAGAAGTGGCTTTAGTGGGTGTTTTGAGTGTGGTGACACTTCTCACATCAAGGCCAACTGTCCTAAGCTTAAAAGGAGAGAAGATAATGACCGCCCCAAACACCACAAGGAGAGGAAACCCTATACGAAGGGTAAGCACGGCAAGGTGGCTAAGAGGGTATCCAAGGCCGCTTCCAGAGCTTTTATCATGGCACTCAATGACATCGACACTTCCTCAACTGAGGAGTCAAGCTCTGACAAGGAGGAAGAGTCTCGAAGGAAGGAGGAAAAGAAGGATAAGAAGGCAAGAGATGTCACCAACCTTTGTTTCATGGCCGACAGCAGTCATAGCGGCGATGAGCTAGACTCATCTGAGGTACCACTATCCTATAACCAGCTTTCCACTAAAGTTGATGAACTGAATGAGGTAGTTCTTGGCCAGGATAGATTACTTATTCAGGCTGCTAGAGATAGAAAAGACCATAGACTTAGGATAGAATCTATTTCTACTGATTATGCCATGCTTTAGTCTAAAATTGATGTTGTTGAATGTGAATCTTGCACTGTTGTCATGGGTGAGCTTGATCAGTTGCATTCTATGCATGCTCAAACTATTGATGAGCTTGAGACTTCATAGAAGTAGCTTTTGATGGTGGAGTCTAGACATATTTCTTCCGATGCTTGTTTAAATTGTCCCTTATTGATTGATAGCTTTAATATGAGAGACAAGCATGTTAAGGAGTTTGAGGCTAGATTGTAGAGTGATGAGTGTTCTAAGGATGTGCAGCCTAGTTGTTCCACCTGCATCACCCTTAAGGACCAACTCAGTTTTGCTAGACGGCAAGCTGAAAATCTCATGACTAAAAATGAATACCTTCTTTCTGTGGTAAACAAATGCAGTAAGAGAAAGGGAAGGATGGATTTGCTCTTTACCAAGACCAAGATGTGTGCTGACAGGGCAGGGTTAGCTCTATAGGGTAGGATTTTGAGAGAACCTCTATAGACATTCAGAGCACAACTGTGTTTTCCTCTCCCACTACCTTAGAGAATGAGAGAGCCCAGTTAGACACTCCATAGAAAGCTAAGAAACCCAACAGCCTATCAAGAAAATTCCACCTCCACCACTCAAGAAAAACCCTCAGCAGAAACCCAAGGAGCCTTTGAGAATTTTTCCTATGACCCAGGCAAGTGCTCTTAGAAGAGTGTTTCATTGTTCTTATTGTCAGCGGGTTGGTCATTTGGTTGGGTTTTGCTTTCGTCGCATCAAGGATGAGCGACGTCCACAGGCATTGAGTTTTCAGGACATGCGTTACTCCTCTCTAGGTATGCATGAGTCTGACCTTTACTCACGTCCTATGAGGGATCAGAATGGCGACTAGAGTTTGGTGAATAGGCGCCTCGACACTTTCTCACGAATGTGATGGCCTAATCAAATAACCCAACGCACCTCTAAAAACACAGTTTCAAGTTATAATCCAATCAGTACAAAAATTGAGCTCCACAAGATAGAGAACCACCAATCAGCTTTGTTTTAAAATTTTTAATCAACAAATTTCAAAACACTCACACAAGAGATCAATTCAAGTTTGGAATAGTGAATCAGCTTGTTTCAATTCAATCTCAAATGAAATCCCTGTACTTCTGAAATTTGTCGGACGATAAATAGTAAAAGCATATTTCAACAAGGTTCATTTGTTCATGTTTTGGATAAAATTGTGTATTTCAAAAATAGATTAATTTTAACTCAGCACACAAGATACAAAACTTGAACTAGACAGATTTGATTGAAGATCAAGTGCTGAAAACATAATTACTAACTTGGACTAAAATGAGACGTACAACACTGTAGCACATATGACACACACACTCAGAACACTGTTTCAATTCAGGAATCACTTCTAACAGGATTTGCTCTAAACATGGATAGATCAACAACGCTAAATTTGATTCTCCTCTTTTAGATATCATAGATATTCAGATCAATCATCAGCAGAATTTCTCAATCAGTACTATTCATTTAATATGTATTCAAAGGGAAGGAGATTATTTTATCAAGTGACATGATTTGTCTCCTTTCTGAGTTTTTTATGGTCACTTGTGCGCTGAAAAATTTCAACTCTTCATGAACTTGAATTTTGTTGGCAATGCACTCATCAAGGGGGAGATTGAGAAACCAAGTTGAGATGTGCCTTTGTTTCAAGTCTGTGATGAGTGTTTGACAAGTTTTACCTTCTAGGAAAAGGGGTCCCTCCAAAAGGGTTCGGATGTGGTTTACCGAAGGGTTTGATGTTTGCTAGTTGTAGTTGTTGCAGTGGAGTATGTCTGTCGGAGGGGTTCGACAGAGTACGATGAGAAGTCTATACCGCAGGGCTCGGTACTTTGTGTGGTACACCGAAGTGTGTGCCAGAGGTTGTATATCCAGAGAGATCTCCGGGGTACTAGAAATGCTTGTATGCTTGTCAGTAGTGTGCAGGTGACTTCGGAGGCATCGGGACGATTTATAGTAGGTGAACCTGGGTCAAGTAGGGAGCTTGATGTCAGTTGAGCGGGGAGCTCGGTCAAGGAGGCTATGCGGAGTCGAGGTCGGTCCTCGGGTCAAGGTGCACCAGGCGAAGGCAGAAAGTGCGGAGGGTGGCTTCGGCTTAAGGTACCCTAAGGCAAAGTCCTCGGAGGTGAGGCACTTCGAAGGTGACTCCGAAAGAGTGACTTCGAAGGATGGCAGATGATGTTCGGAAGAATGAGGCAAGGTTCCCAAGTGTGCTCCAGACGGAGACACTTGGAAGGATACCTGACGAAGATCTCACAAGTCGAGGTGCATCGAAGGCATGGTTCGGATAAGGCTCTTCGTGGAGTGTGCTCGGGGCTGAGACACTTTGAAGTGGTGCTTATGGAAATGCTTCCTGCAGAGGCCTTGGACGAAGGAAGGACTTTGGAAGGTGATGAAAGTACTTTGAAGGTGGGGCTTTAGAGTGTGGTTGACTTGATGTACATCGGCCATGCATGGCTTCGGTACACGGATGGATGGAGTTCGAGCTTGGTGTAGTTGTGAAGCCGTGGTGATCCACTCTGGAGGTGATGGTGCGAATGCTCAAGGGCTTTGATGGCTTCAGCTCAAAACCGTCAATCTATCGAAGACTGACATCGGTGAAGCAAAGGCCTTCGGGTTCAAAGCGTGTCACCGAAGCCTCTGCAGACTTCGTGTGTGGAGGGGGCTCTAGAAGGTTCTGCTTTGCAAAAGCTGAACATGTATGCTCTGTAAAAGCTGATATTGTCTTCTCTGCGAAGCTGACAAAAGGAGCTTCCAATAAAGTAGACTACAATTTGTACCCCCGTGTCTGCCAGAGACAAAAACATTGTAAACCCTAAGGGTATTGTAGTCTTTTCGCAAGTCAGAGTAGTGCCTCTAAAAGAAGAGGTAGGTTGAGATCTAGCGTAACACTGTGCACACCATTTTAGAACCTTCTATTTTCCCTGTAGTTTTGGCCAACCGCCATGAAGTGTTCTCTGAAGTTGTGAGTTTTTGTGTTCCTTGTTCTTGCAATGAAATTTCTATTATGTTATTCCTTAATTGCATGAACTTGTATCTATGATATTTGCACTGCGTGGGTTGAGTTTTCTACATTCCACTTCAGTCTATGCCAAACAGAGTTCTTGTATTGTTTCATTTCCAACGAAGTGTGCTTGTTTCACAAATGTGCGATTTCTGTGAGTAACTCTGTCTGTGTTCGCTCTGTGTAACTCTATGGGATCGGAATGGCGACTAGAGGGGGGTGAATAGGCGCCTTGACTAATTCTCATGAATCAGATGGCCTTTTCAAATCACTCAACACACCTCCAAAATTTCAGATTCAATCTTTAAGCCAACTAGGACAAAACAGTCCAGACAATCAGACAACTCCTTTTCAACTTTACTTGCTGCTTTGAGACTTTCTTGAAATAATTGAATTAAGAACTTTAGCTCTAATGAGTCAAGGTCATGGACTATGAGATAGACTTGCTATTAGAGAACTAACACAAATTAAGCAATCAATAGCAAGTATGCTCAGTCACAAAACAGTTTTTCGGCACATACACAAATGAGCTCAACACCTAATATGTCCTTGATAAAGAAATCTGAAGATGAACAGTGATTACAGAAGGATTATGAGCTGAAAAAGTTTCAAACACTTCAGGAATCAGAGATGGTCACAATCAATTTAATTCAATCCTAAAAACATATTGCAGTTTAATATTGCAAGTCTGAAAACTGAACAATAGGTCAATTCTGAATTCATACTAAATTCTGATTAGATTTTTGTGAAAAAATCTCAACTCAATTTCATGAAACAAACAATCTGATCTTACTTAATTTTGCCTTCAGATTTAGAATTAGACAAGATGTAAAATGAGAAAGACTAGCACAACTAGATGAGAAATATTTCTGAAAACAAAATTTTAGAATGTACAGCACTTAATCACACAGCAACGAGAAATTTCAGAGCCTCATAGTTCAGTACTGAAGTTATGTTTCAAAACAGCTAGTCAAGTCAATTCAATTTAATACACTTAGAATTCAGTTTAAAATATATCACTATAGATGAATGAGAACTAAAACCAAAGTGTATCTCATGCTTGATAAATTACAGTATTCAATTTTTCACAATACTAAACAAAATCAATTCTAAATCAATCAATTATGAATCAGTATACAATGACAGGTAAACATATTCATGTCTGAGATGTTTTGATGCAAATCACTATTTATACAGAATACTAATGAAGAGCACTGAGTTGAAATCAAGTTCATGAAACAACAAAAAAAACTAGCAGGAACTTCTCCGAAGGTAAATTCAAAACAAGTCCTGTATCAATCCATCCCAAACCATCACCCAAAATTTAATCACATTGATTTAAACAAATTACTACATGTATATTCAAATCAGAAGAAAATCAGTGAGGAATATTTGTAGGATATACTACTCAATTCCGGCAAAACAGTGGGACTGTTGTTTGACACTAAGAACAAATCAACTGTTAATTTGACCAAATCAGTTAAACACAATCTTCAACTTGAAACATATTCAAATCTCATTTGATAGATCTACCTTGACATGCTTTGCCTAACAATTCAGACCAAACCTCCTCTCAAACAGATTCAAAAATCTTGCTAAAACTGGTTTGTCAGATGAGGAAGAGGGACATTCAATTCAGGTGCAAAAGATGAAATAGATATAGCAAAGACCAGCAAGAAGAGTCCCAACACAATTGAATAACAAAGATATTAGTTCTGTTTAATCTTTAGACAGTAAAAGCACAAAAATAGAAAACCAAGAAAGTTCAGATAAACTGTTTCTCTATCATATCAGCTTGAAGCTTCAGCTAAAATAAAATTCTGATGCAATAAACACACATACACAATGATCTGCTTAAACTGAAGCATAGATTTGATTGGATCCAAATTACATAAGTCAATTCATTCATATACCAAGAAAATCAAAGATAAAACAGAACTTCAAATTACATAAGTCATTTCATTCATATACCAAGAAAATCAAAGATAAAACAGAACTTGAAACTACAGAGTTGATTCTTGTAGATTCCAATGACATAACCACTTAAAACTCAGAAGCAAAAACTCAGGCAGATAACCAAGTGAATACGGATGTGCAGAAATAATAAAATCAAAATAGATGTAGTAAAGAAAATCAACACCTAAAAGCATCTCTAAACAATCAGTAAGTAAAAAGATTCACCTGGATGTACGTTGTTGGCTTTCACTAGAGTTTCTCCGGGTAGTATCCTTCTTGGCGGCGCTCACAGCATGCAGAATCACACACTGAAGAACTATTGTAGATCCAACAAAAATGCGAAAAGAAACTGATACCCTCACGATGAACAGTACGCATAGGTGGATAAAGACAACCAGCAGTGAGAATAAGAATCAAATTCAGGGTTTCAAAAGATGAATACTCAAAATGACAGGCAACACAAATTCTTAAAAGTTGGTACCACCCCTAGAGTATGAGCCCCTTTTTATAGCCATACCCTAGAGGACAACTTTACACAAAGACCCTCCTGGATTTATAGTTTAACACACCAAACCAAGAGATATTTTTAGAGTTGTAAAGTCTGAAAATTACTCCTATTAAACTCTACTAACTTTTATTACACAAAGCCCCTACCGTTTTAATAACTTTTCAGAATTGAAAAATCCTGAAAATAATTAAAAGATTACACATTATTCTAAATCTACTTAAAACAAAAGACTTCTAAATATTGAAATTTAAAACATTTAGAGATGCGACAGTTTTCAACAAAAACCGACAAAGCCTTTCCGATCATCGACGACCATCGTCAGTCCGCGAACTCGACTGCCAGCAAGTCTCTCCTGCTCTCGATCCCTCGAGTCGCCTCGTCACTTGAACTGGATTCCCTTTCGCTGACTCAACCGACACTTCGTCTCGATCAAACTTCGTCTCACGTCCTGCTCGATCTCCATGCGTACCTCTGAGTCCACTCTCAACTTCGACTGACACCCTCGACCATCTGGCATTAGACTCCTCATCTAACCCTGATCCCTTGCCATCGACAGTTGATGAGTAACTCAATCCTGCACACACGAGACAAACTCAGACACACACGCATATCAAGACATCCAGACACAGACTCATGACAAACACCATGTCAATCACTCATCATAACCATGAACCATAGTGACAATCCTCACTATGTTCCTCAAACTCGGAGGCTAGTCCTCACTGTTTACTAGCGAAGCACTTTGTGAAGTGTCCTTTCGAGGCTTGTTCCCTTCACATAGTCGAAGTCCTCATTGCAATCAGTTTGGTCTGTTTTCAGCACTCCGAAGTGCGAAGCTTAGTACCAGTTACTAGTGTAGAGTATCTGTTCAGCGCTCTCTGAGGGAAACATACTTGTGCAAAGCACAGTAGTGCGAATCCTGTTTGAAGGCACCTCATGTGCGGAGCCTGCTCTATCTTTCTAGAGTTTAGTATGTGTTGGGGTTTCTGAGTGCGAGCAAAGTGTTCTATGAACTTCTACCCCATTCAAAGCATGTGTTTGGAGTGTGTTCGATACCTCTGAACCAGACACTTCGAATGGTGTGTTCGAAGCCTGTCCAGCAGAACAAAATTTTAAAAGATCTCATTCACCCCCTCTGGTCACCTGTTTCGCTCCAACAAAGTGTTTTTTGTCTCTCCTGTGGTGTTTGGTGTGATTACGCTCTTCTCTCTTCTTGAGCTTTGGACACTTAGCTTTAACAGGTGAAGTATCACAACACTCAAAACACCCACGAGTGCCTCCTCTCCTCTGATCCCGTTTATCATTGTATAAATGGGTTTACTTCTTGACAATGAGAGCAAGCTGCTCATCATCCAAGGTGCCACATGCTCTTTTGTGACAAAAACTAGAGAGGACAGAGCAAAGCCACTAACAAAAGCACAAGTGCTAGAAGAACCAGATGAATTACCTCCAGATGAGGTGCCACTGCCAGAACCGGAAACTAGTGACATGGATTGTGGAAAAGAGTTTCCAAGTCTTTATCGAGATACCTTTGCAATCTTAGTGGACTTGAGCTTACTAAAGAGCTCGTCACAAGTCAACGTGTCGTAACTTGCCGACTCCTCAATACTAGATATCTTCACCTCCCATATGTTATGATCGAGAGCATAGAGAAGTTTTATCGCTTTGTCATGGTCAGAATAAGCTAATGTCAGGGTGGAACACAATTTGCTAACAATGCCATCAAAGCGAGCAAACACGACATCTACTGATTCACCAAGGCCATGCACAAAGAGTTGATATTATTGGTTATACGTGCTTTTGCTCCTGTCCTGGCTCGGGGTAGAGCCCTTAGGGAAAATCAGAAGAGTGGTCTAAATCTCATGAGCAGTACGTAGGTGTTGGACCGTATCAAACACATTCTGACTGAGACTTGTGAATAGTATGTTCCTAGTTTTACAGTTAGAATCGTACTATTGTGTTTCAGTCTCAGTGGTAGGAGTATCATGGATCACATATTGGGAAACAACAATATCTCAAATTGTACTTCCTTGGCTTTGAAGATAAGACTCAATGCACACCTTCCAATATGCAAAATCTTTTTCATCGAACTATGGAATCTTACTGATACCAATTGTAGGACCGAAAGAAGCAACTAGAGGGGGATGAATAGGCACCTCAATAAATTCTTCCGAATAGATGATCTTTTCTTAACACCCAATGCTCCTCCAAATAGACAAGTGGAAGAAAAAATATTTTTACAGAGAAATCCCAGATAATCCTAGTGTATCACTCTCCTGTCAAATATCATATGATACGACAGACTGAGAGATCACAAGCACTAAAAATAATCTAGACTCCAAAATGCAACCAGTGTCCTAATTAAAATGACACCAACACAGTGTTGAGAGGTAGTTTAATACTAATCATAGATTAGATGATAGATCAAGAAACATTTTACCAAATCTTAGGCATTTCAAACCAGAATATAAATTTATCCGAAAATCAATTGATTGTGTGGGAATCTGACGAAAGAACATCGATAGTGCACCAGAAACTTTCTTTAGCACATTAATAAATCCTTGAAAAGCAAGCCAATGAATTAACTTCAGTGCACAAATTTTGCTAATTTCTAGTTATTTCTATTCACGTGAATCCAAGAAGTACAAGTATAGGAAACCAACACCGTGTGCCTCCTAGCCAAGAACACGCATGAATGCTGATAGGTATTGGTGAGAATCCTGAGCAAGCTGGAGTCAAGGACTTACGTATGCACACTGTTGGTGTAGTTTTTAGTCACACATGTGACCTAGGAGGTCAGCTTAACTCGAGTGTAGGTCCTACAATCTTAGACAAAAAGATTCCAAGCGTGCCAATTAGTTTGACCCTGCAACTAATAAGACAAAAGAAAAAATGACATTAGTAGCAACACCAATCGGCTACCAAGCCGGTGGTCGTGGTGGTATAAACAGAAACACAAGTAGTGGCACCAATCGGCTGTCGAGCTGATGAACATGGCTAGATTATCAGGATTAGTAATTGTTGGGGGAATGAGTTTTCCCTTAAACAGGGGCCAAATGATGTTAGCCTTCGTTGGCCCTCGGCCCGAAGCCCGACACTGTCGAAGCAGGTTCCCGCCTGCAGAAGTTATTTCCAAGCCTCCGGACTCCTTTTGGAGCCCTCTAGAGCGAGGATTCTGGACTCCTTTCGGAGACCTCCGGATCGAAGCCTCCAGCCCCCCTTCGAAGTCTGCCAGAAGCCAAGTCTTCGAGCTCTCTTCGGTGTTCTCTTCGGAGTTAGCCTCCAGGCTTTCTTTGGAGTTAACCTCTGAGCTCCTTTCGGAGCTCCTTAGAGCTAGTATCCGGACCCTCTCCAACCAATTCGAAGCTAAACCTCTGAGAGCCCAGTTTGGAGTTCTGTTCTGAGTATGCTTCGAGCCCACTTCGGAGTGTCCTTCGAAGCATTATTCACAACCTTTGCCCGAAAAGCTCCTGCCACTACTTCGAACCAATAAAATATCCCACTTCGCTATAGTGTGAAAGCCATACCGGGGGCCCCTCTACCCCTAGTATGTCATTTAGCTGGTCAGAAGTGACGTTTATCTAATACGTCTGTAAAGCTATAAAGCACTTTGTATAGTAGACTAACCTTTTTTCCCTTCTAGCCCCTATAAAGCCTATGATTTATAGAGGGCATTTAGTTGTTTTCCTTTGGCCTGTGTGCCTATAAAAGCAGGGCCAAGCCCTTGTAATAGGAGAGTTTGGCCAGTTCCATGAGATCCTTCAGACGCTTTAGATTCAACCCAAGCAAACTATGCAAAATCCACCACAAACTGGATGTAGGGCTGTTATCCCTTTGGGGAGGTCCGAACCAGCATAAATGTTTTCTCCTTCTGAGAGAACCCTTCGAGGTTCATTTTATACAACTTATATACACACAAAACCTATGTTGTAGCTAACGTAATTGCTACAACAGTTGACGCCGTCTGTGGGGACCTTAGTCCTAAAAGCTATGTTCTCTGCCACTGTCTGAATTTCGAAGTACGCTTGAGGGGGGAGCTTCGAAGTTTTCTTGCTTCGCGCACCCTCCGGCAAGAGGATTCGGGTGCAGTTCGAAGGCCTTCTTTGCCTTCCACCATCCTTCGTGCTTCGGAGTTCACCCTCCGGCAAGGGGCTCCACTTCACGTGTCAAAGGCCTTCGAAGCTCCAAGGGGCTACAAGGCAAGTTTTTCACCCGCTTTACGAGGTATGTACACTGCCCGAAGCATCACTTCGATGTACAAATTTGCAATTACTTTAGTAAAAATTCGAAGCTCTGCTTCGCCTTAAAATCAAAGCCCCGCTTCGCCTTTAAAAAAACATTGCTCCATTTTATTAAAAGTCGAAGCCTTCCATCGCGTTTGAAGCCGAAGCCATGCTTCGTGTTTTAAAATCGAAGTCTTGCTTCCTTTTCATTTAAAACCAAAGCTCTGTTGTGCCCTTATCAAGACCCAAGCAAACAACCTCGTTCTTTTAAGAACTAAGGTTTCCAGCTTTGTATTGTTAAGGACCAAAGCACGACTTCGAAGACTATTTGAAACCGGAGCACCCCTCTGAAGGCTTCACAGCGCCTCCAGGCCCGTAGCAGTGGGCTTTGAGACTTCCGAGCAATGACTCAGCATGTCCGGGATTCCAGGCTCCAGCCTGATGCATCTCAGGGTCGAAGGTGGCCCAGGGTCGTAGGTGACCCAGAGTCGTAGGTGGCTCAACCTATCACAGGTTCGGTGAATCCACACCAAGTATCCTTTTCATTCACTATAGGATCAAGCTCAAGAAGCCTTGCTTCGCTATCTGAAAACGCACCGAGGCCTCGCTTCGCGTGACATGATCTAATCTAAAATTTAAGCATCTCGAAGTCATGCTTCGCCTAAAATCTAAGTGCGTTTCGGAGCCTTGCTCACGCACATTATCCAAATCCAAGCATGCCGAAGCATGCTTCGCTTAATTTGGCTACGCTGAAGCCTTTCTTCACTCCAAATTAATGCATTCGAAGCACAAAAGAGGCCTTCGCTTGACGCGATATAAGCATCCGAAGCCGCCAAAAAGGCACACCCCTTCGCATTTTATAATTGCCCGCACCAGCAATGACTAAGTCCCTAGCTGCCACGCGCAAGGGGGTACTGAAGTATGTATGCGAAGTGTGCGAATGTAATGCATAGTACGAGCGTGACAAGCTAAAACGTTCCAAACAATCAAATCATGCGAAGCATGCAGACAAAGTATGCAAATACAATAAATCTCATTCATTGAATGATAATTGAGAAGAATGTTACAAATACACTTCGAAAAACAAAATTACGAGTAGTCTGTATCTAAGCCTAAGAAAAAGCGAGCTCGAGGCCCCAATCCTCGCTTGCTCTTCTTCCGGCCAGGGCCCTCTCGGCTGGACAAAGCCTCGTCGGAGCCTGTTCTCCCACGTCCGGTTCATCCATGCCCCAAAGCTCGCAGACCTCCTCTTTCACCTTGCAGGTTTGTCCAAGTTTGTGAGGCAGGCGGTGCCATGTCGAAGGCAGAGAAGTCTAAGGCTTCACCACTTGTTAAGGACGTACCCAAAGGTTGTACCCCCTCGCCACTTAAGTGTACTTCAAAACATCTTAAGTATGGCGAGGAGGAAGAACTCTGAAGAGGCTCCATCTTCATGGTAGCCAGCAGCTCCTGGGCTACTTCTGAAAAGGCTTCGCCCTTAGGACCCCTCAAAAGTTTGAACCGAGGAGGACCTTTAGACCTAGATACCTCGAGCACCACCCATAGCTGGCGAAGCACATCAGAATCCTCAAGTACTTTGAGGTCAACATTCGAAGGCTGAGCCTGGGCAGGTATAAAGTACCCCCGCATTTATATTAATAAACTGATAAGTTTTTACAAGCGTACAACTAAGAATTACAAGGAGCCTAAGGATATCTACACTTTCAGAGGCGGAGGCGTCGACGTCGAAGGCTGAGCTGGCGAGGACAATGCCCTAGCTCAGCGAAGGCAGATGGCTTTTTGGAGTTCGAGGACTGCTTCACAGCCTTGGGCCTTCCAATGGTCTTGAAGGCAGCGCCAGGATTTGCGGACGCCCGGCAGAGGCGTCACCAAGTGCTAGCCTCCGAAGGCCACCAGAGTCATCGAGGTCACTGCTTCGAGGTGATTGCACCCCGAGTCATGAAGCATCTGCAACACCCCTTGACCCGCCACTCGACCGGCGATCAAAGCGAAGCCCTTTAGAGACACGTCCGCCGTCGCAGCCACAGTCTACAAGAACTCAACGCGATCCCCGATTGGGTCCCGAAGGCTGAAGTCTCGAACCCGGAACTCCATCCCAATCTGCTCAAGGACTTAGGTCAGGCTCGTTGTGGCTTCGTCAATGTTGTGAACAACGAAGTCTTGCAGGCAGTGGCCGGCTTTGCGAAGCTCTGAATTCCCCGAGGAAGGTCAGGTAGAAATCGTGGCAAAGATGAAAGAGCTCCAAGATGTCATGCTCAGGAGTTATGTCAAGACATGTGCGGGCTTCATCAAGTGCGACGTCAACACCCCCAACATTGCCTGGACTCAGGTAACACCAGTTTTGCCCCCTTTATCTTCTTTAGACATTGAGCAAAAAATAGCCGCATCTGTGGATCAAGCTGTTAGCGCTTCGCTAGCCAACCGTAAAGATTCAATAGTTATCTCTCAGGTAGAGGCGATGTTTAGAAGGTTCAGCTTTACCGAGGCTGTCCCTCCAACTCCAATCGCTAGCGCACCCCCGGTAAATCGCATTTATAGCAGAACTGATGATAGTACTAGCAAAGCTATCACGTCTCTGGTCTCAACATCTATGGTCGAGACAAGTCACTACACTTACGGCAAAGCTAACCCTGCTTATTATGCGTCGCCTCCACCTACGCATGCGCCAGCTTTTCCCACGCTACCTACGCCGCATGCTCCTACACAACTGCATAGACCAGAGCACGCCATATACCCTGAGCCAGCATGGGAGGAGGATCCTCGCGGCCGACACACTGATATACCACCGCGTGTCGCACCAACGCATGAGAGACGCGCATAAGTAGGAGGCTAGGATGACATTGAGGAGCGGATCCGCGTGCTATTTAGAGAGTGTACTGGCTTCGATACCATACCCTACCCTCGTGGCTATAGAGTCCCTGAATTCACCAAATTCGATGGGGGTAACAAGACCACACTAGAGCATGTCAGCCAATTCTTAGCACATTGTGGGGAAGCTAGTGGGTTGGACGCATTCATACTTAGACTATTTTCTCTTTCACTATCTGGCACCACTTTCACTTGGTTTTCGGCACTTCCACTGAACTCCATCCAAACATGGGCCCAATTAGAACATAAGTTCCCTGACTATTTTTAGACACGCGAGACAAAACTTAGGCTTTCACACCTGACGTCGGTCATGCAAAAATCTAGCGAGTGTGTCTTTGAGTATGTTAAGCGCTTTAGAGACACCAGGAACCGATGTTTTAGTCTCAATATTTCAGAAAGAGATTTGGCGGATCTAGCTTTTAACGGATTGCGTTCTGAAATTATAGAAAGTCTAGATAACCAAAACTTTTTAGAAGTCAGCCAAGTCCTGTAGCAAGCTCTAGTCCAAGAAGGCCGAGCCAAAGATAAAAAATTCATCAAAATGTTTAACAAACTGTTGACACGGAAATGTGTCCCCGCACATGGGTCAGTTCGGCAATCCAAAAGTGCACGGATACTTAGGGACAAGCCTAAGCGTGACATGTCACCGATGCCGCGTTTCGACTACCCTTTGTCGTGATAAGGGGGGTGGAGTCGCCAGGCAACTAGATTACACAAAATAATCCAATTAGCCAAAAGAGATAGATTAAACTGAATAAAATCAGCAAACCAGTCGGAGCCCGTCTGGTTCGAAGTCTGGTGCAAAGGGGTCAGCGAAGTGTACCTTCGGCGTCTGGTGTGAAGTACTCCACCAAAGGGTGCTTTGGCGCTCGGACTGATCCGGCCGAAGATGGACTCCGAACAGATCTAGACACGATAATCACCTCTGAACAGCGGGGTTCGGCGTGAGATCTCTGATACAACAACTACAGAGTAATAACACGAGGGTCATGTGCGAGTGCAACTTCGTCCGGCGTGGAGTATGGTCGTGGCGCAGCCTGTTGCGACGAAGTATGCTGGCGAAGCCTATTGTCGAAGCCTGCAGTCCCGCCAAAGGGTGTCCTGGTGATCTCCGAAACCAATCTCTCAGCTCCAGACTCCTCTGACGAAGTAGCTCCGAATGTGCGAACCTGCAACAAAGATGATCCGAAGTACCAATTCGGCCTGAGGACCGAATTTTGCTAAGTGTTGCACTAGTACCGAATGTAGCAATTTATTACGCAGATTAGCGGATACTTCACATGCGAAGTAACAAGGAGATAGCAATCTATTACGTAGATTAATGGATACCTCACAGGCGAAGTAACAAGGGTTACCACTGTTCCGTAGTGGCTGGCGGAGGGCTTCCAGGCAAACCCACGAAGAGGTACAGGAAAATAAAGGTAATGTAAATACGATCAAAGCATAGGACTTTGGTTTGGTTTGAGTTTGGGGGCCCCTCTACGCTGGCCATGCCTCTCTATTTATAGGGGCTTAATTTCGAATCTAATCTGCTATTAATCCGGCCAGATAGAGATAAAAATTGAGCTGGAAACGCATACAACTCTACCTCTACCGAAGTGGGCTTCGGCCAGGCCCGTCGAGGCCTACTCCTCGGGCTGAAGCTTCGGTGGCATGGGCCTCTGAAGGCTTCCTGGCCGAAGCCCATGGGCTGGCTAGAGGCTTTCGGAGCCCATAGCTCAATGGACTTTGGCCCTGTAGGGCTTCGGACAGACCCTGGACATGTGTATTTTCGGCCCAAATCATCAAAATTGGTATTTTGACAATCTAGCCATTAATGCCATTTTTTGCTATCAACACAAACCTAGAGTTGAAGTTCACATCATGGAACACTCTAATGAGGAAGAGTGAGGAGAAGAGGATGATTCAGCCGATATGTATGCGGCCGAATGGGCTTTGAACACTACGAGCAAGCATGACACTTTTTTTGAGTTGCGGCCGTCTCCCACTAACAATCGGCCCAGCTAGGTTAAATACTCCTTTGATGTTACTAATTGCGATAAAATATTTGATTTCCTCTTGAAGAGCCAACTTCTTAGATTGCCCAAGGGCCAGGTCATCCCGACCGCCGATGAACTAAACAAGCGCCCCTACTGTAAGTGGCATGATTCGTATTCTCATTATACTAATGACTGCAATGTTTTCTGACGATAGGTTGAATCAGCCATAGAAGAAGGACGATTGAAAATAGATTCTAGTCTGAAGATGAAGCTGGACAAAGACCCCTTTCCCTTGAACACCATCGACCTCGTCGAGAAGAAGGTGTTGATTTGTCAAGAATAGACTGAGTCGTCTAAGGGGAAAGCGGTCGTTATTGGAGAATAACGCACACACACACTCGTACCAAAGAACCCTGAAGTAGGAGTGTGGAAAAAGAACATCAACATGTCTCCTTCGGCTAGGGCTCGCAAGAAGCCAAAGGTAACATACCAAATGATGTTAAATAAACACTAGAAGAAAGATGAGAAAACAGGCCCCTAGCCAAAAGGCCAAGACAGCCGTAGGGGCCAAGACAGCCAAACCCAATGGCCCAACAGCCGAACCCCCCGAAGGGTGAGTTCGGACCCCAATGGTCAAACCCTCCGCGTAGTGAGTTCGGACCCCAATGGACGAACCCTCCGCATAGTGACTTCGGGACACAATGGCCGAACCCTCTGCATAATGAGTTCAGCCCCAATGATCGAACCCTCCACTGGGTGAGTTCAGACCCTAGTGGCTGAACCCACCTCCGCTCTAGACGAACCCACCGGTGGGAGAGCTTGGCCCACAATGGCCGAACATACCTCCTGCCTGGCGAGACCCTTCGCCGATATGGTCCAAAGTACCTTCGACGTGGCAGAACCCCCCTTCGGGAAATGGGTTCAACTCGTAGTGGGCTAAGCGGCTAGAACCTCCGATGCCTCCACAAAACTACTAGGCAGGATCCTCGTGGGCTTCGAACTACACCGCACCGCCAGAGTACCCTTCACAGTATAATGATGCCCACTGTTTTCCTTCGGAGTGTTATGAATTGCAGGGACAAGTGGACATGGCGAAGGGGAATGTTTTCCACAGGCTATCTGTTGTACCTCTGAATCGACTCACACAAGATGAAGCCAAGGAGGATGGGCAGGAAGAGGCGAGGGAGAGGAAGTCTGAAGCTATCACAGTCAAGGTATGGTCTAAGGAGGTACCAATGCCGAAGGCCCCGCACCGAAGCACGATGGAGGTAAGTCCCCTAGTCCAACCGAGGATATCACCGAAGGTGGGTCTGATCAGCCTAACGAGGCTAGTCTGACCGACAAGGTACATGAAAAGGTTCTCACCAAGCACAAAGATTACGAGGCTGACCCGGGTAATTCCCGCTCGACTAAAAATAACGGGAACAAGTTGGTAGCGCCTGTTACTAAGCCAAAACCATCTTGGGCACCTCTGGGCATGTCCAAATCATAGAAGAGGCGCCTACAACATCTGCGGTCATAGGAGATGCGCGAGAAGAAGGCCGAGGATGAGCGTTAAGCAAGTATGGAAGCCCAAGCCAGGTGAGGCGAACAACCCGGCTCCCGTTCCGAGCAACGATGACGATGACATGCTCGACGACGACTACACGCCCATCTCCGAGGGGCCCACACCTCAGGCAATGGACATAAATATTGTCATACTTTCCGTCAAGTTCGCACTACCTCAAGACGAGGCCAAGGTCACTCAGTTGAGCATCTGCCCCCGAGATGCTGTTTTCGAGAAGCCCGAGGATACGACTCATCACCTAAAGACAATCTATGTCAAGGGGCACATTGACGGGAAGCCGGTCTCTACGATGCTTGTTGACGGTGGCGCCACTATCAATTTAATGTTGTATTCTCTTTTGAAGAAGCTCAATAGGGACGAGGAGGATCTAAAGAAAACCAACATAATGCTCTACGGCTTCAATGGCGAAAGCTTCGAAGCAAAAGGTGTACTGTCCCTGGAGTAGATAGTGGGCAACAAGACGTTGCCAATGATGTTCTTCGTTGTCGATGTGCAAGGTAACTATAGTGTGCTACTTGGGCGTGATTGGATTCACACAAATTGCTGTGTTCCATCTACTTTGCACTAGTGCCTAATGCAGTGGGACGACGATGATGTGGAGGTCGTACAAGAGGATACTTCAGCCCAAGTAGCGTTGACCGATGTATCTATCGATGTCGTCCATGATAAGGTAGAGTGTCTATCAGTTAGAGACCTCTTGGATTACGACATCGTTATCGTGTACGGGGGATGTTTTGCACCCGTGTCTGTGAAGTTGGCTGGTGTAGCCAAACTATTTCTAAACTAGTAGTCATGTCTAGTAAGAGCAATCTTGATTGGCTGAAGTCTCGTGTGGAGCAATAACGGTCTTCTAAAGATGGTATTGTCGAAGCCATTGAAGATTTTAGTGAAGTAGAAAAGCTAGGTCAAGGATTCGTGTCAGCCGATCCTTTAGAAGAGGTTGATATAGGCAGTGGCAGCATTACAAGGCCAACTTTTGTAAACAAAAAACTACAAGCCAACGAAAAGGCCAAAGTAATAAAGTTGCTTCGGTCGTATGTTGATTGTTTCACATGGGAATATAGTGAGATGCTCGAACTAAGCCGCGAGCTCGTATAGCATTGGCTGCCTATCAAGCCTGCGTTTAGGTCTTATAAATAGCCCCCTCATCGATTTAAAGACGAGATAAAATGATTGTTCAAAGACGAAGGAAGAGTATCCCATGCCGATAGCCAACATGTTGATCAACGATGCTTCAAGACATAAGGTACTATGTTTTCTTGATAGCAATGCTGGTTATAATCAAATTTTTATGGATGAAGAGGATGTCTACAAGATAGCCTTTCGATGCCCTGGTTTCGTCGGCTTGTTTGAGTGGGTCGTTATGACTTTTGGTTTAAAGAATGCTAGCGCTACGTATCAACGTGCTATGAACCTGAACTTTCATGACTTGCTAGGAGTTATGCTAGAGGTCTATATAGAGTCCTACCGGCCGGAGTCTTGGTGCCTTGAGAGTCGGTCTTGACTATGACGTGGGCGGCTCCGAGTGCATGCGCCTTGCGGAGACCCAGTAGGACTCCTTCGGACTCGGCGATGTTGTTGGTAGCCTTGAAATTCAGCCGAGCGGAGTACGAGGCCTGCTGGCTGGAGGGGGAGACAATAACTACTCTTGCCCCAGCCCTCGAAGCCTGGTATGCACTGTCCGAATAGACGGTCCAAACTCCCTCGCCTGCTTCGGTACTGGCGTGATCGACTGTGGATGTCCATTCGGCAACGAAGTCGGCGAGGATCTGAGACTTGATGACAGTTCGGGCAATGAAGGAGATCCCGAATGGGGCCAATTCCACCGCCCACTTCCCGATGCGGCCGGTGGCATCCTTGTTTCGGAACATGTCACCGAGTGGGTATGCAGTTGGAATAATGACATCGTGAGCCAGGAAGTAATTCCGAAGCTTTCGGGACGCCATGACAAGAGCGTATGCCACCTTCTCGAGCTCGGAGTACCGTATTCTGGCTCCGGAGAGGGCTTCGGATACAAAGTAGACGGGGCGCTGCACCAACTTCCCACCGAGTTCTTCTTCCTGGATCAGGGCCGCGCTCGCCGCGCTGCCAGAGGCGGCGAGGCAGACCAAAAGAGGACTGCTGGCTCGAGGCGTGGCGAGGGCTATGAGGCCAGAGAGGTACTCCTTTATTTGATTGAAGCAGCTTTAACACTCGGAGGTCCACTCGAAATTTTTAGAGCCCTGAAGCGCCTTGAAGATGGCCAAGCTTTTCTCAGCTGATCTTGCCAGGAACCGGCTGAGGGCGGCTAAGCGCCCGGCTAGCTTCTATGCTTGCTTCAAATTCTGAGGGGGGGACATGTTCTGCAATGCGTTGACCTGTGTTGGACTGGCTTCAATGCCTCTTCTAGAAACCAGATACCCGAGCAGTTTCCCAGCGCGCGCTCCGAAGACACACTTCTCTGGATTAAGGCGGATCCCACACCACCGAAGGCTATCAAAGGTCTCAGCTATGTCCGCACTGTGGCGATCCTTGATGGTACTTTTGATGACAATATCGTCCATATATGCTTCGATGTTGCGGCCTATCTGATGGCCCAAAGCTTTGGATATCAGTCTCGAAAAGGTGGCCCCGGCGTTGTGGAGGCCGAAAGGCATTCAGACGTAACAGAATACTCCCGTGGGGGTAACGAAGCTTGTCTTGACTTGATCCTCAGGCTTTAACCAGATCTGGTGGTATCCTAAATAAGCGTCGAGGAAGCTGAGGAGCTCTGCACTGGCGGTGGAATCGACTAGTTGATCAATGCGAGGCATGGGGTAGGGGTCACGGGGGCAAGCTTTATTCAGATAGGTGAAGTCAATACACATATGCCACTTTCCAGATGTTTTCTTCTAGACAAACACCGGGTTAGACAACCACTCAGTGTGACTCACTTCCCAAATGACCCCCGCTCGGAGCAGCTTCTCAGTCTCGGCCTTGGCAAGCTCGGCCCGCTCGATGGAGAGTTTTCGGAGCCACTGGTGCACCGGTCGAGCTTTTGGGTCGACCGCCAGTGAATGCTCAATGATCGAGTGGTCGATGCCCGGGATATCTTCGTCGGACCATGCGAAGATGTCAAGGTTATTGCGGATGACTTCCTCGAGCTGCTTCGACACCTCCAGCTCCAGGCCCGCTCCGAACTGGATCGGGCACTCCTTCCCGTCTTGGATCAAAATCTTCGTGATGATCTCCCCCTCCGGGAGAGGCTTGGTCGGACGCCCCTTCGGCCCGGAGTCTCCGGCGTCGGCAAGGTTGGCTCCGTCCACGCCTTCACGGACGCTATGAATCTGGCGCGGCTCCAGCGGTGTTGAGTGGTCGTACTCGACCCGACGGGCTATGGCCTGGTCGCCTAGGACCGACAGCACCCCTCCCGGGGTCGGCATTTTGAGGCACAAGTAGTTGAGGCACAAGTAGTTGTGGTGGTGCTTGGCCCAAGGCATCGAGCGGGGGGCCTTCGAAGCCTTGGAGTGGGCGGGAAGCTGGTAGCAAGTGCTTCCGGGAGAGACACAGCTGATCGAAGGCCTGCACAAAGATGATGTCAGCAGAGCTTCCCCCATCGACAAGGATGCGACGCACCTCGACTACGGCGATATCTGCGGAGATGACGAGAGGGTCGGCATGCGGGAATTTGACTCCGGCGACATCTTCGGCGGTGAAGGAGATGGGAACGTGGGACCATTCAGGGAGCGTAGCGGGGCTGGATGTGCCGATATGCCTGACCTCCCGAATGTAGTCTCGCCGCTGGCGCTTGGACAGGGCTCCCAGGGCCCCTCCTCCAGATATGGGGAGGACCACCCGTTTCCCCCGATCTGGTGCGTCTTCGAGTTTGGGAGCCTGGGCCGGGCTGAACTCTAGGGCTAGGCACAGGACCTCTGGCTCGTCACGGCGCCCGACCACCTGGACCGCTTCTGGTCGAGGCACGGGGTTCCCCTTGTCAATGGAACCGCGACCAGCATTTCGCTCGAGGTAGTCATTCCGGAGGGCGAGGATGGTTCGGTAGGAATCGGTATCATGGCTCCGGTTCTCGCCGTGGACACTGCAGTAAAATGAGGCCCCTCCGGAGGGCGCCCGTGACGATGCCTTTTCCCCGGCGAAGCGACTCCCGCTGGACGTGTGCTGGTGCTTAGCGGGGACTTGGGGTGCGATGCTGAGGACCTCCCCCCGAAGATGCTTCCATCCTCGCCGGGAGTCTTGGTGAATGGAGTCCTGTCGGCCGAAGTCTTGGCGGCGGAAGTCAGGAGTAGGGCGGGCTCCTCGGTCGAGGTCCGGCAAAGCTTCGTATGCCTTGGCGCTCGTGGCTTGGACAGGGACTATCATCGCCTGTCGGCGTATGTGGCCTTCCTCGGACCGTTCATACTCCTCGAAGTACGTCATGAGCTATGCCACCGAGGAGATAGGCTTTCGATGGAGCTTGTCGAGGAGGCTCGGGTGGGTGACACCTTCCCGGGCGGCGTCGATAACTGAGGAAGCCGAAAGCCCCTTGATCTGGGCTTTGGTGTGCACGAAGCGCTGGGAGTATTGCCGCAAAGTTTCTCCGGGTTGCTGCTTCACTTGGAAGAGACTACTGGTGGACATAGGGGCCACAAAGGTTACCTGAAAGTTGTTGACGAACTTCTTCCTTTGCTGGTCCCACGAACGGATGGTCCCAGGCCGGAGCAACCAAAACCACCGGAGGGCAATCCCCTCGAGCGCCACAGGGAAACATTTAGCCATGGTGTCGCGGCTCCCCCTGGACGCTTCTATTGCTAGAGCGTACGAGCGGGAAAACTCTCCGGGGTCGGAGTCCCGGAGTACTTGGGAAGCTTGGCGGTGCAAAACTTTGAGCCGAAGCGCACCCTCTAAAGATCTGGGTGCAGGGGAGACTCCTCATCGTACGACGCGTTCTCCTCCTCCACTTGATCTTCATCGTCGCTCAGGGCTACGGCCACGACCCTCATAGCGCAGGAGGGTTCAGGAGGATGGAGCGACGCCTCCTAGCGCCACTGGGCCAGTTCCGCCTTCAGCCGGGCGTTATTGGTGGCCAGAGCATCGGCTTGACTCCCGCTCCCTCCTGCGGTGGATTCAGGGTCTTGCGAACGGACGTAGTCGGTCCGGAGGGCCACCACCGAGGGCCCGCTCGGAGGGTGCGTCTCCGGTGGCCCCTCCGGAGGCCCCGTGAGATTGATGGAAGCTGGCTCCGGCATGCCAGCAGGGCCCCGAACCTCCGGCGTCCCCTCCGGGGCTTGGGTTGGTTCCACGGCAGGCGCCCCAGCGGGCGCAACGACTGGCTAGTCGGGAATGGCGACTGGGGTGGGCTCGACTCCGGCGGTGCGGGCTGACCATCGTAGAGGAACCGTGCTTGCACCCTTCTGACTCGACATGCTTTGGTGACTGGATGTAGAGGATGCTAGATTCTCGATCTAGGATCCTCACAGACGGCGCCAACTGTTGGGACGACGGATCAAATCAGCAGGTTTTCTTAGTGGATGGAAGTAATGAAATGTTGGGTGCTCTGTATTCTCGGATCGTGTGTCTTACAATGGTAGTCGGGGGGAGTATTTATAGGGTGACCCGCCCTGAGGGGTCAGGTACCTTCAAACCGCCAACTGCTACTTGGTCTGACACCAGTCAGTAGTACAGACAAAACGGACTCCACGTAGTACAGACAGGAAGATTCGACCCTGACAGCGTGTCGGCCGTGTCGGACGCTCCTAAAGCCGCCCGACACGGCGCAGGCGATCATGATCCTATCCCTCTACGGGCTTGACTGGTCTTCTTAGCGTCCGGCCTCCCTCCGGAGCCTCAACTCGATCCGAAGGGTGGGCTCCGGCACCTGGCTGACCACTCCTCCGAAGACCCCTTCAGCGCGTCTCGGAGCCTTCGAAGGCCTCCGGCTTCTCACCCGGAGGTCTGGGTGCCTCCGGCATCGGACTTCGGGTCTCTGGGTTGCGGTCTTCCCTTGGTGTCGTACGGGCCTTCGCGCTCCCTTGCTGTCATCGGGATTATCTCCCCCAACAAATGGACATAAATATTGTCATACTTCCCGTCAAGTTCGCACTACCTCATGACGAGGCCAAGGTCGCTCAGTTGAGCCTCTGCCCCCGAGATGCTGTTTTCGAGAAGCCCGAGGATACGACTCATCACCTAAAGCCTATCTATGTCAAGGGGCACATTGACGGGAAGCCGATCTCCAGGATGCTTGTTGACGGTGGCGCCACTATCAATTTAATGTTGTATTCTATTTTGAAGAAGCTCGATAGGGACGAGGAGGATCTAAAGAAAACCAACCTAATGCTCAACGGCTTCAATGGCAAAAGCTTCGAAGCAAAAGGTGTACTCTCCCTATAGTTGATAGTGGACAACAAGACGTTGCCAACGATGTTCTTCGTTGTCGATGTGCAAGGTAACTATAGTGTGCTACTTGGGCTTGATTGGATTCACACAAATTGCTGGATTCACACGATGATGTGGAGGTCGTACAAGCGGATACTTCAGCACAAGTAGCTTTGGCCGATGTATCTATCGACGTCGTCCATGATAAGGTAGAGTGTCTATCAGTTAGAGACCTCTCGGATTATGACTTCATTATCATGTACGGGGGATGTTTTTTACCTGTGTCTGTGAAGTTGGCTGGTGTAGCACAACTATTTCTAAACTAGTAGTCATGTGGAGCAATAACGGTCTTCTAAAGATGGTATTGTCGAAGCCATTGAAGATTTCAGTGAAGTAGAAAAGCTAGGTCAAGGATTCATGTCAGTCGATCCTTTAGAAGAGGTTGATATAGGCAGTGGCAGCATTCCAAGGCGAACTTTTGTAAACAAAAAACTACAAGCCAACAAAAATGCCGAAGTAATAAAGTTGCTTCGGTCGTATGTTGATTGTTTCACATGGGAATATAGTGAGATGATCGAACTAAGCCGTGAGCTCGTATAGCATTGGCTGCCTATCAAGGTTGGGTTTAGGTCTTATAAATAGCCCCCCCATCAATTTAATTTGGCTGTATATGACCGAGTTAAAGAGGAGATAAAATGATTGTTCAGAGCCGAAGGAAGAGTATCCCATGCCGATAGCCAACATAAGGTACTATGTTTTCTTGATGGCAATGCTGGTTATAATCAAATTTTTATGGTTGAAGAGGACGTCTACAAGATAGCCTTTCGATGCCCTGGTTTCGTCGGCTTGTTTGAGTGGGTCGTTATGACTTTTGGTTTAATGAATGCTAGCGCTACGTATCAACGTTCTATGAACCTGATCTTTCATGACTTGCTAGGAGTTATGCTAGAGGTCTATATAGATGATGTTGTATTCAAATCGGATGCTATGGGAAACCATTTAGCCGATTTGAGATTTGCTTTTGATAGAATGCGTTAGTATGGATTAAAAATGAACCCACTCACGTGTGCGTTTGGCGTGTCGTCGGGCAAGTTCATAGGATTCATGATTCATGAAAGAGGTATTGAGATTGATCCTGAGAGGCTTGAAAAGATTAGGAACTTTGAAGCTCCGATATGCAAGCGGGATGTGCAAAAGTTACTAGGCAAGATGAATTATTTGCGTCGCTTTATATCTAACTTGTATGGCAAGATCGATGCTTTTCTCCCCATACTTCGGCTAAAGAATGAGGATGAGGTCATTTGGGGGGCAAGTCAGCAAAGCGCCATTGAGAGAATTAAAGAGTGCTTGTCATCACCGCTCGTGGTGACCAAAGGTCGGGATTCTGTTTCGACTATACATTGCTGCAACGGATAGCGTGATAGGAGCCGTGCTAACTCAAGAGGTGGAGGGAAAAGAGTACATCATCACATTCTTGAGCCGCTATTTGTTAGACGGCGAGAAAATGTACGTGTGTGTGGAGCGTTTGTGTTTATCACTTTATTATGCATGTACCAAATTGCGTCATTATCTCCTCTCTAGCACATGTATTGTTACTTGTCCAACCGATGTCATAAAATACATGTTGTAGAGGATGATTCTAAGTGGTAGAATCAGAAAGTAGGCTTATTCCTTGATTGAGTTTGATTTGGCTTATGAACCTTTGAGAGCTATGAATGGCCAAATCATCGCTAATTTTATAGTTGATCACCACGTAGATATCAATTAGGGTAACAATAATGCTCTGATTGAAGTAGTGTCATGGAAACTTTATTTTGATGGTTCAGCTTGCAAAAATAGCCAAGGTATTGGAGTAGTTCTCATATCACCTAGTGGTATGCGCTTTGAGACCTCAGGCCGTCTAGAATTTCCTTCCACTAATAATCAAGCCGAATATGAAGCTTTATTGCTAGGACTTGTATTGCTAGCTTCCATGGGTATTAAACACTGTTGGGGGAAAATACTTCATTGTCGGGGTCACAGCTGCAACAAGGCAAAGGAAGGTGATTTAATCAAAGGTTTCCAGCATATAACTCCGGTTATGTACTTGGACAAGTTCGAAGGATAGAGGCAAACTCTAGTTCGGAGTATATCTTCGAATATTTACTCTTCAGAGAGCTTCCTTGCCAGCTAAGATGGACGGCTTATCTTCTTTCTCATTAGATTAGTCTTTTACTGTTTTAGCCCTATCAAGGGCACCAAATAGTTTCAACTATGCTGGTTGTAACAGAGGGGTAAAAGGGTCTTTTCCTTAAGGTTTTGGCCTATAAATACCCCCTGTTTTACCCTGTAATGAGGATCGAAGAATAAGTTATTCAATACATATCTTCGAACTATTTTGAGCTATTATCCATTTCAGAGGCTTAAAATAGTTTACTTCACAAACACTTCATTTTTAGTTTCTAAGCTTGAGAAACCAGTTAGCGTAATCTTTTACGCCAACAGTTTGCGCCGTCCGTGGCGAACTTAGTCCAAAAAACTTCGTTCTCTACCAAGTTCTCAAACCATGCCTCCCAAGCGGAGTTCAGGTGGTTGTCCTACTCAGAGGTCCCCACGGACCTCCGGAGTAAGATCTTCAAACACAGTTGAGGTCGGAGGACCTTCGGCTTTTCCTCCACCTTAGACTCTGGAAGGGATTCCCCTTCCTCGAGCATACGGAGTTCCTCCCCCAACTCAATCCATACTTTGGCCAACCGGAGTCCCTCTTCCACCACAGATTCCACTTCGGACCGATGCGTACATTTCTCAAGACCCGGAAGGTCCTTTCGGAGGATATGAAGATGGTCTTGGCGATATGGCCGCTCAAATGGCCAGTCTCCAAGCTGAAGTAGCGAGATGGTGGCAAGAAGCCGCAGATAGGCTTCGTTCTTAGGCCACCCCGGTCATCCCCGAAGTGCCCCAAGATGATGAACTTCCTTATCTCGAAGCCCCGGAGAACGTTTCCTTTGACAGCGAGTCTCCACTGCATCCCGAGCTATAGAAAGTGCGCTTCGATCCTAAGTTTAAAACTTCGAAGCTCTGCAAATATTTTGGAGATGAGGACCCTAGGGAGTTCTCCCGTTCTTATGCATTGGAAATTGAGGCTAGTGGAGGAGTGCGAGACACCATGGCCAAATGTTTTCATCTAGCTCTTGAAGGGGTGGCACTGTGGTGGTTTTGGTCCCTGAAGCCAGGGTCAATCAGAACCTGGGAGCAATTAAGGAAGAAGTTCATAAGCAACTTTCAGGGTACCTTCGTACCTCCAATGTCTACAGGAAGCCTTTTCCAGGTGAAGCAGCTGCCCAGAGAGACTTTAAGGCAATTTTTCAAGCGCTTCGCCCATACGAAGTCACAAATTCGAGGGTTAACTACATCCTCCGTAGTTGATGCAGCTCGAGAGGGAGTTTCCCATGTGGGCCTCCTTGATAAACTTCACCGGAAACAGATATCTTATGTGGCTCAATTGATGTCTTATTTCGAAGAGTATGCAAGGTCAGAAGAAGGGTGGCTTTGGAGAACTGCTGCAACTCCGTCAATCCTGCAAGAAGTTAAGCTGGAAGTGAAAACTTCAACACCTTCACAGGGGCCTAGCTTTGAAATTCAGCATGACAGGCGTCGGGGGCAAAAGCATCCTCGTTCAGAAGTCTTGAACATTGCACCTCCACAGAAATTTGCCCCTAAGACTTCGCAAGCTTCAGGAAGCAAGACCAGCGGCTGGAGGGCACCAGGGAAGCCATCTGGCAAAGCCCAGACCTTCTTCTGCTATGTCAATGGTGAGAATCGAAGTCACGCAACTGATGCGTGCAAGTCTATACTCGCTTTAAGAGGCGAGTACCTTGAAAGAACTTCGGGTCGAGGCACTACTGACCGAGTTCCTCCCGAGGTGCGTCTAGAGCCTGTCTAGGCTGTGGCACGTATAGATAACTTCGACCCTGCAAGGCAACCTCCGGTGGTCAATATTATGTGTAACACTCCAGAAATTAAAAGGGATTAAAATAAAAGAAAAATATTATTTAAATCATTTCTGGATTTATTATTAAAGGAAAATTCATAAAAGAACCCAAATAAAGCCAAACAGGGAGAAATACTCAAAATCTGGACTTGAAAATTTTATGAGATGAACCAGAGACCAAAATATAATTTTAGGAATTTTTACAAATTTTTATCAACAGTGATTCAACCCTTAATCAAATATTCGAATTACTGGAATTATTTTAAATCAGAAATCAATTTTAATCCTTCATGGGCCTCAACCCCGAAACCTCCCTCAGCCCGGCCCAGCCCATCCATGAGCCACCGACAGGTGGGACCGACCTGTCGGCGCTCGCCTCCCCTCTCTCCTCCCGCCCGCGCCCCGCCTGACCCCACACGGCAGTCTCACACCTTCGCCTCCCTCTCTCTGACCACCGTGGCCCGCCTGTCGGCCCTTCCTTTTCTGGTTCGGTCGCTGACAGGTGGGGGCCACCTGTCAGATGCTTCGTCTCCGATGGAAGGGGATCGCCCCCTTCCTTCTTCCCGGCGATCCCTTTCTGCTTCTCGCCGCCGGCAACCCGCGATCGCCCGGATCACCCCCGGATCACTATCCCCGATCGCCACCGCCTCCATTCCATCCTTAGCCCACGCGGAATTCGTAAAAATGGCAGTAGATCCGAAGGTTTGGAAACCTCGCCGGAGATGGAAAGGATCCCTCTCGGTTTCCTCTGATAACCCTACCATATCCACCGCCGGCGACCCCTATAAAAGCCCCTCCCCTCGCCGCGTTCGGCCCACACCTCCTAAGCCCTAACCGAAGCCTTCCAGAGCGCCGTCGCCCTCTTCTTCGAGCTTCGGCTCTGCTCCACCTCCGGCGAGCGATCACCGTCGATCCCGACCCCCTTCGCCGTAGCCATCGCCACCGGAGTGATCGTCGACCACCGCCCGTCCTCGTCCACCCCTCCATTGGCCGTGGACACCGCCGGATCGCCGTCACCAACAAGCACCCGAACGCTCTACTTCGTCTACCCTCGCCGCCGGCCGCCGTCCGCCGCCCTCCGTCACCGCCAGAGGTACCATCGTGATCGCCATCCTCCCCGCGTTCCATTTTTGGCCCTAGCTAGGCCCCTAGGCCATCGCCGTCGCCACCGTGGCCGCACCCGAGCCCGCCGTCGCCGGAGACGAAGGCGGTACTCGACCCCTTAGCGCGTGTCGTGCTGGATTCCATCTGAGCCGCACGATCGTAAACGAAGGGCACAGATTAAATCCCGAAGGGATTTAATCTCACCGGTAGATCTGGTCAAAGGGGTACGGAGCAATCGCAGCCGTCGATCGTCACTCAAACCCCCGGATCCATCTGGTGCGTCCACGTATGCCCTTTCGCCACGTTTTAATCTGAGCCGTCCAAAATCATTAAACCCACCCGCCTCGCATCTGACCGCTGGATCCAGATCCAACGGCCCAGATCGCTCGGGTCCACGCGCATAGTCACAGGTTCACGGTGAACCTGGTTCACCGTGGACCAGGGACTGTATTTAGTTTAAATAAAATCCAGAAAATTGATTTAAACTTTGAAAATTCATATCTTGCTCATTTTAACTCCAAATTTCACCATTCAAATTTTGTTAGAACCAGAATATTATTCTCTACACATTAATGCCACAAAAATAGTATGTTTCTGTTACCCAAAATATTATTAATAAATAAATGAATAAAAATCCCTTAGGATTAAAATTAATTATACAGAAAATAAATTAGGAAAAATCCAAAAAGGTTAAACTTCACTGTTTTAAGCAAAAACTCAGAATATTAAAATGTTATTTCACATAAAAACACCCCAACTATGTATGTTCCTTTATTTGGTGGATTTTATCTGTTTATTGAATGTATTGTTTAATTTTCCGTATCGAGAAGACTACGAGTTCATCGAGGAGCAGGAGTTCTACCCCGAGGTTCCTCCATCCCCATTTGCTGATCAAGGCAAGTCATCGACCACCTCTGTGGAAACAGTTGATCATAATTGAGCCCATGTTTTAATAAATTATCGCTATAACTCATAGGTTAATATTGCATTAGTCCAATATTCAAGCCTTACACTTATATTTATTAGATCCCCGTCCTTGTGTGCAAACCCAAGCCATGCTTATTGAGCCTTAACTCCTTGTCACTCTACTATAAAAATATTAGCTAGTGCTCAATGTACCGGCACAACTGCTATAGGTTAAAAAGAATGAGTCGTAGATAGCTGGATTCTGTATATGAATTTCCCCATTATTCTCGTCTCTGGACTCTGTTGGAGTTGGCTAGGTTATAAGTATGGTGGGTTCCGGGTGCAAGCTCGGGCACTGGTTTGTCGCACCCGGGGCACTATAAGGACCGGTCTGCGGGATCTGTTGCAAAGCACTTCCGTACCAACCACAAGTCTAATGGGTAAGTCCTAACTGGAAGTATGGAATACTCCGGCTTGATGCACCATAGAGGAGGGGGCAAGGGGCTAGCCTGCGGGCGACTTGTACCGACGAGGCTCAAGGGGGGGTATGGTGGGGCTCCGATGCGTCGGGACACCATATGAAACCCATAAGAGGGTGCTATTGAGTCGGGGAGGACTATATGGAAGGTTTTGGCACGAGTTCCCGTGTGATGGGTCATCTCGTTACACTTCGGTGTAGGTGATGAGTGCGTGCCTTGTGGGTACAGTGGTACATCTCTGATCAGAGTAATTCAATCTTTTCGAAAAGCCGAGCCCACGGTCAAGGGCGGGTTGTGTAACTACTCGCAGTTAGTTTACAATTGTGTGAATGTTCGAGTTATTCATGGCACGTAAGGACTGTTGAGCGAGGTGGGGCTGACTGTACCCCTCGAGTTAGAAGATGATGATGCACACACACATGTTTACTTTTCCGTACTAATAAATTGCTCACATTTAAAGCTTTACAATTATGCTGCTTCCGCAAAACTAGCCACTATCTCCCTTGTTATTACCTTGCATTATATTTGCATTCGGTGGCTTGCTGAGTACATCTGTACTCACCCCGTTGACTTACAACATCAGAGCCAGTCTACTACGAGGAGGATGAAGGTCTGGAGTAGCGACCCAGTCAAGGCGAGACTGGAAGGAGGCGTTCATCTAGGACCCTTATTTTATTAGTTTCTCTTCACCTTTATTCACTTTTGTATTAATGCGGTCTACGAACCATGAATGATTGTCCGTATTGTACGTGGTCGCATGATGAACGTCTTGTTTTATTGATTTTCTATGGAATTTCAATAAAGTCCTGATTTATTAAATCGGGGCGCGACAAGATGGTATCAGAGCCAGGTTGACTGTAGGAAGCCAAACAGACCTGACCTTAGGACTTATATATATTCGCTATATTTTACAAAAGATTACTTATCCTCTCATCTCCCGAGGTTTTCACAAAATTTTCTCTCTTTTGTAGATGCCGGTTCACACCATGAGCGGGACTCTTCGTGACGAGGCCGGATTCATCCGCGAGCTTCGCGTGCTCGTCGACTTTTTGGGGTTTCCCCATGAGCCTGCGTTCCACGGGATCTTTCCCGATGCGAACGAGAGCTACTGCGAGGTCACGGTTGTGATCCGCCCCTCTTCCACGCAGCCACCCTTCTACACCCATGGAGTTGGAGGACCTTCATTCGTGGTGGCCAGCCAGCGAGCCGCTCTTCAGTCCCTCGCCGAGCTTCGACTGGTATACGACTGCCACCTCCACGACACCGTCTACCGCTTCATGCCCATGCGCACACTCGGGAGTCACCGCAACATCTACATCAGTCCCCTCACGCAGAGCAGCTCCGCCATCACCCGCACGATGAGACTCTTGGAGGCCATGGACAACCTCCACACAGAGGCCGTCCTCGACGCAGACAGCCAGCACGACACCATCGACTTCTACCGCCACACTTCGGAGAACCTGACCCGTGAGAATGCCGAGCTCCGTCGACAGCTTGAGCAGAACCCTCTGTTGACCCTTGAGGTGGAGGAGTTGAGGCGTCAGAACGAGCTCCTACGCCAGGGCGCCATGGTCCACACCCAGCTCCGTCAGCAGCTCAGAGAGTTGAAGAAGGACATAGAGGAGATCGCGCCTCTTCCGCCTCGCAGGAAGAAACCCCTTCGGATCCCCACTGTGAGGCCCAAGAGGATCTCCCGCAGCGCACCACCCGCCGGACCGTCCAGTTCCTCGACCCCGACCGTATCCCACGAGCCCGAGATCGAGCCGTCCCCCGAGCTGCAATAGACGTAGTTTTACGATTGATTGTTATTTCTATTATTACTTGCTTGTATTAGCATTCATGTCAAAACATAAGGCATGAATGAAGAATTAAATAAATGTAACCGCAAGAACGGTATCTTTTGAAATAAAATACGAAGAAGTTCACTAAAATAAATGTGTCTACCTTGAAAACTCCAGGATGACCAACACTCAGGGTTCCGATGCTCCTCAGAATGGAGGAGACAGTGGCAACCTGCCACAATGGGGAGCCACCGGGCAAAGGCAAGCCTCGGTCGCCAATCACCCCACCTTGGCTGAGATGATGGCCACCCAGAACCAGCTGGTCTCAGCCCTTCTACACCAGATGCAGCAGCAGCAGCAGCAGATGCAAGAGCAGCAGGCGCATCTTTTCCGCCTCCACCAACAGCCCGAGCTGCCCCGACCTGCCACTCCAGCTCCCGCTCCCGCGTCGCAGCTCTCGGAGTTTCTCCGAGTTCGCCCACCGACCTTCTCGAGCACCACCAACCCCATGGAGGCTGGGGACTGGTTGCGAGCTATCGAGAAAAAGCTCGACCTCCTGACCTGCACTGAGCAGGAGAGGGTGGCCTTCGCCACCCACCAGCTTCATGGTCCCGCCGCAGAATGGTGGGACAATCACCGCGAGACTCTGCCCGAGGGCCACGCCCACACTTGGGCAGAGTTCTCAGCTGCTTTCCGTGCCGCTCACATCCCCGACGGCATTGTAGCTCAAAAGCAACAGGAGTTTAGGGACCTGCAGCAGGGGAGCAGGTCCGTAACAGAATATCTGCATGAGTTCAACAGGTTGGCCAGGTACGCACCTGAAGAGGTTCGTACGGATGCGGCCAGACAAGCCAAGTTCCTTAGGGGACTGAAGGACGAGTTGTCCCTACAACTCATCGCTGGGGACGTCGCCAACTTCCAAAAGTTGGTAAACAAGGCTATCATGCAGGAGACCCAGCAAAACAAGGTCGATCTAAAGAAGAAGCGGATGATTGCCTTCAGGCAGAATCAAGGAATGGCCCAGAGACCCCGCTTTGCTCCACCCCCACCAGCACAACAGTACCACCCCCGGCCAGTGTATTGCCCGGCACCACCAGCCGCTAATGTCGGAGCCAGCCAACCTCGTCCCGCTCCCGCCGCACCAACCGTCCCAGCTGCCCCGGCCAAGAAGCCGGAAGTTTTGAGAGACAGGCATGGCAAGCCTGTAGTATGTTTCAACTGCCGCCAGGAGGGACACTACTCCCATCAGTGCCCTCATCCCAAGCGTGCACAAGGCGTCGCCTCCAACCCCGCCGTCCGCGCCAAGGTGAACCACGTCACCGCCGAGGAAGCCCAGGCCGCCCCGGAGATTGTCATGGGTAAGTTTATGGTTCATTCATCACTTGCAGTGGTATTATTTGACACCGGAGCTACCCACTCCTTTATATCAACTGCTTTTGTGGAAAATAATGCCCTGGACATAAGTGAACTACCCAGGCCAGTATTGATAGCTACCTCGGGCAAGCAAACCCTCGCTTGTTCCTTTAGTCCAAGGGTATGGGTAGATATCCAAGGCACGATATTTTGGGCCGACCCCATTCTAATAGAATGTCAAGGTTTGGATCTCATTCTAGGGATGGATTGGCTAAATAAACACCAAGGTGTGATAGAATGTGCCCAGAGAAAAGTGACTGTGACTAATGAAGAAGGGACTATAGTCACATTCCAGATGCCCAGCATGAAGGCCGGAAGGACAAGACTACATCAGATTACCTTGGAGGAGATACCAGTAGTCAGTGAGTACCCGGACGTATTCCTAGAGGATCTACCAGGGATGCCACCTAAAAGGGACATCGAGTTCAGGATTGACTTGGTGCCCGGAACCACTCCTATTTATAAGTGACCATACCGAATGGCCGCCAATGAATTAGCTGAGATGAAGCAGCAGTTGGAGGATCTCGAGAAGAAAGGCTACATCAGACCCAACACATCGCCATGGGGTGCTCCCGTCATCTTCGTCGAGAAGAAAGAAGACAAGGCAAAGCGTATGTGTGTGGATTACCGCGCTTTGAATGAGGTAACCATCAAGAATAAGTACCCGTTGCCTCGGATCGATGATCTCTTCGACCAGCTCAAAGGAGCTACAGTATTCTCAAAGATCGACTTGCGTTCTGGTTATCATCAGCTAAGGATCCGAGAGGAGGACATACCCAAGACTGCCTTCACTACCCGTTATGGATTATATGAGTGTACGGTTATGTCCTTTGGATTGACCAACGCCCCTGCATTCTTCATGAATATGATGAATAAAGTGTTCATGGAGTATTTGGACAAGTTCATCGTGGTCTTCATAGACGACATCCTCATTTATTCCAAGGACCAGAAAGAGCACGAGACTCACCTCCGGTTAACCCTAGGAAAATTAAGGGAACACCAATTGTATGCCAAGTACAGCAAATGCAAGTTTTGGACGGCAGAAGTAAAGTTCCTTGGACACATCATCTCTGCGCAAGGAATCGCAGTAGACCCTGCCACCGTAGAAGCAGTTACGGATTGGCTGCCACCCACGAACGTATCTGAGATACGAAGTTTCCTGGGATTGGCCGGATATTACCGAAGATTCATCGAGAATTTTTCTAAGATAGCCAAGCCAATGACCAAGTTGTTGCAGAAAGGAGAGAAGTTTGAATGGACTCCTGAATGCGAGGAAAGTTTCCGCACTCTCAAGACCCGTTTGGTGTCTGCACCTATACTGACCCTACCGGATATCCGCAAAGACTTCCATGTCTATTGCGATGCATCTCGCCAGGGATTGGGATGTGTTCTTATGCAAGATGGAAAAGTAATCTCTTATGCCTCCCGTCAGTTGAGACCTCATGAGTTGAATTATCCGACCCATGATTTGGAATTAGCCGCCGTAGTGCACGCCCTTAAAATTTGGAGACACTATTTGGTTGGAAATCGATGTGAGATCTTTACGGATCACAAGAGCTTGAAGTATATCTTCACACAGCCAGACCTGAACTTGAGGCAAAGACGATGGTTGGAACTAATTAAGGACTATGACTTGGGTATTCACTACCACCCCGGAAAAGCAAATGTGGTAGCTGATGCCTTAAGTCGCAAGGGATATTGCACAGCCATGATGATTCAAGAACACGCACCCTTGTTAGGTAGGGAGATGGAAAAGATGAATCTTGGGTTGACTACCGGAGCATATCTAGCCACCTTGGAAACCCAGCCTATTCTATTTGAGCAGATCCGTGAAGCTCAGTTGGAGGACCCGGATATAGCTGCCATTAAGAAGAACATGAGACAAGGAAAAGCCCCCGGATTTTCAGAGGACGAGAATGGCACCATCTGGTTTGGAACTCGGATATGTGTGCCGGATAAACCTGAGATAAAGACCCTTATCCTAAGAGAAGCCCATGAGACGTTGTACTCCATTCATCCCGGCAGTACCAAGATGTACCAGGACCTGAAAGAACGTTATTGGTGGGTCAGCATGAAGAGAGAAATTGCCCAGTTTGTCGCCGAATGTGACACCTACAGAAGAGTAAAAGCTGAACATCAGAGGCCTGCAGGATTGTTACAGCCACTTAAGGTACCTGAATGGAAGTGGGAAGAAATCAACATGGATTTCATCACCGGACTACCAAAGACCCAACTTGGATATGATTCTATTTGGGTGATCATCGATCGGCTTACAAAAGTAGCACATTTCATAGCCGTCAAGACGACCTTTAGTGGCCCTAAGCTTGCAGAGCTATATATGGCCCGGATCGTATGTCTTCATGGAGTGCCTAAGAAGATAGTGTCTGACCGAGGAAGTCAGTTTACCTCTCGTTTCTGGAAGAACCTTCAAGAGGAGATGGGCACGAGATTGAATTTCAGTACCGCCTACCACCCTCAGACAGATGGACAAACCGAAAGGGTAAATCAGATACTAGAGGATATGCTTCGGGCATGTGTTTTGGATTTTGGAGCCACTTGGGACAAGAGCTTGCCGTACGCTGAGTTTTCATACAACAACAGCTATCAAGCCAGCCTTCAGATGTCTCCTTTTGAAGCCCTATATGGACGTAAGTGCAGAACGCCACTACTATGGGACCAAACCGGTGAATCCCAAGTATTCGGAACAGACATTCTTCGTGAAGCTGAAGAAAAGGTACGGATCATCAGAGACCGACTCAAGACAGCCCAATCGCGACAGAAGAGCTACGCAGACAATCGTCGCTGAGACCTAGCCTTTGAAGAAGGAGATCATGTCTACCTACGAGTTACGCCTCTCCGTGGTACTCAACGATTTAACATGAGAGGGAAGTTGGCCCCTCGATATGTTGGACCATTTCCCATTGTTCGACGCCAAGGCGAAGTTGCTTATCAGTTGGAACTACCACCCTCATTGGCTGGAGTACATGACGTATTTCATGTATCCCAACTCAAGAAATGTCTTCGCGTCCCCACAGAGCAAGTGGATCTTCAGCAGTTGGATGTCCAAGAGGATCTGACCTATGTTGTAAAGCCGATCAAGATATTGGAAGTAAAAGAAAGGACCACCAGGAGTCGAGTCATCCGTTTCTGCAAAGTGCAGTGGAGCAATCATCCGGTAGAGGAAGCTACATGGGAAAAAGAAGATGAACTCAAGGCACAACATCCTGAGCTATTCGAGGATTGATCCGAATCTCGAGGACGAGATTCTCTGTAAGGGGGATAGGATTGTAACACCCCAGAAATTAAAAGGGATTAAAATAAAAGAAAAATATTATTTAAATCATTTCTGGATTTATTATTAAAGGAAAATTCATAAAAGAACCCAAATAAAGCCAAACAGGGAGAAATACTCAAAATCTGGACTTGAAAATTTTATGAGATGAACCAGAGACCAAAATATAATTTTAGGAATTTTTACAAATTTTTATCAACAGTGATTCAACCCTTAATCAAATATTCAAATTACTGGAATTATTTTAAATCAGAAATCAATTTTAATCCTTCATGGGCCTCAACCCCGAAACCTCCCTCAGCCCGGCCCAACCCATCCATGAGCCACCGACAGGTGGGACCGACCTGTCGGCGCTCGCCTCCCCTCTCTCCTCCCGCCCGCGCCCCGCCTGACCCCACACGGCAGTCTCACACCTTCGCCTCCCTCTCTCTGACCACCGTGGCCCGCCTGTCGGCCCTTCCTTTTCTGGTTCGGTCGCTGACAGGTGGGGGCCACCTGTCAGATGCTTCGTCTCCGATGGAAGGGGATCGCCCCCTTCCTTCTTCCCGGCGATCCCTTTCTGCTTCTCGCCGCCGGCAACCCGCGATCGCCCGGATCACCCCCGGATCACTATCCCCGATCGCCACCGCCTCCATTCCATCCTTAGCCCACGCGGAATTCGTAAAAATGGCAGTAGATCCGAAGGTTTGGAAACCTCGCCGGAGATGGAAAGGATCCCTCTCGGTTTCCTCCGATAACCCTACCATATCCACCGCCGGCGACCCCTATAAAAGCCCCTCCCCTCGCCGCGTTCAGCCCACACCTCCTAAGCCCTAACCGAAGCCTTCCAGAGCGCCGTCGCCCTCTTCTTCGAGCTTCGGCTCTGCTCCACCTCCGGCGAGCGATCACCGTCGATCCCGACCCCCTTCGCCCTAGCCATCGCCACCGGAGTGATCGTCGACCACCGCCCGTCCTCGTCCACCCCTTCGTTGGCCGTGGACACCGCCGGATCGCCGTCACCAACAAGCACCCGAACGCTCTACTTCGTCTACCCTTGCCGCCGGCCGCCGTCCGCCGCCCTCCGTCACCGCCAGAGGTACCATCGTGATCGCCATCCTCCCCGCGTTCCATTTTTGGCCCTAGCTAGGCCCCTAGGCCCTCGCCGTCGCCACCGTGGCCGCACCCGAGCCCGCCGTCGCCGGAGACGAAGGCGGTACTCGACCCCTTAGCGCGTGCCGTGCCGGATTCCATCTGAGCCGCACGATCGTAAACGAAGGGCACAGTCGGGATTTAATCTCACCGGTAGATCTGGTCAAAGGGGTACGGGGCAATCGCAGCCGTCGATCGTCACTCAAACCCCCGGATCCATCTGGTGCGTCCACGTATACCCTTTCGCCACGTTTTAATCTGAGCCGTCCAAAATCATTAAACCCACCCGCCTCGCATCTGACCGCTGGATCCAGATCCAACGGCCCAGATCGCTCGGGTCCACGCGCATAGTCACAGGTTCACGGTGAACCTGGTTCACCGTGGACCAGGGACTGTTTTTAGTTTAAATAAAATCCAGAAAATTGATTTAAACTTGAAAATTCATATCTTGCTCATTTTAACTCCAAATTTCACCATTCAAATTTTGTTAGAACCAAAATATTATTCTCTACACATTAATGCCACAAAATAGTATGTTTCTGTTACCCAAAATATTATTAATAAATAAATGAATAAAAATCCCTTAGGATTAAAATTAATTATACAGAAAATAAATTAGGAAAAATCCAAAAAGGTTAAACTTCACTGTTTTAAGCAAAAACTCAGAATATTAAAATGTTATTTCACATAAAAACACCCCAACTATGTATGTTCCTTTATTTGGTGGATTTTATCTGTTTATTGAATGTATTGTTTAATTTTCCGTATCGAGAAGACTACGAGTTCATCGAGGAGCATGAGTTCTACCCCGAGGTTCCTCCATCCCCATTTGCTGATCAAGGCAAGTCATCGACCACCTCTGTGGAAACAGTTGATCATAATTGAGCCCATGTTTTAATAAATTATCGCTATAACTCATAGGTTAATATTGCATTAGTCCAATATTCAAGCCTTACACTTATATTTATTAGATCCCCGTCCTTGTGTGCAAACCCAAGCCATGCTTATTGAGCCTTAACTCCTTGTCACTCTACTATAAAAATATTAGCTAGTGCCCAATGTACCGGCACAACTGCTATAGGTTAAAAAGAATGAGTTGTAGATAGCTGGATTCTGTATATGAATTTCCCCATTATTCTCGTCTCTGGACTCTGTTGGAGTTGGCTAGGTTATAAGTATGGTGGGTTCCGGGTGCAAGCTCGGGCACTGGTTTGTCGCACCCGGGGCACTATAAGGACCGGTCTGTGGGATCTGTTGCAAAGCACTTCCGTACCAACCACAAGTCTAATGGGTAAGTCCTAACTGGAAGTATGGAATACTCCGGCTTGATGCACCATAGAGGAGGGGGCAAGGGGCTAGCCTGTGGGCCACTTGTACCGACGAGGCTCAAGGGGGGGTATGGTGGGGCTCCGATGCGTCGGGACACCATATGAAACCCATAAGAGGGTGCTATTGAGTCGGGGAGGACTATATGGATGGTTTTGGCACGAGTTCCCGTGTGATGGGTCATCTCGTTACACTTCGGTGTAGGTGATGAGTGCGTGCCTTGTGGGTACAGTGGTACATCTCTGATCAGAGTAATTCAATCTTTTCGAAAAGCCGAGCCCACGGTCAAGGGCGGGTTGTGTAACTACTCGCAGTTAGTTTACAATTGTGTGAATGTTCGAGTTATTCATGGCACGTAAGGACTGTTGAGCGAGGTGGGGCTGACTGTACCCCTCGAGTTAGAAGATGATGATGCACACACACATGTTTACTTTTCCGTACTAATAAATTGCTCACATTTAAAGCTTTACAATTATGCTGCTTCCGCAAAACTAGCCACTATCTCCCTTGTTATTACCTTGCATTATATTTGCATTCGGTGGCTTGCTGAGTACATCTGTACTCACCCCGTTGACTTACAACATCAGAGCCAGTCTACTACGAGGAGGATGAAGGTCTGGAGTAGCGACCCAGTCAAGGCGAGACTGGAAGGAGGCGTTCATCTAGGACCCTTATTTTATTAGTTTCTCTTCACCTTTATTCACTTTTGTATTAATGCGGTCTACGAACCGTGAATGATTGTCCGTATTGTACGTGGTCGCATGATGAACGTCTTGTTTTATTGATTTTCTATGGAATTTCAATAAAGTCCTGATTTATTAAATCGGGGCGCGACATTATGCCACCTCCGAAGTAGGAAGATGGTCATGATCGAGGAAAAAGAGTAGTCCTCCCCATTTCCGGAGGAGGGACTCTTGGAAGTATGTCGAAGAGTAAGAGAAGAGAATATGTCCGAGAAGTGGGCCATATTGGAACTTCTTCGTCCATAGCTGCCATGCCTGAATGGTCCAATGTGCTAATATCTTTTTCCGCAGATGATGCAGCGGGCATAAAGTTTCCACATGCAGATCCACTTGACATCACTGCCGACATAGCAGGGACTGAAGTCCGGAGAGTACTGATTGACGGAGGGAGTTCAACAGATATTATCTTCGTCCAAGCCTTCAATCAACTTTGTATCTCCAGAAAGCATCTTTTCCCAGCAGCTCATCCTCTGCAAGGCTTCGCAGGACCCCCTCTTGATGCCCTCGGACAAATAGGTCTGGAGGTCACTTTTGGAGAGGGGCTACTGGCAAGGACGGAGGAGGTGATTTTTTATGTTGTGGATGCCCTGTATGCATATAATGTTATCTTCGGGAGGGGCATGTTGAATCAGTTCGGAGCTGTGGCGCATCATAATTATCTGTGTACGAAGATGCCCACACAAGCGGGAGTGCTCACTGTTTTCGGAGATCAGGACACTGCGCGAAGAGCGGAATATGGTCATGGCCCCCCTCTTGACCCGAGGCAAGTGAACAGCGTGCAAGGAAACCTGGAAAATGTCTCTATTTCAAGTGAACTTTCGAAGAAGACCTTCCCAAGGCCAAGCCCCCAAGGGGAGATTATAACGAAGGTTATTGTCAAAGATGACAAAGACTATTCATTTCAGTTTGGCAAGGATTTGCCTCCAGAAGTCGCTACTTCGTTAGAAAAAGTAGTTGAAGAGAATTTAGATGTCTTTGCCTGGTCTGATGAAGACATTACCGGAGTCAGTCGGTATACTATTGAGCATAGTTTACTTGTGAACCCAAGGGTTCGGCCTGTCCAAAAAGGACTCCAGAAGTTATCTACGGATAGGGCCATCCTTGCTAAAGATGAAGTGGAAAAGTTGCTAAAGGCTGGGATTATCAGAGAAGTAGCTCATACGGAGTGGCTAGCCAACCCAGTCTTCGTTAGGAAGAAATCTTCCGGGAAATGGCGCATGTGTATTTACTTTACATCTTTGAATAAAGCATGCCCCCGTGACCCCTATCCTATGCCCCAAATTGATCAATTGGTTGATTCCACCGTTGGTTCGGAGTTATTAAGCTTCCTTGACGCGTATTCCAGCTATCATCAAATCTGACTGAAGCGCGAAGATGAAATCAAAACAAGCTTTGTAACTCCTTCGGGAGTCTTCTGCTATGTAAGAATGCCCTTTGGCTTGAGAAATACCAAGACAACTTTTTCGAGGTTAATTGCTAAGGCTCTAGGTCATCAAATAGGCCGCAATGTAGAAGCCTATATGGATGACATTGTAATAAAGAGTGCTTTAAAGCACCAACATAGCCTAGACTTAGTAGAAACATTCAATAACCTTCGGGCATGTGGAATCCGTCTTAACCCAGAAAAATGTATCTTCGGGGCTTAGGCCAGAAAATTGTTAGGATATCTAGTTTCAAGCAGAGGGATCGAAGCTAGCCCTAGTCAAATAACTATGTTGCAAAGAATGGCTCCTCCGGAAAATTTGAAGCAAGTGCAGATGTTAATTGGCCGCCTTGCAGCACTTAGCAGATTCCTAGCAAGGTCTGCGGAGAGAAATTTGCCCATTTTCAAAGCATTGAAAGGTTCCGAAGATTTTGCATGGACACCGGAGTGTCAAAAGAGCTTTGATGATATTAAGAATTATCTCAGTAACCTCGCTACACTCACGGTGCCTGTTGCGGACAAAACCCTACTCCTTTACCTTGCGGCTACTGGCTCCGCAGCCAGTGCAGTCCTTGTCAAAGAAGTTGATTTCAATGGGAAGTTGGTACAGAATCCAGTCTATTTTGTATCTGAAGCATTCTCTGGAGCAAAAACAAGATATTCTGAGCTTCAGAAGTTCACCTATGCTCTGATAATGGCTTCGAGGAAGTTAAGGCATTATTTTCTAGCACATAATGGGATTGTACCAACTTCATACCCCTTGGGAGATATGCTCCGAAGTAAGGATTCCACTGGAAGAATTGGGAAATGGGCTGTTGAGTTAGCACCCTTCGGCATCTCCTTTGTGGCAAGGACAACAATTAAGTGACAAGTGCTGGCAGACTTTGTGGCAGAATGGACCCCCCCTGCAGTATGGGCTCCAGAGAAACCAAGTGAAGGAATTTGGACCATATACTCCGATGGAACTTTCCAAGCATCTGTAGCAGGTGTCAGAGCAGTAATAATTTCGCCTTCAGGGCAAAAGGCAATGTACTCCGCAAGGCTCAATTTTAAATCCACCAATAATACAACGGAGTATGAAGGAATTTTGTTAGGAATTCGGAAAGCACGTGCTTTAGGGGCTACGAGAGTTGTTATTAAAACAAATTCTAAAATTGTAGCAAGGCACGTGGATAAGAGCTTTCAAGTTTGTCATCCACAACTTGCAAAATATTTAGAAGAGATCCGTAAGATTGAGGCAGCATTTAAGGGGATTTCCATTCGAAGTATACCAAGAGATGAAAATATGCATGCTGATACTTTGGCGAAAGCTGCAGCCGGAGCTATGGACATTCCATAAGAAGCTTTTTACGAAGAGCTCAATTCCCCTTCGGTCACACAGATCCCTTCCGCGGAAGTTCTTTGCATTCCAAGTACAGATTGACGGAGTTCAATTATGGAATTATTGCAAGGAGAAGCAAATTTGCCTGAAGGGCCACAGCTTTCGAGGTTGAAGCTCAGAATTCGAAATTATCATATAATCAACGGTATTCTGTACAAGGCCGGAGTATGTTCCCCTGTGCTCCGATGTATATCTCAAGACGAAGGTCACGAGATTCTCCGAGGAATTCATGAAGGACTTTTTGGTAGCCATCTAGCCCCTCGAGCTTTGGCAGGATAAACACTTCGCCAGCGGCTTTATTGGCCTACAATAGTAGCTGATGCGGAGAGCTTAGTCCGCACTTGCCAGGGTTGTCAATGGATTGGAAGAAGAAGTCATCGTCCGCCAACAACTCTTCAAGTCATTGCCCTAGTGTGGCCCATGGCCAGATGGGGCATGGACCTTATTGGCCCCATCCTAGTAGCAAAAGGAAATTTGAAATTCGCAGTGGTAGCAATTGAGTATTTTTCCAAGTGGGTCGAAGCAGAGCCCCTCACAGCTATCACTTCGAATAATGTACAAAACTTTTCTAGAAAAATATTATATGCCAGTTCGGAGTGCTTCGGCAGCTCACAGTTGACAATGGGACGCAGTTTGATGCAGAGCCCTTCAGGAAGTTTTGTGAAGATCTTGGCATACAATTATGCTTCGCTGCAGTGCGACATCCTCAGTCTAACAGAGCTGTTGAAAGAGCCAATGGTAATATCTTGTCAGGGTTGAACCGAAGAATAGTGGGATTGGCAAAAGGATTGTGGACCGAGGAGCTCCCGAAGATTCTATGGTCCATTCGGACCAGTCAAACAAGGTCCACGGGTTTCACTCCTTTCAGACTATTATTCAGAGATGAAGCTATGACGCCAACGGAGCTTAAAGGAGGATCCCTTCGCAGCACCGAACCGGAAATAGAAGCAGAAAGGCAAACTTCGCTTGATTTAACAGAAGAAACAAGACTTCGAGCTGTCGCCAACTTGTCAAAGTATCATCAGCAGACGAAGACTTGGTTTGACCCGAAGGTTAAGCTTAATGAACTTAAGCCGGGTCATCTTGTTTTGTGAAGCATTATAGCACCAGGGAAAATAGGGAATAAGTGGGAAGGTCCATACATAATTCTTCACTCAGGACGCCCTAGTTCTTTTAAGTTAGCTAATTTAGAAGGCGAAGAGTTAACACATACATGGCATGCGGAGCACTTAAAGCGATATTTCGCATAGGGGCTCCTTGTAACCATTTGTAAACACCTTCTGAATTAATAAAGTTCATGGTTCAGATAATGCCTACCTCTCAAACACTTCCTACTTCTAGTGGACGCACTGGAAGAATGAAGTTGGCTGGGAGGGAAGTGTCATTAATTTGAACCAATTTTTCGGACTTCGAACCACTGATTTGAAGCTTCCGACGAGGTGGGAAAGTCAATGAAAATGGATTCCAAGCCACCAGCTTGAAAGCATTCGTAAAAAGAGTCGAAGGAGACCAAATAATGCGGATTCCAAGCTCCGGCTTGAAAGCATCCGTAAAAAAAAGTCCAAGGAGACCACTGCGAATTCCAAACCACCGGTTTCATAGCATTCGTAAAAAGAGCCGAAGGAGGCCAAAACAAAACAGAGTTTGAGCTGATAAGCTTCGAATATTCGTGAAAAGAGTCAAAAGTGACCAATCGTTTTGGACACCAAAGTGTCCGAGAAATTAGTCCGAAGTGACTTCTTTCAAACAAAAGGTACTAAGTTACCAGTTTTTAGACTCCAAGTAGTCGAAGACATTTTGTAAGATTTCAATTAATCTTTAAGTTGCTGAGGGGCTCCGAGCCTCCAAAATTGTACTCCTAATTCTTTTTCAGTGCGCCTAACCATCTTCGAGTACACTTCAAAGATTCTTATGCCCAAAGAGGGGCTAGGAAGTAAGGAGACAATTTTAAAAATCAATCTTTATTATTCGAACATATTACATTACATCATGAATAATTTGTGTCTATTCCAAGAAGGAATCGAAGACCCCTTCGATCTCTAGAGCTATCACTAAAGCCGGAACGACTAGTTCCAGAGCCGGGAGTCCGGATAACTTTACGTTTAATTCTTCTCCCTCCCTTCTGTAGGACCGAAAGTAGCGACCAGAGGGGGGGTGAATGGGTGCCTAAAAATTCTTTGGAATCAATGGCCTTCTCCCAATACCCTACGCACCTCAACAGACTAAGAAGTCAAAAGTGAACAGATCAACTGAGCCTTAAAAGATCTAGCCTAACAACAACCGGTGTCCTAATTGAAAAGACACCAACACAGTGCTAATAGGCAGATTAACGAATCATTTAATGCATGGGCAGATCAAGGTTCACAAAGATAAATCATCATAGCAATAACTCTAAATGCACGTTAAAAGGAGATGAGGAGTTACTGTTCAAAGTTGTCTCATGTTCGAAACTTGCCGAAGCCTGTATGAAGCGAAGCCTGTAGTTGTCGAAGCTAGCTTCGAACCCCTTGTGCGAAGGCTGATGGAGTTGAAGCTTGTACGAAGAAGTCGTGCGAAGCCTGAGTAGAGCTGCCGAAGTTTGTACGAAGTATGCAGTAAGGAAGGTTGTTGAAGTCAAACCGAGGTGTTCGGCAAATCTTCGAAGATTCGAAGTTTAGTACAAGATAGAATTAACTTCGAAGCCTGTAGGGCAAATTGGTCGAAGCCTGCTTCGAAGCACACTTCGCTGACCAGACCTCACACAAAAACTTCGCTACTCCAAATAGACAACCAAACAGTTCAGAAGCAGACTTTGAATAGAGAAGTAAACTGAGATTCCTTCGAATCGGGTCTAGCTTCGAATCGGAGTCCACTAGTACTTACACAGAGGAAATCAAAGCCTAGAAACAGACTTCGAAATACAACCTTCGAAAGCACAAACAGAGTGACACCAGGAAAAATGCAGCACACTTCAATCAAAGTGCACAGAAAAAGGTTAAGGCTAAGCGTAGGTACTTCGCGAGAGACAGTACTACTTGAGAGGCTTCGGAGAAGGTAATGCGAAGCTACACATCATCGAACATTCTCCAAAAACTGTAAACTCCAAAACCAAACTAACAGCACGCACATTTCGTGCACACTCCGCTCAAACAGCCTTCATGCTAGGCACTCGAAGCCTGCCCCACAGAACAGAAGGGCTTCGAACAAAGATTAACAACAGAGTTCGAGCCTTCGCAACAACCTTCAAGAAACGTGCAAACTCCCTTCTCTCGATCAGAACGCCATGTCAGGAAAATACCAATAAAGAACTTAGCTGCAGCCTATGAACAGAATAGCCTGACACACAATAGCTAGAAGCCTATGGCAAAGAAAACAACATGGCAGACCAAAACTATGCAAAGATAAAATGCGCTGAGCATGAAAAATGGAGCAACCAGGGAATCACTTCACAGCAAAACGATTTGAGAGCAACTCGGAGAGATCCGAACCTAGACAGAGGATTCCCAGAAAAATTACTCGAGAAGAAACAATGCATGAACATGATGAACATAGAAGTTTCTTGCTGGCGACGCACACAGGGGATAGCCAAAAGTGACCCAAACCTCTTTTCTGGATTAAAGTGAATTACAGAATGGGTAACCCTAACCCTAGGGATTAGGGCCCTATTTATAGGCAACCCAATAGCCTAGGAATATTCGAACATACCCTTAGGGTTTTTTATAGACGCTGAAATAAAAGGAAAAGACCAAACTGCCCTTAGGATATTTTTACAGACTCGACTGACTGACTGTGGGCCTAAGGACAAAATAGTAACTCATATTTACCGATGACTTATCAGGACGCGGAGCTTTCGTAGCGACTATGGCTTCGCCTCTAAACAGTCCGATGCGAGATTAGCGGTCACCAGTTTTGCGCCGAAACTGACAAAGCATCCACCGACTTTGCACCAGGTACCCGGATTAGGCCGGCCCGACTCCGTAGCTCACTCAGCCCGGCAATCGCTCGCCGCCCGTGTACCTGAGTCAATCCTGGTCAACAGCACAGTGGATCTTGTGCTGCTCCTAGCCCATGTACCCGGATTGGACCAGCCTAACTTCACGGCCCTTCTGCCCAACAGTCGCTCGCTTCCGTGTACCTGAGTCACACGGCGCCCAGACGCAGCAGATCTTCTCTCTTTTCATTCCTTTTTGACTTCCGTTGACAATGACTCATCACATCTGGAGCCATGAGGTCCACGCTCTTCAGCATGGCTCCTCAATCTCCCCCTTGATGAGTGCATTGTCAACACTTCTCTTCATCTGCTCTTTAGTACCTGCGAACACATGTGGAAACACGAAAACAAAACACAAGAAAACAGAGAAGAAGAAAAATAAAGTAAAAGTTTAACCCTAATGACCAAAAGCCGAACAAAAGCAAGAAGCGGTCATTATGGTTAACCAAAAGTAAAAGCTCGAAATGAGTGCAATATCAGAATCATCAACAAGAATATCAAAAGAGTAAGGACAAACGGGACAAAAACTCCCCCTGAAACAAATCCCAGAGAAAGCTAAAACTCCCCCTTAAACTCTTCTCCCACTATGTCTCCCCCTTGTTGACAACTGAACTCATCAAGCGAGACTAAATGCACTCTAAAGACACGGACTCCCCCTGAAACGCAACTCCCCCTCAAAATATGCAAAGAATGGAACTAGGGTGCAGGTGGAGTGTAGAAAGCATGCTTCTCAGATATATGATTGACTGCAATTTACAAAATCTAGCAGGTATAGAAAAAGACATACTGTCTAAGACACATGGCATGATCAGTGCAATAGATGATATCTAAATAAAGTCATTAGCACTCATTTTTCAATTTTTGCAAACAAAAGCATCGCCACATTTTCTAGTTGACAAGCAAGGTAAGGCATGAGATGAAGAAGCTAACTGATATCTACCAAGATAAGCATTGTCAAAAACAAAATGCTTTAGCAAACTTGTTATCATTTCAATTTTCAATCTTTTTCCTTTTTCATTTTTGCCAGGGGTTATTTGCATGTCAAACCTTATGCTAACCGACCAAGTCAAGCCTAGGCCAGAACTGGACCATCAGAAGCTTAAGACATTGATCTTGGCATACATTGTACTGTCCTAGTTCATACCAAAGTGCTATGGTAAGCAGTCCGGAACAATACAATGCGACAAAGCAAACCCACCTGGATCTTTTCATTTCAAGCATAAAAGCCATGGAATTTTCACTCTTTTTTTGATTTTTAATATTTTTACAACATATTTCCATGTTTAAAGCATAAAGATGTCCAAGTTGCATATATGCATCTAAGTGAGGAACTAGCTACAAGGCATGTAATAGATAGCAAAAGCACTCAACCTACACATGCGAGTTACTAGAAGCAATGGTGATCATTTTTCAATTTTAAAGCATAAAAGCCATGCATATGACAGATATCAGACATATCAGGTGAACTGAAGCAAAACATGATCATCGACAAGTAATCAAAAGCATGTACCAGCTAGACTAAGTAAAGCAGTTCAATCATATAACAGAAGCAGGCTTAAGAGTGTGATATGTGAATATGCATGATATGAACACACACAAAAAGGCTCAAGAAAAGAGTAAAGAAGAAAGAAAACTGACTCAAAATATCCTAAAAAGGATACACAACACCCAAATCCCCTCGTAAATGCTCAAAAGTAGACTGATCTAGGGGTTTGGTGAAAATGTCAGCCAATTGATGATGGGTATCAACATGAAAAAGGTCAATGACACCTTTCTCATATTGATCCCTCAAAAAGTGAAAGCGCACATCAATGTGTTTGGTTTTTGAATGGAGACAAGGGTTTTTCCCTACACTAATTGCACTGGTGCTGTCACAAAATAGAGGAACTCTGGTAGGAAAGAACAACCCAAAGTCTCGCAACATGGAAATCATCCAAACCAACTATGAGAAGCAGCTAGTAGTAGCTAAATACTCAGCCTCAGTGGTCGAAAGAGCAACTCCAGATTGCTTTCGAGAAGACCTAGAAACAAGAGACGAACCAAGAAACTGGCAAGTACCGGAAGTCGACTTGTGATCCAACCGGCACCCACCAAAGTCGGCGTTCAAAAAGCCGGATAAATAAAGAGATGATAATGCTGAGTAATAAAGACCAAGATCGGGCGCATAGGTGAGATACCTAAAAATGCGCTTGACAGCTTGCCGATGAGACGCGCGTGGTGAAGACTAGAAACGTGCGCATAGTCCCACAATGAATTGTATGTCTGGCCTCGTCACCGTCAAGTACAGCAGCGAACCGATCATCCCTCAAAACACTCTCTCATTGACCTTGACGCCGCTCTCGTCCTTATCCAGGCCCCCAGATGTGCCCGTTAGGGTCATCTGAGGCTTCAGCTCTCCACCAAAGTCGAACTTCTTCAACATATCTCTAGTGTACTTACCCTGGTGGATGAAGGTGCCATCCTTGGTCTGCTTGATCTAGAGCCCTAAGAAGTACTTGAGCTCACCCATGAGGCTCATCTCAAACTCACTGTGCAGCTGCTCAGAAAACATGGACACAAGAACATCAGTAGTACCGCCAAAGATAATATCATCCACATAAATCTGAGCGACTAAGAAATCTGAAGCATCTCTGAGCAAGAAAAGAGTTTTATCCACAGAACCCATCACAAAGTCCTTCCCCAACAAAAACTGCTTTAACCGGTCATACCAAGCCCTGTGGGCTTGCTTCAGACTGTATAAAGCTTTCTGCAGCTTAAAAACATGTCGAGGAAACTTGGGGTTTTCAAAATTGGGGGGCTGCCTAACATAAACTTCCACCTCTATGTACCCGTTCAGAAAAGCACTTTTGACGTCCATTTGAAAAATCTTAAAACCCTTCGAAGCGACAAAAGCTAAAAGAATGCGAATGGACTCAAGACGGGCAACAAGGGTGAAAGTTTCTTCAAAGTCAATACCTTCCTTCTAGCAAAAACCCTTGGTAACCAGTCGAGCTTTGTTGCGCACCACAACCCCTTCTTCACCTTGCTTGTTCTTGAACACCCACTTGGTGCCTATGGGGTTGCATCCGGGTGGCAGCTCAACCAGTGTCCAAACCCGATTGCGGACAAAATTCTCAAGCTCTTCTTGCATGGCATTAATCCAGTTTGAGTCAGAAAGAGCATGAGAAACGTCTCTGGGCTCAAAAGATGCAACAAAAGCAGATCCAGCAAACACAGCAAGAGAGTCAACAGACGAACGCAAAGTTCTTTCAGACAAATCACCGATGATGAGCTCTGAGGGGTGATCACGCTGAACTGCTCGGGATCCCTCCTGATCTGAAGTCACCTCACTAGAGTCAGCAGGTGGCACCTCTGGACTTGACTGAGGGGGCTCGATCAAAGTGGATGAAGTGATCAAAGGTCAGCCCTCATCCTCAGTCGAAGTCTCAGAAGGTGTGGGTTCTACAGGCGGTGTAGAAGGCCCACCCTCATCAGCAGCTGGAGTGTCATCATCTTCTTCGAAGATGGACTCTCCAAGCTCACCATCTCCAGAAAGCTCAAAAGAAGGAGTCAAAGAAGGCAAGGACTCATCAAATGAAACCTCCCAAGTCTCGACAAGCTGCTGGGAGTCGAGGTTCCAAACACGGAAGCCTCGAGAATGGAAGGCATAGCCAAGAAAAACTCCATCCCAGCAACGAGACTCAAATTTGTCCAAATGCCCTCCCTTCTTGAGCACAAAGCACTTGCAGCCAAACGCTCGCAAGTGGCTCACCATGGGCTATCTGCCAAACCGCAACTCATATGAAGTCTTACGTAGGTAAGCTCTAAGAAAAATGCGGTTGGCTAGATAGCAAGTCGTGTTCATGGCTTCAGCCCAAAAATGCCTAGGAGTCCTGTGCTCATCGAGCATTGTCATGACCATCTCGACTAGCGTGTGGTTCTTTCGTTCCACAACGTCGTTCTGTGGGGGAGTGTAAGGAGGAGGAAACTAATGGTCAAGACCATGATCACTACAGAAGCTGACGAATTGAGAGTTCTTTAACTCAGAGTCGTTGTTAGAGCGAATTGCTCGCATCCGACCATTGTTCTCATTCTTCAGCTTCAAAATCAGGTCATGAACAAAATGAAAAGTTTCATCCTTAGACTCCAAAAAGAAAACCCACGAAAATCGAGAAAAATCGTCAACAATCACAAGTGCGCACCAGTTCCCACCGACTGAGCGTACCCGAGCTAGACCGACAATGTCCATATGTAACAGCTCGCCCGGATACGAAGTCATCACCTGAGTCACATGTGAGTGAGAAGCAGCAACCATTTTCCCATGACGACAGGGATGGCAAACTAGATCCTTCTCCATCTTAAGCTTGGGCAATCCTCGGATGAGGTCCATAGAGCTCAACCTGACTAGCAGATCAAAACTCAAATGTCCCAACCTCCTATGCCACTTCCAGAGCTCAGAGGAGGATCCAGCAATCAAACATCGAGAAGGGCCAAAAGAACTAGAGAAGTCAATCCGAAAAACCTTACCGAAGGGTAAGATCTGGCAAATCAAAGACCCTCTAGAATCAATCACAAAATAACTACCCTTCTTAAAACAAACCTCCAAACCATCCTCAAGAAGTTGCGAAACAGAAATCAAATTGAAGTTCAAATTTCCAACCAAAGCAACGTTCTTCAAAGAGAAATGGTCTGAGATGCGAATTGAGCTAATACAGTTTACCTTCCCTTGACCACTGTTCCCGAAGGTGATGTATTCCTTGGAGCTCGAGGAGAGAGACTGGAGAACCATCTGCGATGTCCCGTCATGAGGCGAGAGCATCCTGAGTCCATGATCCAAACGTCCTCCAGTCCTCGATCCTGCACAATCAGTGGTTGTAAGGGGGAGCAAATGGTCCGACACCAGGTTTAGCAAAAGAGCTAAACCAGTGTCGAGCCATCTGCTCAAAAGACGGAAAGCAGAAATCATCATAAGAGTTCGGACCAAAACGCGGCTCAAAATGCGGTCCTCGGTTCTGCCTAAACCCTCGGCCATGAGGTCTAGGACCGTAGCCAAAACGGCCTGGATCTCTGGTGGAACGAACACCACCATATGGAGCACGGACATGAAAGTCGTCTCCTCTACCACCACCTACACGACGCGGCCTGGCCTCCAGCCTCTCTCCATGTCGAGGAACTCTCAGTCTACCACCCTACTGGTAGAACTGCTCCTGACCACCACGAGCTCTCTTTGCTCTCTCAGCCCGCTTCCTCCTGAAGCAAAACTCCGCAAGATGCCCATCTCTCTAACAGTACTCATAGTGGTAGGTAGGCTTTTTGGTATGTGGTTGAGGCTTGGGGTTCTTGCGCTTAGTGGTGTTTGGTGTAGTCTTCTTGGTGTGAGAGGGTCCAGGAAGAGAGTCAAGAGAAGTGTGGAGGTGTTTGGGCTTTGGAACCTAGATGAGCTTCTTGGGTGGAGCTTTGGGCTGTTCTTGGAACACACCATCCTTAGGCTGACTAGCCTAGAAAGACTCAGTGGAGTGAGTCTTGGGGTATCTCTGCTCAGGAGTCATTTTACTCCACTCCACTGCCTGGCTAATGGCACTCTCAAAGTTAGCCTTGGTGTTGATGTAGCCTACCCTAAACCCATCCTGCCTCTTAAACTGCTAGATCATCATGCCGAGTTGTGGCTCTCTGGCACTGATCCAACTCAAGATTGAACGGAGGTAAAAGTTCTCATTTTGGGCATCAGCTAGCTCATCTCTCAAGGAAGCTAGTACCTCCAACTGAGACAAGCAAGTCTCACTCTCTCTATCAACCTGGACAGACTTCTCGGCTTTTAGCTTAATTAATTCCACTCTAAGAGACAAGCAGTTCTCACAGACAGTGGGTGGAACTGACAGTGTCTCAAGCTCTAGCCTAGCCTGCCTCAACTCAGTTCTAACTCTCTCCAACTCGCTCAAATGCTCATCACCCTTAGCTTTCAGCTCAGCTAGACTGGCTAGATGGGATGGGCAATTAGCACAGGGCACAACGACAGTGGCATCAGCATCTTTCAACTCCAGCTGAGAGCTTTCAAGCTCAGTGGCCAAAGCGTCCCACTCATCAACCCTTTCTGTGTACCTGGACTTTAGAGTCCACAGGTCACACAGAAGCACCTCACACTTTGGACACTCACTGCTATCACCCAAGCAAGGGGAAGAAGATAGACTCTCAATTCTGCCATTAGCCATGACAAGCTCACTCTCCAATTCATCTATCCTCTTCTTAGCCCCTCTAAGCAGTTTTTCTCGATATTTTAACTCCTGACGATTGCTTTCAAGTAAATCAATGATTTCACGTTCATAAGATGATACCTTTTCATTATCGTCGTCATCGGAGTCATCGGAGGAGCCCTTTTCTTTCTTATCCCCAAGAGCCATTGAGCAGAAGCTCTTGCGAGACCTTTGGCGTTGATGTGAGCGGCTCTTCGGCCTATCCCCGAAGGCCATGAAGCAAAGGCCAGCCAGATCGTCCTTGTCCTTCCCCTTCCTGATGACAATCTCCTCATCTCTTGAGCTCGATAAAGAGGAAGAAGATGTGGACCGCTTGGAGTAGCTCTTCTCCATCTCGGCGAAGAAGGCCTTGTCGCGCTTCTTGTTCTCACGCCAGTAGTCCTTCAGGGCCTTTCTGAAGAATCTGGTCTTTGGCTTGCCCTTGGTGAAGGAAGAGCTGTCGTGCTTGCCTAAGTCATGGAAGCCACCACCGGTGCCCTTCTTGTGACCATTGCGCTTAGGGCAGTCGGCGATGAAGTGTCCTGGGTCACCACACTCAAAGCACCCGGATTTCGTGCCGTGTCTTTTGAACATTCTCTTGTCATAAACAAGACGCACCCGGTTGTTAAAAAGACACAGGTCATCATCTCCTAACAACTCAAGCTAGTCCTCAGTGATATACATCAAAGAGAAACTAGCACAGATCACAGAGGAGGGGTCAGCAGATGGTGTAGCAAGGGTCAGGGACTTTGATACAGAGCCAGTGAGATTTGATCTCAACTAGGTATCAACCTCAGTGGCCTTCAGCTTGCTAAACAACTTAGAAATGGTCAAGGTATCATAAGACGTGCTCTCAATGATAGAGGATACCTTGATCTCCCAGATCTTAGGGTCCAAGGTGTGGAGAACCTTGAGCGCCTTCTCATGATCTGAGACTAACTGAACACCCTCAGCCTTGTTGTCCCGAAGCTTGTTTATGATCGATTGAAAACGACCAAACAACGCTTCAATAGATTAACTCGACTTTTGTGTGAAATTCTCATATGCACGCCGGGAGGTCTGATAGAGCCGAGCCTTGACCTGGGCTGTCCCCTCATGGTGAGCCTAAAGGGTAGCCTAGATCTCTCTCGTAGTGTAGAGATGGCTCACATGGTCAAATTCAGTGGTACCTAAACCAGAAAACAGAATATTCACCACTTTGTTGTTGTTCTGACGCTGGGCAATAATATCTGGAGAATTACGCTTAGCAACAGGCAACACTGTGAAAGTAGCGTGAATACAGATGTCCTAGATGTCCGAGCTTTGGCTCATGAGATAGGCTCGCATGTGAGTCTTCCAATAATTATAGCCATAAGATTCCAAGGACGGGACCTTTCCAGGAGACGTCATGATCACTACTGGGTTTTAGAACCAGTTAAGGTATGGAAAAACCCTAACCAGGCCCTGATACCACTTGTAGGACCAAAAGTAGCGACCAGAGGGGGGTGAATGGGCGCCTAAAAATTCTTTCGAATCAATGGCCTGCTCCCAATATCCAACGCACCTCAACAGACTAAGCAGTGAAAAGTGAACAGATCAACTGAGCCTTAAAAGATCTAGCCTAACAACAACCGGTGTCCTAATTGAAAAGACACCAACACAGTGCTAATAGGCAGATTAACGAATCATTTAATGCATGGGCAGATCAAGGTTCACAGAGATAAATCATCACAACAATAACTCTGAATGCACGTTAAAAGGAGATGAGGAGTTACTGTTCAAAGTTGTCACCTGTTCGAAACTTGCTGAAGCTTGTACGAAGCAAAGCCTGTAGTTGTCGAAGCTGGCTTCGAAACTCTTGTGCGAAGGCTGACGGAATTGAAGCTTGTACGGAGAAGTCATGCGAAGCATGAGTAGAGCTACCGAAGTTTGTGCGAAGTATGCAGTAACGAAGGTTGTTGAAGTCGAACCGAGGTGTTCGGCAAAGCTTCGAAGATTCGGAGTTTAGTACAAGAAAGAATTAACTTCGAAGCCTGTAGGGCAAACTGGTCGAAGCCTGCTTTGAAGAACACATCGCTAACCAGACCTCACACAAAAACTTTGCTACTCCAAATAGACAACCAAACAATTCAGAAGCAGACTTTGAATAGAGAAGTAAACTGAGATTCCTTCGAATTAGGTCTAGCTTCGAATCGGAGTCCACTGGTACTTACACACAGGAAATCGAAGCATAGAAACATACCTCGAAATACAACCTTCGAAAGCACAAACAGAGTGGGACCTACACGAATGAAATGACGCCAGGCAAAATGCAACACACTTCAATCAAAGTGCACAGAAAAAGGTTAAGGCTGAGCGTAGGTACTTCGCGAGAGACAGTACTACTTGAGAGGCTTCAGAGAAGGTAATGTGAAGCTACGCATCATCGAACATTCTCCTAAAACTATAAACTCCGAAACCAAACTGACAGCATGCACACTTTGTACACACTCCGCTCAAACAGGCTTCGTGCTAGGCACTCGAAGCCTGCCTCACAGAATAGAAGGGCTTTGAACAAAGATTAACAACAGAGTTCGAGCCTTCGCAAGAACCTCCAAGAAACATGCAAACTCCCTTCTCTCGATCAGAATGCCATGTTAGGAAAATACCAATAAAGAACTTAGCTGCAGCCTATGAACAGAATAGCCTGACACACAACAGCTAGAAGCCTATGGCAAAGAAAACAACACGGCAGACCAAAATGATGAAAAGATAAAATATGCTGAGCACGCAAAACGGAGCAACCAGGGAATCACTTCACAGCAAAACGATTTGAGATCAACTCGGAGAGATCTAAACCTGGACAGAGGATTCCCAGAAAAATTACTCAAGAAGAAACAGTGTGTCAACGTGATGAACATAGAAGTTTCTTGCTGGCGGCGCACACAGGGAACAGCCAAAAGTGACCCAAACCTCTTTTCTGGATTAAAGTGAATTACAGAATGGGTAACCCTAACCCTAGGGATTGGGGCCCTATTTATAGGCAGCCCAATAGCCTAGTAATATTCCAACAGACCCTTAGGGTTTTTACAGACGCTAAAATAAAATGAAAAGACCAAACTGCCCTTGGGATATTTTACAGACTCGACTGACTAACTGTGGGCCTAAGGACAAAATAGTAATCTCCTATTTACAGATGACTTATCCGGAAGCGGAGCTTTCGTAGCGACTACGACTTCTCCTCTGAACAGTATGATGCATGATCAGCGGTCATCAGTTTTGCGCCGAAACTGACAAAGCGTCCACCGACTTTGCACCAGGTACCCGGATTGGGCCGGCCTGACTCCGCGGCTCTCTTAGCCCGGCAATTGCTCACCACACGTGTACCTGAGTAAATCCTGGTCAACAGCCCAGTGGATCCTTTGTTGCTCCTAGCCCATGTACCCGGATTGGAACAGCCTGACTTCGCGGCCCCTCTTCCCGACATTAGCTCGCTGCCCGTGTACCTAAGTCACACGCGGCCTAGACGCAGCAGATCTTCTCTCTTTTCAGTCCTTTTTGACGTCCATTGACAATGACTCATCACATCTGGAGCCATGAGGCCCACGCTCTTCAGCATGGCTCCTCACCTTCGAAGCTTGAAAATCTTTTTGTTCTTGTTGAAGTTCAGCCCAAATTTGAAGTCGCTCGGGGCTTCTTTCCCAGCTTCGGAGTTCTTCAGGCTTCTTTCCTTGTTCTTCAGCAATACCCTCGTCTTCGGACCATTCAATGTCTTCAGAAGATGAAGCTTCCAAGTTAACTTCTTTTTCTTCTTCTTTAATATAAGATAATATATCTTTACATATTTCGGGTGCAATTGCACCGAAGCTCTCTCGAGGAATCAAAAATCAAGGTCGTTTATGAAGTTTTAAAAGATCGAAGGTAGCCCATACGAGGTCGGTAACATTTAATACTTCGACATCATCCATACGACGTTGAGAAGCCTAAAAACATGATAAATAAGTTTTCATTCATAATATATGAAAGCATAATTTTTACATAGTCGAACCCCTAAAATAAAACTAAACCTGCGGGTCCGACGGAGGCTGGCTACTCGAAGCTTGAGACCGAGCTTGTTTTTGGCAATGCCCTTCATCGATCCAAGCCTTGATCGTTGTTCGACCTTCGGCTCTCCATGAAGCTTGGAAGGCTTGCCAAGCTGCGGCCACATCTTCGGAAGGAGTTAGCAGTTGGTTGTCGTCGAAGGTAATGGGAGCCGCCCCCGAATCTGGTGCTACTGATAGCCCTAGATCTTCGTAGTAGCGAAGTACTCTGAGAGCAGCTACTTGGCCGGAGATTTCTCCATAACGAATACCCACTGTCTTCATCATCTTCGCTGCTCCTTGGATCATCTTTAGTCATTGCAGTAAGGGGACGTTTTCACTCGAAGGTAGTGTCCAAAGAGTACCGAAGTACTCTAGAACACCTAGAAGATTATTCATGACCTCCACTGCTACCTTCTCCGACTTCACTTTATCTTATATTAAAGCATCCCTTGATGATGTTAGCTCATCTACCATAGCAGATAGTCTAGCTGCCTCCGTAGCCAAAGAGCTCTTCTGGCTAAGTAGGTTGCTAGCTTCCTCCGTAGCTTTTGCCTTCTCCTCTTGAAGCTTAACCAGCTCAGCCCTCGCCGTGGCATGCTCCGCCCGCATTTTCTCTCTTTCAGCTCGAAGCACAATTTGTTCGGCTTGGAGCTTCTTATTTGCAGCTTCCAAACCAAGTCTGGCCCTCCTCTCCACAGCAACCATCTCGTCTAAGCTAGAGATTCGAACTTCAGAGCCATCAAGACTCCTCTAGAGAGCAGTAATCCTCTCCTGAAGATGAAGGCTTCCTAGCTCGTTCGAGACGGCTGTAGCTCGAGCCAAAACTATTTGCTGCGAAGAGAAAAACCAATGTGAGGAAATATTCATAAGGTGAAATTAAGCTTGTTTTGCAGATACTTCATACCTGGTACGCTGCCCGTTCTAAGGCTGCGTTGAGCTCCGAACCCTCAGCTTCGCTAAGTATGGCTACTAAGTCTGTCTCCCCAACTTCGTGGAAGCTCAATCAAAAGGCTCGAATAGGGCCCGAAGTCCGGTCCTTCGCTCCAAAAAAGGGGCTAGGAGGGGGAGCATAGACAGAGCCCTTTGGTCGTCTTCATTCGGCGAAGGGTCAGAGTGCTGCGCTACATCTTCGGAGACCTTGGTGGACTGGCCCCCTTCGTAGATTGACCTCCATCTGTTGATTCAGACGGAGTTAATCCTCAGTTCGAAGCAAGAAAGGGGTCTATTTTTCCTTTACCTTTCCAAGGTCCCATCTGCGCAGCTTCTGGACCTGACCCCAGAGATGTCGAAGTCCCTGGAGTAGTATCTTTGGGAGGAGTCACCTCCATGGGAGCGGACCATGCCAAAACAAAGGTATTATGTATTGCATAATTTTACAGGGTAAAGAAAAATGCGGTTCAAGTGAAGTTTACCTCCGAAGCCCTGTCGGCGGAGGAGCACGGGGCTACTCGGAGGATTGAAGGCCACTTCGAAGTCATCGTCGGACTCGGTGGCTGGAACCGAAGGGTTGATTGTTGGAGCCTCCCTGGGACCAACAGCTACCACTTTGTACGGAATCGAAGTTTGTTCAGCTAGAACTTCGACTTTGCCTTTAGTAACAGAGGTTTCTTGATACAGCAGGTCTGGCTGGATGCTTGAGGTCCCAGCTTGTCCGGAATTGTCTGGAGCATCTGGCACGCTTGCTGCGTCACCAGTGTCTACATTTGTCTAGGCTTCATCTTCGGCAATCAGGTCCGCGAGGACCCTTCCCTCATCTTTAGAGGAATCGGAGAGCGAAGCCGCTAGACATAAAGGAGCCACTTTCTTCGGCTTCCGGGCTAGCTTTTTTATTGGGGTCCTAGCCAGAGCTGAAGGCCCGGCATCCGGTTTCCTCTTCTTCGGCCCTTGCTCAAAAGGTACCCAGTCTGGAAGAGGAGGGGGTGCAACTCCGAGTACGCCCCATACTCGGTTGAGCCGCTCCCAACTACCCACTAGTTTTTTCCTCCACTCCTTTTGGACCGGAGTTGGAACTCCCAGAATCTTCTCTGAAGCCCGAACAACTTGCTCCGAAGTCATAGGGGCTTGAGAAGCTGAAAGATAAGTTGGCATTAGTCATTTCAACAAACAAGTATATATAAAATATGTTGTTTTCAAAGCTACCTGCAGGGCTCGAGTTCAAAGAGATTTTACGGAGTCCACCATACGGATCTTCTTCGAAGATTATAGGCCAGCTGGCAATCAGAGGTGGAATATGGAGCCCAATGAACTCCTCGGCTAAGTCCCGCATGCTCATGCGGTGACTAATCCTTTGGAGCAAGCTAAGGCGAGCTTCGAGCTGGCCGGTGTCTAGATGAACTTGGGCTTCTCTTTGGATGTGTTGTCTTGTAGACGTCCGGTCAGACGACTGCCTCCTCCAACTTCGGCATAGAACCACCGGAGAATCCAATCTGTGTACCATCTGGCGTTGATGGCCTTCGCTGGAAATCTTAGTTGGAATTCGTCCTGGAGTCTGAAGTTGATACTGCCGAAGGCTACCACAATCTTCTCTCATCCGGAGCCTAGGTAAGTCTTTGGTTGGCAAGATGCCCTGTGCAGTGCTGCGAAAATTTCTGCTCTTCCTTTGAAGCCTTCCGCTCGTAGCGCCCATTCGAAGATGGCTAAGCGCGTTATTGCATTCGGAGATAGTTGAGGAAGGGTGACATGAAATAAGTCCAGTACCTCTGATATGGAGTCCACTGCTGGGAGTCCTAACCCCGCTTAGTAGAAGGCTTCGAAGACCACAACTTCTCCAGGCCTCGGTGAAGGGATGGCCTCCTTTCCAGTTTTCTGGATGATGACCTCTGAGACAATCTTTCCCTCCACTGTTGCTGCGATCGTCTCCCACTTGCAGGTAGATGGCCCTAGTTTGTAAGACTGGTCCGGATACTTCGAAGAAGCCGGGAGGAGATCGTGAGGACCGATCTATTGGGGATTCCTTAACGGGGCCGTCACTGCCGCTGCTACCGCCACCGTCGGAGCCGCCATCACTGTTGGCGCCGCTACTGTTGCTGACGGGGCTAGGGCCGAAGCCGCCCCCGGATCCTTGAAGCTAGTTTTCGCCATGAACTCGCACCGAATGCTTTAAGCTAGAGTTTGGAGGCTAAGGATTGGTTGCACAATGACGGTGAGAAAGGTATTCGAGAAGTGTCTGGGTCCTCTATTTATAGCCTAGGCCCACGATTTTTTACCATTCACATTCGCCGTTTCGCATTCTTGACCGTTACTCTCGGCGAACTTAATGCACCGCGTAACTTCTGCTGGAAGGAAAAAGCCAACGGCTATTTCTTCTAAGTCTAAAAGGTTTTTTGGCTTCTTAAGTTAATTTTGGGATTGTTCGAATGTAACTTCCTTAGGAATCAATTCGAAGTTTTCAATATTCATAAATTTCGAAGGTTGATTAAATTCGTTAACCCCTACACATGATTATTTTTCTTGCGTATTTTGCTCTCATAACGTTACAGATCTAGCGGAGAAGCGTATTCGAGGGGCTACTGTTGGGGGAAAATACTTCATTGTCGAGGTCACTGCTGCAACAAGGCAAAGGCAGGTGATTTAATCGAAGGTTTCCAGCATATAACTCTGGTTATGTACTGGGACAAGTTCGAAGGATAGAGGTGAACTCTAGTTTGGAGTATATCTTCGAATGTTGACTCTTCAGAGAGCTTCCTTGCTAGCTAAGATGGAAGGCTTATCTTCTTTCACATTAGATTAGTCTTTTACTGTTTTGGCCCTATCAAGGGCACCGAATAGTTTCCACTATGTCGGTTGTAACAGAGGGGTAAAAGGGTCTTTTCCTTAAGGTTTTGGCCTATAAATACCCCCATTTTAACCTGTAATGAGGATCAAATACTGAGTCATTCAATACATATCTTCGAACTATTTTGAGCTATTATCCATTTCGGAGGCTTATAATAGTTTACTTCACAAACACTTCATTTGTTAGTTTCTAAGCTTCAGAAACCTATTAGCGTAATCTTTTACGCCAACAAACACGTTCATGCATATGGTGATTCTCTGTTACTAGTACAACAAGTAGCTAAAATTGCTCAATGTTTTAATGGTTTGCTAAATAGCTACTTGGATAATGTTTAGACATAATTGCTACTTGGATAATGATTTGGCTCAGCAAGAATCTGGCTATCAAGTCAGGAAAGGTAGATTTTTTGTATAAGGAAGGCTGATGCTTGTATAAGGAAGCCAGAGACTTCTGACTAATGCATTGCCCACCGGACCCCTTCACCCACCGAACGGTGTTGCGTGCTGGAGCCCCCGTGCTGGAGCACTTTATCTTACGAGGCGCTCTACACGCCGGGCTACTCACGCTGAAGCCTTCCAAGCATCGGGGGCCTTCGCGCGTCAGACCCCTCCGTTGAAGGACTTCGGTATGATCGGCTCCGCACGACCGAACTGACCAACCTTCGGAAAAAAGGAAAGGCTCAGGGGGTTCTTGGATATTCACAAATTAGATGCCACTTCGGAAAAAGGATTGGCGAACCCTCTGGAAATCCATAGGATGATTGGAGATTTCCAATCGTCCAGTATTTAAAAGATCATAGACAAAAATATCAAATCACTCACACAAGAGATCAATTCAAGTTTGGAATAGTGAATCAGCTTGTTTCAATTCAATCTCAAATGAAATCCTTGTACTTCTAAAATTTGTGGGACGATGAATAGTAAAAGTGAGATTCAACAAGGTTCATCAATCTTGTTTTAAACCACTTTGTGTATTTCAAATTTAGATTAATTTCATATCAATACACAAGATTAAGTTCAGAATCAGATATATTTGATTGAATGTTCAATTGCTGAAAACAGAATTACTAACTTGGACTAAAGTGAACCGAACAGCACTGTAGCAAATCTGAAACACAAACTCAGAACACTGTTTCAATTCAGGACTCTTTACTCACAGCAATTCCTTTGGTGATTTGATTGAAAAAAATGAGCAGTAGAAATTTTTTATCTCCTCTAATGATCTGAAATACTACTCTGATTCAAACTTCACTGGTATATAATTCAAATATAGCTCAACCATTCAACACTGAAACAGGATTGAGTAAATTAGAAACTCAGATTCACAAATTATTCAAACTAACCAACTTCATATTAGAAAAGAAGAACCTCAACCAGTTTCACTAGCTGAGAACAAAAACACAAAGTGCTGAACAAATTTTGTTTCCTCCACAATTGTTACACCTTTTCAGAACAAACAGCAGAACTATTTCAGGATTAAACCTGGAATGAACAGCTACTACTCAATGCTGAAAACATAATTCAATCAACTTCTCCACTTTAGAATTGCAAACTAAAATGAAGTTTTTAGAACAAGATTTCAAACCAAGTACTCAAAAGCTGCACATGAATCTGATTTTTAAACTAGTTGAAACTATTGAAATCAGATAAAGAGCCAAACTGCAAGAACCTACACTGGTAAAACTGCTGCTGAACAATTCAGAGAATGTAAACTGTAGAAACTGAAAATACCAGGTTTAGGAACAGTGAGGTTTTAGATCAAATGTGATTTTAATTAAGATACATCAGTGAATTTTTCATCCAAAGAGATAGATCACTATATCAGACTTATCCACAACATTTAACCAATAGAACCTCTGTTAACAAGAACAAACTCAAGAGCCAAAATAGTGTAAACCACCACAAACTAGAGGTAAACAGAGAAATCACAACAACTTAGTTTCTAGTCAGAACAGTATCATATCTGCAAATTAATAAAACTCTGATAGGGAGAATGCTGATGAAATAGATCAAACTGATCTCTGAAAACACAATGCTTCTAGTAATATAGCAATTCAGAGAAAAAGTAATTTTCAGATCTCTTCAACCAGCAGGACATAAGTGATATAGAGAAGCAGTTTGTTTACTATCTCAGGACACAAACCTTCTGATCAGAAATCTCATATACAAATTACAGGTTAAACTGGAAGCAGAACAAAATTGATATCTCCAGTGAACTGAGATTACCAAAACAGTGCCTAAACCAATAAATTCTCATGAACTCTATATGATTTCAAGGTTCAAACAGATTCAAGACAGATCATACACATGTCTAAAAGTAATCTCACAGGAAAACCTTCTCAATCATCAAAAATTTCCAAAGAAATTGCAAGAGAACTCACTTTTTGTTTTCTGTGATGATCCCTTGAAAAGCTAGGCATAAATGTTTGATCTACCTTCTACCAAGTAATCACTCAAGAAACACTTCAATGATCAGCCAAAAACTTGATGAATACTTGATGAAACATTTTATCAAACATGTGGGGAGCAAAACAAAATACTCTACCACTTTTCCAGAATAGATTTTCAGTACTGTGGTGCCTCCTTTGATCAGCAAAAGAAATAGGAATAAATCACAGAAATCCATTGCAACTTTTGAAAATGGATCATTCAATTCATGCACAACAAAAGATGCATAAACATCACTATCTACTTCTGCACTAGATTCACCAGAAAATGTAGGTCAAAATCGAATTCGACCATAGATGTTACCTGCGCTAGAAGCTGGAATTACAGTGAATAGTATTTGCCGAAAATACTGTGCAGAATCCGAAATTTGCTGGAAATTATTGTTCCCCGTCCAGATTTCTTCAAACTGAAATATTTCCAGCCATTTTCATTAGAATATTTGTCTCTAAAGCTCTCCCTTGGTTCAGCCAACTTGGGGGATAATATCCTACCAACTCATGTTCTAGAAGCCCCCATTTCATACATAGACCCTTAGTAATTTTAGAATTAACAATTCTGAAAATTACCCTATAAAACCTAAAAGAAAAATTACAAAATTACTCTCCTTTTAATATAATTTCAGAGTAGAACCAATCTAAAAATTATACCAAAAGGATACACTAAGAAACTGAAAATTTAAACTAATACTAGACACCTATTTATTGAATTCATAAAAACATTTAATGTTTCGACGGTTTTCAGCAAAAACCGACAAAGGCTCTCAACCCTTCGACTCATGACACCGCTTTGCGACTTCGAGCGCCAGCAAGCCATTTCCACTCTCGATCCCCTCGAGATGCCCGAATGCTTGTCCTAGCCTCCCTCTCACAAACCCGGTCGTCACGCCGTCGCAGTCAGACGTCAGTCAAATTCTCGCTCCGTCTCTTCGTGCACTCTTGAGATCTTCTCCAACTTCGCTCAGCCTCCCTGATCCTCCAGCATAAAGCTCCCCGCTCGACCCTCAATCACCCGCCGTCGACAGTCGGTCAGCATCTTGACCCTGCACAAACAAGACAAGCCAAAACAAGAACGCGACGAACCACCGAAACCCTCGGCAGCCAAACCACCATTTCACATCGAAATCCTCAATGCACTCAAATCACTCTCAACCACTCAACTGCTCAGACGCTCATCCTTTTCAATCACTCATCATTTAGACCGAAACCACCCTTGGTTTCTCAATAAACCTATAGTTAAGCTCATTAAGAAGAAAATTGAAAAGTTCCCTAAAAGATGGCATGAACTGCTTTCTGAGGCATTATGGGCTTGTGGAGTTGCAAAGCATGGTGCTACCAAAGTTAGTACATATGAGCTAGTATATGGTCAAGAAGCCGTTTGTAACACCCTAAATTTTAGAGCAATAAAATAAATTCAGAAAAATTATAAATTTCAGAAAAGATGTATTTTAATTCTCATAAAGTCATAAATGCCTAAGTAAAAAGAATCCAGAGAAATAATTCAAATTATGATCTCAAAAATTTAAATTACGTTCCTAAGGCCAAGATACAATTTTGGGAATTTTTACAAATTTTTCCAACCTTGGATGCTTGTCCATAATTTAAGGATCAATTTCTGCAATTATTTTTCCATCCTCCACGGCACCCTGCCACTAACAATCGGGCCCCGCCTGTTGTCCCGCTCCGCCTCGTGCCCAAGACATGGCCCACCTATCAGCCTCCTATCCTCATGGCTTACGCACGTAGGCCCACCTATCGGCGCTGACCATTGCGTCGTTGAACCTCATCCGCTAAATGACCGGTGGCTCCGCCCTGTCAGTCGTCTTCAACCTCGAGTGCCCGAGATCCCCGACCACCATTGTGAAATCTGGTCGCCTCCACTGTGGGCCTGAGCTCCAGTTAATCGCTGGAATTAATTAAGTCACTATAATCCTCCGCATGTTTTCCCTTAGATTCCATCGCGATTACTCCCTTTAATCATTGTTAACGCCTCGCGAGAGTTAAATCCTCCCTTCTCGGTCTTCACTACGCCCGACCACCACACCCTCGCTGGAGCACTATAAAAGAACCCCTGGGCACACTGCCTCTGACACACCTCCCAATTGCATCCCTTAGACAGAACTGAGTGCCACATTAAGCATTTTCGTGCCGCCCCTCTGCTCGCCCGCCAATCGCCGCTCGCCATCGCCAAAGTCTGCCATCAACCTCGTCGTCGCCCTCGTTGTGACCATCATCACCTCCCCGACACTGGTCACCCCTCCATCCTCATTGAAGACCTCCAGAACACTATCCCCACTGATGACCCAAAGTACTCCATCGGCCCCCACTCATCACTAACATCGCTCCGTCGGTCTCGAGCCACCGCGCTAGTATCATCGTGTTCCCCTCACCGCATTGATTCCATTTCTAACTTCACCAGTTAGTCTTAGCCATCGCCGTCACCACCGCGACTGCAGCAAGCCCCTACGATCATCGGATCCAATCACGGTTGCACGATCTCAATCATGCGGAGGAGATTAATTCGCACACAAGATTTAATCTCTGCCATCCATCTGGATCGAAGGGGTATCAGCGCATCTTAGCCATCCATTTTAATTTAAAATCCGCCGGCTCACAGCACAGTGCCATGGACCCGGTTCACCGTGGACCGAAAGCTGAATTAGGATTTAAATTAAATTCTAGAAATCAGTTTAAACTTTAGAAATTCATAACTTGCTCAAATTAACTCCAAATTTGACCATTCAAATTTCAGAAAGTTTATCTTTTTGTTATCTTCCTGTTCATCCAATAAAATTTATATGTTTATACTGGATATTTTATATTATTTAATTAGGATTAAATTAAAATTTAAGAAATGAATTCCTAACTTCAAAAATTCATAACTCCTGGGAATTAACTCTAAAAATTAACATTCCAACTTCATAAATCTTGTCTTTTTGTTATCTTCATATTCATCCAATAAAAGTTGTATGTTTATACTAAACATTTTACATTTTTTAATTGGAGATTAGTATAGGATTTAAGAAATCATTTTATACTTTCAAAAATCCATAACTTCCTTAAATTAAGTCGACAAATACCTATTTTAATTTCAGAGGGTTTATATTTTATCCCCTTCAATTTGACCCAATAAAATTTATATGCTTGTGTTGTGATTTTATATTGTTTTGATTGATTGTATTTCTCGATTTGCGTACAGAGAAGATTACGACGCTGTCGAAGAGCCGGAATACTATCCCGAAGCTCACCCTTCTCCTTTCGCTGAACAAGGCAAGTCACCAACCCCATTTTGAGCATATTGATCCCAGTTTTCAATTAAATATCGCAAAAACTCATAGGTTATATTTGCATTAGACAAATGGATAACCCTACATTATAATTATCGAATCACGGACCTTGATGTGCAAACCCAAGCGATGCTATTAAGCCTGAATTCCTTATCACCAGTATACTTATTAATATTAGAAGTGTGCACTGTATCGACACCATAACTATTGGCTTAAAAATGAGTCGTAGGTACTTCCATTCATATAAATGGTCCCCTATGTCTCTCACCCCTGGTATTCTGTGGGTCTTGGAATTGGTTTGATATGTTAGCATGGTGTGTTCCGGGTGCAAGCGAGGTCATTGGTTAGTCGCACACGGGGCACTATAAGGACCGGTCTGCGGGATTCGTCGCAAAGCACTTCCGTACCAACCACAAGTCTAGTGGGTAAGTCTTAACTAGAGGTATGGGTCGTTCCAACCTGATGCATTATGTGGAGAGGGGCAAGCAGCACCTGTGGGTGGCTTGGGCCATGTGGCACAAAAGGGGGCACGACGTTGGTCCGATGCGCTGGCACGACAGCGAAACCTATAGTGTGTGTCATTGAGTTGGAGAGGTTCATGCTAACGGTTTCGGCATAAGTTGTAGTGACTTGGGTCATTTGACACACTGCGGTGTGCGGGAATGAGTGCCTTGTGGGTACAGTGGTATACCTCTAATCAGAGTTAAATCTTTTCGAAAAGCTGAGCCCATGGTCAAGGGCGACTGGGGTGAAATCCCCTAGTTAGTCTATGTTTGAGAAATGTTGCATGATTGTTTGGCATGTAAGGACTGTTGAGCGTCGAGGGCTGACTATACTTCTCGAGTTAGAAGATGTTGCATCATCCATGATTTAAATATTTTGTATGAATAAGCCTGACTCACATTAAAGGCTACAAGATATATAAAAATGTACTTTTCCGCACATTAAACCATTATCTCCCTTTGTTATTACCTTGCATTATTATTGCATTTTCTCGGTGGCTTGTTGAGTACGTTTGTACTCACTCGTTGGAAAAATCACTTCAGAGGCGTACTACGATGGGGATGGTCTGGAGTAGCAACCTAGTAAAGGAAGCGACCCTAGAGAAGATGTTCATTGAGTTTGTTATTTTCATAGTTTCTTTATTTGAACCTTTGTGTAATAATGTGGTCTGCGAGCCACGAATGTTTGACGTATGTGCATCGTCATGTGATGAACATCTTGTGATTATTGATTTTCTATGGAATTTCAATGAAGTCTTGGTTTTCTTAAATCCGAGTGCTACACCGTTCTACCAGTAGAAGTGGATCTTAGCTCATTAAGATTACTTAAGCAAAATGGCTTATCGGTCGATGAGTATTGTTGGGGGAAATAAGTTTTCCCTTAATCAGGGGGCAAATGACATCCTCCTTTGAAGGCCTCGGGTTCGGAGCCTATCAACTGGCAAAGCCTCGAGAGAAGCTCCAGCCCCTTCCGATGAAGATAACTCCAAGTGCAGACAAGATTTGCCCCTCTCGGACACCTCCGGTCCCCTCTGAAGCCAAGTCTCTGTGACACTTATGGGTCCCCTCTAGAGCAAAGCCTCCGGGACCCCTCTAGTCCCCTCTGTAGACAAGCCTCCGGTGCCCCTCCGATCCCCTTCGAAGCCCTCTCTGGAGCCTTTTGTAACCCACTCCGGAGGCCACTTTGGGGTCCATTTCGAAGTCCTCTTCGGAGCCCCCTTAGCTAGCTTTGGACAACAACCTCCGACAGGTACTCCAGCCTGTAAGAAATATCTAGGTACTGCTACAGTGTAAAGCCATACCAGGGCCCCAGCCCCTGGTATGTTGTGTACCTGTTCTCGAAGAAATGTTTATCCACCATGTTTGTAAAGTCAAATGTACAATACTAGTATAGCCTTTTACCCTCTTACCCCTATAAAGCCTATGTCGTGTAGAGGGCATTTGGGTCTTTTCCTTTAGCCTGCATGGCTATAAAAGCAGGGCCATGCCCTTGTAATAGGGGGGATGTTCAGTAGAGGAAAAATTATGCCAAATCCACTATAAACTAGATGTAGGGCCATTATCCCTCCGGGGAGTCCTGAATAGTCTAAACTCTCTCTCCCTCTGTGAGAACCCCTCGAGGTTCATTCTATACACCATACACAATAGTGGTGTGTGCGCCTCGGGACAAATGACCTGAAAGAATGATGCTTCGGGGAAGAAAGACCTTTGGAGCATAGGGCCAAAGGCCAGCTTCAAACTGCGCGGGCAATAAATGCTTGTACAGAGTGATGGGACGCCCTCGGGAAGCTTAAGCGACCTTGCAATGGTCGAAAATTGGGCCATTACAGAGCGGGGGGCACGACGGTTCACTTCAGTTTTTTACCCCAGGCCCATCGATCAGAGACTGTGGGGGCCGGGTAACCAGTGAAAAAAGACTTCGGCGTGGGGCGCGCGGTCACTTTTTCCCGCCTATAAAAGGGGCTTGATGTACCACGGCTCCACCCACAACTTCATTTGCTTTTTGCTTCAGCCCGTAGCCACCTTCTCTCTCTCCTCTCCATCTTCGGCTTCGCACGTAGTCTACTCCGAAGCCCCTTAGCGCCCTTCGTGCCAAAGCCCTTTGCAAGATGCCGAAAAAGGCTGTGTCGAAGAAGGCCTTGGTCCCGGGAGCGAGCTGGAGCTCGGTCCATGCCCAAGCGGCGGAGAAGCCTGGTGCGAAGCACCTCGGTCCAAGGGACCTTCGGTCGGCGTCGGACTGGTTCGAGCAAACTTTGGAGTTGAGAGCTTCGGTCTCGATGGATGAGTCCATTCAGTGGATCTATGAGGGGAGGATTTCAGAGGGCATCCGGCTCTGAGTGCCTGAGAAGTCAGAGACAATCCCAAGGCCTTAGCCTGACGAAGTGGTCGTCTTCAAGGCCTCCTTCAAGGCAGGGCTCATGATGCTAGCAGTCGACATGCTGAGCGAGGTGCTAAAGGCTTATAACTTCGAGCTCCCTCACCTATTCCCGAATGTTGTGGCGAGGCCTGCAATTTTTGTGTGGGCCATGTGGCCCGAAGGCTGCGAAGGGCACACAGACGTCTTCGTCGCCCTTCACGATGCGAGCTGCCTGCTGAAGCAGAGGGAGGGGGCAGATGGCATCGAGAGGGCCTTAGCCTTTGGGAGCGCCAAGTTCCAGCTCCGTAGAGAGTTTCTGGATGACCTCCTGGATAGGGCCGTCAACAACAAGTGGTATTCGATGTTGGACCAGGGCCGTCGCTAAGGCACGGTGAAGTTGAGCTCTAAGAGTCTCTAATCGAGGGTCCCGCTCCTACAAAGGGTGGCCTCGAAGATGAGCATGAGGGACATGGCCGAAGAGTTCATCACCCTTCATTTTAGCCCCCTCTCACTCTCCTGGCCGGAGGACTTGTTCCTGGCTATGGGCTCGGAGGGTTCGAGCGAATTATATGAGGAGTGCCTTGCTAAGGCTTTGAACTCTTTTTCCTTCGTACTTTGTGAAGTTTAGCTTGTGCTAACTTGGAGTCTTTGATGAAGCTACGCGTGACATGCGGCCACCAGAGGAGGCTATAGTGGCCGCCGAACACGACATGGAGCCTTCGACACCGGACGAGCAAAACTGAAGGCTCGCTCTAGTAGGGTCTTGGGAGCGATGGAACCACATGTGGATCTGACTCGGCACGGAGGAGGTCCAAACACTCCTATAATTCGCTTGCCCAACACCTTCGGTGAGCGGCTCGAAGAGGAAAAGAGCGGACGACGAGGAGCCTAAAGCCTCAATGTCCGCAGAATCCTCGAGGGTTTGCTCGGAGCCCTTGGCAAATGAAGTCCATGACATGGCGGAGCATGCATCTCTCGGCCTCACTGCTGGAGGGGAGCTCGGGGATGTTCCTACTGCAACGGCTGATGTGATGGCACCGGAGGCTGCGGCAGCGGCCGAAGTGGTGGTGCTAGTGGCTTCGGGGGCGGCCCCTTCGAACGTGGAGCCTAGGGCCCAGCAAGCCCAGCGGAGGGACTGGGGGCACACATTGCTCCCATGTCCTTCTAGGACATATCTTCAGGCGAAAAGGATGTTGACGAAGGTAGATACTTGATCACCCTTCTCTTTATATTCATGTCTATTGACTTGTTCTTTTCTTCACGCGCTGGTGATGATGTGAGGCCTATTGTGGCAGGATCGGAGGGGACCTCCGACAGCAGCCAGGAAGGCAGCTGCGGCAGAGGGGCCCCTTAGGAGCAACATGAAGAGGTGGTCGAGGTAGTGGACTAGAGCCCTGCTCCAGTGGGGCCTGTGCTGGCAGGGCCTGTGTTTCCAATTCCCTTGATCCAACCCCTGCTTCTAAGGGGGCCCATGATGGAGGCGGCCATTGACTCCTTCTACGATGGCTACGTTGCTGTGGCGAAGTGGGACTTGGCGCAGCTCAGCCGCGTCAGCCACTTCGGCCTCTTTGCGAATGCCAACAAAGCCCTTGTTCAGGTTAGTGAAGCTTTGAATGGGCTTCATTCGGTACTTCGGCACCTCTTGGTGGAGGAGAGTGATGCCCTTCAGCGCTAGGCTTTGGTGGCCGTTGAGAGGCAGAATCAAGCCGATGCAGCGGCAGAGGCGGTGAGGTCCGAGGCAGTTAAGGCCAAAGCCTTGGCCTTGAAGACTGAAATGCTTTGGGAAGCACTTCAGGCTTTGGAGGAAGCCAGGGCGAAGCTAGCAGCGGAGTGCTCTGATCTTTGCACTGCTGGCCAAGCTCTGGAGGGCCTCGTAGTCCGAGGGGTTGATGAAGCCGCCTCGAGCCTAATCGGAGTCCTGGAGCGCTTGGGGATAGAGTGTCGAGCTCCGGACTTCAATCCCCAAGACCCTATCGGGGACCGACTCAAGTTCCTCAAAACGGTCGCAGTGACGGTAGAGGTCTCAATGAAGGGCTTCGCGCTGATGGCGGGCGAGTGGTTGGCCAAGGGTGCTGCAAAGGCTACATAACGCATGGTGCAACCACCTCGAAGCAGCGACCCTGGCCACACCGGTGGCCTTCGGAGGCCCTCACTTTGCTTCACCTTCCTCAGCGGTTCGTAGAGCGTGGCGCCGGCTTCAGGAACCCTGGAAGACTCAAGGGTGTGAAGCGGTCCTTGAACTTCAACGGGTAACCCGCCTTCACTGAGCCAGGCTGCATGCCTGAGAAACCATGTTGAAGTACATGGGTTTGATACTCCAGATGTGATGAGTGATTGTCAACGGAAGTGAAAGGAAGGGAGAAATGAAGACCTGCCAAGTCTGAGGCGCATGTGACTCAGGTACACGGGCAGCGAGCGATGGCTGGGCAGAGGAGCCGTGGAGTCAGGCTGGCCCAATCCGGGTACATGGCTAGGAGCGGCAGAAGATTCCCTGGTCTGTTGACTGGGTTTGACTCAGGTACACGGGCGACGAGCGATTGCCGGGCTGAGGAAGCTGCGGGGTTGGGTCGGCCCAATCCGGTTATCCGGTGCGAAGACGGTGGACGCTTTGTCAGTGTCGGTGCAAAACTGACAACCTATGATTAATTCCTTTTTAGAATATTAATATTTAGTTTTTTAAGTTTAGAATATTTTTATTTGAGTCAGGTGATTTTTCTAATAATTTTTTAGTAATTTTCGGAATTTATTTTAGAGTCAGTTTAATTTACCCTAGGGTTAAATTAGTCTTTTAATGTATTAGGATTCGCCTATAAATAGGCCCCTATCCCCCCTGGGGATAGATGACTGTTTTTCCGAGATTATTTTTCAGTCCACAACAAATTTTTCATCTCCTATTGCTGCGGATACTGCTGCAGATGTTATTACTCAGCATCAAAATAATAGTAAGGCGGTGAATATTTTATTTTTTGGTCTAGGTCCAAGTGTGTTTAAGCATGTCATCCATCTCACCACTGCTCGAGAGATCTGGGCTACCCTCCAGGCACACCATGATGGGACAGCTCAGGTCAAGGCTAGGCTATATCAGACCTACCAGCGTGAGTATGAGAATTTCTCATAGAAGCCGGGTGAGAAGGTTGAGGTTTTGTTTGGTCGTTTTCAATCAATCATTAACAAGCTTCGCGTTAACAAGACCGAGCGTGATCAACTAGTCTCGGATCATGAGCAGGCGCTTAAGGTACTCCATACCTTGGACCCTAAAATCTGGGAGATCAAGGTCTCTTCTATTGTTGAGAGCGCGTCTTATGATACCTTGACCGTCGCAGAGCTTTTTAGTAATCTCAAGGCCTCAGAGGTCGATATTCAGTTTGGATCAAATCTCACTAATTCTGGCTCCAAGACTTTGGCACTTGCGACACCATCTACTGATCCTAATGCCATGAGTTGTACTGCTTTTTCCTTGATGTCTATCTCCGAGGAACAACTTGATTCACTAGGAGATGATGATTTGTGCTTGTTTAATAACCGGGTGCGACGTGTTTATGATAAGCGAATGTTTAAGAGACACGGCACAAAATCCGGATGCTTTGAGTGTGGTTACCTAGATCATTTTATCGCCAACTGCCCCAAGTAGAAGAATTACAAGAAGGGCACCGGGGGCAACTCCTACAACTCCGGCAAGTATGACAACTCCACAAAGGGCAAGCCCAAGACAAGATTTTTTCGAAAGGCTCTAAAGGATTACAGGCGTGAGAATAAGAAGCAAGACAAGACCTTCTTCGCCGAGATGGAGAAAAGATACTCCAAGAGATCCTCGTCTTCCTCCTCATCTTCCTCCTCTGTTTCATGGGCTTCGGGGACAAGCCGAAGAGTCATTCACGTCACGGCCAAAGACCCCACATGAGCTTCTATTCAATGGCTCTTGGGGAGAAGAAAGAGAAGGATTCCTCTGACGACTCCGACGACGACGACGATGAGAAGGCATCTTCCTATGAACAAAAAGTTGTTAATTTACTAGAACGGTATAGTCAGGAGTTGAAGTATAGGGAGAAACTTCTTAGAGGGGCTAAGAAGAGGATAGATGAGCTTGAGAGAGAGCTTGCCACGGCAAATGGCAAGATTGAGAGTCTGTCTTCTTCCCCTTGCTTGGGTGATAGTGGTGAGTGCCCTAACTGTGAGGTGCTGATGTGTGACCTGGCGACTCTTAAGTCTAGGTACACAGAGAGAGTAGATGAGAGAGACACATTGGCCACTAAGCTTGAGAGCGCTCAGCAAGAGCTAAAAGATGCTCATGCCACTGTCGTCGCACATTGTGTAGACTGCCCATCCCATTTAGCTAGTATAGCTGAGCTGAAAGCCAAGAGTGATGAGCAGTTGAGCGAGTTAGCTGGAGTGAGAGCTGAGTTGGAGCAGACTAAGCTAGAGCTTGAGACCTGGTCAGTTCCACCCACTGTTTGTGAGAACTGTTTGTCCATTAGAATCGAGTTGATCAAGCTAAAAGCTGAGAAGTCTATCGAAGTTGATAAAGAGTGTGAGATCTGCTTGTCTCAGGTGGAGGTGTTAGCTTCTTTGAGAGAGGAGCTAGCTGATGTTCAGAACGAGAACTTTTACCTCCGTCAGATCCTGAGTTGGATTAGTGCAAGAGAGCCAAAGCTCGGCATGATGATCCAGCAGTTCAAGAGACCGGATGGGTTTGGGGTAGGTTACACCTATACCAAGGCTGATTTTGAGAGTGCTATTAGCCGAGCAGTGGAGTGGAGTAAGATGACTCCTCAATAGAGATATCCCAAGACTCACTCCACTGAGTCCTTTAAGGATTGTCAGCCCAATGATGGAGTGTTCCAAGAACAACCTAAACCTCCATCTAAGAAGCAAATCTAGGTCCCAAAGCCTAAAACTCTTCACACTTCTCTTGATTCTTTACCTGGACCCTCTTACACCAAAGATGATACACCAAACACCATCAAGCCTAAGAATCCCAAGCCTCAACCACATACCAAGAAGCCTACCTATCATTGTGAGTTTTGTCAGAGAGACGGGCATCTTGAGGAGTTTTGCTTTAGGAGGAAGCGGGTTGAGCGTGCAGAGAGAGCTCGAGGTGGGCAGGAGCAGTTCTACCAGTAGGGTGGTAGACAGAGAGTTCCTCGACATAGAGAGAGGCTAGAGGCCAGGCCATGTCATGTATGTGGTGGTAGAGGAGACAGTTTTTATGATCGTGCCGCGGAGGGTGGTTTCCGTTCCGGCAGAGTTCCAGATCGTTATGGATACGACTTTGGACCTCGTGGCCATGATTTTAGGAAGAACAGAGGACCGCGCTTTGAGCCACGTTTTTGTCCAGACTCGTATGATTCCTTCTGCTTTCCTACATACGAGCATATGGCTCGACACTAGTTTGGCACTTTTGCTAAACCTAGCATTGGACCGTTTGCTCCCACTCATGATTATTGATCTTGATTTGGGAGTTGAGTATCCTTTTTTAAGGATATTTTGAGTCAATTTTTTCTTTTCTTCCTTAATTTTTTACTGAGTCTTTTTGTGTGCGTTCATATCATGCATAATCATCAATCACACTTTGAGCTTGCTTCTGTTATATGATTGATCTGCTTTACCTTCTCTAGCTAGTATATGTTTTTGATTACTTGTCGATGATCATGTTATATTTCAGTTCACATGATATATCTGATATTTGTCATATGCATGGATTTTATGTTTTAAAATTGAAAAATGATCACCATTGCTTCTGGTAACTAGCATGTGTAGGTTGAATGCTTTCGCTATCTTTTACATGCCTGGTAGCTAGCTCCTTAGATGCAGATATGCAACTTGGACATTTATATGCTTTAAATGTGAAAATGTGTCATAAAAATGATAAAAATTCTGAAAAATGAAAAATTTATGCATTTTTATCATTATCAGAAAAGATCCAGGTGGGTTTGCTTTGTCGCATTGCATTGTTCTGGACTGCTTACCATAACACTTTGGTATGAACTAGGATGGTGTAATATATGCCAAGACCAATGTCTTAAGCTTCTGATGGTCCAGTTCTAGCCTAGGCTAGACTTGGTCGATTAGCATAAGGTTTGACATGCAAATAACCCCCGGCCTAAATGAAAAAAAAATAAAATTAAAAAGGAAAAATAAATAGTCTGAAGAATTTAAAAAATAACAAGATTGCTGAAGCACTTTGTTTTGGACAATGCTTATCTTGGTAGATATCAGTTAGCTTTTGCATCTCATGCTTTACTTTGCTTGTCAACTAGAAAATGTGGTGATGCTTTTGTTTGCAAAAATCGAAAAATGTGTGCTAATGACTCTCTTTAGATATCATCTGTTGCACTGATCATGTCATGTATCTTAGACAGTATATCTTTTGCTATACTTGTTAGATGTTGTAATTGCAGTCAATCATATCTAAGAAGCATGCTTTTTACACTCCACCTGCACCCCATTTGCATTCATGGCATATTTTGAGGGGGAGCTGCATTTCAGGGGGAGTTTGTGTCTATGTCTCTTTAGAGTGCATTTAGTCTCACTTGATGAGTCCAATTGTCAACAAGGGGGAGAAATTTTGGAGTCCATTTTTTAGCTTTCTCTGGGATTTATTTCAGGAGGAGTTCCTGGATTTATTTCAGGGGGAGTTCCTTGTTGGTAATTTTAAAAATTTTGAGATTGCACTTGTTTTTGAGTTTTTATTTTTTTGGTTAACCATAATGACCATTTTTTCTTGCTTCTGTTTGGCTTTTGGTCATTAGGGTTAAACTTTTATTTTCTTTCTTCTATTTTCTTTTGTCTTTGTTTTCCTGTTTCCACATGTTTTGCAGGTTCTGAATATGAGCTGAAGAGGGTGTTGACAATGCACTCATGAAGGGGGAGATTGAGAAACCATGTTGAAGTACATGGGTTTGATACTCTAGATGTGATGAGTGATTGTCAACGGAAGTCAAAAGAAGGGAGAAATGAAGACCTGCCAAGTCTGAGGCGCATGTGACCCAGGTACACGGGCAGCGAGCGACGGCCGGGCAGAGGAGCCGTGGAGTCGGGCTGGCCCAATCCGGGTACATGGCTAGGACGGCAGACGATTAACTGGTCTGTTGACTGGGTTTGACTCAGGTACACGGGCGGCGAGTGATTGCCGGGCTGAGGAAGCTGTGGGGTCGGGTCGGCCCAATCCGGGTACCCGGTGCGAAGACGGTGGACGCTTTGTCAGTTTCGGTGCAAAACTAACAACCTATGATTAATTCATTTTTAGAATATTAATTTTTTAAGTTTAGAATATTTTTATTTGAGTCAGGTGATTTTTCTAATAATTTTTTAGTAATTTTTGGAATTTATTTTAGAGTCAGTTTAATTTACCCAAAGGGTAAATTAGTCTTCTCATGTATTAGGATTCGCCTATAAATAGGCCCCTATCCCCCCTGGGGATAGATGACTGTTTTCCCGAGATTATTTTTCAGTCCACATCAAATTTTTCATCTCCTATTTTTCCTCTGTTTTCGATCTGCAAACCACCGCCGTCTACCTTCTCTCCACTCACCGGCAGAGCAGCACAGCTGCAGCCGCACGGTTCATGAGGCCGGCCAGGCAAAGCAACACGCAAGCAGCCGCAGGCTCTGCTTCCTTTTCCAGCGTGGGCTCCACAACACAGTCAAGGCAGAACTCCCACGGCAACACACGGAAGCCTGCTTTCTTTGTTTTTTTCGGCGGGACCCACGAGTAGCAGTATTCGGCGGATGGAGCACGCAAAGGAGACAGAGAAATTGCATGCACGCGCGGTCTTCAAAGCATTAAATACAAGAAAATTTTTCCTTTGTGCAGTTTTTTTTCTTGCGTGGTAATTTCCCAGGTAGCACACGGTAGGTTTCAGTAGTTCCGGCGAGAGTATTTGAGGTGTACGGTGACGACGACAGACGCAGGTAATCAATCTAATCTTCTATTTTCTAGGTAGATCAATTAGTTAGATAAATATCTATTATTTTATTAGTCTGCTATTTTTGTTTATTAATCTCATGGTTAATGTTTATCCACTAGAAAATTATTAGTACTCGCACAATTTTTATCTAAGTATTTTAATCTGCTCATATAAAAGGAAAAGAAAAATTTATTAGTCAAAATAAATTTTTATTCTAGTTTTCACGTGAAATATTTTAAGTTTATATCACAATTAATTTTTGAATGATCCCTGCTTTATTTTTTGATTAGTAGTTTATTTCTAGACTGCAATATAAATAAGTAGTAATTTATCTAGGTGGTTTTATTTACTGCAGTATTTTTATTTAGTTTAATTTTAATATCATTTTAATTAGGACACCGATCATCTTTAGGCTATACCATTTTAATTCCTGCAATTTGGTTTGCTAGTATTATTTGTCTGATTAAGGTTGGTTGGGTGTTGGGATTAGATCATAGTTTAGCAAGAAATTTGTACCGCCCATTCACCCCTCTCTGGTCGCTACTTTCGGTCCTACAATGCCTTGCCAGCTCAGCCTTTGACGTCGAACTCTCCACACCCGAAGGTGTATACCTCCTTAGGCTTTTTTGTAATTCGTAGTCGTAGGCCTGTAAATGACTTGTTAGTTTATTAATAGAAATGCAGGGGTATTTTATATCTGCCTAGGCTCATCCTTCAGATGTCGACTTCGAAATGCTCGAGGATTCAGAAGAGGTTCGCCAGCTTTGGGTGGTCCTCGATGTAGCTAGGTCCAAAGGCCCTCCTCGGTTCAAACTTCTGAGGGGTCCTAGGGGTGAAGTCATCCCCGAAGTAGCCCAGGAGCTGCTGGCTAACATGAAGATGGAGCCCCTTCGGAGTTCTTCATCCTCGCCAGACATAAGCTGTTTTGAAGTAGGCTTAAGTGGCGAGGGGGTGCAGTCTTCGGGTACGGCCTTTCAAGGCGACGAAGCCCTATACTTTTATGCCTTCTATGTGGCACCGCCTGTGCTTTAGACATGGGCTGACCTACAAGAAGAGAGGCGAATTTTGTGGGCTTCGAAGCATGGACGGTCCGGCCGCAAGAGGTCAGGCTCCGATGGGGCTTCGTCCAGCCGAGGGGGCCCTGCCCAGAAAAAGAGCAAGCGAGGGTCGAGTATGTCAGGACCTCAAGCATGCTTTTTCTTAGGCTTAGATACATATTACTCGTAGTTTTTCAGATTTCGAGGTGTACCTGTAACATACTTCGCTTTTGGCATTCAATGAATGGAATTTGCGTTGTATTTATAAATGCATACTTCGTTTGCATGCTTCGCGCGTATAGCGTGCTCCAAACATTTAGCTTGTCACGCTCGTATCGTGCATTTCATTCGCACACTTCACATACATCCCTCGGTCCCCCCCTTGCGCGTGGCAGTTAGGGACTTGGGCATTGCTGGTGCGTGCAAATATAAAATGCGAAGGGGTACGTTTTTGGCTGCTTCAGATATATAAATAGAGTTGTTGAGAGGTGTCTTTTGGGTTTTGAACGCTTAAATTTGAAGCGAAGCATGCCTTCAAAGACATTGAAATTAAGCGAAGCATGGCTTCAGCGTGCTTAATTCTTAGATTAGATTTCGACACGCGAAGCAAGGCTTCAAATCATGTTTAGATGACGAAGCAAGGCTTCTGAGCTTGATTCTATAGTGAGAATGGAATGGGTGGTGTGGATTCACCGAACCTATGATAATGTGAGCCACCTTCGACTCTGGGTCACCTTCGACCCTAGGATTTATCAGGCCGATGGCCTGGAATCCCGGACGTATCAGGCCGATGGCTTGAAGTCCTTAGACACATCAGGCCAGTGACCCGGAGTCATTTAGCCCACTGCTACGGGCCCGGAGGCGCTGTGTAGCCTTCGGAGGAGTGCTCCGATTTTAAATAGAACGGAGTTGTGCTTTGGTCGTTATCAATACAAAGCGGTAACCTCAATTCTTAACAAAACGAGGCCTTGACTTCGGATCTCGATAAGGACACAACAAAGCTTCAGTTTTTAACAAAGTGAAGCAATGCTTCGGCAATCAATAAAACGAAGAGAGGCATTGGGTTTGGATAGAGCCAAGCAAGGCTTCAGATTTAAATAAGACGAAGCAAGGCTTCAGTTTTGAATAAGGCGAAGCAAGTGCTTCGATTTTAAATAAAGTAGAGCAAGTGCTTCGGTTTTGAATAAGGGGAAGGAAGTGCATCGGTTTTAAATATAGTGGAGGAAGTGCTTCAGTTTTTAATAAAATGAAGCAGGGCTCGGGGTTTAATAGAGTGACGCTAGGTTTCGACTTCTTAGTAGAACGAAGCAAGGCTTCAATCTGTGTACATACCTTCAGAAGATTGACTGGTCCAGAGGCCGAGCGGCTTCATGCAGTTGAAGAGAGCTCGCCTCCTAGCCCATTGGGCTTCTGAGGCCTTCGGTGAGTGCCCGAAGCCCCTTGTCGAAGGGTGCACTCTGAGGAGTGAGGGGTGGTGGAAGGCGAGAAAGGCCTTCGAACTATACTCGAAGTCCCTTGTCGAAGGGTACGTGGAATCCTTGGACTCTGAAGCTCCCTTCGCAAACGTACTTCGAAATAAAGGCAGTGGCAAAGAACTAGCTTCTATTACTATGTTCCCCATGGACGGCGCCAACTATTTTAACAATTGCGTTAGTTACAAACATGTTTAATGTAGTGGTGTATGGTGTATAGAATGATCCTCGAAGCGTTCTCACAGAGGGAGAGAGAGAGTTTATACTAGTTCAGGCCTCCCCGGAGGGATAATTGCCCTACGTCTAGTTTATAGTGGATTTGGCATAATTTTGCCTTTACTGAACATCCCCCCTGTTACAAGGGCATGGCCCTACTTTCATAGGCACGCAGGCCAAAGGAAAGGACCCAAATGCCCTCTACAAGTCGTAGGCTTTATAGGGTAAGAGGGGAAAAGGCTATACTACTGTACATTTGACATTACAAACATGGTAGATAACACATTACTTCGGGAGCAGGTATACAGCCTACCAGGAGTTGGGGCCCTAGTATGGCTTTACATTGTAGCAGTACCTGGATATTTCTTCTAGGCTAGAGTACCTACTGGAGGTCGCCGGCTGGAGCTAGCTGAGGGGCTCCGAAGAGGACTCTGAAGCGGACCCCAAAGTGGTCTCCGAAGTGGGCTCTGAGGTGGCTCTCGGAGTAGGCTCTGAAAGGCTTCGGAGAGTGCTTCGAAGGGGATCGGAGGGGTCCCAGAGGCTTGGCTCCGGAGAGGACCCGAAGGGGTCAAGGAGACTTGGCTCCGGAGAGGACTGGAGGGGTCTTGGAGGGGCAAATCTTGTCTGTACTTGGAGTTATCTTCGTCGGAAGAGGCCAGAGCTTGTCTTGAGGCTTCTCCAGTTGACAGGCTCCGAACCCGAGGCCTTTTGAGGCAGAAGTCATTTGGCCCCTGATTAAGGGAAAACTTATTTCCCCCAACAAGTATGAAACTCTTTTGAAGGATAATTTGGAAGAGGTGACCGATAAGAGGTTAAGGGCTCAAGAAGCTATAGAGAAAGATGAAAGAAGAGTAGCTAGGGCCTACAACAAAAGAGTCAAAGCAAAATCGTTTCAAGTTGGTGACTTGGTTTGGAAAACGATTTTCCCTTAGGCACTAAAAGCCCCAAATTTGTTAAATGATCCCCTAGTTGGGAAGGTCCTTTTAAAGTAGTTGAAATCATTCCAAGTAATGCATACTTGTTAGAGTCTCTATAAGGTTAGCGATTTCAAAGAGCTTTAAATTGCACGTATTTTAAAAGGCCGATATAGAGAGTATTGTCCTTAGCCCATTGTGTTTTTAGCTCACTTAGTTTGCTAAAAGGTAGGGGGGCATGCGTTGATAGAATAATTTTTGGCCGAAACTATACAACTCTTGGTACAGGCCGAAGCCCTGAAAGTGACAGAGGCCCACCTGCATTGATCCTAGGGGGCCTTTTAGCAGCCTGCTTCGCAGGATGGCTTCGGCCCGAAGGCCCCTTCGGCAGCTTGCTTCGCTGAACTTTGGCCCGAAGAGCATACTTCGGTGGGCCTGCCGAAGGCCCTCTTCGGGTAGGCTTCGGATAGGATTCTGATAAGGATTCAGGTTGCCTTATCTCTAACAAAGTCTTATCTCAATTAGGCCGAATCTTATCTGATTAGAATTAGAGATAGGAAGAATAGCCCCTACAAATACAGGGGTGAGGCCAGTTCATAGGACCCCCAACACAAATCAACTCTTCAAACCCTAGTTTGAACCGTACCCTTACTTTTATTTACTTTCCACATTAGATCAGTACACAACTACGTAGGTTTGCGCTGCAAGCCTTCCGTCGGCCACGCTGTAACTTTGGTAGGCCTTGTTGGTTCACTTGTGAATCATCCGTTAATCTACGTAACATATTGATATCACCTTGTTGGCGTGCTTGTGAACCGTTCGTTAATCTACGTAATAGATTGCTACCCTTCGTTTCATCTGTTTCCTAAGGCTACACTTGGTTATTCGGTCTCTAGGATGAATTGGCACTTGATCTTCGTTTTGCTATAGGATTCACGTTCAGAGCACCCTTTGCCGAAGGTTTCTGGAGCTAGGAAGCTTGTTTTGGAGGCTGCCAGAGCACCCTTAGGCAAGTCTTTGCTTTGACCATCCGTGCCGGACCTGTCACGCTGTTGTCAGTCCGGTCAAGTCCCGCACACCAGAGCTACTTCGCATCGGAGATGCTTTGTGCTGGAGTCACGCCGGAATGCTCCACATCGGACTTCATCGCTCCAGCGCTCCGCGATGGATTTTGTCGTGTCAAACACTTCGCTCTGAATCCCATCATTAGGAGGCGATTTTGCATCGCGATCTGTTCGGAGCTTGTTTTTGGTCAGATCGATCTGAACGCCGAATGTCACCTTCGGCGCACCCTTCACATCAGATGTCGAAGGACCCCTTTCGGTCACCCTTTGCATGGTACTCTCTGAATCAATAAGGCTCCATTGAGCCGATTGATGTATTTTATCTATATATTTCGTCTAATTGGATTATTTCTTTGTGAACTGATTACCTGACGACTCCACCCCTTGCTACTGTTAAGAATAGTCGGAACACGACGTCAGTGTTGTGTTACACTTAGGCTCATACCTAAGTATGCACAAGCTTTTGGATCGTATAACCATCCCAAGTGCGGGGACACATTTTCGTGTCAACACATAACTTAACTTACTTGTGAAGAAACTAGTGAAGAAATCGAGGCAAAATTGTTCATGGCGGATGTATTATGTTGTATCTCCTGCACTGCACGAGCGATACATGCTGTGGATGCAGGTAGAGGGCTCCTGCGCCACACGCCAAAACTGCCTTCCAGCACTGACTCACGTTGTTCATGCCTATGCGCCGCTGATCCCACAAGCGCCGACCGCCAGGTGACCCTGTGCGCTCCACCCAATGCTCGCCGAGAGGACCACACGCCTTGGCGCTCGAGCCAACTCTGCCAGGCCTCATGATGAATAGAAGCATGCCGCCTCGTCCACCGCAACACAGCGCGGCCCCGTGCCAAGGTTTGAGAAAACCAGATGCCCCAAGAAAAATCGCCAAGAAAAAGAAATCAAGAAAAAATCGATGATGACACACACCGAAGGCGATGAAAGCTGAAAATATTCTAGCGGTGGAGAAACCGGAGTGAGAAAGGCTAAAGAAAAGTGAGCTCAGAATTTTTTCAATTGGATGAGTTTGTGAAATCCTAGGATTAGGGACCATTTTATAGGTTATTTAAAATAAGAAAAAACGCAAATACTCCTAGTTTTTTTACGGGCTCGAAGACCCACTGGGCTACAAAAATAAAATCATATCTAAAGGTACTTCATCCTGGTCCGAAGCATTCGTAGTGACTATGGCTTTGCTTGGCTTTGCTCAGGATCTTTTGATCTTGATCCGATGGTTTTGAGCCAAAATTGACAAAGCATCTCCCTATCAACGACACGTGTCACTAATCCGTTAACACGACCACCAGTAAGTCTCTCCCAATCTCGATCCTTCGAGCCACCTTATCACTTGGATGGGTCTCCCTTTCACTGACTTGGTCAACACACTGTCTCGATTATACATTCGTCTATGTCTTGCTTTATCTCCACGTGTACACCTAAGATCTTCCTCAACTTCACCCGACATCCTTGATCGTTTGGTATCAAGCTCCCAGTTTGACCCTAATCACCCAACGTTGACATTTGACTCGCATCTCAACCCTGACAATATGAGACAAGAAAAATATGAATCTCAATGCAAAATACAAACCAATCCCTTTAGTTAACTCAAACAACAATCACAAATTCAAACCCTTATATTAGGAAAACTTATCAATCACTCATCATTAAGATACAACAACAGTGAAAACCCCACTTGGTCTCTAAATCTCCCCTTGATGAGTGTATTGACAACTACCAAAAAGAAACAAGAGGAATTTTGAGGTTTAGCGTACAAGTGACCATAAAAACATAGAAAAGAGCAAAAACATGTCACTTGATTTTAAAATTCTCCCCCTTAACAAAATAATCTCCCTTTTGACAGAGGCAAGATACTATTTCTCCCCCTTTGGAAATGCAAGCATCAAGATGTTAAAAATGATGCAAAGAGAGGTGTGAGGGTGAGTGTATATGCAAGCTTCTGAAACATGAATATCAACAATTACAACATAAATCAAGCATTTGCCTTGAATTTTATCTGAAAGTATTATATGATAAGCTCAAATGAAAGATATGCAAAGAAAACCAAGAGAAAGAATTTTCAGGTTTTAGCAAATAAAAGAATCGTCACTCAGACTAGCATACTAGAAATGGTAAAACATGGAATGCAAAAGTTAGCAAATACTACCCACACATGCATAGTCAAAGAACATGTAGCTTCAGCAAACTTGTTGTGCAATATTTTCAAGTTTTTTGTTTCCTTTTTCTTTTTGATTTTAGTGGAAAGTGTTATTTGCATATCAACCTTATGCTAACCAACCAAGCTAAGCCTAGGTCAAGCACAAACCATCAAAATCTTAAATAATTAGTCATGGCATACACTACAGTGTCCTAGTTCATACCAAAGTGCTATGGCAAGCACTCTAGAAGAATGCACTGCGACAAAGCAAACCCACCTGGATCTTTTCAATATCAGTACAAAAGGCATGTATATCAATGTCATGATTTTAATCAATTTACAATACAAGATTTCTATAAAAAGCATTAGAATGTTCAAGTTGCATGTTTGCATCCAAGTGTAAAGGACTTAGCTACCACACATGTAAAAGATAGCAAAAACACTCAGCCTACTAATGCTAGTTAGAAGACTAAGTAGTGATCATGTTTTAAAATTTCATAATTAAAAGCAATGCTCATGATAGATAATAGAGATATTCAACAGAGCAAAATTAACATGACTAAAGACAATTATTCAAAGGCATATACAGGCAAGTGCATGTAAAATCAATTAATCATATGACAAAAGCTTACGCAATGACACACAACTCTCCCTCACAAGATGCCATAAGGATGACAAACACCAAGATCTCCTCTCAAAAATGCAAATCGAGAAGCATCAAGAGGCTTGGTAAAAATGTCAGCAAGCTGGTTATGGGTATCAACATATCTCAACTCAATATCACCCTTGTTTGGGGAAAATATTTCATCCTCCAGAAATTAAGGAAGCTTCAACATCAACACAATCAGAAGAAATGAAGTAAGAAGCTTTGGTCTCCAAAGCTTCTAAAAGTATCAAGGCTTCGCTGTATTCGGAGCTCTCTACAGTGAAGGTCTTCGTCAAGGCTTCGGTGTGACGAAGCCTCCTGGAGCCTATTTATCCGAAGGGGTACTACCAGCGTGGACAGAAGAATTATTTTCTCACTGATTAGATTAGTTTCTTACTCTTTTGACCCTACGAAGAATATTAAACAGAATCTTCTAAGTCGGTTGTAATTATACTGTAAAAGGAGTCTTTTCCCAATGTATTCCATCCATAAATACACCTCTTCACTCTGTAAAGGGTATCGAATACTCAGATATTCAATACACACTTCGAACTATCTCAAGCTATTATCCAATTCGGAGGCTTGGAATAGTTTTCATAAACAAACATTTCATTTGTTAATCTTTAAAGTTTTTTAAACCTCATAAACAAACCGTCTGTGGGGAACCTAGTACAAAAACTTCGTTCTCTACCAATCCTTTCCTAAAAACATGCCTCCTAAATGGAGCCTAGGAACTAGTCCCCTCCGGAGGTCTTCTCAGACCTTTGGGTTGGGATCTTCGAATGCCACCAAGGTCGGAGGACCCTCCGTGGTCCCCCACCTCAAACTCCTGAAGTAAATACATATCCTCAAGCACACGGAGCCCCCTCTGTGGCTCCGTATGTGCTCCGAACAGACGGAGACCCTCCCGCAGCTCCGTTTGTACTCCAAACTGACTTCCTCAGTTCTCAAAACCCGGAGGGCCCCTCCTGAGGAAATGAAGGCCATTCGGATGACATGGCGGTCCAGATGTCTCGACTTCAGGCTGAGGTTGAAAGATGGAGGCAGGAAGCTGCCAAGAGACTTCACCCTCAGGCTAGCCCTATCATCACAGAGGTGCCTCAAGTTGATGACCCTGTTTACCATCGCGAAGCCTCCGAAGTGCACAGAAGCACAAATAATGCCTCTTTTGATGATGAATCTCTGCTACACCCAGACTTACAAAAGGTGCACTTCGACCACAAATTCAGGAATTCGAAGCTGAGCAAGTATTCCCGAGAGGAAGACCCTGGGGAATTATCCCTCTCTTATGCTCTAGCAATTGAAGACAGCGGAGGAGTTCGAGACACAATGGTGAAGTGTTTGCCCTTGTGCTTGAAGGAGTTGCTCTGCATTGATTCTGGTCTTTAAAACCAGGATCGATTAAATCCTGGAAGCAGTTGAGGAAGAAGTTTGTGAGTAATTTCCAAGCGACCTTCGTGCCCCCTATGTCTACAGGGAGTCTTTGTAGGTGAAGCAGGAACCTGGAGAATCTCCAAGGCAATTTTTCAAGCACTTCGCTCGTACAAAGTTGTAGATAAGATTGTTATCTACATCATCCATTGTTGGTGCAGCACGGGAAGGAGTCACCAATGTATTCCTCCTTAACAAGCTTGGCCGTAAGCATATTTCCTCAGTAGCTTAGCTAATGACCCACTTCAAAGAATATAATAAATCAGAAGAAGAATGGCTCTGAAGGACAACTTCGTTTCCACCAACCGTACTCCAAGAAGTCAAGCTTGAACTAAAGACTTCATGTCCACAAGTGTTCTCCTTCGACAACAACCAGCATGACGTACGAAGAGGACGAAAGCATCCTCGCTCTGAGGTTTTAAATATTGCCCCTCTTCTTCGAAATTGCCCCCTAAAAACCCACAGGCTTAGGGAAACAAGGTCAGTGGCTTGAGGCCGCCAGGGAAGCCGGCTGGTCAAGGCCAGACCTTCTTCTACTGTGTACATGGCGAAAACTGAAGCCATGCTACCAACGCATGCAAGTCCATATTAGCTCTGTGGAGTGAGTATCTCGACAGGAGCTCCGGTCGAGGCACTACTGATCAGGCTGCTCCCGCAACATGTCTGAAGCCAGTGCAAAATGTCGGATGTGTGGATAACTTCGAAGCCCTAAGACAGCCTTCAGTGGCCAGTGTTATGCCACCTCCGAAGCAAGAGGTCAATTAAGACCATAGTAAATGGGTAGTCCTCCCCATTTCTGGAGGAGAGACCTTGGGCGGCATGTCGAAGCATCAGCGAAGAGAGTATGTTGGCAAAGTAGGGCATATTAGGACCTCCTCGTCGGCTGCTGAAATGCCTGAGTGGTCTCACATGCTCATAGCCTTCTCTGTAGCTAATGCAGCTAAAATTAAATTCCCTCATGCGTACCTTGTTATTATAGCTGACATTGCAGGAACATAGGTCCGAAGAGTGTTGGTTGATGGCGGAAGCTCCGCAGAGATTATCTTTATCTAGGCCTTCGATCAATTGTGCATCCGGCGGAGGCATTTACGTCCAACAGCTCATCTACTTCAAGGGTTTGAAGGCCCTCCTCTCGATGCCCTCGGCCAAATAGGCCTCGAGGTCGCCTTCAGAGAAGGGTTCCTGGCTAGACCGGAGGAGGTTATTTTTGACATCGTCGACACCCCTTACGCTTATAATGTTATCTTTGGAAGGGGAATGCTAAATCAATTCGGAGCTGTGGCAGATCATAATTATTTATGGCTAAAAATGCCTACGCAAGGAGGAGTACTTGCGGTCCATGGCAACCAAGCTACGGTGCGGAGGGCGGAGTATGGCCATGGTCCACCTCTTGATCCTAGGAAGATAAATAATGTACATGATCATTTGGAGGAGGCCTCCGTGTCAAGTGACCCCTCAAAGATCTCCTCCCTCAAGCCAAGCCCCGAAGGTTAAATTGTAATGAAGATCATTGTCAAAGATGGCAAAGACAATCCCATCGAGTTTGGCAAGGTACTGCCTTCGGAAATTGCCACTTTGCTGGAAGAAGTAATTAAAGAAAATCTAGATGTCTTTGCATTATCGAGCACAACCTACTCATCAACCCAAGGGTTCGATGTATTCGCTAGGGGCTCCGCAAATTGTCAATAGAAAGGGCGGACCTTGCGAAAGCGGAGGTGGAGAAGTTATTAAAGGCTAGGATCATTAGAGAGGTGGCCCACACAGAGCGGTTATCTAACCCCATCATTGTCAAGAAAAAGGTCTCCGTCAAGTGGCGCATGTGCATTGACTTCACATCCCTAAATAAAGCATTCCCACGTGACCCCTACCCCATGCCCTGCATTGATCAACTTGTCGACTCCACTGCTGGCTCCAAGCTTTTAAGGTTCCTTGATGCATACTCCAGGAGGCCAAGACAAGCCAAGACAAGCTTTATAACTCCTTCGGGAGTCTTTTGTTATGTCAGAATGCCCTTCGGCTTAAGAAATGCTGGGGCAACTTTTTTGAGATTAATTGCTAAGGATCTAGGTCACCAAATAGGTCATAATGTCGAGGCCTGTATGGATGACATTGTAATAAAGAGTGCTTTAAAGCACCAACATAGTCTAGACTTAGCAGAAACTTTTGAGACCCTCTGAGCATGTGGAGTTCGCCTCAACTCCAAGAAATGTATCTTTGGAGCTAAAGCTATAAAATTGTTAGGGTATTTAGTTTTGAGCAGAGGGATCGAAGCTAGCCCAATGTAGATAAGTGCATTGCAAAGGATGGCTCCAGCAGAAAATTTGAAGCAAGTCCAGAAGCTCACCAGTCGCCTCGCGGCCCTTAGCAGATTTCCCATCGTAGATGAAACTCTTCTTCTCTATCTTGCAGCCACAGTCTCCGCTATCAGTGCAATCCTTGTCCGAGAAGTGAATTTCAATGGGAAGTTGGTACATAATCTAATATACTTTGTATCGGAAGCTTTATCTAGAGCCAGAACTCAGTACTCCGAGCTTGAGAAATTTACCTATGCACTCGTAATGGCTTTGAAGAAATTACAACATTATTTTTTGGCGCATAATGTAATCGTACCAACTTTTTACCCTCTTGAGGATATGCTCCGAAGCAAAGTTTCTACAGGAGAATTGGAAAATGGGTTGTCGAGCTAGCCCCCTTTGGTATTTCCTTCATAGCAAGAACAACCATCTAGTCACAGGTGGTGGCTGAATTTTTAGCGGAGTGGACTTCGTCTGCAGTATGGGCTGCAGAAGAATCAAATGAAGGTATATGGACCATATACTCTGACGGAGCTTTTCAAGCATCCAGAGCAGGTGCCGGAGTAGGTACCGGAGTAGTCATAATTTCACCTTCAGGGAAAAAAGCAATGTAGTCCACAAGGCTCAACTTTAAGTCCAACAATAATATTGTGGAGTACGAAGGAATCCTGTTGGGGCTTCTCAAGGCGCGCACACTTGGTGCTGCAAGAGTTGTTATAAAAACAGACTCCCAGATTGTAGTAGGGCATGTTTATAAAAGCTTTCAAGTTCAGCATCCACAACTTGCTAAATATTTGGAAGAAATTCGCAAGACCAAAGCAGCATTTAAATGGATTTCTATCTGGAGCATCCCACGAGCGGATAACTTGCAAGCAGACATTATGGCAAAAGCTGTGGTCGGAGCCCTAGACATCCCGGAAGGGGCTTTTTATGAAGATCTTGTCTCCACTTTGGTGCCACAACTCCCTCCTGCTGAGGTACTTTGCCTACCAAGCACCGATTGGTGGAGCACAATTATGGATTTATTGCAAGACGAAGCCAATTTGCCCGAAGGCCCAAATCTATCAAGATTACAGTTAAGGGTCCGGAACATTCATATTATCAATGGTATTTTATACAAGGCCAGAGTCTATTCTCCCCTGCTCCGATGTATTTCCCAAGCCGAAGGCCAAGATATACTTCGAGAAATTCATGAAGGCCTATGTGGTAGCCATATTGCCCCTCGGGCTTTAGCAGGCAAAACACTTCGCTAGGGGCTCTATTTGCCTACAATAGTAGTTGATACGGAGTCATTAGTCCGCACTTGCCAGGGTTGTCAATGGATGGAAATACGGAGTCATCATCCACCAACACCTCTTCAAGTTATGGTGTGGCCAATGGCCCGGTGGGGGATGGATCTTATTGGCCCCTTCCCAATGGCAAAGGGCAGCCTAAAATTTGCAATGGTAACGATTGAGTATTTTTCTAAGTGGGTTGAATCCGAACCCCTCACCGCTATCACTTCTAAGAATGTGCAAAAATTTTCTAGCAAAATATTATTTGAGGATTTAGAGTGCCTAGACAGCTAACAATTGACAATGGCACTCAGTTCGATGACGAACCATTCAGAGAATTTTGGGAAGGTCTTTGTATCCAAATGTGCTTTGTAGCTTGTTGATAGCAAAAAAATAGCATTAATGGTCAAGATTGTCAAAATATTAATTTTGGTAATTTGGGCGAAAAATACACAAGTCATGGTTCAGGCCGAAGCCTTATAGGGTTGAAGGCCTATCGAACATGGAGCCTTGGAGGCCTTTTAGCGGCCCGCTAGCTTCGGCCCGAAGGCCCTTCAGAGGCTTGCATCGCCGAAGCTTCAGCCTGAGGAGCAGGCTTCGGCGGGCCGACCGAAGGCCCCCTTTAGGCTAGCTTCTAATAAGGAGTTTGATATTGATTCTGGTTGTCTTATCCCTAAAACTTGATTAGGCTGAATCTTACTAGATTAGAGTTAGAGATAAGAAGACTAGCCCCTATAAATATAGGGGTGAGGCCGATTCATCCGACCCCGCACAACTAGCCAAACACAAAGCCCTAGCTTTGAAGCATACCTTTATTTTCCTTATGTTTTTTGTACAACCTTCATGGTTTGCCTGGAAGCCCTCCGTCGGCAACCTCAAAACGGTGTTAAGCCTTGTTACTCACTTGTGAAGTACCGTTAATCTACGTAACCAATTGCTATCACCTTGTTGGCTCACGTGCGAACCATCCATTAATCTATGTAACAGATTGCTACTTTCGTTTATCTACTGCAACACATTGTAAATTCGGTCTTCAGGCCGAATTGGCACTTGATTTCTATTCTGTTGCAGGTTTTCATGATCGGAGCCCTTTCGTCGAAAGTGTTCGGAGCCAGGAAACTGGTTTCAGAGGCTGCCAGAACACCCTTCGGCGGAATCCTGCTTCGACTACCCGTGTCAGACCCATCACGCTGTTTTTGGTCTGGTCAAGTCCCGAGTATCAGAGCCACTCCGCATTTGGGCTACTTCACACCAGGGTCACGTCAAGACGATGTACATCAGGCTTTGTCATACTGGTACTCCGCATCAAGCTTCGTCACGCCAACACTCCGCACCGGATGAAGTCAAGCCATCGCGTTACGTCGGATTTCTTTTGTCAGAGACTTCGTACCGAACCCTATCGTTCTGAGGTGATTCCGCGTCAGAGATCTGTTCGGAGCACCATTCGCACTAGACGCCGAAGGCCCCTCTTTGGTTAGATCGATCCGAACAGCGAAGGTTATCTTCGCCGGACCATTCGCACTAGACGCCGAAGGCCCCTCTTCGGTGACCCTTCGAACAAGTACACTCCGAACCAACCAGGCTCTGTTCGACCGGTTGGATTATTTTATATATATATTTCGGCTAATTGGATTATTACTGTGTGATCTGATTACCTGGCGGCTCCACCCCCTTGCCACTATTAAGGGTAGTTTGAATGTGATGTTAGTGTTGTGTTACGCTTAGGCTTGTTCCTAACTATCCACACACTTTTGGATTGTCGAACTGACCTATGTGCGGGAGCACATTTCTGTGTCAACACACTTTTTGGCGACTCCACTATGGAAGGCTACATCAACATGACAAGTACATCTACATCGTCCATGGGTATGTCTACGATGACTACTACATCTATGACGCCGATGGATCCAATGCTGGGCCAAGGAAACAGGTCCCTGACCAAAATTGCTAAGACAGCCAAATGAGGCAAGATAGCCGAAGGGTGAGTTCGAACCCCAGAGGACGAACCCTTGGCACAGTTAGGTCGGGCAATAGAGGCCGAACCCTTCGCACAGTGAGTTCTGACCCTAGAGGCCGAACCCTTCACATGGTAGATTCATACACCAATGGTCGAACCCTTCGCAAGTTGAGTTCAGACCCCAGTTGCCGAACTCTCCGCATAGCGAGTTCAGGTCCCATTGGCCGAACCCAACTCCGCTCTGGGCTGACCCCTCGATGGGAGGCTTCGGTCCACAATGGCTGAACATACCTTAGGCTTGGCAAGTCCCTTCGCTAATATGGTCAAAGATACCTTCGACATAGCCGAACCCTCCTCCGAGCAATCGGTTCGGCTTGTAGTGGGCGAAGCCACTGAAGCCACCATTACCTCCGCCATATGACTGGGCAGGCACCCCATGGGCTCCGAACTAAGCCTCGCCCCCAGAGTACCCTTCGCAGTATAACGTTGCTCCCTGTTTTCCTTCGGAGTATTATGTTTGGCAAAGACAAATAGACACGGCGAAGGGAGACGTATTCCACATGTTGTCCGTAGTACCTCCGAATAGACTCGCACGGGACGAGGCCAAGGAAGATGGTCGTGAAGAGGCGAAGGAGAGGGAGTCCGAAGGCATCACAGTCAAGGTAGGTTCTCAGGAAGACATTGCCGAAGTCCAACGGAGGTAAGTCCCCTAGACCGGCCGAAGACATTGCCGAAGCCCGGTCTGACCGACAGGGTCTGCAGGGAGCCCCTCACTATGCATAAAAAATACAAGTCCAACACAGGTAAAACCCCTTTGGCCAGAAATCAGAGAAACAAATTAGTGCGGCCTGGCACCAAACCACAACCATCTTGGGCACCTCCTGGCATGACCAAATCACAGAAGAGGCGTTTGCAACGCCCACGGACACAGGAAATGCGCGAGAAGAAGGCTGAGGATGAATGAGATGCCATCTTTGAGGAGATCTGTCCTCAGCTAGCTGTGAAACAAATATGGAAGACCAAGACTGTTGAGACGAACAACCTGACACCCATTCTGAGCGACGACGATGATGACATGCTTAACGATGACTACATACCCATCTCTAAGGGACCCATGTCACAGGCAATGGACATCAATGTCATCATGCTTCCCACCGAGTTCGCTCTACCACGGGATGTGGCCGAGGTCGCTCAGTTGAACCTTGGCCCGCGAGATGTTGTTTTTGAGAAGCCCAAAGATACGGCTCATCACCTGAAGCCTCTCTACGTCAAGGGGCACATTGACGGGAAGCCGATCTCCAGGATGCTTCTCGACGGTGGTGCCACCGTTAACTTAATGTCGTATTCGCTTTTAAAGAAACTTGGTAGGGGCGAGGAAGATTTAAAGAAGACCAACCTAATGCTCAACATCTTAAACAGCGAAAGCTCCAAAGCAAAATACGTACTCTCCCTGGAGTTGACAGTGGGCAACATGACATTACCAACAGCATTTTTTGTCGTTGATGTGCAAGGTAACTATAGTGTGCTACATGGGCTTGATTGGATTCACGCAAATTGTTGTATCCCTTCTACCTTGCACCGATGCCTGATGCAATGGTACGACGATGATGTGGAGGTCATACCAGCGGATACTTTTGCTTAGGTGGCATTGGCCGATGTGTCCATCGACGCCGTCCATGTCAAAGTAGAGTGTCTATCAGGTAGAGACCTCTCGGATTACGATTTCGTTCATGTATCTGAGGGATGTTTTGTACCTGTGTACGTAAAGCCGGCTGGTGTAGAACGGCTATTTCTAAATTAGTAGTCGTGTCTAGTAAAAGTAATCTTGATTGACTGAAGTCTCGAGTAGAGCAATATTGGTCTTCCAAAGACGTATTGGCGAAGCCATTGAAGACTTTAGCGAAGTAGAAAAATTAGGATAAGGTTTTGCATCGGCTGATCCTTTAGAAGAAGTCGATATAGGCGACGGTAGCTTTCCAAGGCCGACTTTTGTAAACCAAAATCTGTAGGATCATGTAAAGGCCGAAGTAATAAAATTGCTTCGGTCGTACATCGATTGTTTTGCATGGGAGTATAGCAAGATGCCCGGATTAAGCCGCGAGCTCGTAGAGCATCGGCTGCCTATCAGACCTAGGTTTAGGCATTATAAGCAGCCCCCTCGTCGGTTTAATTCGGCCGTATATGACTGCGTTAAAGAGGAGATAGAATGATCACTCAAGGCTAAATTTATTAGGCCATGTAGTTATGCTGAATTGTTTGCTAACATTGTGCCTGTAGAAAAGAAAGGGAGCGGCAAAATACGAGTTTGTATTTATTTCAGGGATCTAAACATAGCCACATCGAAGGACGAGTATCCCATGCCGATAGCTGACATGTTGATCAATGATGCGTCAGGACACAAGGTACTAAGTTTTCTTGATAGCAACATTGGTTATAGTCAAATTTTTATGGCCGAAAAGGTCGTCTACAAGACAGCCTTTTGATGCCCTTGTTTTGTCGGCTTGTATGAGTGGGTCGTTATGACTTTTTGTTTAAAGAATGCTAGCGCTACATATCAACGGGCTATGAACTTTCTCTTTCATGACTTTATAGGAGTTATGTTATAAGTATACATAGATGATATTGTAGTCAAATCGGATGCTATGGGAAACCACTTAGCCGATTTAAGAGTTGCTTTTGATAGGATGCGCCAATATGGCTTAAAAATGAACCCACTCAAGTGCGCTTTCAGCGTGTCAGTGTGCAATTTTTTAGGATTCATGATTCATGAAAGGGGTATTGAAATTGATCCTAATAGGCTTGAAAATATTAGAAACTTTGCAGTGCCGACATGCAAAAAAATATGTGCAAAAGTTTTTAGGCAAGATGAATTATTTGCATCGCTTTATATCTACCTTGTTTGGCAAGATCGATGGTTTTGTCCCTATACTCTGGCTGAAGAATGAAGCCGAGTTCACTTGGGGGAAGTCAGCAAAGCGCCTTTGAGAAAATTAAAGAGTGCTTGTCATCACCGCCTGTGGTAAGAGCACCAAAAGCCATAATTCCATTTCAGCTATACATTGCTGCAGAAGATAGCATGATAGGAGCGATGCAAACCTAGGAGGTGGATGGAAGAGAGTACATCATCACATTCTTAAGCCACCGCTTGCTGGACGCCGAGACAAGGTACATATTTATAAAGCGTTTATGTTTATCACTCTATTATGCATGTACCAAATTACGTCACTATCTTCTCCCTAGCACGTGTATTGTTGCTTGTAAAACCGATGTCATAAATTACATGCTGCAAAAGCCGATTGTAAGTGGTAGAATCAGAAAGTAGGCTTATGCTTTGATTGAGTATGACTTGGCTCATGAACCTGTAAGAGCTATGAAAGGCCAAATTGTCGCGAATTTTTTAGTTGATCACCACGTAGATGTCAATCGGGGTAATGATATTGCCCTGATTGAAGTAGTACCATGGAAAATTTATTTTGATGGTTCGGCTTGCAAGAATGACCAAGGTATCGGAGTAGTTCTCATATCACCTAGTGGCATGCACTTTGAAACCTCGACCCGTTTAGAATTTCCTTCTACTAATAACCAAGCCGAATATGAAGCTTTATTGCTAGGACTTGAATTGCTAGATTCCATGGGTGTTAAGCATGTTCATGCATATGGTGACTCTCTGTTAGTAGTGCAACAAGTAGCCAAAACTGCTCAATGTTTTAATGGCTTGTTAAACAGTTACTTGGATAAATGTTTAGACATAATTGCCACTTTCGACGATTTCAAAATTTCTCACGTGTCTAGAGAAGCCAATTCAATTGAAAATGATTTGACTCAGCAAGCATCTGGCTATCAAGTCAAGAGAGGAAAATTTTCTATATAGGAGAAGGCAATGCTTGATCTCACTGCCGAAGCCACGGACTTCAGGCGGATGCGAGGTCTGTCGTACCCTCTAAATCGGACCCCCCCGACCACCAAAGGGTGTGGCGCGCTAGAGCCCTCGTACTGGAGCCCTTCATCTCCCGAAGGAGCCTGCACGCCGGAGCCCTCACGCCGAAGCCTTTTGGGCAACAGAAGTCTTCGCATGTCGGACCCCTCCGACAGAAGACTTTAGTCTGATTGGCTCCACATGGCCAATCCGGTTAGACTTCGACAGAAACAGGAAAGGCCCGGGGGCACTCCGAAGTTAGCGATTTACACGTTACCATAGGAATGGAGTTAGTAAACACCCCGGATGTCCATAAAGATGATTGGAGAATTCCAATCGTCCGATATTTAAGAGATCCTAATCAATGGATTGATCGTAAGGTTCGGCGATAAATGTTCAAATTTGTGCTGCTAGGTGATGTGTTATACTGCCGAACTATTGACAGGGTACTTTTAAAGTGCTTTGATGTTGACCAGTCCAAAGTAGCTACAGGATAAGTCAATGACGGGCTTTGCAACACTCATCAGTCGGCCTAGAAAATGAGTTGGATGCTCAAAAGAGCAGGTTTGTACTGGCTGACTATGACTGAGGATTGTTTTAAATATTATAGAGGGTGTGAAGCATGTAAAAAGTTTGGTAATATTCAGTTAGATCCTGTATCGCTACTTAATCCTATTATCAAACCATAGCCGTTCTGAGGCTGGTGTTTAGACTTCATCGGCCAAATTCATCCTCCCTCTTCAAAAGGGCATCGGTTCATGCTAATGGCGACAGGCTACTTCACCAAATGGACCGAAATCATGCCTCTCAAGAATATGACTCACGATGAGGTAACTGATTTTATTTTAAGGAACATTATACATAGATTTGGCATTCCCCAAACCCTCTCTTAAGATCAAGGCACTTCATTTATTGCTAAAGATGTGAGAGACTTTGCCGAATTTTATGGTATTAAGTTGATAAACTCTTCACCGTACTATGCTCAGGCCAATGGTCAGGTCGAGTCTAGTAATAAAACTATAATTGAGCTCATTAAGAAGAAATTTAAAGAGTTCCCTAAAAGATGGCATGAAGTGCTTTCCCGGGCATTGTGGGCTTGTAGAGTTGCAAAGGAAAGTGCTACCAAAATTAGTCCATATGAGTTAGTATATGGACAACAATCCATTCTACCAATAGAAGTAGATCTTGGCTCTTTAAGATTTCTTAAACAAGATGGCTTATCGGTCGATGAATATGAAACTCTTTTGAAGGATAATTTGGAAGAAGTGACCAATAAGAGGTTGAGGGCTTTAGAATCTATCGAAAAGGACAAAAGAATAGTAGCTGGAGCATACAACAAAAGAGTCAAACCAAAATCGTTTCAAGTTGGTGACTTGGTTTGGAAGACGATTTTGCCTTTAAGAACTAAGAGCCCCAAATTTGGTAAATGGTCGCCTAGTGTGGAAGGTCCTTTTAAAGTAGCTGAAATCTCTCCACGTAATGTGTATTTCTAAGAGTCTCTAGAAGGAGAGCGATTTCATAGAGCTTTAAATGGCATTTATTTGAAAAAGTACTTCCCAAGTATGTGGCAAAGCGATTAAAAGTGTCGAAAGGCCGATATGGAAGATATCGTCCTTAGCCCGTCGTGCTTTTAGTTCACTTAGTTCACTAAAAGGCAGGGGCATGTGTTGATAGCAAAAAATGGCATTAATGGTCAAGATTGTCAAAATATCAATTTTGATAATTTCGGCCAAAAATACACAAGTCCTAGTTCAGGCAGAAGCCTGATAGGGCCGAAGGCCCATCGAACATGGGGCCTCGAAGGCCTTTTAGCGACCAGCAAGCTTTGGTGGCTTCGGATAAGCTGTTTGATATTGATTCTGGTTGTTTAATCCCTAAAACTTGATTAGGCCGAATCTTATCAGATTAGAGTTAGAAATAAGAAGACTAGCCCCTATAAATATAGTGGTGAGGCCGATTCATCAGAGCCCGCACAACTAGCCAAACACAAAGCCCTAGCTTTGAACCGTACCTTTATTTTCCTTTACTTTTCTATACAACCTTTGTGGTTTGCCTGGAAGACCTCCGATGGCCACTTTGAAATGGTGGTAAGCCATGTTACTTCGCTTATGAAGTCCTCCCTAATCTACATAATAGATTGCTATCATTTTGTTGGCTCGACTGCGAACCATCCGTTAATCTACATAATTGATTGCTACCTTCGTTTATCTACTGAAACACTTTGTAAATTTGGTCTCCAAGCCAAATTGGCACTTGATTTCTATTCTGTTGCAGGTTTTCACGATCAGAGCCCCTTCGCCGAAGGTGTCCAGAGCCAGGAAACTGGTTTTGGAGGCTGTCAGAACACCCTTCACGGAATCTTGCTTCGACTACCCGTGCCGGACCTATCATGCTGTTGTCGGTCTGGTCAAGTCCCGCGTATCTTAGCCACTCCGCGTCAGGGCTGCTTCGTGTTGTGGTCACGACAAGATTCTCTGCATCAGGCTTCATCGTACCGGTACTCCGCATCAAGCTTCGTCATGCTAGGACTCCGCACCAGATGAAGTCGAGCCAACGCGTTGCGTCAGATTTCTGTTATCAGAGACTTCACACCGAACCCTGTCGTTCGGAGGTAATTTCGCGTCAGAGAACTGTTCAGAGCCTGTCTTCAGCTAGATCAATCCGAATGCCGAAGGCTATCTTCGACACACCCTTCGCACTAGATGTCGAAGCCCCACTGTGTTGACCCTTCGAACAAGTACACTCTGAACCAATAAGGCTCCATTCGGCCAGTTGGATTATTTTATCTATATATTTCTGCTAATTGGATTGTTCCCATGTGATCTGATTACCTGGCAGCTCAAACCCCCTTGCCACTGTTAAGGGTAGTCGGAACGTGACATTAGTGTTGTGTAATGCTTAGGCTTGTACCTAAGTATCCGCACACTTTTGTATCGTCGAACTAACCAAAGTGCGGGGGCACGTTTCTATGTCAACACAGCTGTCCGTCATCCCCAATCAAACGGAGCCGTCGATCGAGCCGACTGTAATATTTTGTCGGGCTTAAATCGAAGGATAGTAGGATTGGCAAAGGGGCTGTGGACCGAAGAACATTCGAAGATTTTGTGGTCCATTCGGACCACTAAGGCAAGGTCCACAAGGTTCACCCCATTCCTGTTGCTATTTGGAGATGAAGCCATGACGCCGATGGAGCTCAAATGAGGTTCCCTCCGCATCATCGAATCAAAGCTTGATAATGAATGACAAACTTCACTGGACTTGACTGAAGAAACAAGGCTTCGAGTTGTTGCTAACCTAACAAAGTATCAACATCACACAAAGACTTGGTATGACCCAAAAATAAATCTTAACAAACTTAAGTCGGGCCATTTAGTATTGCGAAGCATAATTGCTCTGGGAAAATTTGGAAATAAATGGGAAGGACCACATATCATCTTGTATTCAGGACGCCAGTGATCTTTTAAATCAGCTAATTTAGATGGTGGGGAATTGAAACATGCATGGCATGCGGAGAACCTTAAATAATACTTCGCTTAGGGGCTCGTTGTAACAACTTGTAAACAACTTTCTAAATGAATAAATCTTATGGTTTGAATAATGCATGCTTCTCAAAATGATTCCTACCCCTAGTGGATGCTCTAGGGGAACGGAGCTGATTGCGGAGGTAAGTATTATTCATTCGAACCCAATCAATAGACTTCAAGCCACCGGCTCGAAGCATCCGTCAAGGTGGGATAATACCATGAAAAACGGATTCCGAGCCACCAGCATGAAATCATCTGTAAAAAGAGTTGAAGGAGACCAAACTACACAGATTCCGAGCCATCGGCTTGAAAGCATGCGTAAAAAGAGTTGGAGGAGACCATGAAAAATGGATTCTGAGCTACCGGCTTGAAACCGTCTGTAAAAAGAGTCGAAGGCGACCAAATTACATGTATTCCAAGCCATTGGCTTGAAAGTATCCATAGAAGAGTCCAAAGCGACCAGAATAATCAGATTCCAATACATCCAAAAAAGAGTACTAAGCTACCATTTATATACTCCGGACCTATAGGTTCAAAGAGCCCTATGAGGTCCATAACGACCATCTATTTGGATTTTGAACCATTGGTTCCAAATTCTTTATCAATACAATAGGGGCTCCGAGCACCAAAAATCAAATTGAAATTGTACTCTTAGCAGGCATGACAATCGTTGTGAATGACCGTCTTCGCTTGAAAATTGAAGGTGCTCACCCTCAAAGAGGGGCTAGGAGGTAAAGGCACAATTTCGAAGCATTTCAGTTTATATTACTCAATCAGTTGTATTACACTATGAAAAATCAGTGTCTAAGCCAAGAAGAAAGCGAAGACTCCTCAGGTCCCCAAAACTAGATTCGGACTTAGCTCGGCTTCGAGGGCGACTTGTCCCTGAGCTCGAAGTCTTCAGAACTTTAAGTTTAATCCGCTTCCCATTCTTCAAAGCTCGGAAGTCTTTCTGTTCTTGCTGAAGCTCGGCCTAGGTCCGAAGTCATTCGGAGCTAGTCTTCACTTGGTCTTTGCTAGACCACTCTTCTTCGGATCAGTCGACGTCCTCTGAAGACGAAGATGCAAAATTTACTATGTTGGACTGAAAACAGCTACCAGAGGGGGGGGGGGTGAATGGGAGCTTTTAAAATTACAAACAAAAAATAGCCTTCTATTTTACTTGTCTTCTGCAGAATAAGCTTCGAACACACCCTTCGAAGTTCTGGTTCGGAGGTATCTCACAGCTCCGAAACTAGGCTTCGCAAGGACCAAAAGTTTGAAGTCAAGAAGACTTCGCTCCACCCACAACACCAAAACCCCAACCCTGCTAAGTCAGTGCAGGCTCCACACACTGGGTGCCTTTGATGATACTTCACACTTCACCCTTCGCAAGAGCAGATTTCCCTCTGAGGACTTCGACCAAACACTCAGAGGTAGCAACTAGTACTAGGCTTCGCACTTCGAAGGTCAAAACGCACGCTGAGCACACTGCGAAGAGGACTTCGACAAGGGAAGCAAAACGGGCTTCGATTCAAGCGAGACAGTGCTTCATTAGTAATTAGAGAGGTCAAGCCTCCAATTTACACAGAGCGAACAGACACTAAAAAAACACACTTCACCCGGTCAGACCTCTCACACACCTCTCCAGAAGAGATTCAAAACACAAACTCACTCAGGAAGAAGATGGTGTACAGAGGAATCAAAACATGCAGTGCAACACAGAATACAAGTTCTACCACAAATGAAAGACAGAATCACAGTTTCATTACTTGAACAGGGAACACAAAAATGAACTCACAGATTGAATACAAAGTGTGGCGGCTAGCACAGGAGCTCAAAAATGGATGCTCAAAGTGTTACTGTGGCCTAGGCTAGCCTCCACTATTTCTAGGCACTATTTAGCCCTGTGAATAGACTACTTTACCCCTAGGGTTTATACTTGTTTTGTTTCATCAGAACAGAGGGGTACAGTTGGTAGTCTACTTTATTTGGAGGCTTCTTTTATCAGCTTCACAGAGGAGACAACACCAGTTTTGGAGTCTTCTGAGGCCCCCCTTCACACGCGAGGGGTGCGGTAGCTTCCGTGAGAAGCCTTGAGCCTGACAGCCTTCGCTTCACCAAAGTCAGCCTTCGATATAGTGATGGTTTTGAGCCGAAGCCATCAAAGCCATTGAGCCTTCGCGCCATCACCTCCGGAGTGGACCACCACGTCTTCGTAGATACTCCAAGCTCGAACTTCGTCAGCCCGTGTATCCTAGCCATGCATGGCCGAAGTACCTCAAGTCAGCCACACTCTGAAGCCCCACCTTTGAAGTACCACCCTTCGAAGTCCCTCACTCATCTAAGGCCTCCGCATGAAGCATTCCATGAGCACTTCGTCAGAGTGTCTCTCCCCGAGTACACTCCTTGACGAACCTCACCCGGACCATGACTTCGATGCACCTCGACTTCTGAGACCTTCGTCGGGTATACCTTTGAGTGCCTCCCTCCAGAGCACACTTCGAATGCCTTGCCTCATTGCTGAGGACTTTGTCTGCCATACTCTGAAGTCACTCCATTTGGAGTACCCTTCGAAGTGCCTCGCCTCCGAGGACTTCGTCTTTGGGTACCTTTAGCTGAAGCCATACTCTGCACTCTCTGCCTTCGCCTGGCGCACCTTGACCCGAGGACCGACCTCGACCCCTTCGCATCCTTTGTGACCGAGCTCCCTGCTCGCCTGGCATCAAGCTTCCTGCTTGACCCAGGTTCACTTGCTGCGAACCGTCCGTCGCCTCTGAAGTCACCTGCGCACCACAGACAAACAGACGAGTGTATCCAGTACCCCGAAGACCTCTCCAGTTAAGCAACCTCCAGCACACACTCCGGTGTACCGCCCAAAGTACCGAACACTTCGGTACAGCCAAGTCATCGTGTACTGTTGGACCCCTCCGATAGTCACACTCCGCTGCAACAGCTGCAGCAAACAGACGCACCGAACCCTTCGGTGAACCACCTCCGAACCCCTTCGGAGGGACCCCTTCGAATCAGAGGATAAAATTTGTCAATCACTCATCACAGACTCCAAAACCAACCCTTGGTTTCTCATACTACCTCTTTTCCCACTTTTCCTCCTTAATATAAGCTAATACTTTTTTACAAATTTCGGGTATAACCTCTCCATGGCTCCCTTGAGGAATTGAAAATCGAGGACGCCTGTGAGGCCTTAAAGCTTTGATGGTAGCCCACTATTGATGGAGCCCTTTGTTAACTTCTAATACTTCGAGTTCATCATCCAAAAAATGTGGAAAATCCTAAAAACATTTCCAAATAAGTCTTTTCATTCAAAAGAAAGACAGAAACACAAGTTTTTTACAAAACAGGACCCTAACGAGAGCTAGACCTTTGGGTCCAAAGGAGGCTTGCTGGTCGAAGGCAGCGTCTGTGCTTGCTTTTGATGTTGGCCTTCATCGATGCACACCTTCACTGTTGTCTGGCCTTCAGCTCTCCAGGATGGCTGAAAAGCTTCCCAAGCTGCGACCATGTCGAGCGAATGGGTCAATAGCTAGTCACCGCCAAAGCTAGAGGGGGCTACTTCGGGGTCCTACGAAATAGAAATCCCAATGTCCTCAAAGTGGCAAAGTACTCCTAGAGCGGCTACTTGTCTGAAGATCTCTCTGTACCGAGTACCCGAATTCTTCATTGTCTTCGCCGCTGCTTGGATCATCTTCATGACGAGGAGGCGCAAGAAGTCCTGAAATATTCCAGGACACCCCGAAGGACATCCATGATCTCAGAGGCCACACTGTCACACCTTGTTTTCTCCACGATCCAGGCCTTAGTCGACTTCGTCATGTCACAGTTCAAAGTGGAGAGCTCAGCCATCTTTGTCATAAGGATAGTCTTCTGCCCAAGAAGCATCCTTGCGTCGTCACCCAAGCGATGCTGCTCTTCCTAAAGCCTTACAACCTCAACTCTGGAGGATTCTTCTCTTGTCGAAGGCTTTCGACTTTGGTTTGGAGCACCACCCACTCAGCCGCAAGCTCCTCCTTCGCAGCCTCCAGCTTCGCTTTTGCGCTCTGCTCTGCATGAGCTATCTCCTCCAAGCTCAAAGCCCGGTTCTCGGAGTCAGCAAGGCTATCTTTGAGAGTCATCACCTTCTCTTTGAGCTGATTACACTCACGCTCATTGGAAACATCAGTTGCATGAGATAAAACGACGTGCTTACAAAGGAAAAGAAGAGCAATGTGAGTATGTTATATATATACTTTAAATGAATTAACTTTTGCAGGTGCTTCGTACCTGGCAAGCTATGCATTCAAGGGCGGCGTCGAGCTCCGACCCTTCGGCCTTGCCTATGATGGATACCAATACGGTCTCCCCAACTTCTCAACTAGCCTAAGCCAGAGGCTCTAGCAATGTTCGAAGCCCTGTCCTCCTTTCAAGAAAGGGGGCCAAGAGGGTGGCCCTCGTCAAGGCACTCCGATCATCGTCACTGGGAGAAGGGATGGAGCACAGCAAAGCATCTTCTGAGGCCTCTATCGACTAGCCTCCATCAGTCGACTCTGACGAAGTCCACCCAACAGCACGAGCAAGCATCGGCCAAGATTTTCCTTTGCCCTTTCTAGGACCAGTCGCCTGCTACAGGGTCATTTTCTGTGGCGGAGTTGACTCTTACATTGGAGCCACCTCTAGTGACAGAACTGTCTCCTGCGCCGAAGTCGACAACGACACCGAAGCTGCCTCCAAGCTCTGGGACCACCTCCGCTGGAACTGATTCTGTGAAACCCAAGGTATATGCTATTATTTAAATGATGCAAGTAAAAGAAAGAGAAACAAGCTTCAGTCGAGGTTTACAGCTGCTAAAGTTTCTTCGGACACAGCAATCGTCACTTCGTCGAGAGCTGAGACCTCCACATACATGGTCTGAACCATTTCAGCCTCGACTCCGCCTTGATCCAAAATAGGGACGTCCATCTAGCCAGACGGAGTGATTTCATCATCCGTCTGCCCAGGATCACCCTCCTCAACTATTGGTGCCACCTCCACAACATATTGGACGAGGGCCTCGGTTCCCATCCGAGAGTCTTCATCGTCCCCCACGAGAAGAGCTTCAAACTCCTCCACCATTTGTATGTTCACGTCGTCTTCCTCTTTGGATTGCTCCGGCGATGAGACAGGCGATTTTAAATTAGCAAGCGCAATTGGTTTGTGGGCCACCTTCTTCGCTGGTGTCTTCACCTTTCCCGAAGACCTGGCCTCGGCCTTCCTCTTCCTCGGAGCCTGGTCCATTGTGGACTAGTCTGGAAGCATATGGGGCTCGACTCCGAGTACACTCCATACTCGATTGAAAAGCTCCTATGTCCGTACTAGCTTCACCCTCCACTCCTTTTCTACGAGCATAGGGGCTCCGAGGACCTTCTCCGCAGCCCGGACAATTTGTTCTACAGTCCAAGTCATGAGCGGGGCTAAAAGATAAGATATCATCCGAAGCTTCTAAAAGTATCAAGGCTTCATTGTATTCGGAGCTCTCTACAGTGAAGGCCTCCGTCAAGGCTTCGGCGTGACGAACTCTCCTGGAGCCTCTTTACCCGAAGGGGTACTGCCAGCGAGGACAAAAGAATTATTTTCTAACTGATTTGATTAGTCTTTTACTCTTTTAACCCTACAAACAATATTAAACAATATCTTCTAAGTCTGTTGTAATTAGAGGGTAAAGGATTCTTTTCCCAATGTATTCCGTCTATAAATACCACTCTTCGCGCTGTAAAGGGTATCGAATACTCAGATATTCAATACACACTTCGAACTATCTCAAGCTATTATCTAATTCGGAGGCTTTGAATAGTCCTCATAAACAAACCCTTCGTTTGTTAATCTTTCAAGGTCTTCAAACCTTTTAGCGTAATCTTTTATGCCAACAACCCTTCTTATTGTGGTCTCTCACAAAGTGATAACACACATCAATGTGTTTGGTTCTAGAATGTTGAACTGGGTTGTTAGCTAGGCTAATAGCCAACCCAAAATCCCGCAAAGTAGAAACCATCCACAAAATATGTGAGCAACAGCTAGTATTAGCTACACATATAGCCTCGGCTGTAGACTGTGCAGCGCTAGACTATTTGTGAGAATACTAACACACAAGATAAGAACCCAGAAAATGACAAGTACCAGAGGTACTTTTCCTATCAATTCTACATCCAGCAAAATCAGCATCCGAAAAACCTTTAAGGAAAAAAGATGATGATGCAGAATACCAAATTCCAAATTCAAGATTGTGTTTTAGGTAACTCAGTATGTGTTTTACCACTTGATGATGTGAAGCCCTTGGAGAAGAATGAAACGAGTGCACAGACATACTACGAACTATATGTCCGGCCTCGTAGCCATCAAGTTGAGGAGGGAGTTGATCATGCTCCGGAACTATTTCTGATCCACCTCTTCTCCATCTTCATCCAAGTCAAGCGCTACTGAGGTAGCCATTGGATTGGAAAGTGGCTTCGCATCGCTCATATCAAAACGCTTCAGCATGTCCTTGGTGTACTTTGTTTGATGGATAAAAATATCTTTTTTGCATTGCTTGATTTGCATACCAAGGAAGAAGGTCAGCTTGCCCATCATTGACATCTCGAACTCCCTGCTCATAGAATCAGCAAACTCAGCCCCAAGTGTATGAGGAGAGCCACCAAAAATGATATCATCAACATAAATCTGAACAAGGAGGAAATCTTTTCCATGCTTCAGAGTAAATAGTGTTTTGTCAATAGAGCCCATTTTGTACCCATGCTCAAGCAAAAAGTTCCTAAGTCGGTCATACAAGGCCCTAGGAGCTTTCTTGAGTCCATACAAAGCTTTTTAAAGTTTAAATACTCAAAGGGGTTACTTGGGATGTTCAAAGACTAGGGTTGTCTAACATAAACATCCTCTCCTATGAAACCATTAAGAAAAAACTTTTAACATCCATTTGATAAAGTTTGAAACCGCGACAAGATTCAAAAGCAAGCAAAATCCTAATGGCTTCAAGTTGAGCTACTGGAGCAAAGGTCTCTCCAAAATCAACCCCTCGACTTGAGAGTAACCCTGAGAAAAAACCCTAGCCTTGTTTCTCACAACAGATCCATCCTCCCCCTTGTTTGTTTTTTGAAAATCTATTTTGTGTGTGAAACCAAGTGAGGTCGCACTGTGGTTTTTGTCTTTGTGATGAGTGATTAACAAGGTTGAGCGATCTGGTGAGATGAGTGAGTGATGGTTTGATTGCATCAATGGGATCGAGGTGTGGATATGGAGAGTGGATGCTGAGGGGGTCGGTGTGCGTCGCATTTCGTGTTTTGGCTTGTCTCATGTGTGCACGGTGGAGATGCTAACCAACTATCAATGGCGGGTGATCAAGGGTCAAGCGGGGAGCTCGATGCTTGAGGATCAAGGATGTCGGGTGAAGTTGGAGATAATCTTAGGATTGCACGAGGAGATAGAGCAAAGCATGGATGGACGGATGGTCGAGGCAGCGTGATGGGCAAGTCAGCGAAAGGGATTCTAGTGCAAGTGATCAGGCGGCTCGAGGGGATCGAGAGCAGGAGAGACTTGCTGGCGGTCAAGTTCGCGGATTGGCGTCACATGTTGGTGATCGAGGAGGCTTTGTCGGTTTTTACTGAAAAACATCACATCAGAAAATGTTTTTAATTCCAGTAATTAGTAGTTTATTTTTCTGTTTAGTCGTCTAGATTAAGTGTAATCGTTTAGCATTTTTCGAAATTTTCAAATTCTAAAAAAATATTAAAAGAATAGGGTCAATTATGAAATAAATTAGGAGTATACATTAATGTATTTTTCAGAATTGATAATTCTGAAAATACACAATGGAAATTAGGTAAATACCTAGAACTTTATCCCTAATGGCATTTTGGGGTACTTTAATGGGCTTGCCTATATAAAGGACCACATGACCAAGGGTTAGGGGTCTTGGTGGCTGCACATTTTGGGAGCAGAAATTTTAGGGAAACATTTTAATTCAGAAATACATCTTCTATCTTCCCATCGTTTCTGTCTTTCGGAAAGATTAGCAGTTGTCCTATTCACCGATTTGTGCCGGACAGTCTACATCACCCACAAGCTACCGTGAACAGTACCTTGCTAGAAACTAGCGTTAGGATCATGTAGGTATTGTTTTTCGGTTTTTATTTTGCTGGGAGTTCTTGTTTCGTTATCTTGTCACTACTACAAACCGTCACTGTAGTGGCGTTGGGCAAAAACACTGTAGTGGCGGGCCATTAGATGCCCGCCACTACAGTTGTTGGTGCTGACGGCAGCACCAGCGCCCGCCACTACTATTGGTAAAGTAGTGGTGGTCGGTGTTGACGTCATCCCCGACCGCCACTATTTTACCAATAGAGTGGCGGGCGCTGGTGCTGCCCGCCACTGCTAAGCTGGCCGCCACTAAAGTATTGATGACATCACTTGCGATCGTCACTACTATTCTAGCTATAAATGCGGAGCTTCTTCCTCCCCGAGCTCTACCGGTGTTCGTATTTAATTTTGTCCGTACAATGACGACAAAAATTTAGATAAAGAGGGGGAAGCTTTGTTTTCGTTTCTTTTGAAGGATTTTATTCTAGGAGGTAAATCCATGTTGAATCTCAGATTTATTTTTTATTTAATCATGTATACAATGAGTTATTAGCGTTTTAATAATTTAGGGTTTGTGAATAGAAATTTTCAAATAATCTTCCATTTACAGTGTTTCCTTCTCCCAAATGAACAAATATGACCCTCCTCACAATTGTATATTTATTTACGTCATTTTAATCTCTTTTTTAATTTGATTTATGATTATAGATCTAGAGTTATGTTGTTTGGAGAGAGAGAAACCAATATAGTTAATTTATTTAATAATTTGTTCTACTTAATACATAGTTTGAATTAAAGCATTTTTAATTAATGTTGTTATGAGCGATAATAAATCAATATATTTTCAATTTTATTATTACTAAAATTAATTCATCACTTGTATATTGATTTACGTCATTTTAATCTCTTTTTTTAATTTGATTTATGATTATAGATCTAGAGTTATGTTGTTTGGAGAGAGAGAAACCAATATAGTTAATTTATTTAATAATTTTTTTCTGCTTAATAAATAGTTTGAGTTAAAACATTTTTAATTAATGTTGTTATGAGCGATAATAAATCAATATATTTTCAATTTGTAAATTACTAAAATTAACAATAATGAATTTATTGATATTTTTTCAAATAATATATGTTTTAGATGGAGCACAGGTCCTGGATGTACTCGTCCAACGACGGAGATGTGGTGGCATATTTTAACAGAGTAACTGAATTTGAAGCTACCGCACAATATGCTTCCCGTTAGAGTGAAGAGGTAATATATTGTCCTTGTAAAGTTTTTAAAAACGAAGCGATGTATCCGTGTTCAGTTCGTGAAACCATACGATTTCACATGTTGAAAAATGGTTTCATGAAGAACTATTATTTATGGACGAAACACGGTGAGATGGGCCAAAATCCTCCTGAAGATTCTGATGTGCCGCAAGATGCTCACAACATAGAAGAGGTTGTGATCATACATCCAACATAACACATGATGATGTTGATCAAAATGATGATGATGATGCCATTGATGTGGAGGAACTGATGCGAAATGTTGCGCCTAAGGTGCTGTTGCAGAGAACTACAACCAAAGGATACGATAACTTTGAAGCACTTGACAAAGCATCAAAAAAACTTCTTTACGAGGAACACCACGGATGCGATAAGCAGTATACTGTGTAGTACACAATTCTTGAGCTTATGAAACTAAAGGCCAGCAATGGATGGTGTGACACTAGTTTTTCAGATCTTTTACAACTCCTAAAAAAGTTTTGCCCAAACCCAATGGTCTACCATCTGATACGTACCAAGCAAAGAAGATGATTTGTCCGTTGACTTTGGGCGTTCAGAAGATTCATGCATGCCCGAACCACTGTATCCTATATCGAAAAGAGTATGGATTGTTAGAGAGATGTCCGCAGTGCAACGCAAGTCGATACAAACGTCCAAATGACTGTGTGGAGGACTACAATGACTACCAGAAGAAGAATAATAAGAGGTTGCAGAAGAGGAATAAAAATGTTATTGCAGACCATCTTGGAAAAAAGACGGAGAGGAAAGTTCCAGCCTTAGTAATGTGGTACCTACTGGTGATTGATCGCTTGAAACGTATGTTCTCTAATCCCAGAGATGTTGAACTATTAATCTGGCATTTCACTGGGCGAAAGAAGGACAGAAAACTTCGGCACCCTATGGATGCTAGGCAGTGGAAATCATTTGACCTGGCCCATCTAGATTTCTCGGATGATTCTAGAAATATCAGGATGGGACTTAGCACGGATGGAATGAATCCCTTCGGTGAGATGAGGAACCCACATAGTACATGGACGGTCTTTCTATGCTTGTTCAACATTCCATCATGGTTGTGCCATAAAAGAAAATACCTTATGCTCACTAATCTAATTTCCGGTCCAAAACAACCTGGCAATGACATTGATATCTTTCTAGAACCTTTGATGGAGGATATGAAACGTCTATGGGAACATGGTGTCTGTGTGTGGGATGAGCACAAGAAAGAACACTTCAATCTAAGAGCCATGATCTTTTGCACCATAGCTAACAACCCAGGACGCATGTCCCTAACAGGACAAGTTAAAGCAAGACAACATGTGTAGAGTGTGTGGACCAGACAGAATCTATGCATCTTCCATCATTCGTTAAGACGATATATATGCGACACCACAGATTTTTACCAAAAAACCACAAATATCGAAGAAATAGGAACCATTTTGACGGTACAATCGAGCTTGGACAGCCTCCACGACATCGAGATGGCAAATTTCTATTCGAAATGGTAAAGAATACCAAAGTTGTTTTCGGAAAGAAGAGGAAGAAATCTGAAAAAATTTCAAAGGACACTCCATTTAAAAAGCAGTCAATCTTCTTTAGATATTTGCACTATTGGAAGGAGTTGGAGATTGGTCATGCTATCGATACAATGCACGTTGAGAAGAATGTCTTCAAAAGCACCATCGGTATTTTGTTAGACATACCGGGCAAATCAAAAGATGTACTCAAAGTACGAAGGGACCTTCAAACTCTCGGAATTAGACCCGAGCTTCACCCACAGGAAAGGGCTAATGGAAAAATTTTCCTTCTGGCTGCTAGCTATAACCTCACAATTGATGAGAAAAGATCAATCTGCAGGTGTCTACATGGAATTAGAGTTCCAATAGGATTCTCAACGAATATAAAGAATATTGTCTCCGTAGCAGATTTGAGGATGAGTGGTTATAACACTCATGATTGTCATGTCATGCTTGGGCTATTCCTCTCCATCGCAGTAAGAGGAATCAAACATTCATTTCTGAAGATGGTGATAACACACATGTGTCACTTCTTCAATGTCATATCAAAGAAGGTGATCGACACTATTGGCGCAAATGTTACGCCAACGGGTTCTCTGAAATCAAGAACAGACAAACAGGGAGTTTGTGTGTTAGGACTACTTTGAGCCTCCGAAATGGATAATAGCTCAAGAGGTCCGAATAAGTGTAGATGAATAACTTGTTCTGGATCCCTTTTACAAGGTACAAAGGGGGGTATTTATAGGGGAAAAAACATAAGGGAAAGACCTATTTACCCCTAAATTACAACCGACATAGTGGAAATTATTCGGTACCGTAAACAAGGTTATATACGGTAAAGTACTATAAGGTAGATGGATAAGCTAGACATCCAATCAATCATGTCCTTTGGCTTCGAGGCCTCCATCTTCCGTTCGGACGGTTCTCCAAAGCTTCGCACCGTTGAACCCTTCGGTGCGGCGACGCATGCTTCGAACAACAGTTCACCGGCTTTGGAGTCCTCACCAGCCTTTGAAGGATTAATCTTTAAGTCTTGGAAAGGGAGTAATTTCCCCCAACAGTAGCCCCTCGAATACGCCTTTCTGTAGTTAACCTGTTTAGAAAGAAGGCAATATACGGAAGGAACATTTCTATTTTCTAAGGCTTAAAGAGGATTTAGGGATGCTGCGACTTAGCCAAAGACTTCGAGCCCAACGCGTTCGAACCTCCCCCTTCGGGTTCTTGATGCAGTGGGAACGCATGTTGGAAAGGGAACGGTTTCGGAGTACGAACGTCGTAGAGCGCCGTTAGATGTAGCCGTTACAGCGCAAGTAGCCGTTACCCTCTGCAAAAAAGGTAACGGTCGATTTTTACAGCGGCTATACGCCGTTCCAATTACCGGACCCACTTGTCGGTGATAGAAGCCGAACCTGCAATGTGAAATCAATCGAAGAGTAGCACTGGTCGTGCGGTTATAAAAAGGAGAGACAGGGATTAACCGAAATTTTTTACCGCACCCATTATTCTCAATTCACCTTTCCCCAATCTTCCCACCTCTTGAGCACTTGAGCGCAATGGCTAGAACTAGCCACACCACTCCAGCAGCGGCCAACACCCTAGCATAGAGGTAGGCGAGGGCTACTTCGGCAGCAGCGGAAATGGCGGGGACCTCGAGCGGAGCTTGGCCCAAGAATCCTCGGGCGCTCCGTCCGCCCTCCAAGAATAAGATTGCCCAGAGCTTCATTATCGGCCAATCCGCAAGCACCGCCGAATCCATTGAAGAAGTAGTGGACGGAAAGCTGGGCGCTGGACTGAGGACTAGAGTCCCAGGGATAGAATCGACTCCAAGACCGAGAAGCGGGGAGGTCGTGGTCTTCGAAGCATTCTTCGAAGCAGGTCTGGGACTGCCAGCCGTGGATTTCTTGGCAGAGGTATTGGACTTGTTCCACATAACTCTGTCTCAGCTGTCCCCCAACGCCATCGCCCGCTTAGCCATCTTCGAATGGGCGCTCCGAGCAGAGGGATGTGAAGGACGCTCCGAGATCTTCGCTGCGACCCACGAAGCTATATGCCAACCGAAGCCACAAGACGGCCCCAGGGATTCCAAGGTGACGATAGCCTTTGGCAGCGTCAATTTCCAACTTCGAGGGAGCATGCCCTCCACTTCCCTGCAAAAGCTATAAACGACAGGTGGTACACAAACTGGATACTTCGGTGGTTTTTTGCCGAAGTCGGAGAGGACTCCCCCCTCGCTGGTCCTCTCCAGGAGATTTGGTTCCGGAAGGAGTCGGACATCTCTCCGAACCCTAGCCTGCTCTCAACAAGGCTAGGGCTGCTCACTTCGGTAGCTCGTCACATGAGCATGCGCGACCTGGCCGAGGAGTTCATCGCCCTTCGGATCCCTCCCCTTAGAGCCAACTGGCCGATCGTGTTCCCACAGGCCTCGGAGGGGGACCTCCGAAACTTAGGTAAACTTTACTCCCTGCAGCATCATATTAGATGAAGGAATCAATTGTACTCATACTTTCATACCATTTTTTTTAGCGGCGCCTCTGGCATTGGCTCCGGAGGACATAGTTCAGGCCACCGAACGAGTTCTCAGAGCCCCTTCGGTGGCTGAGAGGCAAAGAAGGTTAGAGCTGGTGGGGAGCTGGGAGCGATCCAACAGAGTGTGGCGAGCTCTCGGAATGGAGCCCCCGAGTCTTCCCGACTTCGCCCCGACCGGAGCGGTTGTTCGCAAAAGGAAAGCCGCTGCCGAGGCCTCCAAGAAGACCGGCAAGCAGCCGCCCCGGAAGAAGAAGATAGCGAAGCACCCTTCGTAGTTGGTGCCTGCCTCGTCTGTTTCGTCGCCGGGCGCGCAGAGTTCAGCCTCCGAAGAGGCAGAGGACTCTGACGGTCAGACAGCGGCGGCTTTCGAAGCCTACCTCCTGGACGACGAAGACATAGGGGAGGTCCCCCCTAGTGCCCCCTCAGGGAGGTAGTAAGCGCAACTCCACCTGTTCTCCCTGCGCCCGCCGTCGTGCAAGTGGAGTCAGACCCTCCTACTCCCAGCTTGCCTGCGCCCGAGGCGGTCTCGGCGGAGATCGTGGCTCCGGCTAGAAATGTTGAGGGCAGGACCTCGGGGGATGACTTCGCCGACATCCTTTAGATGTATGAGGTCTTGGAGGATCCAGCAATCCTTCCCCATGAAGCTCCCGGAGGTTCGTTCCAAAGCTCCCCCTTTTTAATCAATACCTGCCTGCTCTTCTGGCACTCCGACGTCCACTGAAAGCTTTCGGACCCCTTTAGTGCTTTGAAAATTGGGAGGCTCCACTCTGCTGACCTGGCCGGGAACCTGCTAAGAGCTGCTTGTCTCCCTGCTAACTTTTGAACTTGCTTCAAATTTTCTGGTGGAGCCATCCTTTGTAGCGCACTTATCTGTGTTGGGCTAGCTTCAATTCCCCTGCTTGAAACTAAGTACCCTAGCAGTTTTCCTGCTTGTGCTCCGAATATACATTTTTCCGGATTGAGGCGTACTCCACATGCTCGGAGGCTCTCAAATGTCTCAGCTAGATCTAGGCTATGCTGGTGCTTTTGAGCACTTTTTATTACAATATCATTCATATAGGCCTCGACATTCCGGCCTATCTGATGACCTGGAGCCTTAGCTATTAAACGAGAAAAGGTGGCTCCGGCATTCCGTAGCCCAAAAGGCATTCTTACATAACAAAATACTCCGGAAGGGGTTATAAAGCTTGTCTTGGCTTCGTCTTCGCGTTTCAGCCATACTTGATGATATCCGGAGTAAGCGTCGAGGAAACTTAGCAATTCGGGGCCGGTTGTGGAATCTACCAGCTGATCTATTTGGGGCATCCGGTAGGGGTCTCGCGGGCATGCTTTATTTAATGAAGTAAAGTCAATACACATGCGCCATTTGTTCGAGTCCTTCTTCCTTACAAAAACAGGGTTAGCCAACCACTCGGTATGAGCTACCTCCCTGATGATGCCAGCCCTTAACAATTTTTCTACTTCGGCCTTGGCTAGTCTTGCTCTTTCTGCTGACAGCTTGTGGAGCCCCTGGCGTACCGGCTTGGCCTTCGAGTTAACGAGCAGACTATGCTCGATGATGCTTCGATCGACCCCGGTGATGTCTTCATCAGCCCAAGCAAATATGTCCAGATTTTTCCTGACGACTTCTTCTAACGAGGCAGCTATTTCCGGAGATAGCCCCTTGCCGAACTGCACTAGGTACTCTTTGCCATCTTCCGAGATTATTCTGGTCTCAACATCGCCCTCCGGGCTTGGCTTGAGCGAAGACCCCTTCGGAGGGTTCGAGGCCTCCGATACTTCTTCGATGCTTTCCCCCACATTATGCACTTGCCGGGGGTCCAATGGCTATCCATGGCCATACTCAGTCCTCCTGGCTACAGCTTGGTCTCCTGAAATAGTAAGCACTCCACCTTGCATGGGCATTTTGAGACAAAGGTAATTATGGTGTGCTATAGCCCCGAACTGGTTCAACATCCCTCGGCCGAAGATAGCATTGTAAGCGTATGGGGCATCAACTACATCGAAGATCACCTCTTCTACTCGGGCCAAAGGTCCCTCTCCAAAGGCAACCTCAAGGCCTATTTGGCTGAGGGCATCGAGAGGCGGTCCTGAGAACCCTTGAAGCGGCCGGGCTGCTGGAAGTAGATGCTTCCGAGGTATGCACATCTGATCGAAGGCCTGGACAAAGAGTATGTCTGCGGAGCTCCCGCCATCTACCAGGATCCTTCGGACTTCTACTCCTGCTATATCAGCAGAGATGACCAATGGGTCAGCATGGGAGAACTTCACCCCCGCAGCATCACTGGTTGTGAATGAGATGGGCACACGGGACCATTCTGGCATCCCTTCGGCAGAACTCGAGGTCCCAATGTGCCTTACCTCGCGGACGTACTCGCGTCGCTGCCTCTTGGACATGGTTCCGAGGGTCTCCCCTCCGGAGATGGGTAGGACCACTCTCTTGCCGCGGTCCTGCGGGTCTTCTTGCTTTGGTGGTGGCATAATGCTGGCCACCGGCAGCCGCATGGGGGCTTCGAGGGAACCGGCCCGGGCCACAGCTTGCACAGGCTCCGGCCGTGCCGATGATGGGGATCGATCCGAAGCGCCCGCCCGGTACTTCGTTCAAGGTAGTCGCCCCGAAGGGTCAACACTGCCTTGCAGTCCTTCGTGTCATGGCTTCTATTGTCGCCATGCACGCAACAGAAAAACTCTGGCGCCTGCCAGGCATCCTTTCTTGAGGCTTCGGCGGCCCGGCCTTGAAATTCTTCACCTGCTGGAAATTGGCAGGTGCCTTCGGAGCAGAAGGTGCAATGTTTAGCACCTCCGAATGGAAATGCTTCTTCCCCCGCTTGTACTCGTTGAAGCGGTTGTCTTGTGGAGGTTGCAGAGTAGCGGAGGCTTCGGGCTCCCTTTTGACTCCTCGGAGGGTGGGCAATGGTATTTCAGCTCGCCGAAGACATCCTTCCTCCGCCTTGGCATACTGTTCGAAGTATGCCATGAGCTGCGCCACAGACGTCACCGGCTTTCGATGGAGTTTGCTGAGGAGGTCGGGGTTCAGCACCCCTTCGCGGGTAGCATCAACTACCGAAGAGGTAGACAGGCCCTTGATCTGTGACTTGGTGTGGGCGAAGCGCGTGAAGTACTCCCGGAGGGTTTCTCCTACCCGCTGTTTTACCTGGAACAAACTTCCTGTGGACATTGGGGCCACGAAGGTGCCTTGGAAGTTGCTCACAAATTTCTTTTTAGCTGCTCCCATGAACTGATCGATCCTGGCTTTAGGGACCAGAACCAGCGGAGTGCCACGCCTTCGAGAGCGAGGGGGAAGCATTTTGCCATGGTGCTTCGCACCCCTCCGCTCGCTTCTATTGCTAGGGCGTAAGAGCGGGCGAACTCTCCGGGGTCCAACCCCCCGGAGTATTTGTGTAGCTTCGAGGCCTTGAATCTGGGGTCGAAAGGAACTTTCTGCAAATCCGAATGTAATTGAGACTCGTTATCGAAGGATGCATTCTTGGTTTCCTCCGGGACTTGGATAACTTCTGGGGGATTGTGGGTACCACCGTCTTGAGGTCCTCCTGGAGTTTCGGTGGAAGCTTGAGTGCGGAGGCGATCGGCGGCCTCTTGCCTCCACCTAGGTACCTCCTCTTGAAGCCTGGCTAGCTGTGTAGCCTCGGTTTCGGGAGGGCCTTCATCTTCGTCGGAGGGCACTTCTGGATCTCGGCTAGCTGCGTAGTCAGTCTGAAGCACCGTAGGAGGAGCCAGAGGCCCCCGCGGTGCTCGACGCCCAGCAGTCTCGGCGGGAATCGCCGGATTGGCCGAGGGTCTGGCTCCATTGGTCCGAGGGGACCTTCGGAGAGGACCCGAAGCCTGACTTCGCTTCGGAGGCATAGCTAGCCACAAAGAGGTCTTGGAGATGGAGGACTTCAAATGACCCGAGGGGTCGAGTGAAAGCCTTCGGGCTGCACTAAGAAGCCCTTAACCGAAGGGTGCGCGGAATCTTGAGACTCCGAAACTCCCTCCGTAAGTACTCTTCGAAGTGCAGTCAGCAGTAGAGAACAAGCTTTTAGGACTTGGTTCCCCACGGATGGCGCCAACTGTTGGTGCAAATGTTACGCCAACAGGTTCTCTGAAATCAAGAACGGACAAACAGAGAGTTTGTGTGTTAGGACTACTTTGAGCCTCCGAAATGGATAATAGCTCAAGAGGTCCGAATAAGTGTAGATGAATAACTTGTTCTGGATCCCTTTTACAAGGTACAAAGGGGGGTATTTATAGGGGAAAAACATAAGGAAAAGACCTATTTACCCCTAAATTACAACCGACATAGTGGAAACTATTTTGTACCGTAAACAAGGTTATATACGGTAAAGTACTATAAGGTAGATGGATAAGCTAGACATCCAATCAATCATGTCCTTTGGCTTCGAGGCCTCCATCTTCCGTTCGGAGGGTTCTCCAAAGCTTCGCACCGTTGCACCCTTCGGTGCGGCGACGCATGCTTCGAACAACAGTTCACCGGCTTCGGAGTCCTCACTAGCCTTTGAAGGATTAATCTTTAAGTCTTGGAAAGGGAGTAATTTCCCCCAACAGACACTGAAGAGTTAAATGAATTACGTAAACAAATGAGGGAGACTATGTGTCAGCTTGAGATGTGCTTTCCTCCTTCATATTTTGATATTATGGAGCACTATATGATACATATAGCAGGCCAAATCTTTGTTCTTGGTCCAACGTATCTGCACAATATGTATGCGTACGAGCGTCTAATGGTTATCTTCAAGGGTTACGTACGAAATCATCCTTATCTAGAGGGTTCCACGACTGAGGAAGTCATTGAGTGCTACGCAGATTACATAAGAGATGGAAGACCAATAGGAGTTCCCATGTCCCGGCACCATGGAAGACTCACCGGTAAAGGAACTAAAGGCAGGAAAATCATACGAGACAATAGCTACCAAACAATAAGAGAATCACATTACAGTGTAATGCATCAGTTGGCGATTATGATACCATATGTTAAACAACACCTGCAAGAGCTTCGTGAAAAGAATTAAGATCACGATGAACAATGGATTATGAAAGAACACAAAATTCATTTCACATCATGGCTGAGGGATCTAAACCTTTCGATTGGAGAAACCGACGAAGAGATGATGATAAATAAATTGTCTTATGGTTCATTGAGCATGGTTAAAACATGGCAAGCATATGACATCAATGGTTTCACATTCTATAACAAAGCAAAGGATCAAAAGAGTTAGCGTCAAAATAGTGGTGTCAGAGCAGATGTAGAAGATAGCACTGGACAAAAGAATGCTTACTATGGATACATCGAAGAAATATGGGAACTTAACTACGGGAACTCCATAGAAATCCCTGTATTTAAGTGCCAGTGGGTCAAACATCCAGAAGGTGTGGAGGTGGATGATTACAGGTTTGCGATAGTTGACCTTAATAAGGTGGCTTATAAATATGACCCTTGGATAATCGCTCAATCCGTGGCACAAGTATTTTACATACTTGATCCTAAAGTTGAGAAAAAATACATCGTTGCTCTAGGAAAACAAAGAATTGTTGGAGTTGATGGAGTCGAAGACGAAGAAGAATACAATCAGTTTGATGAGGTGCCGTTTTTCGTTGACATATCAAGGATCAATGTGGTTGAATCAAAATTGTAATTTGGCAGTGTGATTCGTTATCTATGCACCAATGGTGATGGAAAATTAGTGCAAGGCTAGATCATTTATGTTTAGCGTGCGTATTTGTAAAATCAATTATGTCATTTTGTTTAAGATATTTGTAATATAGGTTATTATTTAATTATAGTTAATACGTGTATTTTTATGATGTATTTTTATTGTTAAAACATGTTTAAGATCAAATGAGGATTTAATTAAACATCAATAGAAATGTTTTGAAAATTTTTATTGTTTGGGGCCAACAGCAAGGTTCAAATCTCAAACCGCCTGCCGGGAGCGAGGTTCGAACCTCGAACCGCATGGCCCCAAGTTAGCCCCCGCACCACTGCGCTACTAAGTGTTTCTTGACATTGTAGGAAGTGTATTATATGCTAGATATATAATCCCTACCTCTATTAGTAGTGGTGGTCGGATTAGTAGTGGCGGGCTGGTGACATCATAGCCTGCCACTACTAAGAGAAAATAGCAGTAACAGGCAAGATGACGTCAACATGCCCGCCACTACTAATACACCTGTATATACTTTCCACTCTCCCCGTCCGAAAACCTAGTTTCATTTTCTAAACCCTAAACTCCCGTGTCGCCCCCTCGCCCGTCGCCGCCGTCCCAGAGCACATCGCCGCTGCCCTCCGCCCATCACCGCTGTCCCTAGAGCCCGTCGGCGACGCCCATCGCCGCCAGCCAGTAAATGATTATTAACCTAGCTTTGGTCTTATTTTATTAGAGCTTAGGGTTAAAATGATTTCTAATTGTTATATTAATTTATGCATGGTAATATAATTTGGTATAATATTACTAGTAGAATGCACTATAACAATAATGTTTTTAATGTACTATAAAAAATTTCTGACAAAAAAAATTTCCACCATAACAATAATGTTTTTTAATGTACTATAATATTGCTAGCTTATGGTTTTTTAATGTTATATCAATGTGACAAAAAAATTGCAGATGCATATATTCACGAGATTACTTAACCAAAGTATATATGTTGCCCACAAATTTCCCACTAGCCATTCCCGACCCCCAACCTCGACGATAGCGCCTTCCTCACCGGTTCACGATGGCTCCTCCTAAGATTGAACCAAATAGTGGATCCTCAGACTCTACATCAAGTGGCATGTGTGAGGTTTGCAAATGCGGTAAACTTAAGGTACATGGTATAGTTTGCAGTTGTTTGGCGAAGAAAGTGATTCTCATAATGGACTCTGACTCGGAGAATGACTCGCGATCACCGCAACCAGATAGGGTAAGTGTTGGAAGACAGAAGAATGATGAGACAACCGGTGGCAGAGGGAAACATGTCGATGCTAGCGGTGGAAAAGGGAAGCATGCAGAGCAATGCGGCACCAAGAGGAGGCAAGAGGCAAGATCCTCTTTTTATACAAATTTTATATTTTTATCATACAATTCAATCATTGATAAGTTGTTCTCACTATCGCCGCCGTGTCTATTTTCTTGTTGAGGAACATGAAGAGAAGTTCAGACTGCCTGATGATGCCGAGTTGGTTGAGGATTGGCAAGTTGAGGCTTTTCATCTATTTAACCAGAAATAGGTTGGGTTTGTGCTGTAACACCCCAAGATTTAAAAATGAATAAAATAAAGGAAATTATTATTCAAAGAATTTCTAGAATTAATTATTAAAGCAAAACAAGGAGAAATATTCAGAATTTGGACTTGGAAAATTTATGGAATAATCTAGAGGCCAAGACATAATTTTAGGAATTTTTACAAATTTTTATCAACAGTGATTCAACCCTTAAACAAATAAATGAATTACTGGATTTATTTTAAATCAGAAAACAATTTTAAACCTTAATGGGCCTCAACCCTCAAAGTCTCCGAGCCCAGCCCAGTCCAAACAGCCCGCCACCGACAGGTGGGACCGACCTATCGGCGCCGCCTCTCTCCTCTCTCTCCCGCCCGCGCCCTGCCTCGGCCCCACATGTCAGCCACCCGCGCCCGTCCCACGCTCTCTGGTCGCTAGGGCCCGCCCGTCGGTCCGTCCATTTTTGCTCGATCGCCGATAGGTGGGCCCACCTATCGGGACCTTCTTCCCCGATGGAAAGGGATCCCCCCTTTCCATCGCTGGTGACGCCCCTGCCAAATCCGCCCCCGCCTATTGCCATACACCAAATTGAGCCCACGCCGACGCCAACCATCTACCGGTGATCGCCTTCCCCGGTTACCCCACGCGTTTTCGGCTTAGATGGCAAGCACACGCGCGCATGGAAACTCGCCGGAGGGGAAAAGGAAACCTCTCGGTTCCCTTCCGTTTGAATGCCGACGACCCCTCCTATTTAAAACCCTTCGACCACCGCAGCCGAGACCTCACACCCTCACAGCTAGCCACGCATTCTCGAGCCCTCTCGCTACTTTTTTCGAGTTCTCCCCTGCTACACCTCCGGCCGCCGTCTGCCGTTGACTCTGGCCCCCGCCGTCCACGTCGTCGCCACCGTCGGGATCCCCATCAACCAGCCGTCCTCGGCCACCCCTGAGGAGCCATGCTGAATAGCGTGGGCCTCATGGCTCTAGAAGTGATGAGTCATTGTCAACGATAGTCAACGAGGACTGAAGAAGAGAAGAGATCTGCTGTTTCATGGGCCGCGTGTGACTCAGGTACACGGGCAGCGAGCGACTGTCGGGCAGAGGAGGCTGCGAAGTCGGGCTGGCCCAATCCGGGTGCATGGGCCAGAAGCAGTAGAAGACCCATTGGGCTGTTGACCAGGACTGACTCAGGTACACGGGCGGTGAGCGATTGCCGGGCTGAGAGAGCTGCGGAGTCGGGCCGGCCCAATCCGGGTACCTGGTGCAAAGCTGGTGGAGGCTTTGTCAGTTTCGGCGTAAAACTGACAACCATTGATTCTGTATCCGACTGTCCAGAAGAGAAGCCGTAGTCGCTACGAAAACTTAGCTTCCGGATAAGTCATCTGTAACTCTAGGCCCACAGTCAGTCTGTCGTGTCTATAAAATACCTAAGGGCAGTAGAGTCTTTTTCTGTATTTTTGAGTCTGTAAAAACCCTAAGGGGCTGGTAGAATATTCCTAGTGTTGGGCTGCCTATAAATAGCACCCCAATCCCTAGGGTTTGGACTACCCTTTGTGCTGAAATCAAATCCACCTTTTTGGGTCACTCCCTTCTCTCTCCTGTGTGCGCCGCCAGGGGCTTCCCTCTCCCTGTTCTTGCATTCTTTTGGCTCAAATCTTTTGGATGCATTTAATCTTTGAACTCTGGTGAATTTATTGCTTGCATTTTGTTTGGTTTGGGGAGTTATTGCCTTACCTACGGGCTGCTGAATTTATTCTTGAAGAGAAGCTTCTTCGGCTGGGTGAGTTCTTCACGGTGGTAGTACTAGTTCTTGCTGTTGCAAGTAGTACTGCTTTACTGTAGCTACAGTGTTCGGCTGCAGCTTTTCAACTTCTATCGCCCAGCTTTTTGATCGAAGCAGACAGTCTCTTTTGCTTTTTCCTGGTGTGTCTGGCGAAGCTCGGTCCCGTGCGAAGCCCCTCAACTTCGTGAGGCAGGCTCCGATCGAATCTCTTTAAAGGCTTCGCTCAGACTTCGAACTTCGGTTTTTGCGTCTGAGTTGCTAGATTCGAAGTTCCTCCTGTATGGACAGCATCGCATACTTCAAACTAGCATACTCCGAATCTATCTGTTCGAAGCACACATTTCATTAGGTTTCGAAGTTGGGTTCGAAGTTTGTCTGTTCTGATAGACTTCGCCTGGATTTCTTTGTGGCGTGTCTGCCTTTGTTTCTCTTCCCGAAGTTTTTCCTTTTCGAAGGTAGAGTGTAGACTTCGGACTTGATTTTCTGTCACGTGACAGACTTCGCTCCTACGTTCGAAGGTTGTCTGTTTGTGTGTTCGAAGCTTTGTGTTCGAAGTTTCGTGTTCGAAGGTTTAGCTTCGAGGCTTTCGGTTCGAAGTACGTTCGAAGTCTTGTCTTCGAAGTGCATACTTCGAAGCAGGCTCCGGCACTGTTTTACTTCGCTCCGAAGCTCGTGAGTCGAAGCTGTGTGCGAAGACTTGTCTTCAAAGTGCATACTTCGAACCAAGCTCCGGCACTGTTTTACTTCGCTCCGAAGTACTCTTCGCTTCTTATCACTTCGAACTAGCCTAGATAGAGACACCTTCGGCATTTCGGACAGACTCCGACTCCAACCTCCGAAGCAGACCTCGACGTGCGAAGGGGGCTTCGCCAAGTCCCAAACAGGAGACAACTTTGGACAGTAACTTCTCTTTTCACTCTATACATACTTAGATCATTTCATTGAGAAGTTTAGGCCTGTTATAACTTGTTCATCTGCCTAGATTGCGCTACTTTAGATTCACTTTTTATCATCAGATGTTTCTAGGTTAGAAACCTTTAGACTTAGGCCTTCTGTTTATTTTCTGCTGCGTAGCATTTTTGAGGTGCGTTGGGTATTGGGAACAGGCCATTGATTCGAAAGAATTTTTAAGGCGCCCATTCACCCCCCCCCTCCTCTGGTCGCTGCTTTCGGTCCTACAAGTGGTATCAGAGCTTGGTTAGGGTTTTTCCATACCTTAACCGGTTCTAAACCCCGGTAGTGACCATGACGTCTCCTGGCAAGGTCCCGTCCTTGGAAGCCTATGGCTATAACTATTGGAAGACTCGCATGCGAGCCTATCTTATGAGCCAGGGTTCGGATATATGGGACATTTGCGTTCACAGCACATTTGTCATTCTGCCAGTTACTGAGCAAGGTACTGCTGGTATCATTGCTCAGCATCTGAGCAACAGTAAGGCTGTGAACATTTTATTTTCTGGTTTAGGTCCCACTGAATTTGAGCGAGTGAGTCATCTCTCCACTGCGAGAGAGATCTGGGCTACCCTCAAGGCACACCATGAGGGAACAGCACAGGTCAAGGCTCGGCTCTATCAGACCTACCGGCGTGAATATGAGAATTTCACACAGAAGCCGGGTGAATCTGTTGAGGCTTTGTTTGGTCGCTTTCAGTCGATCATTAACAAGCTTCGGGACAACAAGGCTGAGGGTGCTCAGTTAGTCTCAGATCATGAGCAGGCGCTCAAGGTTCTTCATACCTTGGACCCAAAGATCTGGGAGATCAAGGTATCATCTATCGTTGAGAGTACTTCTTACGATACCTTGACCATTTCTGAGTTATTTAGCAAGCTGAAGGCCACTGAGGTAGATATCCAGTTGAGATCAAATCTCACTGGCTCTGGATCAAAATCCCTGGCCCTTGCTACACCTTCTGTTGATCCCTCTGCTGTGAGTTGTGCTGGGTTCTCCTTGATGTCTATCACTGAGGACCAGCTTGAGTTGTTGGGAGATGATGATTTGTGTCTCTTTAACAACCGGGTGCGTCGTGTCTATGATAAAAGAATGTTCAAAAGACACGGCACAAAATCCGGATGCTTTGAATGTGGTGATCCAGGACACTTCATCGCCGACTGTCCCAAGCGCAGTGGATACAAGAAGGGCGCCGGCAGCAGCTTCCACGACTCCGGCAAGCATGAGAGCCCCTCCTTCTCCAAGGGCAAGCCGAAGACCCGGTTCTTCAAGAAGGCCCTGAAGGACTACCGGCGAGAGAGCAAGAAGCGCGACAAGGCCTTCTTCGCCGAGATGGAGAAGAGCTACTCCAAGCAATCCACGTCTTCTTCCTCTTCATCGAGCTCAAGCGATGAGGAGATCACCATCAAGAAGGGGAAGGACAAGGATGATCCGGCGGGCCTCTGCTTCATGGCCTTCGGAGACAAGCCAAAGAGCCGCTCACACCAGCGCCGAAGATCCCGCAAGAGCTTCTGCTCCATGGCTCTTGGGGATAGAGAAGAAAAGAGCTCCTCCGACGACTCCGACGACGACGATAGCAAGGTATCATCTTATGAGCGCGAAATTGTCGATTTACTTGAGAGCAATCGTCAGGAGTTGAAGTATCGGGAGAAACTGCTTAGGGGGGCTAAGAAAAGGATAGACGAGTTAGAAAGTGAGCTTGCCGTGGCCAACGGTAGGATTGAGAGTCTATCCTCTTCCCCTTGCTTGGGTGTTAGTAGTGAGTGCCCGAAGTGTGAGGTGCTTCTGTGTGACCTGTCGACTCTAAAGTCCAGGTACACAGAAAGGGTTGATGAGAGGGACGCATTGGCCACTGAGCTTGAAAGCGCTCAGCTGGAGCTGAAAGATGCTCAAGCCACTGTCGTCGCACCCTGTGTTGATTGCCCATCTCATCTAGCTGCCTTAGCTGAGCTGAAATCCAAGGGCAATGAGCATTTGGGTGATTTAGAGAGGTTGAGAGCTGAGCTTGCGCAGACTAGGCTAGAGCTTGAGACATTGTTAGTTCCACCCACCGTTTGTGAGAACTTCCTGTCTCTTAGAATGGAGTTGATTAAGCTAAAAGCCGGGAAGTCTGTCCAAGTAGAGAATGAGTGTGAGACCTGCTTATCTCAGGTGGAGGTTCTAGCTTCCTTGAGAGAGGAGCTAGCTGATTCTCAGAATGAGAACTTTTACCTCCGGTCTATCCTGAGTTGGATCAGTGCCAGAGAGCCACAGCTTGGCATGATGATCCAGCAGTTCAAGAGGAAGGATGGGTTTGGAGTAGGTTACACCTACACCAAGGCTGACTTTGAGAGTGCCCTCAGCCGGGCAGTGGAGTGGAGTAAAATGACTCCAGAGCAGAGATATCCCAAGACTCACTCCACTGAGACCTCCCAGGCTTGTCAGCCCAAGGATGGAGTGATCCATGAACCACCCAAAGCTCCACCCAAGAAGCCTATCTGGGTTCCTAAGCCCAAACACCTCCACTCTTCTCTAGACTCTCTTCCTGGACCCTCTCAGCCCAAGAAGATCACACCAAGCACTACCAAGCCCAAGAACCCCAAGCCTCAACCACATCCCAAGAAGCCTACCTACCATTGTGAGTATTGTCAGAGAGACGGGCATCTTGCGGAGTTTTGCTTCAGGAGGAAGCGGGTTGAGAGAGCAGAGAGGGCTCGTAGTGATCAGGTGCAGTTCTACCAGCAGGGTGGTAGACTGCGTGTTCCTCGGCGCGGGGAGAGGCTGGAGGCCAGGCCGCGTCGTGTAGATGGTGGTAGAGGAGACGGTTTTCGTACCCGTGCTCCAGTTGGTGGTGTTCGTTCCGGCAGAGTTCCAGACCGAGTTGGCTACGGTTCTGGACCTCGTGGCCGTAGGGTTAGGAAGAACCGTGGACCGCGCTTTGAGCCGCGTTTTGGTCCAAACTCTTTTGATGGTTTTCGCTTCCCATCTTTTGAGCAGATGGCTCGACACTGGTTTAGCTCTTTTGCTAAACCTGGTGCCGGACCATTTGCTCCCACTTACAGACATTGATTGTGCAGGACCGGGGACTGGAGGATGTTTGGATCATGGACTCAGGATGCTCTCGCCACATGACGGGACATCGCAGATGGTTCTCCAGTCTCACTCCCCCGAGCTCCAAAGAATATATCACGTTCGGGAACAGTGGTCAAGGGAAAGTAAGTGGCATAGGCTCAATCAGCATTTCAGATCATTTCTCTTTAAAGAATGTTGCTTTGGTTAAAAATCTGAACTTTAATTTAATCTCTGTGTCGCAACTTCTTGAGGATGGTTTGGAAGTGCGTTTTAAGAAGGGCAATTCTTCTGTGGTTGATTCTAGAGGGTCTTTGGTTTGTCAGATTTTACCCTTCGGTAAAGTTTTTCGAATTGACTTCTCTAGTTCTTTTGGCCCTTCTCGCTGTTTGATTGCTGGATCTTCTTCTGAGCTCTGGAAGTGGCATAGGAGGTTAGGTCACTTGAGTTTTGATCTGCTAGTCAGGTTAAGCTCTATGGACCTCATCCGAGGATTGCCCAAGCTTAAGATGGAGAAGGATCTGGTTTGTCATCCCTGTCGTCATGGGAAAATGGTTGCCGCTTCTCACTCACCTGTGACTCAGGTGATGACTTCGTATCCAGGCGAGCTTTTACATTTGGACACTGTAGGTCCAGCTCGGGTACGCTCAGTCGGTGGGAAATGGTATGCACTTGTGATTGTTGACGACTTTTCTCGTTTCTCGTGGGTTTTCTTTTTGGAGTCTAAGGATGAAACTTTTCAATTTGTCCATGACCTGATTTTGAAGCTGAAGAATGAGAACAATGGCCGGATGCGAGCAATTCGCTCTGACAACGGCTCTGAGTTCAAGAACTCTCAGTTCGTCAGCTTCTGTGGTGATCAGGGTCTGGACCATCAGTTTTCTTCTCCTTACACTCCCCCACAGAACGGCGTTGTGGAACGAAAGAACCGCACGCTAGTTGAGATGGTCAGGACGATGCTCGATGAGCACAGGACTCCTAGGCGTTTTTGGGCTGAAGCCATGAACACGGCTTGCTATCTGGCCAACCGCATTTTTCTTAGAGCTTACATTGGTAAGACATCATATGAGTTGCGTTTTGGCAGACAGCCCAAGGTGAGCCACTTGCGAGCGTTTGGCTGCAAGTGCTTTGTGCTCAAGAAGGGAGGGCATTTGGACAAGTTTGAGTCTCGTTGCTGGGATGGTATTTTTCTTGGATATGCATTGCATTCTCGAGGCTTCCGTGTTTGGAACCTCGAATCCCAGCTGCTTGTCGAGACATGTGAGGTTTCTTTGACGAGTCCTTGCCTTCTTTAACTCCTTCTTTTGAGCTTTCGGGTGATGATGAGCTCGGAGAGTCCATCTTCGAGGAAGATGAGGATACTCCACCTGCTGTTGAGGGTGGGCCTTCTGCATCCCCCGCAGAGCCCACACCTTCTGTGACTTCGACTAATGATGAGGGCGGACCTCTGATCACTTCTTCCACGTCAATTGAGCCCCGTCAGTCGAGTCCAGAGGTGCCAGCTGCTGACTCCGGTGAGGTGACTTCAGATCACCAGGGAACCCGAGCAGTTCAGCGTGACCACCCCTCAGAGCTCATCATTGGTGATTTGACTGAGAGGACTTTGCGTTCTTCTGCCTCTCTCGCTGTGTTTGCTGAATCTGCGTTTGTTGCATCTTTTGAGCCCAGAGACATTTCTCATGCTCTTTCTGACTCTAATTGGATTAATGCTATGCAAGAAGAGCTTGAGAATTTTGTCCGCAATCGGGTTTGGACACTAGTTGAGCCGCCACCAGGATGCAACCCCATAGGCACCAAGTGGGTATTCAAGAACAAACAAGGTGAAGATGGGGTTGTGGTGCGCAACAAGGCTCGACTAGTCGCCCAGGGTTTCTGCCAGAAGGAAGGTATTGATTTTGAAGAAACTTTCGCCCCTGTTGCCCGTCTTGAGTCCATTCGTATTCTTCTAGCTTTTGCCGTTTCAAAGGGTTTTAAGCTGTTTCAAATGGACGTTAAGAGTGCTTTTCTGAACGGGTTCATAGAGGAAGAGGTTTATGTTAGGCAACCCCCCGGTTTTGAGAACCCTAAGTTTCCTCGACATGTTTTTAAGTTGCACAAAGCTTTATACGGGTTGAAGCAAGCCCCCAGGGCTTGGTATGACCGGTTAAAGCAATTTTTGTTGGGGAAGGGCTTTGTGATGGGTTCTGTGGACAAAACTCTTTTCTTGCTCAGAGATGCTTCAGATTTCTTAGTCGCTCAGATTTATGTGGACGATATTATCTTTGGCGGTACTACTGATTCTCTTGTGTCCAAGTTTTCTGAGCAGATGCACAGTGAGTTTGAGATGAGCCTCATGGGTGAGCTCAAGTACTTTTTAGGGCTCCAGATCAAGCAGACCAAGGACGGCACCTTCATCCACCAAGGTAAGTATACTCGTGACATGCTTAAGAAATTTGACTTTGGTGGTGAATTGAAGCCGCAGATGACCCCGATGGGTACTTCTGGGGGTTTGGACAAGGACGAGAGCGGTGTCAAGGTCAATGAGAGAGAATTTCGAGGGATGATCGGTTCGCTGTTGTACTTGACGGCAACAAGACCGGACATAAAGTTCGCCGTGGTACTTTGCGCGCGTTTTCAGTCTTCACCACGCGCATCTCACCGGCAGGCTGTCAAGCGCATTTTCAGGTATCTCACCTATGCGCCTGATCTTGGTCTTTATTATTCAGCATCATCATCACTTGATTTATCTGGCTTTTCGGACGCCGACTTTGGTGGGTGCCGGTTGGATCGCAAGTCGACTTCCGGTACTTGCCAGTTTCTTGGTTCTTCCCTTGTATCTTGGTCTTCTCGAAAGCAATCTGGAGTTGCTCTTTCGACCACAGAGGCTGAGTATGTAGCTGCTGCTAGCTGCTGCTCACAGATGGTTTGGATGATTTCTACTCTACGAGACTTTGGGTTGTTCTTTCCTACCAGGGTTCCATTGTTTTGCGACAGCACTAGTGCTATTAGTGTAGGGAAAAACCCGTGTCTTCATTCAAAAACCAAACATATTGATGTGCGCTTTCACTTCTTGCGGGATCAATATGAGAAAGGTGTCATTGACCTTATTCATGTTGATACCCATCATCAGTTGGCTGACATTTTCACCAAACCCCTAGATCAATCTACTTTTGAGCGTTTACGAGGGGATTTGGGTGTTGTGTATCCTTTCTAGGATATTTTGCGTCAGTTTTCTTTTTACTCTTTTCTTGAGTCCTTTTTTTGTGTGTGTTCATATCATACATATTCACATATCACACATTTGAGCCTGCTTCTGTTATATGATTGAACTGCTTTACTTAGTCTAGCTGGTACATGCTTTTGATTACTTGTCAATGATCATGCTTTGGTTCAGTTCACTTGATATATCTGTCATATGCATGGCTTTTATGCTTTAGACCTGAAAAATGATCACCATTGCTTCTGGTAACTAGCATGCGTAGGCTGAGTGTTTTTGCTATTTGTTACATGCCTTGTAGCCAGTTCATCACATAGATGCAGATATGCAACTTGGACATCTTTATGCTTTAACATGGAAAATGTACTATAAAATGATAAAAATCAAAAATGAATGAAAATTCCATTCCTTTTTATGCTTAAAGTCGAAAAGATCCAAGTGGGTTTGCTTTGTCGCATTATATTGTTCTGGATTGCTTACCATAGCACTTTGGTATGAACTAGGACAGTATAGTGTATGCCGAGATCAATGTCTTAAGCTTCTGATGGTCCAATTCTGGCCTAGGCTTGACTTGGTCGGTTAGCATAAGGTTTGACATGCAAATAACCCTTGGCACAAATGACAAAGGATAATGAAAAAGCCTGAACTGTAAACGGATAACAAGTTTGCTGAAGCACTTTGTTTTTGAACAATGCTTATCTTGGTAGACATCAGTTAGCTTCTGCATTTCATGCTTTACCTTGCTTGTTTACTAGAAAATGTGGTGATACTTTTATCTGCCAAAACTGAAAAATGCGTGCTAAATGACTTTCTTTAGATATCATCTGTTGCACTGATCATGCCATGTGTCTTGGACAGTATCTCTTTTGCTATACCTGTTAGATACTGTATTTGCAGTCAATCATATCTGAGAAGCATGCTTTCTTCACTCCACCTGCACCCCAATTGCATTCACTGCATATTTTGAGGGGGAGTTGCTTTTCAGGGGGAGTCTGTGTCTCTTTTGAGTGCTTGATGAGTTCACTTGTCAACAAGGGGGAGAAAATTTGGGATCAGAGTTTAAGGGGGAGTTCTTACTCTGTTGATATCCTTGTTATTCTGCAATCGCACTCATTTTGAGCTTTTACGTTTTGGTTAACCATAATGACCGTTTCTTGCTTTTGGTTGGCTTTTGGTCATTAGGGTTAAACTTTTACCTTATTTTTCTTCTTCTTTGTTTTCTTGTGTTTTGTTTTCGTGTTTCCACATTTGTTCGCAGGTGCTGAAGAGCTGTGAAAAGAGGAATGTTGACAATGCACTCATCAAGGGGGAGATTGAGGAGCCATGCTGAATAGCGTGGGCCTCATGGCTCTAGAAGTGATGAGTCATTGTCAACGATAGTCAACGAGGACTGAAGAAGAGAAGAGATCTGCTGTTTCATGGGCCGCGTGTGACTCAGGTACACGGGCAGCGAGCGACTGTCGGGCAGAGGAGGCTACGAAGTCGGGCTGGCCCAATCCGGGTGCATGGGCCAGAAGCAGTAGAAGACCCACTGGGCTGTTGACCAGGACTGACTCAGGTACACGGGCGGTGAGCGATTGCCGGGCTGAGAGAGCTGCGGAGTCGGGCCGGCCCAATCCGGGTACCTGGTGCAAAGCTGGTGGAGGCTTTGTCAGTTTCGGCGTAAAACTGACAACCATTGATTCTGTATCCGACTGTCCAGAAGAGAAGCCGTAGTCGCTACGAAAACTTAGCTTCCGGATAAGTCATCTGTAACTCTAGGCCCACAGTCAGTCTGTCGTGTCTGTAAAAATACCTAAGGGCAGTAGAGTCTTTTTCTGTATTTTTGAGTCTGTAAAAACCCTAAGGGGCTGGTAGAATATTCCTAGTGTTGGGCTGCCTATAAATAGCACCCCAATCCCTAGGGTTTGGACTACCCTTTGTGCTGAAATCAAATCCACCTTTTTGGGTCACTCCCTTCTCTCTCCTGTGTGCGCCGCCAGGGGCTTCCCTCTCCCTGTTCTTGCATTCTTTTGGCTCAAATCTTTTGGATGCATTTAATCTTTGAACTCTGGTGAATTTATTGCTTGCATTTTGTTTGGTTTGGGGAGTTATTGCCTTACCTACGGGCTGCTGAATTTATTCTTGAAGAGAAGCTTCTTCGGCTGGGTGAGTTCTTCACGGTGGTAGTACTAGTTCTTGCTGTTGCAAGTAGTACTGCTTTACTGTAGCTACAGTGTTCGGCTGCAGCTTTTCAACTTCTATCGCCCAGCTTTTTGATCGAAGCAGACAGTCTCTTTTGCTTTTTCCTGGTGTGTCTGGCGAAGCTCGGTCCCGTGCGAAGCCCCTCAACTTCGTGAGGCAGGCTCCGATCGAATCTCTTTAAAGGCTTCGCTCAGACTTCGAACTTCGGTTTTTGCGTCTGAGTTGCTAGATTCGAAGTTCCTCCTGTATGGACAGCATCGCATACTTCAAACTAGCATACTCCGAATCTATCTGTTCGAAGCACACATTTCATTAGGTTTCGAAGTTGGGTTCGAAGTTTGTCTGTTCTGATAGACTTCGCCTGGATTTCTTTGTGGCGTGTCTGCCTTTGTTTCTCTTCCCGAAGTTTTTCCTTTTCGAAGGTAGAGTGTAGACTTCGGACTTGATTTTCTGTCACGTGACAGACTTCGCTCCTACGTTCGAAGGTTGTCTGTTTGTGTGTTCGAAGCTTTGTGTTCGAAGTTTCGTGTTCGAAGGTTTAGCTTCGAGGCTTTCGGTTCGAAGTACGTTCGAAGTCTTGTCTTCGAAGTGCATACTTCGAAGCAGGCTCCGGCACTGTTTTACTTCGCTCCGAAGCTCGTGAGTCGAAGCTGTGTGCGAAGACTTGTCTTCAAAGTGCATACTTCGAACCAAGCTCCGGCACTGTTTTACTTCGCTCCGAAGTACTCTTCGCTTCTTATCACTTCGAACTAGCCTAGATAGAGACACCTTCGGCATTTCGGACAGACTCCGACTCCAACCTCCGAAGCAGACCTCGACGTGCGAAGGGGGCTTCGCCAAGTCCCAAACAGGAGACAACTTTGGACAGTAACTTCTCTTTTCACTCTATACATACTTAGATCATTTCATTGAGAAGTTTAGGCCTGTTATAACTTGTTCATCTGCCTAGATTGCGCTACTTTAGATTCACTTTTTATCATCAGATGTTTCTAGGTTAGAAACCTTTAGACTTAGGCCTTCTGTTTATTTTCTGCTGCGTAGCATTTTTGAGGTGCGTTGGGTATTGGGAACAGGCCATTGATTCGAAAGAATTTTTAAGGCGCCCATTCACCCCCCCCCTCTGGTCGCTGCTTTCGGTCCTACAACCCCTCGGTTGGCCATGAATACCACCGGATCGTCGTCGCCGTCGACCACCCGAGAAGACCTCGCCATCTACCCTCGCTGCCGGCTGCCATCCTTCGACCATCCTCGCCACCGCAGGTACGGTTGGAACCGTCGTACTCCCCTCGTTCCGTTTCTGCTGGTAGCTAGACCCCTAGGCGCTCGCCGTCGCTATCGCCGCCGCACACGAGCCCCACCATCGCCGGAGACGAAGGGGGTACGCGCCCCCTTAACGCATGTCGTGCCGGACGGGACCTCGGCCGCTCGATCTGCGATGAACGGCTGATATTATAACCCCCTTGATCTAATCTGAGGCGTCCATCTGGTCAAAGAGGTACGGGACCATCCGAGCCGTTGATTATAACTTAAGTCTCTGGCTCGATCTCGTGCGTCCACGCGTACTGATTCGGTGCGATTTAATCGTGGCCGTCCGTTTTCATTTAACCGATCCCTCCTCGCGCCTGGCCGCCGGATCTAGATCCAACGGCTCTGGATCAACCGGTCCACGCGCATAGTGAACCAGTCCAACGTGGGCCTGGCTCAGCGTGGACTAAATCCTATTTTCTATTTAAATAAAATTTCAAAAATTGATTTAAACTTCCAAAATTCATAAATTGCTCATTTTAACTCAAAATTTCACCATTCAAATTTTGTTAAACTCAGCATTTTACTCTCTACATGTTTGAGCCATAAAAACATTATGTTACTTTGGCCCAAAATAATATTATTAAATAAATGAACAAAAACCCCTTAGGGATAAAATTATAAATTCATAAAATGAATTGGGAAAAGCCTTAAAAATAAATCTTTAATAACTTCAGAATAATAGGGCTTTATTTCACATATTAAAAACCCTAATACTTGTATGCTTATTGTTTGTGATATTTTATTTGTTTATTGAATGTATTATGTATTTTTTCCGTATCGAGAAAATTACGAGATCGTCGAGGAGCCGGAGTTCTATCCTGAGGTTCCACCTTCCCTATTTGCAGATCAAGGCAAGTCACAACCCCCATTTTGATCATCATTGAGCCCATGTTTCAATAAAGTATCGCTATAACTCATAGGATAATATTGCATTAGTCAAATATCAAGCCCTACATTATATTTATTATATCCCGGTCCTTGTGTGCAAACCCAATCCATGCTTATTGAGCCAACACCCCTTGTCACTCTACAAGTATTATATTATCTAGTGTCCAATGTATTGACACAAATGCTATAGGATAAAAAGAATGAGTCGTAGATAGTTGGAATCTGTTATATGAATTTCCCCGTTATTCTCGTCTCTGGACTCTGTTAGAGTTCGCTATGTTATAAGTATGGTGGGTTCCGGGTGCAAGCTAGGGCATTGGTTGGTCGCACCCGGGGCACTATAAGGACCGGTCTGCGGGATCTATTGCAAAACACTTCCGTACCAACCACAAGTCTAATGGGTAAGTCCTAACTGAAAGTATGGAACAATCCGACTCGATGCACCATAGTGGAGGGGGCAAGTGGCAACCTGCGGGTGACTTGTACTGACGTGGCTCAAAGGGGGGTATGGTGAGGCTCGACGCGTCGGGACACCATATGAAACACATAAGAGGGTGTTGTCGGGTCGAGGAGGACCATATGGAAGGTTTTGGCACGAGTTCCCGTGGTATGGGTCATCTCGTTACACTTTGGGGTAAGTGATGAGTGTGTGCCTTGTGGGTACAGTGGTACACCTCTGATCAGAGTATTTGATCTTTTCGAAAAGCCGAGCCCACGGTCAAGGGAGGGTTGTGTAAACTACTCGTAGTTAGTTTACTATTGTTTGAATGGTTGAGTTATTCATGGCATGTAAGGACCGTCGAGCGAGGTGGGGCTGACTGTACCCCTCGAGTTAGAAGATGATGATGCATACACATGTTTACATTTCAACACGAATAACTTGATCACATTTAATTGGTTTACAATTATGCTTTTCCACAAAATTAGCCACTATCTCCCTTGTTATTACTCTGCATTATATTTGCATTCGGTGGCTTGCTGAGTACATTTGTACTCACCCCCATTGACTTACACCACCAGAGCCCATCTACTACGAGGAGGATGAAGGTTTGGAAGGAGGCTTTCATCTAGGACCCTTTGATTTATTAGTTTCTCTTCATCTTTATTCACTTTTGTACTAATACGGTCTACGAACCGTAATGATTGCTCGTATTGTATGTGGTCGCATGATGAACATCTTGTTTTTATTGATATTCTATGGAATTTCAATAAAGATCCTGATTTATTAAATCGGGGCGTGACAAGATGTTATGAGGGCCGACTTGACCGTAGGAAGACAAACAGACCTGACCCTAGGACTTATATTAGCCATATTTTCTTACAAAATTACTTCACCTCTCATCTTCTGATGTTTTCACAAAAATTTTCTATTTTGTAGATGTCGGTCCATACCATGAGTGGGACTCTTCGCGAAAACGCCAGATTCATCCGCGAGCTTCGTATGCTCGTCGACTTCCTCGGATTCGAGCACGAGCCGATGTTCCATGGAGTCTTCCCCGATGAGGAAGAGAGCTACTTCGAGGTCACCATCGTCATCTAGCCCACTCCACAGACAGCCCACACTTATCGAGGTGGAGGACCCACCTTCTTGGTTGCTAGTCAGCGCACCGCCCTCCAAGCCCTCACTAAGCTCCGGATGATCTACGACAGCGAGCTCTACGACATAGACTATTATTTTGTACCCCTTCGCACTCCAGGGAGTCCCCACAGCGTATACGTCAGTACGCTCTCCCAGCGCCACTCCGCGGTTGGGCACACGGTACACTTGTTGGAGGCAATGGATGAGCTTCACCATGAGGCACTGCAGGATGCCAACGGACAGCGCAACACGATCGACTTCTACCATCATTCTTCTGAGGATCTGAACCACAAGAACGGAGAGCTTCGTCGTCGTATCCTGTAGGGACACCGATTGGCTGCTGAGGCCGAGGAGCTAAGGTGTAGCGCCCCGATTTAGCAAATCGAGACATTATTGAATTTCATAAGAAAAACAATAATACAAGAGGTTCATCATGCGACAATCGTATATACGACAATATCCATGGTACGCAGACCATATTTATTACATCATTGTTTTAATAAAACAGTAAAGTAAAATAATTAGAAAACGGCATGACGAACTTCTTCTTCAGGATTTTTCTTCTCGACTGGGTTGCTACTCCAGACCGTCTTCGTAGTAGGCATCCTCTGTGGGGTCCAACGGGTATGAGTACAAAAAGTACTCAACAAGCCACCGCAAATGCAAATAATAATGCAGGATAATAAACAAGGAAGGATAATGGCTAATATTGTAGAATAATGCAGTTGCAGTTATGGCATTTAGTGTAATCATATTTTAATCATGCGGAAAGTAAACATGAGCATCATCAACATCAACTAACTCGAGGAGTACATTTTACCTCCTCGCACAATGGTCCTTACATGTAAATCCATCATGCACATTCATATTCAAAGTAAACTAACTGGGGGATGTCACGCAACCCGCCCTTGACTGTGGGCTCGGCTTTTCGAAAAGATTTAAGACTCTGATCAGAGATGTACTACTGTACCCACAAGGCACGCACTCATCCCAACGAGATGACCCATTTCACGGGAACTCGTGCCAAAACCTCAATATGAGATGTTCCAAGCGATAACCACCCGCTCTAGGTTTCGCCGGCGCGCCGGGCCGCATCTCGGCTAACGTCGCACCCCCTTTTGCGCCACATTGGTACAAGTCACCCGCAGGTGCAACTTGACCCATCTCCAAATGGTGGCCTCGGTTTGGAACAACCCATACCTTAGTTAGGACTTACCCACTAGACTTGTGGTTAGTACGTAAGTGTATTGCAACGGATCCCTCAGACCGGTCCTTATAGTGCCCCGGGTACTACCGACCAATGCCCTAGCTTGCACCCGGAACCCACCATGCATACACTCACAACCATGACTCATCACCAACAGAATTTCCAAGGATAAGAAGTACGGGGATCATATAATGGAACCATTTTGCTACGACTAATTTTTATCCTATAGCGGCCGTGTCAATACTTTGGACACTAACTAATATCATTGATCATAAGGTGACAAGGAGGTTAGGCGAGATAGCATGTCTTGGGTTGCACATCAAGGTCGGGGGATCCTAAATAAATATAATGTAAGGGTTCATTTGACTAATGCATATATAACCTATATATTTTAGCGATAGTCAATTCAAACATGGGTTCAATATGTTCAAAAGAATGGTTTGGTGACTTGCCTTGTTCAGCAAAGGGAGAGGGAGGGACTTCGGGGAAGTACTCCGGCTCCTCGGCGACGTCGTAGTCTTTTTAATATAAAGTAAAATAAAAAGAACACATTCGATCAAACAATATAACATTACATTATGAACACATAAGCTAAAGTTAGTTGGATTATAAATAAAATAAATCCAATGGTTAAGGTTATGTGGTTTATTTTATAAATAAATTCTAAAGGAATTAAATAGTTGTCTTTTCTTTAGAAAGGAGGTTTAAATGTGATTATTTCCATATTAAATTCTCAAATAAGTGTGAAATGAAAAGTTCATGTCAATTTGGTGGTTTTCAGTGAATGGACAGAAAGGAATTAATATAAATTTTTCTGAAGTTTAAATATTTGAATCCATATTTTAATCCTAAGGGCATTTGAATAATTATTTGAATAAACATGAAAAAGTCAAAGTAAACCTACTGTTTTTATTGCATAAACATGTAGAGAATAATTTTATGAATTTTCTGAAATTGGAATGGTAATTTTTAGAGTCCAAATGCGCCAGATATAAATTTTACAAGTTTAAAGGTATTTCTGAAATTCATTTTCAAATTTTAAAACCCTCGGGTCCACGGTGAGCCAGGCCCACGGTGAACCCGCGCACTGTGCGCGTGCGCCGGGTTGATCTGGACCGTCGGATCTAGATCCGACGCGCGAGGGCGAGGCGGGGCGCGTAAGTGACTACGGACGGCCAGGATTAAAACGTTCGAAGGGGTACCACGTGGACGCGCGAGATTAAACGCGGGGTTTTAAAACTAACGGACGCACGAGATTAAAACATACCCCTTCGCCGAGATCTGACGGATCAGATTAAACCGCACGCGGGGATTAATCGTCACCGTCGGATCCAGATCGCATGGCGTGGATCGAATCCGACACGGCACGGGTACTCGACCCGTGCCGGTCGTCTTCTCCGACGACGGCGAGCGGGCCAGCGGCCACGGCGAGCGACGGCGACCTAGCTGAACCTAGAAATGGAAAGAGGGCACTACGGCGGTCACGACGGTACCTTAGGCGAGACGAGGGGTCGACGGAGCGCGGTCGGCGGCGAGGGTAGACATCGGAGTGGTTCGGGCTTCTCGTCGGCGATGGTGTTCCGGCGGGGTTCGACGTCGGCGGAGGGGTGGCCGAGGTCGGGGTCGTTCTTGCGGTCACGTTGGTGGCGGAGGCACGGGTGGAGGTGGTCCGGTGCGACGGCGGGCGGTGGCCGGAGACGAACCAGAGGGATGGCGCTAACAGGCGATGTGCGGGCGTTCTGTTGGGTCTAAGTGCGAATGGGTGCGTGAACCGAACGCGGCGGAGGCAGGGGGGTTTAAATAAGGCGTCGGAGGGGGCTCGCATGCAAGGAAACCGGGGGAGAGCTTTTACTCGCCGGCGATGGCTCGGCCATGCACGCGTAGCGGCGATCCCGTGGCGTAAACGCGAGGATTTAAGCGGGGAAACGGTCGGCCGAGCGCGGGGGGCTGTTTAATGGCGCCAATTTAAAGCGGGAGGGGCCAGCGAGGCGGATCCGAGGCGGGGTCGTCGGCCGGCGGGATTTGGGGGCGGAGGCGGGAGGTAGACGACGGGTCTGACAGGCGGGGGCCACTGGCCAGCGGGCGCGAGCGGGCGAGGGTGGCGACTGACGGGTGGGGCCGGAGTGTCGGGTTCGCGCGCGAGGGGAGGTATTCGGCGCCGACAGGTGGGACCGGGTTGTCAGTCTGAGAGCGCGGGTGGAGTGGGCTGGGCCGGCCGGGAGAGAGAGAAGGGAGGGAGGGGAGCCCAATACTGTTCTAATACATTTCTGAATAAAAATAATTCCAGAAAATAGATTAAAATATTAGGGCTACTTCCAAGGTTGGTAAAAATTTATAAAAATTCTCAAAAATATAGTTTGGTCTTGGGATCTTATACAAAAATTTTCACCTCCTAGTTTGGCCATCTACTCTATGTTGTAGTTCAAAAGGGTATAAAAGGGAATTAAAAGTATTTTAAGAAATAGTAATTCCAAGAAATTGAATTTAATAATATTTTTATTGTTTTGAAAATTTGGGGTGTTACAAACCTATCCCCCTTACAAGAATCTCGTCCTCGAGATTGGAACGTTACTCTAATAACTCGGGGTATTGGGCTTTTAGCTCGTCTTCTTTTTCCCAAGTGGCTTCTTCGGCGGGATGGTTGTTCCATTGGACTTTGCAGAAGCGGACAACTCGACTTCGGGTGACTCTATCCTTGGTTTCCAAGATCTTGATGGGTCTCTCTATGTAGGTCAAGTCTTCTTGGACATTAAGCTGCTGAAGGTCGGCTTGCTCGGTGGGAACACGGAGGCACTTCTTCAGCTGAGAGACATGGAACACATCATGAACGCCTGCCAAGGATGGGGGCAGTTCGAGTTGATATGCCACTTCTCCTTGTCGTCGGAGGATCTGGAAAGGTCCGACGTAGCGGGGTGCTAGTTTGCCTTTCATGTTGAACCTTTGAGTGCCACGGAGGGGAGTGACTCGGAGGTAGACATAATCGCCCTCCTCAAAGGCTAGGTCCCTTCGACGGTTGTCGGCATAGCTCTTTTGCCTGGATTGGGCTGCCTTCAATCGGTCTCTTATGATCTTAACCTTCTCTTCAGCTTCTCTCAATAAGTCAGTCCCAAACAGTTGTGACTCTCCGGTTTGATCCCAGAGCAACGGCGTTCTGCACTTACGCCCATAGAGTGCTTCGAACGGGGACATTTGAAGGCTGGCTTGATAGCTGTTGTTGTAGGAGAACTCTGCATAGGGTAAGTTCTTGTCCCACATTCCGCCAAAGTCTAGAGCACAAGCTCTAAGCATATCCTCCAATATCTGGTTGACCCTTTCGGTTTGACCGTCGGTCTGTGGATGATAGGCGGTGCTAAAGTTCAGTCGGGTGCCTAGTTCCTCTTGAAGGTTCTTCCAAAACTTGGAGGTAAACTGACTCCTGCGGTCAGATACAATCTTCTTAGGAACTCCGTGAAGGCACACGATCCGGGTCATATACAACTCTGCCAACTTGGCGATGGTGTAAGTTGTCTTGACCGGGACGAAGTGAGCTACCTTGGTGAGTCGATCGACGATCACCCAGATAGAATCATGACCAGCTTGGGTCTTGGGCAGTCCCGTGATGAAGTCCATTCCTATTTCTTCCCACTTCCATTCAGGGACCTTGAGAGGTTGAAGCAGTCCGGCAGGTCTCTGGTGTTCTGCCTTGACTCGCCGGCATGTGTCGCACTTGGCCACATACTCAGCTATTTCCCTCTTCATGCTGACCCACCAATATTTTTCCTTCAGGTCTTGATACATCTTTGTACTCCCGGGATGAATGGAGTATAATGTATCATGGGCTTCTTGAAGGATGAGGGTCTTCAACTCTGGTTTGTCGGGTACACAGATCCGGTTTCCGAACCAGATGGTACCATGCTCATCCTCGGAAAATCCGGGGGCTTTACCCTTTCTCATGTTCTGCTGGATCTCCAGTATGTCCTGATCTTCCTTCTGCCCTTCTCGGATCTGGTCTATTAAGACGGGCCGGGACTCCAAGGCAGCGAGGTACTCTCGAGTGGTGATCCCTAGGTTTAGCCTTTCCATCTCCTTGTAAAGTAAAGGAGCTTGGTCCTGAATCATGATGGCATTGCAGTACCCTTTTCGACTAAGGGCGTCTGCCACCACATTCGCTTTGCCCGGATGGTAATGGATGCCCAAGTCGTAATCCTTGATCAGTTCCAACCATCTCCTTTTCCTGAGGTTCAGATCTGGTTGGGTGAATATGTACTTGAGACTCTTGTGGTCGGTGAAGACCTCACACCGGTTTCCCACAAGGTAATGTCTCCATATCTTCAAGGCATGAACCACGGCTGCTAGTTCCAGGTCGTGGGTTGGGTAGTTCAGCTCATGCGGTCTCAACTGCCGGGAGGCGTAGGATATCACCTTCCCTTCTTGCATTAAGACGCATCCCAATCCTTGACGAGAGGCATCACAGTAGACGTGGAAGTCTTTCCGGATGTCTGGCAGAGTCAGAATGGGAGCTGATACTAGCTTCTTCTTGAGGGTCTGGAAGCTTTCTTCGCAGTCGGGGGTCCATTCAAACTTTACTTCCTTCTGCAGAAGTCTGGTCATAGGCTTGGCGATCTTGGAAAAGTTCTCGATGAACCGACGGTAGTATCCGGCCAATCCGAGAAAACTCCGGATCTCGGTCACGGTCGTTGGTTGTAGCCAGTTGGTTACCGCATCCACGGTGGTTGGGTCCACTGCTATTCCTCCGGCAGATATAACATGGCCGAGGAACTTCACCTCAGACGACCAAAATTCGCATTTGCTGTATTTGGCGTACAGTTGTTGCTCCCTTAGCTTTCCGAGGGTCAGACGGAGGTGAGTCTCGTGTTCTTCCTTGGTCTTGGAGTAAACGAGGATATCGTCGATGAATACCACGATGAACTTGTCCAAGAACTCCATGAATACATTGTTCATCATGTTCATGAAAAAGGCTGGGGCATTCGTGAGTCCGAACGACATCACGGTGTACTCGTAGAGTCCATAGCGGGAGGTGAAGGCAGTCTTGGATATATCTTCTTCCCTGATCCTCAACTGGTGATAACCTGACCTGAGGTCAATCTTGGAAAACACCGAGGATCCTTTCAGCTGATCGAACAGGTCGTCGATCCGAGGCAATGGGTATTTGTTCTTGATGGTTACGTCGTTCAAGGCTCTATAGTCCACGCACATCCTCTTGGTCTTGTCCTTCTTCATGGCAAAAATAACCGGTGCACCCCAGGGTGAGGTACTCAGTCGGATGTAACCTTTCTGCTCTAGGTCTTCGATGTTGCTCTTGACTTCGGCTAGTTCATTGGCGGCCATCCGGTACGGGCGCTTGGAGATTGGAGTGGTCCCGGGGACAAGTTCGATTCTGAATTCGATGTCCCGCTTGGGAGGCATTCCGGGTAGATCTTCAGGGAAGACATCCGCAAACTCCTTGACTATAGGCACCTCTTCAAGAGCTATCGAGTGAAGGGATGCTCCGAGTGGTTTGCGACTGGTCATCCGAAAGGTGACGGTTACGCCTTCAGGATTGGTCACCATGACGGACTTGTTGGCACAGTCGATCACTCCCTTGTGCTTCATCAACCAATCCATCCCTAGTATAAGGTCGAGTCCGGTGCATTGGATGAGGACAGGCTCGGCCCGAAACAGCACTCCTTGGATGTCAAGTTGAACCTTAGGGCTGTATAAGCGGGCTGAGGTCCTATTGCCGGGGGTGGCAATCACCAAGGGAATGGGTAGAGGGAGCACGTCCAGTTTGTTCGTTTTCACAAATTTTTCCGAGATGAAGGAGTGGGTTGCTCCAGAGTCAAATAATATGACGGCCGGTACGGAATTCACAGTAAACGTACCGAGCACGACTTCAGGAGCCTCCTGAGATTCCTCCGCGCTGATGTGGTTGACGCGGGCGCGAACCGCCTGGTTGGGTGCTGCGCCTTGGGTCTGCTTGGGGTGAGGACACTGGTGCGAATAGTGCCCTTCCTTGCGGCAGTTGAAGCAGACGACCGGCCTTCCTTGGCGATCCTTCAAGATCGGGGCCTTGGTGGCTGGTGTCGGCTGAGCGGCCGGAGCTGGTGGAGCGGGGCGAGGATGCCCGGCGTTGGATCCACCGGCTGCGTGAGGTGGCCTGTAGGCGGGCCGAGGATGGTAGGCGGGCGCTGGTGGCGGAGGGACGAAGCGGGGCCTCTGAGAGTTCGCCTGCTGATGCTTGAAGGCGATCATCTTCCTCTTCTTGAGGTCCAGCTTGTTCTGCTCAGTCTCTTGGATGAGCGCTTTGTTGACCAGCCGCTGGAAGTCGGCGAAGTCGGCGGCGACGAGCTGGATGGACAGCTCATCCTTAAGTCCCCTGAGGAACTTGGCTTGGCGGAGGGCGTCGGTGCGCACTTCCTCCGGTGCGTAGCGGGCGAGGCGGTTGAACTCATGGAGGTACTCCATGACATTCCTGTTGCCTTGTTGCAGGTCGCGGAACTCCTGCTGTTTCACCGCGATGACGCCGGCGGGGACGTGGGCGGCACGAAAGGCGATGGTGAACTCCGCCCAAGTCACCACGTGGCCCTCTGGCTGGGACTCACGGTAGTTGTCCCACCATTCGGCGGCGGGAACCTGGAGCTGGTGAGTGGCGAAGGCCACTCGCTCCCGGTCGGTGCAGGGGAGGAGGTCGAGCTTCTTTCCGATGGTGCGAAGCCAATCTCCGGCCTCCATCGGGTTGGTGGTGCTCGAAAAGATGGGCGGGCGCACGCGCAGGAACTCAGAGAGTCGCGGAGCGGGCGCGGGTGCTGGTGCACGAGGGGCGGGCTCCCCGTTCTGCAGACGGTCCAACTGAGCTTGTTGGTGCTGCATTTGGGTGAGGAGGGCGGTGATCAGATGGTTCTGATTCGCCATCATCTCCGCCAAGGTGGGGTGGTTGGCGGAAGGCAACCCGGATTGACGCGGGCCCGTTGCACCCCAGTTGGGTACAACACCCTCGGGCGCATCACGGCTTCCTCCTGCTCCGTTGTTGGAGCCGGTGTTCTGGTGATCGGCCATCTTCTGAATATACAAAGTGATAAAGCAAAAGATGACGAACCAAAAATAACATATAGGATTCAAGCACATAAATATATCAAGTGGTATAAATTGTTCATTACATCAAGCTCTTATTCCATCTACAACCCAACTCGTTGCAGACGGCACCACATACAAAATCATGATTTTTATTTAAATTTGCGTCTCCTAATGCCTACTCGCCACCGGAGGCGGTCTCCGTGCTCTCGGAACCACGAGTGCGCGGCTCCAGAGAGATGGTGGGCTCGAGAAAATTCTCGATGATGGAGTCGGAGACGAGGCTGGGGCGTGGAGGAGGGGCGCTGGTAGAGGGCCTGGCGGGGGAGGGTCGTGGCGGGATCCTCTTGGGGCGAGGGAGGGGCTCACGGATGGGCTTCTTCTTCCTTGGAAGAAGAGGAACCATCTCTGCGATATCCTTCTGCAGCTGCATGATCTTGCGCTGCAACTCGCCGTTCTGCTGGATCAAGTTCTTCGTTTCTTCACGAAGGAACTCAACCGCCTCATGGTGCTCGTCGGCGTCGAGCACCGCCTCGGTGTGGAGATCGTCCATGGCCTGTAGAAGACACGACTGCCGGGCCATGACCGGATCACGCACGGAGTGAACTCCGAGGTAGATGCTACGGTGGGCTCTGGGAGTACGCTCCGGCACGAGCCGGAAGGACGAGTTCTGAAGACGATCGTCGTAGATCATCCTCAGCTCCATGAGGGCCTGGAGGGCGACTCGTTGGCACACGACGTCGAAAGTTGGGCCTCCAAGTGCGGTAGTGTAGGGCGGCAGGTGTTCTCCGGAGCTGTGGACGGTGAGGGAGACTTCACAAGGCCCGGCGAACTCGTCGGGGTACACTCCTTGAAATTCGGGTTCGAAGAGGAACCCGAGGAAAGTGAGCATCATGCGGAGTTCCCGGACGAAGCCCTCGTAGTGGCGGCAGTAGCTGTGGACTTGGTAGACAGGCATCTACAAAACAGCAAGTTGAACAAAAGTAAGGAGAGGAACAAAGTTTATGAAGTAGATTTTCGAGAAATAATTTCTTATGGCTAATGGCTAGGCGGGTCTGTTTGGCTTCCTACAGTCGAGTCGGCTCTGATACCATCTTGTAGCGCCCCGATTTAGCAAATCGAGACATTATTGAATTTCATAAGAAAAACAATAATACAAGAGGTTCATCATGCGACAATCGTATATACGACAATATCCTTGGTACGCAGACCATATTTATTACATCATTGTTTTAATAAAACAGTAAAGTAAAATAATTAGAAAACGGCATGACGAACTTCTTCTTCAGGATTTTTCTTCTCGACTGGGTTGCTACTCCAGACCGTCTTCGTAGTAGGCATCCTCTGTGGGGTCCAACGGGTATGAGTACAAAAAGTACTCAACAAGCCACCGCAAATGCAAATAATAATGCAGGATAATAAACAAGGAAGGATAATGGCTAATATTGCAGAATAATGCAGTTGCAGTTATGGCATTTAGTGTAATCATATTTTAATCATGCGGAAAGTAAACATGAGCATCATCAACATCAACTAACTCGAGGAGTACGTTTTACCTCCTCGCACAACGGTCCTTACATGTCAATCCATCATGCACATTCATATTCAAAGTAAACTAACTGGGGGATGTCACGCAACCCGCCCTTGACCGTGGGCTCGGCTTTTCGAAAAGATTTAAGACTCTGATCAGAGATGTACTACTGTACCCACAAGGCACGCACTCATCCCAACGAGATGACCCATTTCATGGGAACTCGTGCCAAAACCTCAATATGAGATGTTCCAAGCGATAACCCGCAGGTGCAACTTGACCCATCTCCAAATGGTGGCCTCGGTTTGGAACAACCCATACCTTAGTTAGGACTTACCCACTAGACTTGTGGTTAGTACGTAAGTGTATTGCAACGGATCCCTCAGACCGGTCCTTATAGTGCCCCGGGTACTACCGACCAATGCCCTAGCTTGCACCCGGAACCCACCATGCATACACTCACAACCATGACTCATCACCAACAGAATTTCCAAGGATAAGAAGTACGGGGATCATATAATGGAACCATTTTGCTACGACTCATTTTTATCCTATAGCGGCCGTGTCAATACTTTGGACACTAACTAATATCATTGATCATAAGGTGACAAGGAGGTTAGGCGAGATAGCATGGCTTGGGTTGCACATCAAGGTCGGGGGATCCTAAATAAATATAATGTAAGGGTTCATTTGACTAATGCATATATAACCTATATATTTTTGCGATAGTCAATTCAAACATGGGTTCAATATGTTCAAAAGAATGGTTTGGTGACTTGCCTTGTTCAGCAAAGGGAGAGGGAGGGACTTCGGGGAAGTACTCCGGCTCCTCGGCGACGTCGTAGTCTTTTTAATATAAAGTAAAATAAAAAGAACACATTCGATCAAACAATATAACATTACATTATGAACACATAAGCTAAAGTTAGTTGGATTATAAATAAAATAAATCCAATGGTTAAGGTTCTGTGGTTTATTTTATAAATAAATTCTAAAGGAATTAAATAGTTGTCTTTTCTTTAGAAAGGAGGTTTAAATGTGATTATTGCCATATTAAATTCTCAAATAAGTGTGAAATGAAAAGTTCATGTCAATTTGGTGGTTTTCAGTGAATGGACAGAAAGGAATTAATATAAATTTTTCTGAAGTTTAAATATTTGAATCCATATTTTAATCCTAAGGGCATTTGAATAATTAATTGAATAAACATGAAAAAGTCAAAGTAAACCTACTGTTTTTATTGCATAAACATGTAGAGAATAATTTTATGAATTTTTTGAAATTGGAATGGTAATTTTTAGAGTCCAAATGCGCCAGATATGAATTTTACAAGTTTAAAGGTATTTCTGAAATTCATTTTCAAATTTTAAAACCCTCGGGTCCACGGTGAGCCAGGCCCACGGTGAACCCGCGCACTGTGCGCGTGCGCCGGGTTGATCTGGACCGTCGGATCCAGATCCGACGCGCGAGGGCGAGGCGGGGCGCGTAAGTGACTACGGACGGCCAGGACTAAAACGTTCGAAGGGGTTTCACGTGGACGCGCGAGATTAAACGCGGGGTTTTAAAACTAACGGACACACGAGATTAAAACGTACCCCTTCGCCGAGATCTGACGGATCAGATTAAACCGCACGCGGGGATTAATCGTCACCGTCGGATCCAGATCGCACGGCGTGGATCGAATCCGACACGGCACGAGTACTCGACCCGTGCCGGTCGTCTTCTCCGACGACGGCGAGCGGGCCAGCGGCCACGGCGAGCGACGGCGACCCTAGCTGAACCTAGAAATGGAAAGAGGGCACTACGGCGGTCATGATGGTACCTTAGGCGAGACGAGGGGTCGACGGAGCGCGGTCGGCGGCGAGGGTAGACGTCGGAGTGGTTCGGGCTTCTCGTCGGCGATGGTGTTCCGGTGGGGTTCGACGTCGGCGGAGGGGTGGCCGGGGTCGGGGTCGTTCTTGCGGTCACGTTGGTGGCGGAGGCACGGGTGGAGGTGGTCTGGTGCGACGGCGGGCGGTGGCCGGAGACGAACCAGAGGGATGGCGCTAACAGGCGATGTGCGGGCGTTCTGTTGGGTCTAAGTGCGAATGGGTGCGTGAACCGAACGCGGCGGAGGCAGGGGGGTTTAAATAAGGCGTCGGAGGGGGCTCGCATGCAAGGAAACCGGGGGAGAGCTTTTACTCGCCGGCGATGGCTCGGCCATGCACGCGTAGCGGCGATCCCGTGGCGTAAACGCGAGGATTTAAGCGGGGAAACGGTCGGCCGAGCGCGGGGGGGGCTGTTTAATGGCGCCAATTTAAAGCGGGAGGGGCCAGCGAGGCGGATCCGAGGCGGGGTCGTCGGCCGGCGGGATTTGGGGGCGGAGGCGGGAGGTAGACGACGGGTCTGACAGGCGGGGGCCACTGGCCAGCGGGCGCGAGCGGGCGAGGGTGGCGACTGACGGGTGGGGCCGGAGTGTCGGGTTCGCGCGCGAGGGGAGGGATTCGGCGCCGACAGGTGGGACCGGGTTGTCAGTCTGAGAGCGCGGGTGGAGTGGGCTGGGCCGGCCGGGAGAGAGAGAAGGGAGGGAGGGGAGCCCAATACTGTTCTAATACATTTCTGAATAAAAATAATTCCAGAAAATAGATTAAAATATTAGGGCTACTTCCAAGGTTGGTAAAAATTTATAAAAATTCTCAAAAATATAGTTTGGTCTTGGGATCTTATACAAAAATTTTCACCTCCTAGTTTGGCCATCTACTCTATGTTGTAGTTCAAAAGGGTATAAAAGGGAATTAAAAGTATTTTCAGAAATAGTAATTCCAAGAAATTGAATTTAATAATATTTTTATTGTTTTGAAAATTTGGGGTGTTACATAAGGTGCCAGAATGAGCTCCTACGCCAGCGCGTCGCCGGCAATCCCCATCTTCGCCACCAGATTGAGGACTTGAAGAAGGATCTCAAGGAGATCGCACCCCTTCCGCCCCGCAAGCGGAAATCACTTCGAATCCCCACAGTGAGGCCCAAGAGGATCTCCCGCAGCGCACCTCCCGCCGGACCTTCCAGCTCCACCACCCCAACCGTCTCCACTGAGCCCGTGGTCGAGTTGTCCCCTGAGCTACCTTAGACGTAGACTTTATGATTGATTATTTTCTTTTAATGTTTTTGATTGTAATGCCACTCATGTCAAATATAAGGCATGAGTGAAGAATTAAATAAAAGACAATAAATGTAATCATAAGGATGACACATTTTTGAAATAAAACTTAGCATCATTCTCCCTAAGAAAGTGTTGTCTTTTTTGGAAACTTCAGGATGACTAACACTCAAGACTCTGATGCTCCCCGGAATGGAGGGGACAACGGTAAGCTGCCTCAATGGGGAGCGACTGGGCAGAGGCAAGCCCTAGTCGCCAATCACCCTATGCTGGCCGAAATGATGGCCAACCAGAACCAGCTGGTGGCCACACTGTTGAATCAGATGCAATAGCAGCAGCAGATGCAAGAGCAGCAGGCTCAATTCTTCCGCCTCCACCAGCAGCATCCAGAGATACCTCGCCCCGCCACTCCCGCTCCTGCACCCGCCACCCAGCTCTCGAAGTTTCTCCGAGTTCGCCCTCCCACTTTATCAAGCACCACCAACCCCATGGAGGCTGGTGATTGGTTGAGGACGATTGGGAAGAAGTTGGACCTCCTGACTTGTACCGAGCAGGAGAGGGTAGCCTTTGCTGCCCACCACTACAGGGTCCTGCCACAGAATGGTGGGACAACCTGCGTGAGACTCTGCCCGAGGGACATGTCCACACTTGGGCCGAGTTTTCCGCCGCCTTCTGTGCAGCCCATGTCCCAGACGGCATTATTGCCCATAAACAACAAGAGTTCAGGGACCTACAGTAGGGAAGCAGGACCGTCACTGAATATCTCCATGAGTTCAACCGGTTGGCCTAGTATGCGCCTGAGGAGGTCCGTACTAACATGGCCAGACAGTCAAAGTTCCTCCAGGGGCTGAAGGATGAGCTTTCCCTTCAGTTGGTCTCCGGAGATTACGCCAACTTCCAGAAGTTGGTGAATAAGGCAATTATTCAGGAGACCCAGCAGAACAAGGTCGACCTGAAGAAGAAGAGACTGATCGCCTTCCGCCAGAACCAAGGCATGGCGTAGAGGCCCCGCTTCACACCTCCCCCACTGGTGCCCCAATACCATCCATGCCCGGTGTATCATCCAGCGCCACCCGCCACCAACCTCGGAGCTGGACATCCTCGTCCCGCTCCCACCACACCTGCAGCTCCACCCGCCCCTGCCAAGAAAGTAGAGGTTCTACACGACAAGCACGGCAAGCCCGTGATATGCTTCAACTGCCGCCAGGAGGGGCATTATTCTCACTAGTGCCCCCACCCCAAGCGCGCTCAAGGAGTCACGACCAACCCGGTAGTCCGCGCCCGAGTCAACCACGTCTCCGCCGAGGAAGCCTAGGCCGCACCCGAGATCGTCATGGGTAAGTTCACGATACATTCGGCCCTTGCAGTGGTATTATTTGATACCGGAGCTACGCACTCCTTTATATCAACAACTTTCGTGGAGAAGAATAATCTGAACGTAAGTGAACTACCAAGACCAGTATTAATAGCCACCCCTAGCAAACAAACTCAAGCCCATTCCTATAGTCCAAGGGTATGGGTAGATATCCAAGGCACAATATTCTGGGCTGACCCCATCCTAATAGAATGCCAAGGTTTGGATCTCATTTTGGGAATGGATTGACTCAATAAGCACCAGGGTGTGATAAGGTGTGCCCAGAGACAAGTAACTGTGACCAGTGAAGAAGGGACTACTGTCATGTTTCATATGCCAAGCCAGAAGTACGGAAGACCGAGGCTACACCAGATTACTTTGGAGGAGATACCAGTAGTCTGTGAATACCCGGACGTATTTCCGGAGGATTTACCAGGGATGCCACCCAAGAGAGATATCGAGTTCCGGATTGACCTAGTACCCGGAACTACTCCCATCTACAAGCGACCATACCGGATGGCCACCAATGAGCTAGCTGAGATAAAGAAGCAGCTGGAAGACCTTGAGAAGAAGGGATACATCAGACCTAGCAGATCTCCATGGGGAGCCCCTGAACACCCCAAATTTTCAAAGTAATAAAAATATTATTTAATCCAATTTCCTGGAATTTATTATTTTGGGAAATACCTTTAATACCCTCCTTTAACATTTTGAACTACAACATAGATGAAATGGCAAAACCAGGAGCAGAAAATTTTTATATATGATCCCAAGACCAACATATATTTTTGAGAATTTTTACAAATTTTTACCAACCTTGGAAGTAGCCCTATTATTTTAAACCAATTTCTGTGAGTATTTTTAATCAGAAAAGATTTTAAACAGTAATGGGCCTCACTCCTCCCTTCCTCTCTCTCCCGGCCGGCCCATCCCATTACCCTTGCCCGCCTCAGACTGACAGCCCGACCCCACCCGTCAGCGAGCCCATCTGCTCTCGCGCGTGCGCCCGACTGCCCGACCCCACCTGTCAGCGCCAACCGCCCTCTCTCGCGCCCGAGCCCGGCCCCACCCATCAGCCGCCTCGCTCGAGTGCTCTCGCCCGCTGGCCAGTGGCCCCCACCTGTCGGATCCGTCGTCCCCGCGAGATCCGTCGCCAAATCGCCCCCCCCTCGCCGGCCGACGCCATAACGCGCCTCGGATCCACTCCTCCCGACCCCCTCCCCTCAAATTGAGCCCGGCGTTAAGTCACCCGATCCCCGGCGACTGTTTCCACTCTTGAATTCGGCCGAATCCTGTCCGGGTTCAGTGAACCCCTTTGCAACCGAGCTCGCCGGCGATTAAAACCGTGTTTACTCCGATCTCCCCCGATTACACCCCCTCTGCCCCCACCGATGGCCCTATTTAAACCCCCTGGCCGTCCGCATTACACCCCTACGCTCACCCGTTGCGAGAACAAACATAACGCCCTCACTTCGATTTTTAGCGCACCACCGCCGCCCACACTCTAGTCATCGCTCGCCATCGCCGAAATCCCCCTCCGTCTTCGCCGACCGCACCGCTACAACCGCAAGGACCTTACCGACCCCGGCCACCACTCCGTCGTCGACGAACCCCGCTGGACCGGCATCGCCGCCAAGGACCCGAACACCTTCACCGCCTCTACTCATCGCCGGCCTTGCTCCGTCGACCGTTCATCACCGCAAGGGTACCCTCATGACCCCCGCAATATCCTCTTTCCGTTTTAGGCCTTAGCTTTGACCGCCGTCGCTCGCCGTGGCCTCTGGCCCGCTCGGCGTCGCTGGAGAAGACGACCGGCATTGGTCGAGTACCCGTGCCGTGTCGGATTCAATCCTGGCCATGCGATCTAGATTAAACGATGGCGATTAAATCATCTGTGTGGTTTAATCCACGCCATCGGATCTGAGTGAAGCGGTACGGTGCGATCTTGTGCGTTCATTTATATTTAAAACTCACGTTTAATCTGGAGCGTCCATCGCGTGCCGGTTCAGCGTTTTAATCCTGGCCGTCCGCGATAACTTAACTCCCCCGCCTCACCCGTGACCGCCCGATCGCGATCCAACGGTGGATCTCGATGCGGCGCACGCGCACAGTACGCGGGTTCACCGTGGGCCTGGCTCACCGTGGACCCGAGGAGATTTAAATTTGAAAATAAATTCCATAAACTGTTTTAAACTTGTAAAATTCATATCTGGCGCATTTTAACTTCAAAAATTACCATTCCAATTTCAGAAAATTTGTAATATTATTCTCTACATGTTCATTCAATAAAAACTATATATTTACTTTGAATTTTTCATGTTTATTTAGATAGGTATTAAAATGCCCTTACGGTAAAAATGTAAATTTAATTATTTAAATTTCATTAAGGCTTATATTTAATTATTTCCTGTTAATATGATGAAACCACTAAGTTTTCTATAAACATTTCATTTTAAATTAATTAGAAAGCTTAAAAAGAGATCATTTCACAATTTAAAATCCCTTTTAGAAAGGGCCATATTTCTTTATAGTTCCTTTTGAAATTATTTATAAATAGATTTCAGAAACTTAATAACTTGGTTTTTCTTAAATTAAACCAATTTAAACCCATGTTCTAGTTGTGTGGTTTTATATTGTTTAGTTGAATGTTGTATTTATTTCATTGTATTTATATTGGGAAGACTACGACGCCGCCGAGGAACCGGAATACTTCTTGGAAGTCCCTCCCTCGCCTTTTGCTGAGAAAGGCAAGTCACCAAACAACATTTTTGAGCATATTGAACCCATGTTTTATTTAAAATATTGCTAAAACACATAGGGTATACATGCATTAGTCAAATGTAACCCTTACAATATATTTATTTAGGATCCCTCGACCTTGATGTGCAACCCAAGCCATGCTACCTCGCCTAACCTCCTTGTCACCATATGATTAGGATTATTAGCTAGTGTCCAATGTATTGACACGATTGCTATAGGATAAAAATGAGTCGTAGCAAGATGGTTCCACTATATGATCCCCGTTACTTCTTATCCTTGGAATTCTGTCGGTGATGAGTTGTGGTTGTGAGTGAATGCATGGTGGGTTCCGGGTGCAAGCTAGGGCATTGGTCGGTAGCACCTGTTAGATTACTTTGAATATGTATGTGCATGATGGTTTGACATGTAAGGACTGTTGTGCGAGGAGGTAAAACATACTCCTCGAGTTAGATGATATTATTGTTGTTCATGTTTACTTTCCACATGATAAAACTTGACTACATTAACTGCAATAACTAAAAATGTACTTTTCTGCACTTTTAGCCAATTAACTTGACTACATTAACTGCAATAACTGAAAATGTACTTGACTACATTGACTACATCAAGCTCCGAGGATCAGCTTGATTCGCTAGGAGATGAGGATCTGTGTTTGTTTAACAATCGGGTGCGCCGTGTCTAAGATAAATGAATGCTTAAAAGACACGGCACAAAATTCGGATGCTTTGAGTGTGGTGATCTAGGTCATTTCATCGCCGACTGCCCCAAGCGGAAGAGTTACAAGAAGGGAACCGACTGTATCTCCTACGACTCCGGCAAGCATGACAACTCCACTTTCACAAAGGGCAAGCCCAAGACAAGATTCTTTCGAAAGGCTCTGAAGGACTACAGGCATGAGAACAAGAAGCCTTAAGTTCAGGCACTCGCCAATCTAGCCTTAAGTTCATCAACATGCCTATCTCTCAAATTGATGCTCTCAACAAGCAAAGGACAGTTCAGGCATTCGTTAATGACCGCAGGACTAGACTCCACCAACAAAAGCTGCTTTTCAGTCAACTCAAGTTTTTCAATAGTTTGAGCATGTATAAATCGTAGCTGAGCAAGCTCATCCATAACAGTAAGACATGACTCACAATCGACAACATTAGAGTTAGATTTCAAAATAGCAAGTTCAGTGGAGATAGCTTCAAGTCTGAGTTTTAGTTCTTTACATTCTTTAGCAGCAAGTTTAAGCAATCTATCCTGAGAATAAACAGCATCATGCAATTCATCATTCTGAACAAGAAGCTGATCACGGGATAGATATACCTCGGACGTGTCGAGCTCGTCGCTGATGTTTCGCCGTCGACCACGAAGCAAAGGTCGGTTTGGTCCACTGTCTTCTTCTCCTTCTTCTCCTTCTTCTCTTTCTTGGGAGGCTCCTCTTCCTTTGAGTTTGGCTTCTCGCTTGACATGCTATCGATGTAGCCGAGGGCGGCCACAAATGCTCTGGCTACTTTCTTAGCCAATTTTCCTCGCTTTCCTCTGAAATAGGGTTTCTTGTTCCATTTTTGGTGCTTGTGCTCATTTTCATTTTTAATTTTCTGTTTAGGGAAATTTGCTTTTATGTGCGACGTATCTCCACATTCAAAACACCCCTGCGACCCTCCTCTCCTTTGGTCTCGACTATCGTTGTAAAAGCGATTGAACTTTCTGACAATGAGACCTAGCTCCTCATCATCTAGAGCATCCACTTGTTCTTTTGTGACAGAGACAAGGCACTACTAGAAAACCCCCCCTGTAGATACGCTGTAGTAGTAACGCCATTAAAAGCATCTCTACGTCGACATGTAAAGATGTTTTTTGACACGATTTTAAAAATGTGTCCGATTGTTACGATATTAGACACGCTTATAGTGTTATTAGTCATATAAAGATATTTTTTAACACGCTATTGAAGTCGTCTCAAAAGGACACGAAGTTAGACACAATTTAAAGCATCATTATCCCATAGAGACATTGTAAAGCGTATGAAACATTTGTTTATAGCTAGGTATAGATGCTTTCTAACATGATTTGAAAAGCGTAGTGAATTGATACAAAGTATAACATGCTGTCAACCGCGAAAAAGCATGTAGATTAGTTGTAAAGCGTATCAAATAACCATAAAAAACTGACACGGACATAGACACGCTTTGAGGTGTCATTATCCTCTTGACACAGTTTAAAGCGTATCAAAAAATTGTTTATAGCTAGGTATAGATGCTTATAAGCATCTATACAAATTGATACAAAGTTTGACATGCTTATAAGCATAAATAGCATGTACTAAAAATTGTGTACAACTGAAATTAAAAAAAATGTGCCTCATTGGACTTGAACTCGGGTTGAGAGCTTTAGAGCAACGCAGCCTTACCATTGAGTTAGGAGCATATTTGTGATCTATTCACTGGACAAACCATATAAACATATTATTAGCATCTGCCACTATTAAAACTGAATCGCAATCATGTTTTATCCTGTTTTAGCGCAGCCACTGCCGTGCCCTCCCTCGAACGCGCCGTGCCGCCTCCTGGTCGGCCTCATCAGCCCACGCCGCCGCTGGAGACGCAACGCGCCGCTCCCTCCCTCCGCGCATTGCGTCGCACTGCCCCTCACTCCGCGTACTGTGCCGAACCGCCCCTCCCTCTGGTCACTCCGCCGCGCCGCTCCTCCCTCCGCCGCACCGCCCCTCCCTCCGCCTCACCGCCGCGCCCCTCCCTCCGCCGCACCTCCCCTCCCTCTCTCTGTTCACGAGACGTGCCACCGAGATTCATAGGTCGCCCAGGTCATCGTCATCATCAACATACACCAGGTCGGTTGCCCTGTTGCTCGATCCTCCACCTACAACTGCTTGGATGTTTTCTTCTCTGTACAATGGAGACCCATTTTTTCCCTGTACTAGTGTAGTATATGTGTGCACTGTCGTCAATTATCAAATCGAGTTTAAAAAAGGAGCAACATCATTTAGATGATGGATTATTGGACTTTAAGTCCATGTGTATTCTTCGAGGGGTTTAATTGGGGAAGAAAGCTAGTGAATATATCCTCAAATTAAGGGCCAGTCCATGCTCACAGTTGGTAAATTGTTGTTACATTTTTTTACAACCATGTTGTAATGTAAATGTATGATATGATTGAGCTTCCTTGTTATTTGTTGTCATGGTTTGATTTCTTGAAGCATTTGCTGTAATGTAACTGTCTTTTAAAGTAAGCATGATTTGTTTGATTTAAATTCCACATGTGCTTACATAGGGTGATGGATAGAAGTTGGATGAAAAAATCTAGATGAGAGACTTCATATGAAGATGGTGTTGAGGAATTTTTGAATTTTGCTTATCAGGACCTTCCACCTGACAGCGAGATACTGTGTCCATGTAAAAAGTGTAAGAATAGAATAAACCAGACTCGTGATGAAGTTAAGACACATCTGAGGTGTGACGGTATTCTTCAAGGTTATACCTCTTGGGTTCATCATGGTGAGAATTATGAAAGACCCACAATTGCATTTGATGATGTGCCTAATATGACCACATTGTCTGCCACGGGTATAGTACAAGGTCACCGGGACGGAGGATCGGATAGCATTGAAGAACTACTACATGCTGCATTTGGTAGGGCTGCGGGAATGCTTGAAGGTGAGGCAGATGATTTTCAGGCAAGATTTGCATGTATGGAACATAATGCCCTAGAGGATATTAATGTGAATTCAAGTGAAGGCGATGATTTGAGGAGGGATCATAATATATATGCAAGATTCTTAAAGGATGCACACGTAAGGTTATACCCTGATTGTAAGTACTCAAGGTTGTCTTTTTTGGTGCACTTATATCACTTGAAGTGCTTACATGGTTGGTCACAAGAATCATTTGCATCACTATTGGGTCTACTATCTGTCGTGCTACCTCGTGAAGCAAATCTGCCTAAGACATATTATGAAGCGAAGAAAATCATACGTGGACTAGGTCTTGATTATGTGAAAATCCATGCTTGCCCTAAAGATTGCATGCTTTTTAGAGGTGAACATGCCAAAAACGATGTTTGCCATGTGTGCGGGAGCTCTCGTTGGAAGGTTGTTAAAGAGAATTTGTCATCAGCTAAACCAAAGGGGAAAAGGAAACCAACAAAAGTGTTACGGTATTTTCCATTGATACCTAGGATCCAGAGGTTATTTTCAACGACGAAAACTTCAGATGATATGCGATGGCATGAGGAGGCACGAACAAAAGATGGAAAACTACGACATCCAGCAGATGGTGAAGCTTGGAAAGAATTTGACGATAGGCATCCTGAATTTGCAGCAGATGCTCGAAATGTACGCCTTGGTCTTGCAAGTGATGGATTTAACCCCTTTGGGAATCAGAATTTGAAGCACAGTACATGGCCAGTAATGCTCGTTCCTTACAACCTACCATCTTGGATCTGCATGAAGCAAACATCTTTCATGTTGTCAATGATCATCCCTGGACCAGATTCTCCTGGTAATGATATAGATGTATATTTGCAGCCCCTGATTGATGAGCTTATACTGTTGTGGGATGGAGTTGAAACATTTGATGCCTCTTCGAAAAAAGAGTTCCATCTCAAAGCTGCACTTTTGTGGACTATAAATGATTTTCCAGCATTAGGTTACCTAAGTGGATGGAGCACAGGTGGTACATATGCCTGTCCTGCTTGTGGTCCAGCGACAAAATCATTTCGCCTGAAGCATGGTAAAAAGTCGTGCTATATGGGTCATCGTCGATGGCTGCCAGAAAATCACAGATACCGAAGGCAAAGGATGCAGTTTGATGGCTCCATAGAGACTGAACTTGCACCTAAAACAATGAGTGTCAGCACTATTCTTAAAATGTTAGAAGGGAGAGAGTTTGTGCTTGGGAAAAAGGTGAGCATAGCAAAGAAGGACAAGAAGAAAAGCAAGAATAAGGAAGTGGCAGATGAAAGTGCTAAGAAACGCAAGCGTAAAACAAAAGGACAAAATAATGAGTCAAATGGGAGTGTTAGTCAGGAGGTGAAGAATCCTAAAGATTGGTTGAAAAAGAGGTCAATGTTCTTTAATCTACCATATTGGGAACAGAATAGATTAAGACACAATCTAGATGTAATGCACTTAGAGAAAAATGTGAGCGACAACTTTATCTCGACTTTGTTAGCTATTTGTCATAAAACAAAGGATGACCTTAATGCACGACTAGATTTAGTTGAACTTAGAATTCGAGAGGATCTTCATCCTGTTGTACATAATGATGGAAAGCAGACGATTCCTGATGCACCTTTTACCATGTCTAGAGAGAAAAAGGAGATCCTTTGCTCAGTAATAAAAAACCTTAGGACCCCTGATGGATATGCATCAAACATATCTAGGTGTGTGAACATGAAAGACTTTACATTAAGTGGACTTAAGAGTCATGACAATCATGTTTTACTACATGACATTCTACCGGTGGCGCTCCGATCCTGTTACCCTAGCAAAGATGTCATGAGGATAGTTGTTGAACTATCTAATTTCTTCAAGATGTTGTGCTCCAAAGTTATAGATGTTGATGAGTTGGTAAAGCTTCAAGAGAGTATTGTGATGACACTATGTGATATGGAAAGAACTTTCCTGCCATCATTTTTTACTGTGAGCGTGCATTTGATGGTGCATTTGGTAGATGAAGTTAAACATGGTGGCCCTGTTCAGTACCGATGGATGTACCCCATGGAAAGGTATGAAACTTCATTTAGTTTGCACTGTTGTTGTCAATAAATCATTTCGACATCTTACACATGTTCATAATTGCATATTTGCATATAGGTTTTTTGTTCGGCTAAAGGCACTTGTCAAGAATAGAGCTCACCCAGAAGGATCAATTGCTGAAGGATATTGCATGGAGGAATGCTTGGACTTTTGTTCAAGATTTTTAGAAGTAACAACTCGTCTTACTAGGCCATCTAGAAATCCTGAATCTTCTCATGAAAAAAGGCTTGTACTTGTTTGATAGTGCTGGTGAACCAATTGGAAAGTGTATTGTGGTCAAAGTTGATAAGCATGTTCTTGTTCAGGCACACAGATATGTCTTGCGACATTTCGATGAACTTGAGGATTTACGTAGGTCTGTTCTTATATTTCTCCAGGTTTTGGTTATTTTGTAGTAACTTATTGATGACATGACACTGATCCTATTCTTGTAGAGAGTTCTTGGAAGAGGAGAAAAGCAAGCTGGGGCCATCAACCAATTTGACACCTTGTTCCATTGAGAAGTTGACCGATGAACACTTTCCTGATTGGTTAGAGCAAAAGGTGTGTACATCTTAAATTGGTGCATTGTATGCACACACTATTAATTAATAGCTGAATTGGATATAATTAAATGCATTTGTACAAACAGGTTATCCTAGGGGATGGAAAAAGCATAACGGCAAAGGTTAGAGCATTGGCTGCAAAACCTAGCAGATATTGTGTGAGATGCAGTGGATTCTCTATTAATGGTTTTAGGTTCCACACTATGAGCCGTGAGGCTGCACGCTTGACACAGAATAGTGGTATAGTGAACATTGCACATGATGGTGTGCATTATTATGGTAGATTGTCAGATATAATTGAATTGTCATATGCAGAGTACAAGGTAGTGCTTTTCAAAGGTGAATGGTATGATGTTCATCATCAGGCTGGGATACGAAAAGATGAGTTTGGATTTACCCTTGTGAATTTTTCTCGAACGATACACACAGGACAAAAATTAGAGCATGATCCTTTTGTCTTCTCTTCACAAGTGCAACAAGTATTTTATGTCCAAGATCCAAGAGCTGAATCGTGGTACACCGTGGTGAAAGTTATACCACGTGATAATTTTGACATGGGTGCTGAATTGTTGGAAGAGGAAACAGATTAGATTGCATAGTTGACAATGTAAACTTTATTCAGTTCTGAATTGATTGCATAGTAAAAGTTATGAATTGGTATTCAGTTTTTAAGTTCTGAAATGTTGATGTAAAAGTTCTGAAATGTTGATTGTAAAAGTTCTGAAATGTTGATTGTAAAAGTTCTGAAATGTAGTTCTGAAATGTTGATGTAAAAGTTTTGAAAATGTTGATGTAAAAGTTCTGAAATGTTGATGTAAAAGTTCTGAAATGTTGATGTAAAAGTTCTGAAATGTTGATTGCATAGTGTAAAAGTTCAGTAAACTTTGTTAAAAGTTCTGAATAGGGGTATGTTAAAAAATCCAAAAACCCTGCTCTTTCTGAGGTTCGAACGCCCGACCTGATGTTCAAACAGCCTGTCCTATACCATTGGACTATCGATGCTTTCCTGAGAGTATTGTGCAAGCAGCGTATTTTTATGTATACTTTTATTTAGTATTTAACCCTTCGCCGCCCGTGACGCCTCCTCTTCTCCCCAATATTCCCCAATCCTCTTTCGTCGCGCGTCGAACCCTTCGCCTGCCAGAAGCCCCGCCGTCGCCGCCGGGCGCCGTCGGGCGGCCGTCGTTGGTTGGCCGCCCCCTCAGACCCCCGCCACGTTCACTCTCTCGCGCGCTTGGGGGCTCCCTGCGCCGCTGCGACTTGGTGGTTGTGGCCGTTCGTGGCCGCTCGCCAGACCTCGAGGTGCGCCTCCACTTTATCATTGACCTTATCTCTTTTGTTGATTGAAGAACAGTGCCTATGCTTGAAAGATAGCTGTTCAGTTCAAGTAATTTCTCACTGGTTTTGCTAGAATCATTTTCTGAGTATTGTGAACTTATTTGAAGTCTTGAAGATATATCCTTCTAATTTTTATGTTTCTTGTGAGTATTAGTATGAAGATATATCCTTTTATTCATCATTTATATGCATGATGAAAATAACGAGTGTAACATCACTTCATCACTCTTTTATTTGCAGAAAGTATGTGCGATAAACTCTAGGATCGCCAAAGAACAGAAAAATACACACACATCTGGGAGAAAAAGCCATGCTAGGCTTAAAAAAGAGATGGTGGGATATATTCATCCCAAGTTACTTCTTGTATTCACATTCATCTAATTCAGATCTGTAATGAGCCCCACTTTTGTATGTTGTGCAGGAAGTTAACCATAAAAGGAAGATTAATAGGCTTGAATTATGGGAGGCTGCTCACAAGAAAAAGAATGGCAGATTCACTACTCACAAAGTGGATGCACTAATGGTACATTTTATGATCCTAAGCATTTATGTTCGATCTGAATTTCTGTTTACCATTTTTTGACCTCGCACTGTTTTTATTTCTATAGAACGCATCCTATGAGGAATTAGAAAAAAGGCAACAAATGAACAATGGTAATCTTTCAGCGCAAGATTTTAATGAGGTCTTCAATGGGATAGTTGCTAAGGAGTTAAAAGCACGAGGGTACTATGATGATAAGTACTGGAGTGAAGTTCGAGTGTCCCAAGGTCTAACTTTTGTCACTCAAACTGCGGAAGAAAGAAGGTACCAAGATAAACTAAATGAAATGGAGAATAAGATGAAACGCATGGGTGGTTTCATGAAGCACTGGCTTGGTTTCATGATAAAAAAGTTTCCTGAAGAGGATTTCATAAAAGAAATGGTAGCCAATCTACATGATGATGAAGTAAGCATTTGTTTCTTTTTCAGAATGGCAACTACATATTTTTTCTCATTGATAGCAGTGATTACAAGTAAGCCCTCCTTCTCTTACTTGTTTTTTTTTCAAGGATGAACCTATAGAACCAGAAATTCATAGTGATGACAACGCTGCACACACAATTGGTAATGTGCACTCTCCGACAAATGAAGTGCAGGTAATACATCACCTACTTTCTGTCATGTGTACTCATCTACATCATTACTATTAAAGTTTATACTAATGGATTATGTAATATGGTTTATTATACTTTGCAGCACGATACATCCACCGAAGACCGTATGCCTCTACCTACTGACCATGTGGTTGCAACGGTATGCAGTACATCATGCAAACTAAATCTCACAGTAATTATGTAATTTAATTCCCAACATTTCAACATGCTTATAAGTACTGTGTTATGTTCCTTGTTTGGCTCTTGTTTACTACAGGAGGAACAAATTCATAGTTCTGTTCATGAAGGTAACTATGTTAATGCAGCCACAAATATTTCCCAAGATCCCATATTGACAAACATGGTATGTCTACACTAACATTGCAATGTTAATCTATATTGGCTGAACTTATTTTACTGATGATGTATTTTGACTAATATAAGTTATGTTTATTCTAGAGGACTCGAAGAGTTAAAGCCCCTAGTTTGAGCCAATCTGATTCGGTATGTTTCTATTCTGCTTGTTTCTTTTGTAATTAAATTATTTAAATTACAAAATCTTACCTTATTGTTTTGCAAAATGGTAGAGCCGTTCTCCAATCTATCTTATTTCCCTAAGAAACAAAGGAAGAATTGTGGCCAAAGCGCGGTTGGTGACAATTGATTGGAAACGAGAGATTGGAGGAACCATGCTTGGAAAGGAATACGTTGGGGTTTATGTTGAAGGTCTTGAAAATGTTGATGTTAGAAATAAAGGAGATGAGCTTATACCTAGACCTATTTTTGAGATTCGTAAACTAGTAGATGCTATTGGCTATACTATACCTTGGCCCCGTTCACATGTAAGCTTTTTTTAAAGAATAAACCTTCAATTCTGTAATATCTTCAACTTGTGGTATTCATCTAACCTCATGCCCCATTGCAGGTGAAGAAAATTACAATGGAGACCAGCAAGAATCCACAATGAAGCATAGTTTATATTTGTTAGTGAAATAAATTTAGAAATATTTGTGTGATAGTCACTATTTTTATGTTTCTTTAGCAAGGCAATAGTCTTGTTCACAATAACTTAATTACTGCACTAGTTGGTTCAAAGTACTCATCATATCATTTATTTGCAAATTATTATCCAAATAGAAAATCTGCTTTGCTCGCTTTTTTGGTTTCATATTATGGCCATTGACCTACATACAGTGTACCATGCACTTGGCACAGTTCATGGAAAGGTGTGGACAAGAGGACTAATGTTTCAATGGTTAGTTTTTTCTTTACCATTCTTGTCTTCCTGCCATTTAATTTCATGTTGATCACCAATTTACTTATATTATGTTATTAGCTTCCTTTCTCTGTTGTGCTTGAATAATTGAAATTTGTCCATATAACTTCATCAGATTATGTTTATTTATCACCCCTTATTTGTTAGGCCTCACTATAGTTTTTTGATAAACTCATTCTCTGAAACACTCATATGTATAAGTTTCTTTGCTGCATTTCATCCTATCCTGAATTGGCTCCAGTTCAATTTATGGTTATTTGCTAGGTAAGACAATTGATGTTGCTGCTATTAGTACACTTGCAAATTCAATGTTTCTTTTCCCCTAAAATATGTTGATATCTGAAAGATACTTCATTTCGACTTCCACTTTGCATCTCCCTACATATGATTTATGGCATGGGTTATATACTAACACATATTAATAATTTTTCAGGTCATAGATTATTTTGTGCCAATTATTTCTAGGGTACAATCTGTGATGTCCTGGAGTGCAGATAAAGGAGAAATTTGCTATGTACAAGAACCTGAAGCCATGTGGTTTACAGGGAAAAGATTCACACTGAAATGATGAGCCAACACTCCTGGTGACCATGATGCTGAAGTTTTGTTGAACAAGAGTTAAACATATGTTCAGTTTGGACAGGCTTTTGCATGAATAATGCCATCCCGTGCAAATACATGTACCAAATTTGTATTTGCCATGATGTGCATTGCTTTCTTACAATATTTATGCATATGTATTACAAAGATTCATGTTTATGATACAGAGTTGTCAAATGAAATGAAATTGTTAGCAACTTTTCCTTATTGGCTTGCATTGATACTGATCAAGGGAATGCAATAATGATTGACTTCAATATGTAGTATGTGTATTCTGATTGGTCCATATTTTTGGTGAAGCAAATAATTGTTGGTCAATTATTTCCAATAGATCATTTATTTATAAAACATTATCTGATAATAAAATATAAATATATATTACAATTATGTATGCAAATAAAAAATCATTATATATTAGTACACATGAAAATATATGTATCTATAAACCGTCTCTATAATTCTTAATACACAATGTGATGTAACTTGTAAACATGTCTATATCCGTAGATGCGTAATTATAATGTATCTATGATATTGTTTCTACATTTGTTAACACGCATTGTAGTGTTAATACAAAACGTGTCACCTGCCATATCATCTGCCATGTCACGTGCCATGTCAATCGCCACGTCATCTTCCACGTAATTTGCCACATCATCCGCCACGTCATCTTCCACGTCATGTGCCACATCACGTGCCACATCATCTGCCACGTCACGTTCCGCCCTCTACAAATTCGTCTCTATACTTATTACTGCGCAATAAGGCGTCCTTACAAAACGCATCTATATTATTAGACATAATTTGTATATGTATCTATAAATTGTATCTACATTTATTAACGTGAATGAAATGTCACAATGCTACGTAACTACATCACTACAGACATTTTATACATGTGTCTACTAAATTGTATCTAACTTTATAGATATGCAAATAACGTGTTTATAGACTGTCTCTTTCTTTCATAGCAACGCATAAATAATTCATCTCTACAAGGTCTGACGCGGTACGTACGAAGACGCTTCTAACACGCTTTATGAAAGCGTGTCTATATTGACATAGAGATGAAATAAAGCGTGTCTAGACCCTAATTCTGGCGTAGCTACAGGGGGTGTTTTCTAGTAGTGAGGGAGGACAAGTCAAAAGTACTAGAGAAAACACAAGCTCTAGAAACACCAGACAAATTACCTCCAGATGAGGTACCATTGCCAGTACTGGAAAACAAAGAAACTGAAGGCAACAAAGATTTTCCAGCTCCTGGTCGAGACGCCTTGGCAATCTCGGTGGACTTAAGCTTACTAAAGAGTTCGTTGTAAGTCAACGTGTCAAAGCTTGCCGACTCTTCAATACTGGAGATCTTCATCTCCCATATGCTACGATCAAGAGCATAGAGAAGTTTGATTTCCCTATCGTGGTCAGAGTAAGCCAAAATCCTAGTGGCACACAAATTACTGATAATCCCATCAAAACGCGCAAACATGGCATCTATCGATTCGCCAGGGCCTTGCACGAACATTTGGTATTCTTGATTATACGTGCTCTGCCTCCTAGCCTTAATCTGGGTAGTGCCCTCATGAAAAGTACTCAAGGTCGACCAGATTTCTCGTGCAGTCCGAAGGTGCTGGACCTTGTCGAACTCGTTGCTACTCAGACTGATAAAAAGAATGTGTCTAGCCTTGCTATTACATTCATATTGTGCCTTCTCAGCCTCTGAGGTACGAGTGTCAGGAATAACATACTGGGATGCAACAATGTCCCAAATAACACTTCCTTGGCTAAGCAAATAAGTCTCCATGCGCACTTTCCAATAAGCATAATCTCGACCATCAAACATTGGAATTTTCGAGTTTCTTTCCAATTCGCCAAAACAAGGATCATAACCAGTTAAGGTCAACTAGTGATCAAACCGGTTCTGATACTAATTGTGGGATCGGAATGGTGACTAGAGGGGGTGAATAGGCGCCTCAACACTTTATTTTAATATGATGGACTAATCGAATCACCCACCGCACCTCTAAAAACACAGTTTCAAGTTTTAATCCAATCAATACACAAATTGAGCTCCACAAGATCAAAAACCGCAAATCAGCTTTGTTTCAAGATTGTTAATCAACAAATATCAAAATACTCACACACAAGATCAATTCACGTTTGTAGAAGTGAATCAGCTGTTTCAATTAAATCTCAAGTGAATCCCTGTACTACTGAAATTTGTCGGACGATGAATAGTAATAGCAATTTTCACTAACATTCAACATTCATGTTTTGAAACAAATTGAAATCTTCAAATTCAGTATAAGTTTGATTTCAGCACTCACTAATCAGAACTTGTCAAACTTGCTGAATTCAGGATTTTCTATATGTTATACATCAATTTCAGAACACCTGAAAAGCCCTCAAGATTACAATACTGTACTGAATCCGACAACAGCCAGGGCTAACAGTTTTAGAGAGAATACTCTCTTCACATAAAGCAACTCAAGCAATTAGATTGAAAATTCTAAATAGAATAAAGTTTGAATATTAATACTGGTTCTGAAAAATCAGTACTCAACTGATTCAGAATACACTAGCCTAGAATTCAGAGGATCAAATCACCAACACTAGATGTAATATCACACAATACCAAACTTGATACAAATTGAATTTCACTGGATATCAAACAGCAGAACTATTTCAGGATTGTGAACTGAAATGCAGTTTTCAAAATAAAATTTCAAAACAAGTACTCAAAAGCTATACAATAAATTGATTCATAAACCAGTCGACACTATTGAATTCAGATGATGAAGCAACCTGCAAGAATCTGAATAACCAAAACTGAAAGAACTTCTGCTGCAAAATTCAGTGACTGAAAACTATAGAATCTGAAAACAGTATATGTTTGGTTCAAAATTGATTTGCAAAGAATTAACACAGAGGTACATTCATCCAAGGGTGTATTGGATCAGCACCAGAATCAAATTATTCAAAAACAGTAAATAAACCTACAGAATCAATATAATCAGTTGGTCTTAAGTTGAATCAATCAAAATCGAATACAAACAAACTGAAAATAGACACATCAAGAATGCTCATTCAGCTGAAACTCTGTAGCTATTCATGAACAGCTTGACAGAACCTTGTAGATGGTAATCCTCTTTTCATCAATAAAAAAGGGCAGGGATCAGAAATTACCAATAATTACATGGATTAAACATGATGTGCTGCTCTGTTCGTTGCAAACACTGGATGTGAAAAAGAAATGAATAACCAAAGCAACTTTACAACATCTGCACTAAACCATGAAAAAGAAACAAGAGTACTGAATGTTTTCTCAAAATGACCAAATTTATCAATGAACTACACAGCAACAGAAATAAAAAACTCAGAACAAAATCCAGGAACAGTGAATCCCTTAAAATTGAAACAAACTTCCTGCTCAAACTTGATTTCTGTAGCATATCAAAGATTTATGCACAGCAGTACTCTCTGTAGCATTTCAGGATTAAAACTCTAGAACAGAAATTATGCTAGTGCTTGGTAGTTAGACAATGAACAGAAAAACACTCCATTCTGTCATGAGAACTCGACACACACTCGGAAAGGCAAATTAATAAACTTTGAAGCACACTCAGTAGAAGATCCTGAAATAACTATCAATAGTGCACTTAGATCAACAAGTGAGGAGTAGAACAGAATATACTTTCACAAAACACTGTATGTCAACTAAACTTCTTATTTCTCAAAGTTTGAGTGGAATTTCTGTGCCCAAAAGTTGTTCATCCTTCTTCCAAGAAATCACTCAAGAAACACTTCAAAGATCAGCCAAAAACTTTATGAACACTTGATGAAACATTTCATCAAACATGTGGGTAGCAAAACCAAAACTGAACCACTTTTCAGAATAATTTATTCAGCACTGTGGTGACTACTTTGAGCAGCAAAATAATTCAGAAGACATCACAGAAACATGTTGTAACTTTCCAAAATGCATCATTCGAACTATTTCCAACAAAAGTTACATAAACTTCAACATCAACTTCTGCACTAGATTCTCTAGAAAACGCAGCACAAGAACGATCACAGCCACAAAATACACTCTACGCTGGAAACAGAATTACCACGAATAGTGTTGCCGAAAACACTGCTGTAGATCCGAAATTTCCTTGAAAATCCTGTTCCTCATCACAAGCAGCTTCAAAAGCAAGTTCACTCATATATTTTCATTGAAAATTTTGTCACTAAAGTGCTCAAATGGTTCAGCCAACTTGGGGGATAATATCCTACCAACTAATATTCTAGAAGCCTCATTTTACACATAGATCCTTAGTAATTTCAGATTTAGCAATTCTGAAAATTACCCTACAAAAACTAAAAGTAAAATTACAAATTGACTCTCCTTTTAATATAATTTTAGAGTAAAACCACTCCAAAAATTATATCAAGAGGTTACACTATAAAACTGAAAATTTAAACTAATACTAGACACAAATTTATTGAATTAACAAAAACATTAAACGTTTCGATGGTTTTCAGCAAAAACCAACAAAGCCTATCAACCCTTCAACTCGTGACACCGCTTCACGACTCCGAGCGCCAGCAAGCCACTTCCTCTCTCGATCCCCTCGAGCCGCCTGAATGCTTTTCCTGGCCTCCCTCTCGCGAACCCGATCGACACACCGTCGCAGTCAGCCGTCCATCCAAGTCTCATTTCATCCCTTCGTGCACTCTTGAGATCTTCTCCAACTTCGCCCCGCCTCCCTAATCCTCTGGCATCAAGCTCCCTGCTCGACCCTCCATCACCCGCCATCTATAGTCGGTCAACATCTCCTCCCTGCACAAACAAGACAAGCCAAAACAAGAATGCGACGCACCGCCGAAAGCCTCAACAGCCAAACCTCCATTTCACATCAAAACTCTCGATGCACTCAACCAACACTCCATCACTCAACCGCTCAGACGCTCATCCTTGTCAATCTTTCATCATCCAGACCAAAACCACCCTTGGTTTCTCAGAATCCATGTATTTTGGTCGCCTTCTACTCTTTTATGGATGCTTTTAAGCCGATGTATCGGAATCCATTTTTCATTTTACATTCCCACCTTGACGGATGATTCGAGCCAATGGCTCGAAGTCCATTGATTGGGTTCGAATGAATAATACTTACTCCCGCAATCAGCTTTGTTCCCCTAATGCGTCCACTAGGGGTAGGAATCATCTTGAGAAGCATGCATTATTCGAACCATAAGCTTTATTCATTTAGAAAGGTGTTTACAATCTATTACAAAGAGCCCCTAAGCGAAGTAATGTTTAAGGTGCTCTGCATGCCATGCATGTTTCAATTCCTCACCTTCTAAATTACCTAATTTAAATGATCTGGGGCATCCTGAAGGCAAGATGATATATGGTCCTTCCCATTTATTTCCTAATTTGCCCAAAGAAATTATGCTTCACAATACTAAATGACCTATCTTAACTTCGTTAAGCTTTATTTTCGGGTCATACCAAGTCCTCGTCTAATGTTGATACTTCGTTAGGTTAGCCACAGCTCAAAGCCTTGTTTCTTCAGTCAAGTCCAGCGAAGTTTGTCTTTCATTGTCTAGCTCTGGTTCGATGGTGCGGAGGGAACCTCCTTTGATCTCCGTCGGCATCATGGCTTCATCTCCGAGTAGTAACTGGAAAGGGGTGAACCCTATAGACCATGCCTGAGTGGTTCGAATCGACCACAAAATCTTCGGAAGTTCCTTGGTCCATAGCCCCTTCACTAATACTACTATTCTTCGATTTAGGCCCGATAAGATATTACCATTGGCTCGCTCGATGAATCCATTGGATTGGTGATGATGGACAGCTGCAAAGCACATTTGGATACCAAGATCTTTGTAGAATTCTTAGGTTCGACATCGAAATGAGTGCCATTGTCAATTGTCAACTACCTAGGAACTCCGAACCTGCAAATAATATTTTGCCAGAAAATTTTTTGTACAATCTTGGAAGTGATAGCGGTCAGGGGTTAGGCTTCGACCCTTTTAGAAAAATACTCAATCGCTAGCACTGTAAATTTCAGGCTACCTTTTGCCATTGGGAAGGGGCCAATGAGATCCATTCCCCACTGGGCCATTGGCCATACCGGAGTGATAACATGAAGATGTGTTGGTGGACGATGACTCCGTCTTCCCATCCATTGACAACCCTGACAAGTGTGGACTAATGCCTCCACATCAGCTACTATAGTAAGCCAATAGAGTCCCTAGCGAAGTGTTTTGTCTGCTAAAGCCCGAGGGGTAAGATGGCTACCACATAGGCCTTCATGAATTTCTCAAAGTATATATTGGCCTTCGGCTTAGGAGATACATCGAAGTAGGGGAGAACAGACTCCAATCTCGTATAAAATACCGTTGATAATATGATAGTTCCGGACCATCAATTGTAATTGTTGGCGTAAAAGATTACGCTAACAGGTTTTCAGAGATTAAAAACTAACAAACGAAGTGTTTGCGAAGTGAACTATTTCAAGCCTCCAAATTGTATAATAGTTCGAAGTAGTTCGAAGATGTGTATTGAATAACTCAGTATTCAATCATCATTATAGGGTAAAATGAGGGGTATTTATAGGCGAAAATCTTAAGGAAAAGACATTTTTACCCCTCTATTACAACCGACATAGTGGAAACTATTCGGTACCCTTAATGGGAAAGAATAATCTAATGGGAAAGAAGATAAGTCTTCCATCCTAGCTGGCAGAGAGGTTCTCTGAAGCGTCGATGTTGGAAGCTATACTCCAAACAAGAGTCCGCTTTGATCATTCGAACTTGACCCAGTACTACGCCGGAGATAGATACTGGAGAACTTTGGCTTAATAGATTTCCTTCATCTTGTTACTGTAGTGACCTTGAGGATGAAGTATTTTCCCCCAACAGTAGCCCCTCGAATACGCTTCACTACTACAAACTGTCACTGTAGTGGCGTTGGGCAAAACCACTGTAGTGGCGGGCCATTAGATGCCCGCCACTAGAGTTGCTGGTGCTGACGGCAGCACCAGCGCCCGCCACTATTGCTGGTAAAGTAGTGGCGGTCGGTGATGACGTCAGCCCGGACCGCCACTAATGTACCAATAGCAGTGGCGGGCGCTGGTGCTGCCCGCCGCTGCTAAGATGGCCGCCACTAAAGTAATGATGACATCACTTGCGACCGCCACTACTATTCTAGCTATAAATGCGCAGCGTCTTCCTCCCCGAGCTCTACTGGAGTTCGCATTCAATTTTGTCCGTACAATGGCGACAAAAATCTAGATAAAGAGGGGGGAGGCTTTGTTTTCGTTTCTTTTGAAGGATTTCATTCTAGGAGGTAAATCCATTCCGAATCTCACATTTATTTTGTATTTAATCATGTATACAATGAGTTATTATCGTTTTTCTAATTTAGGGTTTAAGTGAATAGAAATTTTCAAATAATCTTCCATTTACGGTGTTACCTTCTCCCAAATGAACAAATATGACCCTCCTCACAATTATTCATCACTTGTATATTGATTTACGTCATTTTAATCTCCTTTTTAATTTGATTTATGATTATAGATCTAGAGTTATGTTGTTTGGAGAGAGAGAGAAACCAATATAGTTAATTTATTTAATAATTTTTTCTGCTTAATAAGTAGTTTTAATTAAAGCATTGAGGATTTTTAATTAATGTTGTTATGAGCGATAATAAATCAATATATTTTCAATTTGTAAATTAATAAAATTAACAATAATGATTTTATTAATATTTTTTCAAATAATATATGTTTTAGATGGAGCACAGGTCCTGGATGTACTCGTCCAACGACGGAGATGTGGTGGCATATTTTAACAGAGTAACTGAATTTACTGAAGCTGCCGCACAATATGCTTCCCGTCAGAGTGAAGAGGCAATATATTGTCCTTGTAAAGTTTGTAAAAACGAAGCGATGTATCCGTGTTCTGATCGTGAAACCATACGATTTCACTTGTTGAAAAATGGTTTCGTGAAGAACTATTATATATGGACGAAACACGGTGAGATGGGCCAAAATCCTCCTGAAGATTCTGATGTGCCGCAAGATGCTCATCAACATAGAAGAGGTTGTGATCATACATCCGACATAACACATGATGATGTTGATCAACATGATGATGATGACGCCTTTGATGTGGAGGAACTGATGCGAAATGTTGCGCCTGAGGTGTTGTTGCAGAGAACTACAACCAAAGGATACGATAACTTCGAAGCACTTGACAAAGCATCAAAAAACCTTCTTTACGAGGAACGCCACGGATGCGATAAGCAGTATACTGTGTTGTACACAATTCTTGAGCTTATGAAACTGAAGGCCAGCAATGGATGGTCTGACACCAGTTTTTCAGATCTTTTACAACTCCTAAAAAAGGTTTTGCCAAAACCCAATGGTTTACCATCTGATACGTACCAAGCAAAGAAGATGATTTGTCCGTTGACTTTGGGCGTTCAGAAGATTCATGCATGCCCGAACCACTGTATCCTATATCGAAAAGAGTATGGATTGTTAGAGAGATGTCCGCAGTGCAACGCGAGTCGATACAAACGTCCAAATGACTGTGCGGAGGACTACAATGACCACCAGAAGAAGAATAATAAGAGGTTGCAGAAGAGGAATAAAAATGTTATTGAAGACCATCCTGGAAAAAAGATGGAGAGGAAAGTTCCGGCCTTAGTAATGTGGTACCTACCGGTGATTGATCGCTTGAAACGTATGTTCTCTAATCCTAGAGATGCTGAACTATTAATCTGGCATTTCGCTGGGCGAAAGAAGGACGGAAAACTTCGGCACCCTGCGGATGCTAGGCAGTGGAAATCATTTGACTTGGCCCATCCAGATTTCTCGGACGATCCTAGAAATATCAGGATGGGACTTAGCACGGATGGAATGAATCCCTTCGGTGAGATGAGGAACCCACATAGTACGTGGCCAGTCTTTCTATGCTTGTTCAACATTCCATCATGGTTGTGCCATAAAAGAAAATACCTTATGCTCACTACTCTAATTTCTGGTCCAAAACAACCTGGCAATGACATTGATATCTTTCTAGAACCTTTGATGGAGGATATGAAACGTCTATGGGAACATGGTGTCTGTGTGTGGGATGAGCACAAGAAAGAGCACTTCAATCTAAGAGCCATGATCTTTTGCACCATAGCTGACAACCCAGGACGCATGTCCCTAACAGGACAGGTTAAAGGAAAGACAGCATGTGTAGTGTGTGTGGACCAGACAGAATCTATGCATCTTCCATCATTCGTTAAGACGATATATATGCGACACCGCAGATTTTTACCAAAAAACCACAAATATCGAAGAAATAGGAACCATTTCGACGGTACAATCGAGCTTGGACAGCCTCCACGAAATCGAGATGGCAAATTTCTATTCGAAATGGTAAAGAATATCAAAGTTGTTTTCGGAAAGAAGAGGAAGAAATCTGAAAAAATTTCAAAGGACGCTCCATTTAAAAAGCAGTCGATCTTCTTTAGATATTTGCCCTATTGGAAGGAGTTGGAGATTGGTCATGCTATCGATATAATGCACGTTGAGAAGAATGTCTTCGAAAGCACTATCGGTATTTTGTTAGACATACCGGGCAAATCAAAAGATGGACTCAAAGTACGAAGGGACCTTCAAACTCTCGGAATTAGACCCGAGCTTCACCCACAGGAAAGGGCCAATGGAAAATTTTTCCTTCCGGCTGCTAGCTATAACCTCACAATTGACGAGAAAAGATCAATCTGCAGGTGTCTACATGGAATTAGAGTTCCAACAGGATTCTCAACGAATATAAAGAATATTGTCTCCGTAGCAGATTTGAGGATGAGCGGCTACAACACTCATGATTGTCATGTTATGCTTGGGCTATTCCTCGCCATCGCAGTAAGAGGAGTCAAACATTCATTTCTGAAGATGGTGATAACACGCATGTGTCACTTCTTCAATGTCATATCAAAGAAGGTGATCGACACTGAAGAGTTAAATGAATTACGTAAACAAATGAGGGAGACTATGTGTCAGCTTGAGATGTGCTTTCCTCCTTCATATTTTGATATTATGGAGCACTATATGATACATATAGCAGACCAAATCTTTGTTCTCGGTCCAACGTACCTGCACAATATGTATGCGTACGAGCGTCTAATGGTTATCTTCAAGGGTTACGTACGAAATCGTGCTTATCCAGAGGGTTCCATGATAGAGGGCTACACGACTGAGGAAGTCATTGAGTGCTATGCAGATTACATAAGAGATGGAAGACCAATAGGAGTTCCCGTGTCGCGGCACCATGGAAGACTCACCGGTAAAGGAACTAAAGGCAGGAAAATCATACGAGACAATAGTTATCAAAGAATAAGAGAATCACATTACAGTGTAATGCATCAGTTGGCGATTATGAGACCATATGTTGAACAACACCTACAAGAGCTTCGTGAAAAGAATGAAGATCACGATGAACAATGGATTATGAAAGAACACAAAATTTATTTCACATCATGGCTGAGGGATCTAAACCTTTCGATCGGAGAAACCGACGAAGAGATGATGATAAATAAATTGTCTTACGGTCCATTGAGCATGGTTAAAACATGGCAAGCGTATGACATCAATGGTTTCACATTCTATACCAAAGCAAAGGATCAAAGGAGTCAGCGCCAAAATAGTGGTGTCAGAGGAGAAGCAGAAGATAGCACTGGACAAAAGAATGCTTACTATGGATACATCGAAGAAATATGGGAACTTAACTACGGGAACTCTATAGAAATCCCTGTATTTAAGTGTCAGTGGGTGAGACATCCAGAAGGTGTGGAGGTGGATGATTACGGGTTTACGATAGTTGACCTTAATAAGGTGGCTTATAAAGATGACCCTTGGATACTCGCTCAATCCGTGGCACAAGTATTTTACATACTTGATCCTAAAGATGAGAAAAAATACATCGTTGCTCCAGGAAAACAAAGAATTGTTGGAGTTGATGGAGTCGAAGACGAAGAAGAATACAATCAGTTTGATGAGGTGCCGTTTTTCGTTGACATATCAAGGATCAATGTGGTTGAAGCAAAACTGTCATTTGGCAGTGTGATTCCTTATCTACGCACCAATGGCGATGGAAAATTAGTTCAAGGCTAGATCATTTATGTTTAGTTGTAAAATCAATTATGTCATTTATTATTAAAACATTTTCAAGATCAAATGAGGATTGAGTGTTGTGAATTATTTCATGTCTTGTAGTTCAAATTGAACTTTTTTGACTTTGATCATAAAAACATACTTAATGAAATAAAAACAGTACACTAATTAAGGGAGAAAAAGTAAAGTGAGGCATAAAAATACATATTTTCTAATTTGATAAGTTATGATGTATTTTTATTGTTAAAAAAACAAGTTCAAACTAGAATTTAATTATGAATAAAAAAGTCATGAAAAATTAGAATAGATATGTAAAAAAAAAATGTTTGGATGCTAGCAGCAAGGTTCGAACCTCAAACCGCCTGCAGGCAGCAAGGTTCGAACCTCGAACCGCATGGCACCAAGCAACCCCCGCACCACTGCGCTACTAAGTCTTTCTCGACTTGAGTGGCAACGTATGCTAGATAACCCCACCAGCGTCGGATTAGTAGTGGCGGGCAGGATGACGTCACCAGCCGCCACCGTTATCCTTTTAGTAGTGGCGGGCATGCTGACGTCATCATGCCCGCCACTACTAAGACACCTATATATACTTTCCACTCCCGCCGTCCGAAAACCTAGTTTCATTTTCTAAACCCTAAACTCGCCCCCCTCCTCCCGTCGCTGCCGTCGACGTCCCGGAGCACGTCGCCGCTGCCCTCCGCCCGTCGCCGCCTTCCTCGGAGCCCGTCGGCGCCGCCCGTCGTCGCCGCCATCCAGTCGATCAGTAAATATTTATTAACCTACTTCTTTATTTGGTCTTATTTTATTCGAGCTTAGGGTTAAAATGATGGAGGATTGTTATATTAATTTATGCGTGGTAATATAATTTAGTATAATATTACTAGTAGAATGCACTATAACAATAATGTTTTTTAATCTACTGTAAAAAATTTATGAGAAAAAAATTTCCACTATAACAATAATTTTTTTTAATGTACTATAAAAAATATCTGAGAAAACAAATTTCCACTATAACAATAATGTTTTTTAATGTACTATAATATTACTAGCTTAGGGTTTTTTAATGTTATAATATCAATGTGACAAAAAAATGCAGATGGCTCCTCCTAAGATTGAACCAACAAACAGTCGATCCTCAGACTCTACATCAAGTGGCGTGTATGAGGTTTGCAAATGCGGTAAACATAAGGTACATGATGGTATAGTTTGCAGTTGTTTGGCGAAGAAAGTGATTCTCATAATGGACTCCGACTCGGAGGACGACTCGCGATCGCCGCAACCAGATAGGGTAAGTGTTGTGCTACGGAAGAATGATGAGACAACCGGTGGTAGAGGGAAACATGCCGAGGCTAGCGGTGGAAAAGGGAAGCATGTAGAGCAATGCGGCAGCAAGAGGATGAAGGAGGCAAGATCCTCTTTTTATGCAAATTTTATATTTTTATCATCCAATTCAATCATTGATAATAAGTTGTTCTCACTATCGTCGCCGCGTGTATTTTCTTGTTCAGGAACATGGAGAGAAGTTTAGACTGCCTGATGATGCCGAGTTGGTTGAGGATTGGCAAGTTGAGGCTTTTAATCTGTTTAACCAGAAATAGGTTGGGTTTGTGCCGAGGAAGAAGAAGAAGCTCCAAACCATATCTTTCCTTTGGGTTTGACCAGTAGTGCGTTTCGATGTGTAAGCTGGTTTCCCCAGCCTGGACTTGTGTTTGTTTACTTGCTTTCAAATAAACATGATGTGTCAAAAGCGAGCCCCCGCACCACCGCGCTACAAAAGTCTCGATCATATCGTAACAACATGTAATAAAAACACACTTAATAATAAAAACAGTAAACTAAGGGAGAAAAATACCAATTTTTGCAATTAGAATATTGGTGTTGTATTTTTATTGTACAAAAAGTTTCAATTTCAAAGGAAGAATAAACTATAGATAAGTTATGATGTATTTTTATTGTACATGTTTATTAATGAAATAAAAAAAGTAAAGTGAGGCATAAAATACATATTTTGTAATTTGATAAGTTATGATGTATTTTTATTGTTAAAAAAACAAGTTCAAACTAGAATTTAATTATGAATAAAAAAGTCATGAAAATTAGAATAGAAATGTAAAAAAAAAATGTTTGGATGCTAGCAGCAAGGTTCGAACCTCAAACCGCCTGCAGGCAGCAAGGTTCGAACCTCGAACCGCATGGCACCAAAGCAACCCCCGCACCACTGCGCTACTAAGTTTTTCTCGACTTGAGTGGCAACGTATGCTAGATAACCCCACCAGCGTCGGATTAGTAGTGGCGGGCAGGATGACGTCACCAGCCGCCACCGTTATCCTTTTAGTAGTGGCGGGCATGCTGACGTCAGCATATGCCCGCCACTACTATACTTTTTTCCACCCGCCCAGACTAAACCCTAGTAGTGGCGGTCGGTGACGTCAGCGGCCCGCCACTACTATGTCTTTGCCCGCCACTACTACGATAAATATCAGTGGCGGGCAAGATGACATCAGCGTGTGCCCGCCACTGCTAATCCACCTATATAAAAGTTTCGCTCCCGCGTCTAAAACCCTAAGCCCTAATCTTCTCCTGCCAGTTATACTACCGCTCCTAGTGCCCGCGCCGCCACCATTGGAGCCCGTCGTTGTCGTCCCCGAAGCCCGTCGCCGCCATCTCGGAGCCGTTGGTGTCCCCGGACCCCTCACCAACACCTCGGAGCCATCGCTGCCATCCCCGTCCTTGACGCACGCCGCCATCCCCGTCCCGGAGCCCGCGCCGCCACCCTCGGAACCCGTTGCCGTCGTCGCCCCGAACTCCGCCGGAGCCCACGTCGCTGTCGCCAGAGCCCGCGCCGCCGTCCCCGTCCCCGTCCCTCTGCAATCAGTCTGGTTAGATTCTCATTTAATTTTATATAGTCTCTTGAGTATATATCTGAGATGATAGTGGCAGTGGCAGTGCACGCATGGCCTGTGTTCTGCTGGCCCGAGCCGCAGTGAAAGAAATCCCTAGCTGTGATTCTGTGAAAGAAAACCCTAGCTCAGTGATTCTAATGTTTTCTCTGTGAGAAAATGTTTTCTATGTGATTATGCTTGATCTGGTTGCCATGCTTGTTATTTGTTGTGCTATATAGGTAGCTAGAACATTTGTGTTGTTAAAGATAAATGGAATAGTTGTTGCTGCTTTGCTAATTATGGATATATAGATTATGGAATAGTTATATTACTGAAATTATTACCAATATTGTGATGAACATCATATATTAGTAATAATGTTAGCACAAAATCTGTGAAGTGAGTATGGCGTCGCCTCGCCGCACGCCATACTCGCCTAAAAGGTGTGAAGGTGGTCCGGCGCCTCGCCTCGCCGCGCCGCCATAACAACTATGGATCAAATAACTCATAACTTATTTCTTTTATATTATCTAAGCAAAATTATTATAATATCCATTTGTAAGCTCAATTATAATAATTTTAAGTTGAAAGAAACACATTCTTCACAAAGCGTGCTGTCCATTGCAGTGCTATTTCAAAAAGCCAAACCAAGATCACCTACTCATCTTGCTAAAGTTGGATTAATTTTCGCTCCCGCCGTCCGAAAACCTAGTTTCATTTCTAACTCTCGCGCCGTCGTCCGCCAGTTGCCGCCACTCCCGGAGCCCGCGACACCCTCAAAGCCCATCGCCGTCGTCGCCGAAGCCCGTCGCCGCCGAACTCCACTTTTTTAGAATAACTTTTAGAGGCCTATGATGCAAATAATAATTGAGTTATCTCTTGTATGTCATCAAGCCGTGCGACACATCCATTCCTATCAACAACTTCTTCTTTCTCGTGTTGCTGACAGGGAATGGATGTGCTCACGGTTCCATGGCAGCCATGAACATTTTGAAAAGCTACACAAAATATGCTGAGGCCTAAACAACACTGTGACCAGTTTACTACCGCTATTATTTCTAAGGCTACTATATACTAATCCTCAAGTTCATGCATCTGGCTGAAGGCCAACATTAGATTCTGCAATTCTTTTTAGGGGCCTATGATGCAAATTGTTATTGAGTTATCTCATGTATGTCATCAAGCCGTGGGACACATCCATTCCTATCAACAACTTCTTTCTCGTGTTGCTGACAGGGAATGGATGTGCTCACGGTTCCATGGCAGCCATGAACATTTTGAAAAGCTACACAAAATATGCTGAGGCCTAAACAACACTGTGACCAGTTTACTACCGCTATTATTTCTAAGGCTACTATATACTAATCCTCAAGTTCATGCATCTGGCTGAAGGCCAACATTAGATTCTGCAATTCTTTTTTGGGGCCTATGATGCAAATAGTAATTGAGTTATCTCATGTATGTCATCAAGCCGTGAGACACATCCATTCCGGTCAACAACTTCTTTCTCGTGTTGCTGACAGGGAATGGATGTGCTCACGGTTCCATGGCAGCCATGAACATTTTGAAAAGCTACACAAAATATGCTGAGGCCTAAACAACACTGTGACCAGTTTACTACCGCTATTATTTCTAAGGCTACTATATACTAATCCTCAAGTTCATGCATCTGGCTGAAGGCCAACATTAGATTCTGCAATTCTTTTTAGGGGCCTATGATGCAAATTGTAATTGAGTTATCTCATGTATGTCATCAAGCCGTGGGACACATCCATTCCGTTCAACAACTTCTTTTTTCTCGTGTTGCTGACAGGGAATGGATGTGCTCACGGTTCCATGGCAGCCATGAACATATTTGAAAGACAACACAAAATATGCTGAGGCCTCAACAACACAAGAGAGAGAGAACAACACAATCTCCTAACTTGAGGATTAATATAGTAGCTTCAGAAGTAATAGCTCACTACTGTAGCCAAGAAGAGTGTTCATACATTTTCCACCTTTGACACTGTGATCAGTTTACTACTGCTATTATTTCTGAGGCTACAGTAGTAAACTGATCACAGTGTCAAAGGTGGGAAATGTATGAAAAATCTTCTTGGCTACAGTAGTCAGCTATTACTTCCGAAGCCACTATATTAATTCTCAAGCTAGGAGATTGTGTTGTTCTCTCTCTTTAGTTTTGTTGATACCTCAGCATATTTTGTGTTGTTTTTCCCTCTAATGTTCTATGGCAACAAAATATGCTGAGGCCTAAACAACACTGTGACCAGTTTACTACCGCTATTATTTCTAAGGCTACTATATACTAATCCTCAAGTTCATGCATCTGACTGAAGGCCAACATTAGATTCTGCAATTCCTTTTAGGGGCCTATGATGCAAATTGTTATTGAGTTATCTCATGTATGTCATCAAGCCATGAGACACATCCATTCCTATCAACAACTTCTTTCTCGTGTTGCTGACAGGGAATGGATGTGTTCATGGTTCCATGGCAGACATGAACATTTTGAAAAGCTACACAAAATATGTTGAGGCCTCAACAACATTGTGTTCAGTTTACTACTGCTATTATTTCTAAGGCTACTATATACTAATCCTCAAGTTCATGCATCCGGTTGAAGACCAACATTAGATTCTGCAATTCCTTTTAGAGGCCTATGATGCAAATTGTTATTTAGTTATCTCATGTATGTCATCAAACCATGGGACACATCCATTCCTATCAACAACTTCTTTCTCGTGTTGCTGACAGGGAATGGATGTGCTCATGGAAGGACAGAGAAATTATATGTGGGGCATATAACTTTAAGTAAGTATACCCACTATATCCACTTAAACACGTTTTATCGATTATGAAACTAACATAATCATATATTACTTCTTTCGATAGTGATCATTGGATTGCACTTCTGATATACCCAAAAAGCTCAAGGGTTTATGTGCTCGACTCGCTCGACAAACCCAAAAAAGAATATCAAGATATATTAAATGTTATTTAGAGTGCACATAGATACTACGTGGAAAAGTTAGGTGGCCCACATGATCCACAGAGGCCGAAAGAAATGCTTATCAGAACCAACTTTCCGGTAATATTATATTTTTAAATTTGTTAATTCAATTGATAAAGCCAAACTATATATCGTTCTAACTTTGTCTATTTTGAAGTGTCACAAACAATCTCTTGGTTCCGTGCATTGTGGCTACTATACTTGTGATTTCTTGAGCAATAACTTAGGAAAGTTTGGGCGGACAGTATCTGAGGATACTAAAGAAGTAAGTTGATTTCTTGTGTGTTAATCTAATATAACATGCAGCGTATGTACTTATATTTTACGTATGCAGGCGTCAGGTCCATCAACCGTTGCCGAGAAGAGCCAACTCTCTGAATCACAAATGTACGAAATCGTATCAAGGATGTGCCGCTTCACGATGCATGAGATTCTTCATGAGCTTGGAGTATTTTTCGATCCTGAGAGTGAAGTGGCCAAGCATCCAACTTTGTATGATTGGGCCGGAAGAATGAAAAGGCGAACCAATTAAGATATGAGTTAGCCTTCCAAGAAAACATAAACCGCATGAGCATGTATTTGTGAAACAATGAATTGTGTTGATGGTTGGTTATTGCGAAACAAAAACCGGAAGAATGTAAACATTGTGAATTTTTGAAAATTGATGAGATTGATGGTTGTTGTGTTGATGTGTTGTTGTTGTGGATGTGTATGTGGATATGTGGATGTTTTGCTGCTGTGTATGTGGATATGTGGATGTTTTGCTGCTGTGTATGTGGATGGCTGTGTGAAGCATATAATTTCTGTGTTTTGGTTTGTGGGATCACAGCATTCTGTGTTATGGCTTATACACAGCAGTGGCGGGCAGATGAGGTAGCTTGCCCGTTACTGCTGTTGACACAGTGGTGGCGGGCGTGCTGACATCATCTGCCCGCCACTGCCGTTATCAATAGCAGTGGCGGGCAGATGAGGTCAGCGCGCCCGCCACTGCTGTTGACATAGTGGTGGCGGGCGTGCTGACATCATCTGCCCGCCACTGCTATTGATAACGGCAGTGGCGGGCAGATGATGTCAGCACGCCCGCCACTGCTGTTAACACAGCGGTGGCGGGCGCTCTGACCGCCACTGCTAACCAGCGATAGCAGTGGCGTTAGAGCAGTGGCGGACTGGATGCCCGCCACTATAGGTCGATTTTGCCCGCCGCTACAGTGTCGCTTTGTATCAAGAGGTTACACTATAAAACTGAAAATTTAAACTAATACTAGACACAAATTTATTGAATTAACAAAAACATTAAACGTTTCGATGGTTTTCAGCAAAAACCAACAAAGCCTATCAACCCTTCAACTCGTGACACCGCTTCACGACTCCGAGCGCCAGCAAGCCACTTCCTCTCTCGATCCCCTCGAGCCGCCTGAATGCTTTTCCTGGCCTCCCTCTCGCGAACCCGATCGACACACCGTCGCAGTCAGCCGTCCATCCAAGTCTCATTTCATCCCTTCGTGCACTCTTGAGATCTTCTCCAACTTCGCCCCGCCTCCCTAATCCTCTGGCATCAAGCTCCCTGCTCGACCCTCCATCACCCGCCATCTATAGTCGGTCAACATCTCCTCCCTGCACAAACAAGACAAGCCAAAACAAGAATGCGACGCACCGCCGAAAGCCTCAACAGCCAAACCTCCATTTCACATCAAAACTCTCGATGCACTCAACCAACACTCCATCACTCAACCGCTCAGACGCTCATCCTTGTCAATCTTTCATCATCCAGACCAAAACCACCCTTGGTTTCTCAGAATCCATGTATTTTGGTCGCCTTCTACTCTTTTATGGATGCTTTTAAGCCGATGTATCGGAATCCATTTTTCATTTTACATTCCCACCTTGACGGATGATTCGAGCCAATGGCTCGAAGTCCATTGATTGGGTTCGAATGAATAATACTTACTCCCGCAATCAGCTTTGTTCCCCTAATGCGTCCACTAGGGGTAGGAATCATCTTGAGAAGCATGCATTATTCGAACCATAAGCTTTATTCATTTAGAAAGGTGTTTACAATCTATTACAAAGAGCCCCTAAGCGAAGTAATGTTTAAGGTGCTCTGCATGCCATGCATGTTTCAATTCCTCACCTTCTAAATTACCTAATTTAAATGATCTGGGGCATCCTGAAGGCAAGATGATATATGGTCCTTCCCATTTATTTCCTAATTTGCCCAAAGAAATTATGCTTCACAATACTAAATGACCTATCTTAACTTCGTTAAGCTTTATTTTCGGGTCATACCAAGTCCTCGTCTAATGTTGATACTTCGTTAGGTTAGCCACAGCTCAAAGCCTTGTTTCTTCAGTCAAGTCCAGCGAAGTTTGTCTTTCATTGTCTAGCTCTGGTTCGATGGTGCGGAGGGAACCTCCTTTGATCTCCGTCGGCATCATGGCTTCATCTCCGAGTAGTAACTGGAAAGGGGTGAACCCTATAGACCATGCCTGAGTGGTTCGAATCGACCACAAAATCTTCGGAAGTTCCTTGGTCCATAGCCCCTTCACTAATACTACTATTCTTCGATTTAGGCCCGATAAGATATTACCATTGGCTCGCTCGATGAATCCATTGGATTGGTGATGATGGACAGCTGCAAAGCACATTTGGATACCAAGATCTTTGTAGAATTCTTAGGTTCGACATCGAAATGAGTGCCATTGTCAATTGTCAACTACCTAGGAACTCCGAACCTGCAAATAATATTTTGCCAGAAAATTTTTTGTACAATCTTGGAAGTGATAGCGGTCAGGGGTTAGGCTTCGACCCTTTTAGAAAAATACTCAATCGCTAGCACTGTAAATTTCAGGCTACCTTTTGCCATTGGGAAGGGGCCAATGAGATCCATTCCCCACTGGGCCATTGGCCATACCGGAGTGATAACATGAAGATGTGTTGGTGGACGATGACTCCGTCTTCCCATCCATTGACAACCCTGACAAGTGTGGACTAATGCCTCCACATCAGCTACTATAGTAAGCCAATAGAGTCCCTAGCGAAGTGTTTTGTCTGCTAAAGCCCGAGGGGTAAGATGGCTACCACATAGGCCTTCATGAATTTCTCAAAGTATATATTGGCCTTCGGCTTAGGAGATACATCGAAGTAGGGGAGAACAGACTCCAATCTCGTATAAAATACCGTTGATAATATGATAGTTCCGGACCATCAATTGTAATTGTTGGCGTAAAAGATTACGCTAACAGGTTTTCAGAGATTAAAAACTAACAAACGAAGTGTTTGCGAAGTGAACTATTTCAAGCCTCCAAATTGTATAATAGTTCGAAGTAGTTCGAAGATGTGTATTGAATAACTCAGTATTCGATCATCATTATAGGGTAAAATGAGGGGTATTTATAGGCGAAAATCTTAAGGAAAAGACATTTTTACCCCTCTATTACAACCGACATAGTGGAAACTATTCGGTACCCTTAATGGGAAAGAATAATCTAATGGGAAAGAAGATAAGTCTTCCATCCTAGCTGGCAGAGAGGTTCTCTGAAGCGTCGATGTTGGAAGCTATACTCCAAACAAGAGTCCGCTTTGATCATTCGAACTTGACCCAGTACTACGCCGGAGATAGATACTGGAGAACTTTGGCTTAATAGATTTCCTTCATCTTGTTACTGTAGTGACCCTGAGGATGAAGTATTTTCCCCCAACAGTAGCCCCTCGAATACGCTTCTCCGCTTGATCTGTAAGGTTATTCGTAGTGCTGCACAAGGCATCTTGCCAGCCGAAGACTTACCAAGGCTCTAGAGGGGAGAAAATCGTAGTAGCCTTCGGCAGCATCAACTTCAGACTCCGAGATGAATTCCAACTGTGATTCCCAGCGAAGGCCATCAATGCCAGATGGTACACAGATTGGATTCTCCGGTGGTTCTACGCCGAAGTTGGAGTAGACAACCGTCTGGCTGGACCCCTGCAAGACATATATTTTCGAAGGGAAGCCAAAGTCCACCCAGACCCTGGCCAGCTCGAAGCCCGCCATAACCTGCTCCAATGAATTAGTCGCCGCATGAGCATGTGGGACTTAGCGGAGGAATTCATCGGGCTCCAAATTCCACCTTTGATGGCCAACTGGCCTATCAACTTCGAAGAGGATCCGGAGGGAGGACTCCAAAAAAATTCTTCGAACTTGAGCCCTGCAGGTAACTTCGAAAACTACAACATGTTTTATATATTATTATCTGATGAAATGACTAATAAAAACTTATCTTTCAGCTTCACAAGCCCCTATGACATCGGAGCAAGTCGTTCGAGCTTCGGAGAAGATTCTTGGAGCTCCTACTCTGGCTGAAAAGGAGTGGAGGAAGAAACTGGTGGGCAGTTGGGAGCGACTTAACCGAGTATGGGGCGTATACTCGGAGTCATAGCCCCCTCATCCGGACTGGGTGCCTTCTGAGCTAGGCCCGAAGAAGAGGAAAGAAGATGATGGGACTTCGGCACCGGCCAAGACTCCCGTGAAAAAGTTAGCCTGAAAGCCTAAAAATGTGGCTCCTTCCAGGCCTGCCGCTTCGTCTTCAGGTACATCTGAAGATGAGGGAGTCAGAGAAATGCAAAGGTTGCTCGTGAACCTTATTACCGAATATGAAGCGCAGGCGAATGTCGAAGTTGTAGACACTGGTGACGTAGCAGGTGTGCCGGCTGCACCAGACAACTTCGAACAGGCCGGGACCTCGAGTGTCATGCCTGACTTGCCGAGTTAAGAAGCCCTTGCTGCCGAAGGCGGAGTCGAAGTTATAGCTGAACAAGCTTCGATTTCGGATGAAGTGGTAGCTGTTACTCCAAGGGAGACTCCAACAGCTGACCCTTCGGTTCCAGACCCTAAGTCTGATGAAGACTTCGAAGGGGCCTTTGACCCTCCAAGTAGCCCCGTACTCATTCACCGACAAGATTTCGGAAGTAAACTTCATTAAAGCATCTTTTTCTTCACCGTGCAAAATTATGCAATATATAATACCTTCATTTTGGCAGGGTCTGCTCCCATGGAGACGACTCCTCCTGTGAAGGCTGCTCCTGGGACTTCGACACCTCCGAGGTCAGTTCTAGAAGTTACCTAGATGGGGCCCGAAAAAGGTAAAGGAAAAATGGACCCTTTTCCTGCTCCGAACTCGGGATTAACTCCGTTGGAATCGACAGACGGAGGACAATCTACGGAGGGGGGCTAGTCCACCGAATTTTCCAGGGATGCGGCATAGTGCTCCGGCCCTTCACCCAACAAAGATGATCAAAGGGCTTTGTCAATGCTACCCTCCTAGCTCCTTTTCTGGAGTGAAGGACCGGACTTCGGGCCTTGCTCGAACCTTTGGATCAAACTAACCACGAATTTGGGGGAACACACTTGGTCCCCATACTTGGGGAGGCTGAAGGGTCGTATCTGAATGTAGCTTTGGAACGAGCAGCATACTAGGTACAAAGTATCTGCAAAAACAAGATTAATTTCAACTTATGAACAATTTCTCACCTTACTTTTTCTTTTCGCAGCAAATAGTCTTGGCTCGAGCTGCAGCTGTTTTGAACGAGCGAGGAAGTATTTGTCTTAAGGAGAGGATTACTGCCCTCCAAAAGAGTCTTGAGGGCTCCGAAATTCGAATTTCCAGCTTGGACAAGATGGTTGCAGCGGAGAGGAGATATAGACTTGGTCTGGAGGCTACAAATAAGAATCTTGAAGCCGAGCAAATCGTGTTTCGGGCTGAAATAGAAAAAATGCGGGTGGAGCATGCAACCGCGGGGGCTGAGCTGGTTATGCTCCGGGAAGAAAAGACGAAGGCCATGGAGGAAGCCAGCAACCTGCTTAGCCAGAAGAACTCTTTGGCTACGGAGGCAGCTAAACTATCCTCTATGGTAGACGTGTTGTCTTCGTCAAGGGATGCTTGTATCGAAGACAAGGTGAAGTCATAGAAGGTAGCTGCGGAGGTCATGGATAACCTTTTAGGTGTCTTAGAGTACTTCGGTACTGTTGGCGTAAAAGATTACGCTAACAGGTTTCTGAAGATTGGAAACTAACAAACGAAGTGTTTGCGAAGTAAACTATTCAAAGCCTCCGAAAGGATAATAGGTTAAAATAGTTCGAAAGAGTGTATTGAATAACTTGTATTCGATCCGTATTACAGGGTAAAACGGGGGGTATTTATAGGCCCAAACATTAAGGAAAAGACCCTTTTACCCCTTTATTACAACCGACATAGTGGAAACTATTTGGTACCCTTAATAGGGCTAAAATGGTAAAAGACTAATCTAATGAGAAAGAAGATAAGTCTTCCATCTTAGCTGGCAAGGAAGTTCTCGGAAGAGTCCAAGTTCGAAGATATACTCCGAACTAGAGTCCATCTTCATACTTCGAACTTGATTCAGTGCATTCCGAAGATACATGCTGGAAACCTTTAATTCAATCGCCTGCCTTTGTCTTGTTACTGCAATAACCCTGAGGATAGAATATTTTCCCCCAATAGTAGCCCCTCGAATACACTTCTCCGTTAAATCTGTAATGTTAGGACAGCAGTATATGCCAGAAAAATAATCATGCGTAGAGGTTAGCAGATTTAATCCATCTCCGAAATACGTGGAAATGTAAAACTTCGAATCAGCTTCTAAGAAAATTACATTCGAACTGTCTTAGAATTAACTCGAGAAGCCCGGAAGCCTTTTTAGACTTGAAAGAAATAGTCGTTGGCTTTTTCCTTCTAACAGAAGTTACGCAATGCGTTAACTCCGCAACAAAATAACGGTTAAGAATGTGAAACGACAGATGCAAACAGTAAAAAATCATGGTCTAGGCTATAAATAGAGGGCCTAGACCCTTCTCGAGTACCTTTCCACCGCTTTCGTGCAAACAAGCCATCAGACAAACCCTAGCCTTCATTTTTCCTATGAATCAACTCGTGTGATCCCATGGCGAAAACCAGTTTCAAGGTTCCTGGAGCGGCTTCAGCCTTGGCTCGGCAGCAGGCTACGGCAGCAGGCTGCGGCAGCAGTGGCTGCTGCGACATCAGCAACGGCAACTCCGACACCAGCAGTGGCAGCAATGGCGCCGGTGAGGAGAAATCCCCAAAATGTTGGCCCTCATTACCTCTTCCCGGCGTCGACGAAGTACACGGATCAGTCCTATCAATTGGGGCCCTCAACCTGCAAGAGGGAATCGATCGCGGCCGCAATAGAAGGCAAAATCAGTTCTGGGATCATGATTCGCAAACCTGGGAAAGAAGTCATTTTGTCGCCAAGACCCGGAGAAGTGGTTGTCTTCGAAGCCTTCTTCGAAGCTGGCTTAGGGCTTCCGGCAGTTGACTTCTTGGCCGAGGTATTGGATTTATTCCACGTTACTCTCCCCTAGCTCTCTCCGAATGCAGTAGCACGTCTTGCCATCTTCAAATGGGCGTTGCGAGCCGAAGATTGCGAAGGAAGGGCTGAGATCTTCACAGCACTGCACAGATCTTCATGCCAACCAAAGATCTTTGTAGGCCCAGAGGTGAAAAGATAGTGGTGGCCTTCGAAAGCATCAACTTCAGGCTTCGAGACGAGTATGCTCTTCGGTTTCCTGCCAAGGCCATCAATGCTAGATGGTACACAGACTGGATCTTGAAGTGGTTTTATGCCGATGTTGGGGCGAGCAGCCGTCTAGCTGGACCCTTGCAAGATATCAACTTCCGAAAGGAAGCTCTTGTGCATCCGGATCTGGGCCAGCTCGAAGCTCGCCTCAGCCTGCTCCAAAAAATTAGTCGCCGCCTGAGCATGCGGGACTTAGCAGAAGAATTCCTCGGGCTTCAGATCCCTCCTCTGATGGCTAACTGGCCGATCACCTTCGATGAAGATCCCGGAGGGTGGGCTCCGCAAAATTTCTTCGAACTCGAGGCCTGCAGGTAACTTCGAAAACAACATATATTATGTATATTTATTCGAAGAAATAACCAACTTAACTCATTTTTCAGCCTCTTCAGCCCCTATAACTTCGGAGCAGATTGTACGAGCTTCGGAGAAAATTCTGGGCATCCCAACTCCGGCTGAAAAGGAATGGAGGATTAAATTGGTTGGTACTTGGGAGCGGTCCAACCGAGTATGGGGGCTACTCGAAGTTGTTCCACCCCCTCTTGTGGATTGGGTGCCTTCGGAGAAAGGGCCCAAAAAGAGAAAAGCCGAAGTTGGGGCCTCGAGCTCTGCCAAGACTCCACTGAAGAAGGTAGCTCAAAAGCCAAGAGTTTTTGCACCTTCAAGCCCAATAGCTTCGGTCTACGATTCTTCGGAGGATGAAGGCAGGATGCTTGTTAACCTGATCGACAAGGATGCAACACAAACAGATGCAAATATTGATGATGTTGCGAGCATGCCGGCGTCTCAAGACAACCTTGAGCAAGTGAGGACTCCGGCTGCTCAAGAAAATTTACCACAATATGGAGCCCCTGTGAGTGAAGGTGGAGTCGAAGTTGCTATAGAATCAACTTTGATTCCAGGTGAAACAACGACAGCCGCTCCCGAAGATGCTCCAACAGTCAAAGATTTGACTGTTGACTCTGACGAGGACTTTGGAGTAGCCTTCGACCCGCCAAGCAGTCCAATGCTCACCCGTCGCCAAGACGTCGGAGGTAAACTTCGCATAATTCTTTTGTTCTTTTTTCGTGGGAAATTATACATTGTATAATACCTTTGTTTCAACAGGATCTACTCTCGTGGAAGAGGTCCGTCCCGAAGATATGATTCGTGGGCCTTCGACAACTTCGGAGCCAATTCCAGGAGTCACTCAAATGGGACCTGGAAAAGGCAAAGGCAAGATGGACCACCTCCCTGCTCCGAGCTCAGGATCAACTCCGTCTGAGTCGACAGACGGAAGCCAATCTACGGAGGGGGGTCAGTCTGCCGGAGTTCCAAAGGATACAGCTCAGCACTCCGGACCTTCGCCGAACGAAGACGACCAGAGGGCCCTGTCTATGCTCCCTCTTCTAGCTCCTTTCTTGGAGCGAAGAACTGGGCTTCGGACTTTGCTCGAGCCTTTGGATCGAGCTAGCCGCAAAGTCGGGGAGACAGACTTGGTAGCTATCCTGAGCGAGGCGGAGAGTTCGGAGCTCAATGCTGCTATGGAGCGTGCAGCATACCAGGTACGAAGTATCTGCAAAACAAAATTAAACTTATGTACAAATAATTTCTCACCTTGGTTTTTTCTCATCGCAGCAAATAGTCTTGGCCCGAGCTGCGAACATTTCAAATGAACGTGGAAGCCTTCGCCTTCGAGAGGAAAATACAACTCTTCAGCGAAATCTTACTATCTCCGAAGGTCGGGTTTCCCACTTAGACAACATGGTTTCAGCGGAGCGTAGGGCCAGAAAAAGCTTGGAAACTGCGAACAAGGAGCTCGAAGCAGAACAAATTGTGCTTCGGGCAGAAATAGAAAAGATGCGGGCAGAGCATGCCATGGCGGGAGCTGAGCTTGTCAGGCTCCGGGAATAAAAAGCCAAAGCCGCCGAGGAAGCTAGCCACTTACTCAACCAGAAAAATTCTTTAGCTACAAAGGCAGCTAGGCTCTCTGGAGTGGTAGGAGAATTAACTTCGGCAAAGGATGCCTTAATCGAAGACAAGCTGAAGTCGGAGAAGGTAGCTGTGGAGGTCATGAACCAACTGCTAGGTGTTCTAGAGTACATTGGTACTACTGGGACACTTCCTTCAGATGACAACATCCCCCTGCTACGACGGCTGAAGAGGATCCAAGGAGCAGTGAAGCAAATGAAGACAGCAGGCATTCGGTATGGAGAAATCTCCGGACAAGTGGCTGCTATCGGCATACTTCGTTACTACGAAGATCTGGGCAAATCGATAACTCCGAACGCAGGGGCAGCTCCCATTACCTTTGATGACAATCAGCTTCTTACTCCTTCCGAAGGTGTGGCCGCTGCTTGGCAAGCCTTCCAAACTTCATGGAGAGCCGAAGGTCGCTCTATGATCAAGGCTTGGATTGATGAAGGGCAACGCTAGAAGCAAGCTCGGTCACAAGCTTCGAGCAGCCAGCCTCCGCTAAACCCGCAGGTTTAGATTTATCTTAGGATCTTCGACTATGTAAAGCATCATGCTTTTGTACATTTATGAATGAAAATTTGCTTATCATGTTTTTAGGCTTTGCCTCATATGGAAGATGTCAAAGTGTTAGACGTTAACGAAGAACTCCGCCTACTATGGGCTACCTTCGATATTTTAAAACTTCACAAGCGCCCTCGATTTTTAGTTCCTCGGGATAGCTCTGGTGCGATTACGCCCGAAGTAAGCAAAGACATACTGTCTTGTATTAAAGAGGAAGAAAAAGATGTTAACTTGGAAACTTCATCTTCCGAAGACATTGTATGGTCCGAAGACGAAGATGAAGCTCAAGGTAAAACGCGTGAAGAACTTGGAAGCTGGGAAAGGAGCCCCGAACGACTTCGAACTTGGGCCGAGCTTCAACAAGAACATAAAGACTTTAGAGCTTCGAAGGGAGGTAGGAGAGTTAAACGCAAAGTTGTTAGAACTCCCGGCTCTGGAACTAGTCGTTCCAACCATAGCCCTAGAGATCAAAGGGGTCTTCGATTCCTTCTTGGTATAGATACCGATTTTTCATGATGTAATCATATTTGTTTGAATAATAAATATCGATTTAAAATTGTCTCCCTATTTACCAGCCCCTCTTTGGGCGTAAGCAACTTCGAACTATATTCAAAGATGGTTAGGTGCAAAGAAAAACTTAGGAGTACAATTTTGGGGGTTTGGAGCCCCTCAGCTATTTAAAGATTGATTAAAATCTTATAAAATGTCTTCGACTATTTGTAGTCTGAAGATAGGTAACTTAGTACCTTATGTTTTGAAAGAAATCACTTTGGACAACTTTCCGGACACTTTAGTGTCCTAAATGATTTGTCACTTTGGACTTTTTTAACAGACATTCGAAGCTCATGGGCTCAAACTCTGTTTTGTTTTGGCCTCCTTCAGCTCTTTTTGTGAATTCTGTCAAACCAGTGGTTTGGAGTTCACAGTGGTCTCCTTGGAATCTTTTTACGGATGCCTACAAGCCGGTGGCTTGGAATTAGCATCATTTGGTCTCCTTGGACTCTTTTTACGGATGTCTACCAGCCGGTGGCTTGGACTCCACATCCTGTGGTCTCGGGCTCTTTTACGGATGCCTACAAGCCAGTGGCTTGGACTCCGAATTATTTCAGCCCACCACGTCAGAAACTTCTGACCAGTGGTCTGAAGTATGAAAATATGATTCAAATTAATGACACTTCTCTCTCGGTCAACTCCGCTATTCCAGTGCGTCCACTCGGAAGTGGGAAGTTTATGAGGGGTAGGCATTATCTGAACCATATGCTTTATTGATTCGGAAAGTGTTTACAAATGATTACAAGGAGCCCCTATGCGAAGTATCGCTTTAGGTGCTCCGCATGCCATGTATGCGCTAACTCTTCACCTTCCAAATTAGCTAACTTAAAAGAACAAGGATGCCCTGAGCGAACAATTAAGTATGGACCTTACCATTTATTTCCTAATTTTCCTGGTGCTATGATACTTTGCAAAACGAGATGACCCGGTCTAAGTTCATTAATCTTGACATTCGGGTCGAACCAAGTCTTCTTCTGCTGCTAATACTTTGACAAATTTGCCACAGCTCAAAGTCTTGTCTCTTCTGTTAAATCCAGCGAAGCTTGTCTTTCTCCTTCTATTTCCAGTTCGGTGCTGCGAAGTGATCCTCCTTTGAGCTCTGTTGGTGTCATAGCTTCATCTCTGAATAATAGTCTAAAAGGAGTGAAGCCGGTAGACCTTGTCTGAGTTGTCCGGATGGACCATAGGATCTTTGGGAGCTCTTCGGTACACAATCCTTTTGCCAATCCCACTATTCTTCGATTCAGTCCTGACAAGATATTACCATTGGCTCTTTCAACAGCTCCATTAGATTGAGGATGTCTTACTGCAGCAAAACATAGTTGAATGCCTAGGTCTTCACAGAATTTCCTGAAGGGTTCTGCATCAAACTATGTTCCATTATCCACTGTCAGCTGCCGAGGCACTCCGAACCGGCATATGATATTCTTCCAGAAAATTTTTTGAACATTATTCGAAATGATAGCTATTAGGGGCTCTACTTTGACCAACTTTGAAAAGTATTCGATTGCTACCACTGCGAACTTCAAATTTCCTTTTGCTACTGGGAAGGGACCAATAAGATCCATGCCCCATCTGGACATGGGCCATACTGGGGCAATGACTTGAAGAGCTGTTGGTGGGCAATGACTTCTTCGTCCCATCCACTGACATCCTTGGCAAGTGCGGACCAAGCTCTCCGCATCGGCTACTATTGTAGGCCAATAAAGCCCCTGACGAAGTGTTTTCCCTACCAAAGCTCGAGGGGTCAGATGGCTACCGCAAAGTCCTTCATGAATTTCTCGAAGAATTTCTTGACCTTCGACTTGAGATATACATCAGAGCAGAGGGGAACATACTCCGGCCTTGTATAAAATACCGTTGATTATGTGATAATTCCGAGTTCTAAGCTTTAACCTCGAAAGTTGTGGCCCTTCGGACATATTTGCTTCTCCTTGCAATAATTCCATGATTGAACTTCGTCAATCTGTACTTGGAATGCAAAGGACATCCGCAACAGGAATTTGTGGTATCGAAGGTGTACTGAGTTCTTCATAAAAAGCTTCTTCGGGTATGTCCACAGCTTCGGCTACAGCTTTTGCTAAGATGTCAGCTTGCATATGTTCTGCTCTAGGTATACTCCGAATGGATATCCCTTTAAATACTGCTTCGATCTTTTGGATTTCTTCTAAGTACTTTGCAAGTTGTGGATGTCGAACTTGGAAACTCTTGTCTACGTGCCCTGCTACAATCTGAGAATCTGTTTTGATAACAACTCTTGCAGCCCCTAGAGCACGTGCCTTTCGAAGTCCCAATAAAATTCCCTCATACTCCGCTGTATTATTGGTAGACTTAAAGTTGAGTCTTGCGGAGTACATTGCCTTTTGCCCTGAAGGCAAAATTATCACAGCTCCGACACCTGCTCCAGATGCTTGGAAAGCTCCATAAGAGTAAATAGTCCAAATCTCTTCACTTGGCTTCTCTGGAGCCCATGCTGCAAGGGGAGTCCACTCTGCCACGAAGTCAGCCAACACTTGCGACTTAATTGTTGTTCGTTCCACAAAGGATATGCCGAATGGTGCTAACTGAACAGCCCACTTCCCAATTCTTCCAGTGGAATCCTTACTTCGGAGCATATCTCCCAAAGGATACAAAGTTGGTACAATTACATTATGTGCCAAGAAATAATGCCTTAGCTTCCTCGAAGCCATTATCAGAGCATAAGCGAATTTCTCAAGCTCGGAATATCTTGTTTTTGCTCTGGACAATGCTTCGGAAACAAAATGTTGGACCGGAAACGGCGACCAGAGGGGGGGGTGAATGGGAGCTTTTTAAAACTTGGGCTAAAAACAGCCTTCGGTTTTAATACTGTCTACTGCGGAACTGGTTTCGAACAACAACCTTCGAAGGTCTGGTTCGGAGGTATATGACAGCTCCGAACACAGGCTTCGCAAGGAGTAAAAGTTCGAAGCCAAGCAGACTTCGCTCCACCAACAACCCCGAAAACAACTCTGCCAAGTCAGTGCAGGCTCCACACATAGGGTGCTTCGAGCAGGCTTCGCACTTCACCCTTCGCAAGAGTGGACTACCCTCTGAGGACTTCGACCTAATACTTAGCGACAGCAACTAGTGCTGGGCTTCGTACTGCACAGGTCTAATTGCACACTAACAGACTACGATATGGGGTCCGACTCGCGAAGCTAAACGGGCTTCGAACAGGGCTTCGCTAGTAAGCAGCGAGGTCAAGCCTCCTGTTACACAGAGCGAACTCACACTGAAAAGCACACTTCGCACAAAACACCCTTCGCCAAGACAGGCTTTGGTGCACTACAACTAGCGAGGTATGCAAACAAGTTCAAGCAGAAAGACAACACAGAAGCAGGGCTTCGCCGCTTGAACAAGGAACACAAAAATGAACTCACTAGATGAATACAAAGTGTGTGAGGGCTAGTACAGGAGCTCAACAGTAAATGCTCAAAGTGTTAAATGTTACCTACCTAGCCCCCATATTTATAGCCCATAGTTCACCCAAGTGAAATGACTACTTTACCCCTAGGGTTTACACCAGTTTTGTCTCTACAGAACAGAGGGGTACAAAAGGTAGTCAACTTTATTCTGGATAATTCTCTGTCAGCTTTGCAGAGGGGACAGCGTCAGCTTTTTGCAGAGCAGACAATGTCTACCTTTGCAGTCTTTGACCTTTCTGAAGCCCCCTTCGCACGCGAGGGGTGCGGTAGCTTCGGTGAGAAGCCTTAACCCTAACGGCCTTCACTTCACCGAAGATAGCCTCCGATACAGTGACGGTTTTGAGCCAAAGCCGTCAAAGCCCTTGGGCCTTCGCACCAACACCTCCGGAGTGGACCACCACGGCTTCGCAGCTACTCTGAGCTCAAACTCCGTCAGTCCGTGTACCGAAGCCATGCATGGCTGAAGCACCACAAGTCAACCTCGCTCCGGAGCTAGCCTCGCTCCGAAGCCTTCCTCACTCCGAAGCCCCACCTTTGGAGTACCACCCTTCGAAGTCCCTCCTTCGTCCAAGGCCTCCGCATGAAGCATTCCATGAGCACTTCGTCGCAGTGTCTCTCCCCGGAGCACACTTCGAACGCCTTGCCTCCGTAGAGTACTTGATCCACCAAACTCCGAAGTCACTCCATCCAGAGTACCCTTCGAAGTGCCTCGCCTCCGAGGACTTTGTCTCGGAGTACCTTCACCTGGAGCCACACTCCGCACTTACTGCCTTCTCCTGGTGCACCTCGACCTTAGGACCGACCTGGACCCCTTCGCAGCCACCGTGACGGAGCTCCCCGCTCCCTTGGCATCAAGCCTCCCGCTTGACCCAGGTTCACCTACCGCGAACCGTCCGTCGCCTCCGTAGTCCCCTGCTCACCACAGACAAACAGACAAGTGTATCTAGTACTCCGGAGACCTCTCCGGGTTAGCAACCTTCGGCACACACTCCGGTGTACCGCCCAAAGTACCGAGAACTTCAGTACACACCAGTCATCGTGTACTGTCGGACCCCTCCGACAGGCACACTCCGCTGCAATAGCTGCAGCAACCAAAACAACCTCTGAACACCTTCGAAGCTCCAACCTCCGAACCCTCTTCGGAGGTACCCCTTCGAAACAGAGGGTAAACACAGTCAATCACTCATCACAGACTCCGAAACCAACCCTTGGTCTCTCAATCTCCCCCTTGATGAGTGCATTGACAACCAAATTCAAGTTCAAGAAAATTTGAAAAAGTTCAGCACACAAGTGACCATAAAACAAACTCAGAAACGAGCCAAATCATGTCACTTGACATAAGAATTTTCCTCCCCCTTTTCAAGAGTAAAAGCCCCTTCGGCAAATCTCCCCTTTTTCAAGATAAAAACTCCTCTTGTGAAAATTATACCGCCTTGCAATAGAGAACTCAACACTTTCTCCCCCTTTGGCAATGCAAGCATCAAAGAGCATGAAAAAGATGCATTGCTTGGAAATGAGCAGAATTGCAAAGACATATAAAGAAAAAATATGCCAACATTAATACCAATGATCATGGGCTCAGCTCAATTTAACATTCTCTAAAAACCATGATGACAGCATGTGATTTGATCATTTTTGAAACAAAAGCATCACCACTTAGTCAAGTAAACTAGACAAGTAAAAGCAAGGACTGCGCAAAGCTAGTCAATTTCTACTCTAGATATACAAGTCCAGTTCAAATGGAGCTGTGAAAGCAAACTTGATGATCAATGAGCTTTGTTGTTCTTTTTCATAATGCCAGAGGCTATTTGTTTGTCCACCTTATACTATCCAATCAGGCCAAGCTAGGCATGAAAACCATCAGAAGCTTAAAGCAATGATTTTGGAATAGAGTAGTGCGACAAACAAACCCACCTGGATCTTTTAACTTTGAAGCATGCAAATCATGGATTTTGGAATTGTGATTAAGTGAACAGGTTGGTTAGCACTTTATGAGTATCCATGAATATGGAGAACGATTTTTCAAGTTGCACAAATTAGCATCCAGAGAAAAGTATCTTGCTATCAAGTAGATAAAAGATAGCTAAAGCAGTCCTGCCTAAACATGCTAGATTCAAGACTAAGCAGTGAGCATGATTTGATTTTGGAAAGAAAATATCATGCACATGAATGTTTCAGATATATTAAATAAAGCTGAGCTGACATGATTTCATGAATTATAATCAGGCATATAAGTGCAAGAGATGTAAATGCAATTTCACACACAGTGAGCATATGCACGACAATTAAAGACAGCTCCCCCTCACAAAATGCTGTAAGGGTGGCAAACACCAAGTTCCCCACGCAAGTAGGCAAATCGAGAAGCATCGAGGGGTTTAGTGAAAATATCGGCTAGCTGGTGTTGGGTATCAACATATTGAAGTTCAATATCACCCTTCTCAATGTGATCTCTGAGAAAATGATACTGCACATCAATGTGTTTGGTTCGGGAGTGCTGAACCGGGTTATTTGCAATACAAATAGCACTAGTGTTATCACAGAAAAGTGGAACACTCTTATAATCTAACCCGAAATCCCACAAAGTGGAAACCATCCACAAAATCTGAGAGCAACAGCTAGCTGCAGCAACATATTCGGCCTCAGCCGTCGATTGTGCAACACTAGACTGTTTACAGGAAGACCAGCAAACCAGAGAAGTACCCAAAAAATGTCAAGTACCAGAGGTACTCTTCCTATCAATCCTACACCCAGCAAAATCCGCATCGGAATAACCTCGAAGACACAAAGATGAAGATGCTGAATACCATATGCCAAATTCGAGGGTATGTTTGAGATACCTTAGAGTGCGTTTTGCCGCTTGGCAGTGCGAAGCTCGTGGTGAAGCCTGAAAACGAGCGCACAGACACACTGCGAAGTGTATGTCCGGCCTCGTAGCAGTCAAGTAGAGGAGGGAGCCGATCATGCTTCGGAACTCCTTCTGATCTACGGCTTCTCCATCTTCGTTAGGATCCAATGCTATAGATGTAGCCATTGGAGTGGCCAGGGGCTTCGCATCTGCCATGTCAAACTTCTTGAGCAGGTCCTTGGTGTACTTCGTCTGGTGGATGAAAGTACCTTGTTTGCTTTGCTTGATTTGCAAACCAAGGAAAAAGGTGAGTTCACCCATCATGGACATTTCAAATTCCCTGCTCATGGCATCTGCAAACTCGGCAACCAAAGCATGAGAAGAGCCACCAAAGATGATATCATCCACATAAATCTGAACTAGGAGGAAATCTTTGCCATGCTTGAGAGTAAACAGAGTTTTATCAACAGAGCCCATCAAATACCCTCGCTCAAGCAGAAAAGACTTAAGTCTGTCATACCAAGCCCGAGGGGCCTGCTTGAGTCCATAAAGAGCCTTATGAAGTTTAAGGACTTTATGTGGGTACTTGGGGTTTTCAAAACTAGGGGGTTGTTTTACATAAACATCTTCACCTATGAAGCCATTAAGAAAAGCACTTTTGACATCCATTTGATAGAGTTTGTATCCCCGGGATGTCGCAAAGGCAAGCAAGATCCTAATGGCCTCAAGGCGAGCAACAGGTGCAAAAGTTTCAGTAAAATCAATCCCTTCTAGTTGAGAATAACCATGAGCTACAAGTCTAGCCTTGTTTCTAACTATTGTCCCATCCTCCCCTTGTTTGTTTTTGAAAATCCATTTTGTTCCAATGAAATGAACATTTGGTGGAGGATCAACTAATGACCAGACTTGGTTTCTCTCAAAATTTTCAAGTTCCTCATGCATGGCATTGATCCAACTAGAATCAGAAAGTGCATGACTAACATCTAAAGGCTCGAAAGAAGCAACAAAAGCAGCATTAGTGAAATGGGCATGAGAACGTGTTACCCTTTGATCAAGCTCACCAATAATCTGCTTGGGAGGGTGCATCCTTTGAACATGATGTGGAGCCTCGCGGTGGGATGCAGTCTCCCCCTCAACTTGTTCGTTGGAGTGGTCCAAGATGACCGATGTTGAGGTAGTTGCTTCGGGACCTCGTGCCGAAGTGGTTGAAGTGGGGTCAGCTTCGGGGGTTGATGTCGAGGGTAGTAGGGGTTCATCCTCGAACTCTACGAGATATTCTTCTTTGAATATAGTCTGTTCCATGTCGTGTTCATTTGCCTGTTCAAAAGCAGAACTAACAGAGGGGGTTGATTCATCAAAAGTCACATCACATGACTCGATGACAGTGTTAGTTTCCAAGTTATAAACACGATAAGAATGACCATGTGTAGTGTAGCCTAAAAAGATCTCGTCAGAAGAACGCGACTCAAATTTATCCAAGTTACCACGTTTTAGGATAAAGCAACGACAGCCAAAAACTCGAAGATGAGTAACCTTGGGCTGTCTCCCAAAACGTAGCTCATAAGATGTCATGTTTAAAATTGAGCGCAAGAAGATACGGTTTGAGATGTAACAAGCAGTGTTCATGGCCTCAGCCCAGAATTTTCTAGGAGTCCTATGCTCATCAAGCATCGTCCTAGCCATCTCAACCAAAGTGCGGTTCTTCCTCTCAACGACACCATTCTGTTGAGGAACCCGCGGAGCAGAGAATTGATGTTCTATGCCATGCTCCATGCAAAAGTCAACAAAGAGATTGTTTTTGAACTCAGTGCCATTATCACTTCAAATGAATTTCAATGCACCAGGGAGTTCAGTGAAAAGTCTCAAAGCCAAGCTCCGAAAGTGTGAAAACACTTCATCCTTGCTGGCAAGAAAGAAGACCCAAGAGTAGCGAGAGAAATCGTCGATAATAACTAATACATACCACTTGCCGCCTAAAGAACTAACCCGAGAAGGACCTACAGTGTCCATATGGAGAAGTTCTCCGGGTTGTTCAGTCATCACTGTGGTGACTGGCGAATGAGAAGCAACAATCATTTTTCCATGTCGACACGGAGCGCAAACTAAATTCTTCTCAAACTTGAGCTTGGGCAATCCTCGGATCAGGCCCAGGGCACTCAGACGAGCGAGCAACTCAAAGCTCATATGCCCCAATCTCCTATGCCACTTCCAAAGCTCAGAAGTCGAATGTGCAACAAGACAATGAGAAGAACCAGATGACTCTGAAAAATCAGCTCCAAAAACTTTCCCAACTCTAAAGATCTTACACACCACAACGCCATCAGAATTGAGCACTTGCGAAGTATCGCGATGGAATCGCACTTCGAAGCCCTCATCAAGCAACTAAGATACAGACAACAAATTGTATCCCAGGTTTTCAACCAAAGCAACATCTTTGAGAGTGAAATTCGAGTTAATTCTTACCACACCTTTACCTTTCACTCTACTCCTTCGATTGTTTCCGAAGGTGATATGTTCCCTTTGCTTGGTTGTGGTGAGGCTGGAGAACCATGCTGCATCTCCGGTCATGTGGCGCGAACAACCGGAGTCCATGATCCACGTGCCCTCCAAGCCTCGATCTGTCGCCTACACATGATAAGAATATCTCGATCGCTCAGTGCTGGGGTGAGTGAAAAAATGACGAGGCATCCAACACTGAGTGACACGAGTGGTAGGCACGTAAAAGTAGACTATCTACGCACAGGAAAATCGAAATGATGCAAAGTGCGAGGTCTACCTACATGTTATGATCTTACAACATGTCGAGGTCTCCTACTCTGACGAGGTACAAAGCTACTCGCCCGGGGTCTACTACCATAAGGAACATGGTGAACACCTCGAGGAGCAAAACCTCTCCGAGAAGCACGAGGAGCCTCAAAAGCAGGACGATAGTAAAACTCAGACTCATGCATACCTAAAGATGGGTAATGCATGTCCTGGTAACTCATCGCCTGAGAGCGTCGCTCATCCTTGATGCAACGATAACAGAACCCAACCAAATGACCCGCCCGCTGACAGTAGGAACAATGAAACACTCTCCTTGGGGCACTCTCATGGGTCTTAGGAGCAACTCTCACAGGCTCCTTGGGCTTCTGCTGAGTGGTTTTCTTGGGAGGATTTTTCTTGGCAGGAGGAGTGGTTTTCTTTGGTGGTCGGGTAGGCTTTTTGGCTGATGGAGTATCTAACAGAGCTCTCTCTTTCTCTAGGGTAGTGGGAGAGGTAAAAATAGTTTTGTTTCCATTCTCTGAAGGAATCCTCTCAAAACCCAAACCTAGAGCTAACCCTGCTCTGTCAGCACACATCTTGGTCTTGGCCAAGAGCAAATCCATCCTACCCTTTCCCTCAGTGCATTTATTAACCACGGAAAGAAGGTATTCATTTTCCGACATGAGGCTCTCAGCTCGCTCTCTAACAGTGCCTAGCTGGTCCTTAAGGGTAATGCACGTGTCACAGATAGGCTGCACATCCATAGAACTACCAGCCCTCTCTAATCTAGCCTCTAAATCATGAACATATCTATCACGTAAATTAATGCTCTCGTGCAATAAAGAACAATTCATGCATTCAATATTATCATGAGGTCTAGAGTTCACCACCAAAAGCTGCTTCTGTGCAGTCTCAAGCTCAGAAAGAGTTTGAGCATGTACAGAACGCAACTGAGCAAGCTCTCCCATGACAACAGAACAAGATTCACATTCAGCATCATTAAATTTAGACTTAAGCATGGCATATTCAGTAGAAACAGATTCTAGCCTAAGTCTAAGGTCTTTTCTTTCTCTAGCGGCTTCCACAAGTAATCTATCCCGACCGAGAACTACTTCATTTAGCTCATCTAATTTAATTAATAGCTGGTCAGATGATAGAGGTACCTCAGATGAGTCAAGCTCATCGCCGCTGTGATCGCTGTCGGCCATAAAGCAAAGGCCGGTGAAGTCTCATCCCTTCTTGTCCTTCTTGTCCTCCTTCCTTAGGGACTCCTCCTCCTCAGAGCTCGACTCCTCAGTTGAGGAAGTGTCGATGTCGCTGAGAGCAGCAACAAAAGCTCTGGAAGCAGCTTTGGCTACTCTCTTAGCCACCTTGCCGCGCTTGCCCTTCACAAAGGGTTTCCTCTCCTTTTTGTGGCATTTGGGGCGCTCACTCTCATCTCCCTTTTTGAGCTTAGGGCAATTGGCCTTAATATGAGAAGTGTCACCACATTCAAAGCAACCACTAAAACCACTTCTCCTCTGATCCCGTCTCTCATGATGAAAACGGGTGAACCTTCTGGCAATGAGAGCAAGCTCATCATCATCCAGAGTGTCCACCTGCTCCTTTGTGACGGAGACCAAGGAGGACAAAGCAAAACCATCTGCAAGAACACAAGTACCAGATGTGTTTGGTTCTGCAGCGGTTCCACGGCTAGTGCTAGAAATCAATGCCAATGGCTGTGGCAAAGAGCTTCTGTGCACAGCAAGAGATGCCTTGGCAATCTCTGTGGACTTCAGCTTGCTGAAGAGCTCATCACAGGTCAAAGTGTCATAACCTGCAGACTCCTCAATGCTGGATATCTTCACTTCCCATATGCTACGATCAAGAGCATAGAGAAGCTTGATAGCCCTATCATGATCATTGTAAGCAAGCGTCCCGTTGGATCGCAAGTTACTCACTATCGCATCAAAGCGAGAAAACATGGCATCTATAGATTCACCAGGTGGCTGCACAAACAGCTGATACTGTTGATTGTATGTGCTTTGGCGCCTGGCCTTGATCTGTGTAGAGCCCTCATGAAAAACAGTGAGCGTTGTCCAAATTTCCCTAGCAGTCCTAAGGTGCTGCACCCTATCAAACTCACTTCTGCTCAAACCAATGAACAATATGTTTCTAGCCTTGGAGTTGGCATTATACTGATCTTTTTCTGTTTAAGAGGTGCGAGTCCCAGGGATGGATTATTGTGAGTCCACAATCTCCCAAATTGCATTTCCTTGGCTTAGCAAGTAAGCCACCATGCGCACCTTCCAGCATGCAAAGTCAGTCCCATCGAACAGAGGAATTTTACTAGCTCTATCCATGTCGCCAATAGATCACAAAACCGGTTAAGGTCAACTGGTGATCTTAACCTGCTCTGATACCAATTGTTGGACCGGAAACGGCGACCAGAGGGGGGGTGAATGGGAGCTTTTTAAAACTTGGGCTAAAAACATCCTTCGGTTTTAATACTGTCTACTACGGAACTGGCTTCGAACACCAAAGCTCGAGGGGCCAGATGGCTACCGCAAAGTCCTTCATGAATTTCTCGAAGAATTTCTTGACCTTCGACTTGAGATATACATCAGAGCAGAGGGGAACATACTCCGGCCTTGTATAAAATATCGTTGATTATGTGATAATTCTGAGTTCTAAGCTTTAACCTCGAAAGTTGTGGCCCTTTGGACATATTTGCTTCTCCTTGCAAAAATTCCATGATTGAACTTCGCCAATCTGTACTTGGAATGCAAAGGACATCCGCAACAGGAATTTGTGGTACCGAAGGTGTACTGAGTTCTTCATAAAAAGCTTCTTTGGGTATGACCACAGCTCCGGCTGCAGGTTTTGCTAAGATGTCAGCTTGCATATGTTCTGCTATAGGTATAATCCGAATGGAAATCCCTTTAAATGCTGCTTCGATCTTTTGGATTTCTTCTAAGTACTTTGCAAGCTGTGAATGTCGAACTTGGAAACTCTTGTCTACGTGCCCTGCTACAATCTGAGAATCTGTTTTAATAACAACTCTTGCAGCCCCTAGAGCACGTGCCTTTCGAAGTCCCAATAAAATTCCCTCATACTCCGCTGTATTATTGGTAGACTTAAAGTTGAGTCTTGCGGAGTACATTGCCTTTTTCCCTGAAGGCGAAATTATCACAGCTCCGATGTAACACACCAGAAATTAAAAAGGATTAAAATAAAAGAAAAATATTATTTAAATCATTTCTGGATTTATTTATTAAAGGAAAATCACAAAAGAACCCAAACAAAGCCAAACAGGGAGAAATACCCAAAATATGGACCTGAAAATTTTATGAGATGAACTAGAGACAAAAATATAATTTTAGGAATTTTTACAAATTTTTACCAACAGTGATTCAACCCTTAATCAAATATATGAATTACTGGAATTATTTTAAATCAGAAAACAATTTTAAATGCTTAGTGGGCCTCAACCCCGAATCCGCCCTCAGCCCAGCCCAACCCAACCGTAAGCCACTGACATGTGGGACCCGCCTGTCGGCGCCGCTACCCTCTTCTCTCACCCGCCCGCGCCCGCCCCGGTCCCACCTGTCAGCCTCAGCCGCGCCCCTTTCGCCCTCTGACATACGTGGCCCGCCTGTCGGCGCCGTTGGTTTCGCACTTGGCCGCTGACAAGTGGAGGCCACCTGTCGGAACCATCTTCTCCGATGGAATCCCTCTCTCCCCTTCCTTCCCCGACGATCACCATCCAAATTTTTGCCGCCGGCCGCCCGCTTTCACTCGGATTCGTCTCGGATCCCCTTCCCCGACCGCCGCCGACCTCCTTCCATCGAAACTTGACGCGTTTTTGCGCTTATGGAAGCCAATCCGAGGTAAAAAGGGAACCTCGCCGGAGATGGAAACAAACCCTCGGGTTCCCCGGCTTGGCTTGCCATCTAGACGCCAGTGACCTCCTATTTATACCACTGTGGTCGCCGCCCTCATCCCACACCACCGTAGCCCGAGCCGTAGCGATCCATAGCGCCGTCGCCCTTCTTTCAAGCTTCGGTTCGGTTTCGCCTCCGGCGAGCCCTCGCCGTCGACTCCGGCCTCCCCTGCCCTAGCCACCGCCACCGTCGAGTCCATCGTCGACCGCCTGTCCCCGGCCACCACTCCGTTGGCCTTGGAACCCGCCGGATCGCCGTCGCCGTCGAACACTCGAACGCCCTGCTTCGTCTACCCTCGCCGCCGGCCGTCGTCCGTCGCCCTCCGTCGCCGCCGGAGGTATCATCGTGATCGCCATCCTCTCCTCTTTCTATTTTTGCCATGAGCTAGGCCCCTAGGCCCTCGCCGTCGCCGCCGTGGCCGCACCCGAGCCCGCCGTCGCCGGAGACGAAGGGGGTACGTGCCCCCTTACGGCGTGCCGTGCCGGATCGAGCCACGACCATCCGATCACGATCGGAGGGCTAGGATTAAATCCCTCCGGGATTTAATCTGGGCCCTCGGATCTGGTCAAAGCGGTATCGTGCGCTCTCGGTCGTCGATCGCAACTTAAAGCGCTGGAGCGATCTGGTGCGTCCACGCGTACCCCTTCGCTCCGTTTTAATCTGGACCGTCCATCTTCACTTAAAGGATCCCGCCTCGCATCTGACCGCCAGATCCAGATCCGACGGCTCTGGATCGGCCGGTCCACGCGCACAGTGACGCAGTCCACCGTGGGCCTGGCTCACCGTGGACCAGAGCCCATTTTTCAGTTTAAATAAAATTCCAGAAATTGATTTAAACTTTGAAAATTCATATCTTGCTCATTTTAACTCCAAATTTCACCATTCAAATTTTGTTAAAACCAGAATATTATTCTCTACACATTAATGCCATAAAAACAGTATGTTACTGTTACCCAAAATATTCTTAATAAATACATGAATAAAAACCCCTTAGGATTAAAATTAATAATACAGAAAATAAATTAGGAAAAATCCTAAAAAGTTAAACTTCACTGTTTTATGCAAAAACTCAGAATATTAAAATATTACTTCACATAAAAACACCCACAACTATGTATGTTCTTTTATTTGGTGGATTTTATCTGTTTATTGAATGTATTATTTATTTTTCCGTATCGAGAAGACTACGAGTTCATCGAGGAGCAGGAGTTCTATCCCGAGGTTCCTCCATCCCCCTTTGCTGATCAAGGCAAGTCATCGACCATCTCTGTGGCAACAGTTGATCATCATTTGAGCCCATATTTTAATAAATTATTGCTATAACTCATAGGTTAATATTGCATTAGTCCAATATCAAGTCTGACACTTATATTTATTAGATCCCCGTCCTTGTGTGCAAACCCAAGCCATGCTTATTGAGCCTTAACTCCTTGTCACTCTACTATAAAATATTAGCTAGTGCCCAATGTACCGGCACAACTGCTATAGGATAAAAAGAATGAGTCGTAGATAGCTGGATTCTGTATATGAATTTCCCCGTTATTCTTGTCTCTGGACTCTGTTGGAGTTGGCTAGGTTATAAGTATGGTGGGTTCCGGGTGCAAGCTCGGGCACTGGTTTGTCGCACCCGGGGCACTATAAGGACCGGTCTGCGGGATCTGTTGCAAAGCACTTCCGTACCAACCACAAGTCTAATGGGTAAGTCCTAACTGGAAGTATAGAATACTCCGGCTCGATGCACCATAGAGGAGGGGGCAAGGGGCTAGCCTGCGGGCGACTTGTACCGACGAAGCTCAAGGGGGGGTATGGTGGGGCTCCGATGCGTCGGGACACCATATGAAACCCATAAGAGGGTGATATTGGGTCGGGGAGGACTATATGGAAGGTTTTGGCACGAGTTCCCGTGTGATGGGTCATCTCGTTACACTTCGGTATAGGTGATGAGTGCGTTCCTTGTGGGCACAGTGGTACATCTCTGATCAGAGTAATTAAATCTTTTCGAAAAGCCGAGCCCACGGTCAAGGGCGGGTTGTGTGACTACTCGCAGTTAGTTTACAATTGTTTGAATGGTCGAGTTATTCATGGCACATAAGGACTGTTGAGTGAGGTGGGGCTGACTGTACCCCTCGAGTTAGAAGATGATGATGCACACACACCTATTTACTTTTCCGTACTAATAAATTGCTCACATTTAAAGCTTTACAATTATGCTGCTTCCGCAAAACTAGCCACTACCTCCCTTGTTATTACCTTGCATTATATTTGCATTCGGTGGCTTGCTGAGTACATCTGTACTCACCCCGTTGACTTACACCATCAGAGCCAGTCTACTATGAGGAGGATGAAGGTCTGGAGTAGCAACCCAGTCAAGGCGAGACTGGAAGGAGGCGTTCATCTAGGACCCTTATTTTATTAGTTTCTCTTCACCTTTATTTACTTTTGTATTAATGCGGTCTACAAACCGTGAATGATTGTCCGTATTGTACGTGGTCGCATGATGAACGTCTTGTTTTATTGATTTTCTATGGAATTTCAATAAAGTCCTGATTTATTAAATCAGGGCGCGACAAGATGGTATCAGAGCCGACTTGACTGTAGGAAGCCAAACAGACCTGACCCTAGGACTTATACTTACTATATTTTCTTACAAACACTACTTATCCTCTCATCTTCCGAAATTTTCACCAAAAACTTTCTCTCTTTTGTAGATGCCGGTTCATACCATGAGCGGGACTCTTCGTGATGAGGCCGGATTCATTCGCGAGCTGTGCATGCTCGTCAGCTTCCTCGGATTTGAGCATGAGCCGATGTACCATGGAGTCTTCCCCGACGAGGAAGAGGGCTTCTGCGAGGTCACCGTCGTCGTCCAGCCCTCCCCTCAGACAGCTCACACCTACCGCGGAGGAGGACCTACCTTCCTAGTTGCCAGCCAGCGCACCGCCCTCCAGGCACTCACAGAGCTCCGGATGATCTACGACAGCGAGCTCTACGACACAGACTTTCGCTTCGTGCCTCTTCGCACCCCAGGGAGTCCCCACAGTGTCTTCGTCAGCACACTCTCCCAGCGCCATTCTGCGATTGGTCATACCATGCGCTTGTTGGAGGCCATGGACGATCTTCATTACGAGGCACTGCAGGACGCCAATGGACAGTGCGACACAATCAGCTTTTACAGACAATCTTCTGAGGATCTGAACTGCGAGAACGGAGATCTTCGTCGCCGCATCCAGCAGGGACATCGTTTGGCTGCCGAAGCAGAGGAGTTACGGCGTCAAAATGAGCTCCTTCGGCAGCGTGTCACCACCAACCCACAGCTCCGCTACCAGATCGAGGAGTTGAAGAAGGACATTGAGGAGATCGCACCTATTCTGCCTCGCAAGAAGAAACCCCTTCGGATCCCTACTGTGAGGCCCAAGAGGATCTCCCGCAGCGCACCACCCGCCGGACCGTCCAGCTCCTCGACCCCGAATGTCTCCCACGAGCCCGAGATTGAGCCGTCCCCCGAGCTACCATAGACGTAGTTTTATGGTTGTTTGTTTTTCATTTATGCTTGCTTGTATTACCATTCATGTCAAAACATAAGGCATGAATGAAGAAATAAATAAATGTAACCGCAAGAACGGTACCCTTTTGAAATAAAATATAAAGAGTTCGCTAAAATAAAAGTGTCTACTTTGAAAACTCCAGGATGACCAACACTCAAGGTTCCGACGCTCCTCAGAACGGAGCAGATAATGGGAACTTGCCTCAGTGGGGAGCAACTGGGCAAAGGCAGGCCCCAATCGCCAATCACTCCACTTTGGCCGAGATGATGGCCACGCAGAACCAGCTAGTTTCAGCTCTCCTGAATCAGATGCAACAACAGCAGAGCAGATGCAGGAGCAGCAGGCTCATTTCTTCCGCCTCCACCAACAGCCCGAGCTGCCTCGTCCCGCCGCACCAGCTCCCGCTCCCCCCTCTCAGCTCTCGGAGTTCCTCCGAGTCCGCCCACCAACCTTCTCCAGCACCACCAACCCCATGGAGGCTGGGGATTGGTTGTGAGCTATCGAGAAGAAGCTCGATCTGCTGACCTGCACTGAGCAGGAGAGGGTGGCCTTCGCCACCCACCAGCTTCATGGTCCCGCCGCAGAGTGGTGGGACAATCATCGCGAGACTCTTCCCGAGGGCCACGCCCATACTTGGGCAGAGTTTTCGGCCGCTTTCCATGCCGCCCACATCCCCGACGGTGTTATCGCACAGAAACAACAGGAGTTCAGAGACCTGCAGCAGGGGAGCATGTCTGTTACAGAATACCTACACGAGTTCAACCGTCTGGCTAGGTACGCACCTGAGGAGGTCCGTACTGATGCGGCCAGACAGGCCAAGTTTCTCCGGGGACTGAAGGATGAGCTGTCCTTACAGCTTATCTCTGGAGATTTCGCCAACTTCCAAAAGTTGGTGAATAAAGCCATCATGCAGGAGACCCAGCAAAACAAGGTCGACCTGAAGAAAAAGAGGATGATAGCTTTCAGGCAGAACCAAGGAATGGCCAAGAGACCCCGCTTTGCTCCACCTCCACCAGCGCAGCAGTACCACCCCCGCCCAGTATATCGTCCGGCACCACCAGCCGCCAATGCCGGAGCCAGTCAACCTCGCCCCGCTCCCGCCGCACCAACCAGCCCAGCTGCCCCGGCCAAGAAGCCGGAAATTCTGAGAGACAGGCATGGCAAGCCTGTAGTATGCTTCAACTGCCGCCAGGAGGGACACTACTCCCATCAGTGCCCTCATCCCAAGCGTGCTCAAGGCATCGCTTCAAACCCCGCCGTCCGCGCCAAGGTCAACCACGTCACCGCCGAAGAAGCCCAGGCCGCCCCCGAGATTGTCATGGGTAAGTTTATGGTTCATTCATCACTTGCAGTGGTATTGTTTGACACCGGAGCTACACACTCCTTTATATCAACCGCTTTTGTGGAAAGTAATGCCCTGGACATAAGTGAACTACCCAGGCCAGTATTGATAGCTACCCCGGGCAAGCAAACCCTCGCCTATTCTTTTAGCCCAAGGATATGGGTAGATATCCAAGGCACGATATTTTGGGCCGACCCCATTCTAATAGAATATCAAGGTTTGGATCTCATTCTAGGGATGGATTGGCTAAATAAACATCAAGGAGTGATAGAATGTGCCCAGAGAAAAGTGACTGTGACTAATGAAGAAGGGACTATCGTCACGTTCCAGATGCCAAGCATGAAGGCCGGAAGGACAAGACTACATCAGATTACCTTGGAGGAGATACCAGTAGTCAGTGAATACCCGGACGTATTCCCAGAGGATCTACCAGGGATGCCACCCAAGAGGGACATCGAGTTCAAGATTGACTTGGTGCCCGGAACCACCCCTATTTATAAGCGACCATACCGGATGGCCGCCAATGAGTTAGCCGAGATGAAGCAGCAGTTGGAGGATCTCGAGAAGAAAGGGTACATCAGACCTAGCACATCGCCATGGGGTGCTCCCGTCATCTTCGTCGAGAAGAAAGAAGACAAGGCAAAGCGTATGTGTGTGGATTATCGCGCTTTGAATGAAGTAACCATCAAGAATAAGTACCCGTTGCCTCGGATCGACGATCTCTTCGACCAGCTAAAAGGAGCTACAGTATTCTCGAAGATCGACTTGCGTTTTGGTTATCATCAGTTAAGGATCCGAGAAGAAGATATACCCAAGACTGCCTTCACCACCCGTTATGGATTATATGAATGCCCGGTTATGTCCTTTGGATTGACCAACGCCCCTGCATTCTTCATGAATATGATGAATAAGGTGTTCATGGAATATTTGGACAAGTTCATCGTAGTCTTCATAGACGACATCCTCATTTATTCCAAGGACCAGAAAGAGCACGAGGCTCACCTCCGGTTAACCTTAGGAAAGCTAAGGGAACACCAATTGTATGCCAAGTACAGCAAATGCAAGTTTTGGACGGCAGAAGTAAAGTTCCTTGGACACATCATCTCTGCGCAAGGAATCGCAGTAGACCCTGCCACCGTAGAAGCAGTTACGGATTGGCTGCCACCCATGAACGTATCTGAGATACGAAGTTTTATGGGTTTGGCCGGATATTATCGGAGATTCATTGAGAATTTTTCTAAGATAGCCAAGCCAATGACCAAGTTGTTGCAGAAAGGAGAGAAGTTTGAATGGGCTCCTGAATGCGAGGAAAGTTTTCGCACCCTCAAGACCCGTCTGGTGTCAGCACCCATACTGACCCTGCCTGATATCCGTAAAGACTTCCATGTCTACTGTGACGAATCTCGCCAAGGATTGGGATGTGTTCTTATGCAAGACGGAAAAGTTATCTCTTATGCCTCCCGTCAGTTGAGACCTCATGAGTTGAACTACCCGACCCATGATTTGGAATTAGCCGCCGTAGTGCACGCCCTTAAGATTTGGAGGCACTATTTGGTTGGAAATCGCTGTGAGATCTTTACGGATCACAAGAGCTTGAAGTACATTTTCACACAGCCTGACCTCAATCTGAGGCAAAGATGATGGTTGGAACTCATAAAGGACTATGACTTAGGTATTCACTACCACCCCGGAAAAGCAAATGTGGTAGCTGATGCATTAAGTCGCAAGGGATATTGCACAGCCATGATAATTCAAGAACACGCGCCCTGGTTATGTGGAGAGATGGAAAAATTAAATCTTGGATTAACCACAAGAGCATATCTAGCCACCTTGGAGACTCGACCTATCTTGTTCGAACAGATCCGCGAAGCACAATTGGAAGACCCGGATATAGCTGCCATTAGGAAGAACATGAGGCAAGGAAAAGCCCCAGGATTTTCAAAGGACGAGAACGACACCATATGGTTTGGAACCCGGATATGTGTACCGGATAAACCAGAGATAAAGACCCTTATCCTGAGAGAAGCCCATGAGACATTGTACTCCATTCATCCCGGCAGTACCAAGATGTACCAGGACCTGAAGGAACGTTATTGGTGGGTCAGCATGAAAAGAGAGATTGCCCAGTTCGTCGCCGAATGTGACACCTGCAGAAGAGTAAAAGCTGAACACCAGAGACCTGCAGGATTGTTGCAGCCACTTAAAGTGCCTGAATGGAAGTGGGAAGAGATCGGTATGGATTTCATCACCGGACTACCAAAGACCCAACTTGGGTACGATTCTATTTGGGTGATCATCGATCGGCTTACGAAAGTAGCACATTTCATAGCCGTCAAGACGACCTTCAGTGGCCCTAAGCTTGCAGAGCTATATATGGCCCGGATCGTATGTCTTCATGGAGTACCCAAGAAGGTAGTGTCCGACAAAGGAAGTCAGTTTACCTCTCGTTTCTGGAAAAACCTTGAAGAGGAGATGGGTACGAGATTGAATTTCAGTACCGCCTACCATCCTCAGACAGATGGACAAACATAAAGGGTAAATCAGATATTGGAGGATATGCTTCGAGCATGTGTCTTGGATTTTTGATCCACTTGGGACAAGAGCTTGCCGTACGCTGAGTTTTCGTACAACAACAGCTATCAAGCCAGCCTTCAGATGTCTCCTTTTGAAGCACTATATGGACGTAAGTGCAGAACGCCTCTACTTTGGGACCAAACTGTTGAATCCCAAGTATTCGGAACAGACATTCTTCGTGAAGCTGAAGAGAAGGTACGGATCATCAGAGACCGACTCAAGACAGCCCAATCACGACAGAAGAGCTACGCAGACAATCGTCGCCGAGACCTAGCCTTTGAAGAAGGAGATCATGTTTACCTTCGAGTTACGCCTCTCCGTGGTACTCAACGGTTTAACATGAGAGGAAAGTTGGCCCCTCGATATGTTGGACCATTTCCCATTGTTCGACGCCAAGGCGAAGTTGCTTATCAGTTGGAACTACCGCCCTCATTGGCTGGAGTACATGACGTATTTCACGTATCCCAACTCAAGAAGTGTCTGCACGTTCCGACAGATCAAGTGGATCTTCAGCAGTTGGATGTTCAAGAGGATCTGACCTATGTGGAAAAGCCTGTCAAGATATTGGAAGTCAAAGAAAGGACCACCAGGAGTCGGGTCATCCGCTTCTACAAAGTGCAGTGGAGCAATCATCCGGTAGAGGAAGCTACATGGGAAAAAGAAGATGAACTCAAGGCACAACATCCTGAGCTATTCGAGGATTGATCCGAATCTCGAGGACGAGATTCTCTGTAAGGGGGATAGGATTGTAACACCCCAGAAATTAAAAAGGATTAAAATAAAAGAAAAATATTATTTAAAACATTTCTGGATTTATTTATTAAAGGAAAATCACAAAAGAACCCAAACAAAGCCAAACAGGGAGAAATACCCAAAATATGGACCTGAAAATTTTATGAGATGAACTAGAGACAAAAATATAATTTTAGGAATTTTTACAAATTTTTACCAACAGTGATTCAACCCTTAATCAAATATATGAATTACTGGAATTATTTTAAATCAGAAAACAATTTTAAATGCTTAGTGGGCCTCAACCCCGAATCCGCCCTCAGCCCAGCCCAACCCAACCGTAAGCCACTGACATGTGGGACACGCCTGTCGGCGCCGCTCCCCTCTTCTCTCACCCGCCCGCGCCCGCCCCGGTCCCACCCGTCAGCCTCAGCCGCGCCCCTTTCGCCCTCTGACATACGTGGCCCGCCTGTCGGCGCCATTGGTTTCGCACTTGGCCGCTGACAAGTGGGGGCCACCTGTCGGATCCATCTTTTCCGATGGAATCCCTCTCTCCCCTTCCTTCCTCGATGATCACCTTCCAAATTTTGCCGCCGGCCGCCCGCTTTCACTCAGATTCATCTCGGATCCCCTTCCCCGACCGCCGCCGACCTCCTTCCATCGAAACTCGACGCGTTTTTGCGCTTATGGAAGCCAATCCGAGGTAAAAAGGGAACCTCGCCGGAGATGGAAACAAACCCTCGGGTTCCCCGGCTTGGCTTGCCATCTAGACGCCAGTGACCTCCTATTTATACCCCTGTGGTCGCCGCCCTCATCCCACACCACCGTAGCCCGAGCCGTAGCGATCCATAGCGATGTCGCCCTTCTTTCAAGCTTCGGTTCGGTTTCGCCTCCGGCGAGCCCTCGCCGTCGACTCCGGCCTCCCCTGCCCTAGCCACCGCCACCGTCGAGTCCGTCGTCGACCGCCCGTCCCCGGCCACCACTCCGTTGGCTTTGGAACCCGCCGGATCGCCGTCGCCGTCGACCACCCGAACGCCCTGCTTCGTCTACCCTCGCCGCCGGCCGTCGTCCATCGCCCTCCGTCGCCGCCGGAGGTATCATCGTGATCGCCATCCTCTCCTCTTTCCATTTTTGCCATGAGCTAGGCCCCTAGGCCCTCGCCGTCGCCGCCGTGGCCGCACCCGAGCCCGCCGTCGCTGGAGACAAAGGGGGTACGTGCCACCTTACGGCGTGCCGTGCCGGATCGAGCCACGACCGTCCGATCGCGATCGGAGGGCTAGGATTAAATCCCTCCGGGATTTAATCTGGGCCCTCGGATCTGGTCAAAGCGGTATCGTGTGATCCACGCGTACCCCTTCGCTCCGTTTTAATCTGGACCGTCCATCTTCACTTAAAGGATCCCGCCTCGCATCTGACCGCCAGATCCAGATCCGACGGCTCTGGATCGGCCGGTCCACGCGCACAGTGACGCGGTCCACCGTGGGTCTGGCTCACCGTGGACCAGAGCCCATTTTTCAGTTTAAATAAAATTCCAGAAATTGATTTAAACTTTGAAAATTCATATCTTGCTCATTTTAACTCCAAATTTCACCATTCAAATTTTGTTAAAACCAGAATATTATTCTCTACACATTAATGCCATAAAAACAGTATGTTACTGTTACCCAAAATATTCTTAATAAATACATGAATAAAAACCCGTTAGGATTAAAATTAATAATACAGAAAATAAATTAGGAAAAATCCTAAAAAGTTAAACTTCACTGTTTTATGCAAAAACTCAGAATATTAAAATATTACTTCACATAAAAACACCCACAACTATGTATGTTCTTTTATTTGGTGGATTTTATCTGTTTATTGAATGTATTATTTATTTTTCCGTATCGAGAAGACTACGAGTTCATCGAGGAGCAGGAGTTCTATCCCGAGGTTCCTCCATCCCCCTTTGCTGATCAAGGCAAGTCATCGACCATCTCTGTGGCAACAGTTGATCATCATTTGAGCCCATGTTTTAATAAATTATTGCTATAACTCATAGGTTAATATTGCATTAGTCCAATATCAAGCCTGACACTTATATTTATTAGATCCCCGTCCTTGTGTGCAAACCCAAGCCATGCTTATTGAGCCTTAACTCCTTGTCACTCTACTATAAAATATTAGCTAGTGCCCAATGTACCGGCACAACTGCTATAGGATAAAAAGAATGAGTCGTAGATAGCTGGATTCTGTATATGAATTTCCCCGTTATTCTTGTCTCTGGACTCTGTTGGAGTTGGCTAGGTTATAAGTATGGTGGGTTCCGGGTGCAAGCTCGGGCACTGGTTTGTCGCACCCGGGGCACTATAAGGACCGGTCTGCGGGATCTGTTGCAAAGCACTTCCGTACCAACCACAAGTCTAATGGGTAAGTCCTAACTGGAAGTATAGAATACTCCGGCTCGATGCACCATAGAGGAGGGGGCAAGGGGCTAGCCTGCGGGCGACTTGTACCGATGAGGCTCAAGGGGGGTATGGTGGGGCTCCGATGCGTCGGGACACCATATGAAACCCATAAGAGGGTGCTATTGGGTCGGGGAGGACTATATGGAAGGTTTTGGCACGAGTTCCCGTGTGATGGGTCATCTCGTTACACTTCGGTGTAGGTGATGAGTGCGTGCCTTGTGGGTACAGTGGTACATCTCTGATCAAAGTAATTAAATCTTTTCGAAAAGCTGAGCCCACGGTCAAGGGCGGGTTGTGTGACTACTCGCAGTTAGTTTACAATTGTTTGAATGGTCGAGTTATTCATGGCACGTAAGGACTGTTGAGCGAGGTGGGGCTGACTGTACCCCTCGAGTTAGAAGATGATGATGCACACACACCTGTTTACTTTTCCGTACTAATAAATTGCTCACATTTAAAGCTTTACAATTATGCTGCTTCCGCAAAACTAGCCACTACCTCCCTCGTTATTACCTTGCATTATATTTGCATTCGGTGGCTTGCTGAGTACATCTGTACTCACCCCGTTGACTTACACCATCAGAGCCAGTCTACTACGAGGAGGATGAAGGTCTGGAGTAGCAACCCAGTCAAGGCGAGACTGGAAGGAGGTGTTCATCTAGGACCCTTATTTTATTAGTTTCTCTTCATCTTTATTCACTTTTGTATTAATGCGGTCTACGAACCGTGAATGAACGTCTTGTTTTATTGATTTTCTATGGAATTTCAATAAAGTCCTAATTTATTAAATCGGGGCGCGACATCCGACACCTGCTCCAGATGCTTGGAAAGCTCCATAAGAGTAAATAGTCCAAATCTCTTCACTTGGCTTCTCTGGAGCCCATGATGCAAGGGGAGTCCACTCTGCCACGAAGTCCACCAACACTTGCGACTTAATTGTTGTTCTTTCCACAAAGGATATGCCGAAGGGTGCTAACTGAACAACCCACTTCCCAATTCTTCCAGTGGAATCCTTACTTCGGAGCATATCTCCCAAAGGATACGAAGTTGGTACAATTACATTATGTGCCAAGAAATAATGCCTTAGCTTCCTCGAAGCCATTATCAGAGCATAAGTGAATTTCTCAAGCTCGGAATATCTTGTTTTTGCTCCGGACAATGTTTCAGACACAAAATGTTGGACCAGAAACGGCGACCAGAGGGGGTGGATGGGAGCTTTTTAAAACTTGGGCTAAAAACAGCCTTCGGTTTTAATACTGTCTACTGCGGAACTGGCTTCGAACACCAACCTTCGAAGGTCTGGTTCGGAGGTATATGACAGCTCCGAACACAGGCTTCGCAAGGAGTAAAAGTCCGAAGCCAAGCAGACTTCGCTCCACCAACAACCCCGAAAACAACTCTGCCAAGTCAGTGCAGGCTCCACACATAGGGTGCTTCGAGCAGGCTTCGCACTTCACCCTTCGCAAGAGTGGACTACCCTCTGAGAACTTCGACCTAATACATAGCGACAGCAACTGGTGCTGGGCTTCGTACTGCACAGGTCTAATTGCACACTAACAGACTACGATATGGGGTCCGACTCGCGAAGATAAACGGGCTTCGAACAGGGCTTCGCTAGTAAGCAGCGAGGTCAAGCCTCCTGTTACACAGAGCGAACTCACACTGAAAAGCACAGTTCGCACAAAACACCCTTCGCCAAGACAGGCTTCGGTGCACTACAACTAGCGAGGTATGCAAACAAGTTCAAGCAGAAAGACAACACAGAAGCAGGGCTTCGCCGCTTGAACAAGGAACACAAAAATGAACTCACTGGATGAATACAAAGTGTGTGAGGGCTAGTACAGGAGCTCAACAGTAAATGCTCAAAGTGTTAAATGTTACCTACCCAGCCCCCATATTTATAGCCCACAGTTCACCCAAGTGAAATGACTACTTTACCCCTAGGGTTTACGCCAGTTTTGTCTCTACAGAACAGAGGGGTACAAAAGGTAGTCAACTTTATTCTGGAGACTTCTCCGTCAGCTTTGCAGAGGGGACAACGTCAGCTTTTTGTAGAGCAGACAATGTCAGCCTTTGCAGTCTTTGACCTTTCTGAAGCCCCCCTTCGCACACGAGGGGTGCGGTAGCTTCGGTGAGAAGCCTTGACCCTGACGGCCTTCGCTTCTCCCAAGATAGCCTCCGATACAGTGATGGTTTTGAGCCGAAGCCGTCAAAGCCCTTGGGACTTCGCACCAACACCTCCGGAGTGGACCACCACGGCTTCGCAGCTACTCCCAGCTCAAACTCCGTCAGTCCGTGTACTGAAGCCATGCATGGCCGAAGCACCACATGTCAACCTCGCTCCAGAGCTAGCCTCGCTCCGAAGCCTTCCTCACTCCGAAGCCCCACCTTCGGAGTACCACCCTTCGAAGTCCCTCCTTCATCCAAGGCCTCCGCATGAAGCATTCCATGAGCACTTCGTCGCAGTGTCTCTCCCCGAGCACACTCCTCGACGAGCCTCACCCGGACCATGGCTTCGATGCGCCTCGACTTCTAAGACCTTCGTCGGGTACCTTCGAATGTCTCCCTCCGGAGCACACTTCGAACGCCTTGCCTCCGCATAGGACTTGATCCACCAAACTCCGAAGTCACTCCATCTGGAGTACCCTTCGAAGTGCCTCGCCTCCGAGGACTTTGTCTCGGAGTACCTTCACCTGGAGCCACGCTCCGCACTTACTGCCTTCTCCTGGTGCACCTCGACCCGAGGACCGACCTGGACCCCTTCGCAGCCACCGTGATGGAGCTCCCCGCTCCCATGGCATCAAGCCTCATGCTTGACCCAGGTTCACCTGCCGCGAACCGTCCGTCGTCTCCGCAGTCCCCTGCGCACCACAGACAAACAGACAAGTGTATCCAGTACTCCGGAGACCTCTCCGGGTTAGCAACCTTCGGCACACACTCTGGTGTACCACCCAAAGTACCGAGAACTTCGGTACACACCAGTCATCGTGTACTGTCGGACCCCTCCGATAGGCACACTCCGCTGCAACAGCTGCAGCAACCAAAACAACCTCCGAACACCTTCGGAGCTCCAACCTCCGAACCCTCTTCGGAGGTACCCCTTCGAAACAGAGGGTAAACACAGGCAATCACTCATCACAGACTACGAAACCAACCCTTGGTTTCTCACAAAATAAACTGGATTCTGTACCAACTTCCCGTTGAAATCAACCTCTCTGATAAGGACTGCACTGACAGCAGAGCCAGTAGCTGCAAGGTAGAGGAGTAGGGTTTCGTCCGCAACAGGCACCGTGAGTGTAGCAAGGTTACTGAGATAATTCTTAATATCTTCGAAACTCTTTTGACACTCTGGTGTCCATGCAAAATCTTCGGACCCTTTCAATGCTTTGAAAATGGGCAAACGTCTCTCCGTAGACCTTGCCAGGAATCTACTAAGTGCTGCAAGATGACCGGTCAGCTTTTGCACTTGCTTTAAATTCTCTGGGGGAGCCATCCTCTGCAACGCAGTTATCTGAGTAGGGCTAGCTTCGATCCCTCTGCTTGAAACTAGCTACCCTAACAATTTTCCAGTCTGCGCCCCGAAGATACATTTTTAGGGGTTAAGATGGATCCCACATGCCCGAAGGCTATTTAATGTTTCTACTAAGTCTAGGCTATGTTGGTGCTTTAAAGCACTCTTTATTACAATATCATCCATATAGGCCTCTACATTACGACCTAATTGATGACCTAGAGCCTTAGCAATTAACCTCGAAAAAGTAGCCCTGGCGTTTCTTAAGCCAAAGGGCATTCTTACATAACAAAAGACTCCTGAAGGAGTTACGAAGCTTGTCTTCATTTCATCTTCGTGCTTTAACCAGATTTGATGATAGCCGGAATACGCGTCGAGGAAGCTTAATAACTCCGAACCGGCGGTGGAGTCGACCAATTGATCAATTCGAGGCATGGGATAGGGGTCGCGGGGGCGTTCTTTATTCGGGGATGTAAAATCAATACACATGCGCCACTTCCCGGAAGATTTCTTCCTAACGAAGACTGGGTTGGCTAACCACTCCGTATGAGCCACTTCTCTGATAATCCTAGCCTTCAACAACTTTTCAACTTCGTCTTTAGCAATGATAGCTCTTCCGTAGACAACTTCCGGAGTCCTTGCCGAACATGTCGAGCCTTCGGGTTCACTAGTAGACTGTGTTCAATAATGTCCCGACTGACTCCGGTGACGTCTTCATCAGACCAAGCAAAGACATCTAAATTCTCCTCAACTACTTTCTCTAAGGAAGTAGCAACTTCTGGAGGCAAGTCTTTACCAAATTGAAATGAATATTCCTTGCCATCTTTGACAATAACCTTCATTGCAATCTCTCCTTCGGGACTTGGTCTTGGGAAGGATTTCTTGCATACTGTTCACCTGTCTCGGGTGAAGGGGAGGGCCATGACCATACTCCGCTCTTCGCGCAATGGCTTGATCTCTGAAAACAGTGAGTACTCCCGCCTGTGTGGGCATCTTCATACATAAGTAATTATGACGCGCCACAGCTCTGAATTGATTTAACATGCCTCTTTTGAAGATGACATTGTATGCATATGGAGCATCCACAACATCGAAGATCACTTCCTCTGTCCTGGCCAGTGGACCCTCTCCGAAAGTAACTTCTAGGCCAATTTGGCCGAGGGCATCAAGAGGGGGTCCTGCAAAGCCTTGTAATGGACGGGCTGCTGGGAGAAGATGCTTTCTGGAGATGCAGAGTTGATCAAAGGCTTGGACAAAAATAATATCCGCTGAACTCCCTCCGTCAATTAGCACTCTTTGAACCTCAGTTCCTGCTATGTCGGCAGTGATGACAAGTGGGTCTGCATGTGGAAATTTTATACCCGCTGCATCATCTGCGGAAAAAGATATTGGCACACGGGACTATTCGGGCATAGCAGCTGCAGATGAAGAAGTTCCAATATGGCCCAATTCTCTAACATATTCTCTTCTCTGCCTCTTTGACATACTTCCGAGGGTCCCTCCTCCGGAGATGGGGAGGACTACTCTTTTTCCTCGATCTTGCCCCTCTTCTTGCTTCGAAGGTGGCATAACATTGTCCACCGGAGGCCGTCTTGTAGGGTCAAAGTTCTCTATTCGCGCCACATCCTGGACAGGCTCTGAACGCACTTCAGCCAGAACTCGGTCAGTAGTGCCTCGACCCGAAGTTCTTTCCAAATACTCTCATCTCAGAGCAAGTATAGACTTGCACGCATCAGTTGCGTGACTCCGATTTTCACCATGGATACAGCAGAAAAGGCCTGGGCTTTGCCAGTCGGTTTCCCTAGCAGCCTCCAGCCGTTGGTCTTGCTTCCTGAAGGTTGCGTAGACCTTTTGGCAAACTTCTGCAAAGGTGCAATGTTCAGAACTTCTGAATGAGGATACTTTTGCCCCCGACGCCTGTCATGCAGAGCTTCGAAACTAGGCCCTTGCGGCTATGCTGAAGTTTTCACTTCCAATTTAACTTCTTGCAGTATCGACGGGGTCGCAGCAGTTCTCCGAAGCCATCCCTCTTCTGACCTTGCATACTCTTCGAAATAAGACATCAACTAAGAAACAGAAGATATACTTTTCTGGTGAAGTTTATCAAGGAGGCCTGGATGAATAACTCCCTCTCGAGCTGCATCAACTATAGAAGACGTAGTTAACCCTCGAATTTGCGACTTCGTATGAGCGAAGCGCTTGAAATACTGTCTTAAGGTCTCTCCAGGGAACTGCTTCACCTAGAAAAGACTTCCTGTTGACATTGGGGGCACGAAGGTGCCCTGGAAATTGCTTACGAACTTCTTCTTCAACTGCCCCCATGAACTGATTGATCCTGGCTTCAGAGACCAGGACCACCGTAGTGCCACTCCTTGGAGGGCTAGGGGAAAACATTTGGCCATAGTATCTCGCACTCCCCCGCTGGCTTCAATTGCTAAAGCATAAGAACGGGCAAACTCTCCAGGATCTTCATCTCCGGAATATTTGCAAAGCTTCGAAGTTTTAAACTTAGGATCGAAGCGCACTTTCTGCAACTCAGGATGCAGCGGAGATTCGGTGTCGAAGGACGCGTTCTCCAGGGCTTCGCGATAAACAAGTTCGTCATCTTCGGGCACTTCAGGGATGACCGGGGTGTGCTGAGAACGACGCCTATCCGCGACTTCTTACCGCCACCTTGCTACTTCAGCTTGGAGACTGGCCATTTGAGCGGCCATATCACCAAGACCATCTTCATCTCCTCCGGAAGGATCTTCTGGGTCTTGAGAACTGTAGGGATCGGTTCGAAGTGGAACTTAAAGTGGAAGAGGGATTCCGACTAGCCAAAGTATAGATGGAGTTGGTGGAAGAACTCCGTAGGCTCGAGGAAGGGGAATCCCTTCCGGAGTTTGAGGTGGAGGAAACATCGAAGGTCCTCCGACCTCAACTGTGTGTGAAGATCTTGCTCGGGAGGTCCGAGGAGACCTCCGAACAGGATTACCACCTGCACTCCGCTTAGGAGGCATGGTTTGAGAACTTGGTAGAGAACGAAGTTTTTTGGACTAAGTTCCACACGGACGGTGCCAACTGTTGGCGTAAAAGATTACGCTAACAGGTTTCTGAAGATTGGAAACTAACAAACGAAGTGTTTGCGTAGTAAACTATTCCAAGTCTCCGAAAGGATAATAGCTTAAAATAGTTCGAAAGTGTGTATTGAATAACTTGTATTCGATCCGTATTACAGGGTAAAACGGGGGGTATTTATAGGCTCAAACATTAAGGAAAAAACCCTTTTACCCCTTTATTACAACCGACATAGTGGAAACTATTTGGTACCCTTAATAGGGCTAAAATGGTAAAAGACTAATCTAATGAGAAAGAAGATAAGTCTTCCATCATAGCTAGCAAGGAAGTTCTCGGAAGAGTCCAAGTTCGAAGATATACTCCGAACTAGAGTCCGTCTTCATACTTCGAACTTGATTCGGTGCATTCCGGAGATACATGCTGGAAACCTTTGATTCAATCACCTGCCTTTGTCTTGTTACTGCAATAACCCTGATGATAGAATATTTCCCCCAACAGGTACATCTTGGACACTATCTTCGACTGACAACATCCCCTTGCTATGACGATTGAAGATGATCCAAGGAGCAGCGAAGATGGTGAATACAACGGGTATTCGGTATGGAGAACTCTCTGGCCAAGTATCCGCTCTTGGAATACTTCGTTACTATGAAGATCTAGGGCTATCAGTAGCACTAGACTTGGGGGCGGCTCCTATTACCTTCGACGACAACCAGCTGTTAAACACTTCCGAAGATGTGGCTACAACCTGGCAAGCCTTCCAAGCATCACGGAAAGCCGAAGGTCGAACAACGATCAAGGCTTGAATTGATGAAGGGCTTCGCCAGAAGCAAGCTCGGTCACAAGCTTCGAGAAGCCAACCTCCGCCAGACCCGCAGGTTTAGTTTTGTTTAGTGGTCCGAACATGTAAAAATTTATGCTTTCATCTGTTATGAATGAAGACTTATTTGGAAATGTTTTTAGGCTTTCCAACCTCTCATGGATGATCTCAAAGTGTTAGAAGTTACCGAAGAACTTCGCCTGCTATGGGCTACCTTCGACCTTCTAAAACTTCACAAATGATCTCGATTTCTGATTCCTCGAGAAAGCTCTGGTGCAATTGCGCCCGAAATACACAAAGATATATTATCTTATATTAAAGAGGAAGAAAAAGAAGTTAACTTGGAAACCTCATCTTCTGAAGAACAAAGAAAGAAGCGTGAAGAACTTCGAAGCTGGGAGAGAAGCCACGAGCGACTTTGAACTTGGGCTAAACTCCAACAGGAACAAAAAGATTTTCGAGCTTCGAGGAGAGGGAGAAGAATTAAACGTAAAGTTATTAGGACTCCCGGATCTGGAACTAGTCGTTCTGGCTTTAGCGGTAGTTCTAGAGATCGAAGGGGTCTTCGTTACCTTCTTGGTATAGACACAAATTTTTCGTAATGTAATGTAATCTGTTCGAATGATAAAGATTAAGATATTAAAATTGTCTCCCAACTTCCCACCCCCTCTTTGGGCGTAAGCAACTTCGATTTTTGTCGAAGATGGTTAGGCGCAATTAAAAATGACTTAGGAGTACAATTTTGGAGGCTCGGAGCCCCTTAGCAACTTAGAGATTGATTAAAAACTCACAAAATGTCTTCGACTACTTGGAGTCTGAAAACTGGTAACTTAGTACCTTTTGTTTGAAAGTAGTCACTTCAGACTAATTTTCTGAATACCTTGGCATCCAAAACGATTGGTCACTTTGGACTCTTTCTATAGATATTCGAAGCTTATCAGCTCAAACTCTGTTTTGTTTGGCCTTCTTTGGCTCTTTTTGCGAATGCTATCAAACCAGTGGTTCGGAATTTGTAGTGGTCTCCTTGTACTCTTTTTACGGATGCTTTCAGGCCGGAGCCTGGAATCCGCATCATTTGGTCTCCTTGGACTATTTTTACAGATGCTTTCAAGCCGGTGGTTTGGAATCCATTTTTCAATTACTTTCCCACCTCGTCGGAAGCTTCGAACCAGTGGGTCGAAGTCCGCAAAATTAGTTCAAATTAATGACACTTCCCTCACAACGAGCTTCGTTCTTCCAGTGCGTCCACTAGAAGTAGGATGTGTTTGAGAGATAGGCATTATCTGACCATGAACTTTATTAATTCAGAAGGTGTTTACAAATGATTACAAGGAGCCCCTATGCGAAATATCGTTTTAAGTGCTCCGCATGCCAGGCGTCCTGAATGTAGAATAATGTATGGACCTTCCCACTTATTTCCTAATTTCCCTGGTGCTATAATGCTTCGCAAAACTAGATGACCTGGCTTAAGTTCGTTAAGCTTAACCTTCGAGTCAAACCAAGTCTTTGTTTGTTGCTGATATTTCGACAGATTGGCGACATCTCGAAGTCTTGTTTCTTCTGTTAAATCAAGCGAAGCTTGTCTTTCTACTTCTATTTCAGGTTCGGTGCTGCGAAGAGATCCTCCTTTATGCTCCGTTGGCATCATAGCTTCATCTCCGAATAATAGTCTGAATGGAGTGAAACCTGTGGACCTTGTTTGGGTGGTCCGAATGGACCATAAGATCTTCGGGAGCTCTTCGGTCCACAACCCTTTTGCCAACCCTACTATTTGTTCGATTCAACCCTGACAAGATATTACCATTGGCTCTTTCTACAGCTCCGTTAGACTAAGGATGGCGCACAACAGCAAAGCATATTTGTATGCCAAGATATTCGCAAAACTTCCTGAAGGGCTCTGCATCAAATTGTGTCCCATTGTCAACTGTGAGCTTTCGAGGTACTCCGAACCTGCATATAATACTTTTCCAGAAAAATTTTTGTACATTATTCGAAGTGATAGTTGTGAGTGGTTCTGCTTCGACCCACATGGAAAAATACTCACTTGCTTCCACTACGAATTTCATATTTACTTTTGCTACTGGCAAGGGGCCAATAAGGTCCATACCCCATCTGTCCATAGGCCAAACTAGGGCAATGACTTGAAGAGTTGTTGGTGGATGATGACTTCTTCCCATCCATTAACAACCCTCGCACGTGCGGACTAGGCTCTCCGCATCAGCTAGGCCAATAAATCCCCTGGCGAAGTGTTTTTCCTGCCAAAGCCCGAGGGGCCAGATGGCTACCACAAAGGCCTTCATGAATTTCTCGGAGTATCTCTTGACCTTCGGCTTGACATATACATCGAAGCAGAGGGGAACATACTCCGGCCTTGTAGAGAATACTGTTGATTATATGATAGTATCGAACTCTGAGGTTCTACCTCAAAAGCTGTGGCCCTTCAGGTAAATTTGCTTCACCTTGCAACAATTCCATAATTAAACTCCGCCAATCAGTACTTGGAATGCAAACAACTTCCGCAGAAGGGATATGTGGCACCGAAGGTGAACTAAGCTCTTTGTAAAAAAACTCCTTCCGGAATGTCCATAGCTCCGGCCGCAGCTTTTGCTAATGTATCGGCTTGCATATTTTCAGCTCTGGGTATACGTCGGATGGAAATCCCTTTAAATGCTGCTTCAATCTTATAGATCTCTTCCAAATACTTTGCAAGCTGGCGGTGTTGAACTTGAAAACTTTTATCAATGTGCCCTGCTACAATTTGAGAATATGTTTTAATAACAACTCTTGTAGCCCCTAAAGCACGCACCTTTCGAATTCCTAACAAAATTCCTTCATACTCCGCTGTTTTATTGGTGGACTTAAAGTTCAGCCTTGTGGAGTACATTGCTCTTTGCCCTGAAGACAAAATTATTACCGCTCCGACACCTGCTCCAAATGCTTGGAAAGCTCCATTGGAGTATATAGTCCAAATTCCTTCATTTGGTTTCTCCGAAGCCCATACTGCGGAGGGAGTCCATTCTGCCACAAAATCCGCCAACACCTATGACTTGATTGTTGTCCTTGCCACGAAGGAGATGCCGAAGGGTGCTAATTCAACAGCCCATTTCCCAGTTCTTCTTGTAGAATCCTTGCTTCGGAGCATATCTCCTAAGGGATACGAAGTTGGTACAATCACATTATGTGCTAGGAAATAATGCCTTGATTTCCTCGAAGCCATTATCAGAGCATAGGTGAACTTCTCAAGCTCAGAATATCTTGTTTTTTCTCCAGACAATGCTTCGGATACAAAATATACTAGATTATGTACCAACTTCCTGTTGAATCAACTTCTCTGACAAGGACTGCACTGACAGCAGAGCCAGTAGCTGCAAGGTAGAGGAGTAGGGTTTCGTCCGCAACAGGCACCGTGAGTGTAGCGAGATTACTGAGATAATTCTTAATATCATCAAAACTCTTTTGACACTCCGGTGTCCATGCAAAATTTTCGGACCCTTTCAATGCTTTGAAAATGGGCAAACTTCTCTCCGCAGACCTTGCTAGGAACCTACTAAGTGCTGCTAGGCGGCCAGTTAGCTTTTGCACCTGCTTTAAATTTTCCGGAGGAGCCATCCTTTGTAATGCAGTTGTTTGAGTAGGGCTAGCTTCAATCCCTCTACTTGAAACTAGATACCCTAACAATTTTCCAGCCTGAGCCCCGAAGATACATTTTTCGGGGTTAAGACGGACTCCACATGCCCGAAGGCTATTGAACGTTTCTGCTAAGTCTAGGCTATGTTGGTGCTTTAGAGCACTCTTTATTACATTGTCATCCATATAGGCTTCTACATTGCGGCCCATTTGATGACCTAGAGCTTTAGCAATTAACCTCGAAAAAGTTGCCCTGGCATTTCTTAAGCCGAAAGGCATTCTTACATAGCAGAAGACTCTAGAAGGAGTTACAAAGCTTGTTTTGATTTTAATGTTCGTGCTTTAACCAGATTTGATGATAGGCAAAATACGCGTCGAGGAAGCTTAATAACTCCGAACCAATAGTGGAGTCAACCAATTGATCAATTCGAGGCATGTGATAGGGGTCACGGGGGCATGCTTTATTCAAGGATGTAAAGTCAATACACATGCGCCACTTCCCGGAAGATTTCTTCCTGACAAAGACTAGGTAGGCTAGCCACTCCGTATGAGCTACTTCTCTGATAATCCCAGCCTTCAACAACTTTTCCACTTCTGCCTTAGCAAGGATGGCCCTCTCCGCAGATAACTTTCAGAGTCCTTGTCGGACAGGCTGAACCCTTGGGTTCACAAGCAAGCTATGTTCAATAATATCCCGACTGATTCCGGTAATGTCTTCATCATACCATGCAAAGACATCCAAATTTTCTTCAACTACTTTTTCTAACGAAGTAGCGACTTCTGGAGGCAAATCCTTGCCGAACTGAAATGAATAGTCTTTGTCGACTTTGACAATAACCTTCGTTACAATCTCTCCTTCGGGGTTGGGTCTTGGGAAGGACTTCTTCAAAGGTTCACCTGAAGCAGAGATATCCTCCAGGTTGCCTTGTACGTTGTTCACTTGTCTCGGGTCAAGAGGGGGGCCATGACCATATTCTGCTCTTTGCACAGTGGCCTGATCTCCAAAGACAGTGAGCACTCCCGCTTGCGTGGGCATCTTCATACATAAATAATTATGATGTGCCATGGCTCCGGACTGATTTAACATGCCCCTCCCGAAGATAACATTATATGCGTACGAGGCATCCACAACATCGAAAATCACCTCCTCCGTCCTTGCCAGTAGCCCCTCTCCGAAAGCAACCTCCAGACCTATCTGGCCGAGGGCATCAAGAGGAGGTCCTGCGAAGCCCTGCAGGGGATGAGCTGCGGGGAGGAGATGTTTCCTGGAGATACAGAGTTGGTCGAAGGCTTGAACGAAGATGATATCTGCTGAACTCCCTCTGTCAATCAGCACTCTTTGGACTTCAATCCCTGCTATGTCAGCAGTAATGACAAGGGGATCTGCATGCATAAATTTTATGCCACTGCATCATCTGCAGAGAAAGATATCGGCACATGGGACCACTTAAGCATGGCAGCTGCGGACGAAGAAGTTCCAATATGGCCCACTTCTCGGACATATTCTCTTCACTGTCTCTTTGACATAATATTGACCACCGGAGGTTGCCTTGCAGGGTCGAAGTTGACTATACGCGACACAACCTGGATAGGCTCCGGACGCACCTCGCAAGGAACTCGGTCAGTAGTGCCTCGACCCGAGGTTCTTTCAAGGTACTCGCCACTTAAAGCGAGTATAGACTTGCACGCATCAGTAGCGTGACTTCGATTCTCACCATGGACGCAACAGAAGAAGGCTTGGGATTTGCCCGCCGGCTTCGCTGGCGGCCTCCAGCCACTGGCCTTGCTTCCCGAGGCTTGCAAAGTCTTAGGGGCAAATTTCTATTGCGGAGCAATGTTCAAGACTTCTGAACGGGGATGCTTTTGCCCCCGACGTCTGTCATGCTGGACTTCGATGCTAGGCCCCTGTGAAGGTGTTGAAGTCTTCACTTCGGACTTGACTTCTTGCAGGATTGACAGATTGTAAGCAGTTCTTTGAAGCCACCATTCTTCTGACCTAGCATATTCTTCAAAATAAGCCATCAACTGAGCAACAGAGGATATATGTTTCCGATGAAGTTTATCAAGGAGGCCAGCATGGGTAACTCCCTCTCGAGCTGCATCAACTATAAAGTATGTAGTCAGCCCTCGAATTTGCGACTTCGTATGGGCGAAGCGCTTGAAAAATTGTCTTAAAGTCTCTCTAGGTAGCTGCTTCACCTGGAAAAGACTTCCCGTAGACATTGGGGGTACGAAGTTACCCTGAAAGTTACTTATGAACTTCTTCCTTAATTGCTCCCGGGTTCTAATTGATCCCGGCTTTAGGGACCAAAACCATCGCAGAGCCACCCCTTTGAGAGCATGAGGGAAACACTTGGCCATGGTGTCTCGCACTCCTCCACTGGCCTCAATTGCCAACGCCTAAGAACGGGAGAACTCCTCGGGGTCCTCATCTCCGGAATACTTGCAGAGCTTCAAAGTTTTAAACTTCGGGTCAAAGCGGACTTTCTGCACCTCGGGATGCAGCAGAGACTCGCTATCGAAGGAGGTGTTCTCTAGGGCTTCGGGATAAGGAAGTTCGTCATCTTGAGGCACTTCGGAAATGACTAGGGTGGCCTGAGAACGAAGCCTATTTGTGACTTCTTTCCTCCACCTCGCCACTTCAGCTTGGAGACTGGCCATTTGGGTTTCCATGTCTCCAAGACCATATTCATCTCCTCCAGAAGGACCTTCAGGGTCTTGAGAACTGTACATGCAGTTCGAAGCAGAATCGGAGCTGGAGAAGGGACTCCCACTGGCTGAAGTATAGATGGAGTTGGAGGAGGAACTCCGTATGCTCGAGGAAGGGGAATCCCTTTGGGGGTCTGAGGTGGAGGAATTACCGAAGGTCCTCCGACCTCGACTGTGTTCGAAGATCTTACTCTAGAGGTCCGAGGAGACCTCTGAGTAGGACTACCACCTGAACTCCACTTAGGAGGCATGGTTTGAGAACTTGGTAGAGAACGAAGTTTTTTGGACTAGGATTCCCACAGACGGCGCCAACTGTTGGCGTAAAAGATTACGCTAACAGGTTTTCAGAGATTAAAAACTAAAAAACGAAGTGTTTGCGAAGTGAACTATTTCAAGCCTTCGAATTGGATAATAGCTCGAAGCAATTCGAAGATGTGTATTGAATAACTCAGTATTCGATCATCATTACAGGGTAAAATGAGGGGTATTTATAGGCGAAAATCTTAAGGAAAAGACATTTTTACCCCTCTATTACAACTAACATAGTGGAAACTATTTGGTACCCTTAATTGGGCTAAAATGGTAAAACACTAATCTAATGGGAAAGAAGATAAGTCTTCCATCCTAGATGGCAGAGAGGTTCTCTGAAGAGTCGATGTTCGAAGCTATACTCCGAACAAGAGTTTACTTTGATCCTTCGAACTTGACCCAGTACTAGGCCGGAGTTAGATACTGGAGAACTTCTGCTTAATAGATTGCCTTCATCTTGTTATTGTAGTGACCCTGAGGATGAAGTATTTTACCCCATCAGTAATCCTTATAGCTTTGGGCCTTCAGGCAAATTGGCTTTTTCTTGCAATAAATCCATAATTGGCTCCGCCAATCAGTGCTTGGAATGCAAAGTACCTCAGCAGGAGGGAGTTGTGTAATTGAAGGGGAGGCAAGCTCTTCATAAAAAGCCCCTTCCGGGATGTCTAGGGCTCTGGCTGTAGCTTTGGCCAAGATGTCTGCTTGCAAGTTATTGGATCGTGTGATGCTCTGGATAGAAATCCCTTTAAATGTTGCTTCGGTCTTGTATATTTCTTCTAAATATTTAGCAAGTTGTGGATGTCGAACTTGAGAGCTTTTATAAACGTTCCCTACTGCTATCTGAGAGTCTATTTTTATAACAACTCTTGTGGCACCAAGTGCGCGCGCTTTGCGAAGCCCAAGCAGGATCCCTTCGTACTCTGCAATATTATTGGTGGACTTAAAGTTAAGCCTTGTGAAGTACATTGCTTTTTTCCCTGAAGGAGAAATTATGACCGCTCTGGTGCCTGGTCCGGATGCTTGAAAAGCTCTGTCAAAATATATGGTCCATAAGCCTTCATTTTATTCTTCCGGAGCCCATACTATAGACGGAGTCCACTCCGCTACAAAATCAGCCACCACTTGTGACTCGATGGATGTTCTTGCTACGAAGGAAATACCAAAGGGGGCTAGCTCGACAGCCCCTTTTCTAATTCTCCCGGGGAATCTTTGCTTCGGAGCATATCTGTGAGAGGGTAAGAAGTCGGTACAATTACATTATGTGCCAAAAATAATGTCGCAATTTCCTCAAAGCCATTACCAGGGCATAGGTTAATTTCTCGAGCTCAGAGTACCGAGTTTTGGCTCCGGATAAAGCTTCTGATATGAAGTATACCAGATTCTGTACCAACTTCCCATTGAAACCCACGTCTCGAAAAAGGACTGCACTAATTGTGGAGCCTATGGCTACAAGATAGAGAAGAGGAGTTTCATCTGTGAGGGGCATAGTGAGTGTTGTGAGATTGTCGAGATAGTCCTTGATTTCATCGAAGCGCTTTTAGCACTCCGGTGTACAGGCAAAATCCTCGAACCCCTTCAAAGCTTTGAATATTGGGAGGCTCCACTCTTCAGACCTTGCCAAAAATCTTTTAAGGGCCGCAAGGCGTCCACCGAGCTTTTGGACTTGCTTTAAATTTTTCGGTGGAGCCATCCTTTGCAATGCACTTATTTGCGTTGGGCTTGCTTCGATCCCTTTGCTTGAAACTAAGTACCCTAACACTTTTCTAGTTTTAGGCCTGAAGATACATTTCTCGGGGTTGAGACGAACTCCACATGCTTGGAGGCTCTCAAAAGTTTCTACTAAGTCTAGACTATGTTCGTGCTTCAAATCACTCTTTATTACAATGCCATCCATATAGTCCTCAACATTGCGACCTATCTGGTGACCTAGAGCCTTAGCAATTAATCTTGAAAAAGTCGTCCAGGCATTTCTTAAGCCAAAGGGCATTCTGACATAACAAAAGACTCCCAAAGGAGTTATGAAGCTTGTCTTGGCTTCGTCTTTGTGTTTTAACTATATTTTATGATATCCAGAGTATGCATCGAGGAAGCTTAAAAGCTTGGAGCCAGCAGTGGATGTGAAGTAAATGCACATGCGCCACTTACCGAAGGCCTTTTTCTTGACAAAGATGGGGTTACAAACCACTCTGTGTGGGCCACCTCCCTAATGATCCTGGCCTTTAATAACTTTTCAACCTCCGCTTTGGCAAGATCCGGCCGTTCTGTCGAAAACTTGTGGAGCCCCTGGTGAATAGGTCAAACCCTTGAGTTGACGAGTAGGCTATGCTCGATAATGCTTCGGTCGACTCCAGGAATATCATCGTCAAACCAGGCAAAGACATCCAGATTCTCCTTGACTACATGTTCTAGCGATGTGGCAATTTTCGGAGGTAGTTCCTCGCCAAACTGGATGGGATAGTCTTTGTCGTCCTTGACATTGATCATCATTACAATTTCACCTTCGGGTCTTGGCTTGAGGAAGGAGATCTTCAAGGGGTCACTTGACGTGGTATTATCCTCTGAATGATCCTGCAGATTATTTACCTGCCTAGAATCAAGAGGTGGGCCATGGACGTACTCCGCCATCCGCGCCAGAGCTTGGTCACCGAGGACCACAAGTACTCCTTGCATAGGCATTTTCAAGCATAAATAATTGTGATGTGCCACATCTCCGAATTGGTTTAGAATTCCCCTTCCAAAGATGACATTATAAGCGTAAGGGGTGTCGACGACGTCAAAAATCACCTCCTCCGATCTAGCCAGTTGCCCCTCTCCGAAGGCGACCTCGAGGCTTATTTGGCTGAGGGCATCGAGAGGAGGACCTATGAAGCCTTGAAGCGGACGAGCTGCTAGAAGTAAATGCTTCCGCGGGATGCACAATTGATGGAAGGCTTGGACGAAGATAATGTTCGCAGAGCTTCCGCCATCGACCAACACTCGCCGGACCTCTGTTCGTGCAATGTCAGTTGTAATAACAAGAGGGTCCGCATGAGGGAATTTAATTCTAGCTACATCAGCTGCGGAGAAGGATATGGGCAGATGAGACCACTCAGGCATTTCAGTAGCCGACGAGGAGATCCCAATATGCCCTACTTCATGAACATATTCTCTCTGTTGATGCTTCGACATGCCGCCTAGGGTCCCTCCTCCGGATATGAGGAGGACTACCTATTTGTCGCGGTCTTGATTGTCCTCTTGCTTTGGAGGTGACATAACATTGGCCACCGAAGGTTGTCTTGGGGCTTCGAAGCTGCCACGCTTCTGATAGCCTGCACCGGTTCTGGACATGTTGCGGGAGGGGCCCAATCAGTAGTGCCTCGACTAGAGCTCCTCTCGAGATACATTCTCCGCAGAGCTATGGACTTCCATGCATCGGTAGCATGGCTTCGGTTTTCGCCATGCACACAGCAGAAGAAGGCCTGGCCTCAGCCATCCGACTTCCCTGGCGGCCTTGAGCCACTAGCCGTGTTGCCCTGAGCCTGTGGATACTTAGGAGGCAAATCGAAGCAGAATGGGCAATATTTAGAACATCAGAGTGAGGATGCTTTCGCCCTCTTCATCCATCAGGTTGATTATTGCCAAAGGAGAACACTTGTGGTGGACTTGAAGTCTTCATTTCAAGCTTGACTTCTTGGAGGATGGTTGATGAAGACGAAGCAATCCTTCGGAGCCATCCTTCTTCCAACTTGGCATATTCCTCGAAGTAGTCCATTAACTATGCTACTGAGGAAATATGCTTTCGGTGAAGCTTGTCGAGGAGGCCCATGTTCATGACACCTTCACGTGTTGCATCAACAACGGATGATGCAGACAACCCCTTATTATGCAAGTTTGTATGAGCGAAGCGTTTGAAGAATTGTCACAAAGTTTCTCTAGGTTGCTGCTTCACCTAAAAAAGACTTCTTGTAGACATAGGGGGCACGAAGGTCCCTTAAAAATTGCTCACAAATTTCTTCCTCAACTGCTCCCAGGACTTAATTGATCCTGGTTTTAAGGACTAGAACCAACCCAGAGCAACCCCTTCAAGTGCAAGGGGGAAACACTTGGTCATCGTACGTGTCTCGAACCCCTCCGCTGGCTTCAAATTCTAGACCATAAGAGCGGTAGAATTTCCCAGGTCTTCCTCACTGGAGTACTTGCACAGCTTCAAAGTACTGAACTTGGGGTCGAAGCACACCTTTTGCAAGTCTGGGTGAAACGGAGATTCATCATCGAAGTAAGCATTCTCGGTGCTTCTCTGGATCTCACAGGCTTCGGGATAGTAAATAAGATCATCGTCTTGAGGCACCTCCGGGATGACGGGGCTAGTTTAAGGGCGAAGTCTATTGGCAACTTCCTGCCTCCATCTTTCTACCTCGGCCTAAAGCTGAGCCATCTAGGTCGCCACATTATCAGGATGGTCTTCATTTCTTCCAAAGGGGACCTCCGGGTCTTGAGAACTGGCAAAATCAGTTTGGAGCACAGACGGAGCCGCAAGAGGGACTCTGTTGGTTTGGAGCATAGACGGAGCCGCGGGGCTCCGTATCCTCGAGGATGAATATTTACATCGGTTGTTTGAGGTGGGGGGACCATGGAGGGTTCTCTGACCTCGGTGGTGTTTGAAGATCCCAACCCAGAGGTCCGAGAAAACCTTTGAAGGGGACTAGTGCCTAGGCTCCGTTTAGGAGGCATGGCTCTAAGAAAGGATTGGTAGAGAATGAAGTTTATGTAGTAGGCTCCCCACGGATGGTGCCAACTGTTGGCGTAACAGATTACACTAACATGTTTAGAGAACTTGAAAGACTTACAAATGAAGTGTTTGCTTATGAGGACTATTCCAAGCCTCCGAATTGGATAATAACTTGAGGTAGTTTGAAGTGTCTATTGAATATCTGAGTATTCGATACCCCTTACACAGCAAAGAGGGGTATTTATAGATGAAATACATTAGGAAAAGTCTCCTTTACCCTCTAATTACAGCCGACTTAGAAGATATTGTTAAATATTCTCCGTAGGGTTAAAAGGGTAAAAGACTAATTTTAATAATGAGAATGTAATTTTAATAAAGAGGCTCTAGGATTCTTCATCATGCCGAAGACTTGGCGGAGGCTTTCATTGTAGAAGGCTCCGAATACAGCGAAGCCTTGATGCTTTTAGGACCTTCGGAGACTAAAGCTTCTGACTTCGTTTCTTCTGAATGTGTTGATGTTGAGGTTTTCTTTATCTCCGGAGGATGAAATATTTTCCCCCAATAGACATAATATGTGAAATAATTAGAGTCGTATCTTGATTTTTTTGTTATTTATAGATTGCAACAACATGGAGATGGTTATATCTTGATTATTGTACTTGCAATGAGTATTTGAGTAGGGTGAATTTTTCATTAATAGTGATAGAGATGACATGGAAACTAGTGGAAAGACTGCAATGTGGAGTCCGTGTTATGATTATAGGAATGAGAAGTTTACAAATTCAGAATATGTGTACGACCACTTGCTGAGACGTGGATTCATGAAGTGATATCATATATGGAACAAGCATGGCAAAGTAGGAGAAAATGCGGGTGAAGTAGATCATCAGATTGATAGTAAAGATGAAGGTGGGCTGTTGATACAAATTACATGAGCGACAATGACATTTTATTAAATTACAAAATATAACTATATTGATATTGTGAATAATGTTGATCAAATTGTGCGTGATGCGGAGGAACAAGTTGCATATTCTAAAGTAGAGTTTGCCTAGTTCCAAAAACTTGTACAAGAATCAAAAACACTGATATATCCTGGCTGCAAAGAAATTACACGGTCTTATACACTACCTTAACAATGCTACAAATGAAGGCGACATATGGATGGTCCGATGTGAGTTTCAAAGCATTACTAAATTTTCTGAAGGACCTAGTGCCAGAAAAGAATAAGATTCCTACCGCCGTGTATGGTGCTAAGAAGATCATATGTTTTCTAGAGTTGGATATAGAGAAAATACATGCATGTATGAATAATTGTGTTCTATTGCGTGGAGAGTATGCAGACCTTGACAATTGTCTAACATGTGGGACATATCATTTAAAAAATAAAAAAACGATGATGAACTGGACGATCGGTGTAATAGAAGGAATGTTCCGAGGAAGGTGATATGGTAATTCCCTATAATCCCTCGTCTAAAGCACATGTTTGCAAATACCAACGAGTCAAAACGATTGAGGTGGCATAAAGAGGGTCATAAGAATGACTCGATGATACGACACCCAGTAGATTCTACTCAATGGAGAACAATTAACACAACATTTCCAAGGTTTGCTAATGATTACATGAATATTAAATTTGCCATGAGTACCGATGACATGAAACTTTTGGTAACATGAGCATTATGCACAACACATGGCCAATGTTATTGTCTATATACAACCTTCCCCCTTGGCTTTGTAAGAATCGTAAATATATCATGTTGTCAATCTTGATCTCTGGTCCTCAACAACTCGGCAATGACATTGACGTGCACCTCACACCCTTGGTGGATGATTTGAAAAATTGTGGCACGTAGGTGTTGAGTTTTGGGATGAGTACACCCAAGAGTACTTCCGACTACATGCCATGTTTTTTGTAACAATAAATGATTTGCCTACTCATCGTAACTTATCTAGTCAAAGCAAAAGGAAAGGTGAATCGTGTCCACAGTGCTTGGAGGAAACACTAAGCACATGGTTGAACCATTCTAAGAAAATGGTGTACATGCGACATCGATGTTTTCTTCCAATGAAACACCCATACAGAAGAATGAAGCTATAGTTTGATGGCTCTATAGAGAAAGGAGGAGCTCCTAGGCATTTCAGAGGCACAGAGGTATATGACCAGGTAAAGGACATAAGTGTTATACTATCTAAGCTAAAATTGTCTTCCACAAGTTGTGATGGAATCTGGAACAAGCAATCAATTTTGTGGGAGCTTGAATATTGGAAATATCTCGATGTTCTCCATTCCATCGATACAATGCATGTGGAACAATGCTAAATATTCCAGGCAAAACAAAAGATCACGAGAATGCTAGAGAAAATCTTGAGGAGATGGGTTTACGATCGGAGCTACATTCACAAAAAATGGATAGAGGAAAGTTCTTGCCTCCATCTTGCATCAATCTTTCTAGGAAGGAGAGGAAGGAGTTTTGTGAATTTTTGCATAGCATTAAAGTTACAACAGGTTACTCATCAAATATCAGCAAACTTGTCAACATGAAGGAGCTTAAGATGGTTGGTGGAATGAAGACTCACGATTGTCATGTGATGTCGACTCAAATGATTGTTGTCGGAATAAGAAATGTGTTACCAGTGGGGGTAAGAGAGTGAATAATGAGTCTGTGTTTTTTCTTCAATGCAATTGGACATAAAATACTCGAGCCAACAATGCTAGAAGAACTAGATGTACTTTCCTCCATCATTCTTTGATATTCTGGTACATATGACCTCACATCTCGTCAAAGAAATATTATTTCTTGGACTTATGTTCTTACATCAGATATACCCGTACGAGAGATACATGGGTGTTCTAAAGAAATATGTTAGGAATCATTCTTCACCCGAGGGTTGCATCGCTCTAGGTTACCCTAGAGAGGATGTAGTAAAGTGGTGTATCGAGTACACAGACCCAAATAACCAAATTGTATGCCTCACTCTCACCATGAGGGTAGATAAGCATGTCAAGGGATCTTAGGCTAGCAAATAAATACTCCGGATCGAAAGGAATATGACCAAGTCTCCTCATACATCGTTGAACACAAGCACATGCTCTCTACAGATAGCCCATCTCGTACCGAAGCTTGGATCGCAAAACAACACATGAAAAGATTTAATACCTGATTTCGGTATCGGATCGCACGATCAAAATCCCCAGTGAGCGAATAGACCAAGTAGCTAGCAATATGACCTATACACACTGTTACAACATATAGAGATTATCATATAAATGGTTATAAGCAACGGAGCTCCTCGTATCGAGATCCCTTTTGACTAGTCCCTCTCACACCCAAGGGCGTCTCAGGGTAAGCTGAAAGGTTTGTCCACTCTTTGAAACTCTATCATGGTATTATTTCTTGCACATATCACCTCTCTCACGGATAGGCCGATCGAAGAGTCATATGCGAGGAGCTATTGTTGGGGGAAATAGTCTCGTCAGCATAAGTGGTTAGAGCACGGACCCCGAAGACGACTCCAAAGTACGAAGCACACCCTCCAGACGAAGTCCCTTGCAAGGATCTAAAGCCTCCGCACGTGCTCCGAAGCAATCCACGGGGGAGGGTCCGTACAGGGCACTTCGGGTCTTCGCTCCCCCTGAGAGGCTACCACTAAAGCAGAGAAGATGGCTACAATGCCGAGTGTTGTCTGTTGGATAGGACGTGGGCATTTTGTAGCCATCCTATCATGACGAGGTGCACGTTTAAGTCACGTGCGACGTCACTCCGACTAGACATTTTCCCTACATAGTCAGGTGAATAATCTAGTACTGTCGTATCCCTGCGGAGTCCGATGAACATAGTCTGTAACGACGAATGTAACTTGAGGGTTAAAGGGTATTTTCCTTGTAAGCCCTCTCCTATAAATACCCCTCTCCTTACATTGTACAAGACATATTTTCAAGCAATCACCTAAGGGCAGTTCAACAGAGTTATTATCCTAGTGTGAGGCTCTGTTGAGACTTAAACCAATTCTCCTAGCTCAAGTTACACTCTGAACCACTCAAACCTATTGGCGTAATCTTTACACTAACAATAAAGAATAAAGTAGTACAGATGGAAAGAAAATAAACAACCAGTGCTCTCAAATCTCATTCTATAATAAGCATATGAAATAACCTAGGAAAATCGTGCATTTTTTCACATTCAAGTCACTACAACTAGTCAGTTTTCCATCGCAATCGCATAGAGCTAGGTGTCAACTCATATTTATTCCAAAAATACACTTATATTTCTTATGCAGCTTTTTCGGTGTTATAATTGTATACAATCAGTATGCACTGTTGTAATTTGGACCCTCTGACCCATTGACAGTCTAGATTTTTTTATTCCTTATTAACGTGATAATTTTAGGTGATATGCAAAAAACTCTTTTTTACCCCTTGCGATAAGAAAAAAGATACTCAGTTTTGTTATAGTCAAAATGTCAACTTTGAACATGAGAAAATGCGACTATCCTAGTCGATTCCAACTTCTTAACATGCTTCTAATTAGTTACAGTTCTCGCTACATGGATGGCGCCGGAGACAAAAAGCGCCGCTTCCCCGACGAACTGGCTAGGGGAAGCGTGGCCTCGGTGACGTTAGTGGGAGCAAGAATAGTCTTTTTGTCGGAATACATTGCATCAGACTATGCTGCATTACCGGAATTATATGGCATGAGCGGCGGCACGGTGGTGGAATGGGATGCAGCCCATTGTCACAATCGCACTCGCAATTCACGAAGAACACTCTCGCGATCGATTTCTCGATCAACAAGAGCCGCCGCCGCCTTTGTTATTTCATACGTTCAGTTTCGAGTGCAAGTGCTTATATACAAGGTTTTGGCCCACTGCTTAATAGCTACTGGAAATTACATCAATTAGCCCACTAAGGCCCACAAAGCCTCACATCCACTCTTCCCTTCCTGATCACCTTCAGCACCGCGTCGATAGCCTCGAGTCATTGTTCACCATCCGGCACGCCAGCATCAAGGGTCTTGACAACCGCCTCCTCTTTGTGGACTGGCTTGTCCCCGAGCCAGTGAATCTGGAAGACCAGCATGTAAATCCTCCAAGCTCTCCCAAGTCGCATCTGCTGCATCACCATTAGTCCATTGCACTAGAACTTGATCAATTTCAGACTGACCAAGTGAAGAGCAGCACTGATCCAGACTGATACACCAAGGTTGTCGGCCATCCTGCAGAATTGGAAACATTCCTGTAACTGGTACCTTCACATCGTTAGCTGGTTTAAGTTGTGACACATGGAAAATTGGATGTACAGGGCTGGTATCAGGTAGTCGTAATTTATACACAACCGTCCCATTTTTATCGACAACTTGAAAAGGCCTATAATATTTGAATGACAGTTTGTGATTGCTCCGAATGCAAAGTGATGATTGCACATACGGTCGAACCTTTAAGTAGACCCAATCACCAACAGCATAATCTTGAAAGCTTCTTTTCTTATCAGCTTGCCGTTTCATTTGTTGCTGAGCATGATTCAAATCCTGTTTTAACAATTGGTTCATCAGATTTCTATGAGTAAGCTATTTTGTTAGTTCCGGCACCGCACATGTATCTGGAACCAATCCAAATTGCCTTGGAGAGTGGCCATACAATACTTCAAAATGAGTTTTGCCCAACGATGAATGGAGTGTGGTATTATACCAATATTCAGCTAATTGTAACCACTGAAACCATTTAGATGGAGTAGCATGGGTGAAACAACGGAGATAAATCTCTAAACACTGATTGACCCATTCCGTTTGACTGTCAGATTGTGGATGGTAGGCAGTGCTCAAATGCAATTCAGTTCCCGACTTATCGAATAGACATTTCCAAAATTTGCTTGTAAAAATCGTATCTCAATCCGAAATAATAACCTGTGGTAACCCATGCAACTTGTATATATTTCGCATGAAGCAATTAGCCACATCTTGAATGGTGAATGGATGGTAGAGTGGCATAAATGCACATACTTTGAAAATTTATCCACAACCACAAAGATAAAATCATAACCTCTAGACTTTGGCAACCCTTCGATAAAATCCATACTAATCATTTGCCAAGCTCCATCTGGAATTAGCAGTGGTTGAAGCAATCCAGGATAGTGAGCACGATCTGGTTTAGCCTACTGGCAGGTTGCACAAGTTCTAAGCTGATCCATAATTATTCTTTTCGTTCCCAATGACGTGAATATAGTTTTAAGTCGTTGATATGTTACTGGAAATCCAGAGTGACCCCCCACCAGAATATCGTGTAAGGCAATGATCAACTTGTGTTGAAGGAGTGGGTTATTTCCCACCAAAACTCTGTTTTTAAATCGAATCAGCCCACCCTTCAGACAAGAATCTTGTCTAGCATGTGAATCAAGTGATAATTCGTTTAACAACTGTAATGTATAAGGGTCATTTTGGTAGCTAGAAATTACCTCTTCTAACCATTTGGTTGGCAACTGGATGCAGTAAACAAATCAACTGAATGGAGGAGATATAATCTGCACTACAATAAACCAGAGTTTCCGACGGAAGAAGCCTAACTTCTGTCGGAAGAAGCCTAACTTCTGTCGGCATCTGGCCGATGAAATTTTATCATTTTCTTATAGTGCTGGACAGCGCGCCAACTGCTAAATTAGTAGCTCCCATGAGATAGCAAATGATGCACTGCAATCCTAGCAGTTTAGTAAAAGCCTTGTGCTGCCAAGGAGTCACTAGTTTCTGTTCAAATAAGTGTGTCAAGCTATTGTGATCAGTCAATATGGTAGATTCTGCATGTTGTAAATAAGGTCGCCAATGATCAACAGCCAATAGAATTGCCACACATTCCTTTTCATAAATCGACAACCCTTTAATTCTATAGCCTAATGCCTCGCTGACAAAAGCTAATTGGTTCACTTCTTGTGATAACACCGCTCCAATTCCCAAATCACTCGCATCTGTTTCAATGGTAAACCTCTTAGAAAAATCTAGAAGAGCTAAAACCGGTGCATTGGTGAGAGCTTCCTTCAAGTATACAAATGCAGTTTCAACGTCAGTATTCCAACTCAAAGATGCTTCCTTCTTGAGCATATTAGTAAGAGGCCTACTGATTACACCAAAAATTTTGATGATTTTTTTGTAATAACCAGCTAGTCCAAGGAATCCTCTCAATTTCTTTAATGTGTGAGGCCTGGGCCACTGGACAATGGTTTTGATCTTTTCCTGATCAGTTGATACACCATCAGCACTGATTACATGCCCCAAATAATACATGGTTCGTTGGCCAAATGAACAAAACTTGACTTTCCATTGATGCTTCTTCAGTAAACTTTAACACTTTAGTGAGATGAATGACATGACTTTACATTGTTCGACTGTATACAAGTATATCATCAAAAAATACCAAGGTGAATTTGTGTAGGACAAGAGCTAAAGTGTTTTTCGTGGCTTCCTGAAAGGTTCCTCGTGCACTAGTGAGACCAAAAGACATTACCTTAAATACATAATGTTCAATGTGTGTTAAGAATGTTGTCTTATGCTCATCACCTTCTCTCATACTGATATGATGATATCCATATCTCAAGTCCAACATTGAAAATATCTTGGACCCTTGAAGTGTTGGGACATGGAGAAGCTACTCTAGCCGGTAATTTCAAAAATATCGCCCCATACCCTTGAACCATGCGCGTGAGGGATTATGAATTATTATCTTCTAATGCGAGACATGCTAGTGCAATGGAAGAAGATGTTGGGGAAGCGTGTCCTCTCTTATCCTCTTCTTGTTCCACATGTTCCTCCGCGATCCAATCGGTGAAGACCGGCGATGTCCACATGACGAAGCTCACGAGCGCCAGTATTCGAGAAGCGCCTCTATGGAGTCCTCACATATAGGGATGAGATGGATCTCATGCCGGTGTGCTAGCACTGTTGGTGAAATCTGAGGAGAAATCCCAATCTCAAATATTGAGATCAAGAAGGAAGAGGAGAGGTTGTTGGACCGAAACAGGCGAGCAGAGGGGGGGGTGAATAGGAGCTTATAAATTTTCTCTTCTGCTGAACAGACTTCGAACACATCCTTCGAAGTGTCTGGTATAGATGTATTGAACACACTCCAAACACAGGCTTCGCACAGGGTAAAAGTTTGATGTTCAGTAGACTTCGCTCACACTCAGAAACCCAAAAACACAATGAACTCTACAAAGATTGTGCAGGCTCTGCACAACGAGGTGCCTTCGGGCAGGCTTCGCACTACTGTACTTCACAAAGTATGTTTCCCTCAAAGAGCTACGAACAGAGACTCCGCACTAGTAATAGGTACTAGGCTTCGCACTTCAGAGTGCTCTAAACAGGAGCAAGCAAACTAACCACATGGAGAACATTGGCTACGAGAAGAAAATAGGTTTTGAATGCACATTTCACAAAGTGCCTTGCTAATAATCAGTGAGGACTAACCGCCGAGATATACTGGGTGAATCGAACAACAAAATCACTCATAGAAATAATACACATGTGAAACAAAGCACTTTGATCGTAAGAACTCGGATTTGCACAGAAACAAAATATACTACAGAAAAATTAACTCAGACAGTGCAAAACAGAGATACAAGTGCATGCAATCAATGAAAACAGAATGGAAATTTCATTGCTAGAACATGGACCACAAAACTCACAGATCCAAAGAATAGTTCATGGCGGCTGGCCAATGCTACAGGGATACAGAAGGTTCTGAAAGTGTAGTGCACAGTGTTACCCTAGACCTTAGCCGAACTCTCCTTTTATAGGCAATACTCTGACCTACGAATAGACTACAATACCCATAGGGTTTACAACATTATTGTTTCTGGCAGACACGGTGGTACAGTTGGTAGTCTACTTTATTAAAAGCTCCTTTTGTCAGCTTTGCAGAGCAGAGAGTATTAGGTCTTGCAGAGCAGACACAATCAGCTTTTGCAAACCGGAATCTTTTGGAGCCCCCTTTGCACACGAAGTGTGCAGAGGCTTTGGTGGCATGCTTTGAACCCGAAGGCCTTCACTCCACCAAAATTAGTCTTCAATACATTGACGGTTATGAGCCGAAGCCGTCAAAGCCCTTGAGCCTTCGCACCATCACCTCCGGATTGGACCACCACGGCTTTGAAGCTACACCAAGTTCGAACTCCGCTAGTCCGTGTACCGAAGCTATGCATGGCCAAAGTACATCAAGTCATCCACACTCGGAAGCTCCTCCTTCGTCCAAGGCCACCGCATGAAGCACTTCCATAAGCACTTCTTTGTATTGTCTCCTCCTAGAGCACACTCACGAAGAGCCTTATCCGGACAATGCCTTCGATGCACCTAGACTTCTGAGGCCTTCGTCAGGTGACCCTTCGAGTGCCTCCGTCTGGAGCACACTTCGAATGCCTTTCCTCATTGCAAAAGACTTTGTCTCGGGGTACCTTCAATTGGAGGCACCCTCCGTACTTCTGGCCTTCGCCTAGTGCACCTGTACCCAAGGACCGACATCGACTCCATGCAGCCTCCATGACCGAGCTCCCCGCTCGCCTGACATCAAGCTCCTTGCTTGACCCAGGTTCACCTTCTTTGAACCGTCCCGTCGCCTCTGAAGTCACCTAGTGTAAATTAACACTTACTCTAAAATAAATTCCGAAAATTAAAAAAAATATTCTTAGAAAAATCTCCTGACTCAAATAAAAATATTCTAAACTTAAAAACAAAATATTAATATCCTAAAAACAAAATAATCATAGGTTGTCAGTTTTGCGGTGAAACTGACAAAGCGTCCACCGTCTTTGCACCGGGTACCCAGATTGGGCCGATCCGACCCCGTAGCTTCCTCAGCCCGGCAATCGTTCGCTGCCCGTGTACCTGAGTCAAACCCAAACAACAGACCGGTGGATCATCTGCCACTCCTAGCCATGTAACCGGATTGGGCCAGCCCGACTCCACGGCTCCTCTGCCCGGCTGTTGCTCGCTGCCCATGTACGTGAGTCACATGCGCCTTAGACTCGACAGGTCTTTATTTCTCTTCTTCTTTGACTTCCGTTGACAATCACTCATCACATTTGGAGTATCAAAACCATATTCTTCAACATGGTTTCTCAATCTCCCCCTTGATGAGTGCATTGTCAACACCCTCTTCTGCTCATCTTCAGAACCTGCAAAACATGTGGAAACAGGAAAACAAAGACAAGAGAAAATAGAAGAAAGAAAATAAAAGTTTAACCCTAATGACCAAAAGCCAAACAGAAGCAAGAAAATGGTCATTATGGTTAACCAAAAAATAGACTCAAAAACAAGTGCAAATCTCAGAATTACCAACAAGGAGTGTTCCCTAGACTCCAAAATTTCTCCCCCCTTGTTAACAATTGGACTCATCAAGTGAGAATAAATGCACTCTAAAGAGACAAAGACACACACTCCCCCTAAAATGCAGCCCCCCCTCAAAATATGCCATGAATGCAGGTGAGGTGCAGGTGGAGTGTAAAAAGCATGCTTCTTAGATATGATTTACTGCAATTACAACATCTAACAGGTATAGCAAAAGATATACTGTCTACGATACATGACATGATCAGGGCAATAGATGATATCTAAAGGGAGTCATTAGCACGCATTTTTCGATTTTTGCAAACAAAAACATCACCACATTTTCTAGTTGACAAGCAGAGTAAAGCATGAGATGCAAAAGCTAACTGATATCTACCTAGATAAGCATTGTCCAAAACAGAGTGCTCCAGCAAACTTGTCATCTTTTTCAATTTTTTAGACTTTATCTTTTTCCTTTTTATTTTTTCATTTCTGTCAGGGGTTATTTGCATGTCAAACCTTATGCTAACCGACCAAGTCAATCCTAGGTCAGAACTGGACCATCCGAAGCTTAAGACAGTGGTCTTGGCATACATTACACCATCCTAGTTTATACCAAAGTGCTATGTTAAGCAGTCTAGAACAATGCAATGCGACAAAGCAAACCCACCAGGATCTTTTTTGAGCTACAAGGCATGTAAAAGATAGCAAACACATTCAGCCTACACATGCTAGTTACCAGAAGCAATGGCGATTATTTTTCAATTTTAAAACATAAAATCCATGCATATGACAAATATCAGATATGTCATGTGAATTGAAACAGAACATGATCATCGACAAGTAATCAAAAACATATACTAGCTAGAGAAGGTAAAGCAGATCAATCATATAACAGAAGCAAGCTCAAAATGTGATTGATGATTATGCATGATATGAACGCACACAAAAAGACTCAATAAAAATAAAGAAGAAAAGAAAAAACTGACTCAAAGTATCCTATAAAGGATACACAACTTCCAAATCAAGATCAATAATCATGAGTGGGAGCAAACGGTCCAATGCCAGGATTAGCAAAAGTGCTAAACTAGTGTCGAGCCGTCTGCTCATATGTAGGGAAGCAAAAAGAATCATATGAGTCTGGACCAAAACACGGATCAAAGCGCGGTCCTGTGTTCTTCCTAAAATCACGACCACGAGGTCCAAAGTCATATCCATAACGATCTGGAACTCTACCGGAATGAAAACCACCGTCCGGAGCACGATCATAAAAACTGTCTCCTCTACCACCACCTACACGACGTGGCCTGGCCTCTAGCCTCTCTCTACGTCGAGGAACTCTCTATCTACCACCCTGCTGGTAGAACTGCTCCTGACCATCTCGAGCTCTCTCTGCTCGCTCAACCCGCTTCCTCCTGAAGCAAAACTCCTCAAGATGCCCGTCTCTCTAACAAAACTCACAGTGATAGGTAGGCTTCTTGGGATGCGGTTGAGGCTTGGGATTCTTAGGCTTGGTGGTGTTGGGTGCAACATCTTTGGTGTGAGAGGGTCCAGGTAAAGAATCAAGAGAAGTGTGGAGAGTTTTAGGCTTTGGGACCCAGATTTGCTTCTTAGGTGGAGTTTTAGGTTGTTCATTGAGCACTCCATCCTTGGGCTGACTATCCTTAAAGGACTTAGTGGAGTGAGTCTTAGAATATCTCTATTTGTGAGTCATCATACTCCACTCCACTGCACGGTTAATGGCACTCTCAAAATCAGCCTTGGTATAGGTGTAACCTACCCCAAACCCATCATGTCTCTTGAACTGCTGGATCATCATGCCGAGCTGTGGCTCTTTGGCACTAATCCAACTCAGGATCTGACGGAGGTAAAAGTTCTCATTCTGAACATCAGCTAGCTCCTCTCTAAAGGAAGGTAACACCTCCACCTGAGACAAGCAGATCTCACACTCTTTATCAACTTCGACAGACTTCTCATCTTTTAGCTTGATCAACTCCATTCTAATGGACAAGCAGTTCTCACAAACAATGGGTGGAACTGACAAGGTCTCAAGCTATAGCTTAGTCTGCTCCAACTCAGCTCTCACTCCAGCTAACTCGCTCAACTTCTCATCACTCTTGGCTCTCGGCTCAGCTATACTAGCTAAACGGGATGGGCAGTCTACACAAGGTGCGACAATAGTGGCATGAGCATCTTTTAGCTCCTACTGAGCGCTCTCAAGCTTAGTGGCCAAGGCGTCTCTCTCATCTACTCTCTCTGTGTACCTGGACTTAAGAGTCATCAGATCACACAACAAAACCTCACAGTTGGGACACTCACCACTATCACCCAAGCAAGGGGAAGACGATAGACTCTCAATCTTGCCATTCGCCGTGGCAAGCTCACTCTCAAGCTCATCTATCCTCTTCTTAGCCCCTCTAAACAGTTTATCCCGATACTTCAACTCCTGACAGTTCTGTTCTAGTAAATTAACAACTTCTTGTTCATAGGAAGATGCCTTCTCATCGTCGTCATCGGAGTCGTCAGAGGAGTCCTTCTCTTTCTTCTCCCCAATAGCCATTGAGCAGAAGCTCTTGTGGGGTCTTCGGCTTGTCCCCGAAGGTCATGAAACAGAGGACTGCCGGATTGTCCCTGTCCTTCCCCTTCCAGATCATGATCTCTTCATCACTTGAAGTTGAAGATGAGGAGGAAGACGAGGATCTCTTGGAGTATCTTTTCTCCATCTCGGCGAAGAAGGTCTTGTTTCGCTTCTTATTCTTACACCTGTAATCCTTCAGAGCCGGAGTTGTCATACTTGCCGGAGTTGTAAGAGTTACCGCCGGCTCCCTTCTTGTAATTCTTCTACTTGGGGCAATCGGCGATGAAATGACCTGGGTCACCACACTCAAAGCATCCGGATTTTGTGCCATGTCTCTTAAACATTCGCTTATCATAGACACGTCACACCCGGTTGTTAAACAAGCACAAATCATCATCTTCTAGAGTATCAAGTTGTTCCTTAGAGATAGGCATCAAGGAAAAAGCAATACAACTCATGACATTAGGATCAGCGGACGGTGTCGCAAGTGCCAGAGTCTTGGAGCCAGAATCAGTGAGATTTGATCTCAACTGAATATCAACCTATGAGGCCTTAAGCTTACTAAAAAGCTCTGTGATAGTAAAGGTATCATAAGATGCGCTCTCAACAATAGAAGAAACCTTGATCTCCCAGATCTTAGGGTCCAAGGTATGAAGTACCTTAAGCGCCTGTTCATAATCTGAGACCAGCTGATCACGATCGGCCTTGTTAATGATCGATTGAAAACGACCAAACAAAGCCTCAACGGTCTCACCCAGCTTCTGTGAGAAATTTTCATACTCACGCCGGTAGGTCTGGTAGAGCCTAGCCTTGACCTTAGTTGTCCCCTCATGGTGTGCCTGGAGGGTAGACCAGATCTCTTGAGCTGTGGTGAGATGGCTAACACGCTCAAACTCACTAGGACCTAGACCAGAAAATAAAATATTCACCGCCTTACTATTATTTTGATGATGGGTAACTACATCTGCAGCAGTATCCGCAGCAATAGTCACTATGGCGAAAGTAGGATGAACACAAATCTCCCATATGTCCGAGCTCTAGCTCATAAGGTATGCTCGCATGCGAGTCTTCCAATAAGTGTAGCCAAAAGCTTCTAGGGACGGGATTTTACCAGAAGACGTCATGGTCACTACCTAGGTTTAGAATCGGTTAAGATATTAGAAAAACTCTAACCTCGCTCTGATACCACTTGTAGGACCGAAGGTAGCGACCAGAGGGGGTGAATGGGCACCTAAAAATTTCTTGCTAAACTATGAATTAAACCCAACACCCAAATGAAGTAAACCAGACAAACAATATTAGCAAAGCTAATTACAGGAATTATAGTTGTCTAGCCTAAAAAAGATCGGTGCCTTAATTTAAATGATATTCAAGATAAACTAAATAAAAATATTGCAGTAAATAAAAACACCTAGATAAATCACAAAATATTTATATTCCAATCTAGAAATAAAATACTAATCACAAGAATAAAATATGGATCATTCAAAAAATTAATTCAGAGATAAACCTAAAATATTGCATGTAAAACTAGAATAAAAAATAGTACTGCGTCTAATAAATTTTTTCTTTTATATGAGCGTATTAAAAACACTTAAATAAAATATGCGAACTCTAATAATATTTTAGCAGATAAAAGTTAACCACAAAATTAATAATCAAATTTCGCAGGCTAATTAAAAATACATGATTATCTACCTAACCAATCTACCTAGGAAATAGGAGATTAGATTAGAAAAAACTTACCTGCATCTGCTTTTCCGTGTGGCGTGGACTGCAACTGGCCGCACTGAGAAGCTCGCCGTGTGAACACCGCGGACCTGACGCGTCTGCTGCTGTGCCACAGACAGCAGCTCCAAGATGTGCTGCCGACGTGGAAAAGAACACTAATAAAGCCGGCGGGTCCCACGCACGATGATGCACTAGCAACCTGAGGAAGACAAAAACAAATTTACTGCTGCTGGCCAGAGGGATTCCGCTGCGATCCTTCGTGCGCGTGGCCTACGGACTTCCTGAGATGGCTGCCAGCAGCAGCTTTGCACAGCTCTGGCGATGCACTTGAGTGCTTGGTGCGGAAAAACACTGGCTATTTGTGCTTGCGCCTCAGCGCATGCTTTGAAGTTTGCGATCGGCTGCCATGCCGAAAGCCGAAGAAATTTCGTTCGAAGAAGAAACACGACGGCGGCGGCGAAACAGAAACGGTGGCGGACTGTAGATTATAGATTGATCTTGACCGAAACAGTCAACTATCCCTAGGGGGATAGGGGACTATTTATAGGTGACTCCTAATGCAATAAAAGACTAATTTACCCCTAGGGTAAATTAACACTGACTCTAAAATAAATTTCGAAAATTACTAAAATATTCTTAGAAAAATCTCCTGACTCAAATAAAAATATTCTAAACTTAAAAACTAAATATTAATATCCTAAAAACAAAATAATCATAGGTTGTCAGTTTTGCGCCGAAACTGACAAAGCGTCCACCGTCTTCGCACCGGGTACCCGGATTGGGCCGACCCGACCCCGTAGCTTCCTCAGCCCGACAATCGCTCGCCGCCCATGTACCTGAGTCAAACCCAGTCAATAGACCGGTGGATCATCTGCCGCTCCTAGCCATGTACCCGGATTGGGCCAGCCCGACTCCGCGGCTCCTCTGCCCGGTTGTCGCTCGCTGCCCGTGTACCTGAGTGACATGCGCCTTAGACTCAGCAGGTCTTTCTTTCTCTTCTTCTTTGACTTCCGTTGACAATCACTCATCACATCTGGAGTATCAAAACCATATTCTTCAACATGGTTTCTCACTTGTCCACCTTATACTTTCCAACCAATCCAAGCCTAAGTCAAAAAGGATCGTCAGAAGCTTAAGATGATGATTTTGGCAAACACTAAAATATCCTAATTCATACCAAAGTGCTATGGTAAGCTGTCTAGAATAAAATAGTGTGACAAACAGACCCTCCTGGATCATTTCATGTGCAACATATAAGGGATGGACATTTTTTTATTATGATTTTTGTTGAATTTCAGTGAAGGATGTCCATGAAAAGCATTTGGTTTTCAAGTTGAATTTTGCATCCATAAGAAAGGATTCTAGCTATAAGGCAGATAAAGGATAGCTAAAACAGTTTTGCTTCAAACACGCCAGATGCAAGACTAAGCAGTGATCATGTTTTGAATTTTGAAAATTAAAATCATGTTCCTAATAAAAATAGGCATATTAATAGAGCTGAGCTAATCATGATCATGTCAATTATACAAAGGCATATAAAAGCAAATATATGTAAATGCAAGTTGTCATAAAAGAGAGGCTTATGCAAATCCATTAATGCATGCTCCCTGTAACAGTCCCAGAATTAAAATAAAATAAAATTGAGGGAAATTAATAAAAAGGATTTATTTAATTAAAGAAAAGGCTAAAAAACGCAAATTAAAGCAATATAGGGATAAATATTCAAAATTTGAAACTGAAAAATTTATGATGGAATCTAGAGGCCAAGAAATATTTTTGAGAATTTTTACAAAATTTTTCCAATAGTGCTTCAAGCCTTAAATAAATAATCTATTTTCTGGAATTAATTTAAATGGAAAATACATTTTAATCTTATTGGGCCGCAACCCTGAATTCCCCTTCGAATCACGTCAGCCCAGCCCAGCTCCTCGGTCAATGATAGGTGGGGCCACCATGATGGCGTGCACGTCCTCTCTCCTCCGTGCGCCACGCATCGCCTAGTCCCAGCTGTCAGCCGCCCTCAGTCACTGCCATCATGGCCCGCATGTCGGCACCATTTTCCCTCTCCCTCTCTCGCCCGCATCTCTCTGGCCCACCCGTCAGCCTCCGATCAGCGCCCCTCAGCCACTGCCATGCCTGGTCCGCCTGTCGGCCCCTTCTCTTTCGCTCGCAGCCATTGACAGGTGGAGGCCACCTGTCAGATTCATCTTCTTCGATGGAAGGGGATCTCCCCTTCCATACCGGCGCCCCCCTTGCCATATTCCCCGCAGGCCGCTGCCATTCTCCAGATCGAGGCTGGGATCCCCTCCTCCTCACACCGGCAGTCACTTTCCCCCTTTTCCCACGTGCTTTCCGCCGCATTTGGTATGTTCCCGTGCGCAAGGAAGCTCGCCGGCGAGGTATGGTTTCCCTCCTCGGTTTCCCTCTTTACCCCTTCCTTTTTCGCCACCGACGACCCCCCTATAAAGCCTAGGCTCCACCGCATCGCAGGCACGCACCATTTCACACCCTTCCTCTCTTTCCCGGGCCTCGTGCCATTTTGCGCCGCCTCCCCTACCTCGGCTCCGGCAAGCCTTCGCCGGCGCCTCGGTCCACCACCGCCCCCCGCTAACGACACTAGAAGGACCGGCGTCACCTCCCCATCCCCGGCCCCACCTCCTTTAGGCCGGACCACCACCGGAGCACCTCGCCGTCGTCGGACCCAAAGGCCTCCTTTGCCTCTTCTCGCCGCCGACCGCCGCCACTGCCCCGTCATCGTCGACGCCGGTACGCTTGAGCTCCCCTTGCTCTGCTGGTTCCGTTTTAGGCCCTAGCCCTGCCGGTTAACCCTCGCCGCTGCCGTTCACCGCTCGCCGTTGCTCGGCCAGTGCTGGGGATGAAGCCCTCGGCTTCCCCGTGCCGCGCGTGTGCCGGACGGGCTCGGTGCCGTGCGATCTGAGACAGAAGGCTACGATTAAAACCCACCAGGGTTCAATCTGGGCCGTCCACTCGGTCAAAGGGGTACCGAGGCCTCACGACCGTTGATCATCACTTAACTGCCCCGCTTCGCATCTGGCCGTTGGATCTAGATCCAATGGTCCAGATCATCTCGGTTCACGCCAATAGTGCCTGGTGCACGGTGGGTTCGGTCCACCATGGACCAAGAACTGTTTTTAGTTTAAATAAAAATTCAGGAATTTGTTTAAAACTTAGGAAATTCATATCTTGCTCAATTTAACTCCAAATTAGACCATTTCAATTCTGGAAAATTTCTCTTTATTCTCTACACTTTTATGCAATAAAAACAATATATTTATTTGGCACAAAATATTCTTATTAAATAATAAAGCAAAGTCCCCTTTAGGATTTAATTAATACTTCGTTTAAATAATTCAGAAAAACCCTTAAAAAGTTATATATTAATTTCAGAAGGCATAATGACTTCGTTTCACTGTTTTTAATGCAATAACAATATAATGTTCATTTTGCCCATTTCATTTCATTAAATGATATTTCAAATGACCCTTTTTAGGATAAGTAATTAATTCATATAATAAAGTTCAACACTGTATAAAAATATCATGAAAACTTATATAATAACTTCAGAAGACATAATAACTTGATTTCACTATTTTTACTACAATAAAAACAATAAGGTTGTTTTATACCTTTTTACTTCATCTCTAAAAAGGGAACACAAAAACCCCCTTAGGAAAAATACTTACACCAATTTATAAAATCCAGAAACCTCTTTAAAACTTAATCTTAAATATTTAAGTAATTATTTCATAAAATTCAAGACTCTATCTCCTTTACTTAATCCAACAAGAACATGTATGCTTGTATTGGTGACTTTTGGATTGTTTATTGAATGTCATGTTTAGTTTCCGTATCGAGAAGACTACGACGTCGTCGAAGATCCCGAGTTTTACCCCGAGGTTCCACCTTCACCATTTGTGGATCAAGGAAAGTCACAACCCCCATTTTGATTATCATTGAGCCCATGTTTTAATAAATTATCGCTATAACTCATAGGATAATATTCCATTAGTCAAATATCAAGCCCTACACTATATTTATCAGATCCCCGTCCTTGTGTGCAAACCCAAGCCATTCTCATTGAGCCTTAACTCCTTGTCACTCTACTATAATATATTAGCTAGTGTCCAATTTACCGACACAACTGCTATAGGATAACAAGAATGAGTCGTAGATAGTTGGATTTTGTTATAAGAATTTCCCCGTTATTCTTGTCTCTGGACTCTGTTGTAGTTGGCTATGTTATAAGTATGGTGGGTTCCGGGTGCAAGCTAGGGCATTGGTTGGTCGCACCCGGGGCACTATAAGGACTGGTCTACGGGATCTGTTGCAAAGCACTTCCGTACCAACCACAAGTCTAATGGGTAAGTCCTAACTGAAAGTATGGAACAATCCAACTCGATGCACCATAGTGGAGGGGCAAGGGGCAACCTGCGGGTGACTTGTACCGACGTGGCTCAAGGGGGGGGGGTATGGTGAGGCTCGACACGTCGGGACACCATATGAAACCCATAAGAGGGTGCTGGTGGGTCGAGGAGGACCATATGGAAGGTTTTGGCATGAGTTCCCGTGGTATGAGTCATCTCGTTACACTTTGGTGTAAGTGATGAGTGCGTGCCTTGTGGGTACAGTGGTACACCTCTGATCAGAGTATTTAATCTTTTCGAAAAGCCGAGCCCACGGTCAAGGGCGGGTTGTGTGACTACTCGCAGTTAGTTTACTATTGTTTGTATGGTTGAGTTATTCATGGCATGTAAGGACTATTGAGCGAGGTGGGGCTGACTGTACCCCTCGAGTTAGAAGATGATGATGCATACACATGTTTACGTTTCAGTACTAATAAATTGATCACATTTAATTGCTTTACCAATTATGCTTTTCCGCAAAATTAGCCACTATCTCCCTTGTTATTACTCTGCATTATACTTGCATCCGGTGGCTTGCTGAGTACGTTTGTACTCACCCCGGTTGACTTACACCACAAGAGCCCATCTACTATGAGGAGGATGAAGGTCTAGAGTAGCGACCCAGTCAAGGCGAGACTGGAAGGAGGCGTTCATCTAGGACCCTTTGATTTATTAGTTTCTCTTAATCTTTATTCACTTTTGTAATAATACGGTCTATGAACCATGAATGATTGCTCGTATTGTACGTGGTCGCATGATGAACGTCTTGGTTTATTGATTTTCTATGGAATTTCAATAAAGGTCCTGATTTATTAAATCAGGGCGTGAAACTCCCCCTCACAAAATGCTATAAGGGTGAGAAATACCAAGTTCCCCATGCAAATAAGCAAATCGAGATGCATCGAGAGGTTTGGTAAAAATATCGGTAAGCTGGTTCTGGGTATCAACATATTGAAGTTCAATATCACCTTTCTCATTGTGATCTCTGAGAAAATGATATCTCACATCAATGTGTTTGGTTCTGGAATACTGAACTGGGTTGTTTGCAATACAAATAGCACTAGTGTTATCACAAAAAAGTGGAACACTTTTATAATCTAACCTGAAATCCCACAAAGTGGATACCATCCACAAAATCTATGAGCAATAGCTAGTTGCGACAACATATTCAGCCTCGGCTGTAGATTGCGCAACACTAGACTATTTACGGGAAGACCAACAAACCAACTAATTACATAGAAAATGACAAGTACCAGAGGTACTTTTCCTATCAATTCTACATCCAGCAAAATCCGCATCCCAATAACCACGAAGGCACAAAGAAGAAGATTCAGAATACCAAATGCTAAATTCGAGGGTATGTTTGAGATACCTGAGTATGCGCTTTACTGCTTGTCGGTGCGAAGCCCTTGGCGAAGTCTGAAAACAAGAGCACAGACACACAACGAAGTGTCTGTCTAGCCTTGTAGCAGTTAAGTAGAGGAGTGAGCCGATTATGCTTTGGAACTCCTTCTGATCTATGGCCTCTCCATCCTCGTCGGGATCCAATGCTACCAAAGTAGCTATTGGAGTGGCAAGGGGCTTCGCATCAACTATGTCAAACTTTTTGAGCAGGTCCTTGGTGTACTTCGTTTGATGGACGAAGGTACCTTGTTTGCTTTGCTTGATTTGCAAACCAAGGAAAAACGTGAGTTCGCCCATCATGGACATATCTAACTCCCTGCTCATGGTATCTGCAAACTCGGCAACCAAGGCATGAGAAGAAGCACCAAAGATGATATTGTCAACATAAATCTGAACTAGGAGGAAATCTTTGCCATGCTTGAGACTAAAAAGGGTTTTATCAACAGATCCCATCAAATATTCTTGCTCAAGCAGAAAAGACTTAAGTCTATCATAACAAGCCCGGAGGGGCTGCTTGAGTCCATAAAGAGCCTTATGAAGTTTAAGGAATCTATGAGGGTATTTAGGGTTTTCAAAACTAGGGGGATGTTTCACAAAAACATCTTTGCCTATGAAGCCATTAAGAAAAGAACTTTTGACATTCATTTGGTAAAGTTTGAATCTACGAGATGCCACAAATGCAAGTAAAATTCTAATTGCCTCAAGACGTGTGTTGGCGTAAAAGATTACGCTAACAGGTTTCTGTAGAAAAGAAACTAACAAACGAAGTGTTTGCGAAGCAAACTGTTCTAAGCCTCCGAAAGGATAATAGCTTAGAATAGTTCGAAAGTGTGTATTGATTCACTTGTAAATCGGTCCCTATTACAGGGTGAAATGGGGGGTATTTATAGGCCCAAACATTAAGGAAAAGACCTATTTACCCCTCTATTACAACCGACATTAAGGAAACTATTTAGCTTCCTTAATAGGGCTAAAATGGTAAAAGACTAATCTAATAGGATAGAAGATAAGTCTTCCATCTTAGCTGGCAGAAAAGATCCTGGAAAGCTTTGGTTCGAAGATATACTTCGAACCAATGCCAGTCTTCGAACTCCTGACGCGGTTCCAAGCCGCCTTCGAAGATGACCTTCGGACTATCTTCGAACTGGTTGGCTGTCTTCATGTTGCTTTGGCAATAACCCCGAAGATGGGATATTTTCCCCCAACAGTAGCCCCTCGAATACGCTTCTCCGTTCAGCCTGTAACGTTAGGAAAGCAGTATACGGAAAGAAAAGATAACCAATCATAGGGGTTATTAATTTTTGTTTTATCTCCGAAATACATGAAGATATGAACTTCGAATCAGTCATAAAGTAATTACTTTTCGAACTATCTTAGAACTGACTCAGGAAGTTCGAAAGTCTTTTTAGACTTAGAAAATATAACCGTTAGTTCCTGTTCTAACGGAGTTATATGAGGCGTTATTTTCGGAGGAAAATAACAGGCGGGAATGCGAAAGGGCGGAACCCAAACGGTAACAAACGGAAAGTTTTGGGTTATAAATAAAGAACTCTGGAACTTACTCGATTACCTTTTCACCGCTCGCTCCCAGTCAAAAGTCTTTTGAGTTCTCGAGTTCTTGAGTTCTTGAGCCCTAGTTCCTGTTTCTCTCAAGTTGATCCGGCAATCGCGATGGTGAAGACCAAAGGATCTGCGCCGCCTTCGACCTTGGCTCGGCAGCAGGCAGCCGCAGCAGCAGCGGCGGCAACATTGGCGGCGGCACCCTCGATGCAGGCGACAATGTCCATGGCGGCAGGGGGGAGAAATCCCCAAATCCCCGATGACCAAGGTCTGTGCCCCCCATCGACCAAATATTTGGATCAGTCCTTTGAATTGGGACCTTCGACCTGCAAAAGAGAGTCCTTGGCAATCACAGCAGGGGGTAAGATTAGCAATGGGGTAATGGTTCGAAAGCCAGGCAAAGAAGCAATCCCATCACCAAGACCCGGAGAGGTCGTAGTGTTCGAAGCTTTTTTCGAAGCAGGCTTGGGCCTCCCTGCTGTAGATTTCTTAGCCGAAGTCCTTGACTTGTTTCATGTAACCCTCCCCCAACTGTCTCCGAATGCTGTAGCCAGACTGGCCATCTTCGAATGGGCACTGAGAGCCGAAGGTTGTGAGGGGAGGGCTGAAATCTTCGCTGCGTTGCATAGAGCGACTTGTCAGCCAAAGACCTTCGTAGGCTCCGGAGGTGAGAAGGTGGTAGTTTCCTTTGGAAGCATCAATTTTAGGCTTCGTGATGAATATGCATTGCAATTCCCTGCCAAGGCCATCAATGCTAGATGGTACACCGATTGGGTTCTGAGGTGGTTTTATGCTGAAGTTGGAGTGGGTAGTCCTTTGGCTGGTCCCCTCAAGGAAATCCAGTTCCGGAAGGAAGCCTTAGTGCAACCTGACGAAGGTCAACTCGAAGCTCGCCTCAACTTGCTTCAGAAAATCAGCAAAAGGTTGAGCATGCGGGACTTAGCCGAAGAGTTCATCGGACTTCAAATTTCTCCGTTGATGGCCAACTGGCCTATCGTCTTCGAAGATGACTCGGAAGGCGGTCTTCGCAAGATAAACTATACTTCGAGCCCTGCAGGTAACTTCGAAACCAACATGCATAATACATATTTACTTCGAAGAAAGATTAACTTGAGTTATTTTTTAGCTTCTTCAGCCCCTATTACTTCAGAGCAAATTATAAGGGCTTCGGAGAAGATCTTGGGTGCTCCAACTCCGTCAGAAAAGGAATGGCGAATCAAATTAGTCGGAAGTTGGGAGCGATCCAACAGAGTATGGGGAATGTTGGAGTTAACTCCGCCCCCTCTGATGGACTGGGTGCCTCAAGAGAAAGGACCCAAGAAGAGAGTAGCCGAAGCTGGAGCATCCAGCTCCGCAAAGACTCCGACGAAGAAGGTGGCTCGGAAGCCGAAAAACCTCGCACCTTCGAGCTCAAGAGCTTCGGCTTCTAGCTCTAAAGAAGACGAAGGTATTTTACTAGTAAGATTAATTGACGAAGATGCAGCTCAACGAAGTATTCTCACTGAAGACATTGCAGGTATTCCGGAGCCTCAAGCCAACATCGAAGAAGCAAGAGCTCCGGATACCCAGGGAGAACAAATCGAAGCCCCTATGGGTGTGAATGAGGCCGAAGTGCCTGCGAACATACCGGAGTCAGGAGACAATGTTGATCAACCAATGACTTCGGTAGTTCAGGAAGACACAACTCAGGCCGGAGTTCCAGTGGATGAAGAGGGAGTCGAAGTCACTATGGCTTCGATTCTTGAAGAAGTAACGAGGGCTCTTCAGGACGATGCTCCTGTAGCCCAAGATTTAACGGCTGATTCGGATGAGGACTACACTTATGATCCTCCGATCAGCCCGGTGCTTGATATTCCAGAGAATATCGAAGGTAAATTTTGCTTAATTATTATCAATTTTTGCAAAATTATACAATGTGTAATATTTTTGGTTTTTTCAGAGCCTCCCGTTGTCGAAGTATCCCTCGAAGATACAACTCTAAGACCTTCGACAACTTCGGGGCCGCAACCGGGAGTTGCTCTACCGGGGCCTGGAAGAGGAAAAAGACACATCGAGCCCCTCCCAGCTCAAGGATCGACTTCATCTGAGTCAACGGACGAAAGTGAATCGACTGAGGGGGGGCCATCTTCTGAAGTTCCAAGGGCCTCGGAAGAGACCTCCGGACCTTCGCTAAGCAGGGCTGACCAGAAAGCTTCGAAACTGATTCCTCTCATAACTCCTTTTTTGGAGGAGAAAACCGGACTTGGGACTTTGGTTAAACCTTTGGGTGAAGCCAGTCGCCAAGTCGGGGAAACAGAACTGGTAGCCCGCTTAAGTAGAGTGAAGGGTTCGGAGCTTAGCCTTGCTGTGGAAAGAGCAGCTTATCAGGTATAAAGCATCTTCGAACCAAATAATGAATTATATATGAATAATTTCTTATTCTCGTTTTTCTTTTTCTTAGCAAGCAGTCTTAGCCCACGCTGCAGCTTTGTCGAATGAAAACGAAATTGCTCAACTTCGGGAAGAGAACGAAACTCTTCAAAGAAATCTTAACTTCTCCGAAGGTCGAGTATCTCAGATGGACAATGTGATAATAGCAGAGCGAAGGGCTAGGCAAAGTTTGGAAGCTGCAAGGAAAGAGCTCGAAGCAGAAAGAGTTGTGCTTCGAGCGGAGATTGAAAGACTGCGGACGGAGGATGCTGCGAAGGACTCCGCACTTGTAAGGCTGCAAGAAGAGGCTGGCCAGCTCCTAACTCAAAAGAATGCTTTGGCTACGGAGAACGCTAGAATCTCCGGAATTTTAACTGAAACGACTTCGGCCAAGGATATGCTTATTGAAGAAAAGGTTAAGTCCGAGAAGGTGGCTTCGGAGGTCATCGAACAGATGTTAGGTGTCTTGGAGTACTTCGGTACTACTGGATCACTACCTTCGGATGACAATGTAACTCTGCTGCGCCGGCTAAAGAGGATCCAAGGAGCAGCGAAGCAAATGAAGACGGCAGGCATACGTTATGGAGAACTCTCCGGACAAGTGTCTGCCCTTGGAATACTTCGCTACTACGAGGATTTGGGCCGATCAATCACTCCGAGCGCACAGGGCTCCATCATCTTCGACGACGACCGTCTTTTAAAACCTTCCGAAGGTGTAGCTGTTGCTTGGCGAGCCTTCCAGACTTCATGGAGAGCCGAAGGTCGAAGTGCGATCAAGGCTTGGATTGACGAAGGCCAACGCCAAAAGCAAGTTCGGAGCCAAGCTTCGAGCAGTCAGCCTCCTCCGAATCCGCAGGTTTAGGATTTTTTAGGATTTTTGATTATGTAAAGCTGATGCTTGTAAATATTTATCAATGAAAATCTTGTTTGTCATATTTTTAGGCTTTGCCTCTTATGGAAGATATCGAAGTGTTAGAGCTTAACAGCGAACTTCGCTCACTGTGGAACACCTTCGAACTTCTAAAGAGTTATAAGCGTCCTCGATTTCTTATCCCTCGAGATGACTCCGGCGTTATTGCGCCCGAAGTAATCAAAGACATATTGTCTTATATTAAAGAGGAAGATAAAGAGAGCGACGCAAACACCTCGTCTTCTGAAGACACTAATTGGTCCGAAGACGAAGGTGAAGCCCAAAATAAAAGATCTGAAGATCTTAGAAGCTGGGAGAGAAGCCCTGAGCGGCTTCGAACTTGGGCCGAGCTTCAACAAGAACAGAAGGATTTTAGAGCTTCGAAAGGGAGGAAGAGAGTTAAACGCAAAGTTCTTAGAACTTCCGATGTTGGAACTAGTCGTTCCACCCCTAGCTCTCGGGACCGAAGAGGTCTCCGATTCCTTCTTGGTATAGATACCAATTTTTCATGATGTAATTTGTAAATACATTTGTTTTGATAATGAATGCCGATTTAAAATTGTCTCCATATTTACTAGCCCCTCTTTGGGTATAAGCAACTTCGAACTGTATTCGAAGATGGTTATGCGCAAAGAAAAAACTTCGGAGTACAATTTTTTGGGGGTTCGGAGCCCCTCTGTCATTTAAAGATCTTTTAAAATCTTATGAAATGTCTTCGACTATTTGTAGTCAGAAAAATGGTAACTTGGTACCTTTGTTTATTTCATGAAAGAAATCAATTGAGATAACTTCCATGACACTTTAATGTCTTAAAAAATTTTTGTCACTTTGGACGCATATGAACAGTCATTCGAAGCTCATGGCTTAAATGCTGTTTTGCTTTAGCCACCTTCGGCTGTTTTGTGCGGAAATCTACCAGCCGGAGCTTGGATTTCGCAAAAATTGTAGCCACCTTCGGCTATTTTTGCAGAAGTCTACCAGCCGGAGCTTGGACTTCGCAGAATTTGGCCACTTGGGCTCTTTTTTGCAGAAGTCTACCAGCCGGAGCTTGGACTTCGCAGAATTTGGCCACTTGGGCTCTTTTTTGCAGAAGTCTACCAGCCGGAGCTTGGACTTCGCAGAATTTGGCCACCTTCGGCTCTTTTTACGGAAGTCTGACAAGCTGCAGCTTGGACTCCGCAGATTTTGGCCACCTTCGGCTCTTTTTACGGAAGTCTACCAGCCGAAGCTTGGACTCCGTAGAATGTGGTATTGGCTCTTTTACGGATGCCTACAAGGTATCAGCTTGGGCTCCGGATGGATTTCAGCCACCACACCGGAGGCTTCGACTTTAAGGGTTCGAAGTCCGGAAATACAACCCAGCTTAATGACACTTCCCTCTCGATCGACTTCTGTCCCAGCGCGTCCGCTCGAGAAACTAGGAGTGTCAAGGGGAAGGCAACCATCAGGGTGTATGCTTTATTAATTTAGAGGTGATTACAAGCGAATTACAAGGAGCCCTTATGCGAAGTATCGCTTTAGGTGCTCCGCATGCCAAGTATGTGCTAACTCTTCACCTTCTAAATTAGCTAATTTAAATGAACCAGGGCGCCCCGAGCGGACGATTAGATATGGACCTTCCCATTTATTGCCTAACTTCCCTGGTGCTATAGTGCTTCGTAGAACAAGATGACCCGGTCTTAACTCGCTGAGCTTAACCTTCGGGTCATACCAAGTCTTCGTCTGCTGATGATACTTAGATAAATTGGCTACAGCTCGAAGCCTTGTTTCTTCTGACAAATCTAACGGAGAAATTAATACTGCCCCAATACCTGCTCCGGATGCTTGGAAAGCCCCATCGGAGTAAATAGTCCATACTCCGTCATCTGATTTCTCCGGAGTCAACTTCGCAGGTGGAGTCCACTCTGCTACGAAGTCTGCTAGGACTTGGGATTTGATAGCTGTCCTTGCCAGGAAAGATATGCCGAAGGGTGCTAGCTCTACTGCCCACTTTCCAATCCTTCCAGTGGAATCTTTGCTTCGGAGCATATCTCCTAAAGGATACGAAGTTGGTACAATTACATTGTGAGCCAAAAAATAATGTCTTAGCTTCCTTGAAGCCATTATCAGAGCATAAACGAACTTCTCAAGTTCGGAGTATCTTGTCTTCGCTCCTGACAATGCTTCGGATACAAAATAGACAGGATTTTGAACCAACTTCCCATTGATATCAGCTTCTCTGACAAGGACTGCGCTGACTGCTGAGCCTGTGGCTGCAAGATATAGAAGTAGGGTTTCGTCCGCAATAGGCACCGTAAGTGTAGCAAGATTGCTGAGATAATCTTTAATATCTTCGAAGCTTTTCTGACACTCCGGTGTCCATGCAAAATCTTCGGACCCTTTCAAAGCTTTAAAGATTGGCAAGCTTCTCTCCGCAGACCTTGATAAAAACCTGCTAAGTGCGGCCAGACGTCCGGTCAGCTTTTGCACTTGCTTTACATTCTCCGGAGGAGCCATCTTCTGCAGCGCAGTTATTTGAGTAGGGCTAGCTTCAATTCCCCTGCTTGAAACTAAGTACCCTAACAACTTTCCAGCCTTAGCTCCGAATATACATTTTTCGGGGTTAAGGCGGATCCCACATGCCCGAAGGCTATTGAATGTTTCTGCTAAGTCTAGGCTATGTTGGTGCTTTAAAGCACTCTTTATTACAGTATCATCCATATAGGCCTCCACATTGCGACCTAGTTGATGACCTAGAGCCTTAGCAACTAATCTTGAAAAAGTAGCCCCGGCATTTCTTAGGCCAAAGGGCATTCTTACATAGCAAAAGACTCCCGAAGGAGTTACAAAGCTCGTCTTGATTTCATCTTCGCGCTTCAACCATATTTGATGATATCCGGAATACGCGTCGAGGAAGCTTAGTAACTCCGAACCTGCAGTGGAGTCAACTAGTTGATCAATTCGGGGCATGGGGTAGGGGTCACGTGGGCACGCTTTATTCAAAGATGTGAAATCAATGCACATGCGCCACTTTCCGGAAGACTTCTTCCTGACGAAGACTGGGTTGGCTAGCCATTCCGTATGGGCCACTTCTCTGATAATCCCAGCCTTCAACAGTTTTTCAACTTCGTCCTTAGCTAGAGCAGCTCTCTCTGCGGACATCTTCCGGAGCCCTTGTCGAACAGGCCGGGCCTTCGGGTTTACAAGCAAGCTGTGCTCAATAATATCCCGATCGACTCCGGTGATATCTTCGTCAGACCAGGCGAAGACATCCAAATTTTCTCCTACAACCTTTTCCAAGGAAGTTGCAACTTCGGGAGGTAAATCTTTACCAAATTGAAAAGTGTATTCTTTACCATCTTTGACAATGACCTTCGTTGCAATCTCTCCTTCGGGACTTGGTCTTGGAAATGACTTCTTCGAAGCTTCGGAGGAGGCTGAAAAAATTTCTCCATTTTCTTGGACACTGTTTACTTGCCTCGGATCAAGAGGAGGACCATGACCATATTCTGCTCTCCGAGCTATGGCTTGATCTCCGAAGACTGTCAGAATCCCTGATTGTGTGGGCATCTTCATGCACAAGTAATTGTGATGCGCCACAGCTCCGAACTGATTCAACATGCCTCGGCCAAAGATAACATTATAAGCATACGGGGCATCCACCACATCAAAGATAACTTCTTCAGTTCGGGCTAGTAAACCTTCTCCGAAGGTTACTTCCAGGCCTATCTGGCCAAGTGCATCTAGCGGAGGTCCTGCAAAGCCTTGCAGAGGACGAGCCGCTGGGAGAAGATGCTTCCGGGAAATGCATAACTGATCGAAGGCTTGTACAAATATAATATCTGCCGAGCTACCTCCGTCGATTAGCACCCTTCGGACTTCAGTTCCGGCAATATCAGCAGTGATAACCAATGGATCTGCATGCGGGAACTTGATACCAGCTGCATCCTCCGCAGAGAAAGATATTGGAACATGAGACCACTCCGGCATTGCAGCTGCAGATGACGAAGTCCCAATGTGGCCTACTTCTCGGACGTACTCTCTTCGCTGTCTCTTGGACATGCTTCCGAGGGTACCTCCTCCGGAGATAGGGAGAACTACTCTCTTCCCTCTATCTTGCCCTTCTTCTTGCTTCGGAGGTGGCATAACGTTGGCCACCGGAGGATGCCTTGCAGCATCAAGATTTTCTATCCGCGCTACAGCCTGGACCGGCTCCGAGCGCACTGCTGCTGCTGGACTTCGGTCGGTACTACCTCGACCCGAAGTTCTCTCCAAGTATTCTCCCCGAAGGGTAAGAATAGCCTTGCAGGTGTCAGTTGCATGGCTTCGGTTCTCTCCATGAATACAGCAAAAAAGGGTCTGGCCTTTGCCAGCCGTTTTCCCTGGCGGCCTCCAGCCACTGGACTTGTTCCCTGCAGACTGTGGAGCTCTTGGTGCAAACCTCTGCGGGGGTGCAATGTTTAAGACCTCAGAGCGAGGGTGCTTTTGCCCTCTTCTTCTATCATGTTGTACTTCGGGGACTGGCTCTTGCGGCGGGGCCGAAGTCTTCACCTCTGCTTTAACTTCTGTCAACACTGTCGAAGTAGCAGTAGTCCTCCGAAGCCAACCTTCTTCTGACTTCGAGTACTCCTCGAAGTACGACATCAACTGTGATACTGTGGTGATGCTCTTCCGATGCAATTTATCCAGAAGGCCTTTATGACTGACGCCTTCCCGAGCCGCATCAACCACCGAAGATGTGGACAGCCCCCGAATTTGCGACTTCGTGTGAGCGAAGCGCTTGAAGTACTGCCTCAATGTTTCTCCGGGGAGCTGTTTTACTTGGAAAAGGCTTCCTGTCGACATGGGGGGCACAAAGGTACCCTGGAAGTTACTTATGAACTTCTTCTTCAACTGTGACCATGAAGCGATTGATCCTGGTTTTAAAGACCAGAACCATCTCAACGCCACTCCTTCAAGGGCTAACGGGAAGCACTTCGCCATAGTATCTCTGTCTCCGCCACTAGCTTCGATTGCTAGGGCATAAGAACGCACAAACTCACTGGGATCTTCGTTTCCAGCATACTTGCAGAGCTTCGAAGTTTTAAACTTCGGATTGAAGCGAATTTTCTGAAGCTCAGGATGCAACGGAGATTCGTTGTCGTAAGAGGCGTTCTCCGGGGCTTCGGGATAGTCAAGATCGTCGTCTTCGTGCACTTCGGGGATAGCTGGGGTGGCTTGAGGACGAAGCCTGTTCGCAGCCTCTTGCCGCCACCTTGCTACCTCGGCTTGAAGATTGGCCATTTGAGTGGCCATGTCTCCAAGGCTATCTTCATCTCCTCCGGAAGGACCTTCCGGGTCTTGAGAACTGGTATGATCAGTTCCAATCGGAATGGCGGGTGGTAGAGGGGCTCCGGGCGGTCGGAGTGTAGAAGGGGTTGGTGGAGAGGCTTCGTATCCTCGAGGGATAAAAGCCCCTTGCGGAGTTTGAGGTGGAGGGATAGTCGAAGACCCTCCGACTTCAACTGTGTCGAAGGGTATCTCTCCGGAGATCCGAGAGGACCTCCGAGTGGGATTGCGAGGTGCACTCCGCTTAGGAGGCATGATGCAAGAGGTTGGTAGAGAACGAAGTTTTTCGGACTAAGTTCCCCACGGACGGCGCCAACTGTTGGCGTAAAAGATTACGCTAACAGGTTTCTGTAGAAAAGAAACTAACAAACGAAGTGTTTGCGAAGCAAACTGTTCTAAGCCTCCGAAAGGATAATAGCTTAGAATAGTTCGAAAGTGTGTATTGATTCACTTGTAAATCGGTCCCTATTACAGGGTGAAATGGGGGGTATTTATAGGCCCAAACATTAAGGAAAAGACCTATTTACCCCTCTATTACAACCGACATTAAGGAAACTATTTAGCTTCCTTAATAGGGCTAAAATGGTAAAAGACTAATCTAATAGGATAGAAGATAAGTCTTCCATCTTAGCTGGCAGAAAAGATCCTGGAAAGCTTTGGTTCGAAGATATACTTCGAACCAATGCCAGTCTTCGAACTCCTGACGCGGTTCCAAGCCGCCTTCGAAGATGACCTTCGGACTATCTTCGAACTGGTTGGCTGTCTTCATGTTGCTTTGGCAATAACCCCGAAGATGGGATATTTTCCCCCAACAACGTGCAACAGGTGCAAAAGTTTTAGTAAAATCAATCCCTTCTAATTGAGAATATCCCTGAGCCACAAGTCTAGCTTTGTTTCTAACTACAGACCCATCCTCCTCTTGCTTGGTTTTGAAAATCCATTTAGTTCCAATACAATGAACATTAGGTGGAGGATCTATCAGTGTCCATACTAGGTTTCTCTCAAAATTTTCAAGTTCTTCATGCATGGCATTGATCCAACTAGAATTAGATCAAGCATGACTCACATCTAAAGGCTCAAAAGAAGGAACAAATGCAGCATCTATGAAATGAGTGTGAGAATGAGTTACCCTTTGAGCAAGCTCACCAATGATCTGCTCGGGAGGATGCATCCTTAGGATGTGGTGAGGAGCCTCATGGTGGGATGCAGTCTCCCCCTCAACTTGTGCCGGAGAGCGGTCGAACATGACCGATGTTGAGGTAGATGCTTCGGGGCCTCTTGACGAAGTAATCGAAGCAGGGTCAGCTTTGGTGGTCAATATCGAGGTTAGTAGGGGATCATCCTCGAAGTCTTCGGCATCTTCGTCTTCAAAGATAGTTTGTTCCATATTGTGTTCACTTGCCTGTTCAAAAGAAGAGCTAACATAGGGGGTTGATTTATCAAAAGTGACATCACATGACTCGATGACAGTGTTAGTTTCCAAATTGAAAACACGATAAGAATGACCATGAGTGGTGTAACCCAAAAATATTTTTTCAGAGGATCGCGACTCAAATTTGTCCAAATTTCCACATTTTAGGATGAAACATCGACAATCAAATACTTGAAGATGAGTGACTTTGGGCTGTATCCCAAAACGAAGGTCATAAGAAGTCAAGTTCAAAATTCAGTGCAAGAAAATTTGGTTTGAGATGTAGCAAGCGGTGTTCATGGCCTCAGCCCAAAACAGTCTAGGAGTCCTATGCTCATCGAGCATCGTCCTAGCCATCTCAACAAGAGTGCGGTTCTTTCTCTCAACAACACCATTTTGTTGAGGAACACATGGAGTAGAGAATTGATGTTCTATGGCATGCTCCATGCAAAAATCAACAAAGAGACTATTTTTTTAACTTGGTGCCATTATCACTTTGAATGAATTTCAATGCACCTGTATGTTCAGTAAAAAGTCTAAAAGCTAAGCTCCAAAAGTGTGAAAACACTTCTTCCTTGCATGATAAAAAGAAGACCCAAGAGTAGCGAGAGAAATCATCGACAATGACAAGGACGTACCACTTGCCGCCTAAAGAACTTATCCGAGAAGGACCTACAGTGTCCATATGGAGGAGTTCTCCGGGTTGTTCTGTCATCACCATGGAGACACAGAGAGCAAATTGTATCCCGAATTTTCAACCAAAGCAACATCTTTGAGAGTGAAATTTGAGTTGATTCTTACCACACCTTTACCTTTCACTCTGTGATATCCTCCTTTTGCTTGGCTGTGGTGAGGCCAGAGAACCATGATGAGTTTCCGGTCATATGGTGCGAACAACCCGAATCCTACCAGATTAGCTTTAGAGATAAGAAGACTAGCCCCTATAAATATAGGGGTGAGGTCGGTCCATCAACCCCCCAACACAATTCAACCACAAAGCCCTAGCTTTGAACTGTACTTTATTTTATTTACCTTTCTGCACAACCTTCGTGGGTTTGCTTGGAAGCCCTCCACCGGCCACGTCGAAATAGTGGTAATCCTAGTTACTTTGCTCATGAAGTACCCGTTAATCTATGTAACAGATTGCTATCGCCTTGTTACTTCTCCTATGAAGTATCCGTTAATCTATGTAATAGATTGCTACCTTCGTTTCTCTACTACAACACTTAGTAAATTCGGTCTCCATGATGAATTGACACTTGAACTCTGTTTTGTTGAAGGTTTTCATGCTTGGAGCACCTTTCCCGAAAGTGTCCGGAGCTAGGAGACTTGTTTCGGAGGCTGCAAGAACACCCTTCGGTTGAACCCCGCCTTCGACTACCCGTGCCAAACCCGTCACGCTGTTGTCGGTCTGGTTGAGTTCCCACGCTAGAGCACTCCACATTAGTCTTCGTCACACCAGACTTCGTCATGCCAACACTTTGCATCAGACGACGTCATGCTAGCGCGTTGCATCAGAGTATTTTTTGTCGTGTGAGAGACTTTGCACCGAACCATGTCGTTCGGAGGTGATTTCGCGTTAGAGATATATTCGGAGCCTGCCTTCGGCTAGATCGGTCCAAACGTCGAAAACTACCTTCGGCAAACCCTTTGCACTAGATGCCGAAGGCCCTCCTTCGGTGATCCCTTCGCATGGTACACTTCGGAGAAGCGTATTCGAGGGGCTACTGTTGGGTGAAAATTCTTCACTTTCAGGACTTAGAGATTAACAGTTCAAAATAACTAATCAGCTTTGGATCTGATGAGCTTATTCACGAAGGTGGGCGAGTCGTTAAGCCGAATGGTGCTTCGACTTACAATCCGAAGGATATGAAGCTCCGGAGCAAAATGGCAAGGTTTATAATATGTTTGACTTATCTACTTACTCCGGATAGATTTTACCATTTTAACCTTGTTGAGGGTACCAAATAGTTTCCACTATGTCAGTTGTAATTGAGGGGTAAATAGGTCTTTTCCTCAGACTTTTTTGCCTATAAATACCCCCCTTCTTACCCTGTAATAGGCATCGAATACTCAGCTATTCAATACACATATTCAGACTACTTGACTTATTATCCAATTCAGAGGCTCAAGATAGTTCTTAACACAAACTCACTGTTTGTCAGTTCTTAATCTTAGAGAACCTGTTAGCGTAATCTTTTACGCCAACAGTTGGCGCCGTCCATGGGGACCCTAGTTCTAGAAGCTAGTTCTCTACTGCTGACTGCACTTCGAAGAGCACTTGCGGAGGGAGCTTCGGAGTCCCAAGATTCCGCGCACCCTTTAGTAAGGAGCTTCTTAGTGCAGTTCGAAGGCCTTTTCTCGCCTTCCCAAACCAATCAAAGTCCTCGGTCTTCGGACCTCTTTTTCACTAGCTATGCCTCCCAAGCGGAGCCTAGACTCGGATCCTCCCCGAAGGTCCCCTCGGACCAACGGGGCCGGACCTTTAGCTATTCCAACAACACCCGAAGATATCACTGGCGTCGAGTACCCAGGCCCTCGGGCCGATCCTACGGTGCTCCAAACTAATTATGTCAGTTCCTGAGACCCGGAGCTCCCCTCCGATGGAGACGAAGACTTTCTTGAAGACGAGGCTACTCAAGTAGCGCGACTTCAGGAAGAAGTGGCTAGGTGGAGGAAAGAGGCCGCTGATCGCCTCCGTTCTCAAGCCTCCACCCAGGCTCCCGAAGGGCCCCAAGACGGTGGTGCTCGCAATCTTCCTGAAGCTGTTCAAGTCCCGGAGGAGGCTGAGAACGCATCTTTCGATGATGAGTCTCCGCTACATTCGGACTTGCAAAGGGTGCCCTTCGATCATAGGTTCAAAGCCTCGAAGTTGCACAAGTATTTCGGTGGGTGTGACCCCGAAGAATTCGCTCGCTCATATGCCCTGGCGATAGAAGCAAGCGGAGGGGTGCGCTACACTATGGCAAAATGTTTTCCCCTCGCTCTCGAAGGTGTGGCTCTCCGATCAGTCTGGTCCTTGAAGCCAGGATCTATCAAATCCTGGGAGCAGTTGAAGAGGAAGTTTGTAAGCAACTTCCAAGGTACCTTTGTGGCTCCGATGTCGACAATGAGCTTATTCCAGGTGAAGCAGCGAGCGGGGGAGATGCTTCGGGAATACTTCACGTGCTTCACTCACACCAAGTCGTAGATCAATGGCTTGTCTACCTCTTTGGTAGTCGATGCCGCCCGTGAAGGGGTGTTGCACCCCGATCTCCTCTGCAAGATTCATCGGAAGCCTATGTCATCCATGACACAACTGATGGCATACTTCGAACAGTATGCCAAGGCAGAGGAAGGCTGCCTTCGACGAGCCGTAGCACTTGCACCAGCCCTTCGAGAAGTGAAGACGGAGCCCGAAACCTCAACTCCTTTACAATCCCCTCAAGACAATTGCTTCAACGATCATAGGCGGGGAAAGAAGCATTTCCGCTCGGAGGTGTTGAGCATCACACCCTCCGTTCCGAAGGCACCTACCAACTATCAGCAGACGCAAGGCTTCAAGGCTGGAGCACCGAAGCCCTAAGAGAGAGTACCTGGCAGGCGCTAGAGTTTGTTCTGCTACGTGCATGGTGACAATAGAAGCCATGACACAAAGGACTGCAAGGCGGTGTTAACCCTTTGGCGTGAATACCTAGGATGAAGTACCAGGCAGGATACTTTGGATCGAACCCCTCCAGCGACACAGTCGGAGCCTGTGCAAACCGTGGCCCGAGCCGGTGTCCCCGAAGCCCCCATGCAACTACTGGTGGACAAAATTATGCCACCACCGAAGCAGGAGGACCCCCAAGACCACGGCAAGTGAGTGGCCCTACCCATCTCCGGAGGGGGGACCCTTAGAAACATGTCAAAGAGGCAACAGAGAGAATACGTCCGCGAAGTAGGGCACATTGGGACTTCGAATTCCGCGGAGGGAATGCCTGAATGGTCTCATGTACCTATTTCCTTTACTGCCAGTGATGCGGTGGGGGTAAAGTTCTCGCATGCTGACCCCTTGGTCATTTCTACAGATATTGCCGGGGTGGAAGTTCGAAGGGTCCTGGTGGATGGTGGGAGCTCCGCAGACATACTTTTTGTCCAGGCCTTCGACCAAATGTGCATACCTTGGAGGCATTTACATCCAGTGGCCCGACCACTTCAAGGTTTCGAAGGTACGCCTCTCGATGCCCTCGGTCAAATAGGCCTCGAGGTTGCTTTCGGAGAGGGGCCTTTGGCCAGGGTGGAGGAGGTGATCTTCGACGTCGTCGATGCCCCCTATGCCTACAACACAATCTTAGGATGACGGATGCTGAACCAGTTCGGGGCTATAGCATATCACAACTATCTATGTCTCAAGATGCCCACGCAAGGTGGAGTTATTAGTGTTTTGGGAGACCAAGCTATACCCCGAAGAATGGAATATGATCACAGCCAACCGTTGGACCCTCGGCAAGTACATAGTGTGACGGAGCACATCGAAGAGTTTCCAGAGTCTTCGAACTCTTCAAAGGGCCTCTCCCTTAAGCCAAGCCCGGAACATGATGTCGTGATGAAGATAATTCTGAAGGATGGCAAAGAATACCCAATACAATTCGACAAGGGGCTATCTCCGGAGATAGCTGCCTCGTTGGAAGAAGTAGTCAAGCAAAATTTGGACATCTTTGCCTCGACTGACGAAGACATCACCGGGGTTGATCGGAGTATTATCGAGCACAGCTTGCTCAAAAACCTGAAGGCTAGGCCAGTACGCCAGGGGCTCCGTAAGCTGTCTGTGGAAAGGGCAGGCCTCGCAAGATCAAAGTGGAAAAATTGTTAAGGGCTGGCATCATCAGGGAGGTAGCCCACACCGAGTGGTTAGCAAACCCTGTTTTTGTGAAGAAAAATGACTCGAGCAAGTGGTGCATGTGCATCAATTTTACATCATTAAATAAAGCATGCCCGCGAGACCCCTACCCTATGCCCCGAATAGACCAGCTGGTGGATTATACAACTGGCTCCGAATTGCTAAGTTTCATCGATGCTTACTCCGGTTATCATCAAGTCTGGCTAAAGCGTGAAGATGAAGCCAAGACAAGTTTCATAACTCCATCCGGACTATTTTGTTATGTAAGAATGCCTTTTGTCTTGCGGAATGCCGGAGCCACATTCTCACGTTTAATAGCTAAGGCTCTAGGTCACCAAATAGGCCGGAATGTCGAAGCCTATATGGATGACATTGTAATAAAGAGTGCTGAAAAGCACCAGCATAATCTAGACTTAGCTGAAACATTTGAGAGCCTCCGAGCATGTGGAGTACGCCTCAACCCTGAAAAATGTATATTCGGGGCGCAAGCAGGAAAACTGCTAGGGTACTTAGTTTTGAGCAGGGGAATCGAAGCTAGCCAAACGCTGATAAGTGAACAGCAAAGAATGGCTCAACCAGAAAATTTGAAACAAGTCCAAAAGCTAACAGGACGGCTCGCAGCTCTCAGCATATTCCTGGCCAGGTCAGCCGAACAAAGCCTTCCAATTTTCAAAGCTCTAAAGAGGTCCGAAAGTTTCAACTGACACCGAAGTGCCAAAAGAGCTTTGATGATATCAAGGCATACCTCGGAAGCCTATCAACACTTGCTGTGCCCCTCCTGGAGGAATCTCTCCTCCTTTATCTTATAGCAACAAGCTCCGCAGTAAGTGCAGTACTGGTCAGAGAAGTTGAGCTTAAGGGAAACCTAGTGCAAAACGCAGTTTATTTTTTTTAGAAGCTTTGTCAAGAGCAAAGACAAGATACTCCAAGCTCGAGAAATTTGCTTATGCCCAAGTAATGGCCTCGCAGAAGCTAAGGCATTACTTTCTGGTGCATAACCTAATCGTTCCTACCTCGTATCCTCTTGGTGATATGCTTCGAAGCAAAGATTCTACAGGTAGGATCGGAAAATGGGCTGTTGAGCTAGCCCCCTTCGGAATTTCCTTCACGGCAAGAACAACTATCAAATCCCAAATCATATATGACTTCATAGCAGAGTGGACTCCATCTGCAGTTTGGGCTCTGGAGGAGCCCTCCGAAGGTTTATGGACAATATTTTCTAACAGAGCTTATCAGGCATCTGGTGCCGAAGCTGGAGCGGTAATTATATCACCGTCAGGGGAAAAGGCCATGTATTCTACGGGGCTCAACTTTAAGACAACCAATAATATCGCAGAGTACGAAGGAATCCTGCTAGGCCTCCGAAAGGCAAAGGCACTTGGAGCAGCAAGGATAATAATTAAAACAGATTCCCAAGTCATCGCAGGGTATGTTGACAAAAGCTTTCAAGCAAGGAACCCACATCTAGAGAAATACCTAGAGGAAATCCGCAAAACAGAAGCACCATTCAAAGGATTTTCTGTTCGAAGTATCCCTCGAGCAGATAATCAACTTGCAGACATTCTAGCAAAGGTTGTAGCCAGAGTATTAGACCTCCCGGAGGGTGCTTTCTATGAAGAACTAGTCAAGTCTGCAGTCAATCAATTACCCTCCATAGAAATTCTTTGCATCCCCGCTGCAGATTGGCGGGCTCCGATAATTGATGTCTTGCAAGGCAGCGCAGATGCGTTAGAAGGTCCGGATTTCCGAAGGTTACAAGCAAGGGCCCAAAATTATAAGCTTGTCAATGGAGTGTTGTACAAAGCCGGAGTTTCTTCTCCTCTACTCCGGTGTATCTCCCAACCTGAAGGCCAAGATATACTTCGGGACATTCACGAAGGTTTATGTGGAAGCCACCTAGCCCCTCGTGCTCTAGCAAGAAAGACACTTCGGCTGGGGCTCTAGTGGCCAACAATTGTAAGAGATGCGGAGGAGTTGGTTCTAACCTGCCAAGGATGCCAGTGGATGGGAAGACGAAGCCTCTGTCCACCAGTACCACTTCAAGTTATTGCCCCGGTATGGCCAATGGCTCGTTGGGGCATGGACCTCATCGGCCCTTTTCCAATGGCAAAAGGCAACTTGAAGTTTGCAGTGGTAGCAATTGAATATTTTTCCAAGTGGGTTGAAGCAGAACCCTTGACTGCTATCACTTCAAGGAATGTGCAGGTTCGGAGTACCAAGGGAGCTAACTGTGGATAATTGAACCCAGTTCGAAGCTCAGACATTCAAAGAATTTTGTGAAGAACTGGGCATTAAGTTATGCTTCGCAATAGTGTGCCACCCATAGTCCAACGGAGCTGTTGAGCGAGCCAACGGGAATATTCTCTCCGGTCTGAATCGGAGTATTGTTGGGTTGGCCAAGCGGCTATGGGTCGAAGAGCTCCCTAAGATTTTATGGTCCATTCGGACCACACAAGCCAGATCCACAGGCTTTACCCCGTTCAGGATACTATTCGGAGATGAGGCCATGACTCCTACGGAGCTCAGGGGTGGATCCCTTCGCATAGTACAACCTGAAGATGAAGATGAGAGGAACACTTCGCTAGACATGTTAGAAGAAACAAGGCTTCGAGCTGTCGCTAATCTGACGAAGTACCAAGACCAAACAAAAACATGTTATGACCCAAAGATAAAGTTGAACGAGCTTAGACCAGGTCATTTAGTTTTGCGAAGTGTAATAGCCCCGGGGAAGCTAGGAAATAAATGGGAAGGACCATATATCATCCTACGCTCAGGGTGCCCCGGATCGTTTAAATTAGCTAATTTAGAAGGGGAAGAATTGAAACATGCATGGCATGCAGAGCACCTTAAGCGTTATTACACTTAGGGGCTCCTTGTAATCAATTGTAAAAGTTCCTTTTCTAAATAAAGTGGAGGTTCGAATCTTGTTTTCTCTTCGGATATCCCTTACTCCTGGTGGATGCATCAGGAGGACGGAGATGCTTGCGGAGTCAAGCATCTTTCTATGGACCCGGGCAACATCCTTCGAACCATTGGTTCAAGGGCTTCGCTGCCAGCCTACAGATTCTAGGCTCTAGCTTGTTAGGATCCGGAGAAGAGTCTATGGACTTTAAAAGAACAGATTTCCGCCCTCCGAGTTCGAAGCATCTGTAAAAGAGCCGAAGGTGGCCAGCCTACGGATTCCAGGCTCCGGCTTGTTAGGATCCGCAGAAGAGTCTAAGGACTTTAAAAGAACAGATTTCTGGCCTCCGGGTTCGAAGCATCCATAAAAGAGCCGAAGGTGGCCAGCCTACGGATTCTAGGCTCCGGCTTGTTAGGATCCGCAGAAGAGTCAAGGACATTAAAAGAACAGATTTTCGGCCTCCGGGTTCGAAGCATCTGTAAAAGAGCCGAAGATGGCCAACCTATGGATTCCAGGCTCCGGCTTGTTAGGATTCGTAGAAGAGTCTAAGGACATGAAAAGAACATATTTCCGGCCTCTAGGTTCGAAGCATCTGTAAAATAGCCGAAGGTGGCCAGCCTATGGATTCCAGGCTCCGGCTTGTTAGGATCCGTAGAAGAGTCTTAGGACTTTAAAAGAACAGATTTCCGGCATCCGGGTTCGAAGCATCTGTAAAAGAGTTGAAGGTGACCCAGGAATAAGGTTTCAAGATTCCTGCCAATGAAACACTTTTAAAGTCCTAAGTGACTAGTACAGGAGTTTGTAAATATATATTCAGCTCCAAAACTTACAAAAATCATAATACGAACGTATAGTTCGAAGAACTCTACGAAAAAGTAAAGTATGGTTATTAAGTGTAGTGTGAAGCATCGGATTGTTGTGCACGTCATTGTGTCCGACAGACCTTATTGCAACGTGTAAGGTCCCCCACCCACAAGGAGGGGCAGGAGAGTAAAGAACAATATGCTTCCGAAGAAATTCATATTAATTTATCATACTTTTACATCAAGAGAAATTTTGGTCTAAGCCTAGGAAGAATCGGAGACCCTTTCGGCCTCTAGAACCACTTCTAAGGCTACTTGGACCTCCGGAGCTTGAAGCCGTCAAAAATATCTTTTTAGTTCGAGTGCTTCTTTTCTTCTTCGAAGCTCGCAGTTTCCTCTCCTCCTCTCGAAGTTCAGCCCAAGTCAGAAGCCTTTAGGAGTTAGCATCCGCAGGATCTTCGGCCTGATACTCCGAGTTAGACCAGTCTATATGCTCGGAGGTTGAAGATGTCTTCTCGTTTTCCTCCTCCTTGATATAAGCTAAGACTTCGTGACAAACTTTGGAGGCTATTTCTCCTTAGTCTCCGCGAGGAACAGAGAAGCGAGAGCGGCGGTAAGGCCTTAAGCTCACAAGGACTGACCATTGCCGATGGAGCCCTTCGTTAATTTCCAGTATTTCGAAGTCAGGCTCCGAAGGACATGGCAGAACCTAAAAGAATGAAACACCCAAACAAGTTCTTCGTTTATAAACTTTTCATTAATGCAAGGGGCTTTACAAGATTTGTTATACATGATTAAGCGCCCTATGAGCTAAACCTGCGTGTCGGTTGGCGAAGCCGGAGGTGTCGGAGCCGGCGAAGTTGGAAGCAACGGCCTTGTCTGTGCTTGCTTTTGCCGACGGGGCTCGTCGATCCAAACTTTAACTACAGCCTTGTGGTCTGTTTTCCAGATTGACTGGAAAACCTACCAAGCCGAGGCTACATCTTGTGAAGGATGCAACAAGTTCTCGTCGGCGAAGCTTCCGGGTGTCGAACCCCTAACCAGAGCGGTGGAAATCCCAAGGGCTTCGAGGTGACAGAGGACTCCGATTCCAGCGCATTGTTTGGATATCTCTCCATACTAGACACCGGAGCCCATCATCAGCGATGTCGCCACTTGAATCCTCTTTAGCTTCCGGTCGAGGGGCTCGCTGGCCGTAGCAGAAGACGAAGGGCACATGGTGCCAAAATATTCCAAGGTACCCTGAAGGGCATCCAAGGTACGCTCCGCTATAGTGGCATTCTTCTTCTCTGCCGCCTCTAGCCCCACAACAGTAGTAGTTACTTCAGCCATCTGGGATAGCAAGGAGCTCTTCTGAGCCATAGCATGCTTGAGAGAGCCTTGGAGCTCTACTAGTTGAGTGCTCGAAGTCTCTGCCGCCTGCCGGAGATTCTCGACCTCTACTCGGAGCACCAAGCACTCGGCTTCAGCCTCTTGGGCTGAAGTTCGGAGTGCGCCGTTGCTCTGCTTTTCGAGGCGGAGGGCTTTGTTAGTCTTGGCCCTATCCCTCCATTCTTCGAGGAGCTCTTCTTCCAATCGAAGTGTTTTCTCTTCGGAGTCTTTGAGCATGGATTGGAGGGCAGTAACCTTCCTCTTAAGTCGGTTAGTTTCGACTTCATTGGAAGTCGCTGTCGCTCTAGCAAGGACAAATTGTTGCAAAAGGAACAAGTAAGTACAAAATAGTTAAATTTGTTAATTAAAAATATTTGTGGCACTTTGTGTACCTGAAGGGTAGCCCTTTCGAGGGCTAGATTAAGCTCTGGGGGCCTGGCTTCGCTCATGACGGAGACCAAGTCGGAGTTTACGACTTCTTGGCCTTTCTCCGCCAAGGGCTCTAGAAGCGCCCAGAGGCCCGTTCATTGCTCCAGGAAAGGAGCCAGCAAATGGAGCCAAGACAAGGCTTGGCAGTCATCTATCGTCGCCTCTTCCTTCGAGTTTCTTCCCAAAGGCTCGTTGGAGGAGGGTGTTGTTGTCGGAGCAGGAGGGAGCCCAAGGCTTGTCATGCTTTTTCCCCTTCCCGGTACGAAGGTTGGAGGCGAGACTCCAGCGGAGGTAGATCCTCCTTTGATGGTTGTCCCTTCAGCTGGAGCCACGTCGGCGGAGACGGCCCCTGCCACCGGAGCCGGAGCGTCCATTGGAGTAGAGGTGTCCATCAGAGCAGCAACCTCAGAAGAAGCTAGAGCTTCGTTTGCAGCTGGGGCTTCGTCGCCCTTCGATATGCCTACAACATCGAGGTAATTGGTGAACACTCATGACTAAAAATTGTTGCAGGAATTGACCAAAGCAAAAGTTTCGTAGTATACCTTCGGAGGCACCTTGAGGTAAAATGGTCAGGTCCTCTAGGACCTCGTACATCCGGAGAATCTCATCGAGGTCGTCCCCGAAGTCCTCTCCGGTGTAGTTGCCGCTGGAGCCTCAACCCCCGCCGTGATCACCCCAGCTATGGGTTAGTTGGGGGCGACAGTCTCCAGCTCTGAGCTCACAACAGCGGGCGCTGGAGTGTGTGCCGAGTCTGCCTTCGCAGCCTCTCGAGCAGAAGCTTTGGTTGGGGAACCTGCTTCATCTTCATCACCTTCCAAAAGATAGTTCTCGAAGTCCATCGCCAGTTGGACGTCGGAGCCCTTACTTCCAGAGCCTTTGCTCCTAGAGTCATTCGAAGCTGAGCTCTGAATGCCAAGGGACGAGGTAGATGAAGCCGGGGTCAGCTGAGGAGTGATTTTTGCTACCTTCTTCCCTTTCTTGATGGGGGGTTTTGCTACCCTTCTTCGAAGGCTCGGCGACGACTTTCCTCTTCCGAGGGGCCGCTCCGGCCAGGTTGAAATCCACCAGGGGAGGAGGCACCATTCTGAGGGCCTCCCATACCTTCTTGGAGTGCTCCCAGCTCCCCACCAGCTATATCCTCTTTTGCCTTTGGGCCGCCGTAGGGGCTCCGAGGACCCGTTCGGTTGCCCGTGTTATCTGCTCCAGGGCTAACGCTAGTGGAGCCGCTGAAAAAAGGTATTTCTTCGTCTAACATGTTATTGCAGGAAAGTCGAAATCTTACCTAGAATTCGGAGCTCACCCTCCGAAGCGTGCTGGAACACTATTGGCCAGTCAGCTCCGAGGGGTGGAATTCGGAGGGCGATGAACTCTTCCGCTAGGTCGCGCATACTCATGCGACCGACAACTGAAGTCAATAGCCCTAGCCACGTTGAGAGCATGCTAGGGTTTAGGGTGACCTCCGCTTCCTCTCGGAACCAGATCTCTTGCAGGGGTCCAGCGAAGGGGGTGTCCTCTCTGACTTCGGCGTAGAACCACCAAAGGATCCAGTTAGTGTACCATCGGTTGTTGATGGCCTTCACTGGAAAATGCTGGGCGTGCTCCCTCCGCAACTGGAAGTTGACACTTCCGAAGGCCATTATCACCTTGGTGTCTCCGGGGCCATCTTGCAGCTTTGGTTGGCAGATGGCTTCGTGGGTGGCGGTGAAGACTTCCGATCACCCTTTGCACCCTTTGGCTCAAAGCGCCCACTCGAAGATGGCCAGCCGGGTGATGGCGTTGGGAGACAACTAAGGCAAGGTAATGTGGAACATTTCTACTACCTCTGATAAAAAATTGATGGCAGGAAGCCCCAAACCTGCTTCGAAGAATGCCTCGAAGACCACGAGTTCTCCGCTTCGTGGCCTCGGGGTCGATTCTGGTCCGGGGACCCGAGTCCTCATTCTGGGCCCTAGCTTCCCTTCCACGGCTTCTTTGATGGATTCTGCGGTGCTTGTGGATTTGCCGATGAGGAAGCTTTGGGGGATTTTCTTCTTAGATGGCGGGCGGAGCTCTCGAGGGTTCTTTTGCCAGGCGTCTCCCAGAGCTCCCGCCATTGCTGCTACTGCTGAAGCCCACCCAAGCGTGCCTCTGCGCCAAAGTACCCACCGCCGCTGGCACGGTGTGTCTGGTCCTCGCCATGGCTCGATCGCTCAGGAAGTTGAGAGAGTTGGAGGTTGAAGAGAGTAAGTTTCGGATGCTAAGCACGGTGAAAAGCCCTTGGTGAATTTCGATTCCCTTTTTATAGCCTCCCGTTAGTGTTGTGCTTCCATTGTATTCACATTGCAGGTTCGACTTCCGTCACTGGTAGGTGGGTCCAAGAAGCGAAACGGTGTGAGTCCGCCGTAAATTTTGACCGTTACCTTTTGAGAGCATAACAGATACTTGTATAGTAACGGTTCTAAATAAACAGCTCTTCACGACGTTTGGACTTCACAACGGTTCTCTTTCTCACGAAGCGTTCACACGACATTTTTGGGTTCGAAGCCGTTGTCCGAGTGCTTCGGGGTCAAAGACCCTTCGAATAACTGTAATGTGTTCAAACTTCTCTAAGTCTTAGAATATGAAAATATTCCTTGCGTATACTGCTTCCCTTCTATACAGGTTAAATTCAGAGAAGCGTATTCGAGGGGCTACTGTTGGGGGAAAATGCTTCACTTTCAGGACTTAGAGATTAACAGTTAAAAATAACTTATCAGCTTCGGAGCTGATGAGCTTATGCACGAAGGTGGGGGAGTCGTTAAGCCGAAGGGTGCTTCGACTTACAATCCAAAGGAACCCTCCGCAGGATATGAAGCTCCGGAGCAAAACAACAAGGTTGATAAGATGTTTCCACTATGTCGGTTGTAATTGAGGGGTAAATAGGTCTTTTCCTTAGACTTTTTTGCCTATAAATACCCCCTTCTTATCCTGTAATAGGCATCGAATACTCAGCTATTCAATACACATATTCGGACTACTTGAGTTATTATCCAATTAAGAGGCTCAAGATAGTTCTTAACACAAACTCACTGTTTGTTAGTTCTTAATCTTAGAGAACCTGTTAGCGTAATCTTTTATGCCAACATCAGCCATGTATTTCAACAGGCTCTGGTCCAAGAAGGCCGAGCCAAAGATAAAAAGTTTATTAAAACATTCAACAAACCTGGGGATGAAGTCCACATTATGGAGCACTCCGACGAGGAAGAATTGGAGGAAGAGGAAGATTCAGCTGACATGCATGCGGTCGAATGGGTGTGGAATGCTAAGTGCAAATCAATCACTTGTTCTAGGTTACAACCGTCTCCCACTAAGAGTCGGCCTAACGAAGTCAAATAATCGTTTGATATAACTAAGTGCGATAAAATATTTTATTTCCTCTTGAAGAACCAGCTTCTTAGGTTGCCCAAGGGCCATGTTATTCCATCCGCCGACGAGCTAAATAAATGCCCCTACTGTAAGTGGCATGATTCACATTCCCGTTATACTAACGATTGCAATATTTTCCGTCGGCAGGTTCAATCGGCCATAGAAGAAGGACAATTGAAAATAGAGCCTAGTCCAAAGATGAAGCTAGACGAAGACCCCTTTCCCGTGAATACCATCGACCTTGACAAGAAGAGAGTACTGATTCGGCCAGAGCAGGCCGAGTCAACTAAGCGGAAAGAGGTCATTATTGGAGAATCACGCACACACACTCGTACCTAAGAACCCTGAAGTAGGAGTGTGGAAAAAGAATGTCAACACATCTCCTTCGGCTAGGGCTCACAAGAAGCTGAAGGTGACATATCAGATGTTGTGGAACAAACACCAGAAAAAAGCCAAGGAAACAGGCCCCCGTCTAGAAAAGCTAAGACAGCCGAAGGGGACAAAGAAGTCGGAGGATGGCTTCAGACCACAGTTGTCGAACCCTCCGCATGGTGGCTTCGGACCACAGTGGCCGAACCCTCCGCATAGTGGCTTCGGACCCTAGTGGCCGAACCTTCTGCACGGTGAGTTCAGACCTCAATGGCTGAACCCTCCACATAATGAGTTCGTACCCCAATGGCCGAACTCAGCTCTACTCTAGGCGAACCACCCAGTGGGGGGCTTCGGCCTACAATGGACAAACATACCTCTAGCCTGGCAGGACCCTTCGCTAATATGGTCTGAAATACCATCGACATGGCCGAACCCTCCTCAAGGCAATGGGTTCGGCTCTGATGGGGGAGTGGTCCCGATCTTCCGCTAGGTAAGGGATAAACTTGGGTTGGTGGAGAATCTCGACGTTGGCGATCCAAGGCTCCGGTCCGGTGGATCAAAACCTTGCAATCGTTACACCACTGTCTCCGTTGGTTATCAACCACGCAGAACGCGATTGACCTCGCCACGAAGGCTAATTCCTGCAAGCGAACCCAAGAACACAAGCAAGAACAGGAAGGATACAAATCGAATGCCAAATCACAGACAAACGAAGATAAGTTGAGGTTTCACAAACGCCAATGCGGCAGCCAATCGGTCCGGCGCAAGAGGCGGGATCTAAACACAACAGTGTAGATGCAACAAAGCAAAACCTAACCCTAGAGGTGGCTGGCGTGAGAATATATAGGGCGGCGGCCAGGGGGAAGGTAAACAGACATGGGCTGTGGGCTAGAAGATGTACAGACTCAGATTATGGCCAACATGGCCCAGTTCTGTCACGCAGTACTGTTTTAAATACACAGGACGACTCGAGACTCCAAATGAGGTGAAACCAACGGCAAACGATCCGTCTTCTCCTCAGCTTTCCAAAAAGTCCAAGAACGCGCCAATCGGACTTCGTATGAGGAAGTTATGCCCATTTTGGTGCAGGGTGGTCGATGTAGTCCGAACCAGCGAAATCTTGACTTCAAATATCCGTGCGGCTCCGTCTTGAACTCCAATGCTTCTATTCCATTTCCCATGTTCCTAAGCAACAAAATATCACTAGTATTCAGTAGCATCCCATCCAAACAAATATTGAAATAGTTGCTAAGGAAAGAATTAACCTCATGGTTCAAGCGACGGGCACGGGCGCGTGTGATTCGTCCTAGTAACTGAATTGTAAGTGGAGGCTTCATGTGTGTATCATGTGAAGTGATGTCCTCATCATCCTCCCCTTCTTGAATTGGAGTCGTCCTCGACTCAAGCTCATCGTCAGCTCCCAAATAGGGTTTTAATTCATCAGCATGGGGTATCAATTTAAACTTTCTCAAATCAGGAAAACGTTCCTTGCGCAAGTACAACCAAACAAGATCTCCTGGTTTGAAAAACATCTTCTTTCTTCCTTTATTTGTCTTTTGAGCAAAATAGCGTGCTTTCTTTTCTATAACTTTCTTGGTCTTCAGATGCATAGCTTTCACAAACTCTGCACACTTAGTTGCTTCCATGTTTGCTCTCTCTTGAAAAGGAAGTGACAGCAAATTAAGTGGTGTGATTGGCTTAAAACCATACACCACTTCAGACGAGCACAAGTGTGTTGTTGAGTGGACATGTGGAAGACAGTCCTCCCATTCTTTCAAGTTCTTCTTAATCATTGCCCGCAGCAACATGGAGAGTGTACGGTTTACCACTTCTGTTGGACCATCAGTTTGCGGGCGACAAGTTGTTGAAAACAGCAATTTTGTGCCAAGCTTGGCCCACATTGTCGTCCAAAAGTAACTCATAAACTTCACATCATGATCTGAAATGATGGTTCTAGGCATCCCGTGCAATCTCACAATTTCCCTGAAAAATAAATCAGCAATATGTGAAGTATCGTTGGTCTTGTGACAGGGAATAAAATGTGCCATTTTAGAAAACCTATCCACTCTTACAAATATGGAGTCTCTCCCCCTCTTTGTCCTAGGCAATCCCACAATAAAGTTCATGCAAATATCTTCCCAAGGTGCACTAGAAACAGGAAGTGGAGTATACAAACCATACGGGTTAAGTTTGGACTTAGCTTTATGGTATGTGGTACAGCGCTGCACAAATCGTTCAACATCTCTCCACATCTTTAGCCAATAAAAATTATTGGACAGCAGGGCCAAAGTCTTTTCTCTCCCAAAATGTTCCATTAATCCACCGCCATGTGATTCCTGCAACAGCAGCAAACATACGGACGAATCTGGAACACATATCTTGTTAGCATGGAACAAGAAACCGTCATAAACATGAAATGTTTTCCAGTCTTTCCCATCATTACATTTAGTGAATGGTTCAGCAAATTCTTTATCTACAACATACAAATCTTTCAAGCTTTCCAAATCTGGATCGTTAATATCAAGTTGAGATAAAAGAACAACCATGCGAAACAAAGCATCATCAACCACATTTTCTTTGCCATTCTTGTGCTTAATGATATATGGAAAAGTCTCAATAAATTCTACCCATTTAGCATGTCGTTTATTCAGATTTGCTTGACTACGTATATGCTTCAATGCTTCATGATCGGAATGAATAATAAACTCCTTAGGCAAAAGGTAATGTTGCCAAGTTTCAAGCACACGCACTAAGGCATATAATTCCTTATCATAGGTAGAATAATTCAACTGTGTGCCATGTAATTTCTCACTAAAATAGGCCACGGGTTTACCTTCTTGTCGCAGCACATCTCCTATGCCAAAATCACTAGCATCACATTCTAACTCAAAAGGCTTACTAAAATCGGGTAGCTGAAGTAGAGGTGCATGTGTAATGCGATCCTTGAGTGTGGCAAGAGCTTGCTCTTGTGCTGACTCCCAAGTAGAAGTAACTCCCTTCTTGGTCAACTCAGGTAAAGGACCGGTTATGGTGCTGAAATCTCTCACAAAACGCCGGTTGAAACCTGCAAGACCAAGAGAGCTACGTACTGCAAGGTTAGTTTTAGTTGCATGCATGACACATCCTTTCAGATTAATAACTTGTGATGAGGAAGGAGAAACAACTTTTTCTTTTTGTTGCCTCGAAAGTGTTTTAGCTACTTGCTGATTTTCAGAAAGTTGTTTGCTCTTTTGTGCGTCCCTAGCACGTTTTTCTTGTTCAAATTTCACAATTTCAGCAGGAGTCATAGGAAGCAATGTAACTTTCTTTCCTTTATACATAAATGTGTACTTATTGCTCCTACCATGGTGTGTAGCATCAGTATCATATACCCAAGGTCTACCAAGTAATAGAGAACATGCTTGCATTGGTACTACATCAAAATCAGCGCTTCCGAAGTATGTACCAATGGAAAATTCGATGTGAACAGTTTGTGTTACCTTGACCTTACCGCTGTCGTTGAGCCATTGCACATGGTGAGGGTGTGGATGTGCACGTATGGGAAGTTGAAGCTTAGTTACCACGTCGAGGCTCACCAAATTGTTGCAACTACCGCTGTCGATGATGACATGCACACGACGGTCTTTGACGCGGAAGAAGGTCTGAAATATATTGTTCCGTTGTGCCCGGTCGTCCTGGTCCATGTGAGTGCTCAAGTCACGTTGTACAATAAGTGCTGCCATGTTAGAGAAAAGACAAAGCAACAAAGAATAATCCTTATGTAAAACAGCTAGGTGGGGTGCTGGATGTGTGGTGGAAGCAATTCGTCAAGCACCTTACCCACGCTTGCAAGTGTTCTTACCACGCCGCAGTGAGGTCACCGGCCTACAGGTGATGAACCAAGTGGAGGGTGGTGTACAATTCCAAGAAATGATCCTGTCCTGACCAAGAGAAAGGTGTAGCTTGGAAGGCAAAGTGAGTAGCAAGGATTAGCGATAATAATAACAGTTAAACCAAGTTCAATAAGTATTCCCAAGTACTCGTCAAAGTTGCTGACCGTAGTGCTCCCAAAGTGAAAGTTCAAGTAATAGAGGGAAACTATGTGCCCAAAACTCAAATGGAAGCAAAAACAGGTCAAAATCAGCTCTCTATAGATCGGACAAGGGATCGGACAAGAGATCGGACAAGTGATCGGACAAGGGTATGTGCAAAAATTTTTTTTTTCTTTTTTTTTTCTTTTTCTGCTGCTGTTCGGATCGGACAAGAGTTCGGACAAAGGTTCAGACAGGAGATCGGACAAGCAACAAACAGCCAAAGACTGCCTCAGATTGGACAAGAGTTCGGACAGGAGTTCGGACAAGAGTTCGGACAAGAGTTCGGACAAGCAACTAACAGCCCGCTTCTCTTTTTTTTTATATTTTTTTTTCTCCTTTTTTTTCACTCTATTTTTTTTTGCAACAAGGATGACCAGAGGAGTAACCACAAAAATTGGCACCTGCAACTGAGGTGGAATGTGGCTCACAAAAATTCAAACAAGTTCGCTGTCCGGCGAGCAAAAACTTTGTCCAATTTTTTTCTTTATCTTCCCGATTTTTTTTGGCGATTTTGGTGAGGGCTAGTCGGTTAGGGTACCCTCCAAATTGGGTCAGGAACACGCTCAAAAAATTTCAGATTTTTCTGCCAAACGAGCAAAAAGTTATGCCTGTTTTACCGAAGGGGGGTCACAAAAACTGGATGGGGAAAACAAGGTAGGGTTGCGGAAGGGGGGGTTTTTCGGTGGGGAATTTTTTTCTGAGACACAAGAACAACTACTACTCAAACGACACAGAGGGATGACTAAACCAGCAACAAGACTCGACAAAGAACACGAACTCAACAAAGTTAAAACTGGAAATTAAAATCGCAAGGCACAAAGGGGTTCTCGGTGGAGAATTTTTTTTGGTGCGGTTTTCTGGACTCTGGGTAAAAACAAAAGTAGATCGAGATTACCTAACGGGAAATCTGAGCTCTGATACCAGCTGATGGGGGAGTGGTCCCGATCTTCCGCTAGGTAAGGGATAAACTTGGGTTGGTGGAGAATCTCGACGTTGGCGATCCAAGGCTCCGGTCCGGTAGATCAAAACCTTGCAATCGTTACACCACTGTCTCCGTTGGTTATCAACCACGCAGAACGCGATTGACCTCGCCACGAAGGCTAATTCCTGCAAGCGAACCCAAGAACACAAGCAAGAACAGGAAGGATACAAATCGAATGCCAAATCACAGACAAACGAAGATAAGTTGAGGTTTCACAAACGCCAATGCGGCAGCCAATCGGTCCGGCGCAAGAGGCGGGATCTAAACACAACAGTGTAGATGCAACAAAGCAAAACCTAACCCTAGAGGTGGCTGGCGTGAGAATATATAGGGCGGCGGCCAGGGGGAAGGTAAACAGACATGGGCTGTGGGCTAGAAGATGTACAGACTCAGATTATGGCCAACATGGCCCAGTTCTGTCACGCAGTACTGTTTTAAATACACAGGACGACTCGAGACTCCAAATGAGGTGAAACCAACGGCAAACGATCCGTCTTCTCCTCAGCTTTCCAAAAAGTCCAAGAACGCGCCAATCGGACTTCGTATGAGGAAGTTATGCCCATTTTGGTGCAGGGTGGTCGATGTAGTCCGAACCAGCGAAATCTTGACTTCAAATATCCGTGCGGCTCCGTCTTGAACTCCAATGCTTCTATTCCATTTCCCATGTTCCTAAGCAACAAAATATCACTAGTATTCAGTAGCATCCCATCCAAACAAATATTGAAATAGTTGCTAAGGAAAGAATTAACCTCATGGTTCAAGCGACGGGCACGGGCGCGTGTGATTCGTCCTAGTAACTGAATTGTAAGTGGAGGCTTCATGTGTGTATCATGTGAAGTGATGTCCTCATCAGGCTCATAGTGGGCGAAGCTGCTGGAGCCACCAATGCCTTCGCCGTACAATTGGGTAGGGACCCCATGGGCTTCGTACACCTCGCCCCCCTTGTACCCTTTGTAGTATAACATTGCCCTTGTTTTTCTTCGGAGTATCATAATTGGTAGGGACAAACAGACGTGGCGAAGGGAGACGTCTTCCACAGGTTATCCATAGTACCTTCGAATCGACTCACACAAGATGGAGCCGAGGGAAATGGACGCGAGGAGGCAAAGGAGAGGGTGTTCGAAGTCATCACAGTTAAGGTAGGGTGTTAGGAAGTCTCAATCCCGAAAGCCCCCTCACCGAAGCCCGTTGGAGGTAAGCCCCCTAGTTCGGCCGAGGCCAGTGTCGAGGCCCAGTCCGATCGGCCAAACGAGGCCAGTTCGGCCAACAGGGAACACAATGAAGTGCCTACCAAATATAAAACACGAGAGGCTGACCTAGGTGGAACCCCTTCAGCCAAAAATCACATAAACAAGGTGGTGGCGCCTGGTACCAAGCCACAACAATCTTGGGCACCTTCAGGCATGTCCAAATGACAAAAGAGGCACCTACAACACCTACGGGCATAGGAGATGCGCGAGAAGAAGGCCGAGGATGAACGAGACGCCATCTTTGAGGACATCTGCCCTCGGCCAGCTGTGAAACAGGTATGGAAGCTCAAGTCGGTTGAGATGACTTACCCGGCTCCCGTTCCGTGTGATGATGGTGACATGCTCGATGATGACTACATGCCCGTCTCTGAAGGACCCGCACCTCAGGTGATGGACATCAACATCATCATGCTGCCCACTGAGTTCACCCTACCACAAGACGAAGCCAAGGTTGATCAGTTGAACCTTGACCCACGTGATGCTAGTTTTGAGAAACCCGAGGATATGGCTCGTCACCTAAAGCCTCTCTACGTCAGGGGGAGCATTGATGGGAAGCCGATCTCAAGAGTGCTTGTCGACGGTGGCGCCACTGTTAAGTTAATGCCTTACACTCTTTTGAAGAAGCTTGGCAGGGATGAGGAAGACTTAAAGAGGACCAACTTAATTCTCAACGGCTTAAATGGCGAGAGTTCGGAACCAAAAGGCATACTGTCCTTGGCATTGACAGTGGGTAAAAAGATGTTACCAACAACATTCTTTGTCGTTGATGGGCAAGGTAACTACACTGTGCTTCTTGGACGTGACTAGATTGACGTGAATTGTTGTATTCCTTCTACTTTGCACCAATGCCTGATTCAATGGGATGACGATGACATTGAAGTCATACCAGTAGACACTTCGGCTCAGGTAGCATTGGCCGATGTGTCCATCGACACCATCCATGACAAGGTAGAGTGTCTATCAGGTAGGGACGATTTGGATTATGACTTCGTTAGCGTATCCAGGGGATGTTTCATACCCGTGTCTGTAAAGTCGGCTGGTGTAGCATGACTATTTCTAAATTAGTAGTCATGTCTAGTAAAAGTAATCTTGATTGGCTAAAGTCTCGTGTAGAGCAATATCGGTCTTCTAAAGACGGTATTGCCGAGGCCATTGAAGATTTTAGCGAAGTAGAAAAGTTAGGACAAGGCTATGCATTGGCCGATCCTTTAGAAGAAGTCGATATAGGCAATGGTAACATTCCGAGGCTGCCTTTTGTAAACCAACATTTATAAGTTGATGAGAAGGCCGAAGTAATAAAACTGCTTCAGTGATACATTGATTGTTTTGCATGAGTATAGCGAGATGCTTGAACTAAGCCATGAGCTTGTGGAGCATCGGCTAGCTATTAAACCCGGGATTAGGCCTTGTTAACAAACCCCTCGTCGCTTTAATTTGGCCGTATATGACTGAGTTAAAGAGGAGGTAGAACGATTACTCAAGGCTAAATTTATTAGGCCATGCAGGTATGCTGAATGGGTTGCTAACATTGTGCCTATAGAGAAGAAGGGGAGCGGCAAAATACGAGTTTGTATTGATTTCAGGGATCTGAACAAGGCCACTCCGAAGGATGAGTATCCCATGTCGATAGCCGACATGTTGATCAACGATACTTTAGGACACAAGGTACTAAGTTTTCTTTATTGTAACGCTGGCTATAATCAAATTTTTATTGCCGAAGAGGACTTCTACAAGACAACCTTTCGATGCCTAGGTTTTGTCGTCTTGTTTGAGTGGGTAGTTATGAATTTTGGTTTAAATAATGCTGGCGCTACATATCAATGTGCTTTGAACTTAATATTTCATGACTTGCTAGGAGTTATGTTAGAGGTCTACATAGATGATGTTGTAGTCAAATGCAGGTTTTCCTGTGATGGTGTATGATGTGAAGAATGAACCTCGATGGGTTCTCTCAGAGGGGGAAGGGGTTTATACTGGTTCGGGCCTCCCCTAGGGGATAATAGCCCTACGTCCAGTTCGTGGTGGATTTGGCATGGTATGCCTTAGAGTGGAGAAGAGAACTACAGGGTCTCATGGCTCCTTGGGGTGTCCCCCTGTTACAAGGGCTTGGCCCTGCTTTTATAGGCACGCAGGCTAGAGGAAAAGACTGGGATGCCCCCTATGAGCCCTAGGCTTATAGGGGCAGAGAGGGGAAAAGGAGCTAGCTACGATACAAAAAGTGCCAGACAACTTTACAGCTTTACTGACGTGTCAGGCTGCGCCAGGCTTTGACCAGCTAAAAGATATACCGAAGGTAGAGGCTGGGGGGAAGGCTTCGGAGTGCACCCCAGAGGGGAGCTTCGAAGCATGCTCCGGAGGTCAGTCTCCGGACGGGACTCCGGAGGGTGGCCTCCGGTCTTGGTTCTCGGAGGGTGGCCTCCGGAGGACTCCGGAGGGCGGCCTCCGGACTGGACTCCGGAGGGCGGCCTCCGAACTGGACTCCGGAGGACGGCCTCCGAACTGGACTCCGGAGGACGGCCTCTGGACTTGGCTCTCGGAGGGTGGCCTCCGAACTTGACTCCGGAGGGTGGCCTCCGGACTGGACTCCGGAGGGTGGTCTCCGGTCTTGGTCCCGGAGGGTGGCCTCCGGTCTTGGTCCCGGAGGGTGGCCTCTGGGCTTGGCTCCCGGAGGGCGGCCTCCGAACTGGACTCCGGAGGGCGGCCTCCGGCGCCCCGCGCCAGGGGCCGAATCGGGGGCTTCGAGTCAGACCTCCTGGTTTGAGGGCTTCGAAGCTACAGGCCCGAAAGGCACCTTGGGACCTGGAAACGACACTTAGATAGAAAAAACAGGCTCCGACAGTGCTAGGCCCTAGGCCGAAGGCTGTCGGAGGCTGACGTCATTTGGCCCCTGTTTAAGGGAAATATATTCCCCCAACACATATCATCAAAGCATCATAACTACAAGATCGGACCTAACCAAGACAAATGCTAATCACGAGAAATCAATAACACTTCAACACATCAAACATACTTTATTTAGATGAAAAATATATAATATGAACCAAATACAACATAACTAGATGCAGCCTTACAACAACACCTTACTCACATCAATCTAAGAGATCAAAGTGATGCAGCCTTACACCTAGCAAATACACCAAGATAAACCAGCGATCACACTGACTTGGCCGATGCGTCAAGAGATCGATACGATGCAACCTTGAAGAAGAGGGACATAGCTGACGTGACTGTCAGGGTGGTGGGAGTCACCTCTTCTTCAGAGATAGCAACGATGCAACCCAGTTCCGAGTGCGAAGCCCCACTGTGATTAACCTTGGGAACCAAAGGGTGGCGATGCATTGAAAGAGTAGTTTTGTTGTGGTTGATTTTGTGAGTGTAAAATCTGAAACCAAGTGAGGTCACACTATGGTTTTTGTCTATATGATGAGTGATTGACAAGGCAGAGTGACCGGGAGTGATGAGTGAAGTGAGTGATGGTTTGATTGCATCGATGGGATCGATGTGTGGTTATGGTCAGTGGATGCCGAGGGGATCGGTGTGCGTCACGTTTCGTGTTTCGGCTTGTCTCATGTGTGCAGGGTGGAGATGCTAACCAACTATCAATGGCGGGTGATCAAGGGTCGAGCGAGGAGCTTGATGCTAGAGGATCAAGGATGCCGAGTGAAGTTGGAGATGATCTCAGAAGTGCATGAGGAGATAGAGCAAGACATGGATGGACGGATGGTCGAGACAGCGTGACGGTCAAGTCGGCGGTACGGAGGGCAGTGCAAGTGATAAGGCGGCTCGAGGGTATCGAGAGTGGGAGAGACTTTCTGGCAGTCATATGCACGGATTGGCATCACATGTCGGCGATCGAGGAGGGTTTGTCAGTTTTTGCTTAAAACCGTCTCATCTCTAAATATTTTTAAATTCCAATAATTAGGAGTTTATTTTCGTTTATTAATTTAGATTAAGTGTAAACTTTTAGTAACTTTTAGTATTTTTTGGTATTGTCAAAATGTTTTAAGTATTAATTTGTAATTAAATCCTAGGGGCATTTTGGGGTTTTTCTTTGTGGGCTTGCCTATATAAAGGATCCAAAGGCCTAGGGTTGGTGTGACTTGTGTGGCTGTCATTAGACTCTTTTAACTGAACATTTTTGGGGCTACCAACCACATTTTCTATTTTGTTCTATCCTTTATGCTGTTCTTAATTTCATGTTTAGTGTTCATCATTCGGATCAAGCAAAAACAGCATCTAGGAGCTTCCAGCGCAGGTACCGTTCATCCTTTTCAGATTCACTTTTGGAGGTGAGTTTTCAACTATTTTGGTACTGTTCTTGGACCTGAGTTCTACATAAATTTTGTTTTCCAAGTTCCAAGGGTTCCATGTTTGAAATTTGCAAAAGGTTTTGACAACTTCTGCATATATTTTCTTGTCCAACAAAGTGCCTAAAATGTTCTAAAAACTGCTGATTTCTGCCAAGTTGTGTTCTGTTTTCAGTGTGGATTCAATCTTTGAGTCGAGTTTTGATCTGTTTTGGTACTATTCTTGCACCTGAGTTCTACATAACTTTTGTTGTCCAAGTTTCAAGGGTTCTATGTTTTAAATTTTCAAAAGGTTTTGACCATTGCTGCATATATTTTCTTGTCCAACAAAGTGCCTAAAATGTTCTGAAAACTGCTGATTTCTCCCAAGTTGTTCTGTTTTCAGTCTGGATTCAATCTTTGAGTCGATTTTTGATATGTTTTGGTTCTGTTTTTGGACCTGAGTTCTACATAACTCTTGTTGTCCAAGTGACAAGGGTTCCATGTTTGAAGTTTGCAAAAGGTTCTAAACAATCTAAATATTGTTTTTGTCTCATCTATATGCTAAAAAATTCTAGAAGGTGGTCATTTGCTGAAAATCTTGAAGGCTGAAAGTTGAATCTAGAAACATTTTTCTCCCTTCTTTTTCTTTACCAGCTTGTTGATAATGTGTTTCCGTATGCAGTGATGCTTTTCGCCATTAATAACTGCATGTATTGCCAAGCACATGTTCCACCAAGCTCATTCTGAAATTGTTTTTTATGCGAGCCTTTTGTATAGAACAGAAAAAGCTTCGGAGCTATTTTTAAAATGTAGTCTTTGTGTGTGCAAATTCAGTGATGGTGATCCCTCAATCTATCATTTGACATAATATGAGATAGGAGGGTGATAGCATCTATTTTTTCGGAGTCTTTACTAAATCTACTTCTACTTGTTAATTTAGAGGTGTATTTGGTGATTTGAAAAGGCCATAATATTCACAAGAATTTGTCGAGGCGTCTATTCACCCCCTCTAGTCGCCATTCCGATCCCACAATTGGTATCATGACCGGTTAGATCACCAGTTGAACTTAACCGGTTTGTGATTCATTTTGGTGACATGGACAAAATCTCTAAGATTCCGATTTTTGATGGTCATGATTTTGCTTATTGCAAGGTGCACATGTAGGCTTATCTACTAAGCCAAGGAAATGCAATTAGGGACATTGTTGATTCCCAATATGTGATCCCTGAAACTCGAACCAATAAGGCTCAAAAGTGACAGTACGATTGTAACAACAAAGCACGAAATATATTGTTCACGAGTCTAAGTCAAAAAGAGTTTGATAGGGTCCAGCATCTTCGAACTGCACGTGAAATTTGGACCACTTTGAAAACTTTCCATGAGAGCACTACTCAGATTAAGTCTAGGCAGCAAAACACATATAATCAAGAATATCAAATGTTTGTGCAAGGCCCCGGCGAATTTGTAGATGCCATGTTTGCATGTTTCGATGGAATTGTGAGTAATTTGCGCTCCACTGGGACGTTGGCTTACTCTTATCATGATAGAGCTATCAAACTTTTCTATGCTCTTGATCATAGCATATGGGAGTTGAAGATCTCTAGTATTAAAGAGTCGGCAAGATTTGACACCTTGACTTGTCATGAACTCTTTAATAAGCTCAAGTCCACCGAGATTGCCATGGCGTCTCGTCCAGGATTTTGAAACTCTTTGTTGCCTTCTATTGCTTTGGTTTCCGGTCCTGGCAGTGGCACCTCATCTGGAGGTAACTTTTCTGGTGGTTCTGCAGTTTGTGCTTATTATGGTTGTTTTGACTTGTCCTCCCTTGTCTCTGTCACAAAAGAACAAGTGGACACTCTAGATGATGAGGAGCTAGCTCTCATTGTCAAGAAGTTCACTCGCTTCTACAATGATAGATGAGACCAGAGGAGAGGAAGGTCGTAGGGATGTTTTGAGTGTGGAGATCTTTCTCACATAAGAGCGAATTTCCCTAAATTAAAAATGAAAAATGAAAAGGAGCACAAGCACCTGAAGTGGAACAAGAAACATTACTTTAAAGGGAAGCGCGGAAAAGTGGCTAAATGAGTAGCTAGAGCTTTTGTGTCCGCCCTTAGCGACATCAACGGTACATCAAGCAAGGATCCAAGCTCGGAGGAAGAGGAGCCTCCCATGAAGGAGAAGAAGGAGAAGAACGCAATGGACCTCACCGACCTTTGCTTCATGGTCGACTGCAACCATAGCAGCGATGAGCTCGACACTTCTAAGGTATATCTATCTCATGATTAGCTTCATGTTCAAATGATGAATTACGTGATGCTGTTTGTTCTCAGGATAGATTACTTAAACTTGTTGCTAAAGAACGAAAATAACTAAAATTCAGACTTGAAACAATTTCCATTGAACTTGCAATTTTGAAATCTAAGTCTGATGATGTTGAATGTGAGTCCTGTCTGATTGTTATGAATGAACTTGCTCAGCTGCGTTTTACACATGCTCAAACGGTTGAAAAACTTGAAATTACTAAAAAGCGGCTTTTGGTGGTGGAGTCTAGTCTTGCTGTCATCAACGAATGCATGAACTGTCCTTTACTTGTTGAAAGCATTAATTTGAGAGATAGGCATGTTGATGATCTTAAAGCTAGATTAGAGAGTGCTGAGTGTTCTAAGGACCTGAGTTCTACATAAATTTTGTTGTCCAAGTTTCAAGGGTTCTATGTTTGAAATTTTCAAAAGGTTTTGACCAATACTGCATATATTTTCTTGTCCAACAAAGTGCCTAAAATGTTCTGAAAACTGCTGATTTCTGCCAAGTTGTGTTCTATTTTATGTCTGGATTCAATTTTGAGTCTATTTTTGATCTGTTTTGGTTCTGTTTTTGGTCCTGATTTCTACATAACTCTTGTTGTCCAAGTTACAAGGGTTCCATGTTTGAATTTGCAAAAGGTTCTGAATGCATCTACATATAGTTTTTGTCTCATCTATATGCTATAAAAGTCTAGAAGGTGGTCATTTGTTGAAAATCGTGAAGGCTGAAAGTTGAATCTAGAAACATTTTTCTCCTTTCTTTTTCTTTCCCAGCTTGCTGATCATGTGTTGCCGTATGCAGTGATGCTTTTTGCCACTAACAACTGCATGTACTGCCGAGCACATGTTCTACCAAGCTCATTCGAAAATTGTTTTTTATGCGATTCTTTTGTATAGAACAGAAAAAGTTTCAGAGCTATTTTTAAAGTGCAGTCTTTGTGTGTGCAAATTCAGTGCTGGTGATCCCTCAATCTATCATTTGACATAATATCAGATAGGAGGGTGATAGCATCTAATTTTTTCATAGTATTTACTACATCTGCTTCCGCTTGTTCATTTAGAGGTGCGTTGGGTGATTTGGAAAGGCCATCATATTCACAAGAATTTGTTGAGGAACTTATTTACAACCCTCTAGTCGCCATTCCGATCCCACATTAAAGCTAACTAATTATATACATATTTATAGTCTATAGACTTGCTGCCCAAGTAATCTATTGTTGGCACAACGGATTACGCTAATAGGTTCTATAAGGCTAAGAACTGACAAACGAATTGTTTGTGAATGCGGACTATCTCAAGCGTCCGAATAAGATAATAGCTCGAATAGTTCAAAGTATGTATTTAATATCGGAATATTAGATGCCTCTTACCGGGCGAGAAGGGGGGTATTTATACGTAAAATCTATAGGGAAAAGTCCCTTTTACCCCTTAATTACAACCGACATAGTGGATACTATTTTGGTATCCCTTATAAGGTTAAAATGGTAAAACATGCTCGAAGGATGTTGATAAAGCAGATGCCCCATCCTTCTACTTATTTTCCACTTCAGAGGGGAAGGCTTTCGGAGGGTGTCTTTGGACCGGAGCTTGGACAGACCCTTCAACTTTGAGCCCTTTAGTTCGGAGGAGGTCTTGGCCTTCTAGATTAAGATTTGCCTTTATCTTCGTTATATAATGTATTTGCTTGTAATCTTGGAGGATCATGGGGATGAAATATTTTCCTCCAATAGTAGCCCCTCGAATACGCTTCTCCATGGTAGCCTGTACAGCAAGGAGAGCAGTATACACAAGAAATATTTTCATGCTTAGGACCATAAAAAGAATGCAAGGTATTATAACCGTTCGAAGCATATTTGGTGTCGGAGATGCATCAAATCCAGGCGTCAAATTTGGACCTCCGTATGATTGCTCCGAAGGAAATTGAACCGTTATAACGGCAGCAAACTGCAAAGAGTCGTTACCTTTGTACCGTTATCCCTCAAATAGTCGTTAGGCCTTTCGAGAAAGCAACAAGCACAAAAGTTTACCGCGGGTTTACATTCTTTCACCATTTCGCCCCACCTGTCATTGACGCGGGTTCAATCTGCAAGGGTGAAAATATGCATGAATCATGCCGAACAAGGATGGAGAAGTTATAAAAGAGGAAAGTGATCAGCGGTGAAAAGTATTTACACATCTTTTGCGCTTCAACAATTCCACACTTTCCTCTTGCGTCCTAGCTCTCCAAAACTCTCGAGTGCTCATCCGATGGAGAGAACAAGTGTAAGAGTGCTTGTGGCGGTGGCGACCTTGGCGCAGCGGCAAGCTTGGGCCGCATACGTGGAGGCAGCAATGGTGGGAGCTTCAGGGGGTTCTTGGCCCAAGGATCCATGGGAACTCTGCCCAGCGTCGAAGAAGCCTTTGAAGCAAACCTTCATCCTCAGGTGATCGACTAGTTTGGCGGAGTCCGTAGAGGAGGCGGTGAACGGATGACTGGGACCAAGGATGAGGACTTGGATCCCTGGAAAAGAAGTCATACCGGCATTAAGGAGCGGAGAAGTCGTCCTCTTCAAAGCCTTCTTCGAAGTTGGACTTGGGCTCCCATCCATAAATTTCTTGACAGAGGCATTAGAGATGTTCCGTGTCACCTTACCGTAGCTTTCCCCAAATGCCATAGCTAGACTAGTGGTCTTTGAGTGGGCCCTTTGAGCCAAAGGGTGCGAAGGAAGGTCTGATGTGTTCGTGGTGACCCACGAAGCTTCATGCCAACCCAAGCTGCATGATGGTCCATGAGATTCCAAGCTGCTGGTGGCCTTTGGTAGTGTCAACTTCTAGCTCCGGAAGGGCACTTGAACAACTTCCTAGCAAATGCGATTAACAATTGGTGGTACTCCGATTGGATACTCTGATGGTTGTATGCCGAGGTCGGTGAAGACTCCGGCCTTGCGGGGCCCCTGCAAGAGATCTGGTACAGGAGAGAAGCAGAGGTGACCTCAGACTCAAGTCTTCTTTCAATGCGACATGGGTTGCTATCTTCAGTGTCCAAGTGCATGAGCATGCTAGACTTGGCGGTAGAATCCATTGCCCTCCGGATACCCCCGCTCAGGACAATTGGCCCATTTTTTTTTCACAACACTTCGGAGGGGGAGCTTCGTGAGATCACTTCGAACTCTCTATGTAACACTTAGATATTTTCTGCATTTAAATTAGTTTTATAGAATATCTGCAATTTTCTTAAAAAATTGTTACCTTGTTTCAGCGGATCCGTTGGTGTTGGCTCCAGAGCAAATAGCTCGGGAAGCGGAGAGGGTGCTCGGGGCCCCTACCACAGTGGAGATGCAATAGAGGGTGGAGCTAGTTGGGAGCTGGGAATGCTCCAACCGAGGGTGGAGTCACTTGGGATCGAAGCCCCTCCTCTTCCAAGCTTCGACACAGTGGTCCTGGCCTCTCGAAAGAGGAAAGCTGTAGGTGGGACCACGAAGGCCGTGAAGACTCCGGCAAAAATGTGGCACAGAAGGCTAAGCTCCCTTCCCCTTCAGTGTCTCCACATTTGCTAAACATTCGTAGCTCTTCTTCGGAGGAGTCCGAAGAAGAGGAGACTTCGGAGGCTCGAATCGGGAGTGAGCTTGAAGCTTTACTCATGGAGGGTAGTGAGGGGGATTCTCGGGCTGTAACCTAGGATCCACCTCAGGTTGACATCCAGGTGGGGTCGATGGCTAAAGGCGAGGAGGCAGTCTGAGCTGAGCCCGCATGGACTTAGGGAGCGGAGCTAGAGGGCTCCGATTCGTTCATGGTCGGAGTGGTGGTGACGGAGGTAAGGGCCTCTATGTCCGCCACTCCAGCCCAAACTTTAGGGGAGGACATTGAGGAGTACCTCAGATCGTACGAGTATCTAGGGCATCTTGTAATTTTTCCCCAAAATTTAGATGTAGGTAAGCCTTTGGTCTTTACTTCTTGATTCATCATACGTGAAATAATTTAATTGTATTGGAAATATATTTTAGATGATTGACAAATACCTTATGCTTGTAGATGCTTCGGGGAGCAACATGGCTCCGACCAGAGACGGAGCCTTGGTGGAGGACTTGGCTCTAGCTGGGACGAAGCTCCGGCAAAAGAGGTGGCTCCGGCAGTGGAGGCTACTTCCGTTGTAGCTGCTTTGGCCAAAGGGGTCACTCGTGTGGATGGGTCCACTCTGACAGAAGAGGTGGCGCCGGTAGGTCCTGCAATGGGGAGAGGTAAAGGCAAATATTGACCTTGACCTCTCCCTTCTTTGATGATGACACCATCGGGGTCGACGAACGATCCTTCTATGGAGGCTTTGGAGGAGGATCCTACCAAAGACGATCGGAGCGCCCTGTCCAGGCTTACACTTCTAGTCCCATTCTTGGAGCAGCGGACATGGCTTTGGTCTCTCCTATAGCCCTTGGCTCAAAAGATCCAAGAGGTTGGCAACTCCGAGCTGGTCTTCGCATTGAGAAAAGCCAGTGGATCGGAGCTAGACATTGCCCTCGAAAGGGCTACCCTCCAGGTATGTGAAGGACAAAGTGCATATTTAATTTATTGTAATTACACCATACTACTTTGATTTTTGTAGAAATTTGTTCTTGCTAGAGCGGCGGTGATTTCTAACAAGCTTGAATTTAATCGGCTCAAAAGGAAGGTTACAGCGCTCCAGGGGGGCTCTTAAGGGCTCCGAAGATAAGTCCCTGCAATTGGAGAAAAAACTCTTCAAAGAGTAGAGGGCGAAGGCCATTGCGGAGGAGGTGCTTCGAACGGAGCAGCATGCTCACGCTGGCTAGGCATCTTCAATTAAGGAGCTCCAAGTAGAGCGAGTGGTGCTCATAGCTGAAGTCAACATGCTTCGAGCAGCGGAAGTGACTTCTGTGGCTAAACTTGTGCGGCTCCAAGAAGTTCTTCAGCAAGCACTGTCTCATAATATTTACTTGATGACGAAGACAACTGAGCTCTCCACCAAAGCCACCGACAAGACAAGGGTCGAGGCAAAGCACAACGAGGTGGCTGATCAGACCATGGACACCCTCCGGGGTGTTCTGAAATATTTTGGATGAACCTCTTGACCGTAAAATCAAGATAATCCAGGCGGTGGCCTACATGATGAAGGGCTCCGATACTCGCTATGGAGAAATCTCCGGACAAGTAGACCGGATCAGATTCCTTCGTCACCTTGAAGCCATCGGGGTCTCCATTGCTCCTGTGAAAGGTTCGATGCACACAGGCTTTGGTGACAAAGGCTTGTTGCAACCATCACTGGACGTCACTTTAGCTTGGGAAGCCTTCCGGGCAACCTGGAAAGTAGATAACGAAGCTATGACCAAAGCATAGATCGATGAAGCCCGTCGGTAGAGACAAGCACAGATGAGGCCTCCATCTCCACCTCCGCCAACTGCTCTTCCTTTGGACCCGAAGGTCTAGCCTCTTAGGGTGCTTTCGTTATGTAAAAAAGACTTTGTAATGTTCTTTTGTTTAAATGAATGAAAAGTCTTTGCTTGGATGTTTGTTTTTAGGTTTTGCCACATGCTTCGGACTTTGATCTCGAAGTATTAGAACTTGATGAAGGGTGTTGGGGGAAAATACTTCATCCTCATGATCCTCAAGATTCCAAGATAACGGCAAATCATAATCTCGGAGCTCAAGACTTGTCTCCGGGTTGAAGGACTTGAAGTCGGATGGTCCATCCAGGCTCCGATCCGAAGAGACCTTCCGAAAGGCTTCCCCTCCGGAGTGGGAAAGAACCAGAAGGGTGGGATGTCTGCTCTATCGACATCCTTCGAATATATTTTACCATATTAACCCTATTTAGGATATAGAAATAGTTTCCACTATGTTTGTTGTAATTGAGGGGTAAAAAGGTCTTTTCCTCGAAGATTTTACCTATAAATACCCCCCTTCTCACCCTGTAACAGGCATCGAATATTCATATATTCAATACACCACTTCCAACCACTTAGAGCTATTATCCTATTCAGAGGCTTGAGATGGTCCGCATTCACAAACACTTCGTTTGTCAGTTCTTATTCTTATAGAACCTATTAGCGTAATCTGTTGCACCAATAGTTGGAGCAGTTGAAAAGGAAATTCGTGAGCAATTTCTAGGGGACTTTTGTAGCCGTAATGTCAACTGGAAGTCTTTTTCAGGTGAAGCAGTAGGCAGGAGAGACCCTTCGAGAATACTTCACGCACTTCGCTGACACCAAGTCCCAGATAGAAGGATTATCTACATTGTCTGTGGTATATGCGGTGCGCGAAGGTCTTTTGAATCCTGACCTCCTCAGCAAACTTCACTGGAAGCCGGTGTCTTCAGTAGCGCAATTAATGGCATACTTCGAATAGTATGCCAAGGCAGAATAAGGATGCCTCCGGAGAACTGTGGTACCCACAACAACCCTCCCCCAAGAAGTCAAGATGGAGCCAGGGGCTCCGATTCCTCCACAAGTCCCCTTCGATAATCTCCCTAATGATCAGAGAAGGGAAAGAGACACTTCCGCTCTGAAGTGTTGAATATTGCCCCCTTTGCTCCGAAGATGCCTTCCAACTATCAACAAGCTCAAGGTAATAAGGCTAGTGCCTCGAAGCCACTAGAAAAACTGGCTGGCCGGGGCCAGGCTCTTTTTTGTTGTGTGCATGGTGAAAATACTAGCTCTCTAGGGCGAGTATCTGGGGAGAAGTTCAGGGTGATACACTACAGATCGAGCTCCTCCAGCAACACGATCGGATCGCATAAAAGCTATCGGGTGGGTAGGCAATCCTGAAGCTCCAATGCAGCTTCTGGTGGCCAACATTATGCCACCACTGAAGCAAGAAGATCCTTAAGATCATGGCAAACAAGTGGTCTTACCCATCTCCGGAGGGGGGACCCTCGGTAATATGTTGAAGCGTAAGCGAAGGGATCACGTTCGGGAAGTAGGACATATAAGGACTTTGAACTCGGCTGCAGAAATGCCCGAGTGGTCCCATGTGCCCATTTCGTTTTTCTGCCCATGATGCTGTAGGGGTTAAATTCCCCCAAGCTAACCCCCTTGTTATTTCAGCTGACATAGTAGGAGTGGAAGTTCAAAGGATATTAGTGGACGATGAAAGCTCTGCTGATATACTCTTCGTCCAAGCCTTCGATCAAATCTGTATTCCCCGAAGGCATTTGCTTCTAGCAGCCTGCCCACTCCAAGGCTTCATAGGCCCTCCTCTCGATGCCCTCGACCAAATAGTCCTTGAGGTTGCTTTCGTTGAGGGACCCCTTGCCAGAGTTGAGGAAGTCATCTTCGATGTTGTCGACGCCCTGTATGCCTACAACGCAATCTTCGGGCGAGGGATGCTAAACCAAATTGGAGTTGTGGCACATCACGATTATCTGTGTCTCAAGATGCCCACGTAAGGTGGAGTTCTTACAATTTCAGGAGACCATGCCATAGCTCGGAGAGCGGAATATGTTCATGGCCCACTTCTCGATCCTCGATAGGTAAACTATGTGCAAGAACACTCGGAGGAAGCTTCGGGGTCTTGGGACCATTCAAAGAACCCTTTCCTCAAACCAAGCCCAGAAGGTGATGTAGTCACGAGGATCATTCTCAAAGAAGGCAAGAAATACCCCATTCAATTTGGTAAGGGGCTGCCCTCGTTAATTGCTACTTCGCTAGAAGAAGTAGTTCGAGAAAATTTAGATATCTTCGCTTGGTCAGACGAAGATATCCCCGGAGTTGACCGGAGCATTATTGAGCATAGTATACTCGTCAACCCTAAGGCTCGACCAATTCTCCAGGGGCTCCGCAAATTGTCAACTGAGATGGCAGACCTCGCTAAGGTGGAGGTAGAAAAGTTACTAAGAGCTAGAATCATCAGGAAGGTAGCCCAAATAGAGTGGTTGGCTAACCCAATCTTCGTCAAGAAAAAAGGCTCCGACAAATGGCGCATGTGCATTGACTTCACCTCTCTAAATAAAGCATGCCCATGAGACCCCTACCCCATGCCCCGCATTGATCAACTTGTTGATTCTATGGCTGGTTCTGATCTCTTAAGTTTACTTGATGCATACTCTGGTTATCATCAAGTCTGGTTGAAGTGTGAAGACAAAGCTAAGACGAGCTTTATAACTCCTTCCGGAGTATTCTTTTATGTCCGAATACCCTTTGGCTTGAGAAATGCTGAGGCAACTTTTTCGCGTCTTATTGCTAAGGCTATAGGTCACCAAATAGGTCGAAATGTCGAAGCCTATATGGATGACATTGTAATCAAGAGTGCTTTAAAGCACCAACATAGTCTAGTCCTAGCAGAAAGTTTTGAGAGCTTCCGAGCATGTGGATTTCGCCTCAACCCTGAAAAATGTATATTCGGAGCTCAAGCATGAAAATTGCTACGGTACTTAGTTTTGAACAGAGGAATTGAAGCTAGCCCAACAAACATAAGTGCACTACAAAGAATGGCTCCACCTAAAAATTTGAAGCAAGTCCAAAAGATGACAAGACACCTCGCAACCCTCAGGAGATTCCTAGAAAGATCAGTAGAGCGATGCCTCCCAATTTTCAAAGCCTTAAAAGGGTCCGAAAGTTTCAAGTGGACGCCGGAGTGCCAGAAAATCTTTGATGATATTAAGGACTAACTTGGAAATTTGTCAACGCTTACTATGACCCTCCCAGAAGAAACTCTCCTTCTTTATCTTGCAGCAACAGGCTCTGTAGTAAGTGCAGTGCTTGTTAGAGAAATAGAGCTATATGAAAAACTGGTGCAGAACCCAGTATACTTCATTCCAGAAGCATTGTCTGGAGCAAAAACACGGTACGCTGAGCTCGAGAAATTTGCATATGCTTTAGTAATGCCCTCGCGGAAGCTAAGACATTACTTTTTAGCACACAATTTAATTGTCCCTACTTCGTATCCCCTTGGTGATATGCTTCGGAGCAAAGACTACATATAGAGAATTGGAAAATGGGTTGTCGAGCTAGCCCCGTTCGACATTTCCCCCTTCAACGCAATAATAGCTATTAAATCCCAAGTTATAGCCGACTTTGTGGCCGAGTGGACTACATCTGCAGTTTGGGCTCCGGAAGAACCCTACGAAGGGCTATGGACAATATTCTCTAACGGAGCCTACGAGGCATCTGGGGCTAGCGTTGGAGCCGTAATAATATCACGTTGAGGGAAAAAAAAGCAATGTATTCTGCAAGGCTCAACTTTAAGTCCACTAAAAATATTGCAGAATACGAAGGAACCCTGCTTGGTAACCGAAAATCAAGAGCACTTGGAGCAACTAGAATTGTAATAAAAACAGATTCCCAAGTTATTGCAGGGCATGTTGACAAAAGCTTCCAAGCTAGGAATCTACATCTTGCAAAATACTTGGAAGAAATCCACAAGACGGAGGCATTATTCAAAGGAATCTCCATCTGAAGCATTCCTCGGGTAGATAATCAGCTTGCAGATGTCTTGGCAAAAGCTGTAGCCGGAGCAATGGATGTCCCGGAAGGGGCTTTTTATGAGGAACTTATTAAACCTTCGGTGCATCAACCGCCCTCCATAGAAGTCCTTTGCATTCCAGTAACTGGTTTGTGGAGTCCAATTTTGGATTTCTTGCAAAAAAATACAACCTCACTAGAAGGCCCAGATTTGCAAAGGCTCCAGTTGAGGGTCCAAAATTATAAGCTTGTCAACGGAGTACTTTATAAAGCCGGAGTCTGTTCTCCTCTACTTCGATGCATCTCACAGCCTAAAGGCCAAGACATACTTCAGGAAATTCATGAAGCTCTGTGTGGTGAACAATTGTAAGAGTTGAAGAGTCATTGGTTCGAACCTGTCAAGGGTGCCAATAGATGGGTAGATGAAGACATCGTCCTCCGACACCCCTTCAAGTCATTGCTCCGGTATGGCCAATGGCGCATAGGGGAATGGATCTCATCGGCCCTTTTCCATTGGAGAAGGGCAGCTTGAAGTTTGCGGTGGTAGCAATTGAATACTTTTCTAAATGGGTCGAAGTTGAACCCTTAATTGCTATAACTTCGAAAAATGTGCAGAAATTCTTCTGGCGGAATATTATTTGCAAGTTCGAAGTGCCTAGGGAGTTGACAATCGACAATGGCAACCAATTCGAAGAATAACCTTTTAGAGAATTCATCGAAGGACTGGGCATCAAATTGTGCTTTGCAGCCGTTCGTGAGCCCCAATCCAACGGAGCTGTCGAGTGGGCAAATCGAAATATTTTGTCTGGCTTAAATCAAAGGATTGTTGGGCTGGCAAAGGGGTTGTGGACTGAAGAGCTTCCTAAAGATTTTATGGTCATTCAGACCACTCAAGCTAGGTCCACAGGATTCACCCCAATCAGGTTGTTGTTCGAAGACATGGCCATGACTCCAACGTAGCTGAAAGGTTGATCCCTTCGCGCAACGGAGCCCGAAGATAACGATGAAAGGAACACTTCGCTTGACTTGTCGGAAGAAACAAAGCTTCGATCTGTCGCCAATTTAACAAATTACCAAGACCAGATGAAGGCATCGTATGACCCGAAGGTAAAAGTTAATGAACTTAGACTACGTCATTTGGTACTGTGAAGTGTAATTGCTCCGGGGATGTTAGGAAACAAATGGGAAGGACCATATAATATCCTACGCTCAGGGCGCCCCGAATATTTTAAATTAGCTAATTTAGAAGGGGAAGAATTAAAGCATGCATGGCATGCGGAACACCTTAAACGTTATTACGCTTAGGGGCTCCTTGTAATCAATTGTAAAATACCTTTCTAAAATAAATAAAGATTAAGGTTCAAATTATGCTTATTCTTCAAATATTTCGTACCCCTGGTGGACGCATAAGAGGAACGGAGATGCTTGCGTAGGTAAGGATCTTTCATAAGAACCAAGCAAATGGCCTTTGAATCATCGGTTCAAGGATTCCGTAAAAGAGCCGAAGGTGGCCAAAGCCTACGGATTCTAGGCTTCAGCCTGATAGCATCAGTAGAAGAGTCTAAGGACTTTAAAAGAACAGATTTTTGATCCTCCAGGTTCGAAGCATCTGTAAAAGAGCCGAATGTGGACAAAGACTACGAATTCTAGGCTTCGGCCTGAAAGCATCCATAGAAGAGTCTAAGGACTTTAAAAGAACAGATTGTCGATCCTCCCAGTTCGAACCATCTATAAATGAGCCGAAGGTGGCCAAAGCCTACGGATTCTAGGCTTCGGCCTGATAGAATCCGTAGAAGAGTCTAAGGACTTTAAAAGAACATATTTCTGATCCTCCAGGTTCGAAGCATCTGTAAAAGAGCCGGAGGTGGCCAAAGCCTATGGATTCCAGGCTTCGGCTTGATAGCATGTGTAGAAGAGTCTAAGGACTTTAAAAGAATAGATTTCCGATTGTCCGAGTTTGAAGCATCTGTAAATGAGCCGAAGGTGGCCAAAGCCTACGTATTCCAGGCTTTGGACTGATAGCATCCATAGAAGAGTCTAAGGACTTTAAAAGAATAGATTTCCGATCCTACGGGTTCGAAGCATCTGTAAAAGAGCTGAAGGTGGCCAAAGCCTACGAATTCTAGGGTTCGGCATGTTAGCATCCATAGAATAGTATAAGGATTTTAAAAGAACAGATTTCCGATCCTCCGTATTCGAAGCATCTGTAAAAGAGTCGAAGGCGACCAAGTAATATGTTTTCAAGGCTCTGACCAAATGAAACACTTTAAGAGTCCTAAGTGACCAAATTTTGAGCTCCAATGTATAAACTCGAAGCTCCAAGATTATAAACATCATAATACGAACGTAAACTTCGAAGAACTCTATGAAAGAGTCGAATTCATGATTACTAAGTATTGTTTGTGAAGCACCAATTTTATAGTACAAAGCATTGTGTCCGACGGACCTTGTCGCATTGCGTATGGTCCCCCACCCACAAAGAGGGGCACATGAGTAAGGCAAAATCAAGTGGTGCTTCTCGGACAATTTGTATTAATCGGGTAATCATATTACAATCACCGTAATTAAGAAAAATTAGTATCTAAGCCTAAATAAAAATGGAGACCCCTCCAACCTATAGAGCTACTTCCAGGACCAGTTCGGTCTTCGGAGACTGGAGTTCTCAAAACTTTTCTTTTGGTTCGAGTGCCCTTATTCTTCTAAGCTCTTAGCTTTTTCTGTTCTTCTTGAAGTTCAGCCTAGGTTAGAAGTCATTCGGAGCTAGCCTCCATTCGGTCTTTGACTTGGTACTTTGAGTAAGACCAATCTACGTACTCTAAGGATGAAGATACTACTACCATATCCTCTTCTTTAATATAAGAAAGAAATTCGCTACTGTGAAACAAAGAGAGGTCGCATTGTGGTTTCTGTCTTTATGATGAGTGATTGATAAGGTTGAGCGATCTGGTGAATGAGTGAGTGATGGTTTGATTGTATCGATGGGATCGATGTGTGGTTATGGAGAGTGGATGCTGAGGGGATCGGTTTGCATCGCATTTCGTGTTTTGGCTTGTCTCATGTGTGCAGGGTGGAGATGCTGGGTGAAGTTGGAGATGATGTCAGGAGTGCACGAGGAGATAGAGCAAGACGTGGACAGACGGATGGTCGAGACAGCGTGACGGTCAAGTCAGCGAAAGGGAGGCCAGTGCAAGTGATCAGGCAGCTCGATGGGATGAGAGTGGGAGAGACTTGCTTGCGGTCGAGTTCGCGGATTGGCGTCACATGTCGGTGATGGAGGAGGCTTTGTCGGTTTTTGTTGAAAACCGTATCATATCTAAATGTTTTTAAATTCCAATAATTAGGAGTTGATTTTCGTTTAGTAATTTAGATTAAGTGTAAACTTTTAGTATTTTTCAGAATTGTCAAAATTCTGAAAAAGTATAGGTTTAAGTGTTGTAATAACATAGGAATATTATTTGTTTATTTTTTCTGAATTTTAATTTTAAAAAGTACCAAAGGGTAATTGAGCTTTAATTAGTTTTAAGTATTAATTTGCAATTAAATCGTAGGGACATTTTGGGTTTTTCCTTTGTGGGCTTGCCTATATAAAAGACCCAAAGGCCTAGGGTTTGTGGGACTTCTGTGGCTGTCAATAGATTCTTTCAGCTGAACATTTTGGGACTACCAACCAAATTTTTTATTTTATTCTAGCCTTTTTGCTATTCTTAATTTCGTTCTTAGTGTTCATCAGTTGGATCAAGCAAAAACAGCATCTAGGAGCTTCCAGCGCAAGTACTGTTCATCCTTTTTAGATTCACTTTCGGAGCTGAGTTTTGAACTTTTTTGATGTTGTATTTGGACTTGAGTTCTTCATGAATTTTGTTGTACAAGTTTCCAAGATTCCATTTTCGAAGTTTTTGAGCACTTCTGCATATATTTTTCTGTCCAACAAAGTGCCTAAACAGTTCTGAAAACTTCTAATTTCTGCTGATTGAGTTCTGTCTTTAGTTTGGATTCAATTTTGAGGAGATTTTTGATCAATTTTGGTTCTGTTTTTGGACCTGAGTTCTGCATAACTCTTGTTGTCCAAGTTACAAGGGTTCCATGTTTGAAGTTTGCAAAAGGTTCTGAACTCAGCTACTTATAGTTTTTGGCTCATCTATATGCTATAAAAATTCTGGAAGGTGGCCATTTGCTGAAAATCCTGAAGGCGGAAAGTTGAATCTAGAAACATTTTGCTCCCTTCTTTTTCTTTCCCACCTTGCCGATCATGTGCTACCGTATGTAGTGATGCTTTTCACCATTAACAAATGCATGTACTGCCGAGTACATGTTCCATCAAGCCTATTCTGAAATCATTTTTTTGTGAGTCTTTTGAATAGAACAGAAAAAGTTTCAGAACTATTTTTAAAGTGCAATCTTTGTGTGTACAAATTCAGTGATGTTGATCCCTCAATCTATCATTTGACATAATATCAGATAGGATGGTGATAGCATCTGTTTTTATCGGAGGTGCATTTAGAGGTGCATTGGGTGATTTGAAAAGGCCATCATATTCGTAAGAATTTGACGAGGAGCCTATTCACCCCCATCTAGTCGTCATTCCGATCCCACAATAGGTATCAGAGCCGGGTAGATCACAGTTGAGCTTAACTGATTTGTGATTCTTTTTGGCAACATTGACAGAATCTCTAAGATTCCGATTTTGGATGGTCATGATTTTGCTTATTAGAAGGTGCGCATGTAGGCTTATCTACTAAGCCAAGAAAGTGCAATTTGGGACATTGTTGATTCCCATTATGTGATCCCTGAAACTCGCACCACTAAGGCTGAAAAGGGGTAGTACGATTGTAACAACAATGCACAAAATATATTGTTCATGTGTCTGAGTCAAAAAGAGTTTGATAGGGTCCAACATCTTCGAACTGCACGTGAAATTTGGACCACTTTGAAAACTTTCCATGAGGCCACTACTCAGATTAAGGCTAGGCGGCAAAGCCCATATAATCAAGAATATCAAATGTTTATGCAAGGCCCCGACGAATCTTAAAATGCCATGTTTGCACGTTTCGATGGAATTGTGAATAATTTGCGCTCCACTGGGACTTTCGCTTACTCTGATCATGATAGAACTATCAAATTTTTCTATGCTCTTGATCGTAGCATATGGGAGGTGAAGATCTCTAGTATTAAAGAGTTAGCATGCGTTGACACCTGGACTTGCGATGAACTCTTTAGTAAGCTCAAGTCCACCAAGATTGCCAAGGCGTCTCGTCCAATATTTGGAAACTCTTTGTTGCCTTCTATTGCTTTGGTTTCCGGTCCTATCTGTGGCACCTCATCTGGTGGTAACTTTTTGGTGGTTCTATAGTTTGTGCTTATTCTGGTGGTTTTGACTTGTCCTCTCTGGTCTTTGTCACAAAAAAACAGGTAGACACTCTAGATGATGAGGAGCTAGCTCTCATTGTCAAGAATTTTACATGCTTATATAATGATAGATGAGATAAGAGGAAATCATGGTCTCAGGGTTGTTTTTAATGTGGAGATACATCACACATAAAAGCAAATTGCCCTAAACTAAAAATAAAAAATGAAAATAAGCATAAATACCAGAAGTGGAACAAGAAACCCTTCTTTAAGGGGAAGCGTGAAAAAGTGGACAAGAGAGTAGCTAGAGCATTTGTACCAGCCCTCAGTGACATCGACAGTACATCGAGTGAGGATCCAAGCTCCGATGAAGAAGAACGAACCAAGAAAGAAGAAAGGAAGGAGAAGAAGAGAATGGACTTCACCGGCCTTTGCTTCTTGGCTAGCAGCATCCACAGTAGCGACGAGCTTGACACTTCTGAGGTATATCTATCCCGTGATCACCTTCTTGTTCAAAATGATGAATTGCATGATGCTGTTTGTTCTCATGATAGATTACTTAAACTTGCTACTAAAGAACAAAAAGAAGCAAAATTCAGACTTGAAACTATTTCCACTGAACTTGCAATTTCGAAATCTAAGTCTGATGATGCCAAATGTGAGTCATGTCTTGTTGTCATGAATGAACTTGCTCAACTGTGTTTTACACATGATCAAACTGTTGAAAAACTTGAAATAACTGAAAAGCAACTTTTTAAAGGTGGATTCTAGTCCTGTTGTCATCAACGAATGCATGATCTATCCTTTACTTGTTGAGAGCATTAATTTGAGAGATTGGCATGTTGATGAACTTAAGGCTAGATTGGAGAGTGTTGAGTGTTCTAAGGATGTGCAGCCAGCATGTTCTACATGCATCACCCTTAAGGACCAACTCAGCTTTGCTAGAGAGCAAGTCAAAAAACTAAAATGTGAAAATAGTTATCTTCTCTCCATGGTTGAAAAATGCACTGAAGGAAAGGGTAGGATGGATTTGCTTTTGGCTAAAACAAAATTGTGTGCTGACTGAGCAGGGTTAGCTCTAGGGTTGGGGTGTGCTGACCGAGCGAAACTGTGTTCACTCCACCTACTACCCTTGAGAAAGAAAGAGCTCAGTTAGACACCACCCAAAAAGCCAAGAATCCTACTCAACCTACCAAGAAAGCCATTTGTCCACCAAAGGAAACTCCTCAGCAAAAATTCAAGAAGACTGTGAGATTTGCGCCTGAGACCCATGCTCACACACCCAAGAGAGTATATCACTTCTCCTACTGTCATCGGGTGGGTCATTTGGTTGGGTTTTGCTTTCGTCGTATCAAGGATGAACGACGTTCTATTACGATGAGCTTTCATGACAGGCATTACCCATCTTTTGTTATGCATAAGTCTGCTTTTCACTCTTATCCTGATTTTGAGGCTCCCCATGGTCCCATGATAGATTTTGCCCGTCGTGGTGTACACCATGCGTGATATGGTGCCAGACCATGTGTAAGAGGCTTTGATGCCCGACAGTTTAGGAAACCTCATCGCTTTCCAAGATTGTGCTTTCGAGGTAGATCACACACTTTTTATCATGACTCATACCCTGTGCATGATGAGTCTACTGCTTTTCCTGGTTCTCGAGTTTTACAATGCTGGATTCCTAAACAGTTTTTCACTCACGCCAACATTGAGCATTCGAGATCTTCTAGCATGTTTTGAGGGGGAGTTGTGTAGCACTGCATGAGCTTTTGTTATATGATTAATTTCTTTTACAAGTACATGCTTTATTATGCCTTTGAAATATTGTCATTAATATTGTTGATTATACTTTGCTTGAATACATCTGATGCTTGTCATGAGCATGGCTTTTATTTATGAAAATTTGAAAATGATCACTACTTAGTCTAGAAACTAGCATGAATAGTTTGAGTGCTTTTGCTATCTTTTACATACCTGATAGCTAAGTCCTTTTCACTTGGATACTGATATGCAACTTGATCTTATAAAAAATGTTGTGCTGAAAATTAAAAAAATTGAAAATGAAATAAAAATGATTGATATTCATGCAGTTTTATGTTGAAATTGCAAAGATCTAGGTAGGTTTGCTTTGTCGCACAACTTTGTTCTAGACTGCTTACCATAGCACTTTGGTATGAACTGGGACATTGAAGTGTATGCCTTGACCATTGCTTTAAGCTTCTGATGATTTCAACCTAGGCTTAGCTTCGTCGATTAGCATAAGGTTGACATGCAAATAATCCCTGTCACTAAAATGAAAAAAAATCAAAAAAATTAAAAAGTTTGAATCAATTGCATGCCAAGTTTGCTGAAGCTCCTTGTAGTGGGATATGCTTATATGTTAGTATTTGATTAGCATTTGCATCTCATGCCTTGCCCTGTCTAGTATGCTAATCTGAGTGGTGATGCTTTTATTTGCTAAAATTTAAAAATGCTTTCTCATGCTTTTGTTTAGATAGTATTCATCTGAGTGTTTCATTCAGTGCATTTAGACAATATTCAATGCAAATGCTTGTTTATACTGTAATTGGAATTACTCATGTTTCAGAAGCAGACATCTATATTCTACCCTCACACCCCTCTTTGCGTCTTTTTATCATCATGATGCTTGCATTGCCAAAGGGGGAGAAATAGTTTACATGATGCTTTTGGAGGCTTTTGGATGATTGCTTGGTTAAGGGGGGTAATGACTTTGATGATGTATTGATGCTTTTGCCAAAGATAGGGAGAATACTTTGCATGAGTTTTTTCCCAAGGGGGAGATCTTTTATCAAGTGACATGTTTTGCCTTTTTTCTGAGTTTTTATGGTCACTTGTGCGCTCAACTTGAAACTTTCATCATGTTTCTGTTTGGGGTTGTCAATGCATTGATCAAGGGAGAGATTGTGAAACCAAGAGAGGTTGCACTGTGGTTTCTATATTTATGATGAGTGATTGAAAAGGTCGAGCGATCTAGTGAATTAGTGAGTAATGGTTTGATTGCATCGATGGGATTGATGTGTGGTTATGGAGAGTGGATGCCGAGGGGATCGATGTGTGTCGTGTTTCGTGTTTTGGCTTGTCTCATGTGTGTAGGGTGGAGATGATAACCAACTGTCAGCGGCGGGTGATCAAGGGTCGAGCAGGGAGCTCGATGCCAGAGGATCAAGGATGCCGGGTTAAGTTGGAGATGATCTTAGGAGTGCACGAGGAGATAGAGCAAGACATGGACCGACAGATGGTCGAGACATTGTGATAGTCAAGTCAGCGAAAGGGAGGCTAGTGCCAGTGATCAGGCGGCTCAAGGGGATCGAGAGATGGATTGGCGTCACATGTCGGCCATCGAGGAGGCTTTGTCAGTTTTTGCTGAAAACCGTCTCATCTATAATTGTTTTTAAATTCCAATAATTATGAGTTTATTTTAGTTTAGTAATTAGATTAAGTGTAAACTTTTAGTATTTTTCGAAATTGTCAAAAATCTGAAAATATATTAATAGTATCGGTTTAAGTGTTGTAATAAAATAGGTATATTCTTTGTGTATTTTTCTGAATTTTAATTCTGAAAAATACCAAAAGTATTTCAAGTTTAATTAGTTTTAAGTATTAATTTGTAATTAAATCTTATGGGCATTTTGGGTTTTTTGTTTGTGGGCTTGTCCATATAAATGACCCAAAGGCCTAGGGTTTGTCCCTTCTTTTTCTCTCCCAGCTTGCCAATCATGGGCTACAGTATGTAGTGATTCTTTTCACCATTAACAACTGCATTTACTACCGATCAGATGTTCCACCATGCCCATTCTGAAATTATTATTTTTGTGAGTCTTTTGTATATAACAGAAAAAGTTTTAGAGCTATTTTTAACGTGCAGTCTTTGTGTCTGCAAATTCAGTGCTGGTAATCCCTCAATCTATTATTTGACATAATATCAGATAGGAGGGTGATAGCATCTGTTTTTATTGGAGTCTTTACTACATCTGATTTCACTTGTTCATTTAGAGGTGCATTGGGTGATTTGAAAAGGCCATCATATTCACAAGAATTTGTCGAGGTGCCTATTCACCCCCCTCTAGTCACCATTCCGATCCCACAGCTACAAACGTCGGGTGTTATTTCCCCTTGCTCCCCTCAAGGAACTGAAAATCGCTAGGGCTTGTAAGGCCTCAAGCTTTCGAGGATAGCCCATTGTTGTCAAAGCCCTTCATTGAGCTCTAATACCTCAAGGTCAAGATACGGAGCATGTAACAATACCTAAAAACAAATATTCAAGCGAAAACTTTTCATCTATAAACTTTTCATTCATTAAAATAAGAGCATTACAAGATACCTTGTACATAATTAAGCATCCTAGAGGCTAGACCTTCGGGTCTAGAGGTGGAGCAGTTGGCGGTGGTAGCCTTTGCGGACGGGCTTCGTCGATCCAAGCCTTGGCCGCAACTTCATTGTCTGCTTTCCAGGTCGCCCAGAAGGCTTCCCAAGCCAAAGCCATGTCCAAAGATGGTCGTAGTAACCCTTCATCAGAGCAACAGAGACCCCGACGTCTTCGAGGTGTCGAAGGATTCCAATCTCGGCTACTTGCCCAAAGATCTCTCCGTAGCGGGTCCTAGAGCCTTTCATCATCTTGGCCGCCGCTTGGATCATCTTAAGCTTTTTCGGTCGAGAGGTTCATCTGCCGCAGCTGAGGAAGATGGGCACACCGTACCAAAATACTCTAGAGCACCCCAAGTTGTGCCTCTTCTTAGCCTTTGTCAATTCGGTGGCAATGTAGGAGATTTCGGTTATCTTCAACATTAAGTAATTCTTCTGGACCAGCGCTTGGTTAAGAAACCCTCGGAGCTCTACGAGTTCAGCTCCAGAAGTTGCCTCCCTGCCCGAAGTTTTTCAATCTCAGCCCTCAACACTGTCTGCTCCGCTTGGATTTCTTCTATCGAAGAGGCAAGTTGGGCATAGGTCTGCTGCTCTGTTTGGAGTGTTTCCTCTTCTATAACTTTGGCCCTCTGCTCCTCGAGGAGTTATTCCTCCAGTCGCAGGGATTTATCTTTGGAGCCCTAAGGGCCCTTTGAAGCGCCGTAACCTTCCTTTTGAGCCGATTGGTTTTGAGCTCCTTGGAAGTCGCTGCCGCTCTAGCAAGGACAAATTGCTGCAAAAAGCAAAGTAAGTATGATGTAATATCCATTAAGTAAATACACTTTATGTTTGTTGCATACCAGGATGGTAGGCCTTTTAAGGGCTATGTCGACCTCTGATCCGCTGGCCTCGCTCAAAACAGAGACCAGCTCGGAGTTCCCAACCTCTTGGCTCTATTTGGCCAAAGGTTCCAAGAGGGTTTGGAGCCTTGTCCGCTGCTCTAAGAACGGAGCCAGTAGCAGGAGCCAGGACAGGGCTCTTTGGTCATCTTCAGCAAGGTCTTCTTCTGAAGTGCCTACCGAAGGGTTGTTCGTCGACAGTGTTGTCGTCCAAGAGGGAAGAGGCCCAAGACAAGTTTTTCCCTTACCTCTCGCCGCCACAAAAACCGGAGCCACCACTTCGATCGAAGTAGATCCCCCTTCGAGAGTGGCTCCCCCAGATGAAGTTGCCTCATCCGAGATAACTCCTATCGCCGGAGCTACCACTACGACTGGAGCCTTGTCTCCAATGGGAGCCGAAGCTCCATCTCTGGTTGGAGCCATGCTGCTCCTCGAAGCATCTACAAAACGCAAGGTATTCGTCAAATATCCATTAAGATATTGTTGGTGTCGGGAAATTATTTCAGGAACTTCAATGAATAATGATCGGAGACCTACGTTCATCTTGATTCTGAGTGTGGATTTCTGGGTCCCCTAGAAATTCATACATATGGATATATTCTTCGAGCTCCTCCCCCGAGGTTTGCGCCAGAGTAGCAGATGTCGAAGCCCTGGCCTCTGTTGCTAATACTCCGATCACTGGGGAGCTGGGATTTTCTGGCTCTATTCCTTGGACCCTGGTTGACTATGACGTGAGGCACTAAAGGGGGCTCGATATAATCCAAGTGGTGGAGCACCGGCGAAACCTAATGTGGTTGTCCTTCTACTAAAACGGTCAGTACCAAATGGTTTTGCCAGGAATTCGGTAATAATCTTCTGAATTCTTGCATTGTGGGTAAATTAGTACACCTCTGATTAGAGTACAATCTTTTATAAAAGCCCTTGCCTATGATTGAAGCCGAGCCAAGTGATGTTCTCCATAGTTAGCATAATTAACTTGAATGTGAATGATGACTAGTTTTATAAGGAATGTTGTGCGAGTGAGTACTATTGTGCTAATTGAGGTAGTTTTCTAACATGTTCAGTATAATTTCTTAACTACTAAAAATGTACTTTTATGCAAAAACAAGCCATATGCCTATCATTTGATATTATCTTTACATTTATGTTGGATTTGGTGGCTTGTTGAGTACGTTTTCTACTCATCCTTATTGAATAACCCTTTTTATATGCTGAGTTTGTCGAAGAAGAATGTCTTGAGTAAACTGCCCCAGTCGAGGCGTGATTCTAAGAGAAAGATGTTCGTAGTTTTGGAGTCTTTTATTTTATTAGGTTATCTTCAGTGCAATAAAATAGACTTTGAGCTATATTTTGTTTGCTATAAGACATTGTCACTCGATGAAAATGTTATTAATTGATTTTCTTAAGGAAATTCAATAGAGTTGAAATTGTGAAATTTCGGGGCGTTACAAGACGATATCAGAGTCGACTTTACTATAGGAATACAAACAAACCTTATCTTTAGGATTTATCTAGATAAAAATATCTATTTGCAAAAACCCTTATTCCCCTTGCTTTTTATTCCATAACTCTTATCTCATTAAATGAAGACTTCTCTAAATTTTTGTAGCATGCCGACCACTTTGCATATCTTCTGTCGGGATCTTGATGGTTTTGTCGAAGAGCTTCGCGTGCTGACCAAATTTCTTGGATTTAAGATGGAACCCGAATTTCAAGGAGAGTTCACCAAGGAAGGAGATAACACTTGTGAAGTCTTGATTTGCATATATGGGAAATGAGATGAGTTCTACATTATCACTACCACTGCTAGAGGATTCAAGGCTACTTGGTATGAACCAGCACTCCAGATGTTCGTAGAATTGAAGTTTATCTACGAGGATCATCTTCTCACGTCCGTATTTCTTCCTTTGCCATCCAGGGGTAGAGATTGTACGACCAACATTTACAATGGTTGTGAAGGCTCTAGTGACCTAGTTGATGCCAGGGTTGTCTGTCTTCCTAAAGCAATGAATACCTTGCATTCAAAGGCAAGAGATGACGCCGCTGAGAAAGGAGAACAATTTGATTATCTTCAGTTTGATAATGAACAACTCAAACACCAGATCTAGGAAATGGAAGAAGCGAGAACTTGTATTCAAAGTCAGGGATCGCGTATCCGGAAGACTACGCGAGAGTCTACTCGTCGTCGGCCCAATCGAAGGATTCCAACATTATTGCCTTCCTCGATGCCACTAGATGGTGAAGGCCACTTCAGAATTCAATGGGTTTTTCTCTTAGTGATGGAAGAAGACCCTGAAGAGCTTGAGCTAGTAGATGAAGGAAGGGTAAAGAGTGTCTTTAGCAATGATCACTAGGAGGTCCTTAGTCTCTCTTTAGTCTTTTGCGGTTGCTTGATTTCCTTGTTTCTTCCATATCTCTTGATGGTCTATATCAATGATATGTAGAGTCTTTTGTGTAGGGCTAAATAATTATTAATAAAGTAAATAGTTTCTTTTGAAAATCAGAAAATTTCATTCTAAATCGTTCCTACTATTTTTCGGGTGTTCATTCCTCTAGTTCAAGATGACTTCCGGTACTCGTCGTGTCACTCATAGTTCCACCATGCCCACTAAAGACAACTCAATAGCTAGAAATCCTACTGAGGCAGTGCCAAATCAGGGAACAATAGGTCCCCAAGGAGCAGGATTGCCACCAGTAGTAAATCCACCTTCTCTAGCTAAGGCAATGGCTACTCAGAATCAATTGATCACTGCCATTCTCTCTCGGATGAAACAACAACAGACACAGATTTAGTAGCAACAAGCGCGGCTACAGTAATTGCAACAACAAGAACAAATGGGTAATAACAAGAGGAACTAACCTGCACCAGCCCCCAATGGAAGTAGACAATTGGCTCCGTAACATCACTAAGAAGCTATACCTTCTGCCTTGTACTGATCATGAGCATGTCGCTTTCGCCGCTCATCAACTGCTTGGACCACCCGCAGAATGGTGGGATAATTTCAAGGAAGCTCAACCAATGAACCATGTGGTTTCTTGGGCTGAGTTTACTGCCGCTTTTAGATCCCCAAATGTGCCCACTAGTATTGTAGCGTTGAAGAAACAATAATTCATAGAGCTACAATAAGGAAGCAAACTTGTAAGTGAGTATTTGAACGGGTTTAATGGTCTTGCTTGTTACACGCATGAGGATATTCGCACTGATGTAGAAAAGCAAGAAATGTTCTTGAGGGGACTTAGAGACAAATTGTCCATCCAACTCATCGCTTCAAATTATCCTGATTTTTAGAAGTTGGTGAACAAGGCTATACTTCAGGAGTCAGAACAGATCAATATTGAGCATAAGAAGAGAAAGATGATAGCCTTTTGTTTTCAAAACTAACAAGGGAATAGTTAGAGGCCCCGTATTATGCCTGCACTACAAGCTCATAATTTATAAACTCGTCCGGTGTTCAAGCCTCCATGAGCTATCACGCCAAATGTTGTAGTTCCTCATCCATCTCCCCAAACAAACTAAGTGCCAGCTCAGAAAACTGAAGTGTTGAAGGACAAGAATGGCAAACTAGTGGTTTGTTTCAATTGTCAGAAGGAGGGACACTAGTCCAGCAAATTTCCTTATCCCAAGCGTGTACCAGGACCAGCACCAAACAAGGTGATCAATGCCCGTGTGAACCATGTCACCGCCGAGGAAGCACAAGGAGCGCCAGAAGTTGTTTTTGGTATGTTTCCTATTAACTCAATACCCGTAGTTGTTTTATTTGGTTCAGGAGCAACACATTCTTTTATAACTGCCACATTTGTGAGAGAGCATATTTTAAAAACTCTTGAAAGAGAAAAACATATGTTAATAATAACCCCAGGCTAGCAAACCTTAGCTAATCTATATAGCCCAATAGTACAAATAGAAATCTAAGGGGTTACATTCTGGGTTGACCCTATACTCATAGAATGTATGGGATTAGATGTCATGCTATGGTTGAATTGGTTGGTAAAGTATAAAGGAATGATAGATTGTGCCAACAAGATTGTCACTTTGATTAGTGAAGATGGAGCATCAGTCATTTTCAAGATGGCCACTAGAGGAATTGAGAATCTTACGATTAATCAGATAAAAATGGAAGATGTGCTTATCATTCGAGAATATGCAGATGTTTTTCTAGAAGGTTTGCCAGCCATGCCACCAAAGAGGAATATTGAGTTTAGAATTGATTTAGCGCCTAGAACAACCCCTATCTATAAGCATCCTTATAGAATTACCGCTAATCAGTTAGCAGAAGTAAAGTGTCGGATAGAATATCTTGAGAAAAAGGGATACATTCGACCTAGTACATTGCCATGGGGTGCTCCCATCATTTTTGCAGAAAAGAAGGACAAGAGAAAGAAGATGTGTGTTGATTATCGAGCCCTAAACGCAGTCACTATCAAGAATAAGTATTGTTTGCCAAGGATTGATGATTTGTTTGACTAGCTTAAAGGATATTCCATGATCTCTAAGGTTGATCTCCGGTTAGGTTATCACCAACTCAAGATAAGAGAAGAGGACATAGCGAAGACTGCTTTCACATCTAGGTATGGTCTATATGAGTATACCATCATGTTAATGCTCTAGCATTTTTTATGAACATGGTGAACAAGGTTTTTATGGAATTTCTGATAAGTTCATCGTAGTATTAATAGATGATATCCTAATCTATTCCAAGACAAGAGAAGAGCATGACGCACATTTGCATGTAACCTTGTTAAAGTTGAGAGAGTATCAACTATATGAAAAATATGAGAAGTGTCAGTTTTGGTCATCTCAAGTGAAATTTTTGGGACACATTATTTCAGCTGAAGGGATATCATTAGATCCATCCACTGTTGAAGCAGTAATAGATTGGGTTCAACTTGTGTCGGTAACCGAGATTCGTAGTTTTCATGGATTAGCCAATTACTATCGTTGATTCATTGAGAATTTCTCCATGATTGCCAGACCCTTCACAAAGTTACTCCAGATGGAAGATAAATTCAAGTGGACACTAGAGTGTGAAGAAAGTTTCCAGGTTTTGAAGAAGAAGCTAGTGTCAACACCAGTGTTAACTTTGCCAAATACCCATATGTATTTTCATGTTTACTGTTATGGATCCCGCCAAGGACTAGGATGTGTTCTTGTTGGGGAATAGTGGACTATGCTAGCCAGCAAATTTAAAATTTACGCCCTAAGCCCAAGACTCATGCTTGTGCGAGATCATGGATTGGTACCTTCTAGCATGAGACACGCTAGGTGCAGCGGAAGAAGATGTCGGAGTAGCGCGTCAAGCCTATCCTCGCATTGTCCTTCCCATCCATCGTCGATCCGATCGATGAAGACGACGTAGTCATTCGTATGTAGATGGCCACGAGCATCGCTATTGGACCAATGCCTTCACGGAGTCCACACGTATAGGGATGGTGAACCTCCTACGGCAGCATGCTAGCACCGCATGTGACAGATGGAAGATCCTCAACCTCAACATTTGACACCAGGAAAGGGAGGAGAGGAGTCTTTGGTGGCTAGGTCTAATCTAGGCTATTGCTTGGTTTTAAGACGTCCTCCTCCTCTCCTTTTATAGGGTTGAAGGACCCCTGGTCGTGCTCATCTCGGAATCCACAAAATCGTAACAAATCCAATCTAGTTGCCCATGTCAGAAGTTCCGATCCTAGATCAGAACATTCAACAGGGTATTTTAGGTCTCCTAATACACTACGACACGCAACAGATCCAATCTATTATTGCCCACCTCGGAACTTCTGATCAGTAAAAAAATTCCCCAATTCAAAATCAAAACTTCTGGCTCATCAAAACTTTCGATACAATATCGGAACTTCCAAAGCAGCATTTGCTCTCTGTATCGAGATCAGATAATATTAGGAACTTCCGATACTACCTATCAGAACTTCAGATCCACGTAATTTTCTTGGTCATATCCATCACTTCTAATGCATGATGGAAAAGTGGTATCCTATGCATCTCATCAGCTATGATGCCATGAGTTAAATTATCCTACTCATGATCTGGAATTAGCAGTAGTAGTTCATGCTTTGAAGACTTGGAGGCATTACCTAGTCGGTAAAAGATGCGAAGTCTATATGGACTATAATAGCCTAAACTATATATTCACTCCACCTGATCTGAACCTCAAACAAAGAAGATGGCTGGAATTTATCAAGGACTATGATATGGGAATCCATTACCATATGGGTAAAGCAAATATAGTCATTGACGCCTTAAGTCGTAAAGGATATTGCAATGCCATTGCGTTGCAACCAGAAGCGCAATGGAGCGAGAGGTCTCTGATACGGCAAAATTATAGAATAATGGAGCGAGGGCCGCGCGCGGGCGTAACTTCATTAGGAGCGGGGTGCGAACGTGGGGAAGCTTATTGTGATGAAGTACGCTGGCGAAGCCTGTAGTTTCACCGAAGGGTGTCCTGACGACCTCCGAAATCGATCTCTCAGCTCCAGACACCTCCGACGAAGTAGCTCCGAATGTGGGAACCTGCAACAAAGAGAGTTCGAAGTACAAATTCGGCCTAAGGACCGAATTCTGCTAAGTGTTGCACTAGTAGTGAAAGTAGCAATATGTTACGCAGATTAGCGGATACTTCACAGGTGAAGTAACAAGGCGATAGCAATCTATTACGTAGATTAACGGATACATCACAAGCGAAGTAACAAGGGTTACCACTGTTCTGAAATGGCCGACGGAGGGATTCCAAGCAAACCCACGAAGAGGTACAGGAAAAATAAAGGTAAAGTAAATGCGATCAAATCTAGGGCTTTGAGTTTGGTTTGTGTTTGGGGGGCTTCTACGGTGGCACCGCCTCTCTATTACAAAGGCTCAATATATGATCTAATCTGCTATTAATTCAGCCGGATGGAGATAAAAAACTTAGCCGGAATTGTATACAACTCTATCTCTGCCGAAGTGGGCTTCGGCCAGGCCTGTCGAGGCCTGCTCCTCGGGCCGAAGCTTCGGTGGCGTGGGCTTACGAAGACTTTCTGGTTGAAGGCCGTGGGCTGGCCAGAGGCTTTTGGAGCCCACATCCCAATGGACCTTTGGTCCTATAAGGCTTTGGCCTAACCCCGAACATGTGTATTTATGGCCCAAATTACCAAAATTGATATTTTGACAGTCTTAGCCATTAATGTCGTATTTTGCTATCAACACGCTCAAGGTATCGCTGTGAATCCAGCACTCCGCGCCCACGTCAACCACATCTCCGCCGAAGAAGCCCAGGCCGCTTTGGAGATTGTTATGGCTATGTTCATTGCTAACTCTGTACCTACAGTCCTTTTGTTCGATACAGGAGCAACCCACTCTTTCATATCAGAAAATTTTGTGAAAACTCATAGTTTGAATGAGCTTGAACTAGTAAGGCCCGTATTAATAGCCACCCCCGGTAAGTAGACCCTAGACCGCTTTTACAGCCCACGGGTATGGGTAAATATCCAAGTCATAGTCTTCTAGGTGGACCCCATCCTTGTAGACTTCAAGGGCTTGGACCTCATCCTAGGGATGGATTGGTTAAACAAGCATAAAGGGGTAATAGATTGTGCAAGCAGGATGGTAACCTTAACTAGTGAATAGGGAGCCATCATCACTTTTCAGATGCCTAGCCAGAAGCCCAGGAGTCCCTGTCTCAATCAGATAGCATTAGAAGAAGTACCGGTAGCCCGATAATACCCGAACGTTTTTCCCGAGGATTTGCTAGGGATGCCACCCAATAGAGAGATTGAGTTCAGAATTGATCTAGTGCCCGGGACCACCCCCATCTCTAAGCAACCCTACCGGATTGTTGCTAACGAGTTGGAAGAAATGAAGCAGCAGCTGGAAGACATTGAGCAGAAGGGGTACATTAGACCCAGCACTTCTCCATGGGGAGCTGAAAGACGATGAGGCTAAAACGATGTGTGTGGATTATAGGGCCCTAATTGAGGTGACTATTAAGAACAAGTACCCACTACCCAAGACTGATGACTTGTTCGACCAATTAAAGGGGGCCACAGTATTTCCAAGATTGATCTCCAGTCAGGCTATCACCAATTGAGAATAAGAGAAGAAGACAAATCCAAGATGGCTTTCCCATCTAGATATGGGTTGTACGAATGTACAGTATGTCGTTTGGACTCACCGATGCCCCCGCATTCTTCATGAACATGATGAACAAGGTGTTCATGGAATACCTGGATAAGTTCATAGTAGTGTTCATTGACGATATCTTAATTTATTCTATGACCCGAGAAGAGCATGAAACCCACATCCTCTTGACCCTAGTAAAGCTTAGGGAGCATCCGTTGTACGCCAAGTATAGCAGGTGCATGTTCTGGACTACAGAAGTAAAGTTCATATGGAATATCATCTCAGCGCAAGGCATCGTGGTAGACCCCGCCTCCTTGGAACAGTAACGGACTGGCTGCCACCCACCAATGTATCAGAGATATGAAGTTTTCTGGGACTATCCAGATACTATCACCGATTCATAGAGAATTTCTCTAAAATAGCGAAGCCCATGACCAAGTTACTTCAGAAAGGTGAGAAGTTCGAGTGGACTCTATAATGTGAGAGGTTTCAGACCCTCAACACGAGGTTAGTGTTAGCCCCAATATTGACATTGTCGGACATTCGGAAGGAATTCCATGTTTACTGTGATGCATCCCGACAAGTTCTAGGGTGTGTCCTCATGAAAGATGAGAAAATAGTCTCGTACGCCTCCTGACAGTTGAGACCGCATGAGTTAAACTACCCTACCGATGACCTAGAATTAACTACCGTAGTGCACACCCTTAAAATTTGGAGGCATTACCTTACTAGTAACCATTGCGAAGTCTTCACAGACCATAAGAGTCTAAAGTACATCTTCACACAGCTAGACCTAAACCTCAGGAAAAGACGATGGTTGGAACTAATCAAGGATTACGACTCAAGCAGTCACTACCATCCCGGCAAGGCGAACGTTGTAGCAGATGCCTTGAGTCCGAAGGGATATTGTAGTGCCATCATGGTATAGGATCAAGCTCCTTTGTTATACAAAGAGATGGAAAGATTAAACCTCAGGACAACTACCAGAGCATATCTAGCCACCTTAGAGTCTAGACCGATTTTAATCGACTAGATACGTGAAGCTCATCTTGAAGACCCCGACATAGCCAAGATCATGAAAACATGAGGCAGGGCAAGGCCCCAGGACTGTCAGAAGATGAGGTCGACACCGTGTGGTTTGGAAACTGGCTGTGTGCCTAACAAGCCAGAGATGATGACCTTAATTTTGAGAGAGGCCCATGATACCCTATACTCCATCCATCCTAGAAGTACAAAGATGTACCAAGACCTAAAAGAGGAATATTGGTGGGTCAGCATGAAGCAAGAGATCGCCTAGTTTGTGGCCGAGTGTGACACCTATCGACGTGTAAAGGCCGAACATCAGAGGTTAGTGGGATTGTTACAACCCCTCAAGGTTCCCGAATGGAAATGGGAGGAGATCGGAATGGACTTCATGACCAGAATTCCGAAGACCCAAGCCGGGTATGACTCCATATGGGGTAGTCATTGATATACTTACGAAGGTAGCCCACTTCATCGCTGTCAATACGACCTTTAGTGGCCCTAAATTAGCTGAGCTATACATGGCCCATATAGTGTGCCTTCATGGAGTACCAAAGAAGATAGTTTCAGACATAGGAAGTCAATTCACGTCCCGATTTTGGAAGAACCTCCAAGAGAAGATGGGAACACGACTGAACATCATCACAATGTATCACCCATAAATAGATGGAAAGACTGAGAGGGTGAACTAGATCTTGGAGGATATGCTTAGGCCATGTGCCCTAGATTTTGGATGAACATGGGACAAGAGTCTTCCGTACGCCGAGTTCTCCTACAACAACAGTTATCAAGCTAGTCTACAGATGTCGTGTTTTGAAGCCTTATACGGACATAAGTGCAGGGCACCCTTGTTATGGGATCAGACCAGCGAATCCCAAGTATTTGGTACGAACCTTCTCCGGGAAGCTGGTGAAAAGGTAAGGATCATTCAAGACAGGTTGAAGATAGCCCAGTCCCGACAGAAGAGCTACACGAACAATCGCCACTAGGACATAGCTTTTGAGGACGGAGATCATGTCTACCTCAGAGTCACCCCCTCTGAGGCACTCATGGGTTCAATATAAGAGAGAAGTTAGCACCCCGCTATGTTGGACCCTTCAGGATCATCCGATGCCAAGGAAAGGTCACCTATCAGTTAGACCTGCCACCCTCACTGGCTGGGGTACACGATGTGTTCCATGTCTCACAGCTAAAGAAGTGTCAACGGCTACCAACAGAGCAAGTTGACCTCCAGCAACTCAACATCCACGAAGATCTGACCTACGTCGAGAAACTAATCCGAATCTTGGAAGTCAAAGAAAGGATAACGAAGAGCTGGGTCATTCTCTTTTGTAAGGTTCAGTGGAGCAATCATCCGGTTGAAGAGGCCACATGGGAGAAAGAAGACGAATTAAAAGCTCAGCACCCCAAGTTATTCGAGAATTAACCTGAATCTCGAGGACGAGATTCTCTGTAACGGGGATAGGATTGTAACACCCCGAATTTTCCAAGGTAAAATAAATTGAGACTAAAAACATTTCCAAATAAAAAGGAGTAAATTTTAAATTAAAGAAAAGGGGAAAATATCCAAATAAATCAAAACATAGAGAAACAATTCAAATTCAAGGATGACAAAATTATGGTAGGTTCTATAAGCCAAGATAGATTTTTTGGAATTTTTACAAAATTTTAGAACCTCTGCCCATAGCTCAAAAGCCAAATACAAATTTCTATAATTATTTTAATAAGAAAATGAATATAAAATACTATTGGGCCACCACCCTCGTTTTTGCCTTGGCCCAGCCTAGCCCATCGCCTGCGTCACTGCCATGTGGGACCCACATGTTGGCACCAACTCCCTCCCTTTCTCTCCTGCTCGCACCTGCCTGGTCACATCTATCGGTCGCATGTTCCCCTCCCCTCTGCCTTTGACCACCGGGGCCGCCTATCAGCACCCTTGCTCTCACCCGCGCCCGCTGACAAGTGGGAGCCACCTGTCAGGTTCATCATCCCCAATGGAAAGGAATCCCCTTTCCATCATCGGTTACCCCATTTTCCAAATCCGCTGCCTCGTGCCACTTTCCGCCAAATTGACGGCACTAGTGAGCTTTCCATACCCCAGGGATCTCTTTCCCTCAAAAAGTAGACGTGAATTCGTCCGGGTTCGATGAATGTGTGCGCATGGAATGTTCACCGGAGAGTTTTGGAAATCCTCCTCGGCTTCCCCCGATGATCCTTCCATTTCACCGGCGATGACCCCCTATAAAAACCCTGGTCTCCACCGCACCCCAGGACACGCATAATTGTCCCAACATCTGCACCCCAAAGCTCTGCGCCACCAAGAATTCACCACCGCCTCTACTTCCACTCCATCCACCCATCGCCGTCGCCACAGGGCCCCACCGCCTTCTCCATCAGCACCTCCAAAACCGCCGTCGTCCGCCCGTCCTCGGCCTCGCCTCCATTCAGGTTCCCCGCCATGGGACCACCATCGCTTCCAGTATCATCTAGCTCCCCATCCTAAGCTCTTTCCGTTTTAGCATTTTAATTCGGGTCCCGTCAGTCGCCGCCACTGTACGGTGCTCGCCGCTGTTCGGCTAGCGCCGGGGTTGAAGCCTTCGGCTTCCCCCGTGCTGCATGCGTGCTGGACACACTGGTGGCCATTGGATCTCGCATACCGCATCATCTTTTAATCTTGGCTGCTAACTGCTATTTAAAACCTCAGTTAAATCTCGTGCGTTCACGTGGCACCCTTTTGCGCGTTATAATCTCGGACGCCCATTTTCATTAATGCCTCCAGCCTCACCGCTAGCCCTCAGATCTGGATCGGACGGCTCAAGTCGATCGGGTCCGTGCACATAGTGGCCAAGTGCACGGTGGCCTCAGTCCACCGTGGACCCGAGGCTGTTTTCAATTTAAATAAAATTCATAAATTCAATTTAAACTTCAAAAATTCATATCTCACTCAATTTAACTCCAAATTTAAATTCTCTGCAACTTTAGCCCATTTAATTCATATGCTTTGTACTATTATTTTATTTTACTAATTATTTATTCTCTTTAAATTGGGCACTGAGAATATGACGCCGCCGTCAAGGATCCAGAGTATTTTCTAGTGGTCCCACCATCACCCGTTGCTGATCAAGTTAAGACACAACCCCTATTTTGATCATAATTGAGCCCATTTTAAATAATTATCGCTATAACTCATAGGATATAATTGCATTAGTCCAATCAAGAAACCTACACTATATTTATTTGACCCCCGACCCTATTGTGCAAACCCAAGCCATGCTTATTTGGCCTAAACTCCATGTCACCTGTAAAGTATAAATATTAGATAGTGTCCAATGTATCGACACAACTGCTATAGGGTAAACATGAGTCGTAGTTAGTTGGATTCTATTATATGACTTCCCTGATGTTTCTCTCATCCCTAGAATTCTGTTGGTTATGAAGTTTTGGTTAAGTTTGTAACTATGGTGCATTCCGGGTGCAAGCTAGGGCATTAGTCGGTAGCACCCGGGGCATTATAGGGACCGGTCTGTGGGATCTATTGCAAAACATTTCATACTAACCAAAAGTCTAGTGGGTAAGTTCTAACTGGAGGTATGGAGCATTCCAAATTAAAGCACCATAGTGGAGGGGGCAAGTGACACCCGCGGGTGGCTTGTACCGGCGAGGCTCAAGGGGTGACGTCATTGGCCCAACGCGTTGGTGCACCGTATGAAACCTATAAGAGGGTGTTATTGAGTTGGTGTGTTCCATGCTAAAGGTTGTGGCATGAGTTCCTTCGAGATGACGTGGTGTCATCACGACACACTTTGGTGTGCGGGAATGAGTGCCTTGTGGGTACAGTAGTACACCTCTAATCAAAGTATAATCTTTTCGAAAAGTCATGCCCATGGTCAAGTGCGGGTTGGGCAATGTTCACCGCGGTTAGCTTACTGTACCCCTCAAGGAAGAAGATGATGCATTTACTCATGATTTATTTTATGTACTAATAACCTGATCACACTAACTACTTTACAAACCTACTTTTCGCAAACATGAGCCATTACTTTCCTTTGTTATTACCTTGCATTATAATTGCATTTCGGTGTCTTGCTGAGTATGATTGTACTCACCCCCATTGACTCACCACATCAGAAGTAGTGTACTACGAGAAGGAGGATGGTTTGGAGTACTGACCCAGTCAAGGCGTGAGACTGGATGAAGGTGTTCATCTAGAGGATTTATTTTCTTAGTTTCTCTTTTATTTATCACTTGTGTAATAATGTGGTCTACGAAGCACCTTTGATTGACGTAATGTACACGGTCATGTGAGAAACGTCTTGTATTTATTTTTTTTCTTGGAAATTCAATAAAGTCTGGAATTAATATATTTTGGGCGTTACAATCCTCTTGTGAGCTCTAGAGGTGGCATAGGAGGTTAGGTCATTTGAGCATTGATCTGCTAGACAGATTGAGTTCTATGGACCTCGTCCGAGGATTGCCCAAGCTTAAGATGGAGAAGGATCTAGTTTGCCATCCTTGTCATCATGGGAAGATGGTTGTCACTTCTCATGCTCCTATGACTCAGGTGATGACTTCGTACATAGGAGAGCTGGTACATATGGATATTGTTGGTCCAGCTCAGGTACATTCAATCGGTGGGAAGTGGTACACGGTTGTGATAGTTGATGACTTTTCTCGATATTCGTGGGTTTTCTTTTTGGAGTCTAAGGATGAGGCTTTTCATTTTGTTCATGAGCTGATACTAAAGCAGAAGAATCAGAAAAATGGTCCGATGTGAGCTATTCACTCTGACAATGGTTTTGAGTTCAAGAATTCTCAATTCGTCAGCTTCTGTAGTGATCAGGGACTTGAGCACCTGTTTTCTGCCACTTACACTCCCCCATAGAATGGTATTGCGTAACAAAAGAACCGCACGTTGGTCGAGATGGCCAGGACGATGCTCGATGAGCATATGACTCCAAGGTGCTTTTGGGCTGAAGCTATGAACATAGCTTGCTACTGGCCAACCACATTTTTCTTAGAGCTTTCCTAGGTAAGACTTCAGATGAGTTGCAGTTTAGTAGATAATCCAAGGTGAGTCACTTGCGAGTGTTTGGCTGCAAGTGCTTTGTTCTCAAGTAGGGTTGGCATTTGGACAAGTTTGAGTCTCGTTGCTAGGATGGACTATTTCTTGGTTATGCTTTGCATTCTCGAGGCTTCCGAGTCTAAAACCTCGACTTCGAGCATCTTGTCGAGACGTGTGAGGTTTCTTTCGATGAGTTCATGCCTTCGCTTACTCCTTCTTCTGAGCTTTCTAGTGATGATGAGCTTGTAGAGTCCATTTTCGAGAAAGATGAGGACACTCCCGATGTTGATGAGGGTGGGCCTTCTGCACAGCATGCAGACCCCACACCTTCTGAGACTTCAACTAAGGATGGGGGCAGACCTCAGATCACTACTTCCACTTCGATCGAGCCCTCTTAGTGGAGTCCAGAGGTGCCAGTTGCTGACTCCGGTGAGGTGACATCTGATCATCAAGGATCCCAGGCAGTTCAGCATGATCACCCCTCAGAGCTCATTATCAGTTATCACACTACGAGATATTTGCGTTCTCTAGCTGGTTCACTCATTGTTTTTGCCGAGTCTGCTTTTTTTGCCAGCTTTGAGCCTAGAGATGTTGCTCACGCTTTATATGATGCAAATTGGATAAACGCCATGCAAGAAGAGCTTGTAGATTTTGTTCACAATTAGGTTTGGATGCTAGTTAAGCTGCCACCTCGATGAAAGCCCATAGGCACCAAGTGGGTGTTTAAAAACAAGCAAGGTGAAGATGGTGTTGTGGTGCACAACAAAGCTCTATTAGTTGCCAAGGGTTTTTGCTAGAAGGAGGGTATTTATTTTGAGGAGACTTTCACCCCTATTGCTCATCTTGAGTCCATTCGAATACTTTTGGCATTTGCTGCTTCAAAAGGTTTTAAGTTTTTTCATATGGATGTCAAGAGTGCTTTTCTGAACAAGTACATGGAGGAGGAGGTCTATGTTAGGCATCCCCTAGTTTTGAAAACGATAAGTTTCATGACATGTTTTCAAGTTGTAGAAAGCTTTATATGGTCTAAAGCAAGCCCTAGGGCTTGGTATAATCGTTTAAAGCAGTTTTTGTTGGGGAATTGCTTTGTGATGGGTTCTGTGGACAAAACTCATTTATTGCTCAGAGATGGCATTGATTTCTTGATTGCTCAGATTTATGTGGATGACATTATTTTTGGTGGTTCTACTAATGAGCTTGTGTCCATGTTTTCTGAGTAGATGCACAATGAGTTTGAGATAAGCCTTATGAGTGAGATCAAGTATTTTCTAAGGATCCACATCAAGCAGACCAAGGACGACATCTTTGTTGGGGGAAAATATCCCATCTTCGGGGTTATTGCCGTAACAACACAAAAGCAGATAATGGATTCGAAGGTTTCCAGACGTCCATCTTCGAAGATACCCTGAGTCAAGCTCGAAGTACGAAGATAGGCATTGGTTCGGAGTATATCTTCGAACTAAGGCTTTTTGAGATCTTTATTGCCAGCTAAGATGGAAGATTTATATTTTATATTATTAGATTAGTCTTTTACAATTTTAGCCCTATCAAGGGTACCGAATAGTTGCCACTATGTCGGTTGTAATAGAGGGGTAAATAGGTCTTTTCCTTACTATTTGGGCCTATAAATACCCCCCATTTCACCCTGTAATAGGGACCGAATACAAGTTATTCAATACACACATTCGAACTATTCTAAGTTATTATCCTTTCGGAGGCTTAGAACAGTTCACTTCGCAAACACTTCGTTTGTTAGTTTCTAATCTACAGAAACCTGTTAGCGTAATCTTTTACGCCAACAGTTGGCGCCGTCCATGGGGAACCTAGTCCAAAAAACTTCGTTCTCTACCAACTTCTTACATCATGCCTCCTAAGCGGAGCGCACCTCGTAACCCTGTTCGGAGGTCCTCTCGGATCTCCGGAGAGGCACCATCCGACACGGTTGAAGTCGGAGGGCCTTCGACATTCCCTCCACCTCAAACTACGGAAGGAGTTTCCATCCCTCGAACATACAGAGCTTCTCCGCCAAATCCTTCCATACTTCGACCACCTGGAATCCCTCTTCCACCTTCCATCCCACTTCGAACTGATCCTACTAGCTCTCAAGACCCGGAAGATCCTTCCGGAGGAGATGAAGACAATCTTGGAGATATGGCCACTCAAATAGCCAGCCTCCAAGCTGAAGTAGCAAGATGCCGACAAGAAGTCGCGAACAGGCTTCGCTCTCAAGCCATCCCAGCTATCCCAGAAGTGCCCGAAGATGACGAACTCATTTATCCCGAAGCCCCGGAGAACGCCTCCTTCGATAATGAATCTCCGCTGCATCCTGAACTGCAGAAAGTTCGCTTTGATCCGAAGTTTAAAACTTCGAAGCTCTGTAAGTATGCTGGAGATGAAGATCCCGGAGAGTTTGTTCGTTCTTATGCCCTAGCAATTGAAGCTAGCGGAGGAGTTCGAGACACCATGGCAAAGTGCTTCCCCTTAGCTCTTCAAGGAGTGGCATTAAGGTGGTTCTGGTCTTTGAAGCCATGATCCATTAATTCATGGGGGTAGTTGAAGAAGAAGTTTGTAAGCAATTTTCAAGGCACCTTCGTGCCTCCAATGTCAACGGGAAGCCTTTTCCAGGTGAAGCAGCTCCTCGGAGAGACATTGAGGCAATATTTCAAGCGCTTCGCTCATACGAAGTCGCAGATCCGGGGGTTGTCTGCATCTTCGGTAGTTGATGCAACTTGGGAAGGCGTCACTCATCAAGGCCTCCTGGATAAGCTTCATCGGAAAAGCATATCCTTGGTCTCTCATCTGATGTCATACTTTGAGGAGTATGTGAGGTCGGAAGAGGGTTGGCTTTGAAGAACTGCAGCTACTTCATCCATATTGCAAGAAGTTAAAGTAGAAGTAAAAACTTCAGCACAGCCGCAAGAACCAGTCTTCGAAGTTCAACATGATCGGAGAAGGGGGCAAAAGCACCCTCGTTCTGAAGTCTTGAATATTGCGCCCCCACAGAAGTTTACATAGAGGGCTCCACAGTCTTCGGGGAACAAGGCCAGCGGCTGGAGGCCGCCAGGGAAAACGGTTGGCAAAGGCCAGACCCTTTTCTGCTGCATCCATGGTGAAAATCGAAGCCATGCAACTGATACTTGCAAGGCTATACTTACTCTAAGAGGAGAGTATCTAGAAAGAACTTCGGGTCGAGGTACTACCGACCGAGTTCCAGTTGCAGCGCGCCCAGAGCCGGTCCAGGCTGTGGTGCGGATAGAAAACTTCGATGCCGCAAGACACCCTCCAGTGGCCAATGTTATGCCACCTCCGAAGCAAGAGGAAGGGCAAGACCGAGGGAAAAGAGTAGTCCTCCCCATTTCCGGAGGAGGTACCCTCGGAAGCATGTCAAAAAGACAGCGAAGAGACTACGTCAGAGAAGTAGGCCATATTGGGACTTCGTCGTTGTTGGAACAATTGCGTTAGTTCCAGCAGGTTTTTCTATGGTGGAGTATGATGTGGAGAGTGAACCTCGATGGGTTCTCACAGGGAGAGATAGGGTTTATACTGGTTCGGGCCTCCCCTAGGGGATAATAGCCCTACGTCCAGTTTATGGTGGATTGGGCATAGTGTGCCTTAGTGTGGAGAAGAGAACTACAGGGTCTCATGGCCCCCTGGGGTTGTCCCCTGCTACAGGGCTTGGCCCTGCTTAAATAGGCGCGCAGGCCAAAGGAAAAGACTGGGATGCCCCCTATGAGCCTCAGGCTCATAGGGGCAGAGAGGGGAAAAGGAGCTAGCTACAGTACAAAAGGTGCCAGACAACTTTACAGCTCTACTGGCGTGTCAGGCTGCGCCAGGCTTTGACCGGCTAAACGACATACCAGGGGCGGGGGGCCCCCGGTATGGACTTGGCTCCGGAGGGCGGCCTCCGGACTGGGCTCCGGAGGGCGGCCTCCGGACTGGGCTCTCGGAGGGTGGCCTCCGAACAGGACTCCGGAGGGTGGCCTCCGGGCTCGGCTCTCGGAGGGTGGCCTCCGGACTTGGCTCCCGGAGGGCGACCTCCGAACTGGGCTCCCGGAAGGCGTCCTCCGGGCTTGGCTCTCGGAGGGTGGCCTCCGGACTTGGCTCCGGAGGGCGACCTCCGAACTTGGCTCCGGAGGGCGACCTCCGAACTGGGCTCCCGGAAGGCGTCCTCCGGGCTTGGCTCTCGGAGGGTGGCCTCCGGACTTGGCTCCGGGGGGCGACCTCCGAACTGGGCTCCCGGAAGGTGGCCTCCAGGCTTGGCTCTCGGAGGGTGGCCTCCGGACTTGGCTCCCGGAGGGTGGCCTCCGGCCTCCGGCGCCCGGAGGGTGGCCTCCGGCGTCCTGTGCCCGGGCCTGAATCGGGGGCTCCGGGCCAGACCTCTTGGTCTAGGGGCTCCGAGGCTACGGGCCCCGAAAGGCACCTTGGGACCTGGAAACAACACTTAGAGAAAACAGGCTCCGACAGTACCTGGTTCTGGGCCGAAGGCTGTCGGAGGCTGACGTCATTTGGCCCCTGTTTAAGGGAAATATATTCCCCCAACAGTAGCCCCTCGCGTGTAGGCCTTCGGAACGAAGGGGTGCGCGCGCCCTTAGGACAAATGACCTGAAAACACTTCGGAGGAAACGTACCCCCGGAGCCAGGACCGAAGAAGACCTCGATTCCTGGGGGTAATAAATGCTCGCGCCAGAGTGGCCTCGGGGAGCCCGAACGGCTCCGCAACGGTCAGAAAAGTTACCGTTACCTTGCTTGGGCTTGATTTGCTTTCGCCGGAGGCCCATCTGGCGGTGGGCTCGGCCCATGACGGTTGGAATTCTTACCGCGCCTATAAATAGGGACTTACCGCGTGCAGCTCCGGCACACTTTCACTCGCTTCTTCTTACCGCCTTACCACCTTCGCTCTCCTCTTCCTCCTAGCTTCGCAGAGCGACCTTCGCGAGCTTCTAGCCCTTCGCCATCCTTTAGTCCTTCGAGCCGAAGTCTGATCAGAATGCCGAAGAAGGGAGTGGCGAAGCCCCTGGTTTTGGGCTCGAGCTCGGGCTCCGCCCAAGTGCAGGCGGCGGCGGCAGCGGCCGCGGCAGCGAAGCCCGCAGCTAGGCGACTGGGGCCGAGGGACCTTCGGACGCCCTCCGACAGGTTCGAGCAGACCCTGGAGATGAGGGCTTCGATCTCTACGGAGGAGTCGGTCCGGAGAGCCTGCGAGGGGAAGATTGCAGCGAAAATCCAATTAAGGGTTCCAGAGAAGTCGGAGGCCGTACCGAAGCCCCGGGCCGATGAAGTGGTGGTATTTGAAGCCTTCTTCGAGGCCGGCCTCGGACTGCCTGCGGTGGGGATGCTGAGCGAAGTCCTCAAGGCCTACAACCTCGAGCTCCCTCAGCTTTCGCCCAACGCAGTGGCCAGGCTAGCTGTCTTTGAGTGGGCCATGAGGGCCGAAGGCTGCGAGGGCCGCGCGGACGTCTTCGTTGCTCTTCATGACGCCAACTGCCAGCCGAAGCCCAGGGAGGGGACGGACCGCGTCAAGAGGGCGCTGGCCTTCGGCAGCGCCAACTTCCAGCTCCGGAAGGAGTTCCAGGACGCCTTCCCTGCGAGGGCTGTAAATAACAAGTGGTATTCGAGATGGGATCAAGAATGGTTCTACGCCTCTGTCGGCGCGAACTCTCCCCTTCGGAGTACCAACGCCCACATCCTGTACCGGCGCGAAGGGGTGGTGAAGACCAGCGAAGGCCTCCTTCAATCGAGGATCTCGCTGCTCCGAAGGGTGGCGGCGAAGATGAGTATGAGGGACCTCGCGGAGGAGTTCATCACCCTTCGGCTCAGCCCCCTCGCGCGCTCATGGCCGGAGGGTCTCTTCCAGGCTTCGGGCCGAGGCGGACTCAGCGAGCTGGCCTTCGACCGCTTCTGTAAGGCTTCGCGCTCTACCTTGCTTTTAATACTTCAAATACTTTGCTCTTAACTCAACCTTTTCGTGCAGCCGACCTCGACATGAGGACCCCGGAGGAGGCCATCGCGGCGGCGGACCGAGTCGTCGGGACTCCGACCCCCGAGGAGCAGATCCAGCGCCTTGCCCTGGTGGGGTCCTGGGAGCGCTGGAACAGAGTATGGACCGCGCTTGGCCTCGGAGGGCTCCCTGCTCTGCCGGACTTCGCCCACCTGGCTACCTCGTCGGCCGGAGCCAAGAGGAAGAGGGGGGACGAGGACGAGGCAGACGCCTCGGGGGAGGCTGCGGCGAAGCCCGCAACAACTCCGACTCCCAAGAAGGCCGCGAAGCCCCTGGCGGCGAGGACTTCGGAGGCGGAGGCCGACGCGCGCACTCCTGTTGCCAAGGAGGCCACGGATGCCCCGGCGGAGCCAGCTTCAGGCGCGGAGGTGGACGTGCCAGCTTCGCAGCGAGGGAGCTGGAGAACACACTTAGCCCCTGGTTCCTTCCAAGAGATCTCTGATGATGGTAAACCCTTTTCTTTTTGCATGCTTCTCTTTAATATGCAGGTTTTGACTTGGCTTCTTGCAGAGGACGAAGATGATGCGAGGCCCACTGTGGCGAAGCCGGCAGGCGAAGATCGAACCCCTCCGAAGCGAAGTCCGCAGAAGCTTCGAGCAGCAGCAGCAGCAGCAGCAGCGACTCGTCCGAGAGTACTTCGTCTGACGACGGAGGCAGCGGCGACCGCGAAGTCCCTCGAGGCGAAGAAGAGGTGGACGTGGTGGGCCTGAGCCCTGCCTCGCCGGAGCCCGCGGAGACCACCGTGGCGGTGATTCACCCCTTCAAGCCGAGGGGGGGCGTGACGGTGGCGGCGATCCTCGGCTTCCGCGAGGCCTGCGCTTCTGCGGAGGAGGGGGACTTGGTGGCCCAGCTTAGCCACCGAGATCCCACGGAGCTCTTCGTTAGCTCGAACGAAGTCCTCATGCGGGTGAGCGGAGCCCCTTGCAGCTTCGAACTATATTTTGTCTCTTGGTTAATGCTTATGGTTTCTTGAATTCCTGCAGGCCCTCGCACTGAACGCGGCAGCTTCGACTGCTGCTGACCGGCGGATGGAGCGCCTCGCAGAAGAGAAGGAGGCCCTTCGCCACGAGGTCCTGGAAGAAGCCGAGAAGCGGAGGCGGGCCGAGGCTTCGGTTGCTGAGGCGAAGGAAGCCTTGGCCTTGGAGACGGCTCGGCTCCGCGCGGAGCTCCAAGCTTCGAAGGACGTCGAGGCCCGTCAGGCGAAGGAGAACGAGGAGCTCCGCCAGCGGGCTCGGGATCTTGAGAGCTTCGTCGTGGCTAATCTTGGCGAGGCCACCCAGAGCCTGACTGAGGTCCTCGAAAAGATAGGGACCGAGTGCCGGACTCCGGAATTTGGCGATCAGGACCCGATTGGGGATCGCGCCGATTTCTTGAAGACTGCGGCTTCGGTAGCGGACGAAGCGCTGACGGGCTTCGCTCTTATGGCCGGTCGCGTCGCGGGCCAAGGAGTGTTGCATCTGCTCCATGCCGCGGGGTGTGACCACCTTCGGACTGCGACCTCCGTGACCCCAGTGGCCTTCGGGGGTCCTCACTTGGTGACGCCTCCGGGCGAAGTCCGCGGGGCCTGGCGGCGGCTGCAGGAGCCTTGGAAGGAGCAAGGCTGCGAGGCAGTCCTTGGCCTCATTAAGGCCCTTCGACAACGCCGGTTCAAGGGGCCCACCAACTCGGACAAGCCTTCGACCTCGACGCCTCCGCCTCCGCCTCCGAAGGTGTAGACCTCCTTAGGCTTCCTTGTAATACCTAGCTGTAGGCTTGTAAAGACTTATCAGTTTATTAATATGAATGCGGGAGTTTTTATACCTGCCCAGGCTCAGCCTTCGAGCATAGACCTCGAAGTCCTCGAGGACTCTGAAGGGCTTCGACAACTGTGGGCGATCCTTGAAGTAGCTAGGTCCGAAGGCCCCCCTCGGTTTAAGCTTCCGAGGGGGCCTAGGGGCGAAGCCATCTCCGAAATAGCCCAGGATTTGCTAGCCGCTGTGAAGGCGGAGCCCCTTCAGAGCCCTTTACCTTTGCCATCGCGAGCGGCCTTAGCGAGCGACGAAGCCCTAGACTTTTCTGCCTTCGACACGGCTCCGCCTGCTTCGCGGATCTGGAGCAACCTGCAAAGCGGAAGTCGAAGCCTGTGGGCTTCGGAGCCTGGACGGGCCGGTCGAAGGAGAGCGGGCTCCGACGAGGCAACATCCAGCCGAGGGGGCCCCCGCCGAAGGAGAGGCAAGCGAGGGTTGGGGCCTCGCACTCGGTTCTTTTTAGGCTTAGACACAGATTACTCGTAGTTTGTTTCCGAAGCATGCTTGTAGCATACTTCTCAATTGTCTCTTCATGAACGGAGTTTGTTATATCTGCATACTTCGTTTGTATGCTTCGCATTGTTTGGCTTCGAACGCTTAGCTTGTCTCGCTCGTACTGCGCATTACATTCGCACACCTCGCATACATTCTTCCCCCCTTTTGCTCGTGGCAGTTAGGGACTTAACCGTTGCTGGTGCGGGCAAAAAATAAACGTGCGAAGGGGTGCGCCTTTTCGGCGGCTTCGGATATTTGGATTTGTACCGAGCGAGGGCCTCTTACGGGCTCCGAACGCATCAATTTCGATGCTTCGGCATGCCGGGGTTTGGATGCTGTGCGTGAGCGGGGCTCTGAAACGCACTTGGATTATGGCGAAGTATGACTTCGAGACGCTTAGGCGTATAGTATATGAGCACGCGAAGCCAGGCTTCGGAGCGTGTTTAGATAATGAAGCAGGGCTTCAGAACTTGGTCCTGTAATGAGAAGGATATTTGGTGTGGATTCACCGAACCTGTGATAGTGTGAGCCACCTTCGACTCTGAGCCACCTTCGACTCTGGGTCACCTTCGACCCTGGGTCACCTTCGACCCTGGGATGCTTCGGGTGCGGAACCCGGAATCCCTGGGATGCTTCGGGCGCGGAGCCCGGAATCCCTGGACGCGTCGGGCTAGTGGCCCGGAGTCCTTTTAGCCCACTGCTACGAGCCCGGGGGCACTGTGTAGCCTTCGGAGGGGTACTCCGGGTTTTATAAAGCGAAGCAAGGCTTCGGTTTTAAATAAGGCGAAGCGTGGCTTCGGGTTTAAATAAGGCGAAATATGGCTTCGTGTTTAAATAAGGCGAAGCATGGCTTCGGTTTTTGAACAAGGCGAAGCGTGGCTTCGGTTTTTGAACAAGGCGAAGCATGGCTTCGGGTTTAAATAAAGCGAAGCATGGCTTCGATTTTTGAAGTAAGAGCGAAAAATTGTACTCAAGGGCGAAGCAGGGCTTCGGCTTTAAGGCGAAGCAAGACTTCGAGCTTATGTTTAATGTAACTATAGATTGGTGCATCGGAGTAAGGCTTCGGGCAGTACTTACCTTGTAGCCCTCGGGGCTTCGATGACCTTTGAAATGTGGAGCGGAGCCCCTTGCCGGAGAGTGGGCTCCGGTATGCGAAGGATGGAGGAAGGCGAAGGTGGCCTTCGATCTGCCCTCGAAGCCCCTTGCCGGAGGGTGCGCGAAGCGAGAAAGCCTCGATGCTCCCCCCCTCGGGCGCACTTCGGGTTGCAGGCAGTGGTAGAGAACTTAGCTTCTAGGACTAAGTTCCCCACGGACGGCGCCAACTGTTGGAACAATTGCGTTAGTTCCAGCAGGTTTTTCTATGGTGGAGTATGATGTGGAGAGTGAACCTCGATGGGTTCTCACAGGGAGAGATAGGGTTTATACTGGTTCGGGCCTCCCCTAGGGGATAATAGCCCTACGTCCAGTTTATGGTGGATTGGGCATAGTGTGCCTTAGTGTGGAGAAGAGAACTACAGGGTCTCATGGCCCCCTGGGTTGTCCCCTGCTACAGGGCTTGGCCCTGCTTAAATAGGCGCGCAGGCCAAAGGAAAAGACTGGGATGCCCCCTATGAGCCTCAGGCTCATAGGGGCAGAGAGGGGAAAAGGAGCTAGCTACAGTACAAAAGGTGCCAGACAACTTTACAGCTCTACTGGCGTGTCAGGCTGCGCCAGGCTTTGACCGGCTAAACGACATACCAGGGGCGGGGGGCCCCCGGTATGGACTTGGCTCCGGAGGGCGGCCTCCGGACTGGGCTCCGGAGGGCGGCCTCCGGACTGGGCTCTCGGAGGGTGGCCTCCGAACAGGACTCCGGAGGGTGGCCTCCGGGCTCGGCTCTCGGAGGGTGGCCTCCGGACTTGGCTCCCGGAGGGCGACCTCCGAACTGGGCTCCCGGAAGGCGTCCTCCGGGCTTGGCTCTCGGAGGGTGGCCTCCGGACTTGGCTCCGGAGGGCGACCTCCGAACTTGGCTCCGGAGGGCGACCTCCGAACTGGGCTCCCGGAAGGCGTCCTCCGGGCTTGGCTCTCGGAGGGTGGCCTCCGGACTTGGCTCCGGGGGGCGACCTCCGAACTGGGCTCCCGGAAGGTGGCCTCCGGGCTTGGCTCTCGGAGGGTGGCCTCCGGACTTGGCTCCCGGAGGGTGGCCTCCGGCCTCCGGCGCCCGGAGGGTGGCCTCCGGCGTCCTGTGCCCGGGCCTGAATCGGGGGCTCCGGGCCGGACCTCTTGGTCTAGGGGCTCCGAGGCTACGGGCCCCGAAAGGCACCTTGGGACCTGGAAACAACACTTAGAGAAAACAGGCTCCGACAGTACCTGGTTCTGGGCCGAAGGCTGTCGGAGGCTGACGTCATTTGGCCCCTGTTTAAGGGAAATATGTTCCCCCAACAGTCGTCTGCAGCTGCTATGCCGGAGTGGTCTCATGTACCGATATCCTTTTCTGCGGAGGATGCAGCTGGCATTAAGTTCCCGCATGCAGACCCACTTGTTATCACTGCTGATATTGCGGGCACTGAAGTTCGAAGGGTGTTGATTGACGGAGGTAGTTCGGCAGACATCATTTTTGTTCAAGCCTTCGATCAATTGTGCATCTCCAGAAAGCATCTCCTTCCAGCGGCTCGTCCTTTGCAATGCTTCGCAGGACCTCCGCTTGATGCACTTGGCCAAATAGGCCTGGAAGTTACCTTCGGAGAAGGTTTGTTGGCCCGGACTGAGGAAGTAATCTTCGATATTGTAGATGCCCCGTATGCTTACAACGTCATTTTCGGAAGAGGCATGCTAAACCAGTTCGGAGCTGTGGCGCATCACAATTATTTGTGTATGAAGATGCCCACACAAGCAGGAGTCCTTACTGTCTTCGGAGATCAAGCTATCGCCCGGAGAGCAGAATATGGTCATGGCCCCCCTCTTGATCTAACACAAGTAAACAATGTGCAAGATAATCAAGAAATTTTTTCAGCCCCTTCTGAAGCTTCAAAGAAATCCTTTCCAAGACCAAGTCCTGAAGGAGAGATTGCAGCGAAGGTCATTGTTAAAGATGGTAAAGAATATACATTTCAATTTGGTAAAGATTTACCTCCAGAAGTTGCAACCTCCTTGGAAAAGGTGGTGGAAGAGAATTTAGATGTCTTCGCTTGGTCTGACGAAGATATCACCGGAGTCGATCGGGATATCATTGAACATAGTTTACTTGTAAACCCGAAGGCCTGTCCTGTTCGGCAAGGACTCCGGAAAATGTCTGCAGAAAGAGCTGCTCTAGCAAAAGACGAAGTTGAGAAATTGTTGAACGCTGGAATTATCAGAGAAGTGGCTCACACAGAATGGTTAGCCAACCCAGTCTTCGTCAGAAAGAAGTCTTCCGGAAAGTGGCGCATGTGCATCGATTTCACATCCTTGAATAAAGCATGCCCTCGTGACCCCTACCCCATGCCCTGAATTGATCAATTGGTCGACTCCATCACAGGTTCGGAGTTATTAAGCTTCCTTGACGCGTATTCTGGTTATCATGAAATATGGTTGAAGCGCGAAGATGAGATGGGGTTGTGGTGCACAACAAAGCTCGATTAGTTGCCAAGGGTTTTTGCTAGAAGGAGGGTATTTATTTTGAGGAGACTTTCACCCCTATTTCTCATCTTGAGTCCATTCGAATACTTTTGGCATTTGCTGCTTCAAAAGGTTTTAAGTTTTTTCAAATGGATGTCAAGAGTGCTTTTCTGAACAAGTACATGGAGGAGGAGGTCTATGTTAGGCAGCCCCTAGTTTTGAAAACCATAAGTTTCTTGACATGTTTTCAAGTTGTAGAAAGCTTTATATGGTCTAAAGCAAGCCCTAGGGCTTGGTATAATCGTTTAAAGTAGTTTTTGTTGGGGAATCGCTTTGTGATGGGTTCTGTGGACAAAACTCTTTTATTGCTCAGAGATGGCATTGATTTCTTGATTGCTCAGATTTATGTGGATGACATTATTTTTGGTGGTTCTACTAATGAGCTTGTGTCCATGTTTTCTGAGTAGATGCACAATGAGTTTGAGATAAGCCTTATGAGTGAGATCAAGTATTTTCTAAGGATCCACATCAAGCAGACCAAGAACGACATCTTTGTTGGGAGAAAATATCCCATCTTCGGGGTTATTACCGTAACAACACAAAAGTAGATAATGGATTCGAAGGTTTCCAGACGTCCATCTTCGAAGATACCCTGAGTCAAGCTCGAAGTACGAAGATAGGCATTGGTTCGGAGTATATCTTCGAACTAAGGCTTTTTGAGATCTTTATTGCCAGCTAAGATGGAAGATTTATCTTTTATATTATTAGATTAGTCTTTTACCATTTTAGCCCTATCAAGGGTACCGAATAGTTTCTACTATGTCGGTTGTAATAGAGGGGTAAATAGGTCTTTTCCTTACTATTTGGGCCTATAAATACCCCCCATTTCACCCTGTAATAGGGACCGAATACAAGTTATTCAATACACACATTCGAACTATTCTAAGTTATTATCCTTTCGGAGGCTTAGAACAGTTCACTTCGCAAACACTTCGTTTGTTAGTTTCTAATCTACAGAAACCTGTTAGCGTAATCTTTTACGCCAACAGTTGGCACCGTCCGTGGGGAACCTAGTCCAAAAAACTTCGTTCTCTACCAACTTCTTACATCATGCCTCCTAAGCGGAGCGCACCTCGTAACCCTGTTCGGAGGTCCTCTCGGATCTCCGGAGAGGCACCATCTGACACGGTTGAAGTCGGAGGGCCTTCGACATTCCCTCCACCTCAAACTCCGGAAGGAGTTTCCATCCCTCGAACATACGGAGCTTCTCCGCCAAATCCTTCCATACTTCGACCACCTGGAATCCCTCTTCCACCTTCCATCCCACTTCGAACTGATCCTACTAGCTCTCAAGACCCGGAAGATCCTTCCGGAGGAGATGAAGACAATCTTGGAGATATGGCCACTCAAATGGCCAGCCTCCAAGCTGAAGTAGCAAGATGGCGGCAAGAAGCCGCGAACAGGCTTCGCTCTCAAGCCATCCCAACTATCCCAGAAGTGCCCGAAGATGACGAACTCATTTATCCCGAAGCCCCGGAGAACGCCTCCTTCGATAATGAATCTCCGCTGCATCCTGAACTGCAGAAAGTTCGCTTTGATCCGAAGTTTAAAACTTCGAAGCTCTGTAAGTATGCTGGAGATGAAGATCCCGGAGAGTTTGTTCGTTCTTATGCCCTAGCAATTGAAGCTAGCGGAGGAGTTCGAGACACCATGGCAAAGTGCTTCCCCTTAGCTCTTCAAGGAGTGGCATTAAGGTGGTTCTGGTCTTTGAAGCCAGGATCCATTAATTCATGGGGGGTAGTTGAAGAAGAAGTTTGTAAGCAATTTTCAAGGCACCTTCGTGCCTCCAATGTCAACGGGAAGCCTTTTCCAGGTGAAGAAGCTCCCCGGAGAGACATTGAGGCAATATTTCAAGTGCTTCGCTCATACGAAGTCGCAGATCCGGGGGTTGTCTGCATCTTCGGTAGTTGATGCAGCTCGGGAAGGCGTCACTCATCAAGGCCTCCTGGATAAGCTTCATCGGAAAAGCATATCCTCGGTCTCTCATCTGATGTCATACTTTGAGGAGTATGTGAGGTCGGAAGAGGGTCGGCTTCGAAGAACTGCAGCTACTTCATCCATATTGCAAGAAGTTAAAGTAGAAGTAAAAACTTCGGCACAGCCGCAAGAACCAGTCTTCGAAGTTCAACATGATCGGAGAAGGGGGCAAAAGCACCCTCGTTATGAAGTCTTGAATATTGCGCCCCCACAAAAGTTTACACAGAGGGCTCCACAGTCTTCGGGGAACAAGGCCAGCGGCTGGAGGCCGCCAGGGAAAACGGTTGGCAAGGGCCAGACCCTTTTCTGCTGCATCCATGGTGAAAATCGAAGCCATGCAACTGATACTTGCAAGGCTATACTTACTCTAAGAGGAGAGTATCTAGAAAGAACTTTGGGTCGAGGTACTATCGACCGAGTTCTAGTTGCGGCGCACCCAGAGCCGGTCCAGGCTGTGGCGCGGATAGAAAACTTCGATGCCGCAAGACACCCTCTAGTGGCCAATGTTATGCCACCTCCGAAGCAAGAGGAAGGGCAAGACCGAGGGAAAAGAGTAGTCCTCCCCATTACCGGAGGAGGTACCCTCGGAAGCATGTCAAAAAGACAGCGAAGAGACTACGTCAGAGAAGTAGGCCATATTGGGACTTCGTCGTCTGCAGCTGCTATGCCGGAGTGGTCTCATGTACCGATATCCTTTTCTGCGGAGGATGCAGCTGGCATTATGTTCCCGCATGCAGACCCACTTGTTATCACTGCTGATATTGCGGGCACTGAAGTTCGAAGGGTGTTGATTGACGGAGGTAGCTCGGCAGACATCATTTTTGTTCAAGCCTTCGATCAATTGTGCATCTCCAGAAAGCATCTCCTTCCAGCGGCTCGTCCTTTGCAAGGCTTCGCAAGACCTCCGCTTGATGCACTTGGCCAAATAGGCCTGGAAGTTACCTTCGGAGAAGGTTTGTTGGCCCGAACTGAGGAAGTAATCTTCGATATTGTAGATGCCCCGTATGCTTACAACATCATTTTCGGAAGAGGCATGCTAAACTAGTTCGGAGCTGTGGCGCATCACAATTATTTGTGTATGAAGATGCCCACACAAGCAGGAGTCCTTACTGTCTTCGGAGATCAAGCTATCGCCCGGAGAGCAGAATATGGTCATGGCCCCCCTCTTGATCAAAGACAAGTAAACAATGTGCAAGATAATCAAGAAATTTTTTCAACCCCTTCCGAAGCTTCAAAGAAATCCTTTCCAAGACCAAGTCCTGAAGGAGAGATTGCAGCGAAGGTCATTGTTAAAGATGGTAAAGAATATACATTTCAATTTGGTAAAGATTTACCTCCAGAAGTTGCAACCTCCTTGGAAAAGGTGGTGGAAGAGAATTTAGATGTCTTCGCTTGGTCTGACGAAGATATCACCGGAGTCGATGGGGATATCATTGAACATAGTTTACTTGTAAACCCGAAGGCCCGTCCTGTTCGGCAAGGACTCCGGAAAATGTGTGCAGAAAGAGCTGCTCTAGCAAAAGACGAAGTTGAGAAATTGTTGAAGGCTGGAATTATCAGAGAAGTGGCTCACACAGAATGGTTAGCCAACCCAGTCTTCGTCAGAAAGAAGTCTTCCGGAAAGTGGCGCATGTGCATCGATTTCACATCCTTGAATAAAGCATGCCCTCGTGACCCCTACCCCATGCCCCGAATTGATCAATTGGTCGACTCCATCGCAGGTTCAGAGTTATTAAGCTTCCTTGACGCGTATTCTGGTTATCATCAAATATGGTTGAAGCGCGAAGATGAGATCAAGACAAGCTTTGTAACTCCTTCGGGAGTCTTTTGTTCTGTAAGAATGCCCTTTGGCTTAAGAAATGCCGGGGCTACATTTTCGAGGTTAGTTGCTAAGGCTCTAGGTCATCAATTAGGTCACAATGTGGAGGCCTATATGGATGATATTGTAATAAAGAGTGCTTTAAAGCACCAACATAGCCTAGACTTAGCAGAAACATTCAATAGCCTTCGAGCATGCGGGATCCGTCTTAACCCCGAAAAATGTATCTTCGGAGCTAAGGTTCGAAAGTTGTTAGGGTATTTAGTTTCAAGCAGGGGGATTGAAGCTAGCCCTACTCAAATAACTGAGCTACAAAAGATGGCTCCTCCGGAGAATTTAAAGCAAGTGAAAAGCTGACTGGGCGTCTGGCAGCACTTAACAGGTTTTTATCAAGGTCTGCGGAGAGAAGCTTGCCTATATTTAAAGCATTGAAAGGGTCCGAAGATTTTGCATGGACATCGGAGTGTCAGAAAAGCTTCGAGGATATTAAAGAGTATCTCAGTAATCTTGCTACACTCACGGTGCCTACTGCGGACGAAACCCTACTCCTCTACCTTGCAGCTACAGGTTCTGCTGTCAGTGCAGTCCTTGTCAGAGAAGTAGATTTCAATGGGGAGTTGGTCCAAAATCCTGTTTATTTTGTATCCGAAGCATTATCACGTGCGAAGACAAGATACTCCGAACTCGAGAAGTTCGTTTATGCTTTGATAATGGCTTCGAGGAAATTAAGACATTATTTTTTGGCACACAATGTAATTGTACCAACTTCGTATCCTTGGGGAGATATGCTTCGAAGTAAGGATTCCACTGGAAGGATTGGGAAGTGGGCAGTTGAGCTAGCACCCTTCGGCATATCTTTTCTAGCAAGGACAGCAATCAAATCGCAAGTTTTAGCAGATTTTGTAGTAGAATGGACTCCACCTGCAAATTTGGTTCCGGAGAAGTCAAGTGACAGAGTTTGGACTGTTTATTCCGATGGGGCTTTCCAAGCATCTGGAGCAGGCATTGGAGCAGTATTAATTTCGCCTTCAGGGCAAAGAGCAATGTACTCCGCAAGACTCAACTTTAAGTCTACCAATAATATAGCGGAGTATGAAGGGATTTTATTGGGACTCCGAAAAGCACGTGCTCTAGGGGCTACAAGAATTATTATAAAGACAGATTCTCAGATAGTAGCAGGGCATGTAGATAAAAGTTTCCAGGTTCGGCATCCACAGCTTGCAAAGTACTTAGAAGAAATCCGTAAAATCGAAGCACACTTCAAGGGTATTTCCATTCGGAGTATACCAAGAGCAGAAAATGTGCAAGCGGACATCTTAGCAAAAGTTGCAGCCGGAGCTGTGGATGTACCAGAAGAAGCTTTCTATGAGGAGCTCAGTATACCTTCTGTTGGGGGAAAATATCTCATCTTCGGGGTTATTGCCAAAGCAGCATGAAGATAGCCAACCAGTTCGAAGATTGTCCGAAGGCCATCTTCGAAGGTGCTTGGAACCTAGTTCGAAGCCCGAAGGCAGGCATTGGTTCGAAGTATGTCTTCGAACCAAAGCCCTTCAAGATCTTTTCTGCCAGCTAAGATGGAAGACTTATCTTCTATCCTATTAGATTAGTCTTTTACAATTTTAGCCCTATTAAGGAAACCAAATAGTTTCCTTAATGTCGGTTGTAATAGAGGGGTAAATAGGTCTTTTCCTTAATGTTTAGGCCTATAAATACCCCCCATTTCACCCTGTAATGGAGACCCATTACAAGTGATTCAATACACACTTTCGAACTTTTCTAAGCTATTATCCTTTCGGAGGCTTAGAACAGTTTGCTTCACAAACACTTCGTTTGTTAGTTTCTTTTCTACAGAAACCTGTTAGCGTAATCTTTTACGCCAACAGTTGGCGCCGTCCGTGGGGAACCTAGTCCAAAAAACTTCGTTCTCTACCAACCTTTTGCATCATGCCTCCTAAGCGGAGCGCACCTCGCAATCCCACTCGGAGGTCCTCTCGGATCTCCGGAGAGATACCCTTCGACACAGTCGAAGTCGGAGGGTCTTCGACTATCCCTCCACCTCCAACTCCGCAAGGGGCTTCTATCCCTCGAGGATACGAAACCTCTCCACCAACCCCTTCTACACTCCGACCGCCCGGAGCCACTCTGCCACCCTCCATTCCGATTGGAACTGATCATACCAGTTCTCAAGACCCGGAAGGTCCTTCCGGAGGAGATGAAGATAGCCTTGGAGACATGGCCACTCAAATGGCCAATCTTCAAGCCGAGGTAGCGAGGTGGCGACAGGAGGCTGCGAACAGGCTTCGCCCTCAAGCCACTCCAGCTATCCCCGAAGTGCACGAAGACGACGATCTTGATTATCCCGAAGCCCCGGAGAACGCTTCTTACGACAATGAATCTCCGTTGCATCCTGAGCTTCAGAAGATTCGCTTCAATCCGAAGTTTAAAACTTCGAAGCTCTGCAAGTATGCTGGAGACGAAGATCCCAGTGAGTTTGTGCGTTCTTATGCCCTAGCGATTGAGGCTAGCGGCGGAGACAGAGAGACTATGGCGAAGTGCTTCCCGTTAGCTCTTCAAGGAGTGGCGTTGCGATGGTTCTGGTCTTTAAAGCCAGGATCAATCGATTCTTGGTCACAGTTAAAGAGGAAGTTCATAAGTAACTTTCAGGGCACCTTCGTGCCCCCCATGTCGACAGGAAGCCTTTTCCAAGTGAAACAGCTCCCCGGAGAAACATTGAGGCAGTACTTCAAGCGCTTCGCTCACACGAAGTCGCAAATTCGGGGGCTGTCCACATCCTCGGTGGTTGATGCGGCTCGGGAAGGCGTCAGTCATAAGGCCTTCTGGATAAATTGCATCGGAAGAGCATCACCACAGTATCACAGTTGATGTCGTACTTCGAGGAGTACTCGAAGTCGGAAGAAGGTTGGCTTCGGAGGACTACTGCTACTTCGACAGTGTTAACAGAAGTTAAAGCAGAGGTGAAGACTTCGACTCAACCGCAAGAACCAGTCTCCGAAGTGCAACATGATAGAAGAAGAGGGCAAAAGCACCCTCGCTCTGAAGTCTTAAACATTGCACCCCCACAGAAGTTTGCACCAAGAGCTTCACAGTCTGCGGGGAACAAGTCCAGCGGCTGGAGGCCGCCAGGGAAAACGGCTGGCAAGGGCCAGCCCCTTTTTTGCTGTATTCATGGAGAGAATCGAAGCCATGCAACTGACACCTGCAAGGCTATTCTTACCCTTCGGGGAGAATACTTGGAGAGAACTTCGGGTCGAGGTAGTACCGACCGAAGTCCAGCAGCAGCAGTGCGCTCGGAGCCGGTCCAGGCTGTGGCGCGGATAGAAAATTTAGATGCTGCAAGGCATCCTCCGGTGGCCAATGTTATGCCACCTCCGAAGCAAGAAGAAGGGCAAGATAGAGGAAAGAGAGTAGTTCTCCCTATCTCCGGAGGAGGTACTCTTGGAAGCATGTCCAAGAGACAGCGAAGAGAGTACGTTCGAGAAGTAGGCCACATTGGAACTTCGTCATCTGCAGCTGCAATGCCGGAGTGGTCTCATGTTCCAATATCTTTCTCTGCGGAGGATGCAGCTGGTATCAAGTTCCCGCATGCAGATCCATTGGTTATCACTGCTGATATTGCAGGGACTGAAGTCCGAAGGGTGCTAATTGACGGAGGTAGCTCGGCAGATATCATATTTGTGCAAGCCTTCGATCAGTTATGCATTTCCCGAAAGCATCTCCTCCCAGCGGCTCGTCCTCTGCAAGGCTTCGCAGGACCTCCGCTAGATGCACTTGGCCAGATAGGCCTGGAAGTAACCTTCGGAGAAGGTTTACTAGCCCGAACTGAGGAAGTTATCTTTGATGTAGTAGATGCCCCGTACGCTTATAATGTTATCTTTGGGCGAGGCATGTTGAATCAGTTCGGAGCTGTGGCGCATCACAATTACTTGTGCATGAAGATGCCCACACAGTTAGGAGTTCTAACAATCTTCGGAGATCAAGCCATGGCTCGGAGGGCAGAATATGGTCACGGTCCTCCTCTTGATCCAAGGCAGGTAAACAATGTCCAAGATAATGGAGAAATTTTTTCAGCCTCCTCCGAAGCTTCGAAGAAGTCATTTCCAAGACCAAGTCCCGAAGGAGAGATTGCAACGAAGGTCATTGTCAAAGATGGTAAAGAATACACTTTTCAATTTGGTAAAGATTTACCTCCCGAAGTTGCAATTTCCTTGGAAAAGGTCGTAGAAGAAAATTTGGAAGTCTTCGCTTGGTCTGACGAAGATATCACCGGAGTCGATCGGGATATTATTGAGCACAGTTTGCTTGTAAACCCGAAGGCCCGGCCTGTTCGACAAGGGCTCCGGAAGATGTCCGCAGAGAGAGCTGCTCTAGCTAAGGACGAAGTTGAAAAACTGTTGAAGGCTGGGATTATCAGAGAAGTGGCCCATACAGAATGGCTAGCCAACCCAGTCTTCGTCAGGAAGAAGTCTTCCGGGAAGTGGCGCATGTGCATTGACTTCACATCTTTGAATAAAGCGTGCCCACGTGACCCCTACCCCATGCCCCGAATTGATCAACTAGTCGACTCCACTGCAGGTTCGGAGTTACTAAGCTTCCTCGACGCGTATTCTGGATATCATCAAATATGGTTGAAGCGCGAAGATGAAATCAAGACGAGCTTTGTAACTCCTTCGGGAGTCTTCTGCTATGTAAGAATGCCCTTCGGCCTAAGAAATGCCGGGGCTACTTTTTCAAGATTAGTTGCTAAGGCTCTAGGTCATCAACTAGGTCGCAATGTGGAGGCCTATATGGATGATATTGTAATAAAGAGTGCTTTAAAGCACCAACATAGCCTAGACTTAGCAGAAACATTCAATAGCCTTCGGGCATGTGGGATCCGCCTTAACCCGAAAAATGTATATTCGGAGCTAAGGCTGGAAAGTTGTTAGGGTACTTAGTTTCAAGCAGGGGAATTGAAGCTAGCCCTACTCAAATAACTGCGCTGCAGAAGATGGCTCCTCCGGAGAATATAAAGCAAGTGCAAAAGCTGACAGGACGTCTGGCCGCACTTAGCAGGTTTTTATCAAGGTCTGCGGAGAGGAGCTTGCCAATCTTTAAAGCTTTGAAAGGGTCCGAAGATTTTGCATGGACACCGGAGTGTCAGAAAAGCTTCGAAGATATTAAAGATTATCTCAGCAATCTTGCTACACTTACGGTGCCTATTGCGGACGAAACCCTACTTCTGTATCTTGCAGCCACAGGCTCAGCAGTCAGCGCAGTCCTTGTCAGAGAAGCTGATATCAATGGGAAGTTGGTCCAAAATCCTGTCTATTTTGTATCCGAAGCATTGTCAGGAGCGAAGACAAGATACTCCGAACTTGAGAAGTTCGTTTATGCTCTGATAATGGCTTCGAGGAAGCTAAGACATTATTTTTGGCTCACAATGTAATTGTACCAACTTCGTATCCTTTAGGAGATATGCTCCGAAGCAAAGATTCCACTGGAAGAATTGGAAAGTGGGCAGTAGAACTAGCACCCTTCGGCATATCTTTCCTGGCAAGGACAGCTATCAAATCTCAAGTCCTAGCAGACTTCGTAGCAGAGTGGACTCCACCTACGAAGTTGACTCCGGAGAAATCAGATGACGGAGTCTGGACTATTTACTCCGATGGGGCTTTCCAAGCATCCGGAGCAGGCATTGGGGCAGTATTAATTTCTCCATCAGGACAAAGAGCAATGTACTCCGCAAGACTCAACTTTAAGTCTACCAATAATATAGCGGAGTACGAAGGAATATTATTGGGACTTCCGGAAAGCACGTGCTCTAGGGGCTACAAGGATAATTATAAAAACAGATTCTCAGATAGTAGCAGGGCACGTAGACAAAAGTTTTCAAGTCCGACATCCACAGCTTGCAAAGTACTTAGAAGAAATTCGCAAGATCGAAGCACATTTCAAGGGTATTTCCATTCGGAGTATACCAAGAGCTGAAAACGTGCAAGCGGACATTTTAGCGAAGGCTGCTGCCGGAGCTGTGGATGTGCCTGACGAAGCTTTCTATGAGGAGCTCAATATACCTTCGGTGCCACAAGTTGCTTCTGCAGAGATTCTCTGCATTCCTAGTGCAGATTGGAAAGATTCAATCATAGAACTCTTGCAAGGAGGAACGAATTTGCCCGAAGAGCCCCAATTGTCAAGGTTAAAGCTCAGAGCAAGAAACTATCAGTTAATCAACGGTATATTATACAAGGCCGGAGTATGTTCCCCTCTACTCCGATGTATATCTCAAGCCGAAGGCCAAGAAATTCTTCGAGAAATTCACGAAGGCCTTTGTGGAAGTCATTTAGCCCCTAGAGCTCTGGCAGGAAAAACACTTCGCCAGGGGCTTTATTGGCCCACAATAACAGCTGATGCGGAGAGCCTGGTCCGCACTTGCCAAGGATGCCAGTGGATGGGTCGACGGAGTCATCGCCCACCAACAGCTCTTCAAGTCATTGCTCCGGTATGGCCTATGGCCAGATGGGGTATGGATCTAATTGGTCCCTTTCCGTTAGCAAAGGGAAAATCTGAAGTTCGCAGTGGT